>CAWUFW010004917.1:0-1438897 GCA_963921515.1 Calotriton arnoldi
CGTACCTGCACAGAAACCATCCGCACACAAAACCAATAGCACACAACATGGCCAACAAGTCCACACAGCAAGGCACGCACAAATACACAAGCACAGTACACATCCCGAAAACACCCCCCGGACAAACAAAAAATACAAAGGCCAGAACCCCAGACACAACACACCTGAAAACAACAGACCATGAGGACACACCCACATAGGTGAGTACAAAAGCAGCACTCCCACAGACCACAACCCCTTGCTACATTGCAAACCAGAGAGGAGAGGAGAGGACACAGTGACACAGCAAGGACAGCAGCACACCACAGAAACGCACACATCACAACCACCACCACCACCACCACCAAACACCGGCACCACAAACCCCCTGCACATTACACAACACACACCGCACCAGCACCACAAACACCATGGCACCACAAAGGATGCCCAAGTTCATGCCCATGGAGCTGACGGTCATGGTCGACGAGATCATCAAGGTGTACCCACAAATCTATGGGAACATGGTCCAGCACACACCACTAGCCACCAGAAACAGAATGTGGACCCGGATGGTAGACCAGGTCAATGCAGTCGGGACCCTGCCCAGGAACAGAACCGAGATAAACAAACGTTGGAATGACGTAAAGAGCCTGGTCAAGAAGAAGGAGGGCAAAAACAGAGAGCTGGCTGCCGTCACTGGCGGAGGGAATCCCGCGCTCTTTAAGACCTTCAAAGCGTGGGAGGAGAAGGTGCGAGTCGTAATCCATCCGGAGATCCTCGCCGGATTAGCAGGGGGAGTGGAGGCTGGTAAGTACAAACTAATGTATACCAGCACACCGCTATGTACACACATGCGCAACCACCATGCCACAGCTCCCAGGGACAAACACCCCCATGTCCAGCACACAATACACAACACATCACACGCACATGCAACAGACACTACCACACACAGGCCAAACCGAACAACTGTAAGATGCGTGGGGACATGTGTACACTAAGCCAGCCACGTAACCACCAACAGGTCCACAAATATGCCAGAAGCGCCACAACGAGCACCCGCCACACCCATGTGTCCGCCACAGCTGCACCAACTGACAAGTAACAGGTAAGTGGCAGGAACACAAAGTGCAGTGGGTCGGAGGGGGGACAGCTGAAGTACAACACCCACCAGGCCCCCACTCCCACAGACCAGCAAGGTGGAGCACTCCCCACACCCATGTGTCAGGCACAGCTGCACCAACCGACAAGTAACAGGTAAGTGGCAGGAACACAAAGTGCAGTGGGTGGGACGGTGGACAGCCCAAGTACAACACACACCAGGCCCCAGTCCCACAGCACAGCAAGGAGGAGCATCCCCCACACCCCACACCCACGTGTCAGCCACCGCAGTGCACAACGACAGCCGAAAGGCAGACATCACGGTCCACAGCAATCGGTGTCAGTGGGTGTACAGCCACCCCCACGACCCACTACACCCCCCACCCCCACAGACCTGCAACATGGAGCACCCCCGCTAAGAGCCATGTGGCATCCAGTACAGTGCACGCACGAACAACTTGCAGGTGGGAAACTGGACAGGGCTGGATTACTGGAGGCATGAGGACCATAACACCACCAACACATGGGACATGTCACGTAGCACACGAACACGCAGCACCGCCCACCGTCACGAACAAGTGAACAATGTGCACACGGACATGAACAGCAGACTCACACCCCACATGACCCATCACAGACATAGCAACACCCAAGGAGCCACGTCTGCATGCACAAGCCACACTGAATATAGTCCCACACGGCAGCCACTGTGCAACTCATCACACACAACCGAAACACCATTGAAGTCCTGTCCATGTAGCCCCTACTGCCTGTCAACCACACACCCCACAACTACGCCTATGTAAGACAAACAACACTAGACGCAACAGAGCGGAACAACAGAAATGCACACGAACACCACTGAACCCATCAAACACACAGACACACCATGCACATACAACATACCATCCATCCCATCCGTCAGCCCCAGTCTCATGAAAGGCATGTCATCCGCACAGCTGCCACACATACAGCAGTCACGCTAAGACACATGCCCATGACCAACCATGTGCCAGAAGTCAATTAAGCGCACGACACACTGTGAGCAACAACACACAACATGGGCCACACCCCCCCGAGCACTGCAGTGATGCACATGGCACAGGGCAGCACGCACACCAAGGAGATGGGACAACTGCAATACGTTGGCTGGCACACAACTATCACTCACTCATAACGATGCGTCCAATGCCATGTTCAGTAACCACAACAGACAGCAAATATGCAGGGCATGTCAGGCATGCACACACCTCAGACCATGCACTGTCATGCTGCCACAACACATGTCACGTTCGGCACCCATGGCTCACAGCATGTACCCCAAAAGCATATACCCTCCCAAATGTGAATCTGGGGCATGGCCCCCATGTTGCCATATGCGTTCCTAAGCGTTCCATTTGAACTCCAAAAGCAAAGTACAAACCAGACCCAGGATGGGCCAGGAGCCCGCATACACCAGAGTCACAATGAGTAGGGGCACAGCAACACACCCATCGGCATGGCCAATCCGTCCCATGCCACATGTGCACAGCACACAGTCCCATTGCCTAGCACACACAACTACAGATGCCACAGCCACACACTCGCCTCCGGGAAATCCATGTATGAGATTGCACGAACTGCCAATGTCAGACGACTAATACATACTTCGCCAGGTGCAACACAATAACAAATCTCATTCTCTCCACAGGTGACGAACTGCTGGACGCTGGGGATGGAGACAGCAGCCAGCACAGCCAGCCTACAAGCCCCCAACGAGGACACACGGATCTGGAGGATCTGTCCACCTCTTCGGACACGGACCACCAAGCTGGCCCATCTGGCGTGGCAGGGCCCAGCCGCTCCCCAGGACCCCTCCTACCCACCAACCCATCATCCAGGGATGCTGAACAGTCCCAGTCCCCTGCTGCCACTGTCGTTGCGGCCACACCCACGGTCATTGCGGCCACTACCACTGCCGCAACCGCCACCATCGCCGCACCGACCACCACCGCCTCCACCACCACCACGTCTTCGCTGGCACCAGCCCCAGCGCAGGTGGTGGCCCGGCCGACTGGATCCACCCTGGGAGCCACAGCGAGGACCGTGGTGAGCAATGTGGCTAGTGGGCAGGCCGGTGGCAGCAGGACTGGTAGGAGGAGCAGGGTCAGGGAAACGCCAGCCTCCCCTGGGAGCCATGCCCTGCCTCAAATGGACAGAGTCCTTGGGGCCTATGAAGAGGCCCAAGGACAATGGGCCAGGTCTGCTACTGACATGCGGGAGGTGCTGGGGGTGCTGAGGTCCATGGACGCCCATATGGGCCAATTCGTGTCCCGTATGGACCAACTCGTGGACCTCATGGGCCAGCTGGTGGTGGCGGTGGGGTCACAGGCAAGGCCAGCAACACCACCTCCGCCACCACCTACTAGGGCGCAGGCTCGGGCAGCAGTGTCCACTTCCCCTGCGTCCACAGCCAGTGAGCACACCTCACCCACCACCAGCAGGTCGCCACCACACACCCCCTCCCAAACGTGGAAGGGGCCGTCCGAAGAGGAAACAGATCTCCCGGGAGGACTTCGCACGCTCCAGTCGCAAGTGAGGCAGCCAGCCAGCCTTCCGCCAGCCTTCCTTGACCAGCCACTGCATTGACTTGCTCTACGATCCCACTCCACACAGCCATCTGGATGGCATGTGTGTGTTGGACTATGGACATAGAACCAGTGGGTACACCCTGATCATCACGCAGCCATGACCGACAGCTCATTGTCACTGCACGCACCACTTTTGTCATCACCTTACACACAATCACATGTCACAGTTTGTAATAAATGCACCTTTTTCACTAACTGCTGTTTGTGCCCTGTGTCTTTATTGTACGGAATACAACGGCCACCTTGGGCGGAAAGGCACCTGATGCGTGGCATGGAAATGGAATCCGGAGGGCCTGTAGGGACCTAGGGGTGGGAGACAGAACAGGAGCACATTCAATGAGTGTGTCACACACCCATCACACAGTACATGTCAACAACTACAAGCAATGTACACACATCGCACAGAGCAATAGGGCACAATGCCACAGCCACCAACAGTGGCATACTACCCTGGCCATGGAGCGTTGACACACTGCACGCAGTGAACATACGGCCACCCTGACACAGCACACACACACCTGCATAGATACAGACACATCATCCGTCGTACATGGACACTCACCGTCAAGTGAAGTAGCGGGCGATGAGCTGCTGGCGCACATTCCCAGCTTCCTCCTCTCCGCTGTCCACCTCACTCGAGCTGTCCTGGTCTGCGGGCTGGGGCCCTGGTTGATCTCCGTCATCCACAATGAGGGGGATCTGCTTCCGAATGGCCAGATTGTGCAGCATGCAGCACGCCACCACTATCTGGCACACCTTCTGTGGGGAGTACGCCAGTGCACCCCCGGTGCGGTCCAGGCACCTGAACCTGGACTTGAGGAGGCCAAAGGTACGCTCGACCACACGTCTGGTCTTCCCATGTGCCTCATTGTATCGATCGTCTGCTGGGGTGCGAGGATTCCTCAATGGACTGAGCAGCCATGCCCCATTCGGATACGCAGAGTCACCTGGGTGTGAGGGACACAGAGAACCGTTGCTATTCCAACTGGACAGGGGACAGCATCGCACAACCAGCACGCTACACCACTCCACATACTCACCGACAATACAGCCACGATCCTGTTGCAGATTGGCCATCAGTCGTGGCAAGATGCTGTTGCGCATTATGTGTGCGTCATGGGCCGAGCCTGGAAACTTTGCACACACGTGGGTGATCACCATGTCCGCAAGGCACACCACTTGCACATTCAGGGAGTGCGTGTGCTTCCTGTTGCGGTACAGGTGCTCAGTGGCCTGTGGTGGAACAAGGCCAACATGAGTGCAGTCAATGGCTCCCACGACGTGTGGGATTCTGCCAAGGGCATAGAATGCACCCTTCACTGCCGCCAATTCACGAGCCCTGGGGAATCTGATGTACCTGTTCCGGTACAGCATCATGACTGCCAGTACATCCCTCAGCACCTTGCTGAACATGGGCTGGGACATCCCTCCTCCACTGCCCACTGTGTGCTGGAATGACCCAGTGGCGAAGAAATGCATGGCGGCCATCACCTTAGCCGTGGGGGTGACAGCAGTCGGATACACCCTGCGGGGACGGAGATGGGGCTCTAACATGGCACACAGTCGATGCAGAGTTGGCCTGTCCAGCCGAAACTTCCTGATTACCTCTGTATCGTCCATGTCCGCCAGCAATTGGTATGGGCGGTCAATGTTCGGTCTCCGCCTGGGTTAAATGGCAGAGGACACATGTCAAAGCAACACGGCACATAGCAATTTCGCATACACATCACTGACATGACTGAGCAAGCACATGAGCCACAGCCCAGCTGTCAAGCTGGGACGGCACGGCCACAATACACTTACACAGGTCTCCCAACAATGGCAATGGCAAGTGAGACATACCACTGCCATGTGCATGCACATGGGGATCTAGGCCCCAATGACTTGCGGGCGTGCTGATGGGGACTGACTGCATATTCGGCAACATGAGTGTCTGCTGAGCATGGTACTGCTTCCGAGGCTGGATGAGTATGGCACACGACGACGACGATGTGGGCACGGGCTGAGCGGCCAATACAAGTGGGACCTGTGGCACGAGGGGATATGAGACAGTAGTAGGTGTCAGCACTGCACCCTATGTACAGCACTGTACGGATCACAGCTCCCGAAACATTGACTGGTGTCCACATTGACAGCCCCATGCCAAGACGGCTGTGTGCTTGCAGTCACACGTCACAGGTGAGAGGTTACATTGCACGTGCCAGGTGGCAGTCGTACATAGTGGGAGCTGGCATGTGTGTGCATGTGTCTCCTGTTCAGGATCCACCAGATGGGCGCTGACTCTGTACTGACCATTGGACACAGCATGTTCCGTGGAAGGCTTGTGTGTGTGGGATGGTGGCACTGGATGTGCCTCCGTTGGGTGGGGGCCATGCACAGGGCGGGTACGTCGATGATTGCGCATTGTTGGTCACGGTGGGTGCACCAGCTAAGATGTGTTGCCCTGTGTTCAATTCCTATGTCCGCATGATGATGGACTGTGGATGTGGGCAGACTACACATTGGTCGATGTGCTGTCTATATGCATGTGCCTTCACACCAGGCACAGCTGCCCCTGCACATGTGACCCCTGCTGGACTCGCTGCTGGGTCTGTGGAGCTGATGCACCTTCTGCGCGTGGGGCGGACAGCTCTCCTCACTTCCCTCATTGCGCATGTCATGTCTTTGCCGCAGGTGACATGGATCATGGAGGGCCCACATGTACGCGTGGGTAGGCTACACATGATTGTTCACTGGTCGCCACCCCCAGTCAGTGTTTCGAATGGGAAGGTTGTCGTGCTGGTGGTATGTTCGATGTGGCGGATGGGCGGGCCTAGGTGCGGGCTTACATTCCGGACATGGGGGGTAGTTGGATTGGCGACTAGTTGCAGTACACACGGGACACGTCTCTTCCTTTCCACATCTGGGTCATCCCTTGTACTAACTGACAGTGATACAGTCATCTTCGCCCCAGCCCTCATGTCCTCCCTCGCCCCCCAATATGCATGCTCACCTGCGAGGCTAGCGCTTGCACAGGCAGCCCCAAGCTCGCACCAGAGAGGGCAAGGAGTGTATGTGTGGGTCCAGTTGCACGAGTGGGCTGTCTCAGGGTATGATGTGTGGCGGGACACCGTCCACCTGCGTGGTGCCCCAAATGGAGACCCGGCCTGCATGGACTATGCATCACAGTCTTCGCCTTCCCGGATCCGCCACCTGCGACACCCAGTGGCTGTGGCTGCCCTTGCGGCCATGCCGCGTCCGTCTGTGGCTGATGGCCCACACATTCACTCTTTGGCCTCTCTGGGGAGGGCTCAGGGGTGGTGGCGCACGCGCTTGCACTTAGTCGCAATGGCATGTGGCGTGGTTGGTATGATGGGCAATGGATGGGATGGTGCGAGCCACCTCCCGTGACGTCAGTGCTGCTCGTGCTGTGGTGCGTCCCCCTACACTTCCATTTGACTTTTTGCCATGCTGGACGTTGAGGTTCTATTGCCTGCGTGATATGACCAGGAGGAGCGCGAGGAGACCTCTCACACACCATGCTCCACTGCCATCCCGTGCCCTGTATCGCCTGTGCGGATTGACTATGTTGGGGTTACACCTGGTCGACTGGGGCTGTGTGTGCCTTGTCAAGGGGCATGGCGGGCGCACAACAGGATCCAGCTCGTCCACAGAGGGTGGGCTGAGGTGCGCCTGGTACCGCTTTGTACGTGTGCCCGGCTGCTGTGCACACACGTGTTCACTCCCCCCGACAGGTGTCCTCTCACAATGCCCAGGGAAGCGGTGGTGTACTGTTCATGAGCCCTCCCAACACGGCGTGCTCCAACTTGGCATGTGCGCATCTACCCGTCGCACCCACCCACCTGAGCACTGCGTCCATACGACTTCACACGACACATGTGTGTCTTCCACAGTAGTGCTACTCATTTGCGTTGACATCCAATACCAGTGGACTACATGGTCATGTCACGACTGCCGTGTACTTCACATACTCTCATCCTCTCTCATTCGTACTTGTGAAATGAGTCAGCGGAGACAGTTCTGGTTTCAAACATTATATTGAGTCTTCTGTCCTCTGTGATGCAGTATAGTGGACACTACTGGCAGCGGAATACATATTGAGGATATACTGAGCATGATTACAAATGGGATAGGGTGTGGGGTTACTTCTGCTTGGCCAAGGCTGTGCTAATGTACATTTACGTATAGCTGCGGAGCTGCGGACTTTGACACAGACGGTATACATGTAGCCTACCAGACCGCTCGGCATCATGGGCACAGTCCATCTCAGTTCCATGTGACAGGTTTGCTGCGGTTGTTCCTCATGCACGCGTGCATGTGAGATGACATCAGGGCATGTGCTTGCGTGCATGCAGCGGCGTGCCACTTGTTGTTGCACTGTGGTGGTTACTGGACATGTCACAGTCACTGGGGTCGTGTTGTTGTTGTATGCACTTGTCGTCCATGCAAAGATCCTGGTATGGGATTCCCGGGGCGGGGGTGGGAGGGTGCAGCACCCACAGACTCCAGGCGACCTATTCATGTCCACTGAGCGGTGTGTGTGTCCATGTGCGCTGGATCCATGTCGTGTCCTGGTTGTTCGTGCAGTTCCGTCCATGTGGGTGCGATGCACAGAGCCCATGCCACTGCCTCCCACGATGCATGCGGTGTTCCTGGATGTGATGGGGAACAGTGTGCATGTCCCGGTCATATCCGATGTCATGGCGATGTCGTTGATGGTGTGGTTACAGTTGCCGGTCGTTTGGTATGGCTGTTGTGGTGGTGACTGGCCAGTCCGTGCGGAAGCTGAGCATGGGTGCGGGGTTGGACTTCATAGGTCAGTCGGGGAACCTGCGTTGTGGTCCGACGTATTTACAGGTTGTCAGGTATGCGATGCCGTCCAGCAGGGCTTCCATGTCATTGGTGGTGTACATGTTTGCCAGCCAATGAAGCGGATGGTGGCTGTCAAGGTGTTGTTCGTAGGTTGTCCCTTGGAGGACCATGATGGGGCATGCTGGGTGACATTCGATGTAGCTGTTCTCGATGATCCGTCGTGTGGAGGCACAGTGGTTCCATTTCAGTGCGCGTGCGATGTTGGCCACATACGCCATGCCCCCATAGACAGAGCAGGCCCTGTCGTGTGCGTCCAGAGGGAGGAGTAGTGGTAGCAGGTCCGCCTTCAGACATGCCGGGTTGGAGAGGCATATCTCGACGGGATGCTGGTAGGGACACCTCCGACAGTAGAAGACGGGCATGACGCAGCTGAACAATGTGATGCGGTAAGTCAGTCGGTAACTTACGTTCAGCAGGGACAGGAGATCGCATCCCAATGTATGTATCGTGCTGGTTTGGTACAGCTTGAGCTCTTCGGCGTAGTTGGGTAGGTGTGTTGCGGTTGCCATTTCGCAGCGGTGCGTTGTGGTGGCGTGCTCCGGCTGTGTGTGCAGTCTGCAATGTGCACGCTCCGAGGTTGCTGTGAGCTCTGTGTAGTCGTAGGGAGACAGGACTTGTGTTCTGTTGGCTTGTTTGGAGGACACGGGCCCTCTTCCCACATGCTTCTCAGACAGTTCAAGGTCAGTGCTGTGTGACTCCTTCCAATTAACTTGCATGTGGCCGACATGGGGGAGTGTTTTCTTCTTTCTTCCCCGTCCGTTGTGTGCTTCTGTGATATGCGCTATCTGCCGTGTGGTCGGTCTCCTCGGCATGCCTGTGTTGGTCTATTCTTGGACAATGGCTGTATTCACCGGCTTCTGTCGTAGGGCTGTGGTTTCGGTGTTGGAATGGAAGGTCATTCAGTGCTGTCTGCTCTCCCTTGTGTGGGCGGCAGGCTGCCTTTCCGCTCTGCGTTGGGCCTTGTGTGTGGATGTAATTCTTGGGCCACCTGTTGTCGGTCACCGGGCTCTTTGGTGTTCCGTTTCATGTGTCTTGTTCATATGTGCAGGGTGGTATGGGTTTTTCAGTGTGGTACTGGCGTTCCTCTTCCCGAAGGGGCCCTGCTTCTCCTAGTTGGTGTTGCCGCCGCTGTGTGCTTCGCCATGTTTGTTACACTGGGGTGTGTCCTGCTGTTGCGTGACTTCACTGACATGTGTGCGTCGGTTGTGTGGCGTTGGGTGTTGTCCGTGAATTGGGCGTTGGGGACATGTCTGTGGCCGGCCTGTCACGTGTCATGTGCGTTCGGGGTGGGGCTGGTGTGTGTGCTGCTTGGTTGTGTCCCTGTGTCTGTGTGCGACGCATGCATGGCGCTGCGGTTGGCCTCTGCGTTGTGCGCATGTGTGGCGGCGTCATCGGCGCTTTGGGGCCGTGACGGGGTGGTTGGTTCCTAGTCCCAGGTGGTGTGTACACATGTGTTCCGCGATGTTAGGATTTGGCCTGTGTGTCATATGTGGATGCGATGGTGGATGTGTAGTGTGCACGCGCTGGTGGGGGGTTGTCCGCTTTTTCCTCCCTTGCACTGTGTGCGCTGTTTGCGTGCACTTGTTGTGTGTGTGCCTACCTGCGTCTCCGCGGTACGTTGCGTCCTTGGTGGTGCATCAGCAGAAGCATGGGAAGGGCCTGCAGTGCTGGATTCATGCCCGGGGTGCCGCTTCTTCGTTGTCCGTGCTCTGCGTCCGTGTTTCCGCCTCTCTTTCACGTGCGGTGTCTCTTTGCCGTGGGAGCCGTTTGTTTGCGGCATCGTAATTTATGCGCCGGGCGGGACGTGTTTCGTCGGACGGTGTGTGTCAGTTGTGCTGCGCCGCTACGTGTGCGGGCGCACTTTGATGGCGGACGGTGTTGCTGGCTTGCCGGCGGTGTTTGGCCTGCTTTTCGCATCGTAATTGGGCGGGCGTGTGGACTGCTGCGTGCCGGCGGTAACTGGTGGTTTTTGCATCCGCCAGCACGGCGGTAGTGCTTCCGCCCGCCATCGTAATGGGCCCCTAAACTACCAAAACAACACCTAACTACACCGAAATTGAACAATTTACGACCTAACAAATCTAACTACACTACTACCTCGCCCTTACCCTAAAACTACCTTAAAAATAAAATAAATGAAACTTTCCTTAACCGACGAAATGCAGCTCCCAACCACGAGGTTCCCTCTTGCAAAATGACCTAAAAACGAAACAGATAGACAGAAAAGTAAGAAAAAGGAAAGAAAAATGGCCGCGCAATAAAAATGAAAAAAAGAGTAATTACCCATAGACAAGAATGGAGAATTAATAAAAAAATCCCAAAAATTAAACGTATTTTTTATTGTAATTTTTTTTCTCAAATGTTCATAAAATTTACAAAAATTTGTAAAATATACATTAAATATTATATTATCAAAAAACAAAAAAATATTTAATATATATTGAAATGTATGTTTGTTTCATGTACTTACCTTCAAAATATAAAATGACAATAAAACTATTGCAAATGTGCAACCAATATAACAAAGCTTAAAAAATATATATATTATAAAATAATATTTTTGTTAAAAACAATTGTAAATTATTTAATATATTACATATTTTTTTCTTAATAATAATATTTAATATTTTAAATAATAAAAATTTACAATATATAAATTTGTAAAATACATATATAATTTTACAACAAATATAAAATTATATAAAATTTATTAAAAAATGTAGAAAGAAATGTACTAAAATGTTTACTTTTTCTCATAAAAAAATAAAAATGAAAATGTCTATAATTAATATACTCAAAATAGAGTTACTTTACTATTACATTACTATACTTCTGAAAATTAATCATTTTTCAAAACTGTTAAAAAAATATGTATGTAAAAACATATTTTTAATTTTGCTAATGTACATGAAAAATATATGTTAAAAATATATTATACTTTATAATAAATAAACTCAGGGAAAGTGCTGGATAATAAACCATAATAAATTACTATTCCAACTCTAAAACCAACTAAACTCAGGGAAAGTGCTGGATAATAAACCATAATAAATTACTATTCCAACTCCAAAACCAAATAAACTCAGGGAAAGTGCTGGATAATAAACCATAATAAATTACTATTCCAACTCCAAAGCCAACTAAACTCAGGGAAAGTGCTGGACAATAAACCATAATAAATTACTATTCCAACTCCAAAACCAAATAAACTCAGGGAAAGTGCTGGACAATAAACCATAATAAATTACTATTCCAACTTCAAAACAAACTAAACTAAAAACAAAATGCTAGATAATAAATTCTAAATAAATTACTATTCCTAACTACAAAACAAATGAAATAAAGGAAAATACAACGTATTGTAAAAATGACAAATATGTAAAAATATAAAATATTTCAAAACTATATAAAAGTAAAACAACTTTTTTATAAAAATTACAAACTTAACACAATTTTTCTGAAATCTGTTCCTAAAAAATGTAAATAAAAATTTGAAACAAAATAATGTAATTTTTTTTTATTAAATAATACATTATTAAAAATTTGAGAAACCCCTTCTCACAAAAATTTAAAAATATGAATATTAAATTCTAGATCAAAATTAAAATTTAAAAAATTTTGAATTTCAATTCATCCAAATTTTATTGAAACAAAAAAATAAAAAACAAAAACAATAAAATTATGTATAAAAAAATTACAAAATAATAAACCAATCACATATTTATTTAATTTGTTTTTTATTTAAAAAATATTTATCAAATATTTTACACAATTTACACCAAAATATTAACCCTTAAAAATATTCAACATTTTTGAAAATTTAAAATTGATATATTTCAATAATTTTTTTATTTAAATGTATTTTTAACAAACATTCTTAAATTACTCCCTACCCTTATCCCCTATAAACCCAACATCCCGCTCCTAAACTTTAAAAATTAAAAATTTTAAATACATATTTTTAAATTACTCCCCATCCTTATCCCCTATAAACCCAATATCCCGCTCCTAAAAATAAATTAAAATACAATAGAAACAAACATTTTCACAAAGAAAGAATTAAAAAATATAAAATAACTACTACCAAATTAATTAAAAAAAAAACAAACAAAAACAAAAAATAATACAAACAGTTGATATTATTAACAACAATATATTTGCAATACATATTTACAAAACACTTACCTCGATATTTTCCACCATCGTTATTCTTGACTCGATATTCATGCAATTCGATATTTCAACTTCGATATTCTGTCTCTGCATTACTATTAGGCTTGCCCCCCTCCTGTTAGGGCACTCAATCTGGAGGAGGGATACTGTCAATTTAACTCAAACTATAATAAGAGATTGTTTATCGTTGGATAACGCACATAAGATCGAATGGTTGCAGTATGTAAAATTCACATTGATTTTTCTAGGTCTGGCTGAGTTGTATACAAACCCTAGTAACTACCTGATATTCCCTAAAATGAGATTAAAGGCAATTTTTGCATCAAAGGCATCATACGAGAGAAAAGAAGAAAACTATTCTAAATTCTCTGTAAGGTTATACCAAATGACCACGCCCAAGGAAGGAAGTATGGGCATGCTGGGAAGGGGGGTGTAGGCAATAGCATGATGGGAGTGGTACTCACGGATATTGCTCACCCACACAATTGGCCCATCTACACAACTCTGAACCATGCTCACATCACAGGGAGTGGATAAGGACTGACAAGATGGCTGACACTGGGTACTGCTGTGGGGAGCACAAGGCCCTGCTGGGAACTGTGCACAAACAAACAGCAGAACACCACTGGTGGTGGTAGTGGTAGGCATCCATCCCCCCATGAGTGGGGATGGTAGTAGTGACAGGCATCCAGGCCCCCCTGAGTAGGGGTGGTGGTAGTGGTAGGCATCCAGGCCCCCCTGGGTAGGGGTGGTGGTGGTGGTAGGCATCCATCCCCCTAAGGGTGGGGATGGTAGTAGTGACAGGCATCCAGGCCCCCCTGAGTAGGGGTGGTGGTAGTGGTAGGCATCCAGGCCCCCCTGAGTAGGGGTGGTGGTAGTGGTAGGCATCCAGGCCCCCCTGGGTAGGGGTGGTGGTGGTGGCAGGCATCCAGCCCCCCCTGAGTAGGGGTTGTGGTAGTGGTAGGCATCCATCCCCCTATGAGTGGGGTTGGTAGTAGTGACAGGCATCCAGCCCCCCTTGAGTTGGGGAGGTGTTAGTAGTAGGCATCCAGGCCCCCCTAAGTAGGGGTGGTGGTAGTGGTAGGCATCCAGCCCCCCCTGAGTAGGGGTGGTGGTAGTGGTAGGCATCCAGCCCCCCATGAGTAGGGTGGTGGTAGTGGTCGCCATCCATCCCCCTAAGGGTGGGGATGGTAGTAGTGACAGGCATCGAGCCCCCCTGAGTAGGGGTGGTGGTAATGGTAGGCATCCAGGCCCCCCTGAGTAGGGGTGGTGGTGGTGGCAGGCATCCAGCCCCACTGAGTAGGGGTGGTGGTAGTAGTAGGCATCCAGGCCCCCCTGAGTAGGGGTGGTGGTAGTGGTAGGCATCCATCCCCTAAGGGTGGGGATGGTAGTAGTGACAGGCATCCAGGCCCCCTAAGTAGGGGTGGTGGTGGTGGTAGGCATCCAGCCCCCTGAGTAGGGGTGGTGGTAGTGGTAGGCATCCATCCCCCTATTAGTGGGGATGGTAGTAGTGACAGGAATCCAGGCCCCCCTGAGTAGGGGTGGTGGTAGTGGTAGGCATCCATCCCCCTAAGGGTGGGGATGGTAGTAGTGACAGGCATCCAGGCCCCCCTGAGTAGGGGTGGTGGTAGTGGTAGGCATCCAGGCCCCCCTGAGTAGGGGTGGTGGTGGTGGCAGGCATCCAGCGCCCCCTGAGTAGGGGTTGTGGTAGTGGTAGGCATCCATCCCCCTATTAGTGGGGTTGGTAGTAGTGACAGGCATCCAGCCCCCCTTGAGTTGGGGTGGTGGTAGTAGTAGGCATCCAGGCCCCCTAAGTAGGGGTGGTGGTAGTGGTAGGCATCCAGCCCCCTGAGTAGGGGTGGTGGTAGTGGTAGGCATCCAGCCCCCATGAGTAGGGGTGGTGGTAGTGGTAGGCATCCATCCCCTAAGGGTGGGGATGGTAGTAGTGACAGGCATCGAGCCCCCCCTGAGTGGGGTGGTGGTAGTGGCAGGCATCCAGCCCCCCCTGAGTAGGGGTGGTGGTAGTGGTAGGCATCCATCCCCCTATTAGTGGGGATGGTAGTAGTGACAGGCATCCAGGCCCCCCTGAGTAGGGGTGGTGGTAGTGGTAGGCATCCAGGCCCCCCTGAGTAGGGGTGGTGGTAGTGGCAGGCATCCATCCCCCTAAGGGTGGGGATGGTAGTAGTGACAGGCATCCAGGCCCCCCTGAGTAGGGGTGGTGGTAGTGGTAGGCATCCATCCCCCCATGAGTGGGGATGGTAGTAGTGACAGGCATCCAGGCCCCCCTGAGTAGGGGTGGTGGTAGTGGTAGGCATCCAGGCCCCCCTGAGTAGGGGTGGTGGTGGTGGCAGCATCCAGCCCCACTGAGTAGGGGTGGTGGTAGTAGTAGGCATCCAGGCCCCCCTGAGTAGGGGTGGTGGTAGTGGTAGGCATACATCCCCCTAAGGGTGGGGATGGTAGTAGTGACAGGCATCCAGGCCCCCCTGAGTAGGGGTGGTGGTGGTGGTAGGCATCCAGTCCCCCCTGAGTAGGGGTGGTGGTAGTGGTAGGCATCCATCCCCCTATTAGTGGGCATGGTAGTAGTGACAGGCATCCAGGCCCCCCTGATTAGGAGTGGTGGTAGTGGTAGGCATCCAGGCCCCCCTGAGGAGGGGTGGTGGTAGTGGTAGGCATCCATCCCCCTAAGGGTGGGGATGGTAGTAGTGACAGGCATCCAGGCCCCCCTGAGTAGGGGTGGTGGTGGTGGTAGGCATCCAGCCCCTCCTGAGTAGGGGTGGTGGTAGTGGTAGGCATCCAGGCCCCCCTGAGTACGGGTGGTGGTAGTGGTAGGCATCCATCCCCCTAAGGGTGGGGATGGTAGTAGTGACAGGCATCCAGCCCCCCCTGAGTGAGGTGGTGGTAGTGGCAGGCATCCAGCCCCCTATGGGTGTGTATGGCATTGGTGATGGCCATCCCACCCCTATGGTTCTGATGTTGCTAGTGTACGTCATTTGTGCATCCCTATGTGTGTGTGACATATTTTGGGTACGTGTCGTTTGTTTGTGTTGTTGGTGTTTGACTTACCGTCTGCGCCGTACGCGTCCGTGCCGGTCCCGGTAATAGATGTAGAGTATAGGTAGGACCTGCGCAATGGGATTCATGCTTGGATCATCTCGTTCGGGTTTCTCGTGTCTTCGACTCGTACTCGTAGCAGGCTTGTTCGTCTCGTAGCCGTGGATCGTCTTGTGGCGCGAAACGGAGCTTATGTACGGCTCACCCGGATGCTCAAACGTCCCGGACGTAGCGACGGGTTCGGCGCGTACGGAGTGCGCATCGTACTCGTCCGGCCGGAAGGTGCTGTGTATTTGCTTCCGTACGACTCGATTCGGCGTTTACGGATCCGGCTCGGGCGGGGAACAGGAGCTGAATTGGGTAAGTACGGCTCGCTCGGAAACTGGGTTGTTATCCGCATCGTACTTGTTCGTCCGGACGAATGTTCGAGTCGGTCGGGAAACACGCATTCGGCTGGGTTTTTTTCCGGACGAATACTGTTAGGTGCGCTTCCGGCCGGGATCGGAATCGACCCCTTTATGTTGTTACTACCCCCGGATGCTGTCTTTGGACGTATCTTGGGTCTGGCCTACGAATAGTAAAGCCCTGAGTTTTATTCAGGAATCTTTCCTGACAGTTGTTCGTGTCTGTGGGCCAGATCAACCATTTTCTCCAATCAGAATTAGATCTGTTGAGTTGTAGTATATTGTCAACTGTCACCACTGCCTGTGTATTATTATCAGTGGCAGGTGTTGGTACAGTAGGTGTGTTCATCTCCTTGATCTTGGCTAGTCCAAGATAAGATGTTTGTTGGACAGTTTCATTCAAAAAAATTATTTGTTCAGGGATGATGCAGGCTCGAAATAAAGCTTCTATCCCTTGCACTTGCCAATCTTTAGTACCCCAGACAGTTTGTGTGTCTATTGTGTCTTTCCAAAAGTCGAAACCCTGTCTAGACAGTTGGGCAAAAAATATTGCAGAGTAAATCTGTTTCGTATTAGTTAACATAATTTTCAGTCCTGTCTTGTTTACATTTTTATACTAAAACATTTCTGGATTAGATGTATTGTATCCTGAAAAATATGGAAACTTGTTAGCAAATGTTTTTGAACTACCTTGTGGTGGTGTAGGACAATGCTCCCATTGGTTAAACATAAACACATTTCTTGGGTATGCAGATTTATGCAAATAATGATGACCATAGTGGTTATAGCAATACATTTGTTCATAGTCTGATGAACCCTCTAAATAATCATTTTTAGAAAATGCAGCAGATTTTTCTAGGTCAAACATTATGTCATTAACAGTCTCAAAGTCCCAATCATCTGAATAGGTACTGGACGTAATTAGATCACTTACTGAAATTTTAAACAAATGTGGAATGTTCAATTGTTCCGTCGGGCCGAAGACATCAAAATCTGTTTTGTCCCACACTATACCATCCTGTATAGGAACAGCTGTGATGTTCACTGATGACAAGTCTCTTGCTTCACGATGGGCAGATTTATGAGGTTTTAAAAGTACGTTCACGTCTTTTCCTTCAGTATTCACATGGATGTATCTACCACTTATAAGCACACTTACAGTTGTAACCAAAGCTAGCCAGAGCAACAAACAAAAAGTCCAGATATAATCCAGAGTTCAATCCATGGAGAAACCAAATAAGTCTTTTTCAGAAAGTGAAGAAAGTCTTGTACTTGCTGCTTGAATTTCAATGATGCTGGCGTCGTTTCAGGTTCACTCGGATCTTCTGAGAACGTATCAAAGTTAATGAAATAGCCAGAAGCAGTTCTGTCAATTGTTGGAATTGCATCAGGATTTGTAGAAATCGCTGGAACCAGTTGATCACTTGCTACATTGGTATAGACAGGTGTATTTGGACGAACTGTTACTTGATTTTCAAGAGGGATGAGTTCCATAGCGTTGTTGCTCAGTCCTCCATCTGTTACAGATGAATTCTCGATTGTTATCAGTCTTTCAGTCTGAACCTCTTGGATAGTAGCGAGAGGAGTGTGTCTGCTGCTAGGTCGGAGTCCACGTGGTCTACTATTTATTATTGGCCACATACTGTGGTTTGATGAGGTCGATGGACACAAATCTTTTCTCCTTTCTTCCAGCAAGGGGCGGCAGAAGTACTGTTCTTGTTCCTTGAACTGCTAGGACAGGTACTGGTTGTCTGTAAGAAGGTCCAAATTCCTTCTTGTCCGCAATCTTTTCTCTGACTAGATCCCCAACTTTTGGAATCCAGACAGGCCTTGCTGGGACCGCCGGTTTTCCCCAGTGGTGGTTGGCTGTAGGAATACGTTGCTTTGTTTCGTTCTTAACTCATTCAGTTCCTGTAAAACAGCCAAACGATCTTTGATATCAAATGTTTTATTTTCCACCACTGTGCCTACGTGATCGAGATCTGGTACCCACATTCTTGTCCCAAATAGGACCTCATATGGAGTGACCCCCCCTAGAGAACTTCTTGGCAGATTATTTAATGAGCGCTGGACCCCATTGTGATGTTTGACCCACCCATCACCCGAACCTAATACCCTAGCTGTTATAGACTGCTTTATGTCCCGGTTTTTCCTTTCCACAACCGAATTTCCCTCAGGATGGAATGGAGAGGAGTACCGCAATGCAACGCCCAGACTGGCCATGGCTTCTTTGTAAGCCTGAGAGCTAAACGCAGGGCCCTGGTCAGAATGTAGCGTGCCTATTGCGTATGTGCCGATAAAGACTCGCAAATCTTTTATAACAGTTCGAGCGTCAGCCGAGCGCTGAGGCCATATCCATAGGAACCTAGAGCAAGAATCCACTGCAACCATGAAATATTTATAGTTAACGTCCCTTTGCAGGGGACCACAGTGGTCAAGGTAAACACAAGCGAATGGTTTGTCTGAAATTAACAGGGGTGTCTGCGCAGGACGTTTCACTGTGGAGACTTTCATCTGTTGGCATATATCACATTCTAAAACATAGTTCTTTGTTTGTTTTCTAATGCCAGGCCACCAATATCTTTGCTTGAGTAAAGATACTGTTGCAGAAAAACCTGCATGAGCAGAAGCTATCCCTTTGTGTGCTGCTAGGATTAGTCCTAATCTGCGTTCCTTGTTTGGAATTACCCTATCCCCCACTCCAGGGATTCGAGCAAAAGGAACGTTGTTCGCATCAATTACATAAGAGTACTTGAGTGTAAACTTTTTTGGTAACGCTGCACTGCTGCCTTTGCTTGAAGCATTGTCAGCCAACATTATCTCACCGTCTATTTTTGTTTTTGAACGAGTGATCGCAGCTACGGAAGCCGTCTGAACAGCCCCCTTTGCGGCTTCATCAGCCAATGAATTCCCTGCAACGTGAACGCCATCACGTTGATGACTCAGTGTGTGGAAACACGTGAGCCTTTGGTAGTTCGTTTTTCAACTGAACTACTTGTTCCCAAAGCATTTTGTGCTTTATTGTGCCACCTTTCGCATCTTTGAAACCATTTTCAAGCCAATTTTGTATATAGTCATTATACGACTGAACACAGTAAAAGGAATCGCACACTATCAGTGTGGGGAATTCTCGATCTGTACTTTCAAGTGCCAGTTTGAATGCTTGTAGTTCAGCTCGCTGAGCTGTACAATCTCCTAGAGATTGAGTTTTTGTGACCATAGGTCTGAAGATGCCATCTCGCATGCGACCTTTAACGATTGCACACGCTGCACTGTAAGCTTGCTTACTCCCTGTTGCGGGCTGTGCGGATCCGTCAGTGTAAATTATGAATTCGTACTGATCGAGAGGCAGAATTTTAGTAGGCAGAGGACATTCTTGTTCATATTGCAGGAATGCTTGTGTTTTTAAATCTGGATCAAAAACATATTCAACATCTGTTGCAGCAAGAGAATTAACCCACTGTATCCATCTGGGATGTAATGCTTTAGCATTTGGAATGCTTGCTTTTGTGACCGCTTCTAAAGCTGGTACTGGGGTTACGACAATAATGCATTTCCCTTGGGCTAAGGCTCTTTCTTTTGCTACAGCAGTTTGAACTGCTGTTAGAATTTTTCAGTTGAACTGAAGCGCATTTCCGCTTGTGTGTACAAATGAGATTTGTATGCAATTGGTATTTTCTCACCCTCATTGAAGGTTAAGTAGGTGAATCCGCATTGACCTGAAATTATTCGGATCACCAGGTTTCGTTGACTTACGCGTGTTTGTAAGTGATTTGTTGCTAACATGTTAGCCTGGAGTGAACGCAAGATTTCTGTGTGTTCTGGTGTCCAATTCTTGATTGAAAAATCAGGTTTGATTAATGCGTAGAGAGGTTTAACCCTTTCTGCGTAATTTAGAATGTATGTTCTTCCAAAATTTAGGAAACCCAGGATGGATTGTAAGTTTTTTAGCGTTTTTGGAGGTTGGAGCAGCGCACACTTTTCTAAAAAGTTAGCTGCCAAGCTCTTGCCTTCACTTGAAAGCTCATATCCTAGAAATAGGACATTGAGATGGGCAATTCGGGACTTTTTAAAGTTTAATTTGTAGCCCTCAGAGGCGAAGCCCAGTATAATGGTGCTCACCCTGTTCAAGTGTTTGTCCAGGTCATCGTCCGTCAGATAGATGTCATCGACATAGAACAATGCCTCATTGTCATAAATTTGTAGTAACTCCGTTACCCTCGCTGAGAATAAACCTGGGCTGTTCTTGAACCCTTGTGGGAGTCGACAAAAGTGACGCTGGGTCCCCATTATGGAGAAATCTGTTAAGTACCTGCTTTCAGGTGCTATGTTTTGACAAAAGAAACCATTTGAGATGTCTAATGTTGTTTTGTATTTTTACGCACAATGTTATTCATTAATGCTGTGCTATGTGCATTTTGCACTGCAAAAGTTTTAGAACAAGTGTTTAAGTGTCTGTAATCCAAAACTAGACGATATGTATTGTCTGGTTTGGAGACAGGAAACAAAGGATTGTTCATTGAGGAGGTGCATGTTTCAATCACCCCTTGGTATTCAAATTGATCTAAGATCTCCCTGACCTGTTTTTTAGCTTCTTCCTTTATTGGGTACTGCCTTTGTGCAGTTGGTTCATGTTTCAGATGTATTTTATGGTGAGGTGAGTCCTCATCCCATCCTACATGATTCTTATATAATGCTGGGGCCTGGGCTACTGCCCATTTCCTGGCATATGTATATTTTAGATGAATTGGAATATGGTTGGAGAAGGCAGGCATAATAATGTCCTCACCATGTGGGCACTCCCTGACATATTTTGGTGGCCAGTCTTTTTCTGCTAGAAGTATGTCATAGCCCCTCGATAGTCTTTCCCAAAAAAGTGCTTTCACCTGTCTAGGTATGTCTCCCTCCATCCGGAGTGTTATTTCATATAACTTTTGTGGAGTACTAACCCTGGTGTCTACAGTCTCAACTGTGATGTACTCATTCAAGTCCACTATCTCCAGAAGTTCCTTCAGGTTCTGGCGAACTATTGTGACTTCTGCTGCACTGTCCAGCATTGTCTGAGCCCATTCTCCGTTCTTGAGTTGTGTTCTCAGTATTCTCGGCATGTCTGATCTTCAGACCTGCTACTTTCTTTTGGAGAATTGAGGTTTTGTTCTGTTTTTTGGAGCGTGTTTATCTTCCTTGGATTTCACGCGTTCTTCTCTATGTTCTGATCGTCCTCTTCTTTCCGAAGTCTGTGATGAGATCTGAAAGGGACGAGAGGAACGTGTATCAGTATCTTGATACCTATCAGGTTTTCTTAAATTATCCCTATTCCTGAGGTTATACCTCCTTTCAGAGGGCTCCTTTTGAGGAGACCTACCACGGGATTGAGAACGTTTCTCATTTGACTTTTGTTTATTAGTCTCCCACTTCTTTTTAGAAGATGTAGGAGTTTGTTTAATAGAGTCCTTCTCAGGACTTTCAGATAGTTTCGGCTTCACTGGTCTTCCACCCAAACTATCTCTGCCTAATTCTGCATAAGATTGTTCAATTATTCTGGGTAGTTCAGTTTGATGTTCTGTAACATCAAATTCCCTTAATTTTTGGCGGATCGCCACTGCTGCTGCCTCCCCTTTAATATTAGATAATATTATTGTTGAGACCTGGTCGAAATTCTTCAGTAATTTCATACCTAAATTCAGAGCAGGCTCTGCCCCGTATTCATTTTGAATTTGTTTCAGGACCTCTGGGATTACCGCAATTGACGGAATACCATGTGTTTTAGTATAGATGGCAGCAAAGACTGAGCCCCAAGTGGTACAGTCTTCCAGTTGTGGTGTGATCCCCATCGGTAAACTGATTGTTAGGATTCTGTGTTTCTCATACGGGCTAGTATTCGGAAATACTGCTTCGATTTGAGTAATTTTTTTAGCTATCCAGAATGGAATTTGCTCACGTTTTGTGGGCATTTTACCCATGACTGCGTAGAGAGTCTGTGGTGTAATTTTTAGTGTATTCCCCTGTTGGGGAGTTGGAGTTGGAAGTGTCAGTGGTTGCTGGACTGTGAAAGTCTGCATGACATATTGGACCAATTGTCTGTAGATTTTTATTAACTCTGTGAGTTGAGTAAGTAATTCCTCGTCTGACATTTCTTCAATGTCAGGATGAGGTGTGTAGCCGGCTAGAATCGGCCATGTTGCTCCTGGTCTACCAAGTGGACCGAGCCTGGTAATGTTTTTGTGATGTTTTAGGGCGCCTTTAAACCAGAGCTGATGCTCTTGGTATGTTAATGGAATTTCTATACCCTTGAAAGGAATGTATTCCTCTGGTGGATCATCTTCTTTGTAGAAGTGAAACATGTGTGTTACTGGATTGGATTCAGGAAATATTACCCATGAATAGAATACCTCTGTCTGAAAGGATTCGTGTGCCTCTATCACGAAAACTGCTCTACCGCCTCTTGGTGGTAGGCCATGTTTTATAAGTTTTAGAGTGATGGCTCTTCTTAAGTTTGGAGCGATGTCTATAACACCCTCCTCGGTTTCATTTAAACCTGTAATGTTAAAAACTGCTGCTTGGGCTAGATCAGCCGCAGCTTCATCGTTTCCGGTTTCAGTCATTTTGTTTTTTGAAAAATGTAGAACAAGTTTCAAGGGAACAAAGATAAGGTGCACAATATTTTGGAACACTGTATCCTTCAATGTTGAGCAAACCAAACAGCTAGTATATAGGGTGCTTCCCTATGTAGCCGTGGTGGATACTTAACCCTGCCCACTCCAGACATCTTTTGGAGTATATGGGTAGGGAGTATCTAGCGTTAAATTACTGCCTTACCAAACGTTGGGCGCCATGTAGTGTAGCTCCTATTTCCCTAATAGGCTCTGCGCATTGGAATAATATCCCCTATAGGTTTGACATAGGACTAAGGTCAGTATGTCCCTATCGAGTATATTAAACTTAATTACTTGTGCCAGCTAGCTCAGAGGCCACTAGAAACTCCTTGACGACAAGAAGGGAGTAGTTTCTGGCAGCCGCAGAACATGACAACTTTGTTTCCCTTTAGAATCAGAACGAGTCCCAGAGTCGTAGAAACAATAGATAACTATTTCACTCAGCTCAATCGTGCATGCTTAGTTTTCCTCAAAGTTACACAGAAAGAAATAGACGGGCGTTTCAATAAAAGATTTATTGAACAGTCTTGTTTCTCGTGTAAGTAAAATGTGCTGTTACGATCACAAGACAGTATGCAAGATAAATAATGTACAGCGTAAGCAGTAGAAATAAATAATACTGCGCTAGCATGATCTTTAGTAGATATTCATTTACATAAATAACACAGACTAAAAATGCGAGTACTCATACGATGCATTTCTAAGCTAGTTCTACCCCAATGTGCCTAACCTAACCTAGGTGTAGGGAGAGGTATGAAGTAGGTGAAGTATTCCTTACTATGGTATACTAAGAGTATGTTAAGTCTAGTATACCTAGTATGCCAAGAGTCCCTCTCGGTTCTAGTCAGCTCCATACCTTAAGAATGAGAGAGGTAGGAATCTCTTGCCAGATTCGAACTCCAACACCCCGCAAGGGAAGTCAGATCACTGGAAGCTGGACTCTCTGCATGCAGGGATGACAGCGTCTTCTCAGTGCGTCAGGCCGGGAAACGGGCTCCTCTGAAGTCGAGGTCTCCTCTAGTTTACAAGGGCTAGGGAAGGTATATTTAAACCTGAGAGGTACCTCATAATGTTAGCATTGATGTGAGTCGGACAGCGGAAGACGTCATGAATGAACCCCTAAGGTATAACGGTTCATGCATAATAGATGAGTCCTTGAAGAAATCAATAGTCCTGTGCTAGGGAAACTCCCGAAGCCTAAGGGTCTGTTCTTCAAGAACTCGTTGTGACGTTAGGGTGGACGGATGTCGGAGACCATGCCTGTATTTGGAGTGCACAGTTTAATGCCTAAATAAGGACTGGGATTTTATGCCTATATAAGGGCAGGGCGAATTGTGCCTATATAAGGACATGATACAGGAAAGCCCGTGTGTGGACACCCTAAGAGGAATACAACAAGCTCATGCGGAATTCTGCTGATAATTTGAAATAACTGTTAATTAACAAAGGGGAATTTATGTGGAGTAGGGAATGTCAGGAAGAATTTATAGAATTTGCAGCAAGAACTGGCACAAGCTCTATGTTTGCATACATTTGTACCTGGTGATGACAATTTGATTTTAACAGATGCTAGTGCAAAATGTACTGGTGCTGTTTGAATTCAGAAAAATCATGGTGAGAAAAAAAATAATACATGCGCATCGCGATATTTGAGAGAGGCAGAATCTAATTATTCTGTTATCGAAAGGGAAGTGCTATCTATATATTTGGCTCCTAACAAGCTTAAAAATGTGGTTTGGGGAACAAAATTTAAGGTCTGTATTGATGAAAAGACATTGAGGGACGTTTTTGTGAAGAACAATTTCGAATCCATTTCTTCTACAAGAAGGAAGTGGGTGATAAATGTACAGGATTTCAGGGTTAATGTTGAATACATTCCTGGTTCAAGTAGTCATCATTCTGCGGATAGTCTTTCTAGAACTTTAGAGTCTTGATATGAGAGAGAGATTTTGGATGAATTTGAGGAGCAGAGGGTTGATGTGTGTGAAACTACTCAAGGAGTTGTTGAAGAGAAATAATAGAAGGAAGAAATGGAAAAGAATAGCAATTGGCGAAAGAATGTTGAAGGAGCAAAGACTGGTTCTTTTTGAGGACTGGATAAGGAGTGGTTAATGATAAAATATAAGTTGGTTGTCGAAAATGGGATCTTGCTAAGGGGAATAAGATTGATTCCCCCATTAAGTATTAGAAGTAGACTTTCAAGTTTTGCACCTTTAGGTATTGACAAGATGAAAGAAAGTTTCTGCTCAGAGTTTTGGATGCCAAGGGGTTGATATACAAGTAGAAAAATTGGAGAGGCATTGTCTCGAGTGAAATAATTGTGACAAAAATCTAAATACAAAGTATAACACCATGGATTGAAGAAATTTGCCAAATTTCCCTTGGCAAGAGGTAGCCATTGATTTAGTGAAATCCTTGAGAGGTGAACATGCAACACCATATTTGATTGTGTTGATTGCTTTGTATTCTAGGTGGGTGGAGGTGTCAAGTGTTAGGGAAATATCCTCTGACAGTGTGATGAGATCTTTGGAGGAACTTTTCAAGAGGGAAAGTGTTCCTGAGAGCACATAAAGAGTTGTGTATATCATACAGACGTGAATGGTACAGATTGAGGATGAACAAAATGTTAAAGGAATGTATACAATTGGTCAGAACCAATAATTTAAGTTTGCGAGTGATTCTACTGGAACATAATAATGCTTATCGCATCACTCCGCATTCCACTATTGGAAAATCTTTGTTTGAATTGTTCAAGGGTAGGGCTCCAAGTACTATGTTGTGGCCAGGTTGGATGAAGAAGAGCAAGAGGTTAAAAGAAAGAGTGGAGGAATGGGTAACAAATTTACGACATAAACAGAATAAAAGAAAGAGGTATTTTGATGACCGAAACAGGGTGAAAATGATTGAAGTTAATATTGGTGATTGGGAGATATTTGGCAGACTTTTGACAGACTTTTGACAGCACTATAAAGTGCATCAAGCACTCCCACTGCACAGGATATTTTGCAGACTTTTGGCAGGGACCACGAGTCCCATACTACTTAGCGCCAGGAGGAGCAAGCCGAAGGAGAGGGAGGAGGAGACCATCACCCTCCCACAGTGCTATAAAGCACAGCGAGCACTACCGCTGCATGGGATATTTGGTGGACTTTTGACAGGGATCCTGAGTCCCATACTACGTAGCAGCAGGAGGCACCAGTAAAGGAGGGGGAGGAGGAGGCCAGCACCCCATATCGCTATAAAGTGCATCGAGCACTCCCGTTGCATGGGACATGCCTGGGCAAAGTCTGGGCCAATGGCTGGCCTGTTCTGCACCTGTCAGAGCCTGAAAGAGGCTTGGTTGGGCCACCCCCTAAGTCCTTCAGTGGGACTTTTGGCCAAGCTGGTGAGTGTTTTCACCTGAAGATAGCTGCTGTTGCGCTGGTTCCCTTTGTTTTTTTGCTTGGCTTTTTTGAACGCTGGGCTATAATGTTATTATCATCACTAAAGTTGAGGTGGTCATTAGGAAGAGAAAAGTGGATTCCACCAACGTGACAGATAAGAGACCAAGGACAAGAAAATCCATATTGTCTTTTCTTAATAATGCAGTGGGGATTCTTACGCAAGCAATTATATTTGTTGAAGACCAGTTGCCTTGAACTGTCGCGCTATCGTCACTCCACCTAAAGGTGCTTCCCTAGTTTGGTGTGGGCGTGGCATCATCCATTGTTGCATCTCTTAAGGCTCCAACTAGCTGTTATCATTCCTCCCACATTCCTGCAAATCTGGAGGCAGACCGCAAGACCCCTGAGCCCAGCACTTCCACTGTTACGGATAGAGTTCGTAGGGAAGGAGCTAGGACTAAAACAATAAACCCAACACAGCTAAACCTCACTAAGCCTTGCAGTAAAACAGGAAAGGGAACAAAGAAAGGACCTTCTGCACAGTCTCTTGATGTCTTTTGGATCATAATTTGCTACCTTTGTGAAGATTACGGGAAACCTGAATGTGTCCTTGGACCTTATTCAGACACGAGTTGAGAAACTGACATGTAATTTAGTCTCTAAGCTCCACTTTTCCATTGGTAATGACAATGACAATGTTTCAACTCAGGGTTTATCCAGTTGTACACAGCCCTCTGATCACTCCACTGCTAATAAGGGGTCTGAGCCTTTGGTAGTCAACCCAGGTTATTCAAATCCTGATTTACTATCTCTATGCAATATTCTATCAGTCTCCCAGATGGCCCCCAGGCATGATAGGATGACTGGTATTCCACACCCTCATGGCCCTAAAGGATTAGTTTCTGGTGATAAAGCTGTTGTTTCTCAATTCCCTCATGTGGTCGCCCCCGAAGAGTATACCTGTACAGATGTTATCCAGCTGCCCCCGGCTACCACCCGATGTTCTTATAATGTTGAACGTGCAGGGACTCGCAGAGTTTTTCACAGCTTAAAAACAAAGTTGCTCATTGTCTGACATTCAGGGCCAATCAGGTCCAGTCCCTGCATAATGAGATTATCGTGGCACATAGAGTTGGTTGGATTGGACCCTCTAAGCAAATTTTCATGGGTGACTGCATTATAATAAACTTTTGAAGTGCATCGTGGCAGGGTCATATTCCCATTTTGTTAGGCCGGTGCGAAGGGGGGGATTGCATCCTGGGTCACCCAGGTCACATGACGACCTGTCACTTTTTCTAATTTAAGAAAGCCTTCGAGCTTGCTAATCAGTAATATCTTTGAGCCTTTGACCCTGCTTGATGGCCCTGACTGACTGATCCCAGCTCCTGAGGTGTGGAACTCGGTGGTGCATGTGGTGTCTTGATGGTTTGCTGATTTAAGGATGATAAGTTGGAACATAACATGGGTTCGGAGTAAGGTCTCAGATGACGGTTGGTCTAGGATGTTGTCCACCTTTGATATTATTTGTCTACAGGGGACTAGGGATGTTCAGGGTTGTTTATATATGGACCGATTCACCACATAGACTGTTACTGCTATTCTCTCCTCTAGTGGGCGTGACAGAGGGGGCTTGCAATTCTCATTTATTTGTGCTTCAATTGTAAAGTTTGCCAATCATGTCCAAATCACCTGACCTCCTTGATGTTCTTTTGATTTTCCCAAATAAGCATAGAATGTTGGTTATCCTTTTTATAAATCTGTCACAGTTGGACAGGAATTAGATACTGTTTTCAACCTAGGAGCATATATAAATGATTATTTATACTCAGTGTCTACGTTTAAAATGATTTTGTTAATGGGGGATTTTAATTTGCACATTTATTTTATATTATGGTAATCAGGACTCTGAGAATGAATCACAATCTGTTGATCAGGTCCATCTTAAAAATACACAGCAATGGGACATGATAAGCAGCTTAAATACCGATTTCAATTTAGTTAACCTTATGAAACTGAGAAAGGATGGGGCAGTTGAGAGGACACCTACGATTAAGGGGAGTGTCGCTAGTTCCACTATTGATTACATTTTTGTCTCATACTGGTTCTTTTTTGCTTGTGTGGGATGCCCTGAGCGATCATAATCCCCTGACGGCCATCTTTTTATGGGATAAGAAGCCTGTTGATGCAACTCACCTGTTTAAGAAGCCGATAGTATCTACCAATCAGGGGTCAAGGTCCAGGTGGGCTTCAATAATCCCAATGGATTTTGTTTCCACCCTGGTTACCACCTGTTTGGCTGACTTTAAAATCTGTTTATATTTTGATGCCTCGGCCTAGAGTATTCTGATGTCCTTCTCTAACATATGTGGATCTATTAAGTCTGTTCTTTCTAAGCCTGGTGTATCTTCTTCTTCACCTCCGGGTGAGTTTTTTGATAAAACGTGCTCATGAGCGCATAGGGATTTGTTAGTGGCTTTGCATAAGAAACCTTGTTGCCAGGATGAGGTGAGGTTAGCCAGGGCAGTATATCGTTCAGCATGTAATGAGTGCAAGAGTCAGCTGAAAAAGGAGGCTTGGGAAATTCTACTTGCTCCCAATGCACAGCATGACAGTACAGCCTTTAGGCTTGTGGTAAATCATCCTCTATTTAGCTGTGAGCAACTTCCCAATCAGGCTCAAACAATTACAGAACAGGCCTGGGTTGACCATTTCGTGGCAATTTATGATCAAGAGGCCTTGGACACTTCGCCAGTCTGTGGTAGGGTGGATCAAAATATTGTATTTCAATGGGAGGAAGAGAGTTTAGCCATCTCTTGTCTCTCCCACGATAAGGCCCCTGGCCCAGATGGTGTTCCTGGTGATTTATTTAAGGACCTCATTGATCTGTAGTCCCCTTTACTGACCTTGCATTTACATGCAGCCACTAGTGGCCCTTTGTCGCTGTTGTGGTGTCATTTGGTCATTGTCCCAATTTTCAAAAAAGGATATAGAGCAGACCCAGCCTGTTACAGGCTCATATCTCTTATTGATTCAGAGGTAAACATTAAGGTCGAGTATTGCTGGATCGCCTTTCATCCTGGGTGGAAGAGTATAACATTCTGTCTGACTTATAGTATATGTGTAGGCCTGGATGGGGTACAATTGAGCAAAGTCTGAATCTTTATTTACCCGTTTGCAGATATACCAAAGCCAAGAAGGGTACAATCCATCTGGCATTCATGGACCTCAGCTCAGCCTTTGATATGTATTTCATGAGTTTCTGTTGAAATGTTTTAAGCAAAGTTATATTAATTAATCTCTTTCTGTATTTAGGCAATGTTATATTAATCTATATCTTTCTGTATTTGATTATTTGTTTAATGTGTATAAAGTAGAAGTGTGATGTTGGAGTTATAATCTTCATGAATTGGAATCTTTCACAAACAGTCTAGGAACGCTGCTTTGAAGTGGAGAGGGCAGATTGAGTTGGATGGCTTTTTGGATGTGGAGATAATAAAGTGCTCTTTATTTGAATCACTGTGTTGGAGTGAATGTATGTGGACGACGACACCACAGAGGCATACTCTTCCAGTGCAAATACCTATGTGTAGAAAAACTCGGAATGATTCCTAGACATTGGATGTGTGCTGTGCACTGCAGCACACATGCAATATAATTGTGTTTTGGGAATGAGCACCGTGTTTCCATCTGCTTCAAGTAGGCGTTAGTTTTTATGCAAAGCCCAGTCTAGGTATCTTAATAGATTAGGCTTTGTGTCAAAACCTATGCGCGTCTGCGTTTATCCACCCCAATAATGCCCTCTTGAAACCAAGTGACATAAAGCAGCGCAAAGCTGTTTCTGTGCAGTGAAAAGTGCACCTTTACTGCACTTTTGGGCTGGATAGTAAAGAGCATGCACTGCTTTGCACTGCTGGAGCAAACTTTTTCGTATATCTGTCCTTAATATTTTTGCTTTCAGTATAAACCTTAGCAGTCCTGCACAAAAGGCTAGCTCTAGCTTAGGCCCCAGGATGAGCATTTGCACTGCTGTTGTCCATTCTGTAACTGCTTTGGGTATTTAAAGAAAGCTTGTGCTCCAGCTGCCTGTGTTTTACCTGTGCAATGCATGAGAGGGAAACATGGACTGCTGCTGTCCATGCTGTCCATGCTGCACTTCATCTGCATGTTGCAGCAAGGCTGCTGCAACATAAAAACAAGCAATGGCATCGCCAATAGGTCTCTTCTTTGGGACCTTATAAGTTTTTAGTCATGCAGAACAATATTCTGGGTGCTACAACATAAACAGTTGTTTAATGTGGAAGCTTTGAAACTAATAGGCATATTATAGAACTGCATTGATAAGTACTTATTTAAAGTGTTAATTTTGTAGTCTGAACTCAATAATGTTGAAGTGCTTTCATACGCGAAACAACCATTACAACGCAGTCATTACAATGCACTACATTTACAACTCAGTCATTACAACGCAACTGCCTTTACATCGCATGCCATTACAACGCAGCCATTACAACGCATGTCACTACAACGCATGCCATTACAACACATTTCACTACAACGCATGCCATTACAACGCATTACCCCTACACTATCCAACACTTACCCTACTGTTGCACTCACTGGAGTGGGAATAGTAATTTTTACCCCTACACTATCCAACACTTACCCTACTGTTGCACTCTCTGGAGTTGGAGTGGAAATAGTAATTTTTACCCCTACACTATCCAACACTTACCCTACTGTTGCACTCTCTGGAGTGGGAATAGTAATTTTTACCCCTACACTATCCAACACTTACCCTACTGTTGCCCTAAAAGTATTATGCGTTGTAATGGTATGCGTTGTAGTGGTATGCGCTGTAATGGAATGCGTTGTAAATGTAGTTTCTAAAAATGCGTTGTGATGGCATGCGTTGTAAAATCATGCGTTGTAATGGATGTTGCGATGTAAAAACCGCGTTGTAAAGGCATGCATTGTAAATGTTTGCGTTGTAACGTGTCCTATTCCTTTCATACACTATGCGAACTTGCAGCAATACCTGGTACAGAAATAGCAAACACAATTGCAATGCTGGCTATCAAGGCACACATGTAGGGGAGAACTAACATCACAGAGGCAATTTAAAGACTATTAATGGGGGCATTCTTTGCCTCTTGCCCTAAGCCTGACATGCTGGCCCTTGTAATATCAGCATGGCGCCTATATTGAGATACCAAAGGGATTCAAAGTTGAAATCCAATACCAGTGGCCAGCATGTTAAAAATAGGGTGTAGTTTATTTCAGCAACAAATACCAGTAATATGCCAGTTTTATACAAATAACTTCTGAGCACCTACAATCACATAGAGATAAAAATATTGCTGTACAACACCTAGAGTGTTTCAGACCGTAGGAATGCGCCATTGATTATCGCTGACAAAAGAAACTGAATTTCCAAATTTTGCTTGGTCTGCTGGGCCAGTGTGTTTAAAAAGAAGCGTTTTTCATCCTTTCTATTACAACTCCTTCATACAAACCCTAAACCCCTGTAAAGAATGTGTAGCTGACACCAAAGTTAGTGGCCTGTGGTGCATTATTGACTAAATATGGGCTCAGAAGACTACATCCCTTAATACGCAGTGTGCCACAAGAGAGAAAGGAACCCCACAAGTATTTTTCCCTCGGGTTCTGAAGATAGTCCCAGTTCAAATTGTTAGTACCCCGCCAAAGTTTGTGTCCAATGGCGCCCCTGACAGCAGATGCAGTGTTTCAAGCTCTTGTAATGGGAGAGTTGTGGATGGAGGCCTGCATGCACATTAGTGTACACACAAAAATCCAACAATGCCAGAAACTGCAGAGCTGTGGGGCCATGTAATCAACTCCCCCACCCCAGAAAACGTCCATCCGTAGGGTGTGATCCCTGGCCACAAGCGAAGAATAACCCATGTGTGCCACACCTGCTGGAAGGGACACTATTACCACAGAGGGTGGACAGCATGGAAAAGTATAGCAGCACAGTAATTAGTGTGGGCAAAGGGGGAACATGCAGAAATTATGCTATACAGAGTTCTGCAATGAGGACAGAAGGGAGGCAAGTGGAATGGAGAGGGGTGCGGGCGAGGTGAGTGGGCAGGGAAGAAGGGCGTTGGGGGGTGTGCAGCCAGAGAGAGCCAGAGACAGCAGGGAAAGAGGAAGAGAGGAGTAGGTGTTTTTAGTGAGAAGGAAAGGGCGGGAAAGTGGAGAGCTGTGAATGCAAAGGAAGATGTGGTGGTGGTGAGAAAAGGAAGGAAGTAAAAGGGGAAAGGATTTCAGTGAGTTGGTGGTAGCAGGGAAAAGGCGGGGAGAACGGATAAGGGGAGAGGAGGAGTAAAAGAGGTGAAGCTGGCGAAAGATAAGGAAGGAGAGGGGTGGAGAATGGGGCAAATAAAAAGGGAGATTTCAGAGTGGGAGTATACAGAAAAGAAGTGATGTTGGAGGGAAAGGCGGCTGAAAGTAGATCAAAGTTACTAGAGTGGGTGAAGGGGGGCAAGGTAAAAAAAACATGGGAGATGAAAAATCGGTGTTGGAGGTTTAGTCTGATGAGAAGGGGTGAATGCTAGAGTGGGATCGGTATTACCACCTTAAAACAAGTGACTCCTACCCACCTCATTTGCCAGCTTGTGGTGCAGGCTCTCCCAGTAGAGTGAGGGGATACCAGCAGCGTGCAGCACAGGTGCATGCAGCCCAACAAAATCACTGAAGTTAATCTACAGTCTCCGAGAGTGTTCTGCCTCCTCCATGTTGCTGATGTCGGAATGGTTTCCCGGACATGGTAATAAAGTATGTCCACCAAGCAGGGGTTTCCTGGAAAGCCATGCTGCTCCCAAGGAGGCATCCAAATACAAGGGTGGGGGGCAGGAAAGGTTAACCCTTCCAAATAGCACAGGAAGCAGCAGCAGCCGACTGCGTAAGTGTTTGATATGGGGTAAGTGTGGCAGCAAGAGGCCCGTGTTTCTACAATAAAAAAGTAACATTTAGTTAAAAAAAAATCACCACACACCCAAAAAGGGAGGGAGGGACGAGGGAGGTGGTCAACACAGACAACAGGACGGGGCAGGAGCAAAGACAACAAAGACAAAGGGGGCCCTCGGCTGATCTTGAAATAATCCATGTAACAGAGTCATGTAACAGGGTCAGTCTGCAGGGTGGGAACAAAACAGCCAAAAGGCGGGACAAAGTAAAGCATTTACGAAACAAACCAAAGGAATTTTGAAAGGCAGGCTAAGGAATGAATGAAAATGATGGGCGTGTGATGGGCGTGGTGAAAGCCCACAGAAGGAGATACAGCATGTCGAGAGACAGCACATGCGCGCTGCCTAGGCTCGACCTAACCGCTGTAAGCAGCCATCTTACAGTGCCAACACACAAGGCCGCCAGATTCCAATAAATCTTCTTAATGACCTGTTGCTCCTCAGGGGTGAGGAACACCAAAATCGCAGGATATTATACAGCCCGAGAGGAGAGCTGGAGGGAAGCTACTCTGGTGGTCATGCCTGGGCTTACATGCGATCCTCAGCAAACTGAGCTGAGCCAGGGCATTGGTTAGCTATTACTGGTTATATGCTCAATCTTTCTCTACCATATCATGACAACCTCTTAGATATGCCATGAATGTAAACCTAGTGCATCACAGTAACAGCTCAAACAGTATTTAAAGGTAACCTAAATAGGCCTTTATGAGCTTTAGCATTTTTCTTATTTTTTTAAATCTTGTACTAATTCTGTTTTTTACTCCAGTGATGTCATGTCTTGCGATGTCACCTAGATCAAACCACAACGAGTTGGCAAACCAGTTGTGTCACCAGGGCCACAGGTATGGAGATTTCACCCTCTGTGATTTCAATACAGGTCAACAGATTTACCACTCCTGACATTACTCCTGACATTTTCGTGAATCAATGCCCGTGGCATCAACAGTGGTAGAAAAGCTGACAAAGGGATACAAAACAACATGTACTTAATTGAAAGTTCTGAGCTTGGCTGAATAATTCACGACATTCTCCTCCAATAGTGAAATTTGATGCCACATCCCATAAGTAGCTATGTTTTGAAGAGAAAATAACATTCAGATTGCAAGGAACGAGTACTTAAAGGGTTCAGTGCTAAAAAAAACAAGCATTGGAAATGCAATAGGTCTCGCATTTTTTTAAGTTAGAGCTATTGGCATTGTAAATGGCAATGTCTGTTACCTACTAAGGGAGGATGGAGGGAGCAGTTGGTGTTGGAGTGCCAAAATGCTCTGTTGGAGAGTGACTGGCCAAAAGTAAACCAAACAAGCAGCGACTTTTAAAAAAAGAAAGCATGTGTGGACCGTGTAAGTGTGTAGCCATGAAGCATATTTTTAACAACTAAGCTTGGGGAATACTTGGATATTACTTTGTGCCAGGGAACAAAACAGAGCCCGATAGAGACCCGTTTCAAGGCCCTCTTTTAAAAACTTCCGGTGCTCAGCACCGGTGAGACCCGGCCCACTTAAAGCCCTGGGTTTTGCTCTCTAATTGTGGAAATAATCGTAGGTATTGGTGCTTGGGTACCAACTCATGCACGTTTTCCATCCTAACCAGGTGGTTTTCCCATTAAATGATTCCTCCTTGGGAAACGTGAATAGGAAAGAAGGATGGCAGCACAATTCAAACACACTACTGCAATTCCGGTGAAAACAGGTTTTTCTACCCACAATGGTATCATGAAAAAGCCCGGAAGACGGGCCCTTCAAGTATATGACCAAATGGTTGTGCAGTGGTTGCCTCTCAGACAGTGTGTTCTGGACTTGTAAAGTCTAAGTTTAAATTTGGTTGCATTTCTACTACTCTCTATTGCCTCTTAATAATCAAGCCAGCTATCCGGGATTGCACTGACAAACGACATGGTAAGAAGGGGTGGGCATAATGTTTCATTCTGACTGCCGAATTTGGCGACTCCGCTTTCCTCTTCTAGCATGGAGTTCTGGCCAAATTCCGCTAATTGCAGCAAATTGTTTTTTCTTGTGAGGCTCCAGAAATGCGAGCGAGATTTGGCGTCCGCTAGCTCCAGTTTCTAATGTAGACGGTTACAGTAAGAGGGCCGCTACTCGAGTAGATTTGCCGCTCAAGTAGATTTTCTACTCTAGCGGCAGCAAAATCAACTCTACTAGCCGCGCACTCTTGCACACCACATGGTGCAGTTCGCTGATTTCTCAATGCTGCGAGCGCTACTGCCGCTAAATTGCAGCACGAGCAGCGCTACATGCAAATTTCCTCCCATTTGGTGGAATCTCGCAGATTTTTTATGTAGGAATTCTGCCTACCCCTAATGGTAAGGCGATATACTTGGATGTAATACAGTGGTGATGCTGTGTATCTCCTTCCTTCCCTGTCCATTCTCTCACCGATGTTCGGTTCCTGTTACTAAATCAGGCACAGGCATAGGCGAGAGACTGGGGGGAAGTAATGAAAAAAAGAGATGATGATAATGGTGTAGGAGGAGACAAGGGCAAAAAGAAGGCGAAGACATAACGGCAATAGTGAGTGAAGAGAAATGGGAAAAAAACATATGGAGAGAGGAGACAGAGAGTACTGTGGCACTAAAGAAATGACGATGAATTCCCCTGAACATGGTAATTAAAGGACCATACTTACACCCATAGTTAACGGTTCAAAGGTTCAATGGCATTTCGAGCAGCAAAGAAATTACACATATACTATTAGAAAACCATGCAATTGTTCGGATTAATCTTACCTTTACTGTTTTGGACAACAAATGCACCACAATTTTAGACCCGTGACAAAGGCAGAACCAGTGTCCTCGTGACACTGGTGTTTAAGAGGCTGTAAGAATTTGCGTTAAGCAGGAACTGCACAGTGTGGACACATTCAGATGCATTTTCTAACTATGGGCCTGATGGTGAGTGGAGAAAGGTTGGAATAGAGGAATGAGGACAATGAAGAGACAGGAAAACCGGTGGGCAAAAGGGAGAGCCCACTGTTTTGGCTAAGGAGGGGGTAAGTTCGGTGAGATAGCAATGGTAGGATGGTTGGAAAGCGGGGTAACTAGCTAGCAGTTTCTTCTGTGTGGGGCGTAAGTCAGTAAGTGGTAGTTTCCTTGTGTCAAGAAGCATGAGTTGGCGCCCCAAGAAACAGAATGGGAAGGCTGGTGGGATGAAAAGAACAGTGTGACCACAGATAAAGTAAAGCCGCATATTAGAGTTGAATATGTCGGTGTCATAAATGATGTGACTAAATGGAGTGGATGGAGAAAGTATAATTGGTTTCAGGTGTGAATGAAAAGTTAGAAGTACAAGCTCCAATTGGAGAAAGCCACAGTCCTCTCCCTAGGAGATGCACTAGTCTTCCACAGTGAGCTGCGCAGTTCATTCTCATCTGGATGCCTATTTTTCTCTGAGATGCACAAGAACCTTTCAGAAAACTTGTGAGATGCAGAACCCTACCCATACCCAAGAGTGCCTGTATTAAACTCAGGCACCCGCGGGGTTGGGCGGGAGGCATGTTTAAGTCAACTCTTGGGAAAAGGTGCTGGCGTTTTAGAAAAGTAACAGCATTTAGTCACTTCATATTTGCCAGCCTCATGTAGCTGTGGTGGATGCTTTCTGCGACGTAGCACCTCACCACACTCTCCTAAATCTTCCCAGAGTTACCTTCCGTGCTCCGGGTGTCCCTGTGGATCACACCCCCTCCCCCTGTAGCGGGTGTCCGGGTGACACCGCCTCTGCCCCTCCTCTTCGGCCCTATACCTACCAATCGCCGCCGCGGAGGCTGTGCCCGGATATGGTGTGTTGCCCTCGAAGGGAGTAGGCTGCCCGCGGGCGTCTTCCCCCCCGCCCGCCCCCAGCGCGGCATTCCGAGCCTCTACCGGCAGGGCTGCAGCGGGCGTGCGGGTGAGTGACACCCCCGGGGGTCCTTTTTGCGAAGTGTTTAGGAAATAGAGTTTGATGCACCGGGTGAGCGCCGTGATTATCAGGTGCACCTGAGACTAGGGTGGGTTGAGGAGGGACCTGTGACGGGGCGGTGTTTGGGCCGGAGATGGCGGGGAGATTTATTTAATGGAGGGGTCTCCAGGGAGTACGTCCTTGTGAGGCTCCGACCGGGATCCTGGCAGGGGGTGATATTGATTGGATCAGTCCTTTGTTCCCGGCTCTCGGGCGTCTCTCCAGTGCGTCCAGATTGACAGCGAGCTCAGCCAATAAGAGGCCCGTCAGTCCAACCACACAGTTAGAAGCCAGCCAGCATCGCATGACAGCAGCTCTTCTCAAACTAAGGGGCCACGCGATGCTAGCATGCCAATACAACACCCCTGGAAATCGTGCTACCACCCTTGCCACTAATGATACAAGCGGATCACTACATGTCTCTTGCTGCAATTATTGCAAATACCCCTTATATTGTAGTCCTTTACAAGCGCTGCCATCTCCATCTGAAGAAACCCCCGCTGTGCACGGCACCAGCAGCCTATTAGTAACCCCACTTCAGCTGGTGCCGGTAGCCACTACACAGCCCACTGCTGCAAAATATACCTACTAAACATCGCACCGGTTCAAACGGTGCTAGTAGCCTAATTTACAAATGGTGCCAGCAGACCCTGTATGTCCCGCCGCTGTAAAGGGCAACAGCCCCTGCACATACCGCCGATGCAAACAATGCTAGCAGCTCAGACATACACCCCTGAATCAAATATGTTAGCAGTCCCCACACATTCCGCCGCAGATGATGCTAGCGCTTCCCACGTATCCCATCGACGCAATTAGTGATAGCCGTCACTATTTCTGTTTCACCAGTCTTAGCAGCAAGTGAGGCTACTAAGCCCCAGCCTCCTGATACCACTACATCTTGCAATTATTTGGGTCTGTAACCCGTTAGTCACCCCTCCGCAAATGGACCCGCAACTTCCTTTTCCCCTTTGCAGTAACATTCTCCTTAGGGGCAAGCAACCTCCTTGTAGCGAATGGGGTTTCAGCAATCTTCTACAACACGAATAAGACCTGCAAACGTTCCGTTCGTAAAAAAGGAAGCAAGCATTTCTGTCGCACAACATCTAGGACTAGTAGACCTTTCTAACTTCTGCAATTTGGCCCTGCGGTGTCCCACTGCACAGACAGCCTCATCCCCGCAGATTGAACCTGCCTCTTCCTAGGTCTCCACATCTTCAGTGAGGCCAGATGCCTCTGCCTGCAACTCTCATGTCTGCAGCAAATGAAGGCACGGCAGCGCAGCACTCTGATTTGGGAAAGTCTTTAGTATTGACGGGATGACCAATTTACCCCCTTTGTGCATTTGACTCAAAGGTCATCTAGCTGCCGAGGTTTACTCCTAGCGGTTGTAGAGGAACTGGCACTCAGATACTCTATGATACAAGTAAATGCAGTGAATACATTGAATATCCTTTTGTGGCCGGCATCTTTATAGTTCATGCATGAAAGTAGGGAGTTTTTATTGGAAGGAGGAAAGAAACAAAGAAAGCCCGTAGTGATTTGTGGGGTCCAGGCCTACAAAAATAATACTGGTTGTTATGGCAAATATTAGTGTATTGAGAAAGGTTGATGTACCCGGCAGTTTTATGAACATTCTGGTTTACTGTGAGCTCTGTTCCCTATGTAACCTAAACATGCATATTTGTATTTAATTCAAGTTACCGCGACGTTGGACTTGTGAATTTTTCTTATTTACAGTGGTCCGAAAGAGAATTCAGACACAGTGAAAATGCAACAGTACACGTTGACCTGCATCCTGATGCTAGATTGAAAAATTTTGTGGCAAAAGTTTTTGTTTGTTAGTCTTCAGTTAAGAGTACATGCATTTCTGTCGTGCTCAATACTTCTGCACCTGCATGGGTTTTGCGGGTTTTCTAGATGAGTGCTATGACCTTGATTTATATAACATGAGTTACATCGATTCTAAAGGACAACAAGCACGGAATCGAAACCTGTGGTGCGCGCGCACCACAGAGGAGCCGAACGCGGGAATCGAAACCTGTGGTGCGCGCGCACCACAGAGGAGCGGGGGGAGGTAGCGCGGCAGCGAGGCGAACCCGCGCTGCTGCGCGTGCTAGCCACCAGTGGGAATGAGAGGAGCAAAGGCGGGACATGCGCCCGCCTTTGCCCAATTGCGTGCCGTTTTTTTTAGAAAAACGCACGCTTCAGCCAATACCAGCAGGCGAAAGCAAAACCACATGCACGAGCGTGTGGTTAGCTTTCTAAATCCCTTTCTAGAGGTCTCGCGCTGCGCGAGCAGGGCTGCGCATTGCAACGCTAGGCGCGAGACCTAAAAAGGAAAAACAAAATGTAATGAAATGCTAAAAGTGCTGTATCATCAGACTCAGAAATGTCGTAATTAATTAATAAAAATCATTATTTCACATCTCACCTCATAGATGGAAAGTGTGTGTCTGCCAACCTTTCAAAGCAAACAAGTTGTATTAGTATTGGACGCCGGAAGAAACATTACAAGTTCCAATAAACACATCTGCCTCTCTTGAATGTTTGGAGAAGCTGTATGATGGAGAACTGCCTAGAAGCACACTGGCTGTGGCCTCGATGATGACTTGGCAGTCATGTTCAAAGTTTGGCCTATTTCTATTGCTTTTCCGTGACCAACAAATAACACATAATTATTGCAAGAATATTTGAGAGAACTGGTTTGAACTCCAGAATAGAAACAGCTGCAAAAGTGCACAGGGAATTCTGGAAGGCACCTGAAGAAGTCAAAATTATGCCTTTATATGACGAGGATCCAATAAAAATACAATACAGCATGGCCAGAGTTTGATGCAATGAAAGCTTTTTTAGTGACTTAGGCCCTCATTGATGAAAAGATGTAAAAGTACATTATTCAGAGCTAAACAAGAAATGTGATTCACAAAGCTACCTGCATGTGTTAGTTAGTGTGAAAAAGGTGAACTAAAGTTCCACCAACAGAACTGTGTTTTACCTTTCATGTTCCAAGCGGGGTGGAATGAACACAAAAATTGAGGCATGTGAGCCGCAAGATCTGTGGTGCACCCAAGCTGCAGGATCCATGGAGCTCACAACTCATAAAAATACAAGAAAGAGAGAAGTTGTCATGAGCGCCTAATGACAACTGGTCCGTGGCAACATGAAGGCAAGGGATGATCTTCAAGGTAAGAAAGTTCTACAAGGTTTGGCTTTCCCACCCACGGGTGCCTAAACTTAGTTCAGTTTATTAACGCTTGAGTGTGAAAGTCGATGTTGTTGTATCCCCATACAACCCCACTTAACATACTTGTCATTGTGGTGTCTGTGCATTTTGTGTTTCTAACAGTCCCATAAAGGGGTCAGGGAAGCAGCGACAATTTAAGCCCAACTTCATTCTTTAGACTATCACACAAAAGTAATGCACTAGGAAAAGACACTATGGGGCTTATTTACAAGCCCCTTGCACCGCCCATATGTCACTTTTTCCCGTATCAAAAGTGATGCACTGGCGGCGCAAGGGGCTTGTAAATAAGCCCCTATATATTTAAAAGTGTTTATTTCAACAGTCTCATGCTATTGCTTAGTACATGAATAGTAACCACACAGAGCATAATTAAAGCAGCACTAATGTATGCCACTGACAGTGAGAATAATATGAAAATTTCTAACATGGTTGGAATGTCCATAGCAACCTAACACCCTAAAGATTACGTCCAAGCACTACACTTTGAGACCATGCAAAAGTTAATGTGCATCTAGATTTTCTTTGGATTCACTGCACACCAGCCACAGCAGAGAAGCTGTAGGTATCAGACTTCGGCAGGGAGAGAGTGCTCCCTCGAACAGTAAACACACATCAGCTGGGCTCAGCTCCTCTTCCCTTGGAATTTGAACTGTATCAGCTCTCAGCATGGGAATGGATACTGCAGCAGAATAGCAGTCTGGCAGGGCCAACCTAAGCAAACGACACAAGGGAATTCCATGTGTCTTATCTGCCGGGTACTGATGCTGTAAATTACCAACCCAATTAGGGCTGGTCATGTCTTAACAGGTACTACACTGTGAGTTTGTTTAGGTTGGTTTATCAGGGTAATAGCACCAGACAACCACCCTTGTGTAGATAGATCTGTTTACATTAGGTCCTGACGAATCGCCGCTAGATCGCATGACTATTAGGCGAGAAACATGTTGACCACTTAACAACAGCGCCAAATCTGAGACATTACCTCAGAAGTGCGTCTTTCATCTTTTAATCAGGTTGGAAGGCCTATTGTTTAAAATTGTTCTCTTTGGTACTTCCATTTCCTGTTTTAACCTTCCTTCGGGTCACTTACCTTCACTCACTTCATCTACACTGTTCAGGCCCCTCACCCCCACGGCACCAAACGGCGACTTGGAATAAAAGATCTCCGCCAAAGAGCCCCTCATAGGGAGCCCGTCAGGTATTGCAGTGCCGACCTGACGAGGAGCACGCCCTATGATGAAGCATGACACCCAGCCGGGTGTGTGAGGGCCCTAATTCCAACAGGAGGAACCCCCCATTCCCCCTGTAACTCATGACCACAAAAAGCCTCCTGTCTCCCCACTATCATTTAGGAACTGCATACCCTTTGCATTTATTAAAACAATAGTGGACAACATCAACTGTGTGGCACCAAAAAGAAGGACTGTAGCTGAATGCAAGCAAAGGTGGCATGATCACAAATGCAGGACAAAAGAGAAGCAAGCCATGAACCTAAAGGCTGCAATAAGGACTGGATGTTCAGGAGGAGTTGAACTCACTGGAGGAGCAAGTGACATCACTCCTTTTAACTGAGTTGGATGCTGGAGTCGAGGGCATGGACAGTGCTGACACTGAGGATCAACAAGATGTTGAGGGTGAGTGATAACATAATACATGAAATATATATGTTTAAATTTCCAATATGTTATATTATGTTATGTGAATTTGTACAGCGCGGCTAATCACCTGTGAGGGTATACAGGCACTGAGTAGGACAGGCCTGAGGGCGGAGGAGGAGATCATGCCTGTTTCATCTGGAAGAGCCATGTCTTGAGATTCCTTTGGAAGTGCATGAGGATGGGGTAGGTTCTGAGGAGTTTTGGGGGGGTTGTTCAAGGTCTTGGCTGTGAGGTATGAGAAAGAGCGTCCTCCGCTTCTGGTCTTCTCGATGCGAGGGAGGTGTTCCCTTGCCTGGGACATAGATCGAAGGTGTCTGGTGGGTTGGAAGAAGTTGAGGAAGTGGTTGAGGTAAATTGTTGAGAGCTTTGTAGGCATGGGTGAGTAGCTTGAAATTACATCTTTCCTTGACCGATAGCCAGTGGAGATTGTTGAGGTGTGGAGAGATGTGATTATTTTGGGGGATGTTCAGGATGAGAGTGGCAGTGGTGTTCTGGGTGATTTGGAGTCAGTGTAGGGCATGGGCTGGGATTCTCATGTAGAGGGCGTTTCCATAATCAAATCGACTTGTGATAAGAGCATGAGTGACCGTTCGTCTGGTGTTCAGTAGGATCCACTTGAAAATCAAGCATAGCATTCACAGGATGTGGAAGCATGATGAGGAGACAGCGTTGATCTGTCTCCTCATGGAGAGGTTGGTGTCCAGGATGATCCTGATGTTTACTTTAAAATATAGGGCCAGATTGCTGCATTGTGCTGAGTAACAGGGAGGGAGGAGGAATGCACCAATGTACTAAGATATTATGCATTCCTGTTCTCTCCCTGTACTCTTGCACTGAATGCAGCCTAGCGCCAACGCATGGACCCTTGCACCAAGATGAAAGAGTGCCTGCATTAAAGCAAGGATTGGGTTTCATGCAGGAAGGGCCACCTTCCTGCCAAAACCAATTCTTAGAGCCATATTTCTCTTTCTACTTGAGCTACAGAATGCACCACATATAGAAAGAGGAAATAATGAGGAGAAATAAACTAATTTCTCCTCGTAACACCTCTGCTGTGAAGCCAAACCATTTTGATGCATTCCCAGGTTTACAGGTATTTGTAAAACTGGGAATGTGCCAAAATCCATGGGTGGACCCAATGCAGAGTAATGCAAGGCAGAGATTTGCACTACCTTGTGTGACTCTGGATTTACTATGCCACGCAGAGCCACGCAAGGTGGCTTTGTCTGGCTTAGTTAATCCTACTCATGGGCTTGCGTTGTCTTCCATCATCATGTGTGATGCAAGAGCAATGCAAGCGCTTTGTAAATCTGTCCCACAGTCACATAAACCTTACATGTAAGCACACATGAGGCAACTGTGTAAGTTACCGAATAGACACAGCACAATTATATAGTGCAGCTCATGCAGATATTGCTGTAACTAACTGTAGAATTATCATCATAAATCAAGATGTGTGTATGTGTAGAAGTGTACTGTAATATCGACACACAACACCCTGGAGCTTTCCAGGGGAGGGAACTAGAGGCTACGGGGTATTCAGGGTGAGCTGGCCTCCAACCTATAATGCACACACAAAAAGAAGCTACCCTGAATGGAATAGTCGTTTGAGACTAGTGACCAAAAACTGACAAGCACTAAGCACTAATTAGTGGAGTGCTGGGCATTTAAAAAAATGTAAAGGATTGTCCTCACACACCACCAGGTGTCATGCTTCATCATTGGCAGTCCTCACTCTCTAGAAACTGAATTTGGTAAAGAGCGGGCCTACACCTGGAGACAGGGAGGCACTTCTAAGATCTAAGTGGGGGCCCGTGAGAGAAGTGATTCTTAAAAACCAATGTAAAAACCGAAATACATTTATTCGCTGGGTATTTACTTGGTATTAAAAGCTAATTGTGGAGGTTGGGGGAACTAGTACCCCGTCACCACTGTGGTTGTCGTCGTCAACATGTTTCTGCCAAATTGGCCCAGAGGGTCCGTGGCATTCGTCAGGATGAATAAAACTACGGCTCCTATCTTACCAAATCTGGTCAGATGTTACCACTGTGCAGGGTGACCTGTGTCATCCTCTAACTAAATGGTATTCATTAAACCTGTAAACAAATGTAAGATTCTGTCAGAATGGTTTCTGAATGATGCCTGGTTACATAAAAGGAACTTACACACCATGCATATATCAAACTTTTTGCATGTGAATGCGAAACATGTGTCACTGCATACGTGAAACACATAAAACAATGAATTTCATGAGTTTAGTGAGACCACCTCACATTCTTACCCCAAGGGAGGGTCCAAATTGCCCCATGGAAAGGGAGTAAGAGGGACCCCTGTAGTCACACTCTAAAAAGGATGGTAATCAAGGGAGGTAAATAATCACTTATGCCAACAATTCAATATCAAGGCGTGAACTCCATAGTGAAATGTTCAAGAGTTCTCATTCACACATCAGCCACACTCTTATTCAAGGTACGTCCCTCGCCGTCCACCTAGACGTATCTACTCCTCTTCCCGATGATGGGGGAGTGGAGCAAGACCATCTCATCTCGAAGCACTCTACACGAGCATCCCAAAAAGACGTACCTTGAGAGTGGTTGAACATATCCTTCAGGATAGGGACTGGCATTTCATGGCCCCAAGACAGTTCATTTTGGAATGTGCAGATCTGGCCCTGACTGAGAAATTTTTTGAGTAGGAGGGCACCATAAACCATCAGATAAGGGGCACCTCGATGGGGAGTACTTTTGCTCCTAGTATGGCTTGACTGTATGTACATCAATTCGAGGTTGTAGGCCCGCTCTCTACCAAACGCAGTTTCTAGAGAGCGAGTACTGCCAATGATGAAGCATGACACCTGGTGGTGTGTGAGGACAGTCCTTTACATTTTTTGAGATGCCCAGCACTCCAATAATTAGTGCTTAGTGCTTGTCAGTTTTTGGTCACTCGTCTCAAACGACTATTCCATTCAGGGTAGCTTCTTTTTGTGTGTGAAGTGTACTGTAACACACAGGTTAGATGTGTATGTTTCTGTGTAATATATGTGTATATACCCTCTATGCGGTCTCGATCTCGGTGCTCTCTTTAAGCAAGCAAAGGTGGTAATGCTAAATTTGTCGGCTCAAATGATTCCCCCTTTTTTGGAGAGCCCTTGTTGGTTTGGTTTGTGTTGATACCCTACACTAATATATTGTGGCAGAGAATCACTAAATATGTTTGTATTGTCAGCCTCATTGGGAATGGCAAAAGAAAGCACTTATCACTTCAAGTTTTGCATTGTACTGTCACTTTAAGTCTGTAAGGCTCCAGGAACATGTATAAAAAGTAACTAAAATGGCAACCAAAGTAGGTTTGACAAAGGCAGCGGAGGCTGCTGAAACGTGTTACCTGTTTGCTGTGTGCCAATAAACCTGTTTTCTTGTGAACCCGAGCGTGCTGGTGTCTGTCTGGATTCTGAGGCGGATCAGTGGAGTTAATATATATATATATACTCACTGAAAAAACCATAGGTTTCAGGGACATTCTAGTTAGTTGGACATTTCACTCGTACAAAACCAGAGAAATTCGGCCGTTATAGTTAGTTGAGCTAACTATAACTCGCGCCCCTGCAATGCACTGCTGACGACGACACATATTACATCATTCATGACATGTCAGTGACATCACTGATGACATCACTGATGACATCTCAAATGACATCACTGATGACATCATCCAGTGACTGTGTGTTTCTGTAAAGTTTAAATATGTTTTATATATATATATATGTACATATATATATATATGTCAAGGTGTATTGAAGTATGAGTGGGTGTATGAGTGACCGAATAGATGATTTAGTAGGTGCGTGACTGACTGTATAAGTGAGTGATTAAACATGTCTTACTGAATGCATGGGTTAGTGACTAAACTGTGTGAATGTCTGTATTAGTCAGTCAGTTGGTGTGTAAGCGGCTGCATAGGTTGGTGAGTAGCTACATGAGTGTCTATATGGGGTTATTGATTGGTTGTCTGAGTATCTGTATGGGTGCCTGAGTGTCTGTGTGAGTGGGTGGGGGGTGTGTAACTCTGTGCGTAGTTGTGTGAGTGGGTAATTCACTGGGTGTATGGGTTCAAGAGTGCATCTGTGAAGGGCTGTATGGGTGGGTGAGTGTGTGTATGGGTGTGTTGGTGAGTGAATGGATGTCTCAGTGGTACATGTGTGAGTAACTACATATGTGAAATGCAGTATATGTGAGTGTTGGAGTATATAAATCACTATATGTGAGAGTGAGTGATTGTGAGAGTGGCTGTATGGATGAGTGTGTGCTTGTATCAGTGATTGTATAAGAGAGTAAGTATGTGTTAGTATCTGTATGAATAAGTGAGGTGGTGTGTGTATAACTGTATGGGTGAGTAAATGGGAGTGTGAATGATTCTTTGCATGATTGACTAGGTGTGTGAGTAACTCTATGGATGAGTGGCGATGTGTGAGTGTCTGTATAGGTGTATGAGTGTAAATGATGGTGCTGTATTGATAAGTGACTGCATGTATGAGTGACTGTATGGGTGAATGAGTGGACGTGTGTGTAGACCTACGAATCAGTGAGTGGGTATGTAGTAACTGGTATTGGTGTGTCTATGGTTTCGAAAATGGTAGTCTGTATTTTAGAGTGGGTGTATCAAAGGTTATATTAGTGTGTGAGGAGGTGCATCAGATTATCACGTGGATGATATCATCAGTGATGTCATTTGAGATGTCATCAGTGATGTCATCAGTGATGTCACTGACCATGTCATGAATGATGTAATATGTGACGTCATCAGCAGTGCATTGCGAGGGCGCGAGTTATAGTTAGCTCAACTAACTATAACGGCCGAATTTCTCTGGTTTTGTACGAGTGAAATGTCCAACAAACTATAACGTCCCTGAAACCTATGGTTTTTTTCACTGAATTTCTATGGTTTTTTAAAGGCTAATTGCTAACTATAATGTCTCTGAAACCTATGGTTTTTTCAGTGAATTTCAAAGGTTTTTTAAATGCCAATTTCTAACTATAATGTCCCTGAAACCTATGGTTTTGTCAGTGAATTTCAAAGGTTTTTTAAATTATAATTTCTAACTATAACGTCCCTGAAACCTATGTCTTTTTCAGTGAATTTCCAAGGTTTTTTAAATGATAATTTCTAACTATAACATCCCTGAAACCTATGGTTTTTTCAGTGAATTTCTAAGGTATTTTAAATGCTCATTTCTAACTATGCCTACAGAGGTAGGACATGTGAAGAAAGAGGAAGAAAGGCGCAGAAAGAAGCAAGAGAAATGCAGAAAGAGGCAACAGAAGTCCAGAAAGACGAAGATAAGTGCAGAAAGAAGTAAGAGATATGCAGAAAGAACCAACAGAGGTGCAGAAAGAGGCCTTGTTTCAAAGTCATCCTGTGCCCCCAACTTTTTACTGACTGGTACTGGTGGTAACTGACTCTGACTAACCAGGCCCGGAGCCAGTGCTATGCTGAAAGACACTTAAAATACAGTGAAAACATCTACATACACTAAGATACACTATGGGTTGGGGTATCCCTGTGATTGGCATGACCTCCCCTGTAAGGTCCTACTACATAATAGGGCAGGGGGATTAAAAGTACCTCTAACTCAGAGGTGCAGAAAGAGGCAAGAGAGGTGCATAAAAAGGCAGGAAAGGTGCAGAAACAGGGAACAGGGGTGCAGAAAGAGGCAAGTGAGGTGCAGAAAGAAGTAAGAGCAGTGCAGAAAGAACTAACAGAGGTACAAAAAGAGGCAAGAGGGGTGCAGAAAAAGGTAGGAGGGGTGCACAAAGAGGCAAAAGTGTTACAGAAAGGAGGGGTGCTGAAAGAAGGAAGAGAAGTGCAGAAAGAGGCAAGAGAATTGTTGAAAGAAGCAACAGAGGTGTAGAAAGAAGCAAGGGAAGTGCAGAAAGAGGCAAGTGAGGTGCAACAAAAAGCAAGAGAAGTGCAGAAAGAACCAACATAGGTGCTGAAACAGGCGTGAAGGGTGCAGAAAGAGCAAGAGAAGTGCAGAAGAGGCAAGAGAGGAACAGAAAGAGGCAAGAGAGGTACAGAAACAGGCAGGAAAGGTGCAGAAACAGGGAACAGGGGTGCAGAAAGAGGCAAGAGAGGTACAGAAAGAGAAAAGAGGGGTGCAGAAAGAGGCAAGAGATCTGCAGAAAAAAGCAACAGAGGTGCTGAAAGAGGCAAGTGAGGTGCAGAAAGAGGCAAGATTTCTGCAGAAAAAAGCAACAGAGGTGCTGAAAGAGGCAAGTGAACTGCAGAAACAGGCAGGAAAGGTGGAGAAACATGGAACAGAGGTGCAGAAAGAGGCAAGAGAGGTGCAGAAAGAGAAAAGAGGGGTGCAGAAAGGGGCAAGAGATCTGCAGAAAAAAGCAACAGAGGTGCTGAAAGAAGCAAGTGAGGTGCAGAAAAGGCAAGAGATCTGCAGAAAAATGCAACAGAGGTGCTGAAAGAGGCAAGTGAGGTGCAGAAATAAGCAAGAGAGGTGCAGAGAGAGGCAATAGAAGTGCAGAAAGATGCAACAGAGGTGCAGAAAGAGGCAAGAGGGGTGCAGAAAGAGGAGAGAAAAGTGCAGAAAGAAGCAAAAGAGGTTCTAAAAGAGCCAAGAGGGATGCAGAAAGAGGCAAGAGCAGTGCAGAAAGAACCAAGAGAAGTGCAGAAAGAAGCAACAGAGGTGCAAAAGGAAGCACGAGGGGTACAAAAAGAAGGAAGAGAAGTGCTGAAAGAAGCAAAAGAGGTGCTGAAAGAGGCACAAAGGGTGCAGAAAGAGGCTATAGAAGTGCAGAAAGAAGCAACAGAGATACAGAAAGAAGCAACAGAGGTGCAAAACAAGGCAAGAGGGATGCAGAAAGAGGCAAGAGCAGTGCAGAAAGAACCAAGAGAAGTGCAGAAAGAAGCAACAGAGGTGCAAAAGGAGGCACAAGTGCTGCAGAAAGAGGGAAGAGAGGTGTAGAAAGAGGCAAGAGAGTTGCACAAATAGGGAAGAGGGGTGCAGAAAGAGGCAGGAGGGGTGCAGAAAGAAGCAACAGAGGTGCCGAAAGAGGCAAGAGAGGTGCAGAAAGAAGCAAGTAAAGTGCAGAAAGAGGCAACAGAGGTGCAGAAAGACACAAGAGAGGTGCAGAAACAAGCAATAGAAGTGCAGAAAGAGGCAAGAGAATTGCTGAAAGAAGCAACAGAGGTTTCGAAAGAAGCAAGAGAAGTGCAGAAAGAGGCAAGTGAGGTACAGAAAGAAGCAAGAGCAGTGCAGAAAGAACCAACAGAGGTGCAGAAAGAGGCTTGTGGGGTGCAGAAAGAGGTAGAAGAGGTGCACAGAGAGGCAAGAGAGGTACAGAAAGAGGCAGGAGGGGTGCAAAAAGAAGGAAGAGAAGTGCAGAAAGAACCAACAGAGGTGCTGAAAGAGGCAACAGAGGTGCAGAAGGAGGCATGAGAGGTGCAGAAAGAAGGAAGAGGAGTGCAGAAAGAAGCAACAGAGGTGCTGAAAGAGTCACGAGGGGTGCAGAAAGAAGGAAGAGAAGTGCAGAAAGAAGCAACAGAGGTGCTGAAAGAGGCACAAAGGTTGCAGAAAGAGGCAAGAGAAGTGCAGAAAGAGGGAAGAGAGGTGTAGAAAGAGGCAAGAGAGTTGCACAAATAGGGAAGAGGGGTGCAGAAAGAGGCAGGAGGGGTACAGAAAGAATTAACAGAGGTGCCGAAAGAGGCAAGAGAGGTGCATAAAGAAGCAAGTGAAGTGCAGAAAGAGGCAACAGAGGTGCAGAAAGACGCGAGAGAGGTGCAGAAACAAGCAAGAGAAGTGCAGAAAGAGCTAAGAGAATTGCTGAAAGAAGCAACAGATGTTTAGAAAGAAGCAAGAGAAGTGCAGAAAGATGCAAGTGAGGTGCAGAAAGAAGCAAGAGCAGTGCAGAAAGAACCAACAGAGGTGCAAAAAGAGGCAAGAGGGGTGCAGGAGGAGGTAGGAGAGGTGCACAAAGAGGCAAGAGAGGTACAGAAAGAGGCAGGAGGGGTGCAAAAAGAAGGAAGAGAAGTGCAGGAAGAGGCAAGAGAATTGCTGAAAGAAGCAACAGAGGTGTAGAAAGAAGCAAGAGAAGTGCAGAAAGAGACAAGTGAGGTGCAGAAAGAAGCAAGAGCAGTGCAGAAAGAACCAACAGAGGTGCAAAAAGAGGCAAGAGGGGTGCAGAAAAAGGTAGGAGGGGTGCACAAAGAGGCAAGAGAGGTACAGAGAGAGGCCAGAGGGTGTAGAAAGAAGGAAGAGAATTGCAGAAAGAGGCAAGAGAATTGCTGAAAGAGGTAACAGAGGTACAGAAAGAGGCAAGAGATGTGCAGAAACAGTCAGGAAAGGTGCAGAAACAGGGAACAGGTGTGCAGAAAGAGGCAAGAGAGGTGCAGAAAGAGAAAAGAGGGGTGCAGAAAGGGGCAAGAGATCTGCAGAATAAAGCAACAGAGGTGCTGAAAGACGCAAGTGAGGTGCAGAAAGAGGCAAGGTATCTGCAGAAAAAAGCAATTGAGGTGCTGAAAGAGGCTAGTGAGGTGCAGAAAGAAGCAAGAGAGGTGCAGAAAGAGGCAATAGAAGTGCAGAAAGAAGCAACAGAGGTGTAGAAAGAGGCAAAAGGGGTGCAGAAAGAGGAGAGAGAAGTGCAGAAAGAAGCAAAAGATGTGCTCAAAGAGGCAAGTGAGGTGCAGACAAAAGCAAGAGCAGTGCAGAAAGAACCAACAGAGGTGCTGAAAGAGGCACGAACGGTGCAGAAAGAGCAAGAGAATTGCAGAAAGAGGTAACAGAGGTACAGAAAGAGGCAAGAGATGTGCAGAAACAGTCAGGAAAGGTGCAGAAACTGGGAACAGGGTGCAGAAAGAGGCAACAGAAGTGCAGAAAGAGAAAAGAGGGGTGCAGAAAGGGGCAAGAGATGTGCAGAAAAAAGCAACAGAGGTGCTGAAAAACGCAAGTGAGGTGCAGAAAGAGGCAAGGGATCTGCAGAAAAAAGCAATTGAGGTGCTGAAAGAGGCTAGTGAGGTGCAGAAAGAAGCAAGAGAGGTGCAGAAAGAGGCAATAGAAGTGCAGAAAGAAGCAACAGAGGTGCAGAAAGAGGCAAAGGGGGTGCAGAAAGGGGAGAGAGAAGTGCAGAAAGAAGCAAAAGATATGCTCAAAGAGGCAAGAGGGATGCCGAAAGAGGCAAGAGCAGTGCAGAAAGAACCAAGAGAAGTGCAGAAAGAAGCAACAGAGGTGCAAAAGGAGGCACGAGGGGTGCAGAAAGAAGGAAGAGAAGTGCAGAAAGAAGCAACAGAGATGCTGAAAGAGGCACGAAAGGTGCCGAAAGAGGCAAGAGAAGTGCAGAAAGAATCAACAGACGTACAGAAAGAGGCAAGAGTGGTGCAGAAAGAGGGAAGAGAGGTGTAGAAAGAGGCAAGAGAGTTGCACAAATAGGGAAGAGGGGTGCATAAAGAGGCAGGAGGGGTGCAGAAAGAATTAACAGAGGTGCCGAAAGAGGCAAGAGAGGTGCAGAAAGAAGCAAGTGAAGTGCAGAAAGAGGCAACAGAGGTGCAGAAAGATGCAAGAGAGGTACAGAAACAAGCAAGAGAAGTGCAGAAAGAGCTAAGATAATTGCTGAAAGAAGCAACAGAGGTTTAGAAAGAAGCAAGAGAAGTGCAGAAAGATGCAAGTGAGGTGCAGAAAGAAGCAAGAGCAGTGCAGAAAGAACCAACAGAGGTGCAAAAAGAGGCACGAGGGGTGCAGAAAGAGGTAGGAGAGGTGCACAAAGAGGCAAGAGAGGTACAGAAAGAGGCAGGAGGGGTGCAAAAAGAAGGAAGAGAAGTGTAGAAAGAGGCAAGGGAATTGCTGAAAGAAGCAACAGAGGTGTAGAAAGAAGCAAGAGAAGTGCAGAAAGAGACAAGTGAGGTGCAGAAAGAAGCAAGAGCAGTGCAGAAAGAACCAACAGAGGTGCTGCAAAAAGAGGCAAGAGGGGTGCAGAAAAAGGTAGGAGGGGTGCACAAAAAGGCAACAGAGGTACAGAAAGAGGCCAGAGGGGTGCACAAAGAAGGAAGAGAATTGCAGAAAGAGGCAAGAGAATTGCTGAAAGAAGCAACAGAGGTGTAGAAAGAAGCAAGAGAAGTGCAGAAAGGCAAGTGAGGTGCAGACAAAAGCAAGAGCAGTGCAGAAAGAACCAACAGAGGTGCTGAAAGAGGCGCGAACGGTGCAGAAAGAGCAAGAGAAGTGCAGAAAGAGGTAACAGAGGTACAGAAAGAGGCAAGAGATGTGCAGAAACAGGCAGGAAAGGTGAGAAACAGGGAACAGGGGTGCAGAAAGAGGCAAGAGAGTCGCAGAAATAGAAAAGAGGGGTGCATAAAGGGGCAAGAGATCTGCAGAAAAAAGCAACAGAGGTGCTGAAAGACGCAAGTGAAGTGCAGAAAGAGGCAAGAGATCTGCATAAAAAAGCAACAGAGGTGCTGAAAGAGGCTAGTGAGGTGCAGAAAGAAGCAAGAGAGGTGCAGAAAGAGGCAAGAGGGGTGCAGAAAGAGGAGAGAGAAGTGCAGAAAGAAGCAAAAGAGGTGCTCAAAGAGGCAAGAGGGATGCAGAAAGAGGCAAGAGCAGTGCAGAAAGAACCAAGAGAAGTGCAGAAAGAAGCAACAGAGGTGCAAAAGGAAGCACGAGGGGTGCAGAAAGAAGGATGAGAAGTGCAGAAAGAAGCAACAGAGATGCTGAAAGAGGCACGAAGGGTGCAGAAAGAGGCAAGAGAAGTACAGAAAGAAGCAACAGAGGTACAGAAAGAGGCAAGAGTGGTGCAGAAAGAGGGAAGAGAGGTGTAGAAAGAGTCAAGAGAGTTGCACAAATATGGAAGAGGGGTGCAGAAAGAGGCAGGAGGGGTGCAGAAAGAAGCAACAGAGGTGCCGAAAAAGGCAAGAGAGGTGCAGAAAGAAGCAAGTGAAGTGCAGAAAGAGGCAACAGAGGTGCAGAAAGACACAAGAGAGGTGCAGAAACAAGCAAGAGAAGTGCAGAAAGAGGCAAGAGAATTGCTGAAAGAAGCAACAGAGGTTTAGAAAGAAGTAAGAGAAGTGCAGAAAGAGGCAAGTGAGGTACAGAAAGAAGCAAGAGCAGTGCAGAAAGAACCAACAGAGGTGCAAAAAGAGGCGAGAGGGGTGCAGAAAGAGGTAGGAGAGGTGCACAAAGAATCAAGAGAGGTACAGAAAGAGGCAGGAGGGTTGCAAAAAGAAGGAAGAGAAGTGCAGAAAGAGGCAAGAGAATTGCTAAAAGAATCAACAGAAGTGTAGAAAGAAGCAAGAGAAGTGCAGAAAGAACCAACAGAGGTGCAAAAAGAGGCAAGAGGGGTGCAGAAAAAAATAGGTGGGGTGCACAAAGAGGCAAGAGAAGTACACAAAGAGGCAGGAGGGGTGCAGAAAGAAAGAAGAAAAGTGGAGAAAGAGGCAAGAGAATTGCTGAAAGAAGCAACAGAGGAGTAGAAAGAAGCAAGAGAAGTGCAGAAAGAGTCAAGTGAGGTGCAGAAAGAAGCAAGAGCAGTGCAGAAAGAACCAACAAAGGTGCTGAAAGAGGCAAGTGAGGTGCAGAAAGAGGCAAGAGATCTGCAGAAAAAAGCAACTGAGGTGCTGAAAGAGGCAAGTGAGGTGCAGAAAGAAGCAAGACAGGTGCAGAAAGAAGGAAGAGAATTGAAGAAAGAAGCAACAGAGGTGCAGAAAGAGGCAAAAAGGGTGCATAAAGACGTAAGAGGGATACAGAAAAAGGCCAGAGAGGTGCAGAAAGAGGGAAGAAGGGTGCAGAAAGAGGCAAGAGGGGTACAGAAAGAAGCAAATGAGGTGCAGAAAGAGGCAACAGACGTGCAGAAAGAGGGAAAAGAGGTGCAGAAAGTAGAAGAGATTTGCAGAAGAGGCAAGAGAAGTGCAGAAAAAGAAAGAAATGTGCAGAAAGAAGCAACAGAAATGCAGAAAGAGGCAAGAGAGGCGGAGAAGGAAGCAAGAGTGGCTTGCACACCATTAGTACCAATTTAACACCCACATTTAGCAATAAGTAACAGGTGTCCATTCTAGGTTTGCAAAGGGCCTTCCACCACGCTGTAACACTTGTCGCTGCATTTTTGGTAACGTTTGAGCCGTTTGAGCTAGAAACAAGGCTTTTTTTGTTCAAATCTGCAGATTAGGGAGCAGATGATGAATTATGTGGCTAATGCAGAAAATGTATAATTGTGCGAAAGTCGGAGCAGCCAAAAAGTCGCATAATTCCAGTGGTCCTGCTCATACCTCTGACTCGGTCCACAAGTGCTCCTCAGTAATTCCTTCTTTTTTGTCTCACTGAGTTCATAGCTGAGCTTCTATGGAAACGAGGAAGACTAAACCTGAGGTTACCACTCCACAACACAGACTACCATACCACATAATTACTCTCCATAACACATAATCCCACTCTACATAATTCCTATACACTAAATACCACATACTTTCTATCCACATAATTTCACTGCACAACATACCACATAATTCTACTACACACAACGTACATCCACTCCGCTCCAAAAAACATTAGTAAAAAACTTTTACATTTACAACGCCAATAGCTCAAACTCTCGCAAATGCAAAACCTATTACATTGCAAACACTTCTTTAACTAGTAGTCGCGTTTGGAGAGTGGTGGAGAAAGGGTGCTGGGCCTCCGACCAGCGCTCAGGAATTCCGCTGCGTAGGATTTACAGGAGGTACCAGAAGGGCTTCTTGGCCCCCAAAGTCCCTCAGGAGTAAAGTGGACTTCATCCCCCATCCCGTAGTCTGCCAGGAGGCACATTTGTAGAGTGGTGGAGAAAGGGGGCATGGCCTCCGAAGATGTCTTAGCAATCCTACTGTGTGGGACTTATTGGAGGTAACAAGAGGGGTACTTGGCCCCCAAGGACATCCTTGGGGGCCAACTACCCCTCCTATTACCTCCAGTAAGTACCCCACAGCAGGATTGCTAAGTTCTCATAACAGGCCACGCCCCCTTTGCCCACCACTCTGCAAACGCGCTCCCTGGCGTACTCTTGGATGGGGATTGAAGTCCCCTTCGCTGCTGGGGGTCCTTTAGGGGCCAACTAGCCTACCTCTTACCTCCAGTAAGCCCCACACAGTGGGATTGCTGAGAGGTGGACACAGGCCACGCCCCCTTTCTCCACCACTCTGCAAACGCGCCCCCTGGCGCATTCTAAGTTGGGGGATTAAGTCCCCCTGAATACTGAGGGTCCCTGGGGGCCAACTAGCCCACCAGGTACCTCCAGTAAGCACCACACAGCTGGATTGCAGAGAGGTGGTCCGAGGTCACACCCCCTTTTTACACCACTCTGCAAACGCGCCTCTTGGCGCACTGCTGCTCGGGCGATGAAGTCCACTTGTGTCCTGAGGTCCTCAGGACACAAGAGGACCTCATCGCCCCACCAGCAGTGCCCCAAGAGGCAGTTTTCTGCCGCTAAAGCAGCGATAATTTTAACGCCGTTTCTTGATAATATGCCCCTATATGTTTTATTCAAAGGCAAACACGCCCGACGCGTTTCGGAACAGCCGTTCCTTTCTCACGGGTCAATTTCAGTTTGTGAACACACAGTAAATAAAGTGATCACTGCACATAATACAACATAAAAGTAGGACTACTGCATCACATCAATACAAAAGGAGAAGAACATGGCAGCCATTACAGAGTGATATTCCTAAACATGGTTTGTTATTGCCACTTCACATAAATTGTAAACCCACAATTCATAATAGGCTTAATACTGTCAATTGCATATGAATTCATGATATCATTGTTTTAAACAATATTCTCGAAAAATTCTATTTTAAATTGTACATGAAGTTTTGAACACAACATTTGAAACTTTATTATTCAATTCCGCCCCAGTGGGCATGCACCTTGACCTTACATATGACTAACCTGTGAGTAAAATGCCAGTTTACTGTTTCATAGTTACACAGAGCTAATTAGATAACCACATTGGCCTATTATTACAATTCAGCCCCAGTGGGCTGAACAGCTTTGTTCTTAAATGACCATATTGACCTGGTATTCCAATTCAGCCCCAATGGGCTAAATAGCTTTGTTCTTAAAATTCTATATAACAATAAGGGCATCTTAAATCATACAATCTAAAATCATATTGCAACTAAACCATGCATCAGTCTCAATATTTTAGTCTCTCTGCTTTTGAACACATATAAAAACATAATTAAAATTCAAACTACAACAGGAGGCAGCACGCTAAATCTATACCTTATCTCAACCCAAATGATTATTAAATACGAGACTATGTGCCCCATGGGATTGAACAAAGATGAAGAGTTGTCTGTACATTTGGGTTGAGATAAGGTATAGATTTAGCGCGCTGCCTCCTGTTGTAGTTTGAATTTTAATTATGTTTTTATATGTGTTCACTGATCGTTATATTTGTATTTTATTGTAGGAGACGAAGACATCATCATCATATGATGAAGAAAAAGCAGAGAGACTAAAATATTGAGACTGATGCATGGTTTAGTTGCAATATGATTTTAGATTGTATGATTTAAGATGCCCTTATTGTTATATAGAATTTTAAGAACAAAGCTATTTAGCCCACTGGGGCTGAATTGGAATACCAGGTCAATATGGTCATTTAAGAACAAAGCTGTTCATCCCACTTGGGCTGAATTGTAATAATAGGCCAATGTGGTTATCTAATTAGCACTGTGTAACTATGAAACAGTAAACTGGCATTTTACTCACAGGTTAGTCATATGTAAGGCCAAGGTGCATGCCCACTGGGGCGGAATTGAATAATAAAGTTTCAAATGTTGTGTTCAAAACTTCATGTACAATTTAAAATAGAATTTTTCGTGAATATTGTTTAAAACAATGATATCATGAATTCATATGCAATTGACAGTATTAAGCCTATTATGAATTGTGGGTTTACAATTTATGTGAAGTGGCAATAACAAACCATGTTTAGGAGTATCACTCTGTAATGGCTGCCATGTTCTTCTCCTTTTGTATTGATGTGATGCAGTAGTCATACTTTTATGTTGTATTACGTGCAGTGATCACTTTATTTACTGTGTGTTCACAAACTGAAATTGACCCGTGAGAAAGGAACGGCTGTTCCGAAACACGTCGGGCGTGTTTGCCTTTGAATAAAACATATACTGTTTTCACGCATATGGAGTTGGGCTCGGTATTTTCTAAAATACAACGTTTTGGAAAAAGAGAAGTTGTGTGGAGGTTCGCTACCTCGCCAGAGCCCGCCGCCGATCGTGGCAGAGCGTTCGCGAAATGTTTGGTTGGATATATATATATATATATATATATATATATATATATATATATTCACTGAAAAAACCATAGGTTTCAGGGACGTTATAGTTACAAATTAGCATTTAAAAAACCTTTGAAATTCACTGAAAAAACCATAGGTTTTAGGGACAGTTATAGTTAGTTGGACATTGCACTCGTACAAAACCCGTGAAATTCCCCCGTTATAGTTAGTCCAGCCAACTATAACTCGCGCCCCGCAATGCACTGCTGATGACGTCACATATTACATCACTCATGACATGGTCAGTGACATCACTGATGACATCACTGATGACATCTCAAATGACATCACTGATGACATCACTGATGACATCATCCAGTGACTGTGTGTTTCTGTAAAGTTTATATATTTTTAATATATATAGGAAAAGACGTATTGAAGAATGAGTGGGTGTGTAAGTGTCTGTATGGATGATTTAGTAGGTGCGTGACTGACTCTATAAGTGAGTGATTTAACGTATCTTACTGAATGCATGGGTTAGTGACTAAACTGGGTGAATGTCTGTATCCGTCTGTCTGTTGCTGTGTAAGTGGCTGCATGTGTTTGTGAATAGCTACATGAGTGTCTATATGAGTTATTGAATGCTTGTCTGAGTATCTGTATGGGTGCCTGAGTGTTTGTGTGGGAGGGGTGTGTGCAACTCTGTGCATAGATGTGTGAGTGGGTGATTCACTGGGTGGATGGTTTCAAGAGTGCAACTGTGATAGACTGTATGGGTGGGTAAGTGTGTGTAAGAGTGTGTTAGTGAGTGAATGTATGTCCCAGTGGTACATGTGTGAGTAACTACATATGTGAAAGGCAGTATATATGTGTGTTGGAGTATATAAATAGCTATAAGCGAGAGTGAGTGATTGTGATAGTGGCTGTATGGATGAGTGTGTGCTTGTATCAGTGATTGTATAAGAGCGTAAGAATGTGCTACTATTTGTATGAGTAAGTGAGCTGGTGTGTGTATAACTGTATAGGTGAGTAAATGGTAGTGTGTTTAATTATTTGCATGACTGACTAGGTGTGTGAGTACCTCTATGGATGAGTGGCGGTGTTTGAGTGTCTATATAGGAGTATGAGTGCATATGATAGTCCTGTACTGAGTGACCGTAAGTATGAGTGACTGTACGGGTGAGTGAGTGGATGTGTGCGTAGACCTAAGAATCAGTGAGTGGGTATGTAGTTATTGGTGTTGGAGTGTCTATGGTTTTGCGAATGGCAGTCTGTAATTTAGAGTGGGTGTATCAAAGGTTATATTAGGGTGTGAGGAGGTGCGTCAGATTATCACGTGGATGATGTCATCAGTGATGTCATTTGAGATGTCATCAGTGATGTCATCAGTGATGTCACTGACCATGTCATGAGTGATGTAATATGTGACGTCATCAGCAGTGCATTGCGGCGGCGCGAGTTATAGTTAGCTGGACTAACTATAACGGGGAATTTCACGGGTTTTGTACGAGTGCAATGTCCAACTAACTATAACTGTCCCTAAAACCTATGGTTTTTTCAGTGAATTTCAAAGGTTTTTTAAATGCTAATTTGTAACTATAACATGTCTGAAACCTATGGTTTTTTCAGTGAATTTCAAAGGTTTTGTAAATGACAATTTTTAAATGTATTAATTGTTATATACATTTTTTTCATACTGATTTCCAAATTTTTTAGAAACAATTTTTTTTTACATATTTTATTTTTTAAATTACATTGTAATTACATTATACATTACATTACAAAAAATACTTTCTCAGAATGAATTACTTTAGTTTAATTACTTTGCACATAGGCAATAGACTTTTAAGTACAGTAGTTACAGTTGTTGCAATGGGCAACACATTTTCAAACACAATGCAACATTCAGCTCAATGTGAATTTCTAGTTAAATGCAATTAGTTACTTTATGGATTACTTTTCTAACCACATTACTGGATCCTAGATTCAGTCCTGGGACATCTCCTGTAAACAGTTGAGTAAAAGCGTTTTGGTTACAGTCCTGATTTTTAAGGAATATTATTGTACTTTAAAAGTTCACACTTAGAAACTTTTTCTCATAGAATCACCAATGTTATCCTATGGAAGGAAATTCACTTAGAAGTTAAAAACTGTTATCGTTACTTTTTCTTACTCAGTGTTGGATCCTGGATCCAGCACTGGTGCATCTCCTGTAAACAGTTGAAAGAATGCGTTTAAGTCATACAGGCGATTTTTTAGGAATATTTGTAGTTTGTGAAAATCGACACTTTGAAACTTTTCTGCTGAAAACCAGACAATGGATTCCTATGGAAGGAAATTCAAGTTACTGGTAAGTACGGTTAAAATTACTTTTCAGGATCAGTACTGAGCTGAAAGATGCAGCACTGAGGTCTCTCCTGATAACAGGTGAGTAAATTGGAATTCGTATTTCGGCTGATTTTAGAGGAATATTTTAAAGTTCCAAAACTCCACACTTAGAAGAATTTCCAAGTGAAACCAGTCAATGTTAGCCTATGGAAGGAAATTCAAGTTACTGGTAAGTACGGTTAAAATTACTTTTCAGGACCAGTACTGGGCTGAAAGATGCATCACTGAGGTCTCTCCTGATAACAGGTGAGTAAATCAGAATTCGGATTTCGGCTGATTTTAGAGGAATATTTGTATGTTTCAAAAATCAACACTTAGAAACTTTTTCAGCAAAAAGCAGGCAATGATATCCTATAGAAGGAAATTCAAGTTACTGGTAAGTACGGTTAAAATTACTTTTGAGGATCAGTACTGGGCTAAAAGATGCAGCACTGGGTTCTCTCCTGATAACAGGTGAGTAAATCGGAATTCGTATTTCGGCTGATTTTAGAGGAATATTTTAAAGTTCCAAAACTCCACACTTAGAAGAATTTCCAAGTGAAACCAGTCAATGTTAGCCTATGAAGGAAATTCAAGTTACCGGTAAGTACGGTTAAAATTACTTTTGAGGATCAGTACTGGGCTGAAAGATGCAGCACTGAGGTCTCTCCTGATAACAGGTGAGTAAATCGGAATTCGTATTTCGGCTGATTTTAGAGGAATATTTTAAAGTTCCAAAACTCCACACTTAGAAGAATTTCCAAGTGAAACCAGTCAATGTTAGCCTATGAAGGAAATTCAAGTTACCGGTAAGTACGGTTAAAATTACTTTTCAGGACCAGTACTGGGCTGAAAGATGCAGCACTGAGGTCTCTCCTGATAACAGGTGAGTAAATCGGAATTCGTATTTCGGCTGATTTTAGAGGAATATTTTAAAGTTCCAAAACTCCACACTTAGAAGAATTTCCAAGTGAAACCAGTCAATGTTAGCCTATGAAGGAAATTCAAGTTACCGGTAAGTACGGTTAAAATTACTTTTGAGGATCAGTACTGGGCTGAAAGATGCAGCACTGAGGTCTCTCCTGATAACAGGTAAGTAAATCGGAATTCGTATTTCGGCTGATTTTAGAGGAATATTTTAAAGTTCCAAAACTCCACACTTAGAAGAATTTCCAAGTGAAACCAGTCAATGTTAGCCTATGAAGGAAATTCAAGTTACCGGTAAGTACGGTTAAAATTACTTTTGAGGATCAGTACTGGGCTGAAAGATGCAGCACTGAGGTCTCTCCTGATAACAGGTGAGTAAATCGGAATTCGTATTTCGGCTGATTTTAGAGGAATATTTTAAAGTTCCAAAACTCCACACTTAGAAGAATTTCCAAGTGAAACCAGTCAATGTTAGCCTATGGAAGGAAATTCAAGTTACTGGTAAGTACGGTTAAAATTACTTTTCAGGACCAGTAATGGGCTGAAAGATGCAGCACTGAGGTCTCTCCTGATAACAGGTGAGTAAATCAGAATTCGGATTTCGGCTGATTTTAGAGGAATATTTGTATGTTTCAAAAATCAACACTTAGAAACTTTTTCAGCAAAAAGCAGGCAATGATATCCTATGGAAGGAAATTCAAGTTACTGGTAAGTACGGTTAAAATTACTTTTGAGGATCAGTACTGGGCTGAAAGATGCAGCACTGAGGTCTCTCCTGATAACAGGTGAGTAAATCGGAATTCGTATTTCGGCTGATTTTAGAGGAATATTTTAAAGTTCCAAAACTCCACACTTAGAAGAATTTCCAAGTGAAACCAGTCAATGTTAGCCTATGGAAGGAAATTCAAGTTACTGGTAAGTACGGTTAAAATTACTTTTCAGGATTAGTACTGGGCTGAAAGATGCAGCACTGAGGTCTCTCCTGATAACAGGTGAGTAAATCAGAATTCGTATTTCGGCTGATTTTAGAGGAATATTTGCACAATGGTGAAGGGAGGGGCGGGGCCTGAGGTGACATCTGTGCAAACGCGCCCGTGGCGCGTTTTAAGTTGGGGGATTAAGTCCCCTTGAATCATGAGGGTCCCTACGGGCCAACTAGCCCACCAGGAACCTCCAGTATGCGCCAGGGGCTGCGTTGCAGAGACATTTACAGAGGCCACACCCCTTTACACCTCTCTGCAACGCAGCTCTGTGGCGCTTTCTGGACGTACCTGTTGGGCTAGTTGGCCCCCAGGGACCCTCAGGATTGAAGAGGATTTAATTCCCCATCTTAAAACGCGCCACGGGGCCTGTTTGCACACATGTCACCTGAAGCCCCGCCCCTCCCTTCACCACTGTGCAAACGCGCCCGTGGCGCGTTTTAAGTCGGGGGATTAACTCCCTTGAATCCTGAGGGTCCCTGGGGTGCAACTAGCCCACCATATACCTCCAAAAGCGCCATAGAGCTGCGTTGCAGAGAGGTGTAAAAAGGGGCGTGGCCTCTGTACACCTCTCTGCAAGGCAGCCCCCTGGCCCATACTGGAGGTTCCTGGTGGGCTAGTTGGCCCCCAGGGACCCCCAGTATTCAAGGGGAATTCGTTCCCCTCTGCAAACGCGCCAGGGGCGCGTTTGCAGAGTGGTGAAGGAAGGGGCGGGGCCTACGGGCCCGATCGTTTTTTTTTTTCCTCTGAAGGGGGGCTGTGTGGCCCCCCTTCCTTTTTCCTATTTTTAGGCCCTGGGGACCCCATCCCCCAGGGCCTTTCCCTCTTTTTAAAATTAAAATAAAAAATAAAAACGGGAAGGGGGCCGCGTGGCCCCCTTCCCTAGGCCTGTATTGGCCCCGGGGACCCCATCCCCCGGGCATGGCCTCTTTTTTTTATTTGGAGGGGGCTGCGTGGCCCCCCTCCTCAGGCCATTTAAGGCCCCGGGGACCCCATCCCCGGGGCCGGCCTTGCACTTTTTTTTAATTTTTTTATTTTTTGTTACTTTGGGGAGGGGGGCTGCGTGGCCCCCTCCGTGGCCTCTTATGGCCCCGGGGACCCCATCCCCCAGGGCCTGGCCTCTCGTTGGGGACTGTGGGGGTCCCCAAACCCCCACAGTCCCGCCGGCTCCCTGTGTCCTACGGGAGCCGGCATTGCTTTACACATGGGGAGCAGCTAACATGCTGCTCCCCATGTGGAAAGCAATCGGCTTTGGATATTGTAAGAGAGAGCAGGTTTCCTGCTCTCTCTTCCAATATCCAAAGAAGTTTGCAATGACAGGACGGGAGCCGCGAGGCTCCCGTCCTGTCATTGCAAACAGCAGTGTCCCGGGGGTAGGCACCCCGGGACACTGCAGGAGCCGGCCCTGGGGGTGGCGGTCCCCAGGGCCATCAAGGGCTCCAGGAGGGGGCCGCGCGGCCCCCCTCCTACATTTTGAAAGCCCCGGGAGGTGGTGGTCCCCGGGGCTCTGGGGTCCAAAACGGACCCCCATTTTAATTTTTCTTAGTGCCCCGGGGAGGTGGTGGTCCCCGGGGCGTGTGGGGGCTGGAGCCCCCCACACAGGTTTTTTAAATAAAAAAGAAGCCCCGGGGAGGTGGTGGTCCCCGGGGCTGCGGGAGGGCTCAGAGCCCTCCCGCACCATTATACATAAAGCCCCGGGGGTGGTGGTCCCCGGGCTTGGGGGCCCTTAGAGGCCCCCACACATAAAATTAACCCCCCCCAGCATGCCCCTGGGACTTGGCCCACCCGGGGCCAATTACCATCGAAGCGCGGAGACCGCGCTTCGATTTTTTTCGGCAGGGTTCGCGCTCCTGAGCGCATCCTGCCGATTTAAAAAAAAAAATGTTTTGCCCAGGGGTCCTTGTGGGACCCCCTGAGCAGACCTAGGGGGTCAGGGTGTTTCTACCCTGCCCCCTTTGTGCGCTTTGCGCACTTGTTTCTGTCCCTCGGTTCTACCGAGGGACAAATGGCTGCCAACACTTCCTGGTTTGGAGTGTTGACAGCCAATTAACATAAAGCTCGTGCTCGGGAGGATCCGCGGCCCTAGATATCACTATCTTTTTACTTTTGATTTTCTCAGCAACTACTGAACGGATTTACACCATTTAACAAAAGGGTTCTTTCTGAACCAAGAACTACCTCTTTGCCAAATTTGGTGTAATTCCGTTCAGCAGTTCGGGCTGTAGCCGTGTCTAAAGTTTCCTATGGAAAATTGCATGGGGAAAACGCGTTTTGGGACCCCCTTTTTCTCGGCCCCGCTTGACGAATCCCCGAGACTTTCAGGGTAGGAGCGGACCGGAGCGGGCCATAAAGTTTGAAAATTTTGCGAAGATACGTCAACCGGCAAGAGAGTTATTTCAAATAGAATGTCGCGGATTTCCTATGGATAATAGGTTGTAACTATAACTATCTACTGGCGACCGCCAGTAGATAATATATATATATATATATATATATATATATATATATATATATATATATATTCACTGAAAAAACCATAGGTTTCAGGGGCGTTATAGTTAGTTGGACATTTCCCTCGTACAAAACCATAGAAATTCCCCGTTATAGTTAGTTCAGCTAACTATAACTCGCGCCCGCAATGCACTGCTGATGACGTCACATATTACATCACTCATGACATGGTCAGTGACATCACTGATGACATCTCAAATGACATCACTGATGACATCACTGATGACATCATCCAGTGACTGTGTGTTTCTGTAAAGTTTAAATATGTTTAATATATATAGGGAAAGGCGTATTGAAGAATGAGTGGGTGTATAAGTGTCTGAATGGATGATTTAGTAGGTGCGTGACTGACTCTATAAGTAAGTGATTAAACGTATCTTACTGAATGCATGGGTTAGTGACTAAACTGTGTGAATGTCTGTATCCGTCTGTCTGTTGGTGTGTAAGCGGCTGCATGGGTTTGTGAATAGCTACATGAGTGTCTATATGAGTTATTGATTGGTTGTCTGAGTATCTGTATGGGTGCCTGAGTGTATGTGTGGGTGGGGTGTGTGTGACTCTGTGCATAGATGTGTGAGTGGGTGATTCACTGGGTGCATGGTTTCAAGAGTGCATCTGTGATGGACTGTATGGGTGGGTGAGTGTGTGTATGGGTGTGTTAGTTAGTGAATGTATATCTCAGTGGTACATGTGTGAGTAACTACATATGTGAAAGGCAGTATATATGTGTGTTAGAGTATATAAATGGCTATAAGCCAGAGTGTGTGATTGTGAGAGTGGCTGTATGGATGAGTGTGTGCTTGTATCAGTGATTGTATAAGAGCGTAAGAATGTGCTAGTATTTGTATGAGTAAGTGAGCTGGTGTGTGTATAACTGTATAGGTGAGTAAATGGGAGTGTGATTAATTATTTGCATGACTGACTAGGTGTGTGAGTACCTCTATGGATGAGTGGCGGTGTGTGAGTGTCTATATAGGTGTATGAGTGCATATGATAGTCCTGTACTGAGTGACCGTAAGTATGAGTGACTGTATGGGTGAGTGAGTGGATGTGTGTGTAGACCTAAGAATCAGTGAGTGGGTATGTAGTTATTGGTGTTGGAGTGTCTATGGTTTTGAGAATGGCACTCTGTAATTTAGAGTGGGTGTATCAAAGGTTATATTAGGGTGTGAGAAGATGCAGCAAATTATCACTGGATGATTAGAGTAATGCAAGGAGAGTGCACAGTGAATTTATAAGTGCTTCGGTTTTGGCGGAGTGATTGGATAAGTACATGGTGCTCGCTGGGTGATCGGAGGAGTGCATGGGTAGTGACAGGGCGATGGCTGGACTGCATCAGTAGTGCTCAGAGTATTGTAGCAGTGCATGAGTTAGTGCATGGGTCATTGCATGAGTGCATGGGTACTGACTGGATGATTAGAGTACTGCAAGGAGAGTGCATGGTGAATCTATAAGTGCTTGGGTTTTGGCGGAGTGATTGGATAAGTACATGGTGCTGGCTGGGTTATTGGAGGAGTGCATGGGTAGTGACAAAGAGATGGCTGGGCTGCATCAGTAGTGCTCAGGGGATTGTAGCAGTGCATGTGTTAGTGCCTGGGTCATTGCATGAGTACATGGGTAGTGACTGGATGATTAGAGTACTGCAAGGAGAGTGCATGGTGAATTTATAAGTGCTTGCGTTTTGGCGGAGCGATTGGATAAGTACATGGTGTGCGCTGGTGATTGGAGGAGTGCGTGGGCAGTGACAGGGCAATGGCTGGACTGCATGGGTACTGCTCAGGGTATTGTAGCAGTGCATGAGTTAGTGCATGGGTCATTGCATGAGTGCATGGGTAGTGACTGGATGATTATAGTGCTGCAAGGAGAGTGCATGGTGAATTTATAAGTGCTTGGGTTTTGGCGGAGTGATTGCATAAGTACACACATGTCACATCAGGCCCCGCCCCCTCCCTTCACCACTGTGGAAACACGTCCCCTGGCGGGTTTTAAGTTGGGGGATTAATTCCCCTTGAATCCTGAGGGTCCCTGGGGGCCAACTAGCCCACTAGGTACCTCCAGTAAGCGCCACAGAGCTGCGTTGCAGAGAGGTGGTCAGAGGCCACGCCCCTTTTTACGCCTCTCTGCAACGCAACTCTGTGGCACTTACTGGACGTACCTGGTGGGCTAGTTGGCACCCAGGGACCCTCAGGATTCAAGGGGACTTAATTCCCCAACTTAAAACACGCCACAGGGCGCATTTGCACACTTGTCACATCAGGCCACGCCCCCTCCCTGCACCACTGTGCAAACGCGCCCCCTGGAGCGTTGTAAATTGGGGTATTAAATCCCCTTGAGTCCTGAGGGTCCCTGGGGGCCAACTAGCCCACCAGCTACCTCCAGTAAGCGCCACAGAGCTGCGTTGCAGAGAGGTGTAAAAAGGGGCGTGGCCTCTGAACACCTCTCTGCAACGGAGCTCCCTTGTGCATTCTGGAGGTACCTGGTGGGCTAGTTTGCCCCCAGAGACCCTCAGGATTGAAGGGGACTTAATCCCCCAATTTACAATGTGCCAGGGGGTGCGTTTGCACACTTGCTATGTCAGGCCCCGCCCGCTCCCTGTACCACTGTGCAAACGCGCCCCCTGGCACGTTGTAAATTGGGGGATTAATTCCCCTTGAGTCCTGAGGGTCCCTGAGGACCAACTAGCCCACCAGGTACCTCCAGTAAGCGCCACAGAGCTGCGTTGCAGAGAGGTGTAAAAAGGGGCGAGGCCTCTGAACACCTCTCTGCAACGCAGCTCCTGGCGCATACTGGAGGTACCTGGTGGGCTAGTTGGCCCCAGGGACCCTCAGTATTCAAGGGGAATTAATTCCCCAACTTACAATGCGCCAGGGGGCGCGTTTGCTGAGTGCTGCAGGGAGGGGGCGGGGCCTAGCCGCGATGCCGGCTTTTTAAAAAAAAAAAATTTAAGAAGGGGGGCTGTGTGGCCCCCCTTCTCTTGCCTTTTTTTGGGCCCTGGGGACCCCATCCCCCAGGGCCTGACCCCTTTTTGTATTTTTTTTTATGTAAACGGGAGGGGGGCCACGTGGGCCCCCCTCCCGTGGTTAATTCCAGCCCTGGGGACCCCATCCCCCGGGGCATGGCCACATATATTTTTTTAAAGGAGGGGGCTGATTGGCCCCCCTCCTGAGGCCTCTATTGGCCCCAGGGACCCCATCCCCCGGGGCCGGCCTTTATTTATTAATTTTTTTATTTGGGGAGGGGGGCCACGTGGCCCCCCTCCTGGGCCACTTCTGGACCCGGGGACCCCATCCCCCGGGGCCTCACCATTGGGGACCGTGGGGGGAGCCCCAGTGCCCCCACGGTCCAGCCTAGCCATCCTTTTGTTTTTTATTTTTGGGAGGGGGGCTGTGTGGCCCCCCTCCTCAGGCCAATTATAGCCCTGGGGACCCCATCCTCCGGGGCCTGGCCTCTCTGGTTTTTTTTTAATTAATATTCACAGGGGAGGGGGGCCGCGTGGAATTGGCCAAGGAGTTCATTCACGAGCTGGGAGTAAATGATCTTAATCTGAAATTCACACATAAGATTGACACAAATTACTGTGAGTTCTTGGACACAATAGTGGAGGTCAAGCAGAATCGAATCACAACGCGTTTGTTCCGCAAGGAAACGGCGGGGAACACCATATTGCATGCGGCGAGCCACCATCCTATTCCTTTGGTTAACAGCATCCCTTATGGGGAGTTGTTGAGGGCTCGCCGCAATTGCAGCACAAACGAGGATTTTCAGATTGAGCAGGATAATATCACCACACGTTTTAGAAACAGAGGCTACAAGGATAGTGTATTGCACAAGGCCAAAGAGAAGGCCAGTAGCATCACACAGAATGAGCTATTATTTAATCCTTCCAAAACTAAAATCAAGAAGAGTGTGCAGAAAGACAATATAGCACCACGGATGATTACCACCTTCAGTAAAGGTGCGTGGGCCTTAAAGAAAGCTATGAAAGCCCATTGGAACCTGTTGGTAGCAGATCCCATATTAGGTAACAGTGTGGGTAACAGCCCACAGGTCACATACAAGCGAGCAAGGTCACTTAAGGATCGGTTAGTTCATAGCTATCCCCTGATAATCCGAAAAAGAATTGGTTAACAGCACTAAATGGGTTCACCACTTGTGGAATGTGTAAAGCCTGCCATAATGGCAGAAACTGTAAAGAATACATAACAAGCTTAGGGGGCACAAAGAAAATCACTCAAAGTATAAATTGCAACAGTGATTTTGCTGTCTACGTGCTGGAGTGCCCGTGTGGTCTCCGGTACGTAGGCAGCACTAAGCTCCCACTAAAACAACGCATACTACAGCATCTGAGAGCTGTTAAGAATCTTGATTTTAACTATCCTGTTGCTCGGCATTTTGCCGACAAACATAAAAGTAATGCTCAGTATTTAGCTTTTTATGGTATAGACAGGATTCCATTGCACATACGAGGTGGAAACAGAGAGAAAAATCTCAGGGTTCTTGAGTCCAAGTACATAATAGAATTGGACTGCAAGACACCGAAAGGTTTGAATGGGGGAGAGGAACTTGCCACCCATATAGGCCGCTAATCTTGGAGCTTCTGCTCTTCTCTATCTTTACCTTTTCAGTAATTTTAAATTGTTGTAAGCAGCTATCATGTCACTTTTTTAAGTAGGACCTCTACATTTGAAGCATGGGTATAGACCGCAATTGCGATTTTATTATTTAGGTACAATATGGTTATCAGCTCAAGTACCTTATCCATTGCTTGAACAATACAAGGTCCCTGTTATGGGTGTCTGGGCTTTTTTATTCACTTATTGCACATCGAGCGTAGTTGCTCTTATATCTTTAACACTTACACTTTTTACTTCTCTAGCACTTTACTTAAGGTCCTTTTCCTGGCTGTATAATTATCACAATTGGGACGACATAGTATTTTGAGGCATACATAGATACATTCAGTTTCACGATGGGGTTTTGAGGCCATGTGTTTTGTATTTACCATCCAGCCTCCCAATATAAATGTATATATCATTCTGCCGCCACGGTGACCAACCGAGACACGCGAACTGCCACATCAGACAAGATTATGGAGGCCTGATGTGGCTTAGTTTCGTTCAATAAGAGCTAGTAATATGGCATTGAGTCAGTCACAGTATTTATGGCTGAAGAGATTGTAAAAGTCTGTCTTTGTGCAATGTAATTCCATTGGGAGTGGTATATTGCCTTATGGTTGAATGTAAACATTTTCACACTCCTTAATTGTAAAGCAGATCCACTGTGGCCTGCATTGTGGATGGGTGTTGGATAGAGACAGGCTGCTACTATGAGGGTATTACATTAGTTTGCCGCACCATGGTTAAATACGATAGGATGCCACTTTGCGAAATTTGGTCAGTCCCAATTGTTACCGTTCACCTAATAAGACCATAGGAGCGTGCTGCAGCGCATTGAAATTAGATACAATGCGGCATGGTGGCACTCAACACACTTTTTCTATGGCCCCATAATAGCGCCATATCCACGATACACTCTTATTACACTTGTATATTCACTAAGTGTAGTGCAGTTATGATGAATTAATACAAACTACAATTTTGAACAAAACTTTATTGTTCACTATATGATCATAAGTGACGGTAGGTTAAATTGAATTCCGCCGTTCACTGTTGTTTTGATTATAAAATGTGTTAAAATGTGTAAATATACAGAGTATGGGAATGTTGGGAGACCAAAGCCGCATATACAGATATTATCTTATCTTTTTTATGATGCAGTGTGCTTTATTTTGCACTGAAAACTTTACTGAATTCTATCGTATGCCTCAGTATAGAAAAACTTGTTATCCACACGCATCATTATAAATTTTCACGTATACTGTTAAACAGTTATAAATTTGTAATTGTGAAGAATTGATTAATTAATAATATACTATTTACCACAATATCATTTAGTGATTATCACATTTGCTGTACTGTGGATAAGCAGATTTGTACAAATTACGGAAGTATTTTCTCTATGTCGCTTAACCTTTGGTTGTATTTCTATGGGAATTTGCAGTACAGGAAATTGCTTGACAAAGGCTTAACGCCGAAACGCGTCGCCCTTTGGTTTGTGCACAATAAAATCTGTGCTTCTTCTGGTGTGCCGCATCTCGTCATTTTGGACAAATCGAACAAAATACGGAAATCCTTTCATTTTATACGGCTGTTGCCGCCGTTTGCAGGCACCGACGCCGGAGGCTGGGAACCACGAAGTGCAGCGTCTGTGACTTTTATATATATATATATATATATATATATATATATATATATATATATTCCACAGCAGGATCCCAGGGGTACCACCATCCAAAGAAAGGTGCAACACCAGGAAACAGACTCCAAAGGCAAAGTTAGAAAGTCAATGATGGTTTATTTGAGCATCAAATGTCCAAATGATGCGTTTCGGCTGCCAGACATGCGGCCTTGATCACATGATATATATATCTAGATATATATATATATATATTCAATTGCAAAGTTTTTCCGTTCCAAGAAACAAAACCGGCACTCCAGAGGTTAGTTTTCACTCGAAAGCATTTATTTCAAGGTGATGGCATATCCACGTGTTTCGGCTGCAGCCTGCAGCCTTGGTCACGATAACAAGCCATGTTACTTTTTTCATTTAAATACATACGCCCCTTCCCCAAAGGTAAAAGGAACGAGGCTCAAATACAAACATAGCCAGAGGACAAACCTTTACATACATTCGGTATTTGGGATTTGGAATTGTAGGAGCCATCTTGGAATGTTCTTACACTGCATACAACGTTACTATAAAATTGATATATATTTACATTAGGCTGTTGAATTGTTAAAAAACCATTTACAAAAGATTCATTAAAACCATAATTTGTAAGACAATTTCAATAGAATATATACGCATTTCCATCTTTAACAGGATGAATTAAACGTTCACAATTATATATAAGACAGGGGAAAGTTCCCAATCTATAATGTGTTCTAGTGCTTAAATACCACAGTACTCCAAATTGAAATACTAAAAAATATAGCATTTCTCTACAGCGTCGTAGTAATACTCCCTTATCATAATTGTCTACTCCCTTGTCTATTTGTTTATTAAGGGACAAGGTCAGAAAATGTGTACTAGCAATTCTAACATACGAAACATATCAAGTCCCAATTTTAATATTAAAGTGCATCGTGCTAGAAATTACCAAAGTTGCCATTTCAATACACTTGATTTCCTCAAGTGTTGACCACAATTTCATACCTTTTGTATTAAAGTGCTAGTGCATAATGTATTCATTTCATACATAACTATTTTTAAATTTTTTATATTATTTTCCTTCTATTTACCTATTAATCAAAAAGTGCAGTGCTTAATATTACGGAATAAAGTGCTAATAATCTATAAACTGCATAGTGCAAAACGTCCTCTTCCATGATGTACTAAAGATTAAAAGAATTTCTAACTACAAAAATGGCTTACTTGAGTGTGCAGATTATACAGCTTGTTAGTACAGACATGTGAACAAATCCTCGTCCCCATTCAATCCATTGGGCTCTTTACTATCTAGTTCTAAAATGTAATTCGTTTCCAGTCTTCGTAATTCTTTCTCTCTATTGCCCCCTCTTTTCTTTTTAGGCACTTCTGCTATACAACTATAGCGCATTTGTGTTGGATCACTTTGATGTAGTTTTTCAAAGTGCCTTGCAACAGGGTAACTGCAATCATAGTTACTTATAGCCCGCCTGTGCTGCAAAATCCTTTTATGTGCTGGCAAGGTGGTGCTGTCTACATATATTTTGTCACATGAGCATTTTAAGATATAGACTATAAAACTGGATTTACAGGTTAAAAATGCTCTTATTTTTACAGTTTTGTTAAAAACCGTCTTAAAACTTGAGAGATTTTCCCCATTTTGACAAGCTTTACATTTTAAACATTTTTTAAAACCTTCTCTCTGTTGCAACCAGGTATGTCCTCCAGTACTCTCCCTATACTCACTTGTCACCATCTGGTCTTTTAAGGATTTAGATTTTTTGTAGGTTATTTCTGGATACTTTCTCATCTGTGATCCTATAACAGGATCACTTCTAATAAAGTGCCAGTGCTTTTTTAAAATTAACCTCATCTCCTCGTGTTTTGTATTGTATGTTGTTACAAACCTATGCGTATTTTCTCCCTGTTTATACTTCTTCTTTTTCTCAGCTGTCTTTGATGGCTCAAATAACAAATTCTCTCTGTTTAGCATCCTTGCTTTTTTAGAGGCATTTTCCAAGATTTTAATAGGGTAGCCTCTCTGTAAAAACCGACTTTTCATCTCTTGTTCCACAATTTCATAATCCTCCACTGTACTACATGTCCTTCTAGCCCTGTAAAACTCACCAAACGGAATGCTCCTAATGAGAGGTGTAGGATGTGAGCTGGCTGCGTGGAGTATTGTGTTACCAGCAGTCGGTTTTCTAAAAACTGTGGTATCCAGTTTGTCCCCCCTCACCTTCACTCTTACATCTAGGAAGTCTAAGGTTGTCTTGCTGTAGTGCCCCACAAAATTCAGATTTAACATATTCATGTTTAGATCATTGATAAAACAGATCACTTCTGTTTCCGTGCCCTGCCACAGCATGAAAACATCATCAATAAATCTAAAAATATATATATATATCCAATGAAGAGTTAGGTAGGCGCACTCTCAGGATACAGCACAAGAAGTCACAGTGTTGCAGGAAACTGTTTTATTCACACAACGCGTTTCGACTGCCCAGCAGCCTTGGTCACATGTGCTTACATCACCACTAGGGTGTCCTTAAAAAAGCATGATAGACTCAAAGAGAGGACACAGAAGAATCTAATGTCAACCATATTGGAACGGTATAAATGTAAGTCAGAGAGAGTAGTACTTGCCACGGAAAGTGCATACCTTAAAAAATGAGGAAAAATAACAATAAACGACAATCCAGCCAGTGAGCCAAGAAGTCACACAAATTGCTAAATGCAAGTTGGCACCCAAGTGGTGAAGGCAAACTATCATGGGCAAAGTGCTTCACAAAATTACATTGCTAATGATAACCTTGACCAGAAAACAGAATTCACGGCAGGACAGAAGGCGTAAAGGCATAGTGCCAAAATCGCACCTTGTTCACCAATAATTTTCCACATAATGTGGGTCAGTCTAGGTTTTCGAAGATAAATACTCTGAGTGAGTACTCCGTGGGAACTGGACAAGTGTCCTAACTCATATTGACTGAAACTGTTCAATGCATCGCGTTCCACTAATAATAAGATTAAAGTTAATCATGCATAGATCTTATCTGTGATGGAATCCCAGAAGTGAAGATGAAGAAAAGGGTAGGGAAGCCCGTGCTCGTGAGTTTCTGGTGATGGGTTCCTTCCTTTCCTCCTACAAGGAAGAAAACAAAGACAAAGAAAAACAGTTAGCATCAAAGTGCAGAGATAAAAACACTTAAAGTATGTCTTTACATATGAACTATACAGTTCTCATTCTCGTTGCAGATAAAGGAAAATCAAGAATAGAGGTAAACAGATCATTCCTCTTTGAGGTAGACTGCAAGTTCCTCATCCTGGTTCAGCCCTCCCGGGATTTTCGTCTGGAAGTCAACTATGTACTCCCTTTTCCTAAGCTTCAGGACCCTGTCCCCACCCCTGTGATCATTGGTTATCTGCTCAATGGCGCAGTATGTGAGTTGGGATGAGTCTGAAAAATGTTTATCTTGGAAGTGCCGGGCTACCGGATACTTGGGATCCCTGTTGTTGACGGCCCTCATGTGTTCTAAGATCCTTTTTCTGGCCATCAGAGTTGTGCTACCAATGTACCATAATTTACAAGGGCACTCAATGATATAGATGACAAAGTTGATACTACATGTAAGAAATTGTGAGATAACCCTCTTAGTAGGACCCCGTCTCATTTCTTTGCGCATCAGACTGTTCTTGCACGCCTTACAGTGGCCACAGGGAAAGAAACCCTGAAGGTTGTGCATGTTGCCACCAGTGACCGTAGTAATGTCGCTGTGGACTAATATGTGCCTGAGGCTGCGTCCTTTCCTATAGGTAATTCGTGGTCTATCCTCTATGCTGTTACCTATAGTGGTATCACTTTTGAAGATGTCCCGGTTCTTCACAAGAATCCGCTTGACATTGCTGGCGTCGCCATCATCTGTCAGGATGATCCTTGTGCCGTCCTCCGTGCGTTCAGTCTCGGTGTTGATCTTGTCAGCGAGCGTCTTCTGCCTACTAATGCCGTCCGCTCTATCACTGGCCCTCTTAAGGACCCAGTTCGGGTAACCTCTTTCCCTGAATCTATTCAACATGATCTCACGTTCATGTTGATAAGCTGTCTCAGTGTTGCAATTCCGTTTGGCTCTTAGTAACTCCCCATAAGGGATGCTCCACTTGAGAGTCTCAGGATGGCTACTAAGTGCATGCAGTAAGCTATTGCCCGCAGTGCTTTTGTGAAAGAGCTCAGTGTGAATTGTTTTCTGCCTGATGTCAACCTTGATGTCCAGGTACTCCACTCTGGTGCTGCTGATCTTACCAGTGAGTTGTATGTTGCGATTATTATCATTAAGTTTCTTAATGTAGTCAGTGGCTAGATCCTCAGTGCCTCTCCAGATAATAAAGAGGTCATCTATGTATATGAGCCACACCACAACATGTCCAAAGTCCTGTGCAAGTTCCGGGCTCCGGTACAGTTCTTCTTCCCAAAGGCCCATGAACAGGTTGGCAAAATTAGGAGCGAAGCACGAGCCCATGGCAGTCCCAGTGGTCTGCCTATAGATAACACCATTGACGAGGAAGATGTTCCTGAGACAATGTGCTATCATTTCCAAGATCATGAGGGTATGTTCCCTGTACCTGATTTGTCTCCTGCGTAAGAAATAGCGACATGCTTCAAGTCCTTGTTCATGGTCTATAATGGTGTATAGTGAATTGACATCGAGGGTGATTAGCAGGTAATCATCCTCCCATTCGATGTTCTGTAGTTCACTCAAAAAGTCCTTTGTGTCCTAATGTAAGAGTAAAGTTTAAATACGTGATCCCTCACGAAATGGTCAATGTATTTGGACACATGTTGCAGCGCGCTGCCCCTAGACGACACAATAGGACGTCCTGGTAGTACAAGAGGGTCCTTGTGTATCTTAGGAAGAAGATACAATACCAGGAGTTTGGGATGGTCTTTTTTGAGAAAACAGTATTCCTCCCATTCAAGGATCCCCTTGTCCCTCCATTCAATCAACTTGTCCCATATAGTGGTGATACTTTTGGTGTAATCATCTCTAGAAATGGGAATGTAAAACCTGGTGTTACTGAGTTGTCTCATGGCCTCAGTAATGTGCATGTCACGGTCAAGTAAAACAACGTTACCCCCCTTGTCTTCTGGACGCACTACGATCTCACTATCCCCAGCTAAGGAGACAAGTGCCTGTCTCTGCGCAAAGGTGAGGTTGTTAGGTGCTCTATCTCAATAGTCAGATTTGAATCGGAGCTCAATGATAGACTTGGTGACCACCTCATGAACGGTGTCAATATTGTCGTGTGGAAGTGTAGGAAAGAAGGTAGAACATGGCTTAAAACTCGTGCTAGCTGCTGTGTTGTGTGTTATACCCAGTTCGTCTAGTACAGAGGTTTCAGTGATCTCTAGTCCTACATGGTCTGGCTCCTGCTGCAACTGCAACAATGTGACCAGGGTGTCCATGTCCCTGACGTCCAGATCTATCTCATTGCCCTGGGCATGGGAAGAGTTACTTCTTTCAGGTGCAGTAAGTCTCAATTTGTGCTATTTCTTTAATTTAAGTTTGCGGATATACCTATACAGGTCAATCCTAGTGTTGGTGTAGTTGAAAGATGAGGAAGGACAGAAAGAAAGACCTAAGCAAAGGGTACGTTTTTCAATGTCATTGAGAGGTCTTTTGAAGAGATTAATAATAGTTCTATTAACCATCTCGGGATCCATTACAGTGTCTTCTTGGAGCTTGCGTTGTTGTTTACCATGCGCCCCCGTCCTCTGCCTCTTCCGCCACCTGTGTTGCATGCGTATTCTTATTTTGTGGCTCCTCCTCGGCCTTTTCCTCTGCCCCATCCTCTCTGTCCTCTGGGTTTCGGTATCGGGGTGTCTCTTGTTGTCTGCCTCCCCCGTCGCAGCAGATGATATTCGTCTAAAAAAGTCACAGGTCTGGTGACTCTTTCGTTTCCAGAAGCACTGCTTCCTGATGTTTCGGATTCGATGTCACTGGCAGTCGATTGCTCAGACAGTGAACTCTCTGCAGCTACCTGCTGCGTGTCATGTGTGGGAAGCTTGTCTGTGTATAGGTGGTCATACTTCCTAATGAACATGAGAATCCTTCCACTCTCGTAGTCACAGTAGTCTCTGTGGAGTTTCTGCTGTTTACGGGCTTTGATGTCATCCTCGTGATTCTTGAGGCGGTCTTTCATGCTCTCCATTAGTCTCTTTTGGTTGTTTTGTTCCATGTTGGCATCCAGATCTTCCTGTATGAATTTGATCTCCGCTAGCAGTGCCTCGCGGTCAATCCACACATATTTCACTAGTATTTCCAGCATGCGCCTGGAACTTGCAGCTGAATTTTCAGACCATTCCTCCAGCTTTTTAAGATTAGGTGAATCGTAAGAGGGGGTGGTAAAAATCCTCAGTCCTCTAGGTACCATATTGTTATTAATATAATTCTGTAGTGAGATAGCTTCCCACCATTTGGAAATCTCGGCCTTCCCAAGTTTCTCCAGTTTCTTCAGTTTATCCTCCAGGGGTTAAACTTGATTGTTCCTGGCTGTGTTGTCTAACAATGGACATAATATTGTCATGTGTCCAATGTCAGAGTATGTTTGTTCAAATAAACATATTTACATATCATGTTGAGTAGGCACATAACTGTTCGAGCTGCAATTTTTAATTTTAAATCATTACTTATCTTACCATAAAACGATATGCTCAATGTGTACTTTCCAACATAAACATATGAAGCACTCAAAGAAATAAAATATGTATTCAAAATACAGCACACTGTAAAAATCCTAACTAACAGTAACCAACACTACTCTACTTATTGTAAATTAAAATCTACTCTACCTAATCTAAATCCTAAAACTACTTATTAATGCCTAACACAACACATTACTTAATTTAAATCTTAAAACTACTTATCTGTGCCTAACACAAAACATACTGTGGCCCACACATATACTACCTAAACAGAAATTACTAAACATAAATTTTTTTATGTTTATGTTTTATATATTTTTTATTTTTATCTCCTACACAAATAAAGTTATCCCCCTTCCAACAACTTACATATCCTACTACATCAAAATCTATAACTTATAAATAATACCTATCTACTTAACTTAAACTTAACCAACTATTAATACTAAACTACTACCTACCTTATCTAATACTAATAAACAAATATGTAACTAGGTAACTGGAAAAACAAAGGGAGAGTCTGTAGCTGTCCTAAACCTGCTGCACTATAGTGTATAGCACCTCCTTGAATACATGAAGCAGCCTATTAGGACCATATTATGAATACGGCGGTCCTGGGGCCACCGTACTCGCAGTGGTGGTCTGACCGCCACCACCCCAGGTGATCCAACCACTGTATTATTATGGTGGTGGTGGGATCTCCTCAAGACCGTCACTTCCTCCGGGGTCCAGGATCCTGCTGTGGCGCAAATCTGAAAAGGTGATAAATATGCTTGCGGTGCTGATGCCGGCACGTATATTACGACCTGCATTTCCAACGCCCATTTCATGGCGGGGAGCCCGCCATGAAAAGTCGACGAAAATGCAGGTTAGCGGGCCCTAACAGGGCCTCTGGGCACATGTTGTCCCCTCCCTACAATTGCACCTTTGCGGGTGCATTGTGTGGCATGCACTACATGGTGCAAAAAGAACAATTGACGGACAGAATGCTGAACAATGTCATACATTCACCCCAGTACAGAGATCTGGGCCTAAATCCATTGTTTTTTTGCTCCCCATGCCATTCCAGTTTAGACCCAACCATATGCAAATCAGTCTTGACCCTGCTTACCCTGGGAACAGTCCAGCCCGAACTCTCAGGCCAGGTCCTCCATGGACTGGAAACAAGCATCCTAGGACCAGTTTCGGAGTTTCACCCCTCATCAGCCAGGCTCTCTCACAGCAGCTGTATGCTGTTTAGGCTCCCCTATGAGCCTAACATACCTGCCACCATGACACCGCCGCCGCACAGCCCAGCCACCCTGAATTTAATTTATAATCCAGCAGGCGGGTTCACCACGGACTTGGCAGTCCAAGAGGAAGTCCGCCAAACTCGTAATAAGGCCCTTAGTGTTCAGGAGCAGTTTGTTATTTTTGCTTTTTCCTGCTCAGGGATTCCAGTATCTTTTGCTGCTTGGCCAGGTGTCAATATAAAGTAAGAACCTTCTTGCCTTCTTGTTGCTGTTTGCCGGCTGTCCCTTCCTGTCTGTGTTATTTTGGGTGTGGCCTTTCAGCTACCATGAAGGATAGCTCCTCTCGTGGAAATTTTTGGCTGGTCATGTGAAAACCATGTTCCCAACGCCTTTTTCTCCTCTATTAGTCTCACCGTTTATCTGAACCCATGGGTGGGGTGGCTTTCTGGAGGCGTTCAAGCCATGCTTTCCTAGCCCTAAACCTCTCTCACTCATCAGGAGTCATATTTGTTAGACAAAGGTAAGAGTTAAATATTACTCAACAATGTTTTTACAATATCTTTGCCACAAGTCAATTACATTCATGTTGTACCGTATTAATTAGGTCATAAACACTGAAATCAAAATGTATGTAAAGGTCTACGCACAGGTAGTACAACATGTCTGTTGGCTGTATTCATGCAAGATACATGGGCATACCAGTAAAGAGAATCATCTAAACATATGTAATGACATATATGTAGCACACTGTATGGTGTAGCCATGTGTCTGGTCTATGTCCATCCTGGACACACAACCTTCACAGATGATAATCCAACTGTGCCTGTGACAACTGGCAAAACCATGGCGGTGTTCCCCCACACATATGAATCTATTGACGTGTAATTGCTTGAAGAACCATCATGTGGGCTTGTCCCTAGATAGGAAATAAAAAAATGGGCAAGTCACTCACAAATGTGAGAGACGTAGGCCAGCAAATCAAATTGCTTCTTGCCACTAGGTCGAAGGTACAGAACAAGAAATCATTTAAATTTGGTATTCCAACTCTCTCCTTGCAGTGTGTCATGGCGTTGAGCATATCAACAATGCACAAATACTAAATTGGTAGTGCTTATGTGTTTGTCAATAGAGACCCTAATGTACTAATGAATGAAATAGATATCCTATCATGCAGCACCATTTAAAGCTATCTCATTATCTATTTGATGATGAATCTTACCAACAAACTCAATTATATTTTTCATTACTCTCTGAGTAAAGTGAGGCTGCATATATCACATACTTAACTCAGACATCACACAATTAACAAATAATAGCATCAGCATGTGTGTATCCATGCTAACACACATGATAACATAATATTAGCCAAATATATGATGGTGTTGTGACAAATTCAAAGATGTCATTTTTTGGGTACCTCACACGCATTTGTCAAGAGGATGAACATATATATATATATATATATATATATATATATGGTGGATTATGACAAATATATTCAAAGTGTTCCACTATCACCCTGGAAAAGAAAGCACCTAGGCGTATTTTCAACCATTTCTACACAGTTAAAGGATGCATCCCATCATTCACATACACAATGCAGCTTATAATGCTGCCACACTTACACCATGGACCTGGACTCGCTGTGTATGGACTGTCCAGCATTTTTACACAGAATAGAATCCACACATTATGCAAGCATTGAAAATAATCATGCAAGTATATGAGTATAGTAATGCTGGATGTTGTTTAGAGGCTCATAAATACATGATTTCTGGCGTAATTTCATGATGTGGACATATACCACCAAGAAGTTGTGCTACAGGCTGGGTGTAGACATGTTGGGAAATCTCATTAGGGAGGGCATACAGGTGACATATTGTTGTCTGTAACTTTTTGTATAATGAGGCCAGGACTGGCAAAGGTGACTGTCTTATAAGAGTAAACAATAGTGGACATCCACTGTAGTAGGCAAACAGAGGAAGGGAAAAATATATGCTGTCTTTAACACACAGCTACAAGCAGTTTCACTGTTTTTTCACACTCCAGTTGTTACATAAGTAGTGTGAAATGTTTACGTATCATTTAGGCTAATAAATCTTCATAAGCCTGCAATTTCACATGTAGCCATCCATTAGGGAAATCCTTATGTGCCTAATAAGTGTTTATTTAGGTGAGATAAGGTGAACCAAATACAACATCCATAGTTTACTATCCAGATACATTAGGAGAGTGAGTAATCGCATCAAATTATGCATGTGACACTGTACAGAGGAATATAGAAGACATGCATAGGCCCTATGAGGATCTTATGCACAATGCTTGAGGGGAAAAAGGCACCCTGCTGATAGATGTGAGCAAGGGCCTTACACATTACCTTGTGAATTAAGGTGATGTGCTGACTAGGTTGTGGTTAATGACACACTTGACATGGACTTGTGAGGATGTTGATTGACAGTGTATACATAAGTAAGTTATGATCAGGCTGCTAACAATGTGTAGGTATTTTTTACTTTGTTTGCTTAACACATTTCCAGTAGGATTCTATATTTGAGAAGGTCCCTGGCACACACTCACACAGTAAGCTTCAAATGGTAGTAGAGTACTGAGATCTTCGGCATTATGATCGGAGAAAGATGCAATTTCACCATCGTCATATGAATTGTGACCACCTGAAATTTCTGTTAAGAGAAATTTGTTATATTTAGCCACATAGCCGATTATGCAACATTGATATAATGAAAACAAATACAGAATTGTCAAAATAATGATGTTGAAATATATTACACACTTTGCTAATTGGTTTCAATTTTCCATCTACAATCAATTTCTTTATGATCATTTTGCTCACAGAGAGTAAGTGATGTATTCTTACATATCTAGGGCCCGGAACCACTGACTGTGAAAAGCAATGACGTAATGAACAGTACATGTATATTTATAGGCTATCAGAGTATGTCCTGGCCATATATGTTTTTAAACTGTTTACAAAATGAGATGCAGAATATATATTGTGATTGGCTATATCAAAAGTAGTCGTTATTGAAGTCATAACATGCTTTCCATAATTCTGATGGCATACATACATCTGCAAAATTTTGACAAATTGAGTTTGGTATAGCTCAACATATTTACTAATCTATCCATTTTTAAATGAGGTAACATTTTTACCCCTAAACAAACTAACACCTAAACTACCCCAAACAGACAGACAAACAAATGTTTAACAAGACAACTAGACACACAAATAATACACAGGCAAAACAAACAGGCAATAATTATCACAAATAGGGGAAGTGGGGATAGATGGGGCACTTCTGAGACAAGACCTAAAAAACACCATAGACAGGGAGACTAGGGCTTAGGGGCGCATATCGGAGAACCCAGTGATGATGCTGAAGGCGGAGGTAGCCTGTTTGACCTCAGCCACCCGCATCCTGGAAGATCGGGCGGAGGACGCTGAGAATCACATGCATAGAAATAATCTGCACTTTAAGGCTTACCCAAAGCATCTGAGCAATTTCTGGAACAGTGGATTTGCTCATGGATGCCTACAGATAAGCTTTCCACCTGCTTCATCCTTGGACAAGCACATCGCTCTCTGGCATCGAAGCCCCCACCTGGAGCCCTGCAGCACCCGATGACAGTCAAAGAACGGAACTACAAGGACAGAGATGTGATACTGAGGGTAGCAAGGGAAAATAGGGATGTTCCGTTTAAATCCTCCAGAGTCCTTGTGTTCCCAGATTACACGCACAGAGTCCAGCAACAATGCAAATCGTTTAAAGCAGTCAATATGAAACTCCAATTCGTTGAAACTACATTATATGCCACTATTCCTGGTGTGGCTCTGCATCATTTATGAGACTAAATCGTACTTCTTTGATATGCCAGAGGCAGCATGGGAATGGGTGATGGAGCAGAGACTGCTGCACAGCAATGCGTAACACACCTGGGGGGAAGCAGGCTGTAAAAAGGGTGGGGTACCTAGAGTGCGCCTGCGGAGACGGAACAGAGACAGAGGCCAACGCAGGAAGAGCGATGTTCTGCGGTCATTCTCAGCCTCCTTGGGCTCAGAGGAAGAGCGGCATGGGATGAAACACAGGTCAGCTTGCTTTGACCCTAACAGTGACAAGGTCCCCATTCTAGGGATTTGGATAGGCAGTTTGAAGAACAAATTGTAGACTTATAGGTGCGTATATCTTTTATTAGATCACAGGAGCACCAAAGATGAAATGGAAGAGTGTCAATCGGCAAATATAGCTGTATTAGGTCACAGGAGCACCAAAGTTGAAAGGGACGAGCACCAATTGACGTTTGAGTGGTTGACGCTGTGACAGCTATCTCTTTAAAAAGCTCAGTAATGCTGGCTGGCCACATAAAACAGGATCTCTGAGTGGGGGGCCAAATCCAGCAAGTTACTCTATTGGTTGGCTACTCAGGGGCAGTGGGACGAGGGATTTCAGGGGTGCTGGACAGGGAAGGCAGGGTGGCGGAGGGAGCCCGAGAGATAGCAATGGCTTTTTCAAACTATTATGGTTCCATCTATGCAAGCCAGAAAAGGCGTCACAGAGAGCCAATGTTCTCCCTGATCAGAGTCCTGCCTCTCCCAGTGCTGTTGAGTGCTGCGCGGGAAGAACTCAATATCCCCTTTACAGAAGAGGAGCTCCAAACAGCTCCCTCGTAAATACAAAACGGCAAGTCTTCAGACCCAGATGGGCTCACAATTGAATATTACCTGAAAATTCAGAAAACGCTCCTACCACCGTTACTGAATATGTTTAATATAGCCCTGGATAAAGACCACTTGCTACAGGTCCTGGATTTAGCTACTATAGCAGAGTGGAGCCCTTCTCATTATGCCTCATAACGCCCCATTTCTCTTATTAACAACGAATAAATAATTTATGCCAAAATGCTGACCAACATGATCCTATCGATGCTCCCCTTGTTAATACATAAGGATCAGTGTGGTTTCATGCCCAGTCATAGTACCTGGTATATATCCGGAGGGCTCAAGCAGCAATGGTGTACAAGGACAGACGAAATGATGACAACGTCTTCTTATAGCTTGACTTTGAGAAGGCGCTTGATATGCTGGACTGGGACCCTTTGTGGGATGTATTGCACCTTATGGGATTTGGGCGCTTATGTATGAGTCCTATATAAGACCGCAAGGGCGCAGATTCGGGCCATTGGGCCTTGTTGGATACATTCCCCACAGGCAGGGGCACCCGACAAGGGTGTCCACTGTCGCCCCTGTTGTTCGCTCTGGCGATAAAGCCGTTTGTGACATGAGTCAGATGTGATGCCCAATTAGAAGGGTTTCTTTGGGACAATGGGATTGAAGACCATATAGCGCTATATGTGGTTGATGTGCTGCTATTTATATAAACATCTTCGGGGTTGACATTGTTGAGAACATACTCTATGGGGCGCTGCTCCCGAATCACTCCCAGAGTTGGCAAAAGAGATATTTCAGGTGTGGACAGCAGCCCTGCAGTGGAAGGGGTGGGGCAGGAAGATTACGCTGCTCACTCTGCAGTGGAGAGGCCGATGACTGGGCTCAACTGTGCGACTGGAGGGCTTCAATAAATGGGACCACTTACATCAATCCCAGTTCTCTAGATACCTACAGCTTTGGCATGCACTGTCGACCCATGTGGACACCATAGGAGCTCACCCTCGAGTTAAGCCCACTGAAGGCATGGCTGCTTTCCGGGGCAATTCCTCACATAACTTTTTAATTGAATCTCTCTGTAAGGGCTTACTAGAGGTAACAGGAGGGATTCTTGGCCCCCAAGGTCCCTCAGCATCGAAAAGGACTTCATCCCCCAAACAGTATTGTGCCAAGAGGTGCATTTGCAGAGTGGTGGAGAAAGGGGGCGTGGCCTCTAAAGTCCTCAGATCCCGCTGACTTACTGGAGGTAACAGGAGGGGTAGTTGGCCCCGAAGGACCCTCAGCAGCCATGAGACTTCATCCCCCCACCAGTAGTGCGTCAGGAGGCGCATTTGCAGAGTGGTAGAGAAAGTGTGCAGGGTCTCCGAAGACCTCTCAGCAATCCCACAGTGTGGGACTTACTGGAGGTAACAGGAGGGCTTGTTGGCCCCAAGGACCCTCTGGAGCCAAGGGGACTTGATCCCCAACCAGTATTGCACCAGGAGATGTGTTTGCAGAGTGGTGGAGAAAGGGGGCATGGCCTCTGAAGTCCTCTCGGCAATCAGGCTGTGTGGGATTTACTGGAGGTAAAAGGAGGGCTTGTTGGCCCCCAGGGCCCTCAGCATCCAAGGGGACTTCATCCCCCAACCAGCACTGCACCAGGAGGTGCATTTGCAGAGTGATGGAGAAAGGGGCATGGCCTCCGAAGACCTCTCAGCAAATCATTGTGTGGGACTTACTGGAGGTAACAGGAGGGCTTGTTGGCCCCCGAGGACCCACAACATCCAAGAGGACTTCATCCCCTAACCAGCAGTGCACCAGGAGGTGTGTTTGCAGAGTGGTGGAGAAAGGGGGCATGGCCTCAGAAGACCTCTCAGCAATTCCACTCTGTGAGACTTACTGGAGGCAACAGGAGAGCTTGTTGGCCCCCAAGGACCCTCTGAAGCTAACAGGAGTTCATCCCCCAACCAGCAGTGCACCAGGAGGTGCGTTTGCAGAGTGCTGGAGAAAGGGAGTGAGGCATCCGCTGACTTGCCGGCCTTTTCAAAAAAAATATTATTTACTCTGGAAAGGGGGCCGTGCAGCCCCTCTCCCTGGGCTGATTTCGGTCTCAGGGACTCCATCCCCCAGGGCCCGGCCTTTATTTTTTTTAAATTTCTTTCAGGGGAGGGGGCCATGCGATAATGATAATGAGTGGGGCACTAAGTTTCTGATGGTTTTTTTGCAGTATAGTCTACCCCCTTCTCATTTATTTTTGACCTTCTTTCTTAAGGTGCATGTTTTTTATTAAAAATATCTACACATATTGAATGCCTGCTAAATGACTGTAAGCAATTCCCTTGTAGATTTTCCGCTCTGCTCCAGCAACTATCAATTTTTAAGGCGATTTTATATAACAAAACCATTTTTAACCGAAATGGCTATCCATGAAGGTAAATCTACATGTCAGTAAATCTACACACGTAAATTTACTATTACACTTTTGCGTAACTTTACTACTACTTTAGGCTATATATCATTCGCAAGCATAAAGTTACTCAAAGGTGTAGACCTATATATCCCCAACCCCTGAATTCAGGGGTGAAGACTAACATACATGTGAAAAATTACTACTTGTAACTTTTCACACATAGGCAGTGATCGCCATTACCGAAGCAAAGATCTTTCTATGGTAAAGTATAAGGAAAAATTTAAAAGCTTATTGAAGATTAAAAAAAAAAAAAGTTTTTATGTTAAATATTAGTGTTAATATTTTTTTATATGTAATGTGAATGTAGAACAATATAAAAAAGTGCTCAGGATTATTAACTTGATTTTAAATTAAAAATTGAATTATTTTGAATAGATTAAAATAAAAATATTTTTCTGAACTTTAGATAAAAAAATCCCAGCTAAATTAATTTGTTTTTCAAAAGTGATGTGCAAGATTAAATATATGTAGTCTATGTTTTTTTAAAACGGTCACATTATTTATAGAGAAAAGGTTATTAAAATATTTTTAAATAACACAAATATATTTTTCATAGATAATTCGTTGATATTCATAGATAATTTTTTAACATGAAATCAAATGTATTTATATTTATAAATAATTTAAATACTTTACTTTACTTAAAATTATTTGTATGGAGTGTTATTTTAGGTCCCTGCCTCCATTATTTTCTACGGGAAGTGTGTTGCAGTACCTGTTAGTGTCCGTGTGTGGTGCTGGACTTACTCCAGCTCTGAGTTTGAGTACATTTACTACTGTTTTGGGCCCTTTTTGGCTGTACTAACTATAGAAGTGCAATTTGTGAGATGTAATAGGCTTACTGTTTTTTGGGGGTGCATGTCCCTCCCTAAATCCTTCCGTTACCATCCCATAACTCTTTGTAACTCCTCCCTTAACTTCTCCCCTCTTGTAGTAAGTATTCTCCACTTTCCAGCCACTCCCCTTTACCCTCCACATTAATACTAAAATGTATACTTAAAATGTGCAGAGCTGGGATCTCCACACATGAAAGATAGGAGAGGCAGAGACCTCCATGCATAGGTATGTGAATAGCATTTTGCAGTACATGAGTAGTTCTATCACAGTGCTACAAAACACACTACAAAACGCAGTTTGTGGATAGTCCCTTAACTCTATTTGAATATTCTTCCTTACTGAAGTGTGATTTATTCTAACAAATGCGATGTTTCTGTCTGACAGTCAAAGCTTCCACCATTGTACCCAATGTATCAGTCATTATATTTAACATGTATAGCATAGATGCCACAATTAGCTCAATTTCGTCATCAGGGAGAGCTCCGCCAGCACCTTTTCCATTTACCTCCTTATTTTCTATAATAGTCAGTGCCCAAAATGAAGAAATTGAACTCTTTAGAATTGTTAAATGTCTCCAGATATTGCTGTTGTGCTGTTAATTCATATCCCAATTCCTTAGGCATACAGTCATTACTGAGGTTCTCTTAGCAGCAAGTCATTACCCAGACTGGAATTTAGCAAGATCATCAGTGGCATAGCTAAGGGGGGGAAGGGGGGGCGGCCTCCTCCCGCTCTTACCTGCTGTCTCAGGGGCTGCAATCGCCCCCCACTGCTCTACATTGCGGCCATCGGTCGCGGGCGGAAATTGCCGCTGGATCTCGCCAGCAACCCCCCAACCCCTGGTCTTCAGTGGGGCCACCGCGGGGCGGCAAAAGCAGGGACCGCCACGGGCGGCCATAGGGCTAGCCACGCCACTGAAGATCAGTTCGTCTAGCAGTCAGTCATTCTCCATCTCTGATCAATTGGAGGTGTTTTCTAAAATCTTCATTATGCCTTCTTCAAAGTTTACAGAATTATATATGTTGCAAGCATTGGAGATTTGAAAACGAGGTTCAGGTACCAGTACATTTGTTAGCACCATGTTCGGCATGGACTACCCCATTACTCTAGCTTTTGAATGGCATGCACAGTGGCTTTGTGTGGCCTCATAAATATGAATTGGTGCTTTGCACCGCCATTGCGTCACAAAAAGTGACGCAACAGCGGCTCAAGGTGCTTGCAAATATGCCCCGAGGTTTGTAGCTCTCTGCTTCTATCGAACTGTCATAATTGGAGTATAATTTCCCCCTCAGGAAACTACAGCCCTCCAGTCACCGCATCTTTTCCCGAATGCAGAAGGTCCAGCCTTAAGCTCCGATGGTTCAGAAGTACTGTGTGCTTGTCAAACAGATGCGAGGATCTTAGCTCACTGTTCCTCTTGCACTTTTGTAGTCGGGGTCTCTGGGCTTACCCTCCTCACTATCTCTGCACAACAGAGACTGCCTCCAGAACTCTACAACACCCCACTCTCCTGTGCCTTCTCCCGACACTCAGATGGTACCATCCTAAGCTCTGCTGGTTTAGATAAAGTGTTGTGTGCTTGCCAAACAAGTGCAACCAGTAAGTGGATAAAAAAATTGATTTGCAGTGTGCCACGTTTTGGTTATTTTTTACGCATGTGTATAAAGTGATGAACTTGCTCCATGGAACTTACGTTCTTCTACAAACACACTAAAAGTCAATCTGAAATCATTTGTATTTTAATCTTTAAAAGTAATAGGCTGCAGATTTTGAAAACGATGGCAATCAGATTTCATTATAAGGTATTAATATTCTCCAACGTATGACACCTTGAAGGTATGGAATTCCTACAGCAGAAGCATGTGGCCTGAGGACCAGGTATTAGACCTAGAAAAGGTCTCGCTTATCAGAACGTGTGCTAAGTTTGAGGCCTGTTTATGGGCCCTTTCTCTGTACTTGTTGAAAAAGGGAGGAACTGAAATCTATTTCAGTTAGTTCCTGCATTTCATTTACAGCAACTACGCAGCTCCTCATTCATCCACCATATTTCAAACCACTCACTACTTTGTTAAAACAATACTGCAAACGGTTCCCTCAAGACTAAAGAGGTTACAACACAATAACACAAAACCTTTCATGATGTATAAAAGCAACTCATTATGCTTTCATGGGCCATAGAATCTGAACGAACGTTGCTACTATAAAGCAATTTAGGCTGAGGTTGAAAGAAATTAATTCAGTGACCAAAAAATAATACCACCACTTTCTCAACTGACCCTCTTCCAACATTCATGAAGACGCCTTTCTCCACTGATGTCATGTTATCCAGCTTCAGGCGTGATTAGGTGAGAGGCTCTGGACTACTCTTTGCACTCTTGTGTTTGTAGCTCTGTGTTGCTCATTATAAAACGAGGACTGCAACAGCGGAAAGTACATGAATTCTGCATGGTTGCAGAACTGAAGGTGTTGGGATGGAAAGGTCCCTCGCATGGTGATGGACATGTACCCCTGCCCTGAGTGCCCCAGCTGCAATGATGTTTGGATTCCTGGTGCTGATTTTTGTTGTCATAAGAAACTCGGATCATGCGTGTGTGCCAGGACATAGACCTGTCTCACAGATTGTAGTCTTGTTGGACCGGGAGGGGTGACCAATGCGCTACCCTCATGGTGGTGGCAGGCTACTGCATGAACCAGGTGTTAAACAGCACAAGAGCAGTGGTGGTAGCATAACGTGTAGTGATCATTAGAAGTAAACAACAGGCTTTTTACCTCTGTCACTGGAGTGAGGGCTATAGGCTCACTCATTTAAGTTCCGCTGCTCCGTGCTTAACACCCTTGGCCTACATCAAGTTAGTATGTAGCTCTGTGGAGTGCATGTATGTTGAATGCATGTGCTGGGTGTAAGTGTGCCTGTGAATTGTACAATACATTGCGTATTCTGGGCTCCATTCTTTAGAAACCCAGGGCTGACTGGAGGAGCATGCAGAGGTAGAGGAATCCCCTTAGACAGATTTGTGGATTGCTGCATTCCTTTGAGCTGGGTGGGACACACACAGAGAAAGAAGGAGTGCTAGGCTCTCCTGCACAGTCGCGGACCGTGCAGGTTAGCATGGTGGGAAGAGACAGGGGCGGGGCAGGTAACGAAGTGACAAACGATGGAATAGGGAAAATAAAATAAATAAAACCACTTACCTTGCACTCGCATTGCGAGTCGGCGATGCAGAGAGAGCAAGGAAAGTGGTTTTATTTATTTATTTTATTTTCCCAATTCCATCGTGTGTCACTCCCACCCCCACCCCTGCCCCAACCCCCGCCCCACCGCGCTTACCTGCATGGGCCACATCTGCTCCTGCACACTTTAAGGGTGCTCTTTGATTCAGAGAGATGTCACTGGAAGGGGCCCTGGGCACAGCTCAGTAAGAAGATGGGTCTGATAAGTGAACCATAAAGAGTAGGGCTGAGGCCGTGGGGTAACCTTTTGATACACATATAACTGTGACTGACATCTAGGTACAAACCTCTAGTCACTCCCAGGGCCTATGAGGTGGGGCTATCAGATTTGGACTTGCTCCTGCTGTGACAGGCTGCTTTCGGGAAGAAGGGCAGGGCAGAGGAGAGGGCACTTTAAATAGAAGGAGACCCGCAACACAAAGTTCAAAGACTCAGACACTAACACACATTTTGTGCCTGGAAATAGACTATAAGAATGGAAGCTCGAGGCCTCCAAAATTGTCAGCTGTCAAGCAGCCAGACAGGGTGTGCCGGGGGCGGGGGGAGCTGTGATAGACTTCTGCTTGTGACCAGGGCTGGAGGCTAAGGCCAGCCAATCTCCCAGCTGGGCGAGGGGACATCCAAGACTCCTTGCCTCTGGAACCTGTAGCACCAGTACTGTCCTGCTTGCCAAGACCAGTGTGCACTGTGAAGATGAGAAGATTGCTAGAGGGAGCGAGGTCAAGTGGGGAATCCTTGTAAGTGGGTCCATGTAGCGAGGTGTGAGGAAACGGTCGCTGTACCAATTGGTAGGTAGAGAGAAAACAAGTTTATTTAGACGATTGTCCATAAAACATTCTAAAAACACAGAAAACAGTTAAAATAGATGATTTAACCCCATCTAGCCCGACACCCCCCTCCTACTACAGTTCATCCATAAAACTCTGTTTGACTGACTGTAAAAACTGAGCCATTCCTACTGCCACATCTAAATAACACATTTCTGATATCAACTCAACAGCTTTTCTCCTTTGAAATGTTTCATATTTAAAAAACAAGGGTCTTAAAAACTTAATACAGTTTGAAAAGATAAAAAACACAGTCCATAAGAAGTGCAATAGAGAGCATTTTACATTCAGGGGGCAGGGGCAGAGACCGTTGTTATCCTGGACCCTGGCCCAACATGGGCGGGATGAATGGATTGGATTACATCCCAATCTAGCCCTTTAGAGTTCATTCCATAAACCGGGGTCTGGTAACTGCATCAAATATGGAAAAACAATGTCCTGCCCTAGAGTAGAAGGGGCAGATTTACAAGCCCCTTGCGTGACTTTTGCGCTGCAGTTGCGTCACTTTTTTGACGCAACAGCGGCGCAAACAATGCGGCCTATTTACAACGTGATGCATCTAGGGAGATGCGTCACGTTGTAAAGCCCTGCGTCACATTATACCTGCGTCAGGTATAATGTATGCAGGGTGGGCGTTCACACGCAGGAAGGCCTCGTAAAAGTGAAGCAGTGAAATCTACAAGATTTCACTGCGCCACTTTTAGGACGCCACTGCGTCAAAACCTTACGCCTGCTTGAAGCAGGCGTAAGTAGTGACGCAGTGTAGTGGGAATAGGCCTCAACACGCATTGCTGGAGTTGCGTCGTGCTTGCGACACGACTCCAGCAATGCGTGACTTTTCCGCCAACAGATGCGTCAGAATTTCTGACGCATCTGTAAATCCTTGCGCCATAGTGCGCCGTATTGTAAATACGGCGCATCTATGGTGGCGCAAGGGTTTCTAAGGGTGGCGCAGGGAAAGTGACGCATCTATACAGATGCGTCACTTTCTTGTAAATCTGCCCCGAAATTGAGGAGCTGATAGACGGTTTCTTGCTCAAATAGGTCAGGTCATTGGTCTCGGTCACCATTACTGCAGATTGTTTCAGTACTTGTTTGCCTGTGAAGGGGGACCAGGGAATAATTGTGCCACAATCTGAATGGACGTTCTTAATATAAGACAATCTACTCCTTACTTCATTTGCCCACCTTCTTTTGCTACCTTGAATCTCATCCCAGCAGAGTTTAGATACTTTGATCACTTCATCGTCCTCCGAGAGGCTGTTAAAGTATCTTAAGGCCCGAGTGAAGGCCAGCAGACTCCAGGAGACTAGGTTGAACTTTCTCCTTACGCCCTGGACCATAGTACCTGGAGGAAGAGATAGAAGTCTTCTGAGAACTGCCCCTTCTAATTGGTCCCACTCATAGAGGGGATCAAGGGAAAAGATCTCTTCTCCATATAGGCCCAGCAGAGGAATCTTCCCTTCATAAGCCCTCAATAGTGGGATGTGGGACACCCCCCAAATTTCCAGTTGAATCTAGACAATAGTGCCTTCTGCTTAGTGCAGTCCCAGTGTGTGTCCCATTTCAAGTTCCTCCGAAAAGTCATACCCAAGTATTTATATTGGTCGACTATCTCGATCTCCCATGTATCTAGGTTCCAAGTGAATTTTTTTACTCTTTGGGAAGGTCGGCTAGAAATAGACTGAAGAGCATGGATGCTAACATGCACCCCTGCCGAAGGCCATTCCTAATTGGAATTCTTTGAGATAGATCGCCCTATTTATCTAGCTCCACCTGAGCCCAGTTGCCAGAGTGCAATGATTGAATTACACTAAAGAGGTTTGCAGAGAGCTCCCAGACGGCAAAGTTTCCCCATAAGATATCCCTGTCCAGGAATCAAAGGCTTTCCGGAAGTCAGTAAAACAGCAGCACAGCCTTTGATTCACTTCCAGGGCCTTTTGAATAATGGCCCATAACGCAAAGCAGTCATCAGTGGTAGAATGGCCCTCCCAGAAGCCCCCCTGCTCTATTGGAATTATCTTGGATTCGGTAGCCCAGTCTTCCAACTTAGATAAAATAATTTTGGAGTAGACCTTAAAAGAGATATCCAGAAGGCTGATAAGCCTATAGAGTGTGGGGTGTGAGCCGGTCTCTTTTTTTAAAATGGGTTTTACTATAGACCCTTTCCATGAAGGTGGGTGAAGGCCAGTTGAAGCAATACAACTAAACAAAAGTGAGTAAACTGTAGCCTATCAAACACTGTTCGATTTAATTATGGTCGCTGAGATGTTATCGGGCCAGCCGACTGGGAAAGCTTTATTCTCTCTATGGCTGCTCTTTCCTCCTTGATTGAAAACCAAGTGAGGGGGAGTTTTTGTTCAAGAGATCCCTGGAGTCTGGCTGGAACAGAAGGTTTATTTATTTATTTACATTGTTTGGGTGCTAGGTAGAGAAGTATATTTATTTTAAAAATGTTGAACTTTTTTTGCATTTTTTAATTTTTTCTGATATAATATTTTTTTTACATTACATTTAATTTGATTTATCTGTAAAGCATACATTTTTTAATTTAAATAATTGAATTTTTATATGTGTATAAATGTTTTTTTAAAGTCATTTAGAGTGGAGTCGGAATAGTGAACGTAGACACTCCAAAGTTAATTGCTTCCCCTACTGCTGCATAGATTGGAGTCATAAAAGTAACTCTAATCGCTCCAAAGTATAACGTTTTCCCTTGTGTTGCATAGGTTGGAGTGGAAATTGGAAATCTATCTCTTCCAAAGTCCAACTCTTTCCCAATGATTGCTTAGGCTGGAGTGGGAATAGTAAATCTAGCCCCTCCGAAGTCCAACACTTTGGCTGATTTTGAATTGACGTTGGAGATAGAATAGTAATTCTGACCCTCCAAAAGTTCAACACATACCAAACTGTTGCGACGATTGGAGTGGGAATAGCAAATCTAAGCCCTCCAAAGTCTGACACTATCCCTGCTGTTGCTTAGCTTGTAGTGGAAGGAGTAAATGTAACTCCTTCAAAGTCCAACACTTTCATAATGTTGGATAGATTAGAGTGAGATTAGTAAATCTAAACCCTCCAAAGCCCTACACTTTCTCTACTGCTGGTTGGTTTGGGGTGGGAATAGTAAACCTAGCCCCTCAACTGCCCCACATTTTCTGTGCTTTTCCTTGCATTGAAGTATAAATAGTAAATCTAACCCCTCCACAGTCCAACACTTTCTGTTCTTTTGCTTGCATTGGAGCAGAACAGGTAAACCTAACCCCTCCGCAGTTCAACACTTTTCCGACTGTTAGACTGAAGTGTAAATACTGAATCTAACCCCACCAAAGTCCAACACTTTACCTACTTCTGGTTAAAATTGGAGTTACAATAGTAAATCTGACTTCTTCGAAGTCCAACACATGGTGCAAGGGTGCCTGCATTGTAGGCAGGAGTATGTTTGTGCAGGAAGGGACACCTTAATGCACAAAAACACTCTTTAGAGGCATTTTCCTCTTTCTAAGTGTGCTGCATACTGCAGCACACTAAGGCCCTGATCATGAGATTAGGTGTTATTTATTGTATCTGATAAATAACAATACCACGTGGTATGTTATTTATCAGGAACAATAAATAACACCTATTATGAGTTTGTGGGGAATTATATGCAAATCATGGTACGACAAATACTGTATGACTTTCCCAAGTAAAATTTCAGCAGGTTTGACCTGCTGAAATTTAACAACAGTTGAGGTATTTAACGCATCCAATGATTATCATATTTGTAAATGCAGCCAAACTGATTCCGACCCTTGTGTATTAGAGGTTTACATATGGGTCGGAATCAACCAACCCATTCATAATCAGGCCCTTAGAAAGGGGAAACAATGAGAAGAAATTAAGATATTTCACCTCGATGCACCTCCCCTGGGAAACTATAGCATTTTGATGGATTTCCAGGTTAACCAGTCTTGGTATATCTGGGAATGTGCCAAAATCCATGGGTGGATACATGGGAACACCCATGGAACGACTTCCCATGACAGAGTAACGCAAGGCAGTAACTTGCGCTGTCTTACGTTACTCCAGATTTACTTAGCAACGTGGGGTCATGCAAGGTGGCCTTGTGTTACTTGATAAAGCAGAACTTTGGAATTGCGTTACACTTGCAGCACCCTGCATGACGCAAGGACAATGCAATCCTTTGATAAATCTGGCTATGAATGCATATGTGCCAGCAGATAGCCAAGTACTGTATAACCAAGTGTGCATGTATCAGTTAATGTATATCCTAGTTTATGTTTGCCACACAGGTCAGAAGGCATTATAACAAAGCAGCTATTTGTAGTATAACAATCAACAGGGAATATTCCTCAAAAACGTTGCCAAGTCAGAAAAACACGCTCAAAGGACTATCCTTTGGAAAAATAGAAGAGTGTGAATCCTCAACTCACAAGGCAGTCAAGAGGAATGTAAAAAGAAATGTGATAATACTTAGAAATCTGAAGAAATTAATTTACTCTGAAAAAGTAAAAAAATGCTAAGTTCGGGAGGTTTTCAAAAGTAAGGAAAGTTTAATCATAAGTCCATCTTATCGAAAATGGGTCATGAAGACCACAGCAGGTCCAAAGAAGGCCAAAAATAGCAGCTCTTTTTAGTCAGTGACCATCATAGTTAGATGTTGAATTCTGAGCTATCATATTTTCTTCTTCTTCCTATTATTATTATTATTGTAGTTGCTATTATTTTGCATTTATTTATTATTATGATTGATAATGATTATTATAATTATTATCGGTGTTATTGCTGTATTGTTGTTATTGTCATTATTATATTATCGTAGTGTCTTTATCCTAGGTCTTTACAAAACGAAATCAAGAAACAGCACAATACATCATGAGAAAACATGGGATCTGTAGATGTACAACAAGGATACACTCACTCTGCTATGGTCAGCAGATGTTCCTTCCGTAGCCTCCGGAAAACAAAAACATTGAGGCAAAATGGATTGAAATCGAAAAGTTATTCTACAAATTATGCACAAGGAGTTTGGGAAACAGAAAGAAGAAATTGAGAACACAAACAAAGAGAATGGGTTGGTTTTCATTGAGAAATTAAGGAACATATGTAAGTTGAGCAAGCTTGTGTGTTCACATATAGATGTTAAAAATTAAATCTAAACTGAAATGTAAGTGGTAACCAGCGAAGTTAAGTCCGTTATGGAGAGATATGAGAACGATAGTGTAGACTGTAAGGAAAACCATTACAGGAATTCTGAATAGATTGAAGTGGAGTGGGCAGATATTTTGGGAGGCCAACATATAGAGAGGAACAATAGTTGACCAGAGAAATAACAAACACTGATGCAGCAATTTGAACAAGGGGAAGTGTACAAAACGTTTGATTTCAGAAATATTATAGAGACGCTAGCAACAATTTTTGACATCTAAACAAAGTTGTTCAGAAAGTAAGTGAGTCCTAGGCAAACACCCAGGCAAACGTCTGACTTGCTGCTAGCATTAGCAATGGTTATGACCAATAAAAGTATGGCACAACTGAAAATTTCAATTTCAATATACATTGGCAGGATCTCTCTAAACTAGAAGAAAGAGTCCTGAGTAGAGTTGTTTTTGTACCAAATGCATTTGGATCTCATCATTCAAGTCTAGAAATGTTGATAATTGTTTCCAAATTTTTTACTTAAATACTTCTTTGGCCGTCCAATTTATAGACCTATTGAGGATGCTACTAGACTGCGCGCACACTCCTCATTTATTATCTTCTAACTTTTTAATAGATCTGTTGGTGAAATGTAATACATCTTACCAATAAACCAAGTACAATTTACCCAAAGTGGGTGATTGCAACCCAAAAAAGATCCGACTTAGGGGGTCATTATGATGGCGGGCGGATCACCACCGCCCGGCCGGCGGTGGCGATCGGCCCGCCATCACAACACAATTCACCCCCGCGGACGGAAAGTCTGTCCGCCGCTTTTCTGCCGGTCAGCAATCGTCACGATTGCCGGCCGGGCAGAACTCAGGCACAATATGGTGGCGGTGCCTGGAACGCACCGTCATCCATATCATGATGCCTAGCAGTTCCGGCATTTTCATGGTGGGAATTTCTGTGGGGGCCTGTTGCGGGCCCCCGGGGTGGTGGGGGGTTGGGGACTGCACTTGGAGGGGTGCCTATGGTACCCCCCTACATTGCCATGCTCAAAGTGGCAGGCACCGCGCGGTGTGGCTAGATGTGGTTCAGTGCTAGAATCACTTAGTAAGTATATGAATGTCTATTGTAAAGCATTTGCCCCTGGCATCTAGAACTTTTTAAACATAACAGAGACTTGCTAAATCAAAGTGAGGACACATAATTCAGATACAGAATGGCTGGTTACAAAGGATATTAAATCACTGAGTGAGGATTTGGGTGTATTATATGGTATGGTTGTGCAACCTTACAGTGTAATACACTCACAAAAACTTGGGTCCAGTCAGCCTCATTTGCAAAGCCTTCAGCAAAACCCTGAGTAGCTGTGGCTTCAATCAGCAAAGCTTAAACAAATGAACTAGTGTAAATCAGTTAGAAGCACCAAGCAACAAAATAAAGCCACACAACATGAAAGAAATCAGACACCAATTTATGAAAATATAATATATTTTTATGAATTTTTGGACTACAAGATGAACCAAATCCACTAGAAAGCTTCGGACATATAGAGTTTCAAAGCAAATGTAGATCTTAGTACCATCTCACTTGGCTCTCCTGCCAAGTGAGAGCAAACACTAAGGGGCACATGCATCAAGCTAGGCAATTGCGATTCCTTAATAGCTATTATTAAGGAATCGCTATTAAGGAATCGCAATTGCCTATGCATGTAGAAATCGCTCAATAAATAGCAATTACTAAACATTCCTTAATTGCTACTCGCAAATTGCGAGTCGCAATTAAGGAATACCTACCCATTCATTCCTATGGGCCAGGAGGCCCATAGGAATGAATGGGAAGATATTCACTATTAGTGATTCGCTATTAAAGAATGGCTAATAGCGGGAGCTATTTCAAGGGTGCCAGGGTGGCAAAAGGACACCCTGTTGCACCCCTGAAATCTGCATATGAGTACATCTTGCACACACACATGCCCGAAGGGCATATGTGTGTGTAAAATGGAGGTTGAAAAATGAACTTTAGTGCATTTTTCAAAGTTTTTGCAAATTACCATGCAGTTTAACTTCATGGTAATTTTCTCCCCTATTAGCGAAATCGCAAATTTTTTAACTTTAATGCATTGCATTTAAGGAATCTCAATTTGTGATTCCTTAAATGCAATTGCAATTTAAGGAATAGCAATTTTGCGATTCCTTAAATTGCGATTTCTGCATTTGGGATGATGCATCCCAAATGCAGAAATACTGGTCGCAACGGGTCAGATTCTGAGAATCTGCCCGTTTGTGACCAGTATTTCGGTTGATGCATGTGCCAGGTAGGCCCTGATTCCGATGTCAGACGGACTGGAGTCCATCCAACTTTGGTTTGGAACTGTAACCGAACAACCTCCTTATTTAGTTGATTTTGTCTGTCACAATTTGGGTGGAATTGACATGATAAAACTACTAGTCCCAGAATGCACCATAATGTGCTAACTGGGTGTGCAGTATAAATGAGTGAAACTGTAGAGGGACTTTTGTTTGCACCGTGATCAAGACCTGTCGGGTGAAACGCGTTGGTGGTGGAAGGAGTAATGGCTTGCTAAAGGAATAAACCGTTTATGAAATCTACCCCCTGGGAGAGTGCTGCGTGATTATCTTTTTGGTGAAGAATGTAATTCGAGGCTAGTCCTGCCTCGCCACTAGCACCAGCTGTGCAAAGTGCGCCCTTCGTGTGGGACAATATTGGTGGCTAATCAAATAAACGAAGGAGCGCCCACCGTAGTGTTTTCGAAATAACGTGAAGACTGCCAGGAATGTTTGTTGGAAGGTCGCGCTGTGTGTAATCAGCGAGAACCAGCAGCTTCAAAGACTGTTTTGGCAAAAAAGAAAACACACCCGATCATCCGGCTCGCACCATGGAGGAAGTCAAATATGATGCTAATGTCGAATGAAATACAGCGCTACCTCGGATGAAAGAAGGTGAGAGCGCGGCATGTTACAAATGTGAGCTGGGGAATGAGGGTCGCAGCGATTGACAAAGGGAAAAACTTACAAGCACAGTACACAGCGTACGAACTGCATGTACCTTTGACTAATTGAGTCACTACCCAGGGGGTTTAACGGAAAATAATTTGTGCAAATGAGCTATTGAATAATTGGTAATTACTCCTTCCAGTACAAGCTGTGGTCTCAGCCTTAACAACACACGAGGCATAGATCATTTGTCTACCATTTGTCAATACAACTTTGTGTTCACCATAATATGGAGGAGAGAGCTATCAAGCGCTCGCAAAGAGCTGAGATAATGTTTCAAAAGGGCAATAAGCCAATGATAAATCGCAAAGAAAAAGATAAAGAGAGTAATACAGGTGACATGACTCTCAAGCAACTGTATGTTCAATTGGAAAGGAAGTTTAAAAGGGAAATAACTAAAAGCTGGGAAGTTCTTACCCTGGAGAAATACATTGAATGTGAGAGAGTGCCAAGGGGCCTCCGTATATTCACTCTACCCAACCACCCTGAGACTCGACCGGAAATGCTGGTAGAATGGGGGAAGAATAATATGCAGTGTTCGCATAATATGATGCTAATAATAGTCAAATATGCCAAAATCGATGTGGATGAACTACATAAAGAGATAGCTGAGTTGGAGGCTTGTATCCTTGCATTAAATCAAGAAGAGGAATCTAAAAAATTAAGAAAGGAGATGGAACGCAATCTAGATAAGCACGAGAGTGAAGTCGAAGAGTGCAAGGAACGTAAGTTCCGCAGAGATGAGCATGACTACGAAACCGGCACAATATTGACCTTTGCCAAACGGTTCGAAGCATTAAAACAACAAATAAGCTCAAATAAAAAACAACCATTGGAGTCCCCCAATACAACTCAAAGTGAGTCTGATACAGATTTCAGCGAAGGAGAGGGACAATCTACAACTGGACAACGTACCTCTTTTTTAGACGAAATGAAATTAATGTATCTAGACCAGCAAACACCAAGAGGAAGAGGGAGAGGACGGGGTATGGGACGGGGGAGAGGAAGAGGGAGACCACAAGCAAAAGGAAAGGACGAAAAACCAGAAGAAGCCGTCGAAAAAACAAGAAGTTATCACCTGCGCAATCGGGTGACAAAGAACTAGAAAATTCAGAAATGAAGGAACCCTACTTGATTATCAATCTATCTAAACATGTCCTAACAAGAGCGGAGGAAAGCCTATTGAACAAGGGATTAACATTTTGTCCGGAAAAACATTTTGATCTTGTAGAGACTAAAATAGATTTATACAAGTATGTGCGTAAACTTAAACTGGCAAAGTATTTTAACAAACAGGACAGACAAAATCAACTAAATATGGAGGAAAGTATGAACCAGAATGATGAGGTATTACAGGAACTGACCATCGCCGAAATTAATAGTTTAAGGACAGCATATGGTCTGGTCAATGAGATAGAAGAGGAAGACATCTCAGATTCACAAATCCTACAGGAAATGGGCATCAGAACTGATGTACATCCAATTACCCAATTCAGGGAGAAGACAAAATTCTGTCCCTCTTTACATCCCGGGAATCGGATAGATACATTTTACGACCTAGTATCTGCTGACTTGGAAAAATTAAACAACGTGAAACAGGGACACCATAAAGAAAATCTAAGCCAATTAGAACGGCAAGCATTGGAGTCGCTCATAAAGAACACATCAATAGAAATAAAACCCGCCGATAAAGGGGGTAACATAGTCATTTTAGACAAAGAGGATTACATCGCAGAGGCTATGCGGCAATTAAATGATGTAAATAATTATGAGAAACTGAAGAAAAATCCAGTGAATGAATTAGTCAAAGACCTAAATATGAAATTGAAACAATGGCAGGGTAAAGGTCTACTCAGTGAACAAGAGGTACAATTTCTAAGGAATGATGCGCCTATAATTCCAACGATATACTTTCTTCCGAAAGTGCATAAAACCTTAAATAAACCTCCTGGTAGACCCATTATTTCAAGTTGTGAATCACTCTATCAAAATGTCTCCATATATGTTGATCCTTTTCTGGCTCCAATTGTCCCCACATTAACATCATATATAAAAGATACGGGGGATTTCCTTAGGATGCTCATGAACACAGAATGGCAAAAAGATTATCTACTAATGACCATTGAGGTCGCATCATTGTATACGTCAATCAACCATGATATAGGCCTACAAGCAATAACATACTTTTTGAAACAAAAGCCTGTCGAACAACTGCAACATTGTGTGATGGTCCTTGATATGATTGAACTGTGCCTGAGAAATAATGTATTCCTCTTTAACAAGGACATTTATTCCCAGAAGTGTGGTACTGCAATGGGAGTTTCCTTCTCTCCAAGCTATGCCAACCTTGTAATGGGTTGGTGGGAGAAAACCATAGCTTGGAGAGAGGGAAACGACCAATACGTAGCCAAAGTAGCTCTTTGGCTACGATTTATAGATGACCTCTTCCTCCTTTGGAATGGAACTGAAGTGGAATTTCTAGAATTTCTGGAGATACTAAATAATAACAATGTGGGACTCAAATTCACGCACAACATCAGTGCAAAAGAGATTGTATTTCTAGACACCAAGGTATATGTGAAAGCGGACCAGATAGAATCAACAGTTTTTAGGAAGAGCACGGCGACAAACAGTGTGCTCCATGGAAAGAGTTTCCACCCGGAGAGTCTGAAAAAGAACATACCGTATGGTGAATTCATTCGAATGAAGCGGAATTGTTGCAACACAAAGGAAATGAATCTGAAATTCAAAGAAACAAAACAACGCTTTTTACAGAGAGGTTATCAATTTAATGACATCAAACGCAGAGAAATGAAAGCTAGATTAATTACGAGGGCTGACACACTGATAAGAAGAAAAGACAAAAACATAAACAACAAAGCCAAAGAACCAATAAGAATGGTAATGACTTACAGTAAAGAAAGTTTTAAGATCCGAAACTCCCTGAACAAGTATTGGAACATCTTATTGAAAGACCCTGATATTGGTAAACAACTGGGAAATCGGCCTCAATTATCTTATAGAAAGGCACCGTCGTTGTCGGATAAATTGGTCAAAAGTCACTTTGTGAATAAACGCCCTGAAACATGGTTACAAGGATTACAAAAGGGATTTAGCAACTGTAGTCATTGCAAAGCTTGTAAAATTGGCAGAAATGTGAAAGCTATTATCGATCCACAAGGAAAGATTTTTAACATCAATGATAGCATCACATGCAATACTACATATGTAGTATATTATATAGAGGGACTATTGTTTGCACCGTGATCAAGACCTGTCGGTTGAAACGCGTTGGTGGTGGAAGGAGTAATGGCTTGCTAAAGGAATAAACCGTTTATGAAATCTACCCCCTGGGAGAGTGCTGCGTGATTATCTTTTTGGTGAAGAATGTAATTCGAGGCTAGTCCTGCCTCGCCACGCGCACCAGCTGTGCAAAGTGCGCCCTTCGTGTGGGACAATATTGGTGGCTAATATATATATATCGTTTTTTTATTGTGCTTTAAAGCTTATGTATAAGCCACAACATACCTTTGTTGTACGCTACCATATCACCATACACGTTGTCACTATCACACTGTGAGTGTTGACAACCCCCTCTTTACGACAACCTCTGTTACCCTTTTACATGTCCCCCTTGGAGACATGAGGTCATTTGGCACTCGTTCATAACAAGGGCGATTTACCACTCCATGATGGCGCCCACGCATGCGTTCTACAACAAAGAAACACGCCCACCAGAAGCCAGGCAACCGAACATCAGGCTCTTCACTATATCACGGAGACCGTTACACACGTAAACCAATATGCAGGCACGTGTGTAAGGGTAGGTGTTGGAGCACAGTGCACCCAGCGACAACCGTGAGTATACTACCCTTGGTCTTCTGTTGATAGCTACCGGGTGTTCCTACCCGTACGGCCACTGCTACAACAGCTTCCTGCTTATCCGCTCCTATACCATTTGTCCCTCTCTTCTCTCCCCACTGATAACCACAGCCCGTTACGGTGCGGACGGACACGCGCTAGCCTATGGAGCGATCTCAACTTTACAAATAAGTAAGAGTGCATGAAATGTCTTTTTTTAGGTCACTGGTAAGACCTCACACCAACCAACTGTTATGGGGGTCATACGCTTTGCATGACGATGTAAACGAATGCGAACTCTGCTTTCGAGTTCCTGCGCTGATCTATGACAATGAACATGTGCACTAAATGGATGTACTTGGCGTCCCTATTCTATACCTCACCAGGGCGCTGACAGCACCTCTCTCCTGCCTGGCATGAGAGCACATAATTGGGTTGAGATGCCATCAATCATCTCACCGTTAAGAATCATATAGTAATTTTGTTTTTATGTTTGTCTGTGTATCATCTGTGTTTTATCTCTTTCCTTGTCTAGGTTGCAGCAAGAGAGGTCACTATTCGAGCTGACGCCACCTTGTAGTTTTCACAAGGGGCACCACTCTTCCTTTTAACATTAGGGTTCTTTACTTTTTCTTTCACTTTTTATAACCCCCTTTTCTGGTCCTGAGGAAGTGCCATAGATCGTTACAACCACTGATGGGCGCAAAACATGTCAACCTAAGAGTTACTCGGGTTCATTATTTTCCAGCCAGTAACAAACAACCTACAGGTTTTTTTAGCCTGTATGAGGAACCCACATATTAAAAAGCCTTTCAGGTATCCCCTAGTCAGTTTTAGTCACTCACTCACTCTCTCCCACGAACCCTCTTTCTGACTGAAAAATCTCACACCCTCACTCATCATACGGCGCTACTAAAAGATCTCCGCCAAAGTGACCCTTTGCAGCACCGGCCCGACGAGGAGCAATGCCCAATGATGAAGCATGACATCCCTCCGTTGGTCGGGTGTGTGAGGACAACAAGAGACAAGATCTGTGATTGTCTCTATCTGTGAGGTCTAGACCTAGCCCCCTCTGCCTTTTCCCCATTTCTTCTTTTTTCTGTGGGCATCAATAGTGTCCCTTTAGGAACAGTAACCCACCCGTTTGGTGAAATATGGAACATTACATTGCTACTCAATATCATAACATGTGTTATCCTCTGCCAGTTAAACACGGTCCTTTTCTACCACTGGCAACTGATCTAACTTTTATCAGACAAATAATCGAAGTGAGTAAGACTTGAAAATCCTTTAACGATGCTGGTCTTGATTACTTTGCCAATGCTGTACCTAAACACCAATCCAATATGGTAGTCAGTCAGTCAAAAAGTCTTTATTCACTACATTTCTGTACAATACATATAATTCATCAGCGAAGAGAATGTACATTAATACAGCCCTTCAGCAATCACATTAAAAGGCACAAACATATGTATGGCAAAAAGTTAAAAACTTATTAAAAAGGCCATTCCGTCATACGATAATGAAACTATATTAAAGAGTCTGCGTCAGATAACACCTGTAATATTGCACGTTTCCGTATTTTTAAAATCTGCATATAAATGAGGTCAGTGCACATCAAATCGGAGGACAATGTAACTGCTGCAAAAACAGCACGTCTGCACTGCGTAAATTAAAAAACTCAAAAAAGGGCAATATAAATTTACTTCTGGGTACATCATAAAATGCACAAAAGAACAAGATGTGTGGGGTGACACACCATCACACGGGCAGGGGCTCAAACGCGCTAGGGTGTAACACTTAGCGGGGTATCCTACCATAAGCTGTAGAAAGTTAAAGCGAAACCTATTTAAAACAAACCGGTGTTGTATATTCTGTATTGAAGATAGATAAAAAGGGAGGCCCTCTTGGATATGCACCAAGTTATAAGCAATCTCAGAGGGTTTGCGGTTGTCTGCCACTATTCTTTTTGATGAGGCCTTATTCATGTAAATGTATTTTAAAGTGGCCTTGTCAATACACAACCATGATTCTGGGGTGGCATATAGATCTGGGAGCCCTATCTCTGTACAGACTTTACATAGGCAAACCATGATACATCTGGGGCAGTGTGTAGGTTCAGACAGTCCATAAGAACCAATTTGTTTAAAGTTGTTTCCTCTCTTGCCCAAATGGAGTGCCATAGCAGTAGGGGGGCACCCAGTTCATCATGACATATGGCATTTGCTCAGCTTCGTGGGACTGCCAGTTGGTTTTTCAAGAATATGTTTTCCAACCTTTGAATTCACATCCACCACTCCCCAAATGCCTGCCACATATGTGACAATCACCACACATTTGCTTGCGTATATGGTTAACTGCTCCCTTACTGGTTTAGATCCCTGATGGTAGTCCTTTTTCTATCATGTTTGCGATTGGGTGGACATCTGCCTGCAGTGTCAAAAGGTACCCTACGGTGCCTGATTTCAAGAGGGGTGTCTAAAGAAGTCCAGCAGACTATAGAATCATTGTTCTATCCTTCTTTTCATTCATTCTTTTGGAGGTGATTGAGGAGTTAACTGAACCTGAGGGATTCTTACTTTTGACACAGACATGTCTATGCCTTCACACACTACAATGATGTTTGCTCTGCTAGTAGACAAGGTCTTGTAACTTCTAAAGACAGTGGTCCCTAGACATCTAAAATAGTATAAAAATAAATATAGACTGAATCAGTACTATATTCTTTGTCCAGCCGGACAGATTTTTAATATGAAATGAATGTATAACAAAAAATTAAACAAGAAAAATTCAAAGTGGGACACAACTTGCGTCCTAAAGACATTAACAACCAGATAACATTAAGGGGAAGGGTTCAGGCAAGGGGGACGTGTCTGCATAAAATTTAAAAATATTTCAGACGTAGTAACGTGAGACCACCACTACATATTAACATCACAATTAGTTTATGCATATGGGGTACATTACGTCGACGGCGTTTCGATCCCTTAGACCAATAGTGGGATCATCATCAGGACATTTCAAGTAAACATGCCTGTATACATATAACAGTTATTACTGTAGTTGCACAAAACCATCAAATTAGGAAGGAGAAAGAAAGAAAAAGGACATAAGATTACAAAGGGCATTTACTGATCCATACAGTATTATAAAAGAATTATTATGAGTGTAGTGAGATCATGCAACCGGCCGAGTGAATAATGTGGCCGTGTCAAGAACAGAGAAAAAGGAAAAAGGACAGAAAGAAACCAAAAAACCAGTAAATCTGACAAGACAAAGAATAATTATACCGTGAATGAAAGAGAGGCCGTGCTGCATATAACGTTAAAAATGAAACTATTGTGAGTACTTGTGAGTAACCGGAGGGGTCTAGCTTACCCGATTCACGGGCGCATATCAACCTCTTGTCAATACAAGAGTGTGTAAGCCAAAAACGAACAATTGGCTTAAGGGCATCAACGAAGCCCAGATAATTTAAGTGGTACCAAGGGCAGTTGCCTGAAAGAAATAGAATTATTAGGAGACCTTCCGCTGACTTAAAAGGACATACCAAAGTGATTCAAGTCACCGCTTACCTTGGAGTATCAGGTAAGGCTGAAAAGCGGGATCGCTCGCAGGGGATGTAGTAATCTATAATTATAAGGAAATCAGGTATCAACCACCCGGAAGAGAGCCCGTTAAGATGTAATATAAACCGACCTTGAAGCTTACCCAAGGTAATTTGGTGAAGGTAGGTGCCGGAATCACTGGCAAGGAATTAATTAATCTAAGGAGGAAGGCACAAGGGATTGGAATTAATAAGGATTTAACCACAGCCTACTGCTGAGGGAGGGAGAGAAAAGAACGTGACCTTACCACAAACCGGTACACGAAGGCAGTCCAATTAGAGCCAAAATCGCGATCACGGGTGAGAGAATTCCTAAGAGTAAGATTAATTAAAATAAACCACTCACTAAAAGGAACCAAGGCAATTGCATGGAATCAACCAAAAGAGGGGATGCCATATGTACTTACCGAGAAATTCTCGGCTCGCAGCATTCTCGAGTGATCCCGGCAGTTCCAACCCGGAGTGAATACTCGTTGTAACCTGGACGCGCAACCTAGACGCATACAAGTAGACTCAAGGGGGCATGTGATCAGGGTCACATGACAGTAAGAGACTCAATGCTTAGAGTCAGTCAGTAACCACAGCGGCCATCTTGAAAACCGACTGTTATGTATTAATTAAACCAATATTACCAAAAAGTTTTTTAAAAAGGGGATTGAAGCCCAAAATTAACAAGGATTATCATCAACATTATTAACCAGGAGGCAAGCAACCAAGTTCAATAGCTTGGCGAGCGAAACGCAATTGGGAGCGCGTGAATTAAACAAGGTCACATGACCTGCCTAGACTCAGAACTAGTCACTTACGATCAAACCATAATTGAACGGCCAGAAAAGAGAAAACACCACGTGTTTGAAAGAATAAACTGATAACAAATAGATAGAAAAGTAGTTAAAGCTAGTCATTTAAAAAGCAAGGGAAATCTTACAAGGATAATACAGTTGACCAACAATCCACAATTAAAAGAGAACCATATTTCAGTCGGGAGCATGAAAGAATCAGAGCAAGGAAGTCCAATCTTCAAGGCGGTTTAAGCCATTATGGATACTGCCAGTTTTCAATATCCATTTTAGTTCCTCTTTGTTGAGTAACTGATGAATATCGGCACCCCGTGGAGGAGGTTTAATCACATTAATGATTGTCCATTTAATGTCTTTTTCAGTATGTCCAGTCGCGTTGAAATGATCTACCAGTGGTGCATTGGGAGTATGGCAACGTATCCTGCTACGATGTTGACAGATCCTAATACGTGCCTTCTGTGTCGTTTGACCAATATATATCATTTTACAAGGGCAAAAAATAGCATATACAACATTACAACTGTTACAGTTTGTGAAATTTTTCTTTCGAATTTAATTTTGTCATATACAAAGTTTTTGCCCTCAATTGTGGTTTCACACACAATACATTCTCCACATTTCGCATGGCCAGTAAGGCGCGGTAGCCCCCAAAGATCATTCAAGGTACCTTTAGCATCCGTAATGGGTAGTGCTGCACGGACCAGATGGTCTTTGATATTTTTGGCTTTACGGAAAGCAAACAAGGACGCTCAAGATTGAGTATCCCAGCATTAAGTACTTTCCAGTGTTTAATGACGCATTTCCTTATGGCATTCGATACAGGTGAAAAAGTTGTTACACAGACCAGCCGGTTCTGTGTGTTTTTAATTTTGGGCTCTAAGAGCACGTCTCTTGGACAATACCAAGCCCTTTTAAGGGAATTACGTATTAGTCTCCGTGGGTAACCTCGAGTACAGAGTTTATCACTTAGGATCTGTGCTTCATTAAAGTAATCTGCTTTGCGATAACAATTTCTCCTAATACGGAGAAACTGAGAATAAGGAAGTGAATCCCTAAGGGCACGGGGTGGTGACTGTCATAACGGAGCAGCGTATTCCGCTCCGTAGGCTTTCTAAATAGACTTGTTATTAGATGTCCCTCTTGATGCTGGATGTTTAAATCAAGGATTATTAACCAGGGAGGCAAGCAACCAAGTTCAATAGGAAATGCGTCATTAAACACTGGAAAGTACTTAATGCTGGGAAAAAGACATTAAATGGACAATCATTAATGTGATTAAACCTCCTCCACGGGGTGCCGATATTCATCAGTTACTCAACAAAGAGGAACTAAAATGGATATTGAAAACTGGCAGTATCCATAATGGCTTAAACCGCCTTGAAGATTGGACTTCCTTGCTCTGATTCTTTCATGCTCCCGACTGAAATATGGTTCTCTTTTAATTGTGGATTGTTGGTCAACTGTATTATCCTTGTAAGATTTCCCTTGCTTTTTAAATGACTAGCTTTAACTACTTTTCTATCTATTTGTTATCAGTTTATTCTTTCAAACACGTGGTGTTTTCTCTTTTCTGGCCGTTCAATTATGGTTTGATCGTAAGTGACTAGTTCTGAGTCTAGGCAGGTCATGTGACCTTGTTTAATTCACGCGCTCCCAATTGCGTTTCGCTCGCCAAGCTATTGAACTTGGTTGCTTGCCTCCTGGTTAATAATGTTGATGATAATCCTTGTTAATTTTGGGCTTCAATCCCCTTTTAAAAAACTTTTGGTAATATTGGTTTAATTAATACATAACAGTCGGTTTTCAAGATGGCCGCTGTGGTTACTGACTGACTCTAAGCATTGAGTCTCTTACTGTCATGTGACCCTGATCACATGCCCCCTTGAGTCTACTTGTATGCGTCTAGGTTGCGCGTCCAGGTTACAACGAGTATTCACTCCGGGTTGGAACTGCCGGGATCACTCGAGAATGCTGCGAGCCGAGAATTTCTCGGTAAGTACATATGGCATCCCCCTCTTTTTGGTTGATTCCATGCAATTGCCTTGGTTCCTTTTAGTGAGTGGTTTATTTTAATTAATCTTACTCTTAGGAATTCTCTCACCCGTGATCGCGATTTTGGCTCTAATTGGACTGCCTTCGTGTACCGGTTTGTGGTAAGGTCACGTTCTTTTCTCTCCCTCCCTCAGCAGTAGGCTGTGGTTAAATCCTTATTAATTCCAATCCCTTGTGCCTTCCTCCTTAGATTAATTAATTCCTTGCCAGTGATTCCGGCACCTACCTTCACCAAATTACCTTGGGTAAGCTTCAAGGTCGGTTTATATTACATCTTAACGGGCTCTCTTCCGGGTGGTTGATACCTGATTTCCTTATAATTATAGATTACTACATCCCCTGCGAGCGATCCCGCTTTTCAGCCTTACCTGATACTCCAAGGTAAGCGGTGACTTGAATCACTTTGGTATGTCCTTTTAAGTCAGCGGAAGGTCTCCTAATAATTCTATTTCTTTCAGGCAACTGCCCTTGGTACCACTTAAATTATCTGGGCTTCGTTGATGCCCTTAAGCCAATTGTTCGTTTTTTGGCTTACACACTCTTGTATTGACAAGAGGTTGATATGCGCCCGTGAATCGGGTAAGCTAGACCCCCTCCGGTTACTCACAAGTACTCACAATAGTTTCATTTTTAACGTTATATGCAGCACGGCCTCTCTTTCATTCACGGTATAATTATTCTTTGTCTTGTCAGATTTACTGGTTTTTTGGTTTCTTTCTGTCCTTTTTCCTTTTTTCTCTGTTCTTGACACGGCCACATTATTCACTCGGCCGGTTGCATGATCTCACTACACTCATAATAATTCTTTTATAATACTGTATGGATCAGTAAATGCCCTTTGTAATCTTATGTCCTTTTTCTTTCTTTCTCCTTCCTAATTTGATGGTTTTGTGCAACTACAGTAATAACTGTTATATGTATACAGGCATGTTTACTTGAAATGTCCTGATGATGATCCCACTATTGGTCTAAGGGATCGAAACGCCGTCGACGTAATGTACCCCATATGCATAAACTAATTGTGATGTTAATATGTAGTGGTGGTCTCACGTTACTACGTCTGAAATATTTTTAAATTTTATGCAGACACGTCCCCCTTGCCTGAACCCTTCCCCTTAATGTTATCTGGTTGTTAATGTCTTTAGGACGCAAGTTGTGTCCCACTTTGAATTTTTCTTGTTTAATTTTTTGTTATACATTCATTTCATATTAAAAATCTGTCCGGCTGGACAAAGAATATAGTACTGATTCAGTCTATATTTATTTTTATACTATTTTAGATGTCTAGGGACCACTGTCTTTAGAAGTTACATACGTACCCAAGGTCCCTGACCGATTGCATATTGGGTTCCCTTGTGTTTTTTCAATAATAGTAGACAAGGTCTTGGCATTCAGAGCAGCACCATTGCATTGTGTGTTTGTGGACTTCCCAAAATCATGTCCATCAAGATCTCCTCTGGATTAAACCCAGAACTTTGAGATTCCAGAAAAGCTTGGTTATACTGGCAGTCTGTTTTTCAAGGGCAATTTTGAAAATAGTTTTTGTTCTTCATTTTGAAAACTAGTTGCCTAGGGTAATTCATGGAAGTGGGACTTGCCTGCTTTTTGCCATTTTTCGTACACATAATTTCGTATAGTGGTCAAACTGTGTTTAAAACACCATATTTACTCGAATTTACAAATCATCAAAGACTGAAATTTGTGGTATGTAGGAAAGCACTAACATTATCCCATCCCACGGTTCTCCCATAAAACAGTATCCCACAGGTGTGGTTGCCATATCAATATGTCAGGACAGACATTTTCTGCCAATAGCAAAATTAACTATCAAAGTTAGTGCCCTTAAAAACACAATAGATGTGGTTCAGAATGTGGCCAGTACCTTTCCTGTACAATATGCCTAACCACACATGACACATGTGGGTATCCTTTTTATTTCAGAGCAGTGTGGGTATGCATAATTGTAATTCCGTTTCCTCACACAGTAACCAACCAGTGACCACTCATTTTGAAGGCTTCTCCAAACATTCTAACATTAGAGATTAATGTAATGCTCTTTTCATATCACATTGAACATTTAAATGCTGGCAAACGCACCAGTATAATGTAACATATCTTTCAAAATGTCTTACCCAAATGGCATTCCTCTTGCGGCACCAAAACGGTCAACTTTATACCATTTATTGTTAAAGCACTTGTCCTTCTTTCAAAGAACAGAACTACAGTAGTATGCCTGTCTTCGAGCCCTTTTAAGCCACTGGCACACTTCTTCGGCATCAAACTTCTTTTGGCCTACATCCCTCTGTCTTTTCAGCTATTTACTTTATTTTTCTGATTCAAAATCAGAACAATGTATCTGTATCTCATCACGCTCTGTTGAATCATCACAGGTAACAAAATAATGTTCTCTTTTCATTTTGTAAATATGTTTTTTTTTGGCATTCTAACAACAGTCACATTTTTGTAACACAGGTCATGGTGTGAAGGCTTGTGCACAATTTACAGAGATTCAGTATTGCCTTTAATCTCAGAAACTAAATTAGAAATGAATAACAACACAGTACCTATGCAGAGGAGGGGTGGATAAAGGAGTAAACTGTACATATTAGCCTAGTACAAGATCCTGACATTCAAATGTGAATATCCTATGGTGTATCAGCAAATGCAGCTATATGTCTGCAGTGTCAGGACTGCTTAGGGGGCACTTAAATATCACATTTGTTTTTGTCGTGAGGATTTCCAAGCGAACATATAGCGACTACAGGAACAGATGTTGTGGGGAGAAGCTTATGGTGGTTTGTTTTCATCCTTCGAACATTGTGAACAATTTAATCTATTTCTCTGTGAAGCGCTCTACTTTCTGCTTCAGCATACATGCTAACATCTTAGAAGAGAAAAGTGGAAGGTTCTTTAAAAAAAAATGAATAGTTAAAACGTAGTCACAGCCAATATTCATTAGGCACCCAGATAAATCCCCCCAATAGTTGGTCTAAGTTTTTAAAGAATTTCCTGAGTAGGACTAGGGGCAAGTCACTAAATAATGAAGAGGTCACAATAATACAATCAAGGATCTTCTGTCTTGCCCCCCTTCCATGCCTCCTGGGCAGGACGTCTCCCCTCAGGGCAGCCACTCCTTCATATCTGTGTGGCCTCAGCATCCTCCAATCCCCTCTCGTTGCAGTTGCTAGCGGCACAAGGTTAACCGTGATCATAGTAAAACGTTTGTGGTCTAGCTGACCCATTATGATTTGCTTTATTTGGTAGCATATCTCAGCAATTTCAGGGCCCTTGAACACAGTAGAACTCCACCATGTTCTGCTGACTAATACATCCATGTATTCTGCACTTTCCTGATGATATGGGCCTAACTTAACGTCTGTTGTCTGAGTTTTAGGAAAAATAAACTTTTTCCAATGTCTTTTTTCCTTCATCCTATCTGATCTCTCCAAATCTGATGCAAAGTACCATGGTCATTACTGACATTCCCCATAATTTAATCTCTTACAGCTTTTTCAAACAGCCAAAGTAAACAATAACCTCAGCCCCTGTAATCTCTCAGTGTGCCACACAAGCTAAGTATCTGCTGCAATGCACGCAAAGCCAATCCTTCAAAATGCATTGGCCAGCATGATAACGCTTCACCCAAACAGTGCTCCCAATGTACTTGCAGGGTTGGACTGGAATTTGGGGCAATCTAGCAGTCACACAGCACTTTTGTCCTTCATATTTATTTCTGAGGTCTGGCAGATAGTGCACTGTTGGAATTGATATTTAATACCATTGGTTCCAAATACTTCACAGGGTAGTTTAGCTGACAGGCTTTCTCTACGGTCAAGTTAGCTTTACATTTTCATCAAACTCATTACACGCATTTCTATTTTTAAGTAACTTTTATATTTTTCATAGGTTCATAACAAGGATAAAAAAAGTTGTGAGCTTTAAAAAGTTGCTGAATATGATTTCTATGATCGTACTCCTTCACATTTTCACTTATGTGTTTTGAATGTAATGGTGGTGTTATATCTATGTTTGTGTTATTATTTCTTTTGTTTTCTCGCTTTTCTTTTATGTGCCATTACTCGTTTCCTTCGCGCAACTCCAAGTTTATTCACACTCACTAACAACCTCGGCATGGCTTTCTTTTAGATTTGACCTACTGGCTCAAAAAAAATCACAGCTCTAAGGCACGGTAGTTGATTGCGTCTACAGCTTGCTATGTTGCCAGAGTTGGAGGTAAGTCCCTGAAGATCCCTACCTCCACTGCCTATGAAAAACAATGAAATGTACTGTTCTGCAGAGGAGACTGGTATTCTATTTCAAAAATACACAAAAACATGACTTGGTTCTCTGCACACAACATTTAGGTGCACGGGTATTTGCGAGTGTAAATTCCTATTATTCTTTCTCCAAATTAGTAATGATGACATTTGTCTTTGTAATTGGGATTTACACACATGGACATTTTGCCAGTATTGTGCAATTTCATTGAGAGTGAATCTTGTGCTTGGAGGGGGTATCTGAGAGTTGTGGGTTCATTGAGAAAAATTGGTACGCACTCACAAACTTGTAAATTTGTACGCATTTGCAAACGTTTCGCACCCAAAAATGGAGACAAGTGTTTGTACTGTTTGGAATCCGTAGCAGTCGCTGATATTTAGCAATACTCTTATAATTCTTTGAAAATTTGTCATAGGTCAGGTTTTTCTGAAAACTCTAGGCTTATGCCTTTGTAAATACATTTCTAATTTTACTAAGGTATCTATTGCGAATCAGGCCCAGAAATCACAACACATACATTGTTGCTTCTCAGGTTTTGAAATTCTTACAAATATTATACCTTCACAGATAACACTAAGTTATATGCACCATGTTCCTTCTCTTATGGATTGCAGAATTGCAAACAAGACATCTTCATGTGCTACTGAGGCACTGAATAAGGATGTTCAAGTATTAGTGCAGACCTAGATAAAATCTAGGACAGTGAATCACACCTCCTTCCTTTCAGGACTTGCATTATTGGAAACGAATGGTACAAAGGGTTGAATTCCCGGTGGAAAGTAGAGTCCATTTGAAGAGCCAGCATTTATTTAAGGACGTTACAATCATGATCCAGGAAGTTCTTTGGCAGAACATCATGGACAACGCTACTCCCATTAAAGCAGCGGAAGTACGCTCTGCTCTGCTCTCCTTTGTACTCCTTTGTAACATCAATCAGAAACCAGCATAGATAAAGACATCCTCTCTGAATTGGACATGGGCTCAGTAGGGTTAAATGGCTACCTGCTGTTACACGAATTAAATGTTATATTCGTTATAAGATAAAGTGTGCTACATAACTGACCTGCATTGAAAAACTTCTCTGCTTCTGTGAACTATGAATTGGTGTGCAGCATATAATATTGTCTTCTCTAGAGTGTACATAAGGCACGTGCCCTTTGTTTGGGTTGACGCCAATAGTTTCATGAAATAGACACACTCGGTGCAAACAGATGTTTGAGACTGAATCTGAATTTCACACTGTGCGACATTTGCGCTTGAATTTAAGATTTTTTATGTGCAGGGATTCCTCCAGGTGGGGGGCACGGCTTGGCTCACGACCAGGATGCCAGCCTCCTTGTAGGGTTTCGAGGGACAGCGATGGAAGCAGCAATGGCGGCTTTCCGGCTTCGTTTCTTACGCCGAGGCTTGTCATGTATGGGGGATTTGTAGTGGGCACTGCATATACCTTTTTTGAATGCTAAGAATGTGTTTTTCTGGTGAAAACGGCGATGCATTTTTTCACCTCATGTATCAGCCACCATTTTGTTTTCTGAACGCAGCGTAAGGAGAATACCTGCTATTCTGCCTAGCACCTCTATATGACAGTTAAACATCTTTAAAAATAACTTTTGCTGGCATTTTCATACTGAATGTTTGGGGAGACAGGAACTTCTTTGCTATTGGCATCTTTACTATTCAGTTTCTGGAGCTTCTAGTACATGTCCTCTTATTTTTGTGCTCATTTTTGAAGTATATATTATTTTATGAGACCTAGTGCCTGTTGTGGTTGCCTGTTGCCTGGTTACATTATCTCACTTTTCTGCTTCAATTGGAAGTTCAATGGGAAAATTGTGCTCTTTTAAAAAACACCTCAGGCTTCATTCAAGTAAGGCCCTCAAACGTTTGCCTGTGTTATTATCGCTTTGTGAAATGAATACAATTGTTTACAAGAAGCTTTGGCTTGCACTTCCTTTTTTTTCCTTTTTTTTTTAATACTGGCAAAGCGACGACCAAGAGGATCAAAAAGATCAACCTTCTCCCTCAAAGTCGCCTCCTACGGCCTCACTGGACCTTCTGCTGGACAAAATTAGGGCCTTGCGCCTGTTTATGGAAGAGGCCAACACCAGGTAAAACAATCTCAGTGACAGATGGTCACTTATGGAAGAGAGCGTATCGATTGTGGAGCAGCAAATCACCAGCCTTAATACAACATGCACCAAAGTGGACATGCTTCAAACGCAGGCTACTTCTTTACAAAAACAGGTTGGAGACCTTCAAAACGGTAACAGGCGGAATAATTTGAGAATTTATGGTTTACCTGAAGGGTCAGGGGATCAAATCCCATTTCCTTTTTCAAGGCGTTCTTACCTTAGCTTCTGAATTTACCTGAGGGTCCTCCGCTCAACATTAAGCGAGCACACAGGCTAGGTCACCTTCCTGCAGTCTCTATAGCCTCTAAAAGACCTAGAGGTGTTAGCTTATATTTTGGGGAATTTACGGAATTAATATAGGTCATTTCGGCTGCCAAGCATCGTATGCATATTCCTTGGTCACTGCACAACATTCATTTTTCCCAAGACTTTACTAAAGCTACAGTTGATCGTCGCAGGGACTTTTTGAGCATGAGACATGAATTATATGCCATCAGAGCTCCCTTCGGTTTATACCACCCTTGCCTGTTTAAGGTCACATATCAGAATAAGGTGACTTCATTCGAAGATCCATCTCATTAGTGGACTTTCCTTGAAGCCTGTAAAGCAGAGACTATGGAACTTATTGTATCAACTAGCTCATTGCGTTGAGTTATTTGCGAATTTTTATGCTTCATTTTAGATATTGTTGTGATTTTGCCTTACTCACTTGTTCTTAATTTTTTTTCTCTCCCAATCATGTCTAGTTGCTATGTTGTTGTAGTCAGTATGTAATATTTTTATCATAAGGTCATTCTCTTACTGTTTTAATTTTATTAAAGGAGTTGTATCTTTGTTGTGGTCAATGTTTCATGTTTTGCTGCATAGTTTATTGCCATTCCCGCGCTGTTCCCCCCTCCCTCTTCCAGGTTGGACGTGCTTTCTTCTTCATTTGTTCTCTCCTCCCCCCACTCTCATCAACTTATTGTTAGTTTTTTTTTCCTTTTCAGTCATTTTCATGGTTTCTTCTGTATGTTTTATTACTAGACCCATTCCGTGTTCCTGTTTTCTTTATGTTTCCTCTTCTGGCCTCTCTTTTTTCCTTTTCTCTTTTACTTCTTTTGCTTTATTTCTTTCTTTTAATTTTTCCTTTCCCTTGCTCAGTGATTTTCTTTCCTACATATGGTTTTTTAATTTCTGGTTTGGATTCATGTCTGATTATACTTATCTTCTTATATTATCTCAATGGTTCCGACAATGATTTCCTGGAATGTCAGTGGGTTGCACTCTCCAATCAAAAGACAACGGGTGTTAACGCATTTGTCTAAATTTAACGCTCAAGGAGGTTTTTTACAGGAATCGCACCTTTCTGAAAATGAATCTATGAAGTTGCGTAAGGGGTGGGTACGTGAGGTTTTTTCTCAACTGGGATTAGGAAAAAACATAGGGGCATATTATCAACGTGATTATCGCCGCTTTAGCTGGACTTTTTCCCGCTAAAGCGGCTTAATTCAATCGCCCTATTAGCAAGCTGTCGCTAACTGCTGTTAGCGACAGCTTCTAGGCGATAGCGACCGGGTTGGGTGCCGCTTTGCATGCCAGCGATATTTATCGCTAATGGCATGCAAAGTAGGCGTTCCCAACCTAAAAGCGACTGGAAACAGTCGCTAAGGTCGCTATCGCCTATTAGCGAGGCAGGGAGGTGATTAACGAACCAGCGCTAAACACATTTAGCGCTGGTTTGTTAACGCCTGGTCCAAACCTGACTTAGCCATGTAATCCAATGGGAGGTGGATTACATGGCTAAATCCCCTCACCCTATCACCAAGCTAACACTGGTCACAGTGTGAATATCGCTTGTTTTCAAGCGATATTCACACTGTTCTCCAGGGTTTCTATCGCATTGGAGATAAGCGTTGCTGATAGCACGCTATCTCCACGATAGAAACCTGCGATAGCCGGCGATAATTATCCTAGCGCTAAGTGAGCTTAGCGATAATTATCGCCGGTTATTGCTAATAGGCCCCATGGTGTTATCATTTTATGTCATAAATCGTTACATGTTCAGTTATTATGTCAAGAAAAAGATGACGATGGAAAATGGCTGTTGATATAATTCCTATTGTTCTCTTTAATGTTTATGGTCCCAATGCTCCCGATTGCCAAATTTGGTCTTTGATTTCGCAGAAGCTCTTGCAGGATCCTGATGATAATTTGATTCTTGCAGGGGACTGTAATTTGCCCGCAGACCCATTCCTAGACAGGCATTCATTGTCCTTGTATATTCCGAACAAACCGCAGAAAGCATTTACACATGCACTCCATCTAACAGACGCATGGCGATTGTGCAACCCAACTCTACAGGAATAAACCTTTTTTTCACCAGTACACTGCATGCAGTTCCGAATTGATTATTTTTTCATCTCACACCACCTTACTCAATCTCTGCACTCAGCTGAAATTGGCTCCATTTTAATCTCTGACCATGCATCCGTTGTTATGCATCTAGATATTCTCCCCAGGTCTGCCTCACCTAAAAGATGGAGATTTAATAACTCTTTGCTTTTGGATGACAGTTTTACTTCTTTTTTCATTAAATTTTACCAGGAATATTTATTTTTAAATCAGACAAAAGATATTCCTTTACACATTGTTTGGAATACGTTCAAGGCTTCAGCCAGAGATTTTATAAATGCTTATGTTTCTAAGAAAAAAAGATCCTCTCAAATTCAATCTAAACAAATTCTTGATGAAATTAAAAGTCTAGAACATGCTTATTACATCTCTTATTCACAAAAATCATTACAGCAACTAATTAATGCCAAGCTTAAGTTGAACAAGGTTTCACTGACAACACTGAAACATATTTATTAAAATCCACTGCAGAGTATTGTGGAGGCCAGAACAAGTCTGGAAAACTATTGGCTAATTACCTCAAAATGAAACAAAATATACTACTCATTGACTCAACAATTGATGATAACACTCACAGTCATTACAAGGATTCCGATATTTTAGATCATTTTAGGAACTTTTATAATACCCTTTATGCCTCTGGTTCTCTTTCCTCGGATCAGGACATCTTGCGTTATTTATCTTCTGTTAAAAAGTAGGATTTTCTAAAATTGACTTTTCCTCTTTAGAAACTCATGTTACACAATCTGAACTTCAGCTCGCGCTGCTATCTCTTAAGAAAGACAAAGCTCCCAGGACAGATGTTTTTACTGCGGAATTTTACATCTACTTCTCCAAGTTACTCCTTCCTAAACTGCAGACTCTTATCCAATCCTTTATCCAATCCACTACCTCCTAAGGTTCCTTTTTAGAAGCTCTTATTTGTCTAATTCCAAAGAAAGGGAAAGATCCTCAATTTTGTAAAAAAATGATAGGCCCATCTCTTTGGATAACTTAGATTACAATATTTTCGCTAAAGCTTTGGCCTTCAGGTTAGAACCACTTCTTCCCAGTCTTTTAGGAAAGGAGCAATCAGGATTTGTTAAAGGGAGGTATCTCTAAGACAACACTCTTCTTTTTTGATATTATTTCCAAATCATCAAACATGTCGAAATCAATGGCCGCTATTGCATTAGAAGCAGAAAAGGAATTCGATCACGTGAATTGGTCTTGCCTGTTTCATACCCTTACCTGGTTTGGTTTTGGCCCAAAAATCATTTCCCTCATTTCTCTTTTATATACCTGCCCAGGCAGCCATTTGTGTAAATGGGTAGATGTCTTCCTATTTCTCCCTTCGTAGAGGGGTTTGTCAAGGGTGTCCTTTGTCTCCATTTCTTTTCAACTTAGCACTAGAACCTTTTTTGTCCAAAATTAGACAAAATATAAATATTCACGGGTTCACGTGTAACTCTCAGCAAGTATATGCGGATGATATTTTACTATTCATGTCCCAACCCCTTTCATCTCTCCCTGCCTTTATTTCTAAAGTTTCTTCGTTTGCTTCGGTTTCAGACTATAAATTAAACATAGACAAATGAGAAGTCTTACCTCTTAATAAATGCACTTTTAAGCAGGATTCCTCTCTGTCTAACTTTACTTGGCAATCTAAACAACTCAAATATCTTGGCCTTCAATTCTCTCCGTTCCTTTCATATTCCATCTCTATTAATTTGGATGAATGTATTCATAGACTAACTTCTATCTTAATTTATCTTGGTGGGGTTGGCTTGACACTGAAAAGATGATGTTGGTCCCAATTATCCTCTTTACTCTCTCTAATATCCCTCTAAAGATTCCCCTTAAATATTATGCTAAAATTTATTTTACAATATTTTCCTTTCTTTGGAATAAAAAGAAACCTTGCATGTCTTTATCTAACTTAAAACGTCCCAAGAGTGAAGGTGGCGTAAACTTTCCAGACTTTGTTAATTACCATAGATTCCTTTTATTAAAGCAATCTGCTCATTGGATTAAATCCTCACCATCACATCATCTAATGTGGGTTGATCTGGAGCGTGCTTTCTTATCTCCTTTTTCTTTTCAGGAGTTCTTATCCTTTACACGGAAGCCTCCAAAACATTTTACTCCTCTATTAAAGGATACGTGTAACTTAATAACCTCTGTCTTTTCACATAAGCTCAAGGACTTACATTCGTTCCTTAATTCTACTATTTGGAATAATCGTTCTATTCAGGTGAAGAGTAGCCCTATCTACTGGCACGCTTGCAGGTGTAAAGGATTAATTTGGGTTAACCAACTATTTCAACAAGACTCTATCATTACTTTTCCCATCTAGTTTCCTAAACAGATTTACACTCCTACAAGATTCTGTTTCTCAAGCGTAAACTCACATTAAATTGTCTCCCTCCCCTATTCATTCCCCTCCTAAACATCTGGCTGATCTTTTGCATGCACACCCTAAGGCTTCCACTATATACACATACTTAATGGATGTTTCCAGTATTAGACCTAAGACTAACACTGAATTGGCCTGGGAAAAAGATCTTGTGACCACTTTGCCTATTTCTACTTGTAAACAGATTAGGGTTAAAATCAGAAAGTCCTTTCGTGCAGCCAATACAACACAATTGCTATTTTTCATTTACAATAGACTTTTGATGACACCGGAATTCCTCCACAAGATTAATCCAGATATTCCTGATACTTGTTGGACGAATTCAGCGCAATCACTAGATTTGAAACACTTATTATTCACATGTCCCTTTGTTGCTGCTTTTTGGTTATAAGTTTGGCAACAAGTTAATCTTATCTTTCACTCTAATGCCCCGTATTCTATACTTTATGTGTTATTAGGAAGTGTATCTCAGGTTTGGACAAATGTTGCTTTTAATATAAGAATGTTGGAATTATATTAGCAATTGCTTTCCAACAAATTACCCATAATTGGGAAGATTTCACAAAGTTATCAGCCAAACCGTGGTGGTATGTAGTTTGTCACAACCATTGTTTGGATACTGCTTATATGCAACCTTTATCACTTGTTTTAAATCGAAAGGATTTATGGGCACCTGTTACGCAATTGCTCGATAACTCTACTGTTATGTTTCGTATAGAGGCCCTAATATAGACACGTTCATATATGCCGTATATGGTCATAATCGTATATGCCCTATTATGGTCATATTCGTACATGCCCTATTATGGTCATAATCGTCTATGCCCTATTATGGTCATGATCTTCTATGCCCTAATATAGGCATGATCTTTCACCTACATTAGTTCCCTACAGTACACAATGAGCTCTGAGGGTTGAACGTTATCTAGTCTGTGGTTAGAACACTGCAGGGTTTTCCCGAACACAGGCCTACAATGTACTCATAAATTATGCATGAGCATTCAGCAGCTACATCTCCCGCATAATATATATGTACAAAGTTCACCCCTGACGCCTTCCTCATGTCTAACAAAGACCAATACAAACCTTTCTGAGGGACGAGATACTTTAGGGTATAAATACACCACATCTTGCCACGGTAAGATAGAGGGAACTGAGACTTCCATGCCGACACACTGACCAGAGACGCTGAGGCTCCTGCATGCAGTCGCTCCAGCTGACAGCGGTCTAACACCGCCCTTGCGGGGTGTCAAACTCGAGACCAGGATGGGGTCCCACTCTCTCTCTATTCAGGTTATGGGGATCGACTAAATCCTAGAAGGATTCTTGGCTCTTAGGCTTTTAGACCTACACACATGCTAGGTACACTTAGGTACATCTAGTTAGGCATCGTAGGAGTATGCGCACTTTTATAATGCATTTTATATATTCATGTATGTATTCATGATTATTGCAATATGGTAGAACTGTACTACCCTTTCACTTTTATCGTATTGCTGATAATATATCTCTGCTATTGTCTGCTGGTTGCTGCAGCACATATATTTTACACTAGAGTAACAACTGTTCAATAAATACTTATTGAAACGCCCAGACTGTTTATTCTGTGTAACTCTCTGAGACAAACCGAATAAGTAAGCACGAGTGACTGAGCGAAAAGTAGTACATTGTTTCCACGATTCTGAGGGATCAGGGTTGTCATGATCTAAGGTTGCCAGAAACTAATCTCTCCCCGATAAGAGGAGATTCTAGTGGCACTGTGAGCTAGCTAATGCAAATCCGGCTAACATATGCGGTGGGGGTGCACAGAGTCAGTATGCCACCAAGCCCACAGTTTCTGTTATCCAAACGCGCAGGTCCTGCAGGGGTACTATAGGAACTACACGACACTACAAAAGTGTCTTTTACTCCCTCACCCGACACCCAAGAAGTTTTACAACCTCCCTGACTCTGTATTGTATTATTTACTCTATTATTAAGTATGCTTTATTATTTGTCCATTTGATCACACATAGTTATGTATCGATATTTTACTCATGTTCCCCTCCCTTTCTCCTTCCTCATTATTTGTTCAGTTCTGTTGTATTAATGCTTCTATTTCAATAAACTTATACTTTTAACACTTAGGGATTCCTCCAGGTATTATTTGTTATTGTTGTTATTGTTAATTTGAATTTATAGAGCGCTTAATACCAGAAGGTCTCTAAGCGCTGCAAGAAGAGTGGCGTCAGTCCAGGGCGAGTGGGAAACAGTTAAGCCCAAGCTTCTGTGAAGAGAATGGTTTTCAGTTTTTTTCTGAAAGGAAGAAGGCGGCTTTCTGCGCAGAGCTGGCTAGGCAGCTTGTTCCAAAGGGTGGGTAGAAGGATGGAGAAGGCTTGGCCCCCCTTGGTGGCATAGTTGAAGCATGGGCAAGTTAAGAGGCCCATCGTGGATGACCTTAGCGAGCGGCATGGGACGTATTTCTCAAGGCGTTGTTTAATATAGGTGGGTGCCTGTCCATAAAAAGCCATGTGAACAATACAGAGGCCCTTAAATTTGGCCCTCTGTTTTATGGGCAGCCAGTGAAGACTTTGCAAAAGGGGGGATGCGCGCGTATGCCTGGGTACTTTAAAAATTAGCCTTGCCGCATCATTCATGACTATCTGCAGTTTGCCTACTAAAGAATCTGGCAGTCCAATGTAGAGCAAGTTGCCGTAGTCGAGGCGGGACAAGATCATGGCAGTCACGACTGTTCTCATGGTCGAGAAGGAGAGGATAGGGGAAAGTCTCCTAAGAAGCCTGAGTAGGCCCACACAGGTTCCGAACACAGTGGAAACCTGGTTAGCTACTGAAAGCTTAGCGTCCACTTTGATTCCCAGACTTTTTACCACTGGGACTGGGGCCGGAGCATCACCCAGCTCCTGGGGCCAGTAGAGGGAATTCCATGGGTTGTCAGCATCGGTCATGGCCAGAACCTCAGTTTTGTCTGGGTTAATCTTTAGGGAATTGGCAGTCATCCAATTGACCGTGAGACGTAGAACATCTTTCGCCCGGGAGTATGCTTGGGGGGTCTTTTCAATTTGCAGAATAATTTGAGTATCGTCCGCATAATTGAAGACTTGACACTCCATAGCCGAGAGGGCATTAAATAATGGTCTGAGATATATGTTAAATAGGAGGGGTGATAGGGCCGACCCTTGTGGGACTCCGCAGGGAACGAACCCCCTCTCTGAGACCCAGTCACCCATCTGAATTCTTTGGGAGCGGTTCGTCAGGAATGAGGTGATCCATTGTAAAACAGCACCCCCGATCCCAATTGTTCTTAATCTTTCCAGGAGTAGGCGTGGTTGACCGTGTCGAACACTGCCGACAGGTCAAGGAGGACTAGGACACAAGGCTTTTTATTGTCGGTGGTCCTCCTGAGGTCATCAAGCACTGATAACATCACCAGTTCTGTGCTATGGTGAGCTCGGAAACCAGCCTGCCTGTCCTCCAGAAGGTTGTAATCCTCCGTAAACATGACTAGGTTTTGCAAGACATGTTGCTCTAGAATTTTAGCAAGAAATGGAAGTTGGGAAATGGGTCTGTAGTTTTTCATATTGGATGGATCCTCGCCAGTCTTTTTAAGCAGGGGGATAATCCTGGCTTCCTTGAAATAACTCGGAACCTTCCCAGTCTCCAGGGAGAGGTTCAACAGAGCGAGGATTTCTTCCTCGATTTCTGGGAGAGCTAAATTAAAAATCCTAGGGGGGCAGGGGTCGGCGGGTGAGCCAGATTTAATTTTTGTAGCAATGCGTCGGAGGGTTTCAATGTCAAGGTTGTGGAATGAAGAGAGCATTTCTGCTTGCTTTCCCTGTAAGACCTTCTCTACAGAGGGAGGTTGCTTAAATGGGGAATTATCAATCTCAATCAGGATGTCCCGTATTTTGTTGGAGAAATATATAAAAAATTCATTGCATTGTTCTTGGTTAGATGGAGACGTCAGTGATTGTTTTTGGCTGAGTTCTTTCAGGATTTTAAACGTTTCTTTCTGTTTATTGGTTGCTACTAGGATCCTGTTTTCATAATAATCCGCCTTCCTACGGAGGAGCGCCTTTTTATAGGAAGCAATTTTGGCTCTATACTCTGTAAGGGCCAGAGGCTCATAGTGTTTGCGCCACTGTCGTTCGTGGTGGCGAAGCGTACGTTTCAGGGCTCTGAGCTCTTCCGTAAACCATGGAGCGCCTTTGCCTTTATTGCTAGTTTTTCTTTTTCTTTCAGGGGCTATTTTATTGATGGCAGAAAGAAGCCGGCTGGAAATAGCTTCGGACCAGCCATCAATATCCGCTGTTTCTGGCTTTTTACGAGGGCAGTCTCGGATGGCGCTTACCAATATTGGGGCCTCGATTTTTGACCAGCTACGGACATGTTTCCAGTCCGAAGGGGGTCGGGCATTGCGCTTAGTAAGAGGAAGGATCAGGTTAATACAATAGTGGTCAGACCACGCACAAGGGGTGATATCCTTTAGTGTCGTAAGCGGGGTGGTGGACCATACCAGGTCTAGGGTATGTCCAAGCTCATGCGTGGAGGTTGTTACTAGCTGAGTAAGGCCAAGATTAGTGAACGTCTCCTCCAACTGATGGGCCTGTGCCTCTCTGGGTTGTTGGTCCCAGTGGTAGTTAAAGTCTCCTACCACCAGGAGTTGTTGAAAACGTGAGCGGAGATTAGCGACACATTCGGTCATACGGTCTATGAAATGTGGGGGGCATTTGGGTGGGCGATATACAATGGTGATAATTATACTAGATGAATAGTAGCAGACCTTGAAAGTGAGGGTATCTGCCCCTTCTAGGGTATCTCCAGACACCTTTTCAATGGTCAGGTATTTTTTGAACAAGACCGCCACCCCAACTCCCCTTTTTCCCGCTGGCCTGTTATGCCAAAAGGCGTCATAGCTGTCGGGTAGTGCAGCCCGTAAGGTGGGGCCAGAGTCATTGTCTAGCCAGGTTTCAGTCAAGGCTAGGATGTCTGGTGCCTCATCTTGTAGGAGCATATGGATCTCGATAGCATGTTTCTGTAGTGATCGTGTATTCAGTACCGAAAGTTTCAGGGTATCAGTGCCGCTAGAGATCGGATGGCCCGGAATGTTAGCCTGATTGGGACTAAGTGTCTCTCCCCTCTGTGAGATAAGGAGTCCTTCTCTCCTGAGTACACTTGCTGTCTCGGGTTTCAAGGGGCACAGTCTATGGTTGAATAATCTAAGTTCATTACTAGTATAGGCCTGTAAATGGCCAGGGGTCCTGGCCCCTGGACCCGTTTGGGCGCGGACGGGCGCAGACGGGCTTGCCTTAGGCGCGCCGAAGGCCCGCCGCTGCGCATCCGCTCCAGCGTGCGTTTTATGCCCCCGTGACCCCTGGCTCCTCCCCGCCAATCAGCCCTGCTGTGCAGCAGCTGACACCCTCAGGGTCGCTAGACCAAGTGCGAGCGCTGGGGAGAAGAGGCAGGAACGGTCAAGGAGAGGAACAGGTAAGTAGCGCTTCAACTTAAAAAAGAAGTATTACACTCAAATGTTTAAAACAGGTTAAAAAAACTGTAAAAAACACAGAGCTCGGGATACCAGCATGCACTGCCTGTGCTAGCGCGTTCTTCTTTGACTGCGCGTCCGCTCCAGCGTGCGTTTTATGCCCCCGTGACCCCTGGCTCCTCCCCGCCAATCAGCCCTGCTGTGCAGCAGCTGACACCCTCAGGGTCGCTAGACCAAGTGCGAGCGCGCGGGGGAGAAGAGGCAGGAACGGTCAAGGAGAGGAACAGGTAAGTAGCGCTTCAACTTAAAAAAGAAGTATTACACTCAAATGTTTAAAACAGGTTAAAAAAACAGTAAAAAACACAGAGCTCGGGATGCCAGCATGCACTGCCTCTGCTAGCGCGTACTTCTTTGACTGCGCGTCCGCTCCAGCGTGCATTTTATGCCCCCGTGACCCCTGGCTCCTCCCCGCCAATCAGCCCTGCTATGCAGCAGCTGAAACCCTCAGGGTCGCTAGACCAAGTGCGAGCGCGCGGGGGAGAAGAGGCAGGACCGGTCAAGGAGAGGAACAGGTAAGTAGCGCTTCAACTTAAAAAATAAGTATTACACTCAAATGTTTAAAACAGGTTAAAAAAACGGTAAAAAACACAGAGCTCGGGATACCAGCATGCACTGCCTATGCTAGCGCGTTCTTCTTTGACTGCGCGTCCGCTCCAGTGTGCGTTTTATGCCCCGTGACCCCTGGCTCCTCCCCGCCAATCAGCCCTGCTGTGCAGCAGCTGACACCCTCAGGGTCGCTAGACCAAGTGCGAGCGCGCGGGGGAGAAGAGGCAGGAACGGTCAAGTAGAGGAACAGGTAAGTAGCGCTTCAACTTAAAAAAGAAGTATTACACTCAAATGTTTAAAACAGGTTAAAAAAACAGTAAAAAACACAGAGCTCGGGATGCCAGCATGCACTGCCTGTGCTAGCGCGTTCTTCTTTGACTGCGCGTCCACTCCAGCGTGCGTTTTATGCCCCCGTGACCCCTGGCTCCTCCCCGCCAATCAGCCCTGCTGTGCAGCAGCTGAAACCCTCAGGGTCGCTAGACCAAGTGCGAGCGCGCGGGGGAGAAGAGGCAGGACCGGTCAAGGAGAGGAACAGGTAAGTAGCGCTTCAACTTAAAAAATAAGTATTACACTCAAATGTTTAAAACAGGTTAAAAAAACAGTAAAAACACAGAGCTCGGGATGCCAGCATGCACTGCCTGTGCTAGCGCGTTCTTCTTTGACTGCGCGTCCGCTCCAGCGTGCGTTTTATGCCCCTGTGACCCCTGGCTCCTCCCCGCCAATCAGCCCTGCTGTGCAGCAGCTGACACCCTCAGGGTCGCTAGACCAAGTGCGAGCACGCGGGGGAGAAGAGGCAGGACCGGTCAAGGAGAGGAACTGGTAAGTAGCGCTTCAACTTAAAAAAGAAGTATTACACTCAAATGTTTAAAACAGGTTAAAAAAACGGTAAAAAACACAGAGCTCGGGATACCAGCATGCACTGCCTATGCTAGCGCGTTCTTCTTTGACTGCGCGTCCGCTCCAGTGTGCGTTTTATGCCCCCGTGACCCCTGGCTCCTCCCCGCCAATCAGCCCTGCTGTGCAGCAGCTGACACCCTCAGGGTCGCTAGACCAAGTGCGAGCGCGCGGGGGAGAAGAGGCAGGAACGGTCAAGTAGAGGAACAGGTAAGTAGCGCTTCAACTTAAAAAAGAAGTATTACACTCAAATGTTTAAAACAGGTTAAAAAAACAGTAAAAAACACAGAGCTCGGGATGCCAGCATGCACTGCCTGTGCTAGCGCGTTCTTCTTTGACTGCGCGTCCGCTCCAGCGTGCGTTTTATGCCCCCGTGACCCCTGGCTCCTCCCCGCCAATCAGCCCTGCTGTGCAGCAGCTGAAACCCTCAGGGTCGCTAGACCAAGTGCGAGCGCGCGGGGGAGAAGAGGCAGGACCGGTCAAGGAGAGGAACAGGTAAGTAGCGCTTCAACTTAAAAAATAAGTATTACACTCAAATGTTTAAAACAGGTTAAAAAAAACAGTAAAAAACACAGAGCTCGGGATGCCAGCATGCACTGCCTGTGCTAGCGCGTTCTTCTTTGACTGCGCGTCCGCTCCAGCGTGCGTTTTATGCCCCTGTGACCCCTGGCTCCTCCCCGCCAATCAGCCCTGCTGTGCAGCAGCTGACACCCTCAGGGTCGCTAGACCAAGTGCGAGCACGCGGGGGAGAAGAGGCAGGACCGGTCAAGGAGAGGAACAGGTAAGTAGCGCTTCAACTTAAAAAAGAAGTATTACACTCAAATGTTTAAAACAGGTTAAAAAAACGGTAAAAAACACAGAGCTCGGGATACCAGCATGCACTGCCTGTGCTAGCGCGTTCTTCTTTGACTGCGCGTCCGCTCCAGCATGCGTTTTATGCCCCGTGACCCCTGGCTCCTCCCCGCCAATCAGCCCTGCTGTGCAGCAGCTGACACCCTCAGGGTCGCTAGACCAAATGCGAGCACGCGGGGGAGAAGAGGCAGGACCGGTCAAGGAGAGGAACAGGTAAGTAGCGCTTCAACTTAAAAAAGAAGTATTACACTCAAAGGTTTAAAACAGGTTAAAAAAACGGTAAAAAACACAGAGCTCGGGATACCAGCATGCACTGCCTGTGCTAGCGCGTTCTTCTGGAAGAAATTTCACAGAAACACACAGCAGATTGATGGAAATTGCCTATCAAAGTAAGAAACTCAAAATCGAGCAGTAAATTCTCTGGGTGAAAATCTGCAAGGCTAGATAATGTTATCTCCTAGGGCAATTTCACCACCTGAAAACATTCAGCTGTAAACAGGGAGTTCTGCCCAATTCAGAGTTGAAAGATATGCGGTAAAGCTGCACAATTGTGTTTTCCTCTGATTAATCTCACCGGTTTGCTGAATATATCTAAGGAAAAATGCCCAAAATGTTGGGAAATATGTGGAAATATGTCCACAACACCGACTTCTGTCATAATTCATAATTCCACAGGTGAAAAACTCATAAAGGTGTTGAAAAATGACACCTTATTATTGTCGTACTCCATTCCTGGTGTCTTCATAATCAAAGCCATAGCCAGAATGAGCACTACAGTGTTTCTAAACCATTCCTACAGGAACACAATGCAGTTTTTTCATCAGAAAACAGAAAATGGAGGGTGCACCATCTCTAGAAACTGATAAATTGTTATTTTTGCTGTAATCAAAGAATATGTATATTTTTTAAGTTTAACACCAGAAGTCACTTCACAAAGAACTGATAAATGTCATAAGTGTACCCATTCATTAACTTACTTTTATCCATTGCTATACAATATTCCTAAATAGGAATTTACAAAGAAATCCAACGCAAGGTGCTAATATTGGTGTATATGTGTGAGGTATTTATTATAAGTATAATGTTCAGGTGTAAAATGCGTGTTTACTTCCTCGCCATTGTAATGTGTGACATGTCTTTCATTGCACATCGTGTGCCCCTGAGTACAGAACACATTAAATGTGTGAGATAATGTATGCTTCCATATTGTATAAAACAATATGCTGTTCCTACAGAAAGTTAAGGTTAACACCAATCGTGTAATCTATAAATTCTCAGGCGGAAGGGATATTGAACATATCAAAGCAAGAGCCTTCACCGACCCCTAGGGGTGGCATGCTTCATCATTGGGCTAGCTCCTCATCCCGCCAGCACTGCAATGCCCAACGGGCCCCTAAATAGGGGCTCTTTGCTGTAGCTCTTATCTTGATTCTGAGTCTGAGAATACTCTCAGAAGCCTGATGCTGACTAGATGTGTGCATTGGTCAATTCAAAAGTATTACAATTATCTAGGGCACCCCTTAAAAAATACTTTTTTGAAAAGTTCCATGCTATAGGTTGAAAATAAATGAAGTGGGAATATGATGTCCTCCTATATTCCCCTAAAAGGTTGACATGTTTCTTGTCTTATGTGTCTTAGCAGATCAATGGCAATTCTTCAGGACCAAATCACCTAATCTACAGTTAGAGGGACCCTGTTCTTAATCCACATAGTGTCCCCACGTATTATGTCACCTTCATTTGGCCTTTCGGAACCAACGCCGGATGACTCACATCCTTGCCGCTCAGACTGTGCCCCAGGGTCCAAGGTACTGTATTCAGCGAGCTCGAGAGGGTCACTGTAGCCGGCCCGCGCTCCATCACGCTTGTCCTGAACTTTGAATCTGCACCAGTCCCTCGCACCCTGTAACCTTGTTACCGCTACCTGCTTTTAAGTGCTGTATTGCATTTATTTCTTCAACATTCAATATCTCGACTTCTGCTCGATGGATGTTGATTGTTTTGGTCTTGTTTTACTCAGATAAATATTCTCTATTTTTCTAAGCTGTTGTGGGGTGTTTTTGTGGTGTATTTACTGTGTTGCTGAATGAGTTATTACACACATCCTTACAATAATCAACCTCCCACTGGACCTCTATTTCTTTATCTTCTGATGTGAATCAAATGGGTTACATATTCATTTAATGAGACATACTACAAGAAAAATCACAATTGCTTAATTCCACAGTTGTATTTATTCGTTTTGATTGACTGCATCACCATTACATTATAAAAAAACATTCATGTTTATCAAAACAATTTTTCATCACAAATCTTTTCCTTTTTTTAGAACAATATTTTCTTATTATTTAAAAAAAAAAAAAATAGAGACAACAGTTTTATATCTTTGTATATACAAACAATTTGGTTTTCAATGCTGAAATAGGAGTCCAGCTATGAAAACCAAATTGTTTGATTCACATCAGAAGATAAAGAATTAGAGGTCCAGTGGGAGGTTGATTATTGTAAGGATTTGTGTAATAACTCATTCAGCAACACAGTAAAATAATCTTGCCTTGCAAGATTATTTTATCATGACAACTGGCAACTGACTGAGGGCCTGATTTAATTTTTGACGGACGGCTTGCCTTTCCGACATGGGGATGGAGTGGGGGGAACGCCCGTCAAAGCAAGCAGACAGTCATTTATAACATGTTGGCAGGAATCACTGTCATGGCGGTTCTTGTCAATTCACACAAGCTTGCACCAAATAGGTTTTTTTTAATTTTCAAAATTAAAATACAGAAACAAGACTTTCTTTTTGAAAATAAAAAAAGTAATGCTTCTCTCATCTTGGGAGTCATCTCTCATGGCGGGAGAGAGGGCATTATTAGCATTTACTGTCCCTCATCACCAGGGCTACACGTCATCCCATCCTGATTGGGTGGGTGACATGTAGCCCTTTCTCCGATGGCCCTTACTCCATCGGGCCATTGAAGAGGTTTGGCTATGGCGGTGACGGAGAATACATACAGAGTATTCATACCACCAACATATAAATCAGGCCCTTAGTCAGGATATTTCTCATTGCGCAGCTTACTAATCGAATAACTTTTCACTTGCATTTTCTGTGATCATATAGCAACTTGTACTTGCAATGAAAGTGAATGCAAATGTACTATTCTCACTGAACACGCCATCCACCATATATCCACATACACACGCGTAAAGCCACAGAAAGTGAAACTCCTTTACATCGCTCGTATAACCCATGCTGTGTGACACCACTCATTGGCATGACTTGTGGAAGTAAAGGAGTCATTGCTCATCAGTGGGTCTGGTGTGTATATGACTGAGCTGTGCAAACATATGACTGGTAGGGCTGGAAAAGAGGTCCCGAAATAGTAAGGCTGTACCGTAACCTGCAACTCACAGTAACAGTTCTCTGCAACTCTTGCTTCAGTCTGTCACTACATCCTGTGATGTTCACTAAGTTAGACCAGCCCTCGCTTCAAATTCCGATATGTTGGGACATATCTAATTATATTCATCTGGGGCAATGGGGTGGTGATCCCACTGAACCCCAATTGTGGCTGCCTTTTACTATCCAGTCTGTGGGAGGTACCCCTTTCCTTTGCTCACATTGGGCCCATGGCATCCTTAGTATGAAGCAGTGCGACTAACACACAATCAACCTAATCCATCATGTAAAGGACAGGACTTCCAGGCTTATGGAATGCCACATGTACATATTATAATATCATGAAAGAAAATGTCTAACTAGTATGTACTGATGGTATTGGGATTTCGTAAACAATAAAGCCATGTGTGCAACTGCTAACCTAAAATTTAGTCCTAAATTCGGGACAAGTCATAATGGGACCATTATAAACCATCTTCTTGACAGAATATGCCTTCTTTAATTTACACATTCTTATTCTGGTAATTCTTTACATTGGCAGCTTGTAGCAAAATCAATGATCACTGCATCAACACTCTGCATGGTGCATTACTGCAAAAGGACACATGTGACACACATGGATATCTACATTCCATCTACATTCCACAAAGTGTAGTCAAAGGAAATCACACAGTGGCTCTTAGCCATCATCTACTAAACACTCCTCAATAGGGTATCTTGACTACCGCAACTGATGCTCGTGTGGATCTTATCACTGCAAGAAGTGCCCTCTGATTATATCAATGTCGCCCAGTATAACCCTGTCACAAGGCAGGAGTAGCAAACGTGTCCTGCCATTTCTTTCACTAAACATATCTAGCTTTTTCTGCCCATCAAGACCATTGTCAATCCTCCCCCCCAAACCCACATCCTACAACCTACGAATCCTGTCACCTTATTTATTACTACCATACCATCCTACTGCAAGAAATGTCTACAATCACAAGTCAATAAAAAACAGTGCTTCAGAATCCTCCAATAGAACTTGTCATATAAACTATATACTTTGCCCCAGGTCACTTGGCAGAAGTGACCTTGGGGACATTGTTCCTCTTGGGGGAACTGGAGGAAGCCATGCTGCTCCCACTGCAGACATGAGCAGCAGAGACAGCAGCTGGGGGCCTCCATGGGAGAAAAGAGGAGCCAGATAAGGACCAAAGTTGCAAATAGGTCAGCAGCGAAAACCAAGCATTGGCAAAGTCACTAGGTTTTGTCTTTGGGACTTGTTGACTTTGCCAGTCAATTTAGCAATATGTACTGTATATACATTGAATATTTCATGTGAGGACGGAATTTGTTAAGAAGTGTAAACTCTTTTCTTTAGTGCAATTTTGTATCATAATTGGAATTTACTTTACTATGTATTGGCAAAGCCAAAATGTCTTGGCTCTAAGTGGCTGAGGTATTGGGTTTGCCAATGCTTGTATGGTACATGTGAGCTGAGTAGGGGTGGGCAGTAAACTTTGCTCTGCCAGCGGAGTTCACTGAGTTTTGCCCACTCCATGCTCTGCTTAGAGCACGAAGTTCCAGGAAAACTCTGCCAACCGCCAAGTGGCAGAGTTTTTCTCGTGCGTGTGAGAAAATCGAGCGCTAGAACGACTCCTGGCGCGATTTCTCAACATGGGCAGTCACGGCAGGTCACTACTGCTCACGTTGAGAAAGCTGCCGCTCGTGTTGAGAAAACTGCTACTTGAGTAGAAAATCTGCCCGAGCTGTAGGAAGAAGCAGCGCCCTTTGGGGAGTCTCGTGGTGCAGTTTGCGATGATTTTACAGCGCAGGACAAGGTCCCTACACAGCACAAGCAGCGTGACATACCAAAATTCTGCCACTCGTTGAACTCCGCAGAATTGTGCTGAGTTTTTAGGTAACTCCACGGAATTCCAAGGAGTGAAACTCTGCGAGTTTCACCCACCCCTAGAACTGAGTCAGTTTTTGGTGTCTGGGTGAGTTATGGTTGTGGCAGAGTTTTCATATTGGGACACCATTGAGAACTCTGAGGCTGAGACTGAAGGTAGTGTGAGTCAATGGGCAATAACAGGATTCAGATTACATGCTCATCCAATCCCTGACCTCTCTCAAGAGTGCAAGTAGTGATCATCACATATGTACCATTTGTAGTTACCAATTCTGATTATTTACAAAAGAATCATTGTTACTCATTTATATCAAACTGCTAATAAGCACTCTCAAAGCCAATAGGTCTGACTTGTTTTAGGCATATATTTGTTTTTATTTGATATGTCTGGAAGCACTAGCAAAGAACTCACAAAGAGGCACACACATGTGGTCAGGCAGCATGCTGTGTAAAGCACAGGATTGCAGTTCACATGTTTTAAGCTGTGCCCTTCATTACTTAGGCTACGCCTCTTTAAGAGACCCCTTACCCTTTTCTTCTCACTTAAAGCACTGTGGTCCACAATAGGTGTGGGGACAGGAACTTTTGGAATGGGACATTTTGGAGTGAGGGTATGCAGGTGTCCATATCCCCCACAGATTCTATAGTGTTAAGCGAAGATAAAGACAATGGCAGGAAGAAAATGTACCTCTGAAGCCATGCTGCTCATCTCCTAATTCTCATTAAAGCGCTGTAACATGAGGCACAAAATGTGTGCGGGCTCTATGACTTCCTTGTTTTGTTAATTATCCAATTGTGGTCATTGAGGTGTTGAGTCTCTCCTAAGACAGTAGAATCTATATTATGTTAATTTTACTGCTGCCTCCGCTGACTTGAGAAAAAGAATAAAAATATATCACTGCAGTTGAATGATTAGCAACAATGAGGGGATCTCAGAGCCACCACAGTCTGTTCTTTAGGTTACAGATCTTCAAGAAGACGCCCGAGAAGTGCAGCATGATTTCAGATAGGCATGTCCTGTCACTATGTTTCAGTGTCTAAGAAACATTCAAAACAGAGAACCACGCCTTTAGGTGTATGCATATTTAGTGTCAGTTTGATTTAAGATGTGATAAGTGTATTGGACACGGGGGAAAACGGCAGTAGATTAGACCCTGCTGCAAGTGGTGCTCTCACTCCCCTGATGTAGCAATGTAATGATGTCATCCGTATGGTGTATCCTCCCCCCTCCCCTTATACCTAACTAAGCTGCTTTTTGAGGTGCCTTTGAAGTGACAGTACAGTCGGAATGAAGGTAGGATCTTGGCAAGTGCTGAAGCTACGCAGGTGCGGGATTGGTGGGGAGAGCCCCCTTGGGGAGACCGTTGTAGTGGGGTTTTGTGTGATGAAGGCAGCAGTGGCCGGGCACAGAGATAGAAGGGAAGCCTGGAGAATCCCCTACTGTGAGTGGGGGGTTTGTGGCAGCATCAGCACAAGTTGCTTGCAACGTGCAAGTTGGTTTGACATAGAGGAGAAAATAGAAGAGACAACACAGGAGCTCCATCCTCAACAGATTTGTATGATTCAAGAGAAAGCAAAAGAGAGAGCTAATTGTTATTCTTTGACTCAAGTATTCCAACAACATTTTAAATGTCAGCTGGCAAGAAGGAACAGAACCAAGTAAACCCTATTACAAACCATATAAAGCCTTTAGCAGCATGCACTAGAATCCCCCCAGTAATTTTGCATGTAGGAAAAACAATGGGGCTAGTAACAACAGTAGTATGATTCTGCCAGGCACCCAGAGGCAGCATAACAGATAACAATTGAGGCCCTGCATTCATACTCAGAGTATATTAACTCAAGGTTTCACCAGACGAGACGGAGCATTAGGGGGGCACAAAACAGTGATCTTTATCACTCAATCAGCATATGTTCTTCCCGACCGCAATCAACTAAAGCTAGAACCAATTTACAAGCAAAAAAGTAACAGGAATGCTTATGTGAGAGGTGTATCAGAGGTGAAATCCACATGGACATTTCATAATGTGGAAGCCCTAAAGACCCTTAAACTCCTAAAAGCTACTCTAGCTTTAAGGTCATTTTGTTTAGAGCATTCAGCAACAGTATTAATATGAGGGCAAGTCACCCGGACGAAGCTTCAAAGATTGTAATTCAGGCAGCAGTACTTTAGCTACTGAGGCTGCATTGCTCGCAGTGCCCACTGCATAAATTACAGATTGCACCTTGTGGCCTAACTCTCTAGATGAGGCAGGAGAGAGAGTAGTCTCCCTATCAACTTGTCTATCAAATATCTATGCTTTGTTAGCTGAAATGGAAGAGAAGGATCCAGATGATGAAAGACATAACCTGAATTCACCAACCAGTGTTTCACTCCCCCTAGTTAAAGCATCTTCAGGCTCACACCTTAAGACCAGATCAGTAGAAGAGAGAAATGGATTGAAGGAATTTTTAACTCACCTGACTTGAGAAATCAAGAGCAGGTTTACAATATCAGAAGGGAACCAGAAAGAAATACAAGATATATGCCAAAAGTCATCAGACAAAAAAAGATGATTGGGTGCTTCAAACAAAAGCATTGGAGGAGGCACAGGTTATTAAATATAGAAAAGAATGCTTGAGAACTAGCCTTGCTTAAGGCTCAAGACGAAATAAGCAAGGAACTCTTGAGAGGCAAGGGACAATAATATCAACTTTTTAAATGTGCCAGAAGTAGTATAAGGGCCCCATATAAAAAAAAGTTTGTTATAAAATTAATTCAAGAGGGGGCTCTTTGGTGGCACATACCAGGAAGATCTTAAAACATAACTCCAATGGGTGCATAGAGACCCATGTATGTTTAAACCAAAGGGATAAAAACTGAGGAAAATCTTGGAGACATTCGCACCTACCGTATGAAGGAAACTATTTTATCAAAAGCCTTATAGAACAAATTGGTTGAATATCAATTTTTTCCATGCTCTATAAGATCAGACATATGCCATGTCACTGAGGAGAGGCAATGGGTTCTAGGGAACAAGGTGGCAAAATTACAAAGTCTAGGGGCCAAAACACAGCTAAACTTTGAAGCTACACTGAAAATAATGTGGAATAATAAAATGAACTGTGCAAAAACTGAAAAAGAGGCTGACGAGACAATCAAGAAAATGAGCATAGCAAACTTTACGGAAAGATCAATTAAGTAGCTAGGAAGATAGGCTTTATATCAGAGAGAGATGCAAGGGAGTGAAATTGGAGGAACAAATTGCTTAACGGTATTGTAAGATTTGTAAGATAGGGGAAGAGGAGCATACTCACTTTATGGCCACAAGGCTGAGAGAAAATGATGGAGGGCTTCTCAGGGAGGGGCTACCCTGGGTGGAGAGCCTTTGAGAGAAAAGGATCCTCTTCACATTAACCGGATGTATATTGGATGTAAGCAATGCAAGATATGATACAAAACAGGACAGACACTTAGCAGAACGTATGGGGTAAAGTTCAATTAAGTTTTTATCCTGGAATGTATATGGGATGAGATCAGTGAAAAGGCAAAACGTTATTTTACCATTTCTCAAGGAATCTGGGACTGGGTTAATTGTCCTGCAGGAAACACACCTAACTGCCCCCAAAATAAGGAATGTACTCAATAGGCAAAGATGGGTTTAGTCAGTTATCTGCACGTCTCAAGAATGTAAAACTAAAGGAGTCGCAATACTTACAAGAGTAAATTCAGGCACACAAGTGTTAAAAACACAGGTTGATGTAAGGGGTACATGGGTCATTGCAGTAATTACCATAGGCTATGCGCAGATGAATTGTGTGGGATATTATGGACCTAATGTAGGTGACCCAGAACCATTGAGACTGATTTTTCATAACTTTTTCTAATACAGAGTTCCAATTACCACCAAGAGTATGGAAACTCTTGGCAGATTATTTATATCCTGGACTATGAACAATCTGTAATCAATCTTTGGAAAACAGGTTTAGACCTGTGGGCTTGTAATAAAGCACTAGTAACACCATTACTGAAAACGCCCACAGCAGACCCCTCAGTGATTAGTAATTAATTGACCTATATCCCAACTACCATACCCAGTGAAAATCATGGAACGATATGTAAGCAAGAAATTGTCAACATATCTAGAAGAACACACTCTTTTAGAAAAAGAGCAATCTGGATTTAGGCCAGTGCATGGTACTCTATCAGCACTGGTTCTAGCCATGGACGAACTACAGATGACAGTAGACAGAGGTCAAATGGTAATTCTGATATGACTTGACTTATCCACTGCATTTGACAAGGATAACAATGAGATACTGCTGTCCAGATCAGTAAAGATTGGTGTGGATGGGACACTACTGGAATGGATCAAATCCTATCTAACAAACAGAACTCAAGCGATTTCACTTCCCCCTTTTCACTCTGAGTTCAAAACAGTGGAGTAGGGAGTACCCCAGTGCTTGGCTTTGAGCCCTATTCTTTTCAATATTTACTTGCGCCCTCTAATGTCACTCATTCAATCTTACAGTATCAGCTTTATTAACTATGTGGATAATACCCAGTTGATCCTCTCCTTAGAAAATGGCAGACCAGTATCACTAGAGTCATTCCATAACTGTCGGAGGGAGGTTGAGAAGTGGATGAGCAACATCTCCTTAAAGTTTAATGGAGACAAACAGAAATCCTCTGCTGCTCAGCCACTAAACTCGCAACTCAACTCCCTGCCAATTTCTGCCCGTTGACAAATAAGAACAATCAAGAAGCACCTCAGATGGTGTGTAAGCTAGGAATATATTTTGAAAATAAGCTATCCACGGAGACTCATGTTAACACGACAGCTGCAACATGTTTTGCCCTGCTCCGTAACTTGAGGATAATTCTACCTATGCTACCAGCGTCTGCAAGGTCAAAAGTTCAATGTACCATCCTAAGCAGACTTGATTATTGCAATGCCCAATTACTATGAGCACCAGAATACTTAATAAAAAGACTTTACAGAGTGCAAGCTCCGGCCACAAAATTTGCACTGAATAAACCAAGATTTGCATGTTCCTCTGGAGCCCTGAACGAACTCCACTGGCTTCCAGTAAAGGAAAGAATTGCATTTAAATCATTATGCATAGTATTTAAGCCAACACAGAAAAGTGGATCTATACCCCTACAAAGAGAATTCAAACAATACGTACCATCAAGAAACATACGCTCGTCCACCGCCAACCTCCTATGTATCCCTAAATTCCGGAAAGCGAAACAAGGAGGGCAGGCATTTTCAGTGAGGGCAGCACAGCTATGGAATAAGTTACCAGCCCCCTTGTGAGCTAGCAAGGACCTTCTTCAGTTTAGTAAAGCACTTAAAACCTGGCTGGTACCTATATAAACTATCTATACTGAAGAAAGGTCTATTTGACTGAATAACGAGCTTCCTTTGTTTTCAGGGTTTTAAATGAGGTTAGCGCCAAGATACCTTTGAGGTGAAAGTTGCACTCTACAAATGTTTCATAATAATATAATAATAATAATAATTATATGGGGTGGGGACTTTAATATTTTAATGAGTAACAATTTAGATAGATCTAACATTAGGGCTCAGGTGAGTGCCCCATAAATGACAAGATGTCTTAAAAACATGCTAGAAGACCTAGGACTTAGAAATATATATGCGAGAGGATGGGACAACAAAGGCTTTATTCTTAAGTACATTCTGGTGTCACTATCTGAACATAAAATAATCCAGCTTGATCTAGAAATAGGCAGTCGTCTACTGGTTAAAAGTTGGTCGCTGGAGAGGAGGTTTTTGTCACATACTGATTATATTCAGACACTGAACTTAAACATGGCTGAATATTTAAAGATAAATATGGGTAGCTCGTCACTAGAGGTGAAGGGGTAGAATGCATATAAAGCCTCCATATTGGCGGTTATCCCTAAATGGTTAAAGGAATACATAAGGACAGAAGAGAAGGCAGAGCAGCTATTGCAAAGGGAGATGGAAAGGTTTGAAGTGCTACTGAGTGAGCCCCATAGAGTTAACAAATACGCTCAGCTAAATTTACAAGTAGACAAATGCAAGCAAAACAGCAGATGGCTTCTCGAGAAAATAATCAAGAGAACAATCGGAAGCAAGCAGCCTACAACATTTTGAATATGGCGAGAACATTGGGACGCTCTTAGCTTGGAAAGCCAAGACAAATATAACACAAAGTGAATTCAAAGTATTCAAGAGACTGAAGAAAGCAATGTATTATCACAGTCTGAAGAAATCAGTAATTCATTCCAAATGTTTTACAAGAATCTTTACAATGAAACAACATAACCATAAGTGAAGAACTTTAAAGACAGGCTAGATGCACTTTGTCTCCCCTCTTTGACTAGTGCACAGCAAAGAGCACGAATTCAGGAGACAACCAAAGAAGAAATCCAAGATGCCCTAGCCAAATTAAAAAAAGGAAAAGCAGCGGGCTACATGACATACCAGGGGAATTATACAAGATCGTAGCCAAAGAGATATGTCTAGTCATGAACATACTGTCTATTTAATGAATTAATGAATTAATTATCAATTATATTAAAATCAAACAAAAAACAAAGACTCTGCAAATCCTACCACCCAATCTTCCCCCTAAACTCAAACTGTAAGATCTTTGTGGGGATTTTGACTAGATGACTGGCGGACGTGATAGGAGATGTCAACCTGAAAGACCAACAGGGCTTTATTCAAGTCAGACAAGTGCAAGACATAGTTTGCGGTCACATAAGCGATTATGTTTCAAATGTTGTACTGATAATGACCTGCTGCCTTATATGTATTCAATTGCCTATATATACATATATTAACAAATACTGCTTAATTAGAGACTAATATTTAAACAGAATGTATTAATATATACATTGTTTATATAGTTTAGCAAATACTATTTTTTAAACCTATCTTCAAAAGAGGATAATTGGATTTTTTTAACTATAGATTTGCCTATGATTCAACTACTGATAGAAATATGTAAGATGACTTTATAAATTATTTTACTGATTTTAATATTTTTTTTCAAAATGACTTACGGGCCAATTGTGAGTTTGGCGGTCCGATGAACCGGCAAACCCACCTTGGCACCGGCGGCCTAACCGCCGTATTACGAGTTGGGCGGTCAGACCGCCATAGAACTGCTGCTACTGCAATATGGTGGCACCACCAAGCCTATTTATGAGTTTCCTCACCAACAAAGTTTTCATGGTGGTGAGCCCGCCATGAAAAGTGTGGCAGTGAGGAATCTAAGAGGGCCCTACAGGTCCCCTGTTGCCTCAGGGCCAGGGGATGCATGCAGGGGGGCACATGCACACTTAACAGTCCATGCCTGCAGGAATGTGCTGTGGCGCTCCCATTGCTGTGCCTTTCTAAGGCTCAGATATGAACTTTTGAAAGGCACAGCTGTGGGACCGCTGCTGCAGGACTGCCTGCCAGGATTCCACTTGTAATCTGGCGGGTGGTCTGATTACGGGTTTGGTGGTGAGACAGCGTGGTGCTGGCGTGATGGCCAGCTGCCACACTGCCAAACTCGTATTCAGGCTCTTAATGCTAATGTAAATATGCACATATGTAAATAAGTTTCATAAAAATAATGGAAGTGCATATCAATTATTATATGTGTATTATGTGTACTTAAAAAGCCCATCCTAATATATATATTATAAAATATGATTATTATTTGTAATGTTTGGGAAACTGTTTCATTTAGGGGGCTTCTCACTAACTATTCCAACCTAACTACCACTGGGGGAAACAGCTTAATTTTGAGGAGAATATATTTACTATTCTAACTCCCAAAAAACTACCATTATGGAAAATGTTTGATTTCGGGGAGTGCAGATGACATATTCTAACTCCAAACCAACTATAGTTTTTTTCGGGGTGCTCTAATTCCAGCCCAGCAACCATTTATGGGAAACGTTAAATTATGGGGAGTGAAGATGTATTATTCTAAGGTTAAGACAAATACCATTTGGGAAAATATTTGATTGTGGTGAGTTCACATTTATTATTCTCTTACCTAATCACCATTGGAAGAACTGTTTAATCTTGGGTAGGGAACGTTTATTACTCTAACTCCAAAAAAACTACCATTAGAGAAAGTGATTAATGTGTGCAGATTTAATATTCTTACGCCAACCCAGTTACCACTGGACAAAGTATTTAATGTTGGGAGTGCAGATTTGATAATCCAACCCCAATCCAACTACCACTGAGGAAAGTATTTGATTTTGAGGAGTTTAGATTTATTATTCTAACTCTAGGACAACTATCATTGAAGAAATGTACTAATATTGGTGAGTGCAAATTTACAATTCTAACTCCAACCCATTTATCCTTGGGAATGTATACAATCTCGGAGAGTGTAGATTTATTTTTCAAACTCCAATCCAACTATCATTGGGGGAAGTGTTTGAATTGAGGGGTTTCAGATTTATTAACCTGAACCCTACAAGGGTTTAATTTAGGAATTTCAGAGTTAATATAGTAACTCCAAGACTGCTATCATTGAGTCAGATACCACTATTGGGGAGTGAAGATTTACTATTCTAACTCCAAAACAAGTGTTTAATGTTGTGGAGTGCTACTTTAATATTCTAACTCCAACACAACTATCATTGAGGAAAGTGTTTAACTTGGTGAGTGCAGATTATTAATCTAACTCTAACCCTACTAACATTAGGGAAAATGTTAAATTTTGTAGAGAGTAGATTAACTATATTAAGTTTTTTTAAACAACAAAATGTGAAACTGTAGGACTGATTTATAACATATTATTTTTTTTAATATATAATATTTGGGGAAATATATGTAAAACAATAGATCATCATTAAAATACAATATTGAATTATTTACATCTACATTTCTTTGACTATAAATAATCACACCCTATTTCAATCACAACAATTCTAATGCATGGTGCATAAATTAATCATGAGTATTCCATTTTGGAAATTAAAAAAACTAAATGTAGATAATTAATTCAACAGTAAAAAGCATAATTCAATTAATTTTATTATATATAAATACCAATTCCTACCCATACTTAAATGAAGAATCAATATATTTTTTATCTAAACAATGTATATAATGTAAAATAACAATAAAATAATGCCGACAGTAAATATTAAATATTAGGGAAATAAAATGATTATATTTTAAAATACAATTTATATTTAACAAATATATGAATTAATCATGTAATTTATTAAATAAAATAATATAACTAAACAATTTACTAACATATGGATTAAATATTAAATAAATTAAAACACTTCCCAGGCTCATTCCATATGAACCAAACAACCAGTAAATAATCAGTTAAAAATAAAAATGTTAATAATTAAATAATCTATCAATATACCTAATAGTTATTTATCTAAAAAGTAATGCCATATTAATGCCATACTTATTAGATCATAGAAATTCAAAAATAGATTGTTTACACACTTAATACACAATACAATTAATTAACACATAATTAATTCATTATACATGTAACAAATGTTTAATGGAAAACACTTTCTACCCTATTCCCCTACAAACCTAAAAATCTGTACAAATGATCAAAATAAACATCATATGCCATAATTCCTTTACATAAAAATTATTATACATAAAATTAAAAACCTTAAAGAAAAATAAGAAAATGGCAAAATCTGTAACTAATGATTAATTTAATAAAATGTACATGTAATTCTAAATACAAGAAAAGAAAAGCATAAAAATATGACTTCAAATATAAGCAAAATTATATAAAGGTAAAAAATATTATAAAATATTATCTTTTTTTCCCCTCCTTTTATTGATTTTGCATAACAAAGTTACAGTATTGTAGACACAGTGGCTTGAGTCATATTTGTAAGGACATGGATGAGAACATGCATTACCTCTGTGCACATATAACATGTGATGTCAATTTCAAGGTGTGCACATAATATTTTAAAGTAGGGGCCTTTGAATATGTACTGTGTGGATTTTGGATTGAATCCATCACGCCTGCTGTGTGTTCCTGTTCAGCAAGGAGCAACGAGGCATGGGGTCGATGCGTTGTGGGGACGTGTTTGTCATGTGTCTGGAGTATGTGTGTTGCAGGCAGTGTCCTTGCGTCCTTACAGCTGTTTAGTGTGAGTGGCATCAACGGGTTTCTGCAAATTCTTTATGTGAACATCAGCCGGGATATACTCGTGGATAGGCCAACAGTGGGTCCCAGATGCCCCTTGGGCGGGAGACACCAACAATAGCTCCACATATACATTGCCTTAACTTTGATATTTTAAACCAGGATTGTCTGGAAACCACAATATTATAGAAACAATATTATTGTCCAATGATATTCATGAGTCAATATTAATTTAGTTTGCTTTTGAGCTTTGTCTGTGCTTAGTGCTGGTTGAATTAGTCACAGTTGAAGCCTTAAATCAAATGTTAGATGCCATTACTTTCCAGGGGACCAATTCACAAAATATAGTTGTTGTGGTTATGCTGTGAGAAACATAGTACTGAAGTTACAGCAACCTGGAGCCATGAGCATGACAGACTGTCTTCAAAGATTTCAGGGTAGGCAGTTGGAAGTTTGTTGGTTTGATATATGTGCCTGATCTTCAAATAAAAGCCAACAAGACTGACAGGATATGTACCTGCGTTATCCTTGCCACAAATTCAACAAGAGTGTACCTTTCAGTTGTAAGCTTATGCCTGAAATATTAATAGAATTTCTCATTTTATGAAGTTTACAATGGTACAACAACCTACCAATGAACCCATATGGAAATCAAAGGTTTTCATGCATATGCTGACACTTAAACTGACAGATTTTCTGCTGGTGGAAAATCGAAAGACTTATGATTAACCATATGCTGCAAAAACTTTTGATTTGGTTTTATTTAAGTAAAGAAATCATTCACTACATGCCAATGAATATTGCTGTTATTGGGCGTTTCTCACACCCAAATTGCATAGTCGCTCCAGTCTTTGTTGGCAGTAAGAGTAGGAGTAGGAGTACACACTGGTTATGAAAAACCTATAATAAGGTCTATGAAAACTGGCAAAGATATGACTTTGTGGCTGTTCATTACTTTCCTCATTGGCAACCTCTGGTAAGAATGACTTGTGAAAGCTGGGTTCCAAGCCATAGCCTTCTAACTTCTCAGTCAGCAAGGAAGGTGAGATAAAGTTATCTCGGAAGATGATTCCACTGATATCAATGGAGGTGAAAATGTGTTTCGGTTTCGGTTATTTTGGAAATGTTCATGGAGGGTAATCCCATCAAAGTTAATGGGAGACCTTTTGCTTGTTTGTGTGATAAATCAATGTCCATGGAGAACGACACTTTCTAAATGAGACTGAGTTGAGAGGTAGACCAACCACTAAGCTCATCAAGTGTAGAATATCTGTTCTACTTTTAGAATTTTCCCAGCTGTCAGTGGAATTTGAGGTTGAAAATATCCACAAATACTGGTTCAGTGATGAAGAATTGTGCTTTACATTCTGTACACTTAAGTGAGACTTAGCTGTACAAACCATCAGATTCATCAAATTTTTTCTAACATTTCCTAATAATTGCCACCTATTATAATGGAAAATGCATTTTTAAATGCCTATTTTATATATTGTCATCCACATGTTCAAAAATAAAATGTATGATTGTTTTTTTAATTTCATATCCCTCTTCTGTTAATAAAATAGCACATTTTCATTGAGAATTTCATAACTCTCTTTAGATAGAGCACAACCAAAAAAAGTGAGGATTACAAATGGTGTTGCAGAGGAAGAAGGGTTTTATAGTGAATACTGTGCAATCAAAACTTAATTTCTGCAGGCCTTTGCCAACATTAGCACTTAATTCTTAACACTGGTATTTGTTTATGACAGTCCAGCCAATGATGGCACTGTCGGACTATTTTTTAACACAGGACATGTACACAGTGTTTATCATGTTTATCAATTCAATATACATTTAGTAGGTGCTAATACTTTATTTCATTGAAAACTGCCCGACACGTTTCTGCCTCCTACAGGATTGGTAACACGATTACAAGACGATCATTTTATGGTCTGGTTTGACAGTGCAGCCATAGCCAGACAATTATCTGAGCATCACAAGAGAGGGGTTTTGGTGTGCCCACATGTTCGGAGCCAGGAGTATATTGATTGCACAGAATGTGTGTGCTTCCACAAAACAATTGCTTGCCTTCAACACATCTGTGATCATTTTGTTTATTTATCCAGCTGCCTAAGCTTGAATTTTCAGGGGCCCACGCATGATATTGTAATGCTATTAAAGCATCCTTAATAAATAGATAATTGATGCTGTTTTTCTCTGGCATCAGCACAGATGGGAGGAAAGCAGTCATCAACCTACATGGATGTTAAGGTCTGGTTCCACAGTGCAATTGTCACCTGACCTTTTAACCTACACCTTTTAACCAACACCTACACCAATATTATTTACATATCCATTCCATTGTTATTTACTTGTAATGCTTCACATTACCAAACAACATTCCTATAAAGGAAGACCAATTGGCATTGTCAATGCTTGCTTCATGATTTAAAAACAGTTTCTCAGTGTGTTACATCATTTCCTGTTTTCTCCCTGGTGTTCATGGGAGTAGGCGTTCATAACTCAGTACTTCTCTCTGGTGGATGATGGTATGTGCTGACATAAACACCAATGTAAATTCAATTGTGTTTTTAAAGTTTAACCTCCAACAGTGCAACAGTACTTATTGTGTTTCTATACATCACATGGTGAAGGTGTCAAAGATAATTGTTTGTATGTTTTTTTAATCTAGCCGAGTGAATTTATTGCATGGTTGTGGTTTATTTCAGTCCTATTTTTGGTTTTAATCGTGTGTCAGATATTTTTCTTTAAGTTGTCCAGCTGTGAGGTTGAGTTTTACATGATTAGATGTTGTGTTCATATAACAAATCATTCACATACCTTTCTCTCAAAATCATGTTGAATCATCTCATTATATGAACTTTGAATTGATTCGCATATGAGGTTGACATTGCTCAATATTTTCTAATTATATGAAACATACACCATGCATTAGATTGAGGGCCGTATTTATGGCAAAGTCGCGCAGCTCAGCAAGCCACTTTGCGACGTTGCACTGTGTGACAGGGAAGGGCAGGAATGCACCATATTTAAAAGGATACGACCCATTCCTGCCTTTGTCCATGCGCTGGCGCTGTTTTGTCTGCTTAGACCCAACGTAGGCACCCTTGCACCATGGGGCACATTCCTGCACAAAAACAATTCCCTGAGGCATTATTCTCCTTGCTACGTCTCCTCTGGGAAGGCATAGCATTTTGGCGTATTCCCAGGTCTACCACTTTTGGTAAATGTGGGAATGCGTCACAAACCATGTATGTTGCATGGGAACTGATTTTGGGGACAGGAAAATCACCTTAAAGGACATGACTAACTGCATATCATCTAATGTAGTGTATCTCATTCTTTGCCATGTGGATTGGGATATATAGGAAAAACAAGCTGTGAATTCAGGATTAGATATAGTGAACACAAATCAGCTATACGCAATAAATGAAATCCTGTGCCTTTAGTTCAACATTGAACGTAATTTGGTCATACAGAAAAAAATCTTGCATGGACTAGTCTTGAGACGATACAAACAGTCAAAAGGAGGGATGATAATGAACATCTCAAAAACAGATAAGTTTATGGACACACACAGAAGAGGCCTTAAAGAAATGATAACGTGGGAGGATGCTAAAAGTCAACATTCTCTTGGATCTCTCCTCTCGATTCTAGCTATGCAGTCATTCTTTCATCTGTCCAGAGAGTACGTCTTGTTCCCCTGCTGGCTATCTACCCTCTATTTTCTCACCTGTTTCTTGGTAGAATCCATACCTACTCGTGTGTGCCATTTCGCCATATTGATTACTATGTTGATTACCAGGTTCTGGCCTCCAGTCTTGACCTCCAGACACTCTCACTCAGGGCCCTATTGGTTCACTGTGTCCATGATTTTCATTTCATTTTATGGATATTTTTCATCTCCTCATTTGCATGTGAGGAACCTCTGTGTCATTGGCTTTTTATATATGTATTGGTATTTTGTTTTCTTCGTTAATTAATTTTTTGCATTTTTTGGTTGGCCCCATATATACATTTTGTTGTTTGTTTTTTGTGTTTGGGTTGCATTGACGATATTCTCCCATAGTTTGATTTATTGAGAACTTTGGTACCCATAAATTTGTGTATTCTGATACATGGAGATCCATACTTCTCTGTTTGTTTTTTTATGTTCCTTGTACTTACTTTATTTTAGCTATTGTCTATTCATTCTATTATGTATATCTTTGTTCAAATTTGTACTTTTTGGATTCTTGGCCCCACTGTAGCATGGTCACTCTCATTTGTTATTGCCATGCCTGGGCCAAATAATCTGTTTTAAATTTTCACACTGGTGCGTTAGCGTAATCACATGTCTGATTACCCATATGTAAATCTGACTGATCTAGCGAGCAGTTGCAGCTGTTGTTCTTGCTGCAGGGTCTTTGCCGGACGATTTTCTCACATACAGTGTTTTTCACATTCCACAGGTAAGGGTCCCTACCAGCTCACATCGCCTGCTTGTGCTCCCTTTTGGCCTCGTGCCCGAGCGGCTGTCCTCTTGACATAAGAGCCACGTACTTGGTTAACCTTTACTGATACTGCACCATTTCTGTCCCGCAATACTTGCTGTATGTAAGCACACGGTCAGTAGTGTGCTGGCTTATTATCTGGTCTCTGGTTACATTTTACCCATTAATGAGCCACTTTGTTGCTCTGCATTTATCAGTATAGAATCTCTTTTGATCCCACCATACTTGCCTCTTGCATAGCATGCGGTCAGTAGCGTGAGGGCGGACTACTTATTTTCTGGCTATATCTCAGCCATTGAATTTAGACTGTCATTATTTACGGGACCGTCTTTCCGGGTGTGTCCATTAAATGAGCTTGTGTTACACATTTTCTCTACATCTGTGTCATTACAAATATACATTTTGTGCTATATGTTATATAATTTTTTTCTCTGCACTTTGCCATTTAATCTACATTCAGGTTGGTGACTAGCTTTGATGTGCTCCCACCTTTGAGATTAGGGTAGACTCTGCTCATAGAGTTTCCCTTTTCTGTTTATCTCCCAACAACAGCATACCACTTGTTATATTAGTGACATCTCCTTTAGTCACGGTTTTGACTTTAGAGGGGGAATGGCATGCCATGCCACAAAGATAGGCTCCTTTCTACCATTATATCCTACAGAAAATCTACGCGCTCACTACGGCATATGTATACTCTTCATTCATCAGCTTACATGATGCAGAGCAGATTGCTACTGCCTTCTATTACCTCCTCAGATAGATGTTTTACTTATTCCTTACAGTATTCCTTTGAGGTCAATGATGATGATCTATATAGCTGAACCATTGTTGGATCTCCATTATTTGTTTTGATGAAATATCACTTTTATCCACCTATTTTCCAGTTCATGCCAGTCATCTATATATAAGACTCTTTGGGCTCCTTTTTATCCATACTAGGTATGTATTTCTTGCACCATAAGATATCTAGTGCCCTTTTTAGCATACGGTGTTGGCCGCTAATTGGTTCTTTATTTATTCTAGTGGCTTTTTTCTGGATACAGGGAATAGTTAAGCCAATCTACAGTTGTCCTCATTCTTAGTGACAATATGTAACGTGATCTCTTGAGAGTTCTTGTAGATACTGTGTTATAGGTACTTGCATGGTTGTTGACATTTCTTTGGATACATCTCGGTCCATATAGTTCACTACCACCTTATATCATATATTAATTTTAATTTTTGTTTTTTCTTCTTTAGGCTATACACATTTCTTGGTGGAGGTCTGTGTATCACACTTCTATTCATGACACGAACATGGTGGGACCAATTTAGTTCTGTTGCTGGGTTGATATTCACATCATCACAGTCTTTTTCTCTGGTTCCAATTACACCAGTTCTATTGAATATGGCTTTATGCAATTGTTAGTAATTTGAGCTTCATGTATTTCCATATTTATTACAGGTGGTCTTTCCCCATGGCTCCTTCCCTGGCTCCTTTCTGTAATTTTACTTTCCTGTGCCCTAAAGAAGGTGGTTGACCGCATTTGGTTTCACACCGAAATGCGTGTCGGCACAAATAAAGTGGGGACCGGATGATTTCGCAAACCCAAAGAAAATACGAGGGATATCAAAAGGATTCTTTTATGTAAAAAGTCTATTATCCTTAATTTCATATTTAAAGGTCACAAACAGAATACATTGATTATATATGAAAGAATAGTGCATAACTGTATGTACAGTAATATAAATGTTTATATATTGTTTGTGCATCATCTCCCAGTTACAATTTGATTACTGTGACATGTTTATGTTCCTTTTGTCGTGCCCTACCTGATGTTTTCAAACCTGTTTTGATGTGTTGATCACAATTGATCTATGTGTGAGGAATGATTAAGATATACTTGAAGGACTGTTGACATTTTATTGGCGGTTGAGGAGAAGGGTTGGATTAACTTTGTGATAAAAACTTTGTTGATATTTGTTGCTTATCTGTATTTGTTTCGTTACTCTATGCTATTCTCCACAAATGATGATTCCACGTGTGGAGCACAGTATTACAATATGTTGAAAGAAAAAAACAATGAATAAAAAGTTTTGTGAGAAAATATATAAAGAATTCTTGTTTTTATAATGTTTAGCTCTACACATGTGTTCTGAATAATGCAAGCTATTGGATGTATACAAATGTACAGATATAGGGTTGGCGGTTATTATTCTTTGTTTTGTTGCATGGGAACACCCACGCAACACCCATTGAACGGCTCCCTGGCACAGAGTAACGCAACTCAGCGATTTGCGCTACTTTGCGTTACTATGGATTTATGAAGCCAATCAGGGCCACGCAGGGTGGCCTTGCGTGGCTTCATAAATCGCATTTTGGGCTTGTGCCACGCATGCACCATGTTGCGTGGTGCAAGTGCGACGCAACCCCACTCATAAATATGCCCCAGAGTCTATATACATTGAAATTATGAATATAAGACTAAATAAATGCTATTCTGTGAACATAACCTCTAATCTTGTGAAAATCAACCTCCAGGGGGGACAACTTGTGCTTGGACTTCATTGCTCAGATATCCTACTCATGCAATAAATATTTCTTGCCAACTTCTCTCGAATTTCCTCCAGTAAGAAACATTCATAGAGTTGAGCCCAAGTTGGCAGATCAAATCATTTCTATTCATTCTGTCCCTCGTATATTAGAAATTTTATTGCGGGAAGAGGCTATTTAATTAAATCTTTAAATCTTTGTACACTGCTACCCCTGTAGACAAATCAATGTACAATAGACTCAATGATGTGTTCGTAGAGAAGTGTTAGTTTGTGAACACGAGTCCAGTTAAGTATAAACGAATAAAACACGCGTAGAAGTAAAAAAAAAAGAAAAATAAAGAGAGCCAGGCTTGAACTGCTGTTGACATGAAATGCTCGAACTGCTTTGAAAGACTTTTAGCCTGTCTTGCTCAGATAATTAAATGTGGCTTATTTGGTAATTCCTCTGCTTATTCAGCTGACCCCGTGCCTGCCTTAATGGGCCCTTATCTTTCCCACGTATGCACACACCAAACGGTACTGGGTTGCATGTCAAAAGACTAAATAAATAATTCTGATGTTCTCAGATTTTATCTTGTCAGGATTCCATGGCACAAGACAAATTGCGGTGACTTAACTGGGATGTGTAATTATCCACCAGGCATATCAGCCTTTGGCAGGATTTAAGGGAATGCAAAGAGGGAGATCGTTGACGAGTGTTCGAATATGGAATGTGTTTTGTTTGTTCCTGGCTGGTAGTTCTAACTTCTGTAAAATGCTTTTAAACGGAGGATTAGTTTAGCGTTAGTAGCAGGCAACCAAAATTGTAAATAACGAGAAAGCATTATATTTGACGTTCTGATAAGGACAATTAATCCCACTTGAATTTCAAATAAATACATCTTCCAATGACTCATGCTTCGAAATAACCTAATTTTACACCCCACCCCCCAACCCGATGCTGTGCTGCATGACAAAAGCTGTTGACGTGACTGCTCGCATCACTTTGTAGACGCTTGCACGACCCATGTGCACGCCTACAAAATGACTGGCCCATTTTTTTCTTACCAATCTGAGGAGCACATGTACAAGCCCATAGCGCCACCGGAGTGTCACTTTTTTTGATGCTCCGGTGGTGGTATTCCCTGCACCATATTTACAAAGTGCCCTTAACCCCTTCGCTGCTAGGCCTTTTCCCCTCCTGTGCTAAGCCTTTTTTTGGCTATTTGGGGTAGTTCGCGCTTAGGCCCCTGTAACTTTTTGACCACATAACGTATCCACGCCAAATTTGCGTCCTTTTTTTCCAACATCATGGGGATTCTAAAGGTACTCAGGGTTTGTGGATTCCCCTGGAGGGGACCCAGAAATTAGCCAAAATACAGCTAAATTTTGGTTTTGGGGGAAAAATGCGAAAAAAGGGCTACAGATGAAAGCGTCTGGTTTTTCCCTGCAAATGGCATCAAAAAGGGGTTGTGGTGCTGAAATCACCATCTTCTCAGCTTTCAGGGACAAGCAGACTTTTGTCAGAAAACCAAAATTTTTTACACAGTTTTGGCATTTTTCTGGGACATAGTCTATTTTTGCTATTTTTGTGCTTTCAACCTCCTTCCAGTTAATGGTAGAAATGGGTATGAAAGCAATAATGGATCCTGGAAAGCCATACATTTCTGAAAAGTAGACAAAATTCTGAATTCAGCAAGGGGTCATTTGTGTAGATCCTTCAAGTTTTCTTTATAGAAACAAACAGTTAAATATAGGAAAAATTGAAAATTAGTTGAAAAAATCAGCCATTTGTGTCAACGTTTTCACCTGTAACTTCTTCTAATTATGACAGATATTTAAAAGCAATATACCGTTACATCCGCTGGACCTTTCTGGTTGTGGCGATATATAGGACTTGTAGGTTCACCAAGAACCCGACGAACCCAGAGCCAATAACTGAGCAGCGTCTTGCAATGGTTTTTATTATGTACCGGGTATATAGCAATTATTCTGGGAAAATTTATACATGGAAAAATCGGTATGAAAGATACCTATGTATTTCTGAAATGGGAACAAAATATAGAGTTTAGAAATAGTAGATATTTGCACATTTCCGAAATTGGGAGTACCCATACTAGCATGAGAATTATAGGACATTTTTCAAAATGACTTCTTTTTTACACATTGTCTTTCATTTGGAAGGCAGAAATGCATCAAAAGTCAATAGATAATAACAGTTGCTCTACAATTTTGTGTTACCCTAAGTCTCTCGATAAAAATGGTACCTCACTTGTGTGGGTAGGCCTAGTGCCTGCGACAGGAAATGGCCCAAAACGCAACGTGGACACACCACATTTTCACAGTGAAAAATGACCCTTTTTTTGCAAAGTGCCTAGCTGTAGTTTTTTAACCCTAGCTCTGCCGGCACCTAGGGAAACCTAGCAAACCTATACATTTTTGAAAACTAGACACCAAGGGGAATCCAGGATGGGGTGACTTGACTGGCTCTCACCTGGTTCTGTTACCCAGAATCCCTTGCAAACCTAAAATATTGTCAGAAAAAACAAATTTTCCTCACTTTTCTGGGGTGGATTGTTCTGGAATCTGCATGGATCCACAAAATTCCACCCACCCCGCGTTCCCCAAAGTCTTTCGAGAAAAACGGTACCTCACTTGTGTGGGTAGGCCTAGTGCCCGCGACAGGAAACAGCGCAAAACACAACGTGGACACACCACATTTTCACAGTGAAAAATGACCCTTTTTTTGAAAAGTGCTTAGCTGTAGTTTTTGAACCCTAGCTCTGCCGGCACCTAGGAAAACCTAGCAAACCTATACATTTTTGAAATCTAGACACCCAGGGGAATCCAGGATGGGGTGACTTGACTGGCTCTCACTAGGTTCTGTTACCCAGAATCCCTTGCAAACCTAAACAATTGTCAAAAAAAACACATTTTCCTCACTTTTCTGTGGTGGAAAGTTCTGGAATCTGCGTGGATCCACAAAATTCCACCCACCCCGCATTCCCCAAAGTCTTCCGAGAAAAATGGTACCTCACTTGTGTGGGTAGGCCTAGTGCCTGCGACAGGAATTGGCCAAAACGCAACGTGGATACACCACATTTTCACAGTGAAAAATGACCCTTTTTTTGCAAAGTGCCTAGCTGTAGTTTTTTAACCCTAGCTCTGCCGGCACCTAGGGAAACCTAGCAAACCTATACATTTTTGAAAACTAGACACCAAGGGGAATCCAGGATGGGGTGACTTGACTGGCTCTCACCTGGTTCTGTTACCCAGAATCCCTTGCAAACCTAAAATATTGTCAGAAAAAACAAATTTTCCTCACTTTTCTGTGGTGGATTGTTCTGGAATCTGCATGGATCCACAAAATTCCACCCACCCCGCGTTCCCCAAAGTCTTTCGAGAAAAACGGTACCTCACTTGTGTGGGTAGGCCTAGTGCCCGCGACAGGAAACAGCGCAAAACACAACGTGGACACACCACATTTTCACAGTGAAAAATGACCCTTTTTTTGAAAAGTGCTTAGCTGTAGTTTTTGAACCCTAGCTCTGCCGGCACCTAGGGAAACCTAGCAAACCTATACATTTTTGAAATCTAGACACCCAGGGGAATCCAGGATGGGGTGACTTGACTGGCTCTCACTAGGTTCTGTTACCCAGAATCCCTTGCAAACCTAAACAATTGTCAAAAAAAACACATTTTCCTCACTTTTCTGTGGTGGAAAGTTCTGGAATCTGCGTGGATCCACAAAATTCCACCCACCCCGCATTCCCCAAAGTCTTCCGAGAAAAATGGTACCTCACTTGTGTGGGTAGGCCTAGTGCCCGCGACAGGAAATGGCCCAAAACGCAACGTGGACACACCACATTTTCACAGTGAAAAATGACCCTTTTTTTGCAAAGTGCCTAGCTGTCGTTTTTTAACCCTAGCTCTGCCGGCACCTAGGGAAACCTAGCAAACCTATACATTTTTGAAAACTAGACACCAAGGGGAATCCAGGATGGGGTGACTTGACTGGCTCTCACCTGGTTCTGTTACCCAGAATCCCTTGCAAACCTAAAATATTGTCAGAAAAAACAAATTTTCCTCACTTTTCTGTGGTGGATTGTTCTGGAATCTGCATGGATCCACAAAATTCCACCCACCCCGCGTTCCCCAAAGTCTTTCGAGAAAAACGGTACCTCACTTGTGTGGGTAGGCCTAGTGCCCGCGACAGGAAACAGCGCAAAACACAACGTGGACACACCACATTTTCACAGTGAAAAATGACCCTTTTTATGAAAAGTGCTTAGCTGTAGTTTTTTAACCCTAGCTCTGCCGGCACCTAGGGAAACCTAGCAAACCTATACATTTTTGGAATCTAGACACCCAGGGGAATCCAGGATGGGGTGACTTGACTGGCTCTCACTAGGTTCTGTTACCCAGAATCCCTTGCAAACCTAAACAATTGTCAAAAAAACACATTTTCCTCACTTTTCTGTGGTGGAAAGTTCTGGAATCTGCGTGGATCCACAAAATTCCACCCACGCCGCATTCCCCAAAGTCTTCCAAGAAAAATGGTACCTCACTTGTGTGGGTAGGCCTAGTGCCCGCGACAGGAAACAGCGCAAAACACAATGTGGACACACCACATTTTCACAGTGAAAAATGACCCTTTTTTTGAAAAGTGCTTAGCTGTAGTTTTTGAACCCTAGCTCTGCCGGCACCTAGGGAAACCTAGCAAACCTATACATTTTTGAAAACTAGACACCCAGGGGAATCCAGGATGGGGTGACTTGACTGGCTCTCACTAGGTTCTGTTACCCAGAATCCCTTGCAAACCTAAACAATTGTCAAAAAAACCACATTTTCCTCACTTTTCTGTGGTGGAAAGTTCTGGAATCTGCGTGGATCCACAAAATTCCACCCACCCCGCATTCCCCAAAGTCTTCCGAGAAAAATGGTACCTCACTTGTGTGGATAGGCCTTGTGCCCGCGACAGGAAACAGCGCAAAACACAATGTGGACACACCACATTTTCACAATGAAAAATGACCCTTTTTTTTAAAAGTGCTTAGCTGTAGTTTTTGAACCCTAGCTCTGCCGGAACCTAGGGAAACCTAGCAAACCTATACATTTTTGAAAACTAGACACCCAGGGGAATCCAGGATGGGGTGACTTGACTGGCTCTCACCAGGTTCTGTTACCCAGAATCCCTTGCAAACCTAAAAAAGTGTAAAAAAAACACATTTTCCTCACTTTTCTGTGGTGGAAAGTTCTGGAATCTGCATGGATCCACAAAATTCCACCCACCCCGCGTTCCCCAAAGTCTTCTGAGAAAAATGGCACCTCACTTGTGTGGGTAGGCCTAGTGCCCGCGACAGGAAACGACACAAAACGCAACATGGACACACCCCAATTTCACTGTGAAAAATGACCCTTTTTTGGCAAAGTGCCTAGCTGTAGTTTTTGAACCCTAGCTCTGCCGGCACCTAGGAAACCTACCAAACCCACACATTTCTGAAAAGTAGATACATGGGAGATTCCAGGGAGGTATGGCTTGCGTGGATCCCCCAATGTTTTCTTACCCAGAATCCCCCAGAAACCTGAAATTTTGCTGAAAAAATCACTTTTTTCAAACATTATTGTGTGGGAAAGTTGTGGCATCACCGGGCTGACACAAATTTCCTACCACCCAGCGTTCCCCCAGGTCTCCCGATAAAAATGGTGCCTCACTCGGGTGGGAGGCCCAAGTACGCGCGACAGGCAAGGGCCCAAAACGTATTGAGGCGACATCAAAATTGCCTATCAGAAAACGACCTGGTTTTGCAAGGGGGGGGCCCATGAATTTTTGGCCCGGGGTTCGGCGGCCACCTAGGGAAACCTAGCAAACCCACACATTTCTGAAAAGTAGACACCCGGGGGATTACAGGGAGGTATGGCTTGCATGGATCCACCAACGCTTTCTTACCCAAAATCCCCTGCAAACCTGAAATTTTGCTGAAAAAAATCACTTTTTTCACACATTTTTGTGTGGGAAAGTTGTGGCATCACCAAGCTGACACAAATTTCCTACCACCCAGCGTTCCCCCAGGTCTCCCGATAAAATGGTGCCTCACTCGGGTGGGAGGCCCAAGTACCCGCGACAGGCAAGGGCCCAAAACGTATTGAGCGACATCAAAAATGCCTATCACAAAACGACCTGGTTTTGCAAGGGGGTCCCATGACTTTTTGGCCCGGGGCTCGGCGGCCACCTAGGGAAACCTAGCAAACCCACACATTTCTGAAAAGTAGACACCCGGGGGATTCCAGGGAGGTATGGCTTGCGTGGATCCACCAATGTTTTCTTACCCAGAATCCCCTGCAAACCTGTAATTTTGCTGAAAAAATCACTTTTTCACACATTTTTGTGTGGGAAAGTTGTGGCATCACCGGGATGACACAAATTTCCTACCACCCAGCGTTTTCCCCAGGTCTCCCGATAAAAATGGTGCCTCACTCGGGTGGGAGGCCCAAGTACGCGCGACAGGCAAGGGCCCAAAACGTATTGAGGCGACATCAAAATTGCCTATCAGAAAACGACCTGGTTTTGCAAGGGGGGGGCCCATGACTTTTTGGCCCGGGGCTCGGCGGCCACCTAAGGAAACCTAGCAAACCTACACATTTCTGAAAAGTAGACACCCGGGGATTCCAGGGAGGTATGGCTTGCGTGGATCCACCAACGTTTTCTTACCCAGAATCCCCTGCAAACCTGAAATTTTGCTGAAAAAATCACTTTTTTCACACATTTTTGTGTGGGAAAGTTGTGGCATCACCGGGATGACACAAATTTCCCTACCACCCAGCGTTCCCCAGGTGTCCCGATAAAAATGGTGCCTCACTCGGGTGGGAGGCCCAACTACCCGCGACAGGCAAGGGCCCAAAACATTTTGTGATAGGCAATTTCAATGTTGCCTCAATACGTTTTGGGCCCATGCCTGTCGCGCGCACTCTGGGCCTCCCACCCGAAGTGAGGCACCATTTCTATCGGGAGACCTGGGGAAAGCTGGGTGGTAGGAAATTTGTGTCAGCCTGGTGATGCCACAACTTTCCCACACAAAAATGTGTGAAAAAGTGATCTTTTCAGCAACATTTCAGGTTTGCAGGGATTCTGGGTAAGAAAACGTTGGTGGATCCACGCAAGCCATACCTCCTGGAATCCCCAGGTGTCTACTTTTCAGAAATGTGTGGGTTTGCTAGGTTTCCTAGGTGGCCGCCGAGCCCCGGCCAAAAGTCATGGGACCCCTTGCAAAACCAGGTCGTCTTCTGATAGGCAATTTTGATGTCGCCTCAATACGTTTTGGGCCCATGCCTGTTGCGGGTACTTGGGCCTCCCACCTGAGTGAGGCACCATTTGTATCGGGAGACCTGGGGAACGCTGGTGTAGGAAATTTGTGTCAGCCCGGTGATGCCACAACTTCCTACACAAAATGTGTGAAAAAGTGACTTTTTCTCAAAATTGAAGGTTTCTGGGGGATTCTGGGTAAGAAAACGTTGGGGAATCCATGCAAGCCATACCTCCTGGAATCCCGGGTGTCTTCTTTTCAGAAATGTGTGGGTTTGGTAGGTTTCCTAGGTGGCCACGAGCCCCGGGCCAAAGAGTCATGGGACCCCTTGCAAAACCAGGTCGTTTTCTGATAGGCAATTTTGATGTTGCCTCAATACGTTTTGGGCCCTTGCCTGTCGCGTACTTGGGCCTCCCACCCGAGTGATGCACCGTTTTATCGGGAGACCTGGAGGAACGCTGGGTGTAGGAAATTTGTGTCAGCCCGGTGATGCCACAACTTTCCCACACAAAATGTGTGAAAAAGTGATTTTTTCTGTAAAATTTCAGGTTTCTGGGGATTCTGCGTAGGAAAGCGTTGGTGGATCCACGCAAGCCATGCCTCCCTGGAATCCCCGGGTGTCTAGTTTTCAGAAATGTGTGGGTTTGGTAGGTTTCCTAGGTGGCCGCAGCCCCGGGCCAAAAGTCATGGGACCCCCTTGCAAAACCAGGTCGTCTTCTGATAGGCAATTTTGATGTCGCCTCAATACGTTTTGGGCCCTTGCCTGTCGCGGCTACTTGGGCCTCCACCCGAGTGATGCACCGTTTTTATCGGGAGACCTGGGGAACGCTGGGTGGTAGGAAATTTGTGTCAGCCCGGTGATGCCACAACTTTCCCACACAAAATGTGTGAAAAAGTGATTTTTTTCAGTAAAATTTCAGGTTTCTGTGGGATTCTAGGTAAGAAAACATTGGGGATCCACGCAAGCCATACCTCCTGGAATCCCTCAGGTGTCTAGTTTTCAGAAATGTGTGGGTTTGGTAGGTTTCCCTAGCTGGTCGCTCGAACCCGGGTCCAGAAACTCATGGGACCCCCCTTGAAACCAGGTTGGTTTGTGATAGGTAATTTTGATGTCGCCTCACTAGGTTTTGGGCCCTTTCCTGTCGCAGGTACTTGCCCCACCCACGCGTGTGAGGTACCATTTTTATCAGGAGACCAGGGGGAGCAGAAAGGCTGTAATGGTGGCGGGGATGTGGGCATTGGCGTGCCCACTTCGGGCAGCCCCCACCCTAAAAACAAATGCGCAAAAAAAAATCCCTGGTGTCAAGTGGGCTTTCTGCTGCCCAGGGGGGGGGCAGATTGGGGGCTACTGCCCCCATCTACTCCCCAGGGGGGGCAGAAAGACTGTTATGGTGGCAAGGGCATGGGGGCATTGGCGTGCCCATTTCGGGCAGCCCCCACCCAAAAAAAAACACGCCAACAATAATCCCTGGTGTTTAGTGGGCTTTCTGCCCCACCGGGGGGGCAGATTGGGGGCTACAGCCCCCATCTGCCCCCCAGGGGGCAGAAAGGCTGTAATGGTGACAGGGGGTGGGGGCATTAGCGTGCCCATTTCGGGGAGCCCCCACCCTAAAAAATAAATGCGTCCAAAAAAATCCCTGGTGTTTAGTGGGCTTTCTGCCCCCTCGGGGGGGGCAGATTGGGAGCTACTGCCCCCATCTGCCCCCCAGGGGGGGCAGAAAGGCTGTAATGGTGGTGAGTGGGGTGGGGGCATTGGCGTGCCCATTTTGGGCAGCCCCCACCCTAAAACAAATAGCACACAAAAAAATCCCTGGCATTTAGTGGGCTTTCGGCCCCCCCGGGGGGGCAGATTGGAGGCTACTGCCCCCATCTGCCTCCCAGGGGGCAGAAAGACTGTAATTGTGGTGGGGGGTGGGGGCATTAGCGTGCCCATTTCGGGCAGCCCCCACCCTAAAAAAAAATACACAAAAATAAATCCCTGGTGTTTAGTGGGCTTTCTGCCCCCGGGGCGGCAGATTGGGGGCTACTGCCCCCATCTGCCTCCCAGGGGGGGCAGAAAGGCTGTAATGGTGGTGGGGGGGCATTAGCGTGCCCATTTCGGGCAGCCCCCACCCTAAAAAAAAATGCGTCCAAAAAAATCCCTGGTGTTTAGTGGGCTTTCTGCCCCCCCGGGGGGCAGATTGGGGGCTACTGCCCTCATCTGCCCCCCAGGGGGGGCAGAAAGGCTGTAATGGTGGCGGGTGGGGTGGGGGCATTGGCGTGCCCATTTTGAGCAGCCCCCACCCTAAAAGAAGTAGCACACAAAAAAAATCCCTGGCATTTAGTGGGCTTTCTGCCCCCCCGGGGGGGGCAGATTGGGCGCTACTGCCCCCATCTGCCTCCCAGGGGGGCAGAAAGGCTGTAATGGTGGCTGGGGGGGTGGGGGCATTGGCGTGCCCGTTTCGGGCAGCCCCCACCCTAAAACAATGCACCAAATAAAAATCCCTGGTGTTTAGTGGGCTTTCTGCCCCCCCGGGGGGGCAGATTGGGGGCTACTGCTCCCATCTGCCCCCCATGGGGGGCAGAAAGACTGAACATTGGCAATTTGTTTGGGGGAGCAAAAGCCCTTGCCCAAGGGGCCGCTCCCCCTCCCTGGTGCCTTAGTGGGTGGATCCCTGCTTGGGGATCGCCCTCCTGGGGCGATCCCCAAGCAGGGATCCACTGAGGAGGGATACCATTGGAAAGGGAGATTCTCCCCTTTCCAATGATACCTCTCCCGTCTTTCTACGTGCTCAGGGGGCTGAGATAGCCCCTGAGCACGTGAAAGTGAAACTGAAATGAGCCTAAAGGCTCATTTTAGTTTCGTTTTCAGTGAAATGAAGTCAGCGCGACGTGCGTGCTGATCTTCATTTCACTGAAAAGGAGGGGGCCTCGGGAGCTGGGGAAGCTCTTCCCCAGCTCCCGAGGCTGTGAGGGAGAAAGGAAATCCCTCTGCTGTCTGCAGCAGAGGGATTTCGTGCCCCTGGCCTCATGACGGAATGGTTCCGTCATGAGCACAGGGGCACCGATGCTCATGACGGAACCATTCCGTCATGAGCATCGAAGGGGTTAAGCCACTCTTTGTGGCTTAACGCCGCTTTGTAAATATGCTACCCTTTCACGCAGGTATCTGCATGAAAGGGCGTGCAAAGGGTGTTGCTTTGGGCATTCCACCGCAACAGCCATTGCTTTTTGATGCTGCCCCCGATTTAAAAGGATCTGTAAATCTGTGGCAGCGCCGAAAATGAACGCCATGCAAGAACAGGCGTTAGAATGGCGCAAGAGGAGAAATCCTTTTATTTCCCCTTGTTTTTGCTTTTTCTATGTGTGCTGCATTTTGCAAAGAGCAAAAAGCCATAAATCATTGTTTATGGGCAGGAAGGTGTCCCTTCTGCACATAAACAATCATTAAATAATGACGATTTGCTACTTCTATGTGTGCTGCCACATTGATGTAACAAATAGCCATTATGGATTGTTTAATTGCAGGCAGGAACACCATCCTGTGCATAAACAATCATTCCCTGCAATGTAGGCACTCTTGCACCATGGCATTGGCACTAGGCAGCTAAATTTAGCGTTAGGGAAAATAAAGGGGTGCGCCATATTGTAGTAGGGGTGGGCGGAATTTGTGGAGTTGCCTTACGCAAAATTCCGCGAATCGGCAAGAAATCTCCGCGATCACACGGAATTTCACGTGCTCGCGGAGATTTTGCTGCGCCCGTTGCCAGAATGAATCCTGCCCTGCATATTTATCCACGAAGATGCCACCGTTTTGTGCAATACCTCTACTCAACTGGAGTACTTTCTACTGGCTAATCAGTAAGTGCTACCTCGTTGGGTAAATGTATAGTGCCTTTCCTACACTGCAGCTGCGTAAAGGACCAGAAGAATTGTCTCCAGTGACCTCGTGTGTCTGTAACTTTGCCACCGCGCCGGAAAGGCGCCGGGGTCCTTTGAGTAAGCTGTCCATCATAGTGGGGAAAGGGCGGGAAGACGTTGCATACCGCTAGTGTATGTGGGGCGGGGCCAAACGGGCGGGGCTTCTAGGCCTGTTCACATGCCTCTTGTTTATAAAGGGTGAGAGCAGGATCTCAGCGGCAGACGAGGAGAAGGAACCTCCTGGTCAGAGGAACAACACTAGGATTGCGCTCGAGGAAATCAAGGATGCAAAGACCTCCATCAAGGATTACAGCTAACTTTTCATGGTGGAAATGGGAAGAAGGCACATCTGCTTAACCACGCTCACGAATTGTACACAAGGATTGCGCTCGAGAAAATCAAGGATGCAAAGACCTCCATCAAGGATTACAGCTCACTTTTCACGTTGGAAATGGAGAGAAGGCACATCTGCTTAACCACGCTCACGAATTCTGCACACCTGCCCTGCATTTTTATCCGAGAAGATGCCACCGTTTTGTGCAATACCTCTATTCAACTGGAGTACTTTCTACAGGCTAATCAGTAAGTGCTACCTCGTTGGGTAAATGTATAGTGCCTTGCCTACACTACAGCTGCGTAAAGGTCCAGAAGAATTGTCTCCAGTGACCTTGTGTGTCTATAACTTTCCCACCGGGCCGGAAAGGCGCCGGGGTCTTTGTGTAAGCTGTCCATCATAGTGGGGAAAGGGCGGGAAGACGTTGCATACCGCTAGTGTATGTGGGGCGGGACCAAACGGGCAGGGCTTCCATGCAGTTCACATGCCTCTTGTTTATAAAGGGTCAGAGCACGATCTGAGCAGCAGATGAGGAGGATGAACCTCCTGGTCACTGGACCTACACGGGGATTGCGCTCGAGAAAATCAAGGATGCAAAGACCTCCATCAGGGATTACAGCTAATGTTGCCGGTAGATATGTGCAGAAAGCACTCCTGCTTAGCCTCGACCTTGCTCACGAATTTTTTGTGCTGATTAATGCGTTACAGAATTTGAGCTTCAACTCGGCCACCTGCTTTATTTAAATCTGTAAGTGCTTCCTGGTGAGGTTTAATTACCTCATGCACCCGAATTCCGTTCCGCCGCGGATCGCGGAAGTTTCGACATTTCCGCGTTCCGCGCGGAACGCGGAAATGCCGAAATTTCGCAAGTTCCGCGAGCGGAACGGAATTTGCCGCCCACCCTTAGTAAATACAGCCCATCCCTATGTTTTGAAAATGTCAAAGCACGGTGCTTCCAATTTTGGCGAAGGTTCACGCTCGGAATTTTTTTTGTAAATATGCACCTGAGTTTTTGAAAAGTGGCTGGGGCGAAATAAACATGGGGACAGAGGTGGGGGTGGGGGAGGAGAAACAATGGGCCGTATTTACAAGGCAGCGTTGTGGCTTAGTCCTGCTTTGTAAATATGGAGAAGGGCATAGCGCCACCAGAACGTCGGTAAAAGTGACGTTCTGGTGGCGCTGTCCCCTTGTAAACATACCCCAATGTGTGAGAGAGTAAAGTGGAGTTAGTGGAAGAGAAGCACATGAGCGAGCAGGCAATGGGGGTGGGGAAGTACACAAGGGAGACAGCTGGAAAAAACATGCACTCTCATTGAGTGCTTAACCAAATAGAAAAAAAGTACTGCTTTGGAAGCATAGATACCAGTCAATCTAAAGTGATGGTAAAAAGGCTATGCTCCATTGGAGGGATAAACACAAGATTGACACGCTGGGACACAAATAAGAAGCTGGCAAATGATAGTGTTAGGAAGACAACTAATGGTAAGGAATAGAAGGCTCCAAGCTCATTTGTTTTGATAAGTCAAAACCATCTTCCAACAGAGAGCACATGCACTGTCCAGAAGGTGAGAACTAACAAGCATTTGCAATGCAATAGGTCTCGCAGTTGTGAGAGTTTGAGCTATTGGCATTGTAAATGGCAATGCCTTTTATTTACGTGTTGGTTTTTAAAACATAAATAAAAGGCATTGTCATTTACAATGCCAATAGCTTAAACTCTCGCAAATGCGAGACCTATTGCATTGCAAATGTTTGTTTGGAGGGGGAAGTGCTGGGAACAGGCGCCCTCGGAATGCCTGTGCGCCATGGCTCGTCTGCTTCATGGCTGTTCTGAAGACTTTTCTTATCTGCTTGTTTATTTAACAAGCAGATAAGAAAATTCTTCACGAGGGCTGTGAAGCACAAAGAGAAAAAAACGCTCGCGATATGTTTTCATTCAGCCACTTGTTAGAATTGGCTTAGGTCGTGATTAATGTTTTTTCCGTGCTTTTGGTTTGCAGGCTGTCACATGGCCTGAGTGAAAACAGATGTGCTTGTCACTATGGGCAGCATCACAAAACTGCAAGGGCGTCAACAAAAGTGACAGCCAGCAAACCAAAAGCACGGATAAAACATTAATCATGACTTAAGCCAATCGCAAATGGTCGAGACACAGGGGCGTGGATTAAAGTCCCCTTCTTCATACTCTTTACTATAGCTCTCGCAGGCGAGGAGCGCATGCACGCTCCAAACGCCAGGCCGAGACCTAAAAAAAGGCTCCAAAAATCAACCAAAATCCTGGTGAAGCCTCACCCACATCAAGAGCACTCCTTCCCCTGACTCGTGGAAACCAATAAGAAAAACATCTCAAAAACTGTCTTCAATCTGAGGTCTTACCACATTCCTCAGAGCCCCTTGGACCCACAGGAAAGACATTTGAAGGGAGTGTAGTGAATGATGATCTGGCCCGAGGCCTCCTAAATCTTCAACAAATGTACAAAAAAAAACATTGCATAGCCGATAGTTTCCCTCACAACAGGAATTTATACAGAGTGAAAAGATGTTCATCTTCCCTTCTAATTAGCTGTGCCTTGCGCTCTTTTCCAGTTCCTTCCTCAACACAGGCAATTTGCCAATAGTATACAAATTCAGCCATGCCTGCCACACAGCCCATGGCTCAACATCAGTACATGGGACAAAACCTACTTAATATAGTCAGAACACAACTGTTCAGAAAACATAATCTTGAGACAGATATTGCAGACACGTGGTTTGCTTCCAAGGTAGAACATATCCAAAAGATCAAGGCTGTACACAAGGCAGGACACAGAAAAAAGTACATTGACTTTTTGCACTGTGAGGCAGGTTCCACTCTGATAGTTGAGTCAAGCAGTGGTGGGGGAACAGGACTGGACCTGTGACCATGGCCTGACTCCCCCCTTCAATGTGCACTCAACTAGGAAAATATTTTTTAAAGCAGTACCTCTCCTATTAATTACATGAACTGCTTTAAAAAGATGGTTTCCTGTTTTGGAAAGCAAATGCAGTGTCCCAGGACTGCTGCCCCTTAAAGCAACCATTCCTGCTTTCTCAGGCGACCAAAGAGGATCACAAATAATTACCTGTCTAATTAATATACAATTAGGCAGCTCATTTTGTGAGTCCCCGCAAATGCCATTTTGCAAAAAATTGGTGGTCAATTTGAACCCTGGTCCTAGCAGAAAAGTGTTTTAGCCCCAATCAGGTGATGCCAAAAGTTACGCACATATTCATTTTCAAGTAAAACTGTTTCTGAAATGGTTAACCTCCAAGAAAAACTAATCAACACATACTCATGAGAAACCGTTGACACGAATCCAGCTGTAGCAGAAAACAAATCTTGCTTTTGTGTAGGTAGAGGTAAAGTGGGTAATATGGAAAACTGGATGATGGGAATTCACCAGGACTTTCACAAAGTTTGCATGACACAAAGCAAATTTGCAAATTCATCACTGGAAGGAGATGAAGGTCGTGTAGGTGTGGATAACTAACCTGAAACGAGGTGTGATTTTGAAATGTTAATGCTTGAAGCATGGTGGTGGAAAGGATGGGTGTGGGTTAACCGACAACACAAAAAGGGATGTGTGGAATTCTTGCTTTGATCTCAGCTACTAATAACCATTCAAGGGTGTATTTCAAGTCCCCAGTTTATCATTTTTAGCGTATTTGTTCCATTAGTTACAGAGCTTAGTCATATGCAAAACAACGCTCTTGGCCTTTCCCCTCGAGGGATGGTGCAGTGGATCCACCGAGGGCATGAATGAATACCAAGCGGTCACTGTGAGAAGTTGGCCTGGTATATGCTGTTCACTAATTAAAGTGGACACCTTGCACCAGAACAATTCGACTCTTATGGTAGATAGGTTTAAGACAACCTTTATAGAAAGCTATCCTAGTGGTAGCTGTGGAGAGCAGCCTTCAGGCTAAGTCTTGAAGGAATGTAAAGCAGCTTGTTTTACCACACAATCTCTTGAATCACCAAATGAAAAGACACCACACAGGTATATATATCAAATATATATGTATTTATTAATAAACACTCCTACTAATCTCTTTATGAGATTAGAGGATAGGAACATATGTACAAGTCAAATATTATCAGGATAAGTTTAGCACAATTGAATATTACAATCTTAGTTTGCTAGACCTAGGTCTAGGGCATCTAGAATCGAGGGACCCCCAAGAACCACCCCAGGTAGTTGTAGGAGACCCACAGGGGACGGACGCGGTGACCTGGCACCGATGCGAATCCTGTACTAGTCTATGCACTCAGACGCGATTGAGATATCAATGTTAAAGGTCCCTTGCGTGTTCGAGGCGAACACACCGATCGGTCCTTGTACGAGTCGAAGGACGCGGTTACAGATGGAATTGCAAGGGAGTTGGACGCGGTGTGTCTAACACAGACGCGAACCATGTACGAGTCAGTGCGATAGTCGCACTTGGAAAGTTAGAGTTTTAGGGCACTTCGAGGGAAGCTACGGCAAGTCACTTACAGGGTAAGTAGTTCTAGGGCCCACACCCACAGGAGCACCGTAGTGCTGAAGTTACCTCACCCAGGGGAGCCGGGTGCATAGGTGTTCTTTGGTGTTGGGTCGCGGCGTCGTTTTCAATGGGAGCCAGTGAAGACTTGCTGCTTGCGGCGACAGGAGAAGTGTCCGGAGGAATCCAAGACTGGATTCGGAAGATGGAAGACCTGAAAGCAGAGGGGACAGTGTTCAAAGTCACTTGGCAGTGACTCGGGGCAAGGAAGATGGATGCCCACCGTCGTCGCAAGATTCAGGTCGTTTGCAGTTGCCTTGACTCTTCAGCCACGAGGTCCAGGAGGGGTCGTCGACAACCAGAAGCTGGATTCAGCGTGTCCCACAATGTCTACAGCTTACTGCGGTGTCGGCAACTCGATCGGAGCCAACAAGCCTTGGTAACAGCAAGTCTTGGGGAAAGTGCGAAGAGACAATGGCGCAGACCAGCAAGGTCTGTGGAACTCACCCAGCAAGGGTACGTCAGGGCTGACCTGGAGCAACTAGGGAAGCCCTTTGGTTTCTTTAGAAAGTCTTCTGGGGACCCACAAGCCAGCTGGCAAGGGATTGCGAAGACGCCTCGGACGGATTCACTCACAGGGGCCCACGGTCACTCGGGACGTAGTAGGCCTCTGATCTTAGGAGGGATTCCTGCTGGAGGCTGGGACCACACGTGGTCCAAAGCACAAGTTCGTAGAACGTTGTGAAGGGGTTGCACTTGACAATAGTGCATGGTACCCAGGGGTCACGGTTCCTCGTTACTCTTGGGGTCCACTGGCCTCAGCTTCGCTGGGGACTCACGATGGCCTTTGAGAAGTCAGGAAATCCACTTCTTGGGCTGCAGAGACTTCGGACTCCGGCGGGAGCGGCATAGTTTGTGACCGTCGTTTGTAGTTTTTGGTGCCTGCCAAGCAGGGGAGTCACTCCTTGACTCCAAGGGAGATTCTTCAGTCTTCCAAAGGTAGTGGAACGTCGAAGGTCCGGGATTCTTCTTCAGAGCGTCGTCCAGGGAAATCTAGGGTGCAATGCACAGGTTCCCCCTCTTATACTAAAAGAAGGGGAGGGACTAGCTCTATGACCCTACCTATGGGAGGGTCAGGGGAGTGGGTGACTACACCCACTTCGCTTTGTCCAGTTTCGTGCCAGAGCAGGGACAGGTAGCCCCTGAGCCGGTTTGAACTGGCATATGCACAGAGGAGCCTTCTGCTCCCCCAGTGCAGGACTTCAAAGCACTCTAAGAGTGCACCCACCCAGCCCCAATACACTAAACCCTGTCTGGGAGGTGGTCACACCCCTTGGGACAGGATATCTATTGTTGGGCTTCCTCCACTGCGAGTGTTGGTCATCAGCAGGAGGGCAGCCCAGTGTCTGTGACTGGTGGCATCCATTTTGTGATGCCCGGGCTCTGCAGGATTCTACCGCGTTTCCACAGTAGGTACATGTCTATCCCTCTAGAAGGGTGGAATGCTACCCCGCCTCCAGGACTGGCGGGGGGTAGTATTCCAAGGTGTTTGACACCAAACACGACATGTTTCGATGCAGCCATTCCAAAGTTAGCATTTTACCGCGAGGATATAATGCACTTAAAAGTATATGGTTTAACCGCATCCACAAACAGCACCAGAGAGTGGACTCTGAGCGCTGCAGAGGGCCCTGCTCAGGCAGAGGCACCCCCTCACATAGAAGCCAAGCACCCTGCCCTCAGGATTGATAGGGCCTGCCTTAGGGGTGACTGATAGGTTTATATGTGTGTGTAGGAGAGATATAGGGCACCTATATCTCAGTGAGGGGTGCTAGCACTTCCTCACTCAGGCTGCAGTAGCAGGCCTGTGGTGTCAGATTTAGTCTGCTTCCCAGGGGTGGCATAATACTTGCTGCAGCCCCTGGTAGGCCTGTGAAGTACCTATGCCCTTGGTACCTAAGGTACCATATACTAGGGACTCATAAGATACCACAGTATCCAATCACTAGTGCACCTAGAGTGCACTCCAAGTCGTTTAAAGAGAAAGCAGATAGGCTGGGGACCTGAATAGCAGGTTCCCAGCCAAACTAAGTCAAAAACCAACAAAACACCAGGAAAAAAGTGGGGGCAACCATGTAGTCAGATTCCACCTTCCTACATAACCCCCCAAACGAAAGGAGATGAGGCTAACCTTGTCCAGGTGAGCCTGTATTTACTGAGTGGCTTATAAGGAAGTACCTGCACTAGCATGGTTACCCCCTGTCTTATGGTCCACTAAGTTATCCCTCACCCTAAGGGTATGAGAGGGTCTCCACCATGGGGAATTACTACCTGTGGGGTGTTTTGGTAAAGGACAAGGCTGATGAGGTGTCTGAGCAGGGAAGTGAGACCCTAGGGAAGTTGGTCTCAGTTTCCTCAGATCACTGGTCACCATGTATGCCTGTCTTTCCATGACTGAGCTGCACTTTGCTCTAAGGGTCAACCTTTGGCTGCCTACAGCTGGGGGTTGGGTCCCTTTGGGTGGAACACTGGAGGGACATGGCAGGTTTGGAACCTTTTGGTTCCAGGTTTGCCCTTGCCTTTCAGAGTCCTTCTGGGGAAGGTCCCTACACAAAGGTATGGGGGATCCCTCAGTGTGTGGAGGAATTTTCACCTGGCTAGGGCTACTAGACTGGGTGCCCCTAATCTGCTGGTGGGGGGTTCCTCTGGACAGGGGGCCCTGTGGGGTCCACTGACCTCCCTGACCTCTGCAGCCCTGGGCTGACTGAGGCAGGGTAGAGAGGGCAGGTTACCTGCTCCAGACTGGGTACCACCTTGGAAGGGTCCTCTGCCATCAGGGGTGGGGCCAGGCCTGACTACCTCTGGGGCAGTTCCTTCACTAGGGGTAGGATCAGTTCCCTGAGGAGGCTGACCCTTACCTGCTGTCTGGGGGAAGGAGACTTTTCTTCAACCCCTGTGCTCTCTTTTGGGGGAGAGTGGGCCATTCTTCCAGGCTCCATCTCTCCAGCATTTCCCTGGGCTGGGGCTGTGGCCATCACAGCCCCACTAGCTTTTTCAGGGACGCCTAGCATCTTCAGATGGGTTTGGTGTTCAACTTCAGCCCAGGCTGAAATTTCCAGATCATTGCCCATCAGGCAATCTACAGGCAAGTTGGGGGACACTGCCACTCTTTTTGGGCCTGTGACCCCCTCCCAGCTGAGATTGACTATGGCCATGGGGTGATCTGTCCTGACACCATCAATGTTGGTCACCTGGTACTTAAACGCAGGTAAAAGCTGGTGAGGGGGACTAGTTTCCCTGCCACCATGGTGACACTAGCCCCTGTGTCCCTGAATGCCACAGCCTTCTGACCATTAATCATTGGCTCCAGTCTGTACCTGCCCAATGCAATGGGACCCATGGTAAAGGTGGCAAATCCTATACCACCATCAGAGTCTGAGGAGTCTGTTGAGGGGGACCTGTCTAAACTAGGGCCCACCTCTGTTCCCCTTGCAAAAGCACCTAACTTTTGGGTGCACTACTCCCCACTGGAGGATTACTACTGGTAGTACCAGGAAGGGTGGTAGTAATAGCTGGAGGAACAGTTTCTCTATTGCCAACCCTGGGGCAACTGAGATCAGTTTTCCAGTGCCCAGGCTTTTTACAGACATGGCAATATGGTTTCTTTTCAGGAGAGGAAGGAGTTTGGGACCCACCCCCAGAAGAGGACTTTTGGGGCCCTGTAGTGGATTTATCCTTAGATTTATCCCCACCTTTCTCTTGGGACTTGGTAGAATCTTTCTTCTGGTCACCACCCTGATTCTTAGGCCTTACCCTGGTTCTGACCCATTTGTCTGCCTTCTTTCCCAATTCTTGGGGAGAGGTCAGATCAGAGTCCACCAGGTACTGGTGTAAAAGCTGGTTTTGACAATTATTAAGGATCTGCTCCCTCATGATCAAATTGTACAATCCTTTGAGATCAGTAACCCTACTGCCAATCAGCCAACCCTCCAGAGCCTTGGTTGCACAATCTACAAAGTCAGTCCAGTCCTGAGTCTGTGCCTTCTGGGTGTCTCTGAACTTCAACCTGTACTGTTCAGTGGTTAAGCCAAACCCATCTATCAGTGCACTCTTCAGGACTTCATAATCATCAGCATCCTCTTCTCTAACAGTGAGGAGCTTGTCTCTACCTTTGTCTGAAAAGGAGAGCCACAAGATTGCTGCCCACTGCTTTTGGGGGACCGGCTGTACTCTACAGGCCCTCTCCATAGCAGTTATCCACTTGTGGATATCATCCCCACTCTGGTAGGGAGGAACAACCTTGCTCAGGTTCCTATGGTCTGGAGTAGATTCTCTGCCTCTAGGGACACTGTTGCTGCCACCAAGGGGTTCTAACCCCTCTCGTCTAGAAGCTCTATGGATATCCAGGGCTTCTCTATCCAGTGCCAACTGCTTGGTTCTGAGGGCAACTCTTGCTTCCTCATACTGCAGCAGTTTGCACATTCTTTCAGAGGAGGTCTCTCTTATGGGAAAGTATGAGTTCCTCTGGTGGACAAATTCTCTGCCAGAGTGATAAGAGTGCTCAGATTCCCTGGAAGGGGACCTATGCCTCTCATCCACTCTGTCAGTTCTCTTAGGGAGAATTCCTCTGTTCTTTTCAGGCCCCTTGAGGCCTGGCCCTTCAATCACAGAGTCCTGGTCATTCGGATTTTCATCGTCTGACCCAGATACTGTAATTGACCCACCCACTGATTCAGACCCATTAGCTCCTAGAGCCAATCTAAGATCATCTGCTGTCAGCAGATCTATCAGGTGTAGGGTTGAGGGACTCTGTCCTAGTCTCAGGTGTCTTTCAACACACATGGCTCTCAAGTCAGAGAAAGCCATGTCCTTATACTGAGGCTGAGTGGATCCACTGGTTCCACCCTTTAAGGACATTCTAGTGTTGTGCAGTTTTGTACTACCTACACTAGTTTGTGGCCTACTGATACTAGCTTGAGCTGTAGAAAGGGTGTGCTATCCCTTGGCACACAGCTCTAAGTTCAGTAGAACTTATCGATACTAAGCTTGACTTTATATGTACCTTAAGTACCTATAGTGGTTTTCAGTTAGTAATTCAAATAGAGATTTTGACAAAAACCAAAAGCAGGAGTTCACTTCAGCTTTAACTCTGCAATCAGGGCCATTGTTACTTTTCCCTACCTCAATCCACTAAAACATGCATGGTGAACTCAGAAGGGTAAAGTCAGTAGCAGGAAACAAGGCCTAAACAAGGTGGGGTAATCACCACTGTGACTTGTCTGCCCTGTTGCAGAAGGTCTCTAGGTCAGGGGTTTTGAGGGTAGAGACATCTGAGGCTGTATCAGCAGAAACCTAGCATGTCCCACATCGCTAAATGAGGTGGTAGAGCATTGAGTTTGGCAGATTAGGAGTCAATTGTTTTTTTCCATTCATTTCCTTGACAAGTTCTAGTGCATTGTCACATTCTGCATTGATGGAACATCAGCAAAGGTCTCTGATGAGGCTTAGAATGCTATTTGGAACAGTGTCCCTGCCTTTTGTTTGTCACATATCAATCACAAGCAAACAAAACAAAATGCAACAGTTTGTGGTTTGGCCCAATGATTACATTAATGCAAAAGTACATACAAAAGATGGCCTATAAACCATTAGCTTTATCTTTCTAGTTAACTGATACCAACCATAATATAAAGCAGTTAAATCTCTTTCAAGTCTAAAGTTGGTTTCTCATCTAAATAAAATTAGAATCTCCAGCATTGGATTCAGTGGGCACAATTAAGTCAAACGAGAAATGTACTTATCAGTAGGCTCCAAATATAGCTAGGCAATGATAAAAAGCTGCACTTCTTCTGTATTACAGTCCATTATCCTAAAGTATTTAAATATAAAACAGTGTTTAATTGTGAAGTATGTTTCTATCTTGAAAACCACAGACTGTTTTGACACACATCCCACTCTTGTATGCTTAGTTAAACAGTAAACAAACTATGACTGTGTTAGGGTCTGCAAACTTCACAGTTGAACAAACAGTCTCTCCCCCACAGGAAATTAACACATTCTACCTGTCTTATTCAGTACCAGATTTTTGGCAGTGTTGATTACTGATGCATGGATGCATTTGAAGAATATTGAAAGCCCTGTAATGCAAATGCTACACATCATAAATGGAGCATCCGCTAAGTAATATTTGCGTTAGAAATTAGACATATTGTAAGATTGTTTGTCTGAGTGTGTGCATGTGTGTGTGTTTGTGTGGGTATGTGTATGTGTGGTGCACCTGTGTGTGTGTGTTGGGGACTTTTTTCACTTTAAGGATGTTAGACCTGTTAGCCTTAGGGTGGTCTTCCCCCAAACTTTTTGCCTGCTTTCCTCCAATTTTGCTGCATTTGTTTTTGTTGGCCTTAGGACTCTGTACATTTTACCACTGCTAAAGTGCATGTGTTCACTACCCTAAGCATGGGTTGATTGATATATATCCAATTGGCCTATTTAATTTACTTATAAGTCCCTAGTAAAGTGCACTACATGTGTAAAGGGCCTGTAAATTGAATACTACTAGTAGTCCTGCAGTACTGATTGTGCCACCCACTTAAGTAGCCCTTTAAAACCTGTCTCATGCCTGCCACTGCAGAGCCTGTTTGTGCAGATTGCACTGCTGTGTCAACGTGGCATTTGAAACCCCTCGCATATAGGTCACCCCCAGGGAAGGCCCTAGGTAGCCCATAGGGCAGGGTGCTGTGCAATTCAAAGGTAGGACATGTACCTTTACGTTTTGCATGTCCTGGTAGTGAAAAACTCCGAAATTTGCTTTTCACTTCTATGAGGCCTACCCCTCCCATTGGTTAACATTGGGGATTCCTTGTTACATCTAATAAACTGTAAATCCCAATTGGAAGGAGATAGATCTGTCATGTTTAGTACCTATGGAATTGCAATGATAAATCCTCTTTAATGGGAAATCCGAATGTATCATTCCAATTTTGAAAATGTCCTGTTGTTCAATTTAGTCTTTATTCGATAATTTACAATCATAAAAGACACAATACAAACATAAAAGTGTCATAAAATGTCATATAAACAATAACACCCTAAGAAATAAAAATCAGCTATATCGAATTTCCTATCATCATTGACTAAAATAATAAATATGTTAATACATCCATAAAACCATTTCCTACACAATTTGTCCAAAAGGCTGCCTACTTACCATTAACATAGTCAAGTAGTATGTGCAATTACCAGACCAGCCTCCAAATTTTTCCTTCTCAGAGCCCAGAACCAACTAAGAAATTTCGCCATCGCGATCACAATATCTGGACTTGTGTTCGATACCAAGATACGCAAAGCTGTCATACATGATCTGGTACCTAGATTGGAACACAGTGGCTTAAGCCACCTTCGACGGGGGCCATTATAGGCCGGGCACACAAACAATACATGGGTTATCGACTCAACCTGGGATGGACACGAAGGGCAGTTGGTATCAGGAGCCTTGTTCCATTTTGCAGTGAAAGATCTTAAAGGGAGAGTGCCCACTCTGAATTGGTGATATAGTTTCCTATCACCAGGTTTTGTAATCAGATTTCAGTAGGCTTCTGCTTCCATTGCATGCTTGTGCTCCAGAAAGATACCTGTGAGCGAGCTACTGCTCACCCCTGACAATGTCTTTTTAGTAATCATAACCCAGTAAAGTTCTTTGTACTCATTTTTATTGGGAAATAAGTTCCCTATAGGATCTTCCCACAAGTGACGAAGCCCCATGTCAGACAAATTACCCTTAATCTTATGGAGCCATTTAATTTTAGAGGACAGATCGGAATTCCTAATATACATTAGTGCATTGGCGTAAGACGTCAATTCAGGGGTAGTCCAAAGCCTCCTCCAGTAAGCTAGGGGTCTAAATCCAGCAGCCTCATCAAAGGAGGTACATCCCAAGTCAAACATCAGGGGCTTGATGGGGGTTGATTGGGGAAGGGCGGTCAGTGTTCTCAGAAACTTATTTTGAGCAAGAACTAGGGGTGATAAATTTTCAAACCCCCAGAGTTCAGCACCATATATTAAGGAGGCTCTAATCTTCCCATTATAAATCGATAGAGCGGGCCCCACCGGTTTGGTATTTGAGAGTCAATGTTCTTTAAGTAGGGTTCCTACTAACTGGTTGTGCCTAAGAACTAAAACGTCTAACTGGGGAGTCCAGTTCATCTTCCTACCCATAGTCACTCCTAGATATGTGAAGGTATCAGTTTGTTCCAAAGGTGCTTTATTCATTTCAACTCTCCCTTTAATGAGTTTGTGTTTATGCAGCACCATGAACTTGGTTTTGTCAGCGTTTACTACAAGTTCTTGGTCGTTGCAGAACTCTATAAATCTATCAAGGGCACGTTGCAGACCACATTGGGTTTTAGATAAAATTAAAGTATCGTCTGCAAACATTAAAAGCGGAACCCTTGAGCCGGCAAGAGTTGGAGCATCTGTTGGAAAATTAGTATAATACGAGATAACCTTGTTTATAAACAAGGAGAATAGGGTAGGAGCAAGGACACACCCTTGCCGCACTCCCTTGTTAACTGGGAAACGATCTGTTAATTCGCCCTGCTGCCCCCACCTAACCTGAGCATAATTTGCCTCATGCAGTTTGATGATAAAGCTTAGGATTTCTAGGGGCATCCCGGCCTCCTTTAGTGTGTCCCACAGCTTATGGCGGGGGACTAAGTCAAATGCTGATTTTAAGTCAACAAATGCTGCATATAGAGTTCCCCCCGCTAGGATCACTGTGCTCCAATATGTCATCATAAATCTAAAAACTTGGTCGATGGTACTGACATGGGGTCGAAAACCCGCTTGATAGGTAGATAATACATTCTGGTCTAATATCCATTCATTTACTCTACCTAGCACAAGTCTGGCAACTATTTTCTGTAAAGTGTCAATTAGGCTTATCGGCCTGTAGTTGCCAGGTCTGGCACGGTCACCCTTTTTATATATGGGAATGATTTCGGCCCCGCGCCAAGTATCTGGAATCGGCGCGCCTCTAGCAATAGCATTTATGATGATAAAAATATATTCAGTCCAGTTCTTTCTATCTTTTTTATAGATATCGGCCGGGATGCAATCCAGGCCAGGTGCCCTCCCTGCTGGAACCCCGTCCAAGACCCTTTCTATCTCCCCTTTGTCAAATATTAAAACAGTATCAGTATTAGCCACAGGGTAGTCAATAACAATACTCGACGAGGAAGCAAATTGGGCTTGATAGTATTCCACCCAGAGTTTGGGAGGTACATTGTTCACTGGTGTGGGCCCTATCACATCACTACCCCATTTGACTAATTGCCAAAATTTTGACCAATTCTTCCTATTACTGGCATTAGTTAAGCTCACCCATCTGTCCTCGTCAAAATCCTTCTTCGCCTTTATTTGTACTTTTTTATAATTTACCCTTGCTAATTTGACCTCTTGGGGAACCCCTTTCTTGATTGCTTTTGAAAGATGCTTAAATGCAACTCCGCAAGCCTCATTATACCAGTTGGCCGATTTTTTTATATAGTGCCTAATTGGTTTCTTATTTTTTGTGAACAGAGTCTTCAGTTTTGCAAATAGATCCTCATGAACCTTCATATAATCTAATGAGGATTTATCAGGAGAGTCTAATGAGCCAAGCGTTAGTAAGGTTTCTTCCACCGTTGCCTTAATCTGCGTCAAGGTACCCTCATCTTCTGAGACTACGGACCATTTCAGCCGTCGGCAATCTTGTGACATAGTTACTTCTCCTATTGCAGTTTTCATGTCAGCCAATGTGGGATCCAACCCCGTCCTAGCTAAGGTTAGTACTAATGGATCGTGGTCACTCTCCGGTCTATGGTGTACCATCATATCCACCAGTCTAGGCCAGAGCTCTAAACTAATAAGAATATAGTCTATTCTGCTTCTTCTAGTCCCAGTAGAGAACGTATTAGAACCATCTATATCTGAGGGGGATCTCCCGTTAGCAGCCCTTAGCCCCCTCCCGAGGGATAAGCTTTTTAATTGTAACGCCGCCTCTGTCCACTTGATGATTGGTGGCAATGATAAAGACGGGATCCCCCAACTCTGGTCTTCCTCCATACTGAGACTATAGTCATCTATGCCTAGGGGCTCAAATGTACAATTAAAATCACCTGCAATCACCAGAACATTTGAGCCTACTAAGTCATTAATAATTGTATCCAGGAGGGCAATAGTTGGTGACGCTTTCCCACCCACAATTCCTCTCGCATACACATTAATTAAGATAAAGTCTAACTCACCCTTTACACGAATCTTAATAGCAAGAATGTCTGGGCTATCTACTGGTACTTCCACTATTTGGAACGATGTCTGTTGCTTAACCCATATAATCAATCCCCCACTAGATCTCCCCTTACTATTTGCAACAGCCGCTTTACTAAAAGCTAAATATCCTGGGCGGTAGATCATGTCTACTGACCAAGTCTCTTGGAAGGCACTGATATCATACCCCTCAATAGAGCATGACCAATCAGCGGACAGGGTTTTTGAGAGTAAACCGGCAATATTCCAAGATAGCAGGGAAATTAGGGAGGGAGTTATATCAGCAGACTTTATCATACATGATACGGACTGCGCACACACCTGTCTCTTATCCTCTACTTTATAAATTCCCTTTATGGGGGTTAGTAGGGGGGTAGGAGAGCTATCCACCAGCTCAGCCCGGGTCGGGGTTAGTGGATGTAGTCAATCACATATGGCTAGATCAGATAATGGCGCAAACCTATTGGTCAGAGGGACCTCTAATGGTCTATTTACAATACCCAGAGGTGCCCAGAATTGCCTATCATTCCCATTGGAATTCAGCGCCCTTGAATAATATGGCCCAGATTTATAAAAAAACCCTAATGGTAAAATGGTCACTTTATCCATGTATCTTCCTGGCATTCCTCCCAAATTTTCCAAGAGAAATCTGGTTATATGGACATTGTTAAAATTAACAACAACACAATCACCATTTCCTTCCTTCCTCGAGGGGCCAATCCATGGAGTACGTCTGGCCATAATCATGTGCTTATCAACACACTCCTCCCAAATCCCAACATCCTTAAGACGATTGTTAAACCAATGCAAAGATTTTAGCAACAGTTGGTCAGTAGTTTCAGACTGCGCTTCCCGCAGTGGTGGAACGTTCATCAGGACGACCACTAGAGGGGCAGCTGCCGGAGGAAGGTGAAGGGCCGGAGGATTAGCATACACAGCATTCTGTCCCAAGCCTCTGGATCCTTGTCGGCAAATAGATTTGCCGGCTTGTCCGGCTAAAGGGCAGTTTATACAGTTATTATCCTGCGTTAAGACGTTCACTACTTCCACTTCCACTCTATCAACATCCGGAGGGCTCGGATTTGATTGTGCAAATTCACTAGACATGTTCCCTAAGTCAACTTCATCCTTATGCAAGGGAACTGTTTTATTTTGTATTACTACAGCTACATTCGTGGGTGGCCCAGAGGCAGTTGGCTTAATTGCCTGCAAACTTGGAGGCTTACGTTTAGCTAAGTCCTTGTCAGGGACCAAAAGCCCCGTATTACTGTTTATAATCACAGGAGTAGGCTTAGATTGAACAAGTAAGTCCTCAAGCACGGAAAAGCCTGTCTTAGCCTGGGATTCAGAGTTGGTTAATCGGTCCTCTATCCGGCTCAGTCTATATGTGATAGGAGATAGTAAGGTTGATAATACATTTTCCAGCCTTCTCCACATTTCCTCATTGGGATTCTGGCTAGGGCCACCCAAGGATGTAAAGTTGAAGTCCGGAAAGGCCGGGGCTTCATTGCCTGATGTACTGCATTCGGCTACTAAATCACAACCACTGTTGTTGTTAATCCTTGGCACTTTCGCAATTGACGCCCTTTGTGGTCCACCTCCCCTCTTCCTTTTAGCTGCAGGATCTGGAATGGTTTTATTGGTTTTTGTAATGTTTTTTTTTGTAGATCTGGCTGAAGTTCGTAAAGGCATGCTGACAACGGTGTTGATTGCGGCTACTGACGAATGTACAATACTCTCCGAAAGGAAACCTGTTCGGGTGAGCGCAGAGCCGCTAGCTTCATTGTTAGTCATAGACATAGAAGAATTTACCGCCGAATGCACCGGAGAGAGAGCAGAGGCGATTGAACCCAGGGACGACCTTTTGGTTAATTGCGGGTCCAGGGATAATCTTCGCTCAGTAATCGCTATCTCTTTCTCAAGCACAGAAGCAGCCCTTAAAATAAATTGATCCAACGTCCCCGCTACCCTGCCCCCATTGGGTGCACCCATCAACTTCCCGTCTCGCTTACTCATCGTAATATTTGGGCCCAGACAGTCAACAGATGTTAATGGGAGCAACTGCTATATTTATCGGGACTGACCTTGTGATATATATGCTTTTAGAGGGGGGGCCCGGCCCGGCCTCGTCCGGTCTCCGACGGGCTCAGACGGGCCCGCCCTTGGCCCGGGTTTAGCCCGGCGCGCGCCCGCGCGCGTCCCGCGAAGCAGGAGCGGCGAGGTGCTGATGTAGGCTGTGGCAAGGAGGCACAGGTGCGGGGCAAAACCTCCGGGCTTCCTGGGACTTGCAGTCCCTTCTCCAACAAGTACAGCGTCCTCCTCACAAGGCGAGGTGCTGATGTAGGCTGCGGCAAGGAGGCACAGGTGCGGGGCAAAACCTCCGGGCTTCCTAGGACTTGCAGGCCCTTCTCCAACAAGTACAGCGTCCTCCTCACAAGGCGAGGTGCTGATGTAGGCTGCGGCAAGGAGGCACAGGTGCGGGGCAAAACCTCCGGGCTTCCTGGGACTTGCAGTCCCTTCTCCAACAAGTACAGCATCCTCCTCACAAGGCGAAGTAAGTTGCCATTTTCCTGCTCTTAGCTCTGTGTGCCTGCAGCCTGTCTCTGATTGCATGTCTGCGTTGAGTGACAGCTGGGCTTATGTATTTCATCTAGACAGCCACAATCAAAGGGAGCTTAGGTGTGACTTGATGGCCATCCTGGGAGGATGGGAGGGAGGAGCTGGGCACTGCCTCACATTTACACCAGAATAGGCTGTTTCCTCTCCCCAGACAAAGAGCTGCATAGCCCCTGTAGTGAATCTTGAGCCAGGGCAGGAAGGAAGGACCTCTGTGCACTTCAAAGCACTTCTCTGAATTCGCCCCCACTTCAAAGACACCACTGGGTATAAGAACTGGACTTCAGACCCTTCCACTTCAGTAAACTTCTGGACCTGTGGATACTCTTCCAGGAAGAAGGACTGCTGTGCTGCTGAAGGACTGCCACTCTGCTGGACTGTGGCTCTAGAAGAGCTGCTTTCTTGTTGTGCTGACCTCCTGGCTGCTGCCCTTCTGGTTTGGGTGAGAAGGACTAGACCTGCATCACCGGACCGCCAGAACCCAGCGTGGCTCCAAGGGCTAGTTGGCTAACCTCCTGATCTAAAGTCTCTGGGCCATAATAGACATCCAGCTATCCTGCATCTGCACCTGGACTCTGCCATCGGTGAGTCTACCCTGCAAGTGCTTGCTCAACATTTCACTTTTTTGATTTTGGGCCAGTCCAGTGCGACCAGATATCCCTTCCTGACGCTTAGTGCTTTTTGGTGCTATTTTCACTTAATTCTTCTAAGATATCTCTGGTTCTACATATTGGATTTTTGTTCTTTTTTGTGTCAATTTATTTATTAAAATATAATCTATTTTTCTCATCTCGTTTGGGATTTTTCTTGTGTTGTGTTTTCACTTTAATGCTGTTTGTGTGCTGCATAAATAATTTACACATTGCCTCTAAGTTAAGCCTGACTGCTTGTGAGCCGAACTACCCAGGTTTAAGCACAGGTTAATTCAGTGACATTTAGTGGTTCACCCTGCAAGGTATGGTGTTTGTTTCTTGACTAAGTTTTAAACCCAAGTCAACTAGCAACCCCATTTCTCACAAAGGTAATTGTTTTTATGTCATTCTCAATTAGCCTCACATGTGATTGGCTTGTGCATTGTCCACATATTTATTCTTTATTCTAGGGAAATATTTCTAGTGTGCTACGGCCACCCTAGTAAGGGTCTCTTGCCAGTACAGCAATAATTTAAGCTGAGATGTTCAAATGCACTATCATTGGAGAGAGACTTGTAAAAAAGGTAAACCTGCTGTCTGATCAAAAGGCAATTTTTCAAGGTAGAAAGGATTACAATAAACAATGTGAGCATGAATGTATGAATTCAATTGATGAAATGTATCGAGCTCCAGGTTTCCTAGGCTTTTAACTTTCTTAACAAGCCCATTGACTGCTGCCAAAGTCTGCTATCTCAGAGATTAGGGGAATTGGTGGTAGACTAATTCTCAGTTTTAGAGTGATTTAACTTCAGCCACTCTTAAATTACATACAGAGAAATCTGGCAATTCTTGGACACTATTTAGAGGACAGCAAACAGGACCTACTAATCCTCACCATTCATAAAGGAGGAGAAACCTGGGGACTTATTTACAATCCACTTGCGCCGCCGGTGCATCACTTTTTTTGTCACACTGGCGGTACAGTGTGCTAGCCCATATTTACAAGGCCACGCAAAGCCACCCTGCGTGGTTTTTCATGGCCTTGTAAATCGGCCCCTTTTCACATATCACTTTGCGTGAAAGGGGCGTGCCATGGGTGTTGCTGTGGGTATTCCCATGGATTCTGCTGCATTCCCAGATTTACAACATTTCGTAAACCTGATAGTCGATGCTGCTGTCAATAAGCAGTGGGGGGTGGCAGGGCAGCAGGGGGGGTTGAATTAAAAAAATAAAATAAAAAAACGTACCTGATCCTGCGGCCGCCTCGTACTTCGGTTCTTCTCCATTCTCCTGCTGCTCCTGACATTCTCTGGGACAGGCTCCCCAACCAATTCAGATGCTGCTCTCATACAATGGAGCAGTGCCAGGATTGGCCTGAGCGGGCTGGTTTGATGCTCCATTCAGACACAGGGAGTCTGTGCCGTTATTCTACAGCCGGGTTAGAGAAACCTTGCTGCGCATGTCTGTTTGGCCAGCCTAAGATGGCAGGCCAAACAGACATGCGCACTTAGAAGTGCACCAACCACTCCTCCCTGTGACCCCAGCCCCGCCCTACACATGCTGGCTTGCCAACAGCTGAAAAATAATACAATAATAGAATATTGTTTTATTTTTCAGCTGCTGGCTCTGAGCCAGTGGGGCTAAAATCCTCCGCCATTGTGGAGGAGCCGCCGCTGGAACCTTGGAATGTGTCAGAATCCTAGGCCTCCCCAGGGGAGGCGTAAAGAGGTGCAACGAGGAGAAATACTTTTTTCTCTCCTTGTTTTTCCTCTTTCTATGTGTGCTGCATTCTGCAGCATGCATAGAAAGAGGAAAACACCATCAATGATTGTTTTTGTGCAGGAAGGTGTTTCTTCCTGCACAATAACAATCATCCATGCAATGCAGGCACCCTTGCACCATGGTTCAAGGGTGCCTGCGTTGGCGCATGGCAGCCTATTATGCTCCAGCGCAGAGGAAAGCACAGGGATGTGTCGTATTGTTTCAAATATGACACATCCTTGTGCTTTTAAAATGACGCAGCTCGGTGCAGCAAAATGTCTTGCGACGCCGCTCTACATCATTTTGTTGCAAATGAGGCCCAAATTTCAAATTAAACAATACAGGGTGAGAAGCGAAGGCTCTTTTCTTTTATATGAAGATGGAATACTCAAAGGCTGCACAAGCCTTAAGGTTCTCATTCTGATGCTGCATCTTCATCTTCTACTTCAATGCCATCATCTGGGGAACCCCTTCATCAATTATTCACTCTTCAGAATACTCTTATGATTTCTGCATCTGGTTTGTAGAAAAGAAAATATGCTTCGTATGTTGTTTTATGGCTTTCAACTTTGCTAGAGAAAGCAGGTTAGCACTTGCCACTGATAGAGCACTCCATGCTCTTAATTTGTAGGGTGCATTATAATCATGAAAAATCTGCATTCATATACGTATCATGTGATTATGTTATAAATTGTATTATTAGAATGAATTTATACCATTGTATCCAGACAGATAAACGAGATTTGTAATGTTATAATGCAGAATTGGATTAATATTGTGCATTTATTTAGAGGCATTATGTAAACGCATATGCATAGCATAAACATTAAGTAGTGTGAATGTATTAGATTATGTAAACGACATGTATAGTGTTTTGTGCAGTGATTAGACATTGAAAAGTGTTCTTATGTTGGCTAACCTTGTAGGCCTAACTCGTAAGTTTCGATTCTTCTTGTTTGCTCTTCAGTTATAAGGTAAAGAGAATTTATGTGTGTATAGAAGGTTTCTTTTCACTCCTACTACATGCCCTGGAATTTGACCTTGCTATTTCTGATTTAGGACGACACTTGGGGAGGAAAGGAATGTCTTTGAAGAGTCTGAACAAGCAAGAAGGGAGGACACCTTCCGTGCTTGGTGGAACCTGGGAGGAAGGTCATTGGAGAGGAGCTCAATTAATTGGAATTTGTGGAAAGTAACTCAAAGAATCTTAGAGCGAGCTCCGTAGCTTTATGCTACTTGACCCATTTAACGTGAGTGCACTTCTTAGGAAGTCAACACGTGCTGACACTTTTATAGGGGATTCTGATCGGAGAGTTAGGTAGGGATGTCACTCTAAGGATAGGTTAGGGACAGATTATTCTTTTAAATCTCTTAACTACAAATGAAGAAAGAATTGGACACAGCGTCTATACTCAGTTGTGTTCTTATATTGGAATTCATTATTTTGTGTCTTTTGTGCCGAATGAACTATCTTCGTAGATTTGGTTCTGTACTTATATTCCTATATCTCTATACTCTGATATTGAGGTGTGCTTATATTCTGTTTTTTCTGGCATTGTAATAAATCCTAGAAATACAATTGGGAGTTTGTGGTCTTTTAAACATAGAGAAGAGAAAATGTATATTGTTAACTTCCCTTTACACTTCTTTAGCAGGCAATAAAGACCATCGGCCAGGGATCCCTAATTAAATTTAGCACACAAAATCTGGCTCTATCAATTGGTAGCAGAAACAGATGGATGCCTCTAGAAGTGTGGGGGAACTTAGGGAAATCTAGAATAGAATCAGGCCCAAAACAGAGCCCATGACCGAGAGCAGGAAACGGCGGGCGAGGACGGAGGTTGGCGGAAGTTGGTGATGCGACGGACATCTGGCAGTAGAGTGAGTATGAAATGTGTTGTGAGTGTTAGATTGCGGTGATGATTTGATTGAGTGATGTCTTGCGGAGTTGGAATGAGAGTCGAGTGAACGTGGGTTTATTGGTTTACTGGTCCGAACACGTGCGGATCAGGAGGTTTTTGGAAAACGGACTCAAGAGTAAGTCCAAGTTCCCGGGATAGGTACGTGGTGTAAGAGGCACCACTTGGCTGTTATTGTCTGATTATTGATGTGGGTGTCGTGGAGCGCTATTGACGACCCACTTGGGATAGGGGATTTTGTGTGAGTGGATCTAATAGAGTCGTGGGTAGAAATCTTCGAGTACTAGGGGTGGACTACGACGATTCGAGTGACCGATGCAGGAAGTGGGTCACGGGATGTGAATGTTCTTGAGAGAGTGTATACTATCGATCTTATAGTCGACAGACAACTACTTGGTTTATTGTAACTGCAAGTTACTGTGACTGTCTGATAGGCAGTTACTTGGTTTAGTAGCTTTGGATAGACAGTTACTTGGTTGTATGAGTGTGAGAGCGAACATGAATGTTGAAATTGTGAAGGAGAGTGAGCCGCTGCAGAGAGTGAGAGTGACGTCAGGGTGAGCCGCGCTGTGATAGGTCGGTCGGTGTAACGCCGAGCTGAGATTGGATGGTTTTTGGCGAAATTGGAAAGGGAAATTGTGGTGTGACAATTGAATATAGAAATGAGGTGCTTTAAAGTGTTGCAAGATTTATCTAGAGGAGATACAGGTGTGATGACTCGGGTAGGGGAAGAAGCCCCCCCAGAGGATATCCCGGCACATTATATGGCAATAAATGTAGGACTGCATACAATAGTGTGGCTCCAAAATTGGCATAAGATTACAGAGAAGGAGGGAGAATTGGCGTTCCCACGTTATGGGTCATTTCGAATGGATGTATTCTTCCAATTAAGGGGAGTGATGTCTTCATTAAAACCTCCACCTAGACCTACACAATTTGAGGCGTTACACGCATGGATGCGGGCAGCACAACCTAGGAAAAGAGAAAACTCACAGGGAAGGATGAAAAGAGCAGTGAAGTCATATCAGGATGCTCGGTGGGATGCAGAGTTGAAAAAGTGGAGGGTTGATACCATTGAGGGAGAACGATTATACCCATTGATGATTCAAGGGGTTGGTGCACGGACAGGAGATACAGAAGATGACAGTAATACAGAGGATAGTCTATTAGACAGAATGTTATCGGAGCGTCCCCCACCTCTGATACAACGATTTGAGGAGGGGAGAAGAGGACAGACAGAAAGAAGTATGGAAGGAGGGGGGATGATGCCGATAGGCTTAGACTCAACAGTGGTAGGAAAGATTGCGGTGGGAACGGACGAGGCAGAATGGACAACAATTGGAAATACTGAAACCAGAAGGGCTAATTGTGAGATGCGGTTGCCTGAAGCCCTTACGGTCCCGGTTACCATCGGACCCGTGGTTTCAGTATACGATCCAAGTAGAGGAATAGATAGGAGTCAACAACAGACAAGAGGGGGGGAAGAAACTATCTCTGGAGGGACCATTACGATGGGAGGTACGGGTGTAACTTTGGCACCTGTGGAAACTAGCACTCCAATGCCCGCAACGGCAGATCCTTCAAGGGTGTGCAGTGGGACAGAATCAAGACGGACAGGTGCATTGAGGAATTCTAGGTCAGAAATAAGAATGTGGGATCCACCAGAGAGGGATTCTATGAGGAGGCCGATGGAGGAAGGAATGAGACAGGAAAGGGATAGAACACCACTTGGGTTTCGGAATGAAGGATCGGAGAGATGGTGGAGGAGCCAGAGTAGTGAGAGGGAAACCCACCCTATGTTCCAAATTGAAAGGAGAGAGGATCGAACGAGAAGTCAGAGTTGTGATAGAGAAGGACAGGGTGATGTGATGAATCAAGGAACGCTCAGAGGGACGATGAAGGCAAAGTTGTTGGATGTGTTGAAGTTAAAGGCGGAACTAGATGAGCTTGAAGGGAATTTGCCTATAGAGAGGATAGAGTTATATGAACCAGATGAGTTGTTGTTTGTGGCCAAGGATGTTACTAGGAAGGCAGAAAAGGCGCACGAAGGGATAGCTCAGTTGGCTCGAAAATATAATGTGGGTTTGACAAAAACAAAAATGATACAGGGGACTCATAGGTTAGAGTACACTGATCAGGAATTAGAGGAAAAGAGGACAACAGGGTTGAAAACTCACATCCGAGAACTAATTATAGGAATTCGACCTTGGAGAGAGTTGGGAGTGTGGGAAGCGAGATGGTCTAAGAAGAAGGATGCTAAGAAAGGGATAGGAGAGTGTACGGAATTACCCATTGCGAGAGGTACAGAACAGAGGGTACATGCATGTGCCCTGGAGCAGGGGTGATATAGCAGCTTTTACGAATAATTTTCCTCAGCTGAGGGAAAAACCTGCAGAATGGTATAAACAAGTTGATTGGTTTGTGAAAATATCCAAAGTATTGTCGATAGATCTAAATACTTTGTGTGAAATTATGGTCCCGGGAGATTTGTGGACGGCATGCAAAATATCAATTGAATGGCCTGTCGCAGAACCAGAAAGAGATGCAGTAACTAATGGGCTGTCACCTGAGGTGATGAGAAAGTACAAACAGGCGATCTCATGGCTACAATCTAAAATTGCCCCCCAAAGCATTGATTGGCTTAAGATTGATTGAACCACCCAGGAGTCTAAGGAATCAGTACATGACTATTATGAAAAGCTCCTACTAGCTTTTAAACAGCATAGTGGGTTGGATACTTTGGAACAGAAGGATATGGGACAGTTTGTCTCGAAATTTGTGTTAGGATTGAGACCTGAGATTAGTTTAATGATCCAACAACATTTAATCTGTTGGCAGAACAAGTCGGTGGATGAGATTTTGCGTTATGCTAAATATTGTAGCGATCAAGTTGAGTCCACCCACAAGAAAATGAAGGATAAGTTGATGATGGTGCAGTTGAGAAATGCAGAGAGACCAGATTTTTTCCAAGGTAATGGAGGTACAATGGGAAGGAGACCAGGATGTGGACGAGGGGCGAATCAGAATATAGCAGACTCTCCAGGACAAGGGAGAGGGAGAGGAATGGTTCCTGGGACAGGAACCGAATGGGTTAATCCTAGGAGGAATACTGCATGTCATTATTGTCACAAGATTGGGCATTGGAAGCGTGAGTGTCGTTCAAATCCAGCAAATCAGATGCAGTATATGGGGAAAATGTACAAGTATCCGAGGGAGTGGAGACAGTGACTAGACCTAGGTCAATGTACGGGGGAGGTTCTGACCAGTTGGTGCAGGTGCCTCAAAACCCTGAGGATTCCTCAAGGCAATCAGATGTATCAACAGATGCCTTTTATTGAAATATTAGACTATTCTGATTCAGACCCTTTGGGAGGACAGGGTCTTGAAGGGGACCAAGGCTGCACACTTGGGGCAGCCTTGGAAGTAGACCAGAGGGGACCATATGTGGAGGCGGAGGTAATTGGTCACCCCATTACTTTCCTGATTGACACTGGCGCTGCCCGTTCTACTGTAAGGACAGCGGTGATTCCCAACTTGTCCCTTTCTGGATGAACGGTTCAGGTAGTAGGAGTTTCCAATCGAAGAATGACAAATCCATTGACGGACGAGTTACCTGTGAGAATAGAGTCTATGATTGCACAAGGCGTTCTAAGAGAAATAAGGGGAAGTCCCTGTAATTCACCTATAATGGGATTGCAAAAGCCAAGTGGCAAGTACAGAATAGTACAGGATTTGAGGCGGGTTAATGAGATCGTAATTCCATGTTGTCCTGTGGTACCAAATCCAGCAGTGATCTTGTTTCAAATACCGTGCGAGGCAGAGTGGTTCACAGTCATTGATCTGTGCCAAGCATTCTTTTCAATACCACTCGATGAGGAGAGCCAATTTTTATATGCTTTCCGGCTGGAGGATCGTGTGTTAACATGTTGTCGTATCCCACAAGGGTATACTGAGAGCCCATCTATTTTTAATCAACTATTGAAAAAGAATCTTGAGAGTCTAGTACTGACACAGAACTCAGTTCTTGTCCAGTACATTGATGATCTTCTAGTTGCCTCAGAGACAGAGGACACTTGTAGGATAGATACTGTGACCTTGTTGAATCATCTGGCAGAGAATGGACACAAAGGGGCCGATTCCGATTCGGGCCAGAAAATGTACCGACCGACTCGGTACAGGAATATAGTCCGACCAACACGTACCGGCGCCGTCCAACCCGGGTAGTACGATGAAATGCATGTGAATCACGACCGACTCGTACGGAACTCAAGCCGAACGACCGACCCGGACGGAAACAAGCTATCCGGCCGGGAAACCACGCGAATAGAACCGACCGACACGCACCAGGAATGAACCCGAACGAAACGTACCCGCGAACTCCGACCCGCGCAGTACGATGCAATGGGTGCAAAATCAGACCGATTCGCACGGAGCCCAAGCCGTACGACCGACACGCATACAAAAGCCAGCCGAACAAACACAATACTCCGCGACCGACGCGTACGCCGCATATGAAACCTAGCTGAAACACAGCGGGAACGACTCGGAGAGGCGCGCACGAGACAACTGCAACGTCCTACTCGGTCAGAAGAACGTCTCCTACATGTACAATAATTACAAATGAAAAAATACAAAAAAAGAGGGCCAAACAAGCAATGACAAAGCCAATAAATACAGGGGGAAAAAATGGAACAAGGACACACCCCCAACTCCACCTACATAAAGGCCACAAATCCCTACCATGATCCTTTGCAAATTCCACTGACCTGCCAGCACAGAACACCATCAGACAGCAAACACAGACACACACACAGCTCATCCAACACAAAAGCCACACACCATTAGCACCTCAACAAATAGCACCCTCACACACACCCAGCAAAACCTACACTCACACACCCTCACTTGCACACACACACACATCAATCACCACCACCACCCATCACCATGCCCCTAAAGAAGAATCCAAAGTTCCTAGATAGTGAATTGGAAGTCATGGTAGACGAGATCCTGAGGGTAGAGCCACAGTTGTTTGGCACATTGGTCCAACAGACCCCCATGGCGCAGAAAACCAAGATGTGGGCGAGGATCGTCGACAGGGTCAACGCACAATCACCATGTTTGCGCACAAAGGAAGACATCCAGAACAGGTGTTATGATGTGCACAGGAGGGTCAGGGACCTACTGAAGAAGGATTACATCCTGAGCCAGCACACCGGCAGTGGCCCTCCTGGCAAACCAGTATACCTCAGGCCCTGGGAGGAGAAGGTGCGGGCCATCCTACCACCAGTGAACGTATATGGACTAACAAACATCCCAGAGCCTGGTGAGTACACAACAAATATACACAATATGGTGTGACAATACACACACATCACTGTCAAGGGGATAGTCAAACCATGCACCCCTAGCAAATCCACAGCAACCAAAAGATAATCATCCCAAGATGTGTATGTTAGTCAGATAAACACAATACATGCCATGTCATAGTGATATGTAACTGGGTCATGACATGTACAAACCCAACAACAAATAGAGCTAGGCAGTGGCACAAATCTAACCAACAAACCCTGTCAGATATTTAGCCACCACTAGAACACCACCTCACAGGGAAGCTCACTGAAAGGAAGGAATCCTGTGTATGCTGGTGAAGTCAGTGTAGCCAAGAGCATGATGGGAGTCGTAGTAACAGATAATGGGCAGCCTCACATTTGGCCCATCAACACCACTCTGAACCATGCTCACAACACAGGGAGTGGAAAAGGACTGACAAGATGGCTGACACTGGGTACTGCTGTGGGGAGCACAAGGCCCTGCTGGGAACTGTGCACCAACAAACAACAGGACCACACTGTCAGCCATCTTGCCATTGCTGTCACACTCACACACAGTGAAGTCTACTCAAAAGGAAGGAAGTATGGGCATGCTGGGAAGGGGGGTGTAGGCAATAGCATGATGGGAGTTGTAGTCACAGATATTGCTCACCCTCACAATTGGCCCATCAACACCACTCTGAACCATGCTCACATCACAGGGAGTGGATAAGGACTGACAAGATGGCTGACACTGGGTACTGCTGTGGGGAGCACAAGGCCCTGCTGGGAACTGTGCAACAACAAACAGCAGAACACCACTGAATGACATCCCGAGAGTCAACCTGAACCCACTGCAAGGGTGGCATGCTTCATGGTGGGATAACTGGGCTAGATGGAGAAGGATGGCCGGATGTCCACCAAATACAACCAATGCTGGCCATGCACGCACCTCAACATTCACATTGAAATGCCACAGGTATGCAGGACAATGTGCTACACCAATATCAACCTCTTACTGTGACAACTTAGGACAATGCAATGTACATGCCCGCATCCAGAGGTACAGTCACAACTGTCAGGTGTGTGAACCATTGATGCCTGTAGAAACATAACATACAATGTGTGTCTCTTCCAATTACAGGTGATGATGGGGACACAGCAGCAGGCGAGGAGGAGTCCCTGTCCCAGGCTCCATGGGACACTGAGCTCACTGGTGTGGAACAGCCTCTGCCCTCCTCGGATGGCGAAGACCTACCTGGCCCCTCCGGTGTGAGTCATCATGCAGCACCAGCAGGACCAACATCTGCACCCCCTGCACCCACCCCTCCAACAACTGCCAACACACAGACCACCCCCGCCGACACGGACAGACCAAGGACCACTGATGACAACAGCACAGGGCCCCAAGCCCACCGTGGAGCAACGGACAACAACACCACTAACAACCCCCAAGGGGGCCTTGGGTCACCTGTGCGTGCCACCGCAGGTCCTGCACGTGTCGCCAGGGGTGGTGGGAGGGGTGGTAGACATAGGTCGCTGTTTGCAGAGGGGTCTGGACTGCATGATGACCCACAACTGGCACGCATTGCTGATGCATACCAGAATAGCACCGGAGAGGTCAGACAGGTAGTGGGGATCCTCAAGGACATACAACAGCAGCAGGCTGCCCATCATGCCCGCTTGGACTCCCACATGTCCTGTGTGGAGACACACATGTCTCGCATGGAGACCAAGTGGGACACATTGCAAGAACTCACAGCGGTGCATAGGGACATATTGACATGCCTCCGCCAGATTAGCACCAACATGGCCACACCTCCCTGTGTGCCCACAACATCTGGTGCTGCAACAACTGACACTGCCACAGGGAGGGAGGAGGACTCTGGCGGAGACTCCCTGCACTGCAGCAGCCTGCATGTGAGGGTCCCCCCAAAGAAGAGGGGTCGTCTGAGGAAGGAAAACTGAGAGGTTGATGGCCACGTACATCCCCCAGGAAGCCAACACCTGTTCCGGAAAATCTCCTTTGTGTGCAAACTTTTCACCCTGTTGAATGCAACACGACTCTCCCACATGACATGGGGAGTTCAAGTTGGACTAATGTATCATATGACTGTGGACTTCACTCAGGACATTTCTGCTACCAAGACTTGCAACTCATCTGGGAACTTTGGATCACAATCCCAATGTACAGCACCCACCATCCTGTGCACTATACACACACACATTTTTGTAAATAAAATCACTAGTACACCATACTTGCCTCTGTTGTTATTCCAATGTGGATACTGTTATGGTGATGATGATCTGCTAAATTACACTGTGTATGCTAACTGCTACAGCAAGTACAACACCGTCATGTGAGTCATGGTGACGTGACACATATGAGGGAGACACACCACTAGGGCTACACAACACAGAGACACCAGGGCCATCGGACTCATCCCCTACAGTGATGTTGCTAGGAAATACTGTGGAATGCACAGACACCACACCTATTCAGAGTCTGTGTCAACTAGCCCACAGGTGCAGTAAGCAAATGTCAGTCAGATGTGTGACCACAGACAACCCACATCCCAAAGTGAAGCACAGGTTTATTACACATTTGCAACATGTTGTTTCCACTACAAATGCAAGGTATTCCCATGTGGCAGTGGCCACACAGTCAACAAGTGCAGAAGATATGAAGTCCAGGGGTGTGTGGCACATCACCTGTAGGGAAACGACTGCTGCCACCCTGAAAGCTGAATCATGGTGTCGGGGGATCCAAGTTGACCAAAGTACTCAGTAAGCACCCTGTGAAGGACAGACATGACACAGTTAAAACCACTGAAGAACAGGACAGAACTGCAATACTCATGCCCAATACATGTCACAAGACAACTACACAAAACAAAGTTAGCATGTCAACACTGTTGGGGAGTACAGACTACCTGTAAGGACACATTGCTGCACGCATCCAGTCAAGTAGCACATGGCCACACTCAAACAGCACCAGAGCACCACCCACACATATCATGCAAACTCACATCATTCACATTACATCTCCCTGGATACTCACATTCAGCTGAAGAAGTTGGTGATGAGCTGTGTGCGGACATCACCATCATCATCATCATCATCACTGGCATCGTGGTCCAGGCCAGGATCCTCCACAGGTGGCGGACGTTGGTCATCGATTCGTCATCCAGGATGAGAGGCAACTCCTTCCGCACTACCAGGTTGTGTAGCATGCAGCAGACGATGACAATCTTGCACACCTTTGCTGGGGCATATGGGAGGGCCCCTCCTGTCTTGTCCAGGCAGCGGAAGCGGCTCTTCAGGAGACCAAATGTCCGCTCGATCACTCTCCTGGTCCGACCATGTGCCTCATTGTAGCGCATCTGGGCTGGTGTCACAGGGTTCCTGAGGGGTGTCAGCAACCACGGCATGTTGGGGTATCCGGAGTCACCTACGGACAGACAATTGCACATTAGCTGAGTTGGAAAAGTGGGCGGAATACAACAGAGCAGAACACACACAATGGTACAAAGTCAGTACACACCGACAAGCCAGGCACGCTGGTTCTGCATCTGTGCCATCATCCTCGGGATGCGACTACTCCTCATCACGTAGGCATTGTGTGCTGAACCAGGGAAACGGGCACACACATGTGTGATGCTCATATCTGCAAGACATACCACCAGAGCATTGATCGAATGGTAATGTTTCCGGTTCCGGTATGCCTGCTCATGTGCCTGTGGTGGTACCAAAGCCACATGTGTCCCATCAATGGAGCCAATGACATGTGGCATCCTCCCCAGGGCATAGCTCTTGACGTCAGTGAGTTGTTGACGTGTAGGGAAATAGATGTACTGGTTCAGGCATCTCAACATTGCCTCCAAAACATCACGTAGCACACGGCTGAACATAGTCTGTGACATCCCACCGGCAGTCGCCACAGTGTGTTGAAAGGTACCGGTGGCAAAGAAGTGTAGGGCTGCCATCACCTTCACCTTGGGGGTCAGCGCTGTAGGGTACAGCCGGCCAGGTTGCAAATGTGGTGCCAAGCGCACTGCCAAATCCTCAATCAGCTGCCTGGTGAAGCGGTACCGTTGGATGCTGTCACGTTCCACCATCGTTGCCAGGTCAGGGAATGGTCTATGGACAGCTGGAGCCCTGCAGTGCATAGGTTGAAGAAAGAAAGATTGTCAGTCACCCCACATATGTGCCATTCACCATACTCAATTTCACATGATACATCAATACGAGACACAAGTACTTGATGTGTGTGCCGTTCTGTTCGGACATAACTGGCACCTACATGGCCATCATCTAACTTCTCAGTACAACATGTGTGGACAACAGGTTCCAGGTTGTGCTATGGGAAACCATTAGGCTGTGTCACAGTACCCATTTACTGCTGTCACGTTCCACACACACACCACAGTGACATGTCTGGACAGATGCGCCACAGGCATCACAGCTCATTGACAGGTAGATTCCCAGTGACCCTGTCTTGCCACATGGACACTGGCATGACATGGCGTATCATGTACACGTCAGAAAATGAAACATGACTCCCACAGGTAGTGGCCTCTGTCGCCTCCGCAGGACAGACATGGACGCCAGTGACGCACAACATCAAAGTCCATGCACAAAAAAGTTGATGTGGAGACTGTCTCCCATCGTGCACATGGAATCAGAGACATCGGAAACACAACATGCACACAGACTGTGGAGGGCCATCACTATTGTGGCAATGGGTCACCCTGTGACGTACATGCCTTCCCCCATGGGACCCTGGGGGTATGTGACATGTCATACACATACACAACCTGGAAATGTGACCATGCCACATGCTCCGAAATGAACTGTTGCACATCACAGTGGTCATGTGCACAACACACAAAGGACCCTGTCCCCATGAACACATGCACAGCCTGGGTGTGGCTGCCCACAAGTGCCACCACAGAAACCACATGTTTACCCCCATACACAGAAAAGGTAATGCAGCCTTACATGCCTTAGGAAACAGTGTGGACTGGGTGTGGTGTTGTAGGTGTGCCCCTGAGTCTCTGGCAGGTATATGTGGCTGGCATACGTTCACCAGTGACAAGCATGGTGACATATGCGAGTGACCTGTACAGGGATGCGTTGTACAGCAATGGACCGATCGGTGTGCCCGGCCGGCCCATTGCATCTGTTGTGGGCAGGTACGCGTTGTACAGCAATGGACCGATCGGTGTGCCCGGCCGGCCCATTGCATCTGTTGGGAGTGGGTATGCGTTGTACAGCAATGGACCGATCGTAGTGCCCGGCCGGCCCATTGCATCTGTTGGGAGCGGGTATGCGTTGTACAGCAATGGACCGATCGTTGTGCCCGGCAGGCCCATTGCATCTGTTGTGGGCGGGTACGCGTTGTACAGCAATGGCGCACGCATTGGCTGGGGCCTGGCATGGCAACGGACGCGTTTTCGAAGCTTCAACGAGTCTGATGCAGTGAATTCAGTTGGCCAGCCACAACAATGTTGCAAAATCATGGGTGTCATGAAGTTGAAGTTTTGAAGGATGCTGTGGGCGTGTATTAGTGCTGCTATTCCATGGATTGGTCAGATTCAGAAGATGCAAATGACTTGGACCTATCACTTTGGACACATGGGACAGTATCTGCCTCTGCAGCACACATATAATGCCGGCTGTTCCCCTGAGAGCTCACTTGCCTGCACTACATGCTCCAGGACGACATCTGCCACCAACACTGCTGCTGTCTCTGCATCCTCTGGCTACTGCAAGGGCACGTACTGTGGAGAGAGCCCCAGCCTTCAGCCTTGAGGAGAACCAGGCCCTGCTGGACAGCCTCCTTCCACAGTACAGCAAGCTGTATGGGAAACCAGGGGAGCAGGTGAGTGTGCTGTCCACTGCCTTACTAATTTTGCATGTTGTCTGACTAGCAGGACTTACAGTGTGCACACCACTGGCTAGCATGCTCACTGGGTAGTTCTGACCCCCAAAGTGTGTAGGTACATGCACTGAACAGGTACAGTGCAGTAACAGTGCATTCCAACAAGGTTTACTTCCCATGCAATGATACCATGTAGTAACTGCTGGCAAACTGTTCATAGCCATCGTTGCACTGCCTGTGTACATCATATGCCCCAGTGATTGAGACATGTATATCCAACTGTGTGATGCACGTATATGTTGCATGTGTAGTAATGGCATTTTCACTTTGTCATCCTCACAGGTTGATGCCCACCAGAAGCAGGAAATCTGGCTGACCATCGCCTGGGCAGTAAGATTCGTGGGGGACTACAAGCGCCGGATCCGCAACTGCCAGAAGAGGTGGCAGGACCTTCGAGGCTGGACCCGGAGGATCGCAAGGGTCCAGCTGAAGCTGTCGCCTCCTCGCAGGAGGGGCGGACACCGGACCCTGACCCCCCACATGTTCAGGATCCTGGCGGTGGTCTTCCCTGACCTGGATGGGCAGCTGAAGGCCAGACAGCAGCAAGGAGGGGATGAGTCCATGACTGCACTGTGCACTTTGTCTGACATGCTATGTGCCCTCCTCTGGCCTGGTTAAACTTCCACAGTACATCAGTCTTGTGGTCCAGGACCCATGTCCCTCTATTGTGACATGCCCACTCCTCATCTGATACGCATATGTGTGGCCCTTACAGTCAGGAAATTGTGTCACTTGGGGACTGTGTCATTGCATTTTGCTTTGCTCAAGGTGGGAGACAGCATTTGTTCCTGTGACAATGTTGTGGGATTCATGGGTGGGTCAATTGCTTACACAATGCCCAAGTTCTGACATGTAATCTGGGTGTAACTTTGATATGTGGTCCACTTGCTGATCTGATTCACCACATGTCCCTGGGGTATTTGGCACACCCCCATGCTGCGGGTGGGAAGAATGTTTGGGCCTCAGGAGTATGTATATCAAGTGTGTCACACATGCTTAGACACCTGCCTACTGTCCAGGACTCATCCCTCTTACAGGTGGAGCTGGACAGTCATGCCTACTCCAGGGCATACAATACACTCTGTACTCCCACTCCCGTGGATCATCTGACATGTTGTGATCAGTGACATGTTCCCTCAGGTGTCTGCCTCTGTGTCATTGTGCTGTGGCTTCGTTGTCAGGACTACTGGTATGTTTATCGGTTAGGGCTCAGCATGCCATCTGAGATGTGACCATGAGAGACGATACTTCTGTGACTTGTAGGTGTTTGATCACTTGACTGTGCACACAGGTGTATGCGACTGTGACTTTCAGGCAGCTGTTATTCATTCACTGTTCTATTGCTTTTGAAATTTTTTTTTAGCTGCAAGAATTGTTGATAAACTTGCCACAGAAATGTTATTCAAACATCTTTTATCTAAAAAATAATAATTTTGTTCCTTGTAAAAACATAAGGACCAATGAATCAATCACGGAACAATGAATATTCAAAACACGGGTATATATAGAAAACAAATTTTTATCTTTTGAAATTTATCAAGGGTACTACACAGTTATATAAACAATGTAACACGAGGAAAATAGATACAATTGTATGATCCTTCAACGCCACTATTGTAAACACTTCTTCTCATTGTACATTCTTTTCCAGAAGAGAGTGTGAGTGTCGACGTTTCGGTCTCTATGCATTTGTCCATGAGACCATCTTCAGGACTACCATAAATATAACAAATGACCCCTGAATGATGTTTCCAAAGATTCAAGAATTACAATTGACACACATATGTCAAATCAATCGTCGTTCTGTAACTTTTGTTTAAGGTGAATAATCATCAAGAGATACAGGTAAATGATATAGGTAAATGAACTCTGGTGCTTTATTGGACGGTGTAAATAAATGTTCAGTCCTCAGCCACTTCTCAGTTGAAAGAGTTTATTCTGTTAGATTTTGTAGCGCAGCCAAGGTTCAGCAGTCGGCAGTTGGATTAATATCAACCGACTGCCGACTGCTGAACTTTGGCTGCGCTACAAAATCTAACAGAATAAACTCTTTCAACTGAGAAGTGGCTGAGGACTGGAAATTTATTTACACCGTCCAATAAAGCACCAGAGTTCATTTACCTATATCATTTACCTGTATCTCTTGATGATTATTCACCTTAAATAAAAGTTACAGAACGACGATTGATTTGACATATGTGTGTCAATTGTAATTCTTGAATCTTTGGAAACATCATGCAGGGGTCATTTGTTATATTTATGGTAGTCCTGAAGATGGTCTCATGGACAAATGCATAGAGACCGAAACGTCGACACTCACACTCTCTTCTGGAAAATAATGTACAATGAGAAGAAGTGTTTACAATAGTGGCATTGAAGGATCATACAATTGTATCTATTTTCCTCGTGTTACATTGTTTATATAACTGTGTAGTACCCTTGATAAATTTCAAACGATAAAAATTTGTTTTCTATATATACCCGTGTTTTGAATATTCATTGTTCCGTGATTGATTCATTGGTCCTTATGTTTTTGCAAGGAACAAAATTATTATTTTTTAGATAAAAGATGTTTGAATAACATTTCTGTGGCAAGTTTATCAACAATTCTTGCAGCTAAAAAATATTTATCAAAAGCAATAGAACAGAGTATTTCAAACAAATCCCTTGAAGGCGTTGTTTACCCGTTTATTTGAATTGCCCAAGCCCTCAAGGGTAGATTGGGTTTCCCATTATATTGAATTTGTTATTCATTCACAGCACACTGTGAGGTGCTCAGGTTCTGAGAGTTGTGTTTCATGTCCCCCATATGTCCAATTGGCATGACGTGGACAAATACTAGTTCAGATGATGTGGTGTGTGGGGGATGGACATGTGCACTTGTCAGTTACATAACTTGCATTCCCCATGTCCTAGGATTGTGACACAGTGCAGACTGTTGTTGGCTGGCTGCCATGGCCATGTGAATGGAGACAGTGATGTATGACTTTGCACGCATGGCTGTGTCATGGCATTAAACTTCCTAAGAGTGATCCTGCAGGGGAGTGACATGTGCAACATGCACCCCATTGTGGCATGGACTATCCGGACATGGGTGCATCATGGTGTCTGGTGCTGGTATGCATCACATGCATTTCTATTTAGACTCTGGCCATCCCTTTCTCCAGACACCTGCACTGACTCAGTGGCAAGAGATGTGATGTGTGCATGTTCACATACTTCACCGTGTTCCCTGCAATGTCCAACAACTGTGTAGGTGGTGCATGTGTCCACACTGGGGTCTTACCATCAGACAGGCACCAGACAGATGGGTGCAAGGGCAGGAGGGGTGTGAGTCCCATGGTTGACCATCAGACTGACAATTGGCTTCTCCAAATCGGTGTGAGGAGTTTTGGCAATGTTCAACTAAGGATGCCAGGGCTGGCTCTGTAAGTGTTGTACTTACTGTGGTGTGTGCGGTCAGTGCAGGTGACTGATGTTTGTCTGTTTCCTAATTGTTTGCAGATACATCCACGGCCACAGGAGGGGACAGCTCCATGGACCAGGAGGAGCTGCGGAGCCAGACTGGGTCAGCATCCGACGAGTGGTCAGAGGGACCCAGTGGCACGGAGGGCGAGGGGAGCCACACCGAGGAGTCCTCAGCAGCATCCACCTCAGCTGAGGACCACAGCAGCTCGGAGGATGACTCCCTTGTGGAGGCGGGTGTCAGCAGCCACCACACCCCAGCTAGTCTGTCTGGCCCCGCCACCACCACCACCAGCACCGCCCTCTCATTGGCTCCAATTCCAGAGGTCCGTGGAGGCTCCCGTGTTCGGGAGCGTGTCTCCTTCGTGCCAGGCACCGCACCCCCTGCCCCTGTGTCCCCTGCTGCCCTGAGTGAGGAGTCTGTGTACCTACTTTGGCAGCTCCATGTAGGGCAGACAGCAATGCTGAGTGTCCTCCATGCACACACCACTCTGTTGACACAGCTGGTGTCGTTCATGGAGGGCATCTCGACGGGTATGTCTGCCCTACAGAGGAGCAATAAGTCCATGGACTCCTCCCTGACGGCAGCAGTGTCCCTCCTCCAACAGTCCCTCCCCCCTCCTACCTCTGCCCCATCCATACTTCCTGGCACCCTACCTGTCCAAAGCACATGCACACCTGCACAATCACCCAAACACACAGACACACCCAAAACAAAGGCAAGACGTGCACACAAGCATCCTCAGGGGACAGATACCACACACACAGGGGATGGGGAACAGACACACACACAGGCATCCACAGTCACTCCGCAGTCCTCCAAATCCTCTCCCTCCAAGACCCCTTCCCTTGCCTCACCTGCAACCCCACCTACACAGCAGCTCTTCCTCTGTGACCTCGGCCTCTTCCCCTCCGATCCTGCAGATCCGGTATACCGGGGGAAGAGGAAGTCCACCCACACAGAGGGGAGTGCCCCTCGCCCCCGGACACCCTCCCCCAGGCGCAGGCAGACTGAGGACCCCATTCGGAAGTCCCCCGGACCAGGAAGGGCAAGACCCCACCACCACCACCACGCAGCTCCACCACCCAGTCTCTCTCCTCCATCCCCCAGGCCACCACTCCACAGGTTCCACCGCCACACCCTGCCCCAGGTTCCCCCACACACCGATACCGCATCCCCAAACTGCTTAGGCCCTCCCCCTGCCACTTGCTCTTCCACCCCCAACCCAGACGCTCTGCCTGTTTGTGCCACTGGTGTGGAGACCGGGTCCCCCCCCTCTGTCCTGCCCACCTCATCTGCCCCCCCTTCCACTCCCTTGGAGGCATGCACTGCAGTGGAGTCCACAACCACCCCGTCTGACTCGGGCACTGCAGTGGGGACCCAGTCCACTCCATCAGACCAGCCCACTGCAGTGGTTGCAGCACCAACACCATCTGACTTGTGCCCTACAGTGGTGCCGGCCCCCCCTGACTCAGACACCTCCACTGCAGTTGCCGGTGACACTCCTGCACCCACCACCCCTTCACTGCCTCACTCTGGAATCCCCTGATCCTGTCCCTGCGGTGCCTGGCCTGCCCCTTGTATGCCCCTCCAAGTGGGATGTCCCCTGTCCGTACCAGTGCAGGCAAGCAATGGGTGACAAGTTGTCACATATCACCCTGTTGGGACTGTGTATTTGGACTGGCCATTGGCCTTAGTTTAATTTGGACTTCTGATTTTTGATTGACATTTGCTGAATAAAGCCTCTTTTTGTTTACTTGTGGTTTTTCTTTTGATGTACATGATGTAGATGAGTATCATCATGCATTTGCAGATGTAATAGTGTTCTGATCAGGAAAATGAAGTGTTGCTGTGATGGACTCCATGTGGTCCATGGGATATGTGTCCTGTTGTAGTCTGGATCTATAGCATCCTCTGCTGCAGTCTGAGGGTGTGATGTTCAGCATATGACACAGGGATGTACGTTTTGCATTTGTAAATTAACATCTTTGTCTTACAGTGATGCACATCTGGTGGGCTTACCACTGTTTAATGTTTCTATTTCCCTGACTGTGTGCCCATCTCCACTGGACATGCAGTTTAGCACACCAATGTTGAAGGACTCATCAGTGTATACAGTGCACCTTGCTTGACACGTGTTTTGGGTGTATGCAGATGACTGACGTGACACTCCCGTACCCAGGCTGATGTGAGCAGAGCCTTCAGTGTGTTGTAGTTGTTGACTCACTGACCGAGTGTTCTGCTGACATGTTTGAGTCGTGCACAGACAAGGTTTGGCACAGCGGACATTCCACAGGAGTGGAGTGCCCTCATGGCAGTGTGTAATCCCGTGACATTGCCTGGGCCCGTGTTTTGTGTTGTGTAAGCATGTCTGTGCGTGTTCCCTTCCCTTTTCCTACACAGGCTGTGTCCCTACGGATGTTCCTGTTTCTGATGCTTGCTGAGTAGTTCTGTGTTCATCCAGCATCTTGGACCTGGTTTCTCCGGGATGTGGGTGCATGGCAAACTAATGTTCATCAGGTTGTCATCCCAGGTTGTCTTTGTTGTCAGGGCTGGGGATGTGGGCAAACGCAGATGGGACACATTCAGGATTCCCCTTGGCACTTGTTGGTTACACATGTCATGTAATTTACAGTTTGTGGTAGCTTTCAGTGATTGTGACACGTTGTGTGTGTGACTGCTGCCACTCCTCAGGGTCAGAGCTGCAATGTTGGAAGTTGTGTACGTGTGTTCTTTGTGTGTCATCTTGGCTTCTTCATTGGTGTGTGACTATGGCCGGGATCCCATTGATTGTGGTGGATTTCACGTCATGCCCATGTACTGTGTAGTGTGCAGTGTGTCAGACATTCACGAGTCTTGTTGACTGGCCATGTGTGATGGGTTTCTGCACCTTAGTTCCCACCACCACCCCTGGGATTGTCATGGGTGCATGTGCAATGTCACCAGTGCATGTGAGCTTCACTGCTGCACATTGGTGGAGATCAAGGTGTGTGGTGTTGAGTGTGTGCAAATGTGAGTTGTTGCACGGCTAGACCCCAACCTCCATATTGGCCTTGGCTGGCAGGCCATGCTGATTGATTTGTGCTTGTGTAGGTGTGATGGTAGTTTGTTGCTCAGGACACATGGCTGTGGTTCACAGTGTGAATGACATCTACCTTTGTCATCACAGTGGGATTATCATGCAGGCTAGTGTCACCACAATGTGGGGTCCCTGGGGGTAGTGCTGTGGTGGGTCTGTCTCTTGCTGTGTTAGTTGCTGTTCCTACAAGCTTGTGTGACATGTGTAATTTGGGCTCCCTCTCATCTAACAATGCCTCTTTGCCCACATAGGGAATCCGATCCATGAGTAACTTTTGTATGGCACTGTATACACATCTGTGTAATTGGAATTCAGGCCTCCTCATGTGTTGTGTGGTTGCCTGGGGACACTGGCACACACCCCCATCACCTGTTGTGTTTGATATGCAGTGTGAGTCTGCCTGTTTGTGTTTGTGCATTTGCACCACTGCAATGGCATATCTTGAGTGTGCCATTGGCTGTATGTTGTTTGGTGCCTTTCCCCTGCTGTCCCTGGGACTCCTAGGTCATCAGTCACATGGTTTGTATGTCCCATTGCTGCCATGGTATGGTATTTGTTCACCTGACATCTACAGCCTCCACAGGATATCTACATTTGTGTGTCCATTGGTGCAGATAAGTGGGTCTGCATTATGATGGTCACTTCTGTCATTGTGTTATTTGTGAATGTTGACAATGTGAGCCCCATGGGTGATGTTTGTATGCACATGGCCAAAACGATGTTTTATTGCCACTGCACTGTTTGCCTCACCCAATCTATGTTGCTATGGGACACAAGCACTACTATGCCACTGATGTGTTTGTTGTTGTGTGACCAGGAATCATCCATGCAGTTTGGCTTTGGCAGCTTTTACCATGACTACACTTACCTTTTGATCACTGTGGTGATGGGGCTTTGGGCCCCATTGCCACACTGTTCAAAATGTGCATCAGCTATGGACCCCACACCTACCTTTGGGTCACTGTGGTGATGGGGCTTTGGGCCCCATTGCCACACTGTTCAAAGGGTGCATCAGCTATGGACCCCACACTTACCTTTTGGTCACTGTGGTGATGGGGCTTTGGGCCCCATTGCCACACTGTTCAAAAGGTGCATCAGCTATGGACCCCACACTTACCTTTTGGTCACTGTGGTGATGGGGCTTTGGGCCCCATTGCCACACTGTTCAAAATGTGCATCAGCTATGGACCCCACACTTACCTTTTGGTCGCTGTGGTGATGGGGTGTTCAACCCCATTGCCACAGTGGCCATGGTCGGCTTGCATTGTGGAGGCCACACACATTTATGTGTGACACATGTGCTAGGGGGTCACATTGTATGTTCAATGTCATGTTCAGTGTTGTAGGCATTTGACACAGACTACACACGCTTGTCATGGTGTTGGGGGGTGTCATTTTCAGACATTCCTTATGTGGGAGTATGCTGGTTGTGTCATGCATTACCCGTCCTATGAGTAGGGGTGGAGGTAGTGGCAGGCATCCAGCCCCCTAAGGGTGGGGATGGTGGTAGTGGCAGGCATCCAGCCCCCCTTGAGTAGGGGTGGTGGTAGTGGCAGGCATCCAGCCCCCCCTGAGTAGGGGTGGTGGTAGTGGCAGGCATCCAGCCCCCCCTGAGTAGGGGTGGTGGTAGTGGTAGGCATCCATCCCCCTAAGGGTGGGGATGGTAGTAGTGACAGGCATCCAGGCCCCCATGAGTAGGGGTGGTGGTAGTGACAGGCATCCAGGCTTCCATGAGTAGGGGTGGTGGTAGTGGCAGGCATCCATCCCCCCCTGAGTAGGGGTGGTGGTAGTGGCAGGCATCCACCCCCCCCTGAGTAGGGGTGGTGGTAGTGGTAGGCATCCATCCCCCTAAGGGTGGGGATGGTAGTAGTGACAGGCATCCAGGCCCCCCTGAGTAGGGGTGGTGGTAGTAGTAGGAAAAGTAGTGGCAGGCATCCATCCCCCTATGAGTGGGGAGGGTAGTAGTGACAGGCATCCAGGCCCCCCTGAGTAGGGGTGGTGGTAGTGGTAGTGGTAGGCATCCATCCCCCTATGAGTGGGGATGGTAGTAGTGACAGGCATCCAGGCCCCCATGAGTAGGGGTGGTGGTAGTGGTAGGCATCCATCCCCCTAAGGGTGGGGATGGTAGTAGTGACAGGCATCCAGCCCCCCATGAGTAGGGGTGGTGGTAGTGGTAGGCATAAAGGCCCCCCTGAGTAGGCGTGGTGGTAGTGGCAGGCATCCAGCCCCCCCTGAGTAGGGGTGGTGGTAGTGGCAGGCATCCAGCCCCCCCTGAGTAGGGGTGGTGGTAGGGTGGTGTTAGTGGTAGGCATCCATCCCCCTATGGGTGTGTATGGCATTGGTGATGGCCATCCCACCCCTATGGTTCTGCTGTTGCTAGTGTACGTCATTTGTGCATCCCTATGTGTGTGTGACATATTTCGGGTACGTGTCGTTTGTTTGTGTTGTTGGTGTTTGACTTACCGTCTGCGCCGTACGCATCCGTGCCGGTCCCGGTAATAGATGTAGAGTATAGGTAGGACCTGCGCAATGGGATTCATGCTTGGGTCGTCTCGTTCGGGTTGCTCGTGTCTTCGACTCGTACTCGTAGCAGGCTTGTTCGTCTCGTAGCCGTGGATCATCTTGTGGCGCGAAACGGAGCTTATGTACGGCTCGCCCGGATGCTCAAACGTCCCGGACGTAGCGACGGGTTCGGCGCGTACGGAGTGCGCATCGTACTCGTCCGGCCGGAAGGTGCTGTGTATTTGCTTCCGTACGACTTGATTCGGCGTTTACGGATCCAGCTCGGGCGGGGAACAGGAGCTGGATTGGGTAAGTACGGCTCGCTCGGAATCTGGGTTGTTATGCGCATCGTACTTGTTCGTTCGGACGAGTGTTCGAATCGGTCGGGAAACACGCACTCGGCTGTTTTTTTTTCCGGACGAATACTGTTAGGTGCGCTTCCGGCTGAGATCGGAATCGACCCCAAAGTGTCCCCGAACAAGTTACAGGACTGTCTGTTTGAGGTTCAATATCTAGGTCATCGGATTGAGAAAGGAAAGAGAAAGGTGTCACCAGATCGTATTGAAGCGATCTTACAAATGGGTACTCCAAAGATGCAAAAAGAAGTTTGGATGTTTTTGGGGATGGTCGGTTATTGTCGACAGTGGATCCCAAACTTTTCACTTAAAGCAAAACCTTTGTTAAGGTTGACCCGGAAGGCTATCAGTGATCCGGTACCATGGGATGATGATTGTTTGGTTGCCTTCCAAGAGCTGAGAAAGAGCCTATGTCGGGCTCCAGCTCTGGGAATGCCAGATTACAACAAAGCGTTTTCGCTCTTTTGCTACGAGAGGGAGGGGTGCGCATTAGCGGCTCATACTCTGACACATGGGGGTGCCCGTAAACCAGTGGCATACTTTTCAGCTACCCTAGATCCAGTAGCTTCAGCGTTGCCCGGATGTCTCAGATCCGTAGCTGCAACAGGTGTCAGTATTGAGAGATGTGAAACCATCGTGATGGGTCATCCGCTCACTGTCTATGTACCGCACTCTGTGGAACTCCTGATGACGAAAACAAAGACCCAGCATCTTACCAATAATAGGATTACTAAGTATGAGCAGGTAATGTTAGCATCAGAAAATGTAAACTTGAAAAGATGTACAATGTTAAACCCTGCTACACTGTTGCCATTTCCATCAGTGGAGGGGGAAGAATGTGAGGAGCACGACTGCCTAGATGTGACTGAACTTTCAACCAAACCCAGACCCGACATTGTTGATGAACCTTTGTCTGAATCTGATCTAACCCTCTTTCAGATGGTTTATGTTTAAGAGACAATGGGGGTTGCTTAAGAGCAGCTTTTGCTGTTTGTACTATTTCTGGAGTTGTGGAGGCTGCTTGTTTACAAGGAGTATATTTCGCTCAAGTGTCTGAAATCATTGCCCGGATACGTGCATGTTTCATTTCTGATCGAATCCGAGTGACTATCTTCACCGATAGTCAATATGGGTTTGGTGTTGTTCATGATTTTGGGCAGTTTTGTTCACAGAGGGGATTCTTAACGTCATCAGGATCTCCCATTAGAAATGGAGAATACGTGCAGCAATTGTTGGAGGCTTTACAAAAACCTAAAGAAATAGCAGTGGTCAAGTGTGCAGGCCATGGGAGAGGAGATGATTTTGTAACTAAGGGAAACCGCTATGCGGATGAAGTTGCTCGTTTTAGTGCCATGCATGCTTGTATATTCAATGGAGAATATGTAGGCGAGAGTACAGAAAAGACCGAGCTCAGCATGATGTTGGCTGCAGCTGATACATGGGATGAGGCCAAGCGTCTCCAAGAAGAAGTCCCTGAAGAGGAAGAAGCAGCATGGATTAGGGCAGGTTGTGAGAAAAGAGGGGACGGCATTTGGGTATCTACAGATGAGAGGACAGTTTTACCTAACAGTTTATTGAGTTCTATGGCGAGACATATTCATGGAGCGGTAGATCTTGGGAGAGATGCTATGGTGAGGGTGTTTTGACAGACTTGGTACAACCCACGATTTCGTGTGTCATAGGTGTGTTATTTGTCAACAAATGAATGCAGGAAAGAAAATGGTGGTTGCTTTGAGTCATAATGGAAGGTCGGGTGGTCCTTTTAATACGATACAGTTAGATTTCATAGAGATGCCTAGGTGCAATAGATTGAGGTATGTTTTGGTGGTGGTGTGTGTCTTTTCACGCTGGGTTGAGGCATATCCAACTAGGAGGTGTGACAGTCTCACGGTGGCAAAGTTGTTACTTAGGGAGGTTATCCCATGGTTCGGATTTCCGACCTCATTGGAATTGGACAGAGGAACTCACTTTCATAGTGAGATCATGAAATTGTTGTGTGCAGCTTTACAAGTGGATCAAAGATTGCACTGTAGTTACAGGCTGGAGGTGTCTGGTCTGGTGGAACAAATAAATGGGACTATCAAAATGAGAGTGGCAAAGGTTTGTTCATCGAGCTCTTTGAAGTGGCTGGATGCGCTGCCCTTGGTGCTGATGAGCTTGCGTAGCACCCCTGATAGGAGGACAGGACTTTCACCCCATGAAATCTTGATGGGGAGGGCAATGCCTTTACCTGCGGTGCCAGGCAGCGTTGATAAACATCACCGATGATTTTGTTCTTGATTATTGCAAGGGACTTGCTGATGTGGTTAATTCTATGTCTCACCAGGTCGAGGCTGCAACTGCACCCACCTCGAAAGATCTTCTGCATGATCTAAGTCCGGGTGACTGGGTCCTGGTCCGGAAACACGTGAGGAAGAACTGCCTTGATGCGAGGTGGCGTGGCCCATACCAGGTGATCCTGGTTACGAACACAGCTGTAAAGTGCGGAGGATTACCAAATTGGATTCATGCTTCTCACACCCGCAGAGTTCCAGAACCCTTGGAAGAAACAGCTCCCCTCGCCCAGAGAACCCCAACAGAAGGTAGAAGGTCAGAGGAGGGGACCTGTCAAGCTGTAAGGGTTTCTGCTGAGACTGATGGTCTGTCGGATCGAGCTGAAAGAGATCAAGCCGTATGAGATTCAGGTACAGACTCTGAGATAGATGGTATCATTGGAGAAGATACAGAGCTAGACCCAGTTAAGCAAATTGGTGAGGGGCAGATAAGGACACAAGAGAAGAAGAGAGCAGAGGCCGGAAGCGAAACGTGGCCTATAAGAAAAGGAAGGCTGAATTTGAGGCTCATATCAGAAAAAGAGCTTGCTCCCATCTCAGAGACGTCTGAATCTGATCAAGGTGACACAGATCGAGGTCAAGAAGGCTTAAGGAGATCAAAGAGAGAACGAGTGCCGTCTCGGAAGTACACTGCTCCAGAGTGGACGTATCTGGTTACTGATGCAGAGACAGGAGAGGTCCAGAAGGCTGGGCTCTGGAAGAGTGAGACGCGGAGTGAATTCACTGATAATTGACATTGAATTGTTAGTCCCTGGAGTTGAGGATCCTGACTCTCACAGAACCCGATCCCCCGAGGCTGAGTGCATTGCCACTTTTGAAGTTGACACAACTTTCGTTCCCATCATTTGGTCGACAACCTTCAGCTCAGGAGTTGGAAGCTTTTCGTATGGAAATTTTGGAACTTATTATTGATACAATAAGCCCGAATCTGATTTATGACGAATAGTGAACTGAACATAAGGAAAACGTAATCAGTGTCTTAAAGAAGATAACCTAGGCCCAAGAGGAAGAAGAATTTAGGGACTTTTAGTAGAAGAAGAAAGAGGACTAGGGATGTCTACTAATGAACTGTAAATACTTATTGCTGAACTAAGAAAGATTACTGCAAGAGCTTTGTGCACCGATTATAAATTGAAAAGAAAAAACTTTGCTGGTTTTGCGTATACCTCTGGTTAAGAACCCTGATTCAAGATGGAGTCCGGAAATTCAAACCGAAGACAGAAATGTATAGTGATCACACTTATAGTGGGAGTGATTATAGCTATTTCTGTAGTGATCATTACCTCCATGGTCGAGTCAAGCGTCACTGTAGAGGAAGGGGAACTAGGGACACCTACATCTTCCACAGCTGACATAAGAGGAGGGTGCCATAGAATCGGATAGGGATATGATTAAAGAAACATGTCTCTTATTGCATGTTGATTTATCCAAAGGTGATTTTACATTGAATGGGTATGCAAGATTGTTGTATGAATATGTGGACACAATGGACGCGAAAGATTGCTATGTATGTATGCAATTGCCAGCATCAGTGGAAGAGGGTATTAGGTATCATCATTTACCCCTTACATATGGCATCACTTGTAGTGTATTGTTGAGTATGTTTTATGGTAAGGCCCATTTTGAGTATTACTTCTCTAATTATGATGTAGTACTCCTGGAAGTTCCAGTTCTTAAATATTTGAATAAATATGATTATTATAAGAAGGAAGAAAGGATGTCAAAATATTTTGTGCCCATAGTGAATTTAGACACAGCATACGCTCATCGACATAATCTGACTTGCTTATTATCCGATATAGAAAAGAAATTTGTGGACCAAATCGAAGATAGATACAAAACAAAAAGATCCACCCTCAGATAGACTTGAAAGCCATGTCCTCCCAGATTAAACGTGTTTCCTACAATGGTGGGAAAAACACACAGTTTATTTAAATACCCCTCACACACCAAAAGGGCCCTTGGTGTCATGCTTCATCATAGGGGTCTTCCCGCCACTCTACGGGACGGGGCGTGCTACGACCTACGGCTACGCGGGAGCACTGTTGTTGTGAGATGACTATGTGTTGTGTAGGAGAGTGAGTGGAAGGGTCAGGAGTGAATGGAAAGGTGAAGTTAAAAAAATACCTGGCTCGTTGGTCAAAAAAACTTTAATATACCTTTGAGCTGGTATTATTAAAATATGGGGAAGGAGGTATGTTGCCTCAATGAGCCGTGCCTCCTATGTCTGTCAACATGTTTCGAAGCCCTCCCCTGGCTTCTTCTTCAGGACCAAAAGAATCCCTCCTACACTCACTTACTAACGTGGTGCGTAATTTACTAAACTTATCTACGATATGTGTTTGTGCAAATTAATGGCTATATGTAGCGCATGTGAATTTTCACTGCACGTTATACAATACCTAAATAGGTATCTGACATCGTTATCTGGAAGAAAAACGGCATAATATTAAAATGCAAGACAATTACATCATCCATCGTGACAAGTGGTGACCTGCAAGAAAAGGGTGATGTGTGACAATGTACTCCTTATCGTTAATCATAGAGAAAAATGTGGTGATGTGTCCTGCTGTTAACAAAGGAAAAAATGACAATTACAGAGACAAACACACATAGAACATAAAGCACACACTCTATATCAACGGACTTGATCCATTTAGTCCAAAGAGTACTTGTATTACTACACATACTAGATATCACTGTATGTCAAGCTTCTGCGGGAGAAAAGTGCGTCCAGGTAGCAGAAATGTCAACCTACTTGATCGTAAATGGAAAAATGCCCCATGAGCCTGTTACGGGTGGGAGGGGTGCCTGTAGTTGCAATCTAGAGAGTAGGAAAGATGAATAGGCAATTTGTTTTAAAGTAGTCGTGTCGGTCAGAGACCTACTCGATATCAAGATTTCTCCCCGGCTATGCTGTACTCACTGCTCCTGGGACACTGTCCCGCCATGTCTGGCCTCCCCGCGGCTCCGCTGAACAATGGAGCTGAGTCGGGGGGTCCTTAAGTAGGACCATTAATTGTTGTTCCTGCCGATGATTACGGGCGTAAGGTGTTACACCTGTCCTCAACCGGAAGGTATCCCAGAATCCCCAAATCGAGGATAGACATAGGCAGCATTGTTTAGGCCTCATCCCAAACATGAGGTACTTCCATGGACAAAAGAGGAGTTAGATCATAAAGCACAAGGAAGCTCTGGCCCAATAGCTTTTGATTTGCAACAGAAAGGGAAACTTTGTATCAGATAACCCCAGAATTATTATGATAAGGTGTTTGTGCGAGAAACTGAATGTGAACACATTTTTCTGATTAAAGATACAATAAATAAGGCGCTGTTGGATAAATTGACCATAGAGCCCAATGTGTATTTTGTGTGTGGAAGGAATGCATATGTTCTACTGCCCCCGAATTAGTAAAACTTGTTATTTGGCTGTGGTATTTCCTAAAATAGTTCATGTAAAAGACTTATGGCCGTTGGAAGGAAAAAGGTCTCGAAGGGAGAAACGTGGCACAAATGCAGAAGAAATTATTGGTGATGTGTTTGGTGCAATGATACCAAGTATAGGCGTGATTCTGAATGATGTAAAGATTAGGCAGATATCCACTTTGGTGGATAAGTTATCAATAAATACAGCTCAATCTCTGTTATTAGTGGATGGAGAGATGGTGTCTATAAGGGCTATGGTTCTCCAGAATCGTCTTGCATTAGACGTATTATTAGCAAAAGAGGGCGGAGTCTGTAAATTATTGAGGGTTTAACAGTGCTGTAGTTATATTCCGGATAATAGCAAGGATTTGAGGAAATATATCAAAAATATAACTGACATACATCAAGAGATTCATGATTTAGCTACTGAGGGAATCTGGGATAAAATTGGACAAGGTTTTGGAAAAATTGGAAATTGGATTGGCAGTTTTGGACAGGGGATTGTTGGTTATATCCTAAAGCCCATCATAATAGTAGTAATCTGTATCATTGTATTGTTGGGTGCCTTCAGAGCATATAAATGGCACAAGGCAAAACAGACTGAAAATTCCCTTAAGAAACGAGAAAGGCATATGGAAAGACTGCAGGACAGTCACTATCAAAATCTTAAGAATCTAGAGAAGTTCAGACGAGGAAGACAGGCAACAACTTCTGTTTAGGTCGGTCTTTTCTGCAAGGAGAAAATTAACAGGGAGAAGTGCTGTGTTTGATGACACGGGTCATCAGAGGAGGGAGTTGATAGAGCGCTCTATGCTCTTAATTTGTAGGGGTGCATTATAATCATGAATAATCTGCACTCATATATGTATCATGTGATTATGTTATAAATTGTATTATTAGAATGAATTTATATCAATGTATCCAGACATATAAACGAGATTTGTAATGTTATAATGCAGAATCGGATTAATATTGTGCATTTATTTAGAGGCATAATGTAAAAGCATATGCGTAGCATAAACATTAAGGGGCCGATTCCGATCTCGGTCGGAGGCGCACCTAACATCATTCGGTCGGGAAAAAAGCCACGCGAATGCCTGTTTCCCGACTGATCCGCACATTATTCCGAACGAGCAAGTACGATGCGCACAACAGCATAGATTCCGACCCAGTCGTACTCACCCAATCCAGGTCCTGTTCCCCGACCGAGCCGGATCCGTAAACGCAGAATCGAGTCGCACGGAAGCCAAAATGCAGCCCGGTCCTGCCGGACAAGTACGATGCGCTTCCCGTACGCGCCGAACACGTCGCTACGCACGGCACGTCAAAGCATCCGGGAGAGGCGCACATAAGCTCCGATTCGCGCCACAACACGATCCACGGCTACGAGACGAACACGCCAGCGACGAGGACGAGGCGAAGCAACGAGAAAGACGAACGAGACGAACCAACCATGAATCCCATCGTGCCGATCCTACCAATATTCTACATCTACTACCGGAACAGGCACGGACGCGTACGGCGCAGAAGGTAAGTCAGACACCAACCACAAAAACAAACTACACGTACCCGACATATCACACACACACAGAGGGATGCAGAAATTACTTACACCAGCAACAGCAGCACCATAGGGGCGGGATGGCCATCACCAATGCCACATATACACATAGGGGCCCGGATGCCTACCAATACTACCACCTCTACCCAGGGGTGCCAGATGCCTACCACTACTACCACCCCTACCCAGGGGGTGCCAGATGCCTACCACTACTACCACCTCTACCCATGGGGGGCTGGATGCCTGTCACTACTACCACCCTTACCCAGGGGGTGCCAGTTGCCTACCACTACTACCACCTCTACCCAGGGGGTGCCAGATGCCTACCACTACTACCACCTCTACCCAGGGGGTGCCAGATGCCTACCACTACTACCACCCTTACCCAGGGGGTGCCAGATGCCTACCACTACTACCACCCCTACCCAGGGGGTGCCAGATGCCTACCACTACTACCACCTCTACCCATGGGGGGCTGGATGCCTGTCACTACTACCACCCTTACCCAGGGGTGCCAGATGCCTACCACTACTACCACCTCTACCCAGGGGGTGCCAGATGCCTACCACTATGACCACCCTTACCCAGGGGGTGCCAGATGCCTACCACTACTACCACCCCTACCCAGGGGGTGCCAGATTCCTACCACTACTACCACCTCTACCCATGGGGGGCTGGATGCCTGTCACTACTACCACCCTTACCCAGGGGGTGCCAGATGCCTACCACTACTACCACCCTTACCCAGGGAGTGCCAGATGCCTACCACTACTACCACCTCTACCCAGGGGTGCCAGATGCCTACCACTACTACCACCTCTACCCATGGGGGGCTGGATGCCTGTCACTACTACCACCCTTACCCAGGGGTGCCAGATGCCTACCACTACTACCACCCTTACCCAGGGGGTGCCAGATGCCTACCACTACTACCACCTCTACCCAGGGGGTGCCAGATGCCTACCACTACTACCACCTCTACCCATGGGGGCTGGATGCCTGTCACTACTACCACCCTTACCCAGGGGGTGCCAGATGCCTACCACTACTACCACCCTTACCCAGGGGGTGCCAGATGCCTACCACTACTACCACCTCTACCCAAGGGGTGTCAGATGCCTACCACTACTACCACCTCTACCCAGGGGGTGCCAGATGCCTACCACTACTACCACCCTTACCCAGGGGGTGCCAGATGCCTACCACTACTACCACCCCTACCCAGGGGGTGCCAGATGCCTACCACTACTACCACCTCTACCCATGGGGGGCTGGATGCCTGTCACTACTACCACCCGTACCCAGGGGGTGTCAGATGCCTACCACTAATACCACCTCTACCCAGGGGGTGCCAGATGCCTACCACTACTACCCCCCTACCCAGGGGGTGCCAGATGCCTACCACTACTACCACCTCTACCCAGGGGGTGCCAGATGCCTACCACTACTACCACCCCTACCCAGGGGGTGCCAGATGCCTACCACTACTACCACCCCTACCCAGGGGGTGCCAGATGCCTACCACTACTACCACCCCTACCCAGGGGGTGCCAGATGCCCACCACTACTACCACCTCTACCCATGTGGGGCTGAATGCCTGTCACTACTACCACCCCTACCCATGGGGGGCTGGATGCCTACCACCAACAACACCCCCACTCACAGGATGGCTAATACATGACTCAACAAGCACACACCAACATAAAGAATGCAACATAAAGACATCCCCCCCAACACCATGACAAGCGTGTGTAGACTGTGTCAAATGCCTACAACACTGAACATGACTTTGAACATACAATGTGACCCCCTATCACATGTGCCGCACATAAATGTGTGTGGCCCCCACAATGCAAGCAGGCCATGACCATTGTGGCAATGGGGTCCAAAACCCCATCATCACAGTGACCAAAATGTAACTGTGGGGTCCCTAGCTGAAGCACATTTTGAACATTGTGGCAATGGGGTCCAAACCCCCATCATCACAGTGACCAAAATGTAAGTGTGGGGTCCATAGCTGAAGCACATTTTGAACATTGTGGCAATGGGGTCCAAACCCCCATCATCACAGTGACCAAAATGTAAGTGTGGGGTCCATAGCTGAAGCACATTTTGAACATTGTGGCAATGGGGTCCAAACCCCCATCATCACAGTGACCAAAATGTAACTGTGGGGTCCATAGCTGAAGCACATTTTGAACATTGTGGCAATGGGGTCCAAACCCCCATCATCACAGTGACCAAAATGTAAGTGTTGACAAAGAAAAAGCTGCAACTGCCAAACTGCATGGATGATTCCTGGTCACAGAACAACAAACACATCAGTGGCAAAGTAGTGCTTGTGTCCCATAGCAACATAGATTGGGGGAGGCAAACAGTGCAGTGCAAATAAGACATACCTTTGGCCATGTGCAGACAAACATCACCCATGGGGGCTGACACTCTCAACATTCATCAATGACACAATGACAGAAGTGACCATCAGAATGCAGACCCACATATTTGCACCAATGGGCACACAAATGCAGATACCCTGTAGAGACTGTAGATGTGAGGTGAACAGATACCATACCATGGCAGCAATGGGACACACAAACAATGATCATTGTGCTGACTGATGACCTAGGAGTCCCAGGGACAGCAGGGGAAACACACCAAACAACATACAGCCAATGGCACACTAAAGATATGCCAATGCAGTGGTGCAGATGCACAAACACAAACAGGCAGACCCACACTGCACATCAAACACAACAGGTGAGGGGGGTACCAGTGTCCCCAGGCAACCACACAACACATGAGGAGGCCTGAATACCAACTACACAGATGTGCATACAGTGCCACGCAAAGGTAACTCATGGATCCAAATCCCCTATGTGGGCAATCAGGCATTGTCAGATGAGAGGGAGCACAAATCACACATGTTACACAAGCATGTAGGAACAGCAACTGACACAGCAAGACACAGAGACACCACAGCACTACCCCCAGGGCCCCCACAATGTGGTGACCCTGGGCTGCATTACAATCCCACTGTGATGACAAAGCTAGATGTCGTTCACACTGTGAACCACAGTCATGTGTCCTGAGCAACAAACTACCATCATACCTACACAAGCACAAATCAATCAGCACGGCCAGTAAGCCAAGGCCAACATGGAGGCAGGGGTCTAGCCGGGCAACAACTCTCATCTGCACACACTCAACACCGCACACCTCGACCTCCAACAATGTGCAGCAGTGAAGCTCACATGCACTGGTGACATTGCACATGCACCCATGACAATCCCAGGGGGGTGGTGGGAACCAAGGTGCAGAAACACATCACACATGGCCACTCAACAAGACTCCTGAATGTCTGACACACTGCACACTACGCTGTACATGGACATGACGGCAATACCACACCAACCAATGGGATCCCAGCCACAGTCACACACCAATGAAGAAGCCAAGGTCACCCACAAAGAACACACATAGACAACTACCAACATTGCAGCCCTGACCCTGAGGAGTGCCAGCAGTCACACACACAACGTGTCACAACCAATGAAAGCTAACACAAACCGGAAATCACATGACAGGTGTAAACAACAAGTGCCAAGGGGAATCCTGACTGTGACCCATCAGCGTCTGCCCACAAACTCAGCCCTGACAGCAAACACACCTATGGGTGACACCCTGATGACCAGTAATGTGCCATGCACCCACATCACAGAGAACCCAGGGAGAATACTTTGGGGGAACATAGGTCAACTCAGCAAGCATCACAAACAGGAACATCACTAGGGATCCCAGCATGCACAGCAAAATGGAAGTGAACACACAGACATGCTCATACAACACACACCTTGGGCGCAGGCGATGACACAGGAGTACACACTGCCATGAGGGGACTCCACTCCTGTGGGAGGAAAGCTGTGCCATATGTCGCCTCAGTAGGGCTCCATCATGTCAGCAGAACACTTGGTCACACAGTCAACAATTAGCACCAAATGAAGGCTCCCGTCACATCAGCCTGGTCATGGGAGTGTCAACGAAATCATCAGCACAGATCCAACACACATGTATAGCAAGTTGCACTGACAACACAGATGAGTCCTTCCCCATTGATGCCCAAACCTGCATGTCCAGTGGAGATGGCCACACGGTCAGGGAAGTAGACTAATTGAACAATGGCAAGCACAACAGATGTGCAGGGGTGGAAGCCACAGATGTGACATTGCTAATGTAAGTAGGAAATCCCATTGCCAAATATTGAAAACATGACACCCTCAGATGCTGCTAAGGATGACATGGATACACCACAGGATAGGACACAGTCCCCCTGGACCACATGGGTTCCTGCACAGTAACACTTCATTTTCATGAGACCAAATATCACCATCACTGCAGCAAGGGCATGGTTAGCATCATCAACATCATGTACATCAGAAGCAAAAGCACTAGAGAACAGAAAGTTGCTTTATTCAGCATATGTGGGTTCAAAAGTTGAAGTCATGTAAAAAATAAACAAAGGCCAATGGCCAGTCCATCATGAAAGTCAAAACAGGGTGACAGTGGCAGATGTCACCCTACGCATGCCTGCACTGATAAAAACCAGGGACAATCCCCTCGGAGGGGCATACGGGGGGCAGGCCAGGCACCGTAGGGACAGGATCAGGGCTCACCAGAAGGAGGCAGGGAAGGGGTGGTGGGTGCTGGAGAGCCACTGACAACTGCAGTGGAGGTGTCTGACATGGTGTGTGCCGGCACAACTGGGGGGCATGACTCAGATGGTGTGGGTGCCGGCACGACTGCAGTGGACCGTGCAGATGGAGTGGACAGGTTCGCCACTGCAGTGCCCAAGTCAGACAGGGTGGTAGTGGACTCCACTGCAGTGCCTACCTCCAGGGGAGGAGAATGGGGATCAGGTAAGGTGGGCAGGACAGAGGGGGAGGACACCCTCACCACACCAGTGGCACAGACAAGCGCAGCGGGGGGTGTGGGGCCGGAAGAGCAAGTGGCAGGGGGAGAAGGCCTGATCCTTTTGGGGATGGTGTATCTGTGGGTGGGGGAACCTGGGGCAGGGTGTGGTGGGGGCACCTGTGGAGTGGGGGCCTGAGGGATGGAGGAAGGAGACTTGGTGCCTGAGCTGCAGGGCGGCGGCGGGGTCTTGCTCTTCCGGGTCCGGGGGGACTTGCGGGTGGGGGCGTCAGTCGGTCTGCGCCTGGGGGAGGGTGTCCGGGGGCGAGGGGCACTCCGCTCCGTGTGGGTGGGCTTCCTCTTCCCCCTGAATGCTGTATCAGCTGGATCGGAGGGGAAGAGGCCGAGGTCACTGAGGAAGAGCCGCTGTGTCTTTGGGGTTGCAGGTGAGGCAAGGGAGGGGGCTTTGGAGGGAGAGGCAACTGAGGACTGTGCAGTGCTCGTGGATGCGTGTGTGTGTGCCTGGGCCCCATCCCCTGTGAGTGTGGTTTCAGTCCCCTGACTGTGCGTGCGTGTGCGTCTTGTTTGTGGCGTGTGTGTCTGTGTGCTGCTCGTGTCTGTGCTGGTGTGTGCCTGTGCCGGTGTGTGTGTGCTTGGGACAGGTAAGGTGCTGGGGAGTGTGGATGGGGCAGAGGCAGGAGGGGTGAGGGACTGTCGGAGGAGGGACACTGCTGCCGTCAGGGAGGAGTCCATGGACCTATTGCCCCTCTGTAGGGCAGACATGCCTGATGAGATGCCCTCCATGAACGACACCAGCTGAGTCAACAGAGTGGTGTGTGCATGGAGGACACTCAGCATCGCTGTCTGCCCTACATGGAGCTGGCGAAGGAGGTACACAGACTCCTCACTCAGGGCAGCAGGGGACACTGGGGCAGGGGGTGCGGTGCCTGGCCCGAAGGAGACATGCTCCCGAACATGGGAGCCTCCACGGACCTCGGGAATGGGAGCCGATGGGAGGGCGGTGGTGGTGGTGGTGGTGGCGGGGACAGCAACACTAGCTGGGGTGTGGTGGCTGCTGACACCCGCCTCCATAAGGGAGTCATCCTCCGAGCTGCTGTGGTCCTCAGCTGAGGTGGATGGTGCTGAGGACTCCTCGGTGTGGCTCCCCTCGCCCTCCGTGCCACTGGGTCCCTCCGACCACTCCTCGGCTGCTGACCCAGTCTGGCTCTGCGGCTCCTCCTGGTCCGTGGAGCTGTCCCCTCCTGTGGCCGTGGATGTATCTGCAATCAATAGGGAAACAGACAGACATCAGTCACCTGCACCGAACGCACACACCACAGTAAGTACAGCACATTACAGAGCAAGCCCTGGCATCCTTAGTTGAACATTGCTAAAAGTGCCCAAACAGAACAGGAGAAGCCAATTGTCAGTCTGATGGTCAACCATGGCACTCACATCCCACCTGGCCTTGCACCCATCTGTCTGGTGTCTGTTGGATGGCAATACCCCAGTGTGGACACATGCACCACCTACACAGTAGTTGGACAGTGCAGAGAACCCGGTGAAGCATGTGAACATGCACACATCACAACTCTTGCCACTGAGTCAGTACAGGTGTCCGGATGAAAGGGATGCCCAGAGTCAAATAGGAAATGCATGTGATGCATACCAGCAACAGACACCATGATGCACCCATGTCCTGATAGCCATTGCCACAATGGTGTGCATGTAGCACATGTCACTCCCCTGCAGGATCACTAATAGGAAGTCACATGCCATGGCACAGGCATGCCTGCTAAGTCATACATCACTGTCTCCAGTCACATGGGCAGGGCAGCCAGACAACAACACTCTGCACTGTGTCACAATAGTAGGTCATGGGGCATGCAAGTCCTGGAGCTGAACAAGTGCACATGTACATCCCCCACACACCACATCATCTGAACCCTTATCTGTCCAGGTCATACCGATTGGACATATGGGAGACCTGTAACACAACCCTCTGAACCTGAGCACCTCACAATCTGCTGTGAATGGGAAACAGCTGCCTGAACTTCACATTCGCATACCCCAGTCTGCACGGTCAGGTGATCAAACACCTATGTGTCACACAAGTATCGTCTCCTATGGTCACATCTCCGGTGGCATGCTGAGCCCCAACCGAGAAACACCACAGCAGTCCTGACAACGAAGCCACAGCACACTGACACAGAGGCAGACACCTGAGGGGACAAATCACTGAGCACAACGTGTCAGCTGATACACGGGAGTGGGAGTACAAAGTGTATTGTATGGCCTGGAGTAGGCATGACTGTCCTGCCCACATGAATGAGGGATGAGCCCTAGACAGTAGGCAGCTGGCTAAGTATGTGTGACACACGTAATATACACACTCCTGGGGCCCAAACATTGTTCCCACCCGCAGCATGGGTGTGTGCCAGATACCCCAGGCACATGTGGTGGATCAGCTCAGCAATTGGACCACATATCAAAGTAACACGCAGATTACATGTCAGAACACAGGCATTGTGTAAGCAATGGACCCACCCATGATGCCCACCACAGAGTTAGGGAAACAGATGCTGTCCCCCACCTTGAGTCAAGCAAACTGCAAGGACACAGTACCCAAGTGACACAATTCCCTGACTGTAAGGGCCACACCTGGGTATCAGATGAGGAGTGGGCAGTGCACAATAGAGGGACATGGGTCCTGGACCACATGACTGATGTACTGTGGAAGTTTAACCAGGCCAGAGGAGGGCACATAGCATGGCAGACATAGTTCACAATGCAGTCATGGACTCACCCCTCCTTGCTGCTCTCTGGCCTTCAGCTGCCCATCCAGATCAGGGAAGACCACCGCCAGGATCCTGAGCATGTGGGGGTCAGGGTCCGGTGTCCGCCCCTCCTGCGAGGAGGCGACAGCTTCAGCTGGACCCGTGCGATCCTCCGGGTCCAGCCCCTAAGGTCCTGCCACCTCTTCTGGCAGTTGCGGATCCGGCGCTTGTAGACCCCCACGGATCTCACTGCCCGGACGATGGTCAGCCATATCTGCTGCTTCTGGTGGGCATCAACCTGTGAGGATGACAAAGTGAGAATGCCATTACTACACATGCAACATATCCGTGCATTACACAGTTGGATATACATGTCTCAATCACAGGGGCACATGATGTACACAGGCAGTGCAACGATGGCCATGGACAGTATGCCAGCAGTTACTACATGGCATCATTGCCTGGGAAGTAAAACCTTGTTTAAATGCACTGTCACTGCACTATACCTGTTCAGTGCATGTAACTACACACTATAGGGGGTGACAACTACTCAGTGAGCCTGCTAACCAGTGGCGTGCAGACTGTTAGCCTTGCTAGTCAGACAACATGCACATTTAGAAAGGCAGTGGACAGAACACTCACCTGCTCCCCTGCTTTCCCATACAGCTTGCTGTACTGTGGAAGGAGGCTGTCCAGCAGGGCCTGGTTCTCCTCAGTGCTGAAGGCTGGGGCTCTCTCCACAGTACGTGCCATTGCAGGGTCCAGAGGGTGCAGATGCAGCAGCAGTGGTGGTGGCAGATGTCGTCCTGGAGCATGTAGTGCAGGCAAGTGAGCTCTCAGGGGAACAGCCAGCATTATATGTGTGCTGCAGAGGCAGATACTGTCCCATGTGTCCAAAGTGATAGGTCCAAGTCGTTTGCATCTTCTGAATCTGGCCAATCCATGGAATTGCACCACTTACACACGCCCACAGCATCCTTCAAAAGTTCAACTTCATGACACCCATGAATTTGCAACATTGTTGTGGGTGACCAACTGAATTTACAGCATCAGACTCGTTCAAAATTTGAAAACGCGTCCGTTGCCAGGCCAGGCCATAGCCAATGGGTGCGCACCGATCGGTCCATTGCTGTTCAACGCGTACCTAGGATACAACGCGTACCCGCACACATTGAATGCAATGGGCCGGCCGGGCACACCGATCGGTCCATTGCTGTTCAACGCGTACCCAGGATACAACGCGTACCCGCACACATTGAATGCAATGGGCCGGCCGGGCACACCGATCGGTCCATTGCTGTTCAACGCGTACCCAGGATACAACGCGTACCCGCACACATTGAATGCAATGGGCCGGCCGGGCACACCGATCGGTCCATTGCTGTTCAACGCGTACCCAGGATACAACGCGTACCCGCACACATTGAATGCAATGGGCCGGCCGGGCACACCGATCGGTCCATTGCTGTTCAACGCGTACCCAGGATACAACGCGTACCCGCACACATTGAATGCAATGGGCCGGCCGGGCACACCGATCGGTCCATTGCTGTTCAACGCGTACCCAGGATACAACGCGTACCCGCACACATTGAATGCAATGGGCCGGCCGGGCACACCGATCGGTCCATTGCTGTTCAACGCGTACCCAGGATACAACGCGTACCCGCACACATTGAATGCAATGGGCCGGCCGGGCACACCGATCGGTCCATTGCTGTTCAACGCGTACCCAGGATACAACGCGTACCCGCACACATTGAATGCAATGGGCCGGCCGGGCACACCGATCGGTCCATTGCTGTCCAACGCGTATTGCGAATACAACGCGTACCAGCACACATTGAATGCAATGGCCAATGTGTGCGCACCGATCGGTCCATTGCTGTCCAACGCGTATTGCGAATACAACGCGTACCAGCACAGATTGAATGCAATGGCCAATGTGTGCGCACCGATCGGTCCATTGCTGTCCAACGCGTCCCTGTACAAGTCACTGGCATATGTCACCATGCCTGTCACAGGTGAACATATGCCAGCCACATATACTTCCCAGGGAGTGAGGGGCACACCTACAACACCACAGCCTGTCCAAACTGTATCCTAAGGCATGTAAGGCTGCATTACCTATTCCGTGTATGGGGGTGAACATGTTGTTCTGTGTGTGTCACTTGAGGGCAGCCACCCCCAGGCTGTGCACGTGTTCATGGGGACAGAATCCTTGGTGTTTCGTGTACATGACCACTGTGATGTGCAACTGTTCATATCTGAGCATGTGGCATGGTCACATTTCACGGTGGTGTATGTGTATGTCATGTCACATACCCCCTGAGCCCCATGTGGGACGGTATGTTTAACCCAGGGTGACCCATTGGCACAATAGTGATGGTCCTCCACAGTCTGTGTGCATGTTGTGTTTACAATGTCTCTGATTTCATGTGCACAATGGGAGACAGTCTCCACATCCACGTTGTTTGTGCATGGACTTTGATGTTGTGCATGTGTGTGTCACAGACGTCCATGTCTGTCCTGCCGAGGCAACAGGGACCACTACCTGTGGGGGTCATGGTTGTTTTGCTGTGGTGTATACATGATACACCATGTCATGCCAGTGTCCATGTGACAATACAGGGTCCCTGGGAATCTACCTGTCGTTGAGCTGTGATGCCTGGGGCACATCTGTCCTCACATGTCACTGTGGGGTGTGTTTGTAACGTGGCAGCAGGAGATGGGAACTGTGACACGGCCTCATGATATCCAATGGCACAACCTGGGACTTATTGATGCCACTTGCTGAACTGTGATGTTAGATGTTGGCCATGTATGTGCCATACATGTCCTTACGGAACTGCACACATCATGTACTTGTGCCTCATAATGATGTATCATGTGATATTGAGTGTGTTCAATGCCACATATGTGGGGTGACTGACAATCTTTCTTTCTTCACCTATGCACTGCAGGGCACCAGCTGTCCATAGACCATTCCCTGACCTGTCAACGATGGTGGAACGTGACAGCATCCGACGGTACCGCTTCTCCAGGCAGCTGATTGAGGATTTGGCAGTGCGCTTGGCACCACATTTGCAACCTGGCCGGCCGTACCCTACAGCGCTGACCCCCAAGGTGAAGGTGATGGCAGCCCTACACTTCTTTGCCACCGGTACCTTTCAACACACTGTGGCGACTGCTGGTGGGATGTCACAGACCATGTTCAGCCGTGTGCTCTGCGATGTTTTGGAGGCTATGTTGATATACCTGAACCAGTACATCTATTTCCCTAGACTCCAACAACTCACTGACGTGAAGAGTGACTTCTATGCCCTGGGGAGGATGCCGCATGTCATTGGCTCCATTGATGGGACACATGTGGCTTTGGTACCACCACAGGCCCAAGAGCAGGCATACAGGAACCGCAAACACTACCACTCGGTCAATGCACTGGTGGTCTGTCTTGCAGATATGAGCATCTCACACGTGTGTGCCCGTTTCCCCGGTTCTGCACACAATGCCTACGTGATGAGGAGTAGTCGCATCCCGCGGATGATGTCACAGATGTGGAACCAGCGTGCCTGGCTTGTTGGTGTGTACTGACTTTGTACCATTGTGTGTGTTCTGCAATGTAGTGTTCCACCCTCTTTTCCAACTCAGCTAATGTGCAATTGTCTGTATGTAGGTGACTCCGGATACCCCAACATGCCGTGGTTGCTGACGCCCCTCAGGAACCCTGTGACACCAGCCCAGATGCGCTACAATGAGGCACATGGTCGGACGAGGAGAGTGATTGAGCGGACATTTGGTCTCCTGAAGAGCCGCTTCCGCTGCCTGGACAAGACAGGAGGGGCCCTCCCATATGCCCCAGCAAAGGTGTGCAAGATTGTCATCGTCTGCTGCATGCTACACAACCTGGCAGTGCGGAAGGAGTTGCCTCTCATCCTGGATGACGATGACCAACATCCGCCACCTGTGGAGGATCCTGGCCTGGACCACAATGCCAGTGATGATGATGATGATGGTGATGGTGATGTCCGCACACAGCTCATCACCAACTTCTTCAGCTGAATGTGAGTATCCAGAGATGTCATGTCAATGATGTGAGTTTGCATGATATGTGTTGGTGGTGCTCTGGTGCTGTTTGAGTGTGTCCATGGGCTACATGACTGTATGCGTGTAGCGATGTGTCCTTACAGGTAGTCTGTACTCCCCAACAGTGTTGACATGCTAACTTGGTTCTGGGTGGGTATCTTGTGACATGTATTGGGCATGAGTATTGCAGTTCTGTCCTGTTCTTCAGTGCTTTTGACTGTGTGTCATTTCTGTCCTTCACAGGGTACTTTCAGAGTCGTTTGGTCAACTGTGATCCCCGACACCGTGATTCGACTTCCAGGGTGGTAGCTGTCGTGTCCCTACAGGTGATGTGCGCCACACCCATGGACTTCCTTCCTTCTACACTTGTTGACTGTGTGCCCGCTGCCAGGTGGGATTACCTTGCATCTGTAGTGGTTACAACATGTTGCAAATGTGTAATAAACCTGTGCTTCACTTTGTGATGTGCGTTGTCTGTGGTCACACATTTGACTGACATTTGCTTACGGCACCAGTGGGCTAGTTAACTAAGACTGTGAATAGGTGTTGTGTCTGTGCATTGCACCGTATTTCCTGGCAACATCAGTGTAGGCAATGAGTCAGATGGCCTAGGTGTGTATTTGTTGTGTAGCCCTGGTGGTGTGTCTCCCTCATATGTGTCACATTGCCATGACTCACATGCCTGTGTTGTACTTGCTGTAGCAGTTAGCATGCACAGTGTAATTTCGCTGGTCATCATCTCCATGACAGAAACCACGTTGGATTCACGACAGAGGCAGGTATGGTGTATTAGTGTGTTTATTGTCATACATGTGTGTGAATAGTGCACAGGATGGTGAGTGCTGTACATTTTGATTGCAATCCAAAGTTCCTAGATGAATTGGAAGTCCTGGTAGCAGAAATGTCCTGTATCAAGTCCACAGTCATCTGAGACATTGGTCTAACTTGTACTCCCCATGTCATGTGGGGGAGTTGTGTTGCAGTCAACAGGGTGAACAGTTTGCGCACAAAGGTGATTATCCAGAACAGGTGTTGGCTTCCTGGGGGTTGTGCATGGCCATCAGCCTCTCAGTTGTCCTTCCTCGGACGACCCCTCTTCTCTGGGGGGGGACCCTCAAGTGCAGGCTGCTGCGGTGCAGGGGACTCTCCGCCAGAGTCATCCTCCCTCCCTGTGGCAGTTGCAGTTGTTTCAGCACCAGATGTTGTGGGCACACAGGGAGGTGTTGACTGGTTGCTGCTCATCTGGCGGAGGCATTGTAATATGTCCCTATGCACCGCCGTCATCTCTTGCACGTTGTCCCACTTGGACTCCACGCGGGACATGTGTGAGTCCAAGCGGGCATGATGGGCAGCCTGCTGCTGTTTAATGTCCCTGAGGAGCCCCACTACCTGGCTGAGCTCTCCAGTGCTGGACTGGTACGCATCGGCTATGCGTGCCAGTTGTGGGTCATCATGCAGTCCAGACCCCTCTGCGAGCAGCGACCTATGTCTCCCACCCCTCCCACCACCCCTGGCGACACGTGCAGTACCTGAGGTGGCATGCACAGGTGACCCTGGGCCCCATTGGGGGTTGTTGGTGGTGTTGGTGTCCAGGGCCCCACTTTGGTCCAGGGTCCCTGTGCTGGTGGTGGTGGTGCTCCTTGGTCTGTCCATGTCGGCAGGGGTGGTATGTGTGTTGACAGTCGTTGGAGGGGTGGGTGCAGGGGGTGCAGCTGGTGGTCCTGCTGGTGCTGCATGATGACTTGCTCCGGAGGTGCCAGGTGGGTCTTCTTCATCCGAGGAGGGCAGAGGCTGTTCCACACCAGTGAGCTCCGTATCCTCTTGAGCCTGGGACGGGGACTCCTCAGCGTCTGCTGCTGTGTCCCCATCATCACCTGTTTTTGGGAGACACACACAATGTATGTTATGTTTCTGCAGGCATCAATGGTTGACACACCTGACAGTTGTGACTGTGCCTCTGGATGCGGGCCTGTACATTGCATTGTCCTAAGTTGTCACAGTCAGGGGTTGATATTGGTGTGGCACATTGTCCTGCATTATTTGGGCATTTCTATCTGAATGTTGGGGTGTGTACATGGTCTGCATTGGTTGTATTTGGTTGACATCCGGCCCTCCTTCCCACCCAGCCAGATATTCCACCATGGAACGTGCTTCCATTGCAGGGAGTTCAAGTTGTCTTTCAGGATGTCAGTCAGTGGTGTCCTGCTGTTGGTTGGTGCACAGTTGCCAGCAGGGCCTTGTGCTCCCCACAGCAGTAGCCAGTGTCAGCCATCTTGTAAGTTGTTTTCCACTCCCTGTGATGTGCGCATGGTTCAGGGTGGTGTTGATGGGACAGTTGTGGGGGTGACCAATATCTGTGACTACCACTCCCATCATGCTATTGCCGCCACCCCACTTCCCAGCATGCCCATACTTACTTGCTTTTGGGTGGACTTCACTGTGTGTGAGTGTGAGAGCAATGGCAAGATGGCTGGCAGTGGTGTCCTGCTGTTAGTTGGTGGCCAGTTCCCAGCATGGCCTTGTGCTCCCCACAACAGAGCACCAGTGTCAGACATCTTTGATGGGGCTTTCCACTCTCTGTGGGGTGTGCATGCTTGAGTGTGAGCTTGCTGGGCCATGTGGGTGGGGGATGTTGAGCTGTGACTACCACTCCCATCATGCTATTGCCTCCACCCCACTTCCCAGCATGCCCATACTTACTTGCTTTTGGGTGGACTTCACTGTGTGTGAGTGTGAGAGCAATGGCAAGATGGCTGACAGTGGTGTCCTGCTGTTGGTTGGTGGCCAGTTCCCAGCATGGCCTTGTGCTCCCCACAACAGAGCACCAGTGTCAGACATCTTTGATGGGGCTTTCCACTCTCTGTGGGGTGTGCATGCTTGAGTGTGAGCTTGCTGGGCCATGTGGGTGGGGGATGTTGAGCTGTGACTACCACTCCCATCATGCTATTGCCTCCACCCCACTTCCCAGCATGCCCATACTTACTTGCTTTTGGGTGGACTTCACTGTGTGTGAGTGTGAGAGCAATGGCAAGATGGCTGACAGTGGTGTCCTGCTGTTGGTTGGTGGCCAGTTCCCAGCATGGCCTTGTGCTCCCCACAACAGAGCACCAGTGTCAGACATCTTTGATGGGGCTTTCCACTCTCTGTGGGGTGTGCATGCTTGAGTTTGAGCTTGCTGGGCCATGTGGGTGGGGGATATTGAGCTGTGACTACCACTCCCATCATGCTATTGCCTCCACCCCACTTCCCAGCATGCCCATACTTACTTGCTTTTGGGTGGACTTCACTGTGTGTGAGTGTGAGAGCAATGGCAAGATGGCTGACAGTGGTGTCCTGCTGTTGGTTGGTGGCCAGTTCCCAGCATGGCCTTGTGCTCCCCACAACAGAGCACCAGTGTCAGACATCTTTGATGGGGCTTTCCACTCTCTGTGGGGTGTGCATGCTTGAATGTGAGCTTGCTGGGCCATGTGGGTGGGGGATGTTGAGCTGTGACTACCACTCCCATCATGCTATTGCCTCCACCCCCCCTTCCCAGCATGCCCATGCTTCCTTCCCTTTGACTCTGCTTCCCTGTGGGGTTGTGTGTCTGTGCTGACAAGATGGCTGACAGTGTTATCCTGGGGTTAGTTTTGCTACAAGTCCCATGTGTGTCCCTGTGCTTCACTCAGCATGACCCAGGGTTGTGGTTCTTTGTGGGATATTTGATTGGAGTGTGAGGCAATGCATTCTCCCAGGTGAGTTATGTGGAGTTTGTGTTAGGGGTGTGTGTGAGAAAGGCTGCTGGTAACTATGGTCAGGGCTGTGAGTCCTCCTTCCCACCCAGCCAGATATCCCACCATGGAACGTGCTTCCATTGCAGGGAGTGCAAGTTGTCTTTCAGGATGTCAGTCAGTGGTGTCCTGCTGTTGGTTGGTGCACAGTTGCCAGCAGGGCCTTGTGCTCCCCACAGCAGTAGCCAGTGTCAGCCATCTTGTCAGTTGTTTTCCACTCCCTGTGATGTGCGCATGGTTCAGGGTGGTGTTGATGGGACAGTTGTGGGGGTGACCAATATCTGTGACTACCACTCCCATCATGCTCTTGCCTCCAGCCCACTTCCCAACATGCCCATACTTACTTGCTTTTGGGTGGACTTCACTGTGTGTGAGTGTGAGAGCAATGGCAAGATGTCAGTCAGTGGTGTCCTGCTGTTGGTTGGTGCACAGTTGCCAGCAGGACCTTGTGCTCCCCACAGCAGTAGCCAGTGTCAGCCATCTTGTCAGTTGTTTTCCACTCCCTGTGATGTGAGCATGGTTCATGGTGGTGTTGATGTGCGCATTGTGAGGGTGGGCAATATCTGTGACTACGACTCCCATGATGCTATTGGCTACACTGACTTGCCCAGCATACACAGAATTCCTTCCTTTCAGTGGGCTTCACTGTGTGGTGGTGTTGTAGTGGTGGCTACATGTCTGGATGTATTTGTTAGTTATATTTGTGCCACTGCCTAGCTGTAGTTGTAGTTGTGTTTGTACATGTGATGACACAGTTACATGTCACTATGAGATGGCATGTGTTGTGTTTATCTGACTGACATACACATTTTGGGATGATTCTGTTCTGGTTGCTGTGTATTTGCTAAGGGTGCATGGTTTGACTCTCCCCTTGACAGTGATGTGTGTGTATTGTCGCACAATATTGTGTACATTTGTTGTGTACTCACCAGGCTCTGGGATGTTTTCTAGTCCATATACGCTCACTGGTGGTAGGATGGCCCGCACCTTCTCCTCCCAGGGCCTGAGGTATACTGGCTTGGCAGGAGGGCCACTGCCGGTGTGTTGGCTCAAGAGGTAGTCCTTCTTCAACAGCTCCCTGACCCTCCTGCGCACGTCATACCACCTGTTCTGGATGTCTATCTTTGTGCGCAAACATGGTGATTGTGCGTTCACCCTGTCGACGATCCTCTCCCACATCTTGGTTTTCTGCGACATGGGTGTCTGTTGGACCAGTGTACCAAACAGCTGTGGCTCTACCCTGAGGATCTCATCTACCAGGACTTCCAATTCACTATCTAGGAACTTATGATTCTTCTTTGGGGGCATGGTGATGGGTGGTGATGGTGAGTGATGTGTGTGTTGGTGTGCAGGTGAAGGTGTGTGAGTGTGTGTTTTGCTGGGTGTATGTGAGGTTGCTATTTGTTGAGGTGCTGATGGTGTGTGGCTTGTGTGATGGATGAGCTGTGGGTGTGTGGTTGCTGTCTGTTGAGTGCTGGCAGGTAATTTGAATTTGCAAAGAATCATGGTAGGGATTTGTGTCCTTTATATGGGTGGAGTTGTGGGTGTGTCTTTGTTCCCTGCCCCCCCAAGTATTTATTGGCTTTGTAATTGCTTGTTTGGCCTTTTTTTGTGTATTTTCCCTTTGTACTTTTTGTGCATGTAGGAGACGTTCTTGTGACCGAGTCGGACCCTGCAGTTGTCTCGTACGAGCTTCTCCGATTCGTTCACGCTGTGTTTGTGCTGTTTTCTATGCTGCGTACGTGCCGATCGCGGTGTTTTGGGTTGCTTCGGCTCGCAGTTTTGTATGCGTGTCAGTCGTACGGCTTGTCCTCCGTGCGACTCGGTCGTGTTTTCCACGCGTTGCATCGTACTTGGTGGGTAGGAGTTCGCGGGTACGTTTCGTTCGGGATTGTTCCGGGTGCGTGTCGGTCGGTTCGATTCGCGTGTTTTTCCGGCCAGATTGCTGTTTTCCACGCGGTTCGGTCGTTCGGCTTGTGTTCCGTACGAGTCGGTCGGGTTTTGCACGCTTCTCATCGTACTTTGCGGGTCGGGCTGCACCGGTATGTGTCGGTCAAAATGAATTCCGGCTCCGAGTCGGTCGGTACGTTTTCTGGCCCGAATCGGAATCGACCCACAAGTAGTTTGAATGTATTAGATTATGTAAACAACATGTATAGTGTTTTGTGCAGTGATTAGACATTGAAAAGTGTTCTTATGTTGGCTAACCTTGTAGGCCTAACTCGTAAGTTTCGATTCTCCTTGTTTGCTCTTCAGTTATAAGGTAAAGAGAATTTATGTGTGTATAGAAGGTTTCTTTTCACTCCTACTACAGGCCCTGGAATTTGACCTCGTTATTTCAGATTTAGGACGACACTTGGGGAGGAAAGGAATGTCTTTGAAGAGTCTGAACTAGCGAGAAGGGAGGACACCTTCCGTGCTTGGTGGAACCTGGGAGCCAAGGTCGTTGGAGGAGAGCTCAATTAATTGGAATTTGTGGAACGTAACTCAAAGAAGACGCTTTTGAAATAACAACACGTGATCTTGTGTCTTTTTGTATTAGGTACAGGGACAGTTTGGTGGAACTTCTGCTTTTGACTGAGGAAGGGGAGCATCTTAGAGCGAGCTCCGTAGCTTTATGCTACTTGACCCATTTAACGTGAGTGCACTTCTTAGGAAGTCAGCACGTGCTGATACCTTTATAGGGGATTCTGATCGGAGAGTTAGGTAGGGATGTCACTCTAAGGATAGGTTAGGGACAGATTATTCTTTTAAATCTTTTAACTACAAATGAAGAAAGAACTGGACACAACGTCTATACTCAGTCGTGTTCTTATATTGGAATTCATTATTTTGTGTCTTTGGTGCCGAATGAACTATCTTCGTAGAATTGGTTCTTTACTTATATTCCTATATCTCTATACTCTGATATTGAGGTGTGTTTATATTCTGTTATTTCTGGCATTGTAATAAATCCTAAAAATACAATTGGGAGTTTGTGGTCTTTTAAATGTAGAGAAGAGAAAATGTATATTGTTAACTTGTATTTTTTCCCTTTACACTTCTTTAGCAGGCAATAAAGACCATCGGCCAGGGATCCCTAATTAAATTTAGCACACGGAATCTGACCCTATCACCACTCTGTGGGCAAAACCTATGTAATCAGTTCCATGTTTTCTCACCTGGCCCAGCTGACTGGTTTACAATCACCATGAAAAAGCAGGATACATTTACATTGAAACCACAACAAGCCTGTCTTCCGCAATATTTGAAGAAATTACAACTCTGAGCCTCTTTCTCTCCATTTTTGCATCTTCAGCTTCATATCTTCTTTGACGTTGCAAGCACCTGCTGGCGTTCACCATATGTTTTTCCTGATGTCAAGCTAGATTTTGGATAGAGACATTTGTTTTCGAGTAATGCCAGATTTTGAGATTTCATTTCAGGTGGTATAGTCACCGCAATCATTACATGTAACTTTCTGTGATTTTCTTTGCTCATTATATTACTTTCTATCTGGTAGTTTTTGTGTTGCCATGTCCCTTTTTCATGGATGAAAACAGCAGACAATTGTTGCTCATAAGAAAAGACCTGCAGCATATCTTTCAGCAGCTCCTCTCTTCCTAGCTTTCTCGAATACTGTCTTACTCGTAAACAACTTTCAACAACAAGGTGAAGAAAGACAACTGTCCATTAAAAATAAGCCAACAAGTGCATACCTTTCAGCCATGTGTTTCAAAGCATGAGAATCTTGTCAGGGTAGGAAGGAGCTAGTTTTTGAAAAAAGGCAGGCAGCCCACATAGCTTTGTCAGTCTTTCCCAGTTCTTCCTTTCCTCATCAGCCCATTAGTGATTGTTTACACTTAATAAGTAAAAAGAGCCATATGTTGTTTGGCACTCTAGACACGCCACTTAATGCAGAAGGTCTCAAGTAGACCTGGCATAGTAATCATGCTTGCGGTTTGGCTGTCCATTTGTAAACACCATTAGGACTATTTCATGTTGTTGAACGGACAAGTAGATGTTGTTGTTCCTGTTTTCTTTACAAAGTCCTCGTGAATGGTATTTACTTGCCTGGAATGACAATGGAACCATTCATTTCATTTCAAATGAGGGCTGATTTATCTCAGATGCTCTGCACTATTCACTTAACCGAAGAATGTTTATAGAAGAGCAGTGGCTGCATTCAGCAATAAATGCCCTGCTACCAGTCCATTCAACCGGTCTACCCACCTGCCTCCTGTGAGCGACAACTTTAGCCCTTCCATTCTGACTCAAATAACAATGTGCTATAATCTTGAAGTATAAAGACTAGTTTCTTTATTTCTACATGGCACCTTAAGTTGATGAACTCAAACAACCAGTCAAAGCCAAGGATAATATTGGAGTTAGCTTTCCTCAAATGATCCAGGTTACTAATTGTTTTATAAAGAAAGTTCTATATTTTATGTTTCAATTGTTGAAAATGAAGAGATACACATGCAAAAGAAAGTCAATGTATATATATATATATATACGGGAAAGAAAGTGTTCAGGTGCAAATGTCCCTTTCCAAGTAGCAGTGGAGCACACATTGTACCCTCAATTTGAAAAGCAACAACGGTCGGCATGCCTTTTGTTGCTCCAGCACAAAATCCATGTTATTACTCAGAAGAATCTCTGGAGTGTTTTAAAGCACCATGGCAGAATGAGGTAGAAAAGGAAAGTGAGATTCTTGAAACAAGTGCAACTCAATTGTTACAGATGTGCAACAGTATAACATGTGCCACAATAGCCTATGGCACAGACACAGTCTCAAAACAATTGTGCCACCTACACAACTGGGACTGTGGACTGTGTGGCAGAAACCAACATATTGTACACATTTGAGGTTGTTTAACCTACACCTAGCAATGACACCCGCATGTATGGCTAGCTTCTAAAATAGGGGTTCTCTGAGGGTTGGAAAAAAAGACAAACAGAGAAAAGCTATTCTCTACACCACATTAAAGAGGCCAGAAGACTCTAATTAACAGCACTCGTGGAAACTGGTAGAAGAAACACAAGAAGCAAATTCCTCATTATTAAGGCTATTTATACCAACATCCTCCTGGTGAGTCCTGGTCTGGGGAGGGGGGTATTACCTGAGACAGTGTGAGAAATCTTCCCATTGCTGGCATCGTCCCTCAAAATCCCCCCTTACTCAACCCCACCGCTGTTACCTGCACGGACCGCGGCTGCTTGAAAATACTTTCAAATTTATGTGGAGTGCAGAACTTAACAGTACAGTTAGCGCAGTCTGTGCTCTTGCAAAGTCAAGGGGTATCGACTGCATTGCTACACAAGCACTGGAAAAGCCAATAGGTCTTGCCTGTAGGAGAGCTGTTTGCTTTCTCAGTATCTTTTAGCTGTGTTGTACATCAGCACGGCTGAAAGTTACAAAAAAAGTGCTATGTCACAGCCAGCCCTGACTGCGAAGGACAGTGATTCATTTTCTTTGTATGGGATTATTCTCTACCTTCACAAAAAAATCCATTTAATTATTTTACTTACGAGCTAAAGTTTGTCATTTCAAGACAGCGCCAAAAACGCCATGCAGAATAGGGAGCGCAGTGCCATTTCCATATTTTTAGCACCTTGACACGTGGTATGAAGTTTGGGCGTTTTTTTTGTGGCAGGACAGGAAGTTGTAAACAACAAAATGGGAGGTGGTGAAGGTGGACGGTGAAAGCAACAATGCAGGAAGAGGATAGGAGGAAGGGCAAGCAGCCATGCGAGAGGGGGTAGGAGGAAGAGGATACAAGTAAAAGAAAAAAATGTACCTCTGAAAGAAGGAAGCACTGGAAGGACACTGGACAAGGGAAGAACTACTTGGGCATGCTCCAGGGTAGGAACAGACTCACAGAGAGGAAGTGAAGCCAGCACGTGCTGACCAATGAGAAGCAATGAAATGAGAGTGATTAGGAAGCTCTAAGCTCCCTAAGTAAACAAAGCATCACAAGTTGCAAACTGTCAAAAAGATGAAGGTGCCCGCCAAACATACTGAAGGGCATAAAACAACCAACAACACCCCCAAAACATGTGTGTCCAGCCTGAAGGGAAACAGCCTTTACCTCACAGCCTTTACACGCAGGACCTTTATGGGAGGTGATGATGACTTGAGGACTCATGGGTAGTTGAGAGGCAAAGGGAAGTGAGGGTGACTTGAGAGTTCAGTGGTGGGTAGATGTTAAAGTATGTGAGGGTGACTTGAGTGTTCGTGGGTGGGTAGAGGTAAAGGAAGGTGATGGTGGTTTGAGGGTTCAGGGGTGGGTATGGATAAAGAGAGGTGAATGTGACTTGAGGGTTCATGGGTGGGTTGGGGTAAAGGGAGGAGAGGATGACTTGAGGGTTCATGGGTGAGCGGAGGAACAGGGAGGTGAGGGTGACTTAAGGGTTCGGGGGTGAGTAGAGGTAAAGGGAGGTGATGGTAACTTGAGGGCTCAGGGGTGAGTAGACGTAAAGGTAGGTGAGGGTGACTTGAGGGCTCAGGGGTGGGTGGAGATAAAGGGAAGTGAAGTTGACGATATTGTAGGGGTGGGTAGAGGTAAAGGTAAGTGAGGGTGACTTGATGGTTCAGGTGTGGGTAGAGGTAAAGGGAGGTGAGGATGACTTGAGGGCTCAGTGGTGTGTAGAGGTAAAAGTAGGTGAGGGTAACTTGAGGGTTCAAGGGAGCGTAGAGGTTAAGGAAGTTAAGGGTAACTTGAGGGTGCAGGGATGGTTAGAAGTAAAGGGAGGTGAGGGTGACTTGAGGGTTCAAGGTTGAGTAGAGGTAAAGTGATGTGTGGGTCACTTGAGGATTCAGGGAATAGGTATAGGTAAAAGGAGGTGAGGATGAATTGCGTGTTCAGGGGTGGGTGAGAATGAATTGCGTGTTCAGGGGTGGGTAAAGGTAAATGGAGGTGAGGGTGACTTTATTGGATAGTATGATATGGTACAGCCTGTCGTACAGTATAATATGGTATGGGATAAAGAAATGCCTCTGTGTGCTTGATCACCCCAAACGTTTTGGACTGATGCTGTTGTTTTTTTGACTCCAAGAGTGCAATGAGTCCAGCCTAGCAGGTCTCAGTGCCAGTGCTCTGACCCTTAAAATGCATGTCTGATTGGCTCATCCACAATGGGTATATGTTAACTTACTTCCTTAGATCCCTAGTATATGGTACCAGGGGTATTCAAAGCTTGTAAGTTAGTGTCCCTCGTGATTTGCAGCCCTTATTGTGCCAATACAACTGTGACAAAGCTGGCTGGCAGAGCAGTTTTTGAACTGCTAACTCAAGTTTGATATTTAAAATAATGACAAAGTCCAGACATTCCTTTTTAATGTACCTAAGTCTCCTCTTAGGCAGGTCTATCGAGAGCTAAGGCAGTGTGCATTATATTAAAAGTTAGAATACGTGTTTTTACCTGTTCAACAGGAAAACCCCCAAATTATTGTTTTTGTTGTAGAAAGGTAGGTAACCCCATTGGCTAGCATAGGGTTACATGCTAACCACTCAGCTGTGCTAACCTCTGAATGGCACTCCTAAAGTTGGTACTTCAAGGTAACAAAAGAATTGTTGCATTAAACCCGACTTGAGGCCCATGTTGAACTTAATGTAACTTTTAAGTTTGATGTAACTTTTAACTTTTTAGAAAGTTGCCACTGTGATATGATGCCCACAGTTTTCCAGTGACCATTTACAGTTGTTGGCCACAAGATAGATTTCTGCCCTCCTGGGTGAAGGTGTGAACGACTCCCAAGAAGGAACACAAATGGCCTGCCGTTGGAAGAGCTGTTACCATTCCCTGGCAGAAAGGGTCAAAGAGGCTGTGAGTCCAAAATGCGAGCTTCAAAGAGGAAGCCGCATTTGAAGGACAAATGATGGACGCACATGAGAAGGGCTGCTCTTTTGCTCTAGTAGACAGGTTGGTGTCGGGACAGAGAGGGGAACAGTTGCAGAACCAGTTTTACTAAGGGTGTGTAGCCCTCAGGTAGCCATATCTCTTGGGTGGGCTACCAAGCTCCACACACCAAGCGAAGGGTGCAGGCAGAATGTTGCAGGAAGTTGTCATCAGGTGAAACAGGAACGGACTTGGTAGTCCATTGGCTAGTAATCACTAAATCCCTAAATAGCAGTTTCTGGGCATAAAAGGGCACCCCTGGCACCCAATCGTCAGATTACATCTGCACTGAAGAGAGGACTGAAGATGACCTGCCTTGCTGACAAACAGAGTCTGCAGGAAAGCTAGGCTGCACCTGCTGATCCTTGGGCTAGCAAAAGGCAAGACTGTGCCTGTGGTGCCATGCTTGACAAAAAGTCATCCTGAGCTCCAGACACAAGAAGTGACTCCAAGGGGTCAATTCCGATCTCGGTCGGTAGGGCTCCGAATCGGATTCGGCTTTACCGGATCCGAGTCGGAGGCTTTGTTTCCGACCGATTCGTACAGTCGTCGGAGCGAGCAAGTACGATGCGAGTGAACGCGAAATCGCCGACCGACTCGTTTCCGGGTCCGAACCGCTCCGTCCGACTCGTTCGCACTCGATTCGTGGCACGCAATGGAGACGTTTTACGACCGAGCCAGTACGATGCACGATCCGGAAAGCCGGATCGAGTCAGAGCCTCCGACACGAAAAAGCTCCCGGACGCGGACTTTGGGGGTCCGTGCCGGACCCCTCTTCACCCGTAGCTGTACGAGTCGGACACAGGGGGGACCCATGGGTCCCCCCTATACATGCGTGTACGGTGCGGATGGCACCAACGCGTACCCACTACAGGGGGCCCCCTTGTGCGCAACGTACCCATTGAGTCAATGGGAGCCCATGTACACGTCGTACGACCGGCTCCCATTGACTTCAATGGGAGTCCGACCGAACCGAGTCCGGCAGCATATGGCCGCATCGTACTCGTTCGGTCGGACTGCAGGGGTCCGGCTCGGTCGGAAAACAATCCGGATCCGGATCGGTCAGAGAGCTTTCCGACCCAGATCGGAATCGGCCCCCAAGTGTCAGTTGGCTGACATCCTGTTACAACTACAGGGCCATAAAAGCTGAAGAAGGCTGCCTTGGCTAGTTAGTAGGCACAATCTCATGACATCCGTTGACCACCGAAGTGCAACATGGGAGACCAAGTCCCAACCCTCAAAAGTTACACTGAGGGGGAGATTTACAAAAAATTCACGCAATGCAGCGCACCCCCCGCGAGGCTGTGCTGCATTGTGCGACAGGGAGGGAGCAGGAGAGCGCCATATTTTTAAGGATATGGCTCTCTCCTCCCCTTTCCCTTGTGCCGGCGCTGATTTCAGCTGCCGTGCGTCATGCACACACCTTAGCGCTGCAGCGCTAGGGTGTGTGCATGAGTGTAACATAGGTTTTGTACAGGAAGGGTACCCTTCCTGTACAAAATACTATGCTAGGCACAATGCAAAGCTATTTCCACTTTGCATACGTGCTGCACAGTGCAGCACGCATGGAAAGTCAGAAAAGGAAGAAGAAATTAAAGCTTTTCTCCTTCCTTGCGCCTAGTTGCAAAGGGCGCAGTTTTCTCATGCTAAACTCAATCTACTGTTTTCAGTAAATTGGATTTAGCGTGAGAAACCTTGGGTGCTTGCATGGAAACGCCCATGCACCACCCTTGGTACGCCCCCATGGTGCAAAGTAATGTGAAAGGAAAATTGATTAGTTGATTAGGAAAAAAAGATTTTGCGACGATTTGCGTCACTTTTATGATGCAAACACGGCGCAAACTCTTAGTAAATCTCCCCCTGAGACTTCTGGACCTTTAGTAGTCATCAGAGTGCAGTTTGGTCACCCAAGATGGACACTAACCCAGTTAAGGGGAACCACAGTTTTCAGTGTAACTGGAGACCGGTGAATCCCAAAGAGAGGGCATACCTAGTTCATAAAGCATGGACTTGATATAAGCAAACTAGGTGATCTTCTCACACCTGGGGGAATTTAAAAGGTAAGTAGACATAATATCGAGTTTAAAATATCGTTGTATCATAATATCGTGTTTTTAAAGTCGATAGTCAAAAATGTCATGGTATGTAATATCGATGTCAAGAATATCGATTTAGTATGTTGTTTAAAATATCGTTGTTAAAAATATCGATGTTGAAAATATCGTTATAAAAAAAATATTGATTTTTTAAATGTAATGTCGTTTTTTATAGTATATATTTGTAAATATATTAATATTTTTAAATAAATTGGATATGTTTTATTGAAAAATTGTTTTAGGAGCGGGATTATATGGGATAAGGGTGGTGAGCGTTTAATACGTTTTTTTAAATTTTCAAAAAATGTAAGTAATAATAAAGAAATGTATAAATATTTTTTAGGAGCGGGTAGTTGGGTTTATAGGGGATAAGGGTGGGGAGTGTTTTACAATGTTTTTTTTAAATTTGTAGAAAATTTTAAGTTATAATAAAGAATTTGATAAATATTATTTAGGAGTGGTATGTTGGTGTAATAAGGGTGGGGAGTGTTTTAAAATTAATTTTAAAATGTTTTGAAAAATTGTAAATTAAATTTGTAAAATTAATTAAAAAAAATTAGGAACGGGATGTTGGGTTTATAGGGGACAAGGGTGGGGAGTGTTTCAAAATATTAAAAATTAATTTAATTTTTTTACAAAAAAAATTAAATAAAAAAAAAAATTAAGAATGGTGGGATGTTGTATTTATAGATGATGGGGGTGGGAAATTCTATAAAAATGTAATAGAATCTAAAATATAAATAACATTTAAATTTTAAAAAATTACATTAATAGTGGGATTTTGTGGTTATTGCAGATAAGTTTGTGGAGTAATTTTTAAAATGTATTTATTTAAAAAAAAAAAAACTATTTAAAATTAAAAAAATTAAAATTTAGTATTTAGATGTTGTTTTTATAGGGGATAAGAGTAGTGATAAAAAAAATTATTTAATAAAAAAAAATAGAAATGTTTTACGGAGAGGTGTGTTGTGTTTAGATGGGATTAGAGTGGTGTTTTTGGTGAAAAATGTGTGATATTTTTAAATTTCAAAACTTTTATAAAAAGAAAGTTAAAAAAATCTTTGAGGAAGTGGAATGTTTTTTAAAAATTATTAATGTTTTAAAAAATATATAATTTTTTTTGGGATATTTATTATTTAATAAACAATTTTGTAATTTAAACTTTAATTTTAAAAATATAGTAAATTTTATATTTTGTATTATATTATATTTTAAACGTAATTTTTTTAAATAAATAATTAAAAAAATTCACATAAATCTTTTCTTGATATGTTTTTAGAAGTGGAAATAGGAAAATATATATGTGTGGTGTGTAGCATTTCTTATGTGTTAATGTAATTTGGAGTGGGAATACTACATTATCAGGGGCCGATTCTGATCTGGGTCGGAAAGCTCTCCGACCGATCCGGATTGTTTTCCGACCGAGCCGGACCCCTGCAGTCCGACCGAATGAGTACGATGCGGCCGTATGCTGCCGGACTCGGTTCGGTCGGACTCCCATTGAAGTCAATGGGAGCCGGTCGTACGACGTGTACATGGGCTCCCATTGACTCAATGGGTACGTTGCGCACAAGGGGGCCCCCTGTAGTGGGTATGCGTTGGTGCCATCCGCACCGTACACGCATGTATAGGTGGGACCCATGGGTCCCCCCTGTGTCCAACTCGTACGGCTACGGGTAAAGGGGGGTCCGGCACAGACCCCCGAAGTCCGCGTCTGGGAGCTTTTTCGTGTCGGAGGCTCCGACTCGATCCGGCTGTCCGGATCGTGCATCGTACTGGTTCGGTCGTAAAACGTCTCCATTGCGCGCCACGAATCGAGTGCGAACGAGTCGGACGGAGCGGTTCAGACCCGGAAACAAGTCGGTCGGCGATTTCGCGTTCACTCGGATCGTACTCGAACGACTGTACGAATCGGTCGGAAACAAAGCCTCCGACTCGGATCCGGTAAAGCCGAATCCGATTTGGAGCCCTACCGACCGAGATCGGAATCGACCCCTAAATGTTTAGTAACCAACACCTTCCCTGTGTTATTGTAGTTTGGAGTGGGAATAGTATATTATATATGTTTAGTGTCCAACACCTTCTCTGAGTTAATATAGGGGCCTATTACGATGGCGATCGGGAAATCTCCCTGACCGCCATGGTAGCGGGAAAAGACCGCCCGCATGTACCGCGACATCACCGCCGGTCATATTAGGATGACCCGCTGTCGAAATCCGACCACGGCGGTCTGATCGTGGGCATTAACATTGCAGCGGTTGCTGCTGCCCGCATCACCGCCCCGATGCCGAAAGGAGCATGTCCTGCATTTCCCTGCACTGCAGAGTGCCTGCCACCTGGTACAGGGAAATGTAGGGGGGACCATGGGTACCCCCAGTGCACCCACACCCCCTCCAACACATTGGGGGCCCGCAGTGGGCCTCCGGAAGTCAATCTCCGCATGCCTTTCAATGGCGGTCTGACCGCTGAGGAAAGGCTGGCTACCGCCGGCATCATAATCCTGCCGGCGGAGCCTGCTCTGCACCGCCACCATTATCCCGGTCCTGCTCTGTCCGCCAGGCAGGAGTGCGGATGGCAACCGGCGGTAAAGCAGCGGTCAGAATTTCACACCGCCGCGGTCACCACCGCCATCCTAATATGACCGGCGGTTTTCTTGGTTGCGATGGCGGGCGGGTGCCACCGCCGGCCCGGCGATGGACATCCGACCGCCATCGTAATAGACCCCATAGTTTGAAGTGGGAATAGAAAATGATATATGTTTACTTTCAAGCACTTTCGCTGATTTAATGTAGTTTGGAGAAGGAATAGTTAATTATATATGTTTAGTGTCCAGAACTTTCCCTCAATTAATGTTGTTTTGAGTGGGAATATTAAATTATGTATGTTTAGTGTCCAGCACCTTCTGTATTTAAATGTAGTTTGGAGTGGAAATAGTATATTTTATATGTTTATTGTCCAGCACTTTCCCTGAGTTAATATGGTTTGGAGTGGGAATCTTAAATTATATATGTTTACTTTCCAGCACCTTCCCTGAATTAATGTTTGGAGAGGGAATAGTTAATTATATATGTTTAGTGTCTAGAGCTTTCCCTCAGTTAATGTAGTTTGGAGTGGGAATATTAAATTATATATGTTTACTGTACAGCACCTTCCCTGAGTTTTTGTAGTTTGGAGTGGGAATAGTATATTTTATATGTTTATTGTCCAGCATCTTCCTTGAGTTAAAATATTTTGGAGTGGGAATAGTAAATTATATATGTTAACTTTCCAGCACCTTTAGTTATTCAATGTAGTTTTAGGAATTAATAGTTAATTATATATGTTTAGGGGCCGATTCCGATCTCGGCCGGTAGGGCTCCGAATCGGATTCGGCTCAACCGGATCCGATTCGGAGCCCTATTGCCCGACCGATTCGTACGCGCGTCCGGGCGAGCGAGTACGATGCAAAATCGCCGACCGACTCGTCCGGGCGTCCCGACCGCTCCGACTGACTCGTTCCCGGGTCCAACCACACCGACCGACTCGCTCGGACTCGACTCGCAGCGCGCAATGGAGACGTTCCCCGGCCGGGTAAGTACGATGCGCGCCGCGGCGCAGTCCGACCGAGCCGCGCACTCCGGCTCCAAAGAGCAGTCGGAGCCGTACTTTGGGGGTCCGTGTCGGACCCCCTGTACGCGTAGCCGCGCGAGTCGCACACAGGGGGACCCATGGGTCCCCCTACTTGTGCGTGTATGGTGCGAGTCGCCTCGCCGCGTACACGCTGTAGGGGCGCCCTTGTCCGCCTCGCACCCATTGAGTCAATGGGAGCCCGCGTACGCGTTGTACGACAGGCTCCCATTGACTTCAATGGGAGTCCGACCGACTCGAGTCCGATGGCATACGTGCGCATCGTACTCGTTCGGTTGGGCTGCTGCGAGTCCGGTCGGTCGGAAATCTCTTTGGGTCCGGCTCGGTCGGAGAGATTTCCGGCCCGGAATCGGAATCGGCCCCTTTGTGTCCAGAACTTTTTCTCAGTTAATGTAGTTTGGAGTGGGAATAATAAATTATATATGGTTACTGTCCACCACCTTCCGATAAGTGATAGTAGTTTGGGATGGGATTAGTATATTTTATATGTTTATTGTCCAGCACATTCCCTGAGTTAATATAGTTTGGAGTTGGAATATAAGTTTGTATATGTTTAGTTACCAGCACCTCTTCTCAGTTAATGTAGTTTGGAAAGAGAATAGTTAAATATAGTTCTTTATTTTGGATCAAGATTAATGAAAATAATGTATGTTTAGGTGGTAACAGTATGAAATATATGTTTATTAAAATATTAATTTATAACAGCTATTAAATGTAAGAGAATTATTTTATTGCAATTATAGTATAAGAAAAATAACATAGGGGCCTATTACGATGGCGGTCGGATGACTGCCGCCCGGCCGGCGATGGCAGCCGCCGGACCTGCGGCAGACGTCTGCCGCGATCGCAAGCCAGAAAACCGCCGGTCAGATTAGGATGGCAGTGGTGACCGCAGCGGTGGGAAATTCCGACCGCCGCTTTTCCGCCAGTTGCCATCCGCACTCCTGTCCTGCGGACGGAGAAGGACCGGGATAATGCATTTCATTGATTAAAGTAGTAATAGTAACCTTGTATTGCTGTGTGAGTGTAATTTTTCAGGATGGCTTGTATCATTGACTGTTCAAAGTCCATGATAATTTTTTGTGGATAGTAGTTATTAGTTTCTTGCTTTACTTTTGTTAGGAGTTCTACATAGTTCTACATAGGTAGTTGCTTGTTTGTTTGGTAACAGGGCATATATAAAGGGTGTGTTGCTATTGTGATACTGTCCATGGATTGTGTATAATTGGTAAAATGGTTTGGGACATCTTTTTAAATGTTCCATCCATCATCCATGTCTCACAATTTTGTAGTTTAAGGAGGTTTGTGGGAGTTGCAAATATTATAATCCTTTTTTCATTAGATTTATTGTCATAAAGAAGGCATTGCTCTTCATTATTAGTTAGAGTGAGTTCAGGTGGTATTTGAACCACACTGAGGGGCCGATTCTGATGCGGGTTGGAAAAGCTTCCCGACCGAATCGGTTGGGAAATGGTGTCCGACCTACTCGGATCGGGAAAGTCCGACCGGCGGAGTAGGATGCATCCGGATGCTTCCAGATACGATTTGGTTGAACTCCCATTGACTTCAATGGGAACATTTGTTCCTAACCACATCAGAATTGGGCCCTCGGTCGGGATGACACGTTCCCGATCCGATTTGGAAGGAGCAAATGCCGTTAGGAGGCCTTCCTAACCACATCAGAATCAGGCCCTCGGTCGGGAAGCTTTTCCAACCCGCATCAGAATCGGGCCCTGAGTGTTTTGGGGGCAGGTGGGGTGTTACTAGTTGATTTTTTTTCTAGCTATTAATCTTTTTACGGTTGAGATGGAGGGTAAAAGGCCAGTTACGTGTTCTGTAACTTGGGGTAGGATGTCCTTTAGTATTTGAGTCGTAGGTTTTTGAGAGCTAGTGCTAGGTTCCTTAAGAGTCTCTAAAGCGTCTCTTACTTCTATTTCTGCTATGTTAGGGGGTGGTTATGTTCTTTAACATTTAATACAGTAGTTTATTTTGTGGTAGCCCTCCCATGTGAATTTTGCACCTTCAGTCATTTTGATGTTTCAACTGTTATGAGAAAAATATATAAAAAATGTTACATATATTATAAATGTTTTTATTGTATTACAGATTTTTATAAAAAAACTATACTTACATATTTTAATCTGTATAACTTTTTTGACATTCAGATGTTTTCTGTTGGTGCTTGGCTTTACTATTTCGTTTCATTTTCTGTAGAAAAAATATATAATTTTAATTAATTTTTTTCACAGCATTTTCTGTATTTTGGGGCTTGTGTGGTTAGTGGGGCGTTTGGGTTGGGATTAATGGTTGTTGGATTAGTATAATTTTAATTTATACTTAATTTTTTGCAAGGAGGTTTTTAGATGTGTGTAGTTAGTTGAGTGTCGTTTGGAGTTTCTGTAGAGGAGATATAATTTAAAAAAAGTATTACATTACTTATTTAATTATTTTAAAAGTACTTTACTTATCTTTTATTAAGTTATAACATTAGCTTTATATTTTACTTACTTTGTAAAGTTGAAATCTGAGTTTTTAATGTGGAAGTGCGATGTTGTAGAAGCAATCTGGCAGAGATGTTCCATATTCTTGTGTTTGCTGTTGTAGCATAAAATAATGTTAATTATTCTTTAGGTTATATAGTGTTTGTCTAATTGTTCTTTGGATGTTACTAATGTTTGTAAATTATTTTGGCAGTTGTTTCCTTATTTGGGAAATGCTAATTAATGTTCAGTTAACTGTTTTGTAATTATTTGTTTATTTAAAATTATGATAGTATATAATTTGTAATTTATATTGTATTTAAGGTATGAAATTAATTATTTATTTTATATAATCTGTTTGTAAAGAGGAATTAATTTGGTGGTGTTACTTATGTTAAAGTTATTTTTTTTATTTATAATTTTTTTTATTTTTAATTGTATATATTCAATGGGGTCGATTCCGATCTTGGTCGGTAGGGCTCCGAATCGGATTCGGCTTTACCAAATCCGAGTCGGAGGCTTTGTTTCCGACCAATTCGTACAGTCGTTCGAGCGAGCAAGTACGATGCGATTGAACGCGAAATCGCCGACCGACTCGTTTCCGGGTCCGAACCGCTCCGTCCGACTCGTTCGCACTCGATTCGTGGCGCACAATGGAGACGTTTTATGACCGGGCCAGTACGATGCACGATCCGGACAGCCAGATCGAGTCGGAGCCTCCGACACGAAAAAGCTCTCGGACGCGGACCCCCCTTCACCCGTAGCCGTATGAGTCGGACACAGGGGGTACCCTTGGGTCCCCCCTATACATGCATGTACGGTGTGGATGGCACCAACGCGTAGCCACTACAGGGGGCCCCCTTGTGCGCAACGTACCCTTTGAGTCAATGGGAGCCCATGTACACGTCGTACGACAGGCTCCCATTGACTTCAATGGGAGTCCGACCGAACCGAGTCCGGCAGCATACGGCTGCATCGTACTCGCTCGGTCGGACTGCAGGCGTCCGGCTCGGTCGGAAAACAATCCGGATCGGTCGGAGAGCTTTCCGACCCAGATCGGAATCAGCCCCAATATGTTGTGTGTGTTTGTGATATTGTTTATATTTTATTTGTTATGTATTGTGTTATTTGAATTATTTTTAAGGTGTTGATATTTTGGTATTGAAGATAATTATGTAGTCTATATTTTTGTTTTCGATATTTGTGTTATTTTATATGTTTATTTAATGGTAATGATATTAGTTTTAACAATATTATTGATTTCAATACTAGTTATATCGAGGTTTGTGTTTAACGGTATTTATGTTTCGATATTTGTGCATTTTTTAAAATAAGTATAGTATACCGATATTTATGTTATCGATATTTGTGTCTCGATAATTTTGTATGACTATATTATCAGTGTCGATATTATATCAGTGATCCAATTTAAAAGTGCCTTAATCGAAGCTCTGTTGGATTCCAGTTATTCTGTAGACTAAAGTCTATGCCAATACATAATGGGTCTGGCCATGTTAGTGTGATTAATAGGGTGCAAACCAATGTCTAGGAGCTGGGGAAGACAAGAGGCACTCTGCCGGAGGTTAAAGACACTCCTCACAAACCACTTTTCTGTTTTCTATTTTACAGAGTTCAACAGACCTAGCGTGTCCCCACAGTTCAGCTGAGCTTTTACTTTTAAGATTATAAACCACTGGAGCAAGCGAGCAAGCATGGGCCTTCTTATGCAGTTTAGACACAACCCCAGCTTCCTATTGGAGTTTCAGTGCGCTTTTTCTTATGTATGTGGACCAGCTCATTTCATGATTTAAGCATGCCCCCAAGTACACAAACCCCTGCACTTGTTCAAGTGAAACACCCTGCACCACCATCTTAGCGCTGGCTGATTTATAAGAATTAAGCACCATAAATTTAGTTTTTTTGATGTTAAGCTCAAGGCCTCGTGCGCTGCAAGAGTTTAAGAAATAATCTATTGCCTGCAGACCATTCAGAGTTTTGGATATTAATAGCGTGTCATTGCAGAAAGAAGTGTTGCAATTTTGAGGGGGCCCAATTTTGGTGCATCATTGCCAGGGAAATCAAGTTCTCGAACTAAGGGGCACATTACGATGGCGGGCGAACAAAGTCCGCCCGCTTCCGTAACGGTGAATGGGACCATCCGCCAGAGGAGCGGCGGTCCCACTGTAGGCATTAGGATGCCACCGCCACGGTGGCGGTGGCATCCCGCATATATTGAATTGCGGCGGGCGGTGCTGTAAGCAGCACCCGCCACAATGCAATATATGCATGTTGTGTATTTGCATGCACAACGTGACAGGCACCTCGTGGTGCCTGCCACCTTGTGCACGCAAATGCAAGGGGGTACCATAGGTACCCCCCATGTGCACCCCCCCAACATCTTGGGGGTCCGCAACGGGCCCCCAACAGCAAAGACCGTATGCCTTTCCATGGCGGCGTTGCCGCTATGGAAAGGCTGCTCTCCGCCACCATCCTAATATGGATGGCGGTGTCTTGCAGACACCGCCACCATATTACTGCCCTTTTCCGCCTGGTCCCCTGTCAGACCGGCGGAAAACCGGCGGACGGTCTTTCCGTCCGCCGGGCTCCCCCCGCCATCGTAATATGGCGGGGGGAATTGGCATGGGGGCGGTGGAATATGGCGGGCGGATCGCCATCGCCATACGGGCGGTGGCGATATGCCCGCTATTGTAATGACCCCTATAATCATTAAAGTACAGCGTGGACAGTGTGGGGCCAACACACAGCCCTGGCAAACACCAGATTCAATGTTAAAAGGGTCAGTGAGCTCACCATTGTTACCATATCAAACCCTGGCTGTATTATGCGCATGGAACCTGATTAGAACAGACAAAATGTTGTCAGGGACACCCATTACCTTCAGAACCTTCCACAACTTTTTCTTGGGAATGAAATCAAAGGCTGATCTTAAATCAACAAAAAACACATATAAGTAGCCTTTGTCGAGCTTTATGAATTTCCAATAGAGGCAACAAAATCAGAGAATTTTGTCCACACTGCCGACTCTATTTCTAAAGCCCGCCTGGAACTCTGAAAGAATGGAACTGTCCACGACCCAGTCCAATAACTGCCCCAGAATGAGACGGGAAAAAAGTTTCCGAGAGCAGTCAATGAGGCTGATGGGACTATAATTGCATGCAAGAAGAGCCATAATTACCTCCTCAACATCCTTATACTGAAAGGTCAAAGGGGTACTTTCGCCACCAGGACAGAGTAACATTTCTTGTTTCTCTATTCCCACAGATGGACTTGGCTGCATAGATGTTTGAGAAATGGTCAACCCAGGTCAGGGGTTGGAGGTTGTAATCAACACTGGTAACAGTGTTTTTGGTTGCCATGGGCCACTTTCCCCCAGTCTTTGGGGTGGAGGACAAGCCAGGGCGCTCTTCTAACAGATAAGAATTTCTGGGTTAAGTCCTGAGACCACCTCAGATTAGATTTTAGCCAATAAACTGTTTTATTCTTCAAGGTCTCAAGATTTTCACTTATACTGGGAGGTATTTCAGGGATGTCCCTCAAAACAATCAGATAGGGTGTGTACTCTGGGGGAAGATGAGGGTAGTTGGTGGGAGGTCTGCCAATGTGGCTGGCTGAGATATCCCTCCCTCTTCCTGCCAATTGACCAACCTTACTATTAACTTTACCTTGCCCCCTTAGATTGCCCGCTGAGTGCATGGTTACCATTGGATCCTGGCAAAGAAGGGACTTGAGATGAGATTGGTGGATTTGGCCCACCATGGGCCTGCTGCACATGCTGGTGTAAGAGCTCAGCAGGGGTGATGATGGATATTCTGCACCTGTGGGAGGTGGGCCCTTGGTGACACTATTTATGGGGTTTTATTTTCAGTGAATTTCTAAGATTTTTTAAATTCTATTTCCTAACTATAACATCCCTGTAACCTTTGGTTTTTTAAGGGAATTTCTATGGTTTATTAATTAGTAGCTGCGTTTGCAGAGTGGTGTAGAAAGGGGGTGGGGCCTCTGACCAGCTCACAGCAATCCCGCTGTGTGGGACTTACTGGAGGAAACAGGAGGGGTTTTGGCCACCAAGGAACCTCAGCATCCAAGGGGACTTCATCCCCAAACCAGTAGTGCACCAGATGGTGCGTTTGCAGAGTGGTGGAGATAGGGGGTGGGCTTTCGAAAACCTCTCAGCAATCCTGCTGTATGGGACTTACTGGAGGTAACTGGAGGGGTCTTGGCCCCCAAGGGCCCTCAGCATCCAAGGGGACTACATCCCCCAACCAGTAGTGAACCAGGAGGTGTGTTTGCAGAGCAGTGGACAAAGGGGGCGGGCCTCCAACAGCCTCTCAGAAATCCCACTGTGTGGGACTTACTGGAGGTAACAGAGGGGGTTCCTGTCCCTCAAAGATCCTCAGCCTCCAAGGGGACTTCATCCCCCAACCAGTAGTGCGCCAGGAGGCCTGTTTGCAGAGTGGTGGGGTAAGGGGGTGTGGCCTCCGACAACCTCTCAGCAATCCCTCTGTGTGAAACTTACGGAGGTAAAAGGAGGGGTTGCTGGCCCCCAAAGACCCTCAGCATCCAAGGAAACTTCATCCCCAACAAGTTGTGTGCCAGGAGGACCCTTTGCACAGTGGTTGAGAAAGGGAGTGAGGCCTACTGCGAATTGCCTCGGCTGGCCTTCTTTTAAAACAAAATTATATTAGGGGAGGCCCTTCCCCCAGGCCATTTTACAATGGAGGATGGGGTCCGCATGGCCCCCGGGGTGGTTTTGGCCCCGCCCAGCTTATTAGTAATAGGGGAGGGGGGCCGATTTGAGCCCCGGTGGCCCAGCCTTTTTTGACATTTTTTATTTGATAGTATGGAAGGGGGGCTGTGCGCCCCCTCTCCCCAGGCCAATTTTGGCCATGGGGCCCCATCCCCTGGGGCCCAGCCATGTCTCCTGTGTGCTCCCAGGACACCCAGTCTCTACTGGGACCACAGGGGAGCCTGAAGGTCCTGCGGTCCCTGCCGGCTCCCCACCTCCTGTGGGAGCCGGCTTTGCTTTTAGACATAGGGAGCTGCTAAACATGCAGCTCCCAGTGTCTGAAAGCAATTCTGCTCCGTTTCAAGCAAGCAAGAACATTACTGAGCTCTTGCTTGCTGGAAGCGGAGCATTTGCTGTGGCTTGGCAGGAGCATTAAAGCTCCCGCCAAGCCACAGCAAACAGCCATGTCCCACAGGTGGGCACCCTGGAACATAGCTGGAACCGGCCTCATGGGGGTGGCTGTCCCCAGGGCCATCAATGGCTCCTAGTGGGACTGTTCTACCCTCTTCTTTCTTGTTCCAGGGCCTGCCCTGGGGAGGTGGTGGCCCCTGGGGCTGAGAACGGCCCAGGAGGTGGGCTACGCGGCCCCTCTCCCATTTTTAAAATCACATTTGGCCACGGGAGGTGGTCATGAGGCCCCCATTAAAAATGTCTTTTGTATTAGCCCCACGGAACCTATAGCCCCCCTGCATTCATTTTAACAATAGCCCCGGGGAGGTGGCGGTCTCCGGGGCACGGAGGTCTGTGAGATCCCTTTCATTACTTGTCTATAAGCTCTGGGGAGTTGGTTGTCCCCGGGCCATATATATGTTCAGCTCTTGCGAACCACTCACAAGATCATACATTTAGAATTCAGTTACAGAGTTTTCCTGTCATTTTGAACAAAATAGAACATTAGACAAGTCGTTTAGAAAAATGAACTGTGTACTGTTCTACAGGCGATACAAAGAAAGTATTTTTTTACAGTCTCGCGTTATTCCCACAAGGCACTTGTGAGAGGTTTGGGAGAGGAAGCACACCCTAACAAAGGATTCTGATTGGTTCATATGGATGTCTTTATTTAGAAGAAAAAGATTCCATCCTTTTTGCTTTATTTCACCATTGGACCTTGGTGAGAGCAGACATATTTGGCTTACTCTTTGAGTAAAAAGATGTCTTCATCTGACTTAGATGAATGGCCAAGGGCTTCTATATACCTAAGCCATCACAGTCACTCAAGGAATCCTTGGTGGGGCAACTCTTTAAAATTAAGGCAGGTGCGAAGAAGGTATCTGCGAAGTATGTGACCTGTAAACTTTGGTGCAAAGATTTCAGCCAGGGGAACAGAAATAAACAATATTGTATAAGTACCAGAGGGATGTGGAGACACCTGAGGTCTATGCATCCGCAAAGACTTGCACGGGCAGAGTTGGCTTATTATAGGGACTAGACAACTCTACAGGAGCTTCAACATAATTTGCTCCAGGAGATACTGTACCAGTGCAGGTTCTAAGTGCATAGGCAGACAAAAACCCTGCTTTTTTTTAATAAAGCACTATTTTGCTGCTTTTGAAAGCAGATAGGGGCATATTATCAAGAACGGCGTTAACATTATCGCCGCTTTAGCGGCAGAAAACTGCCGCTAAAGCGGCGATAATGGGCTTGATAATATGCCCTTGAGAATTCCAATAGAAGCCCATGTTCTGGTGCCGTTCTTGATAATATGCCCCATAATTTTTTCATCAGAGACAAGCAGGTCTGCCCAAGATAAGCTTGCCCAGGAGCACAAGTGCCCCCTCAGGCAGGAGTTTTTTGTTTTTTTAAATCTTTTTTGTAAGTTTTTTCTCCTTTTTGTTTTTAAGGAGATGCTGTTGGTGTTTGTTTAACACCTCCAGTTGTATTTTTATGTCCTACCATATTGAAAAAAAATACAAAAAAATGTTTAAAATGTTTAAAAACATAGAAATGATTTTTAAAGTTGTTCAAAACTGTTAACAAGAACTGTTCTTTTCAGAGTTACCCTGTAGTGTCATGATCTATGTTGTTTGTACTATGTTTATCTTTTTTTCCCTTCTCCAAAGCTCTCACGAGACTCTCGTGAGAGCCAGGCAGGCAATCCCTTGCATGCAGTCCGAAGGGGGCGTTCTTAATGGTGTGCTCTTGCGAGCCTCTCACAAGATTCTACCATTTATAGTGGATTGAGCATTTCACTGAATATATCATGATGTAGTATGTATAATATATATACATCAGAATATAACAGTGTGTTTAGTTTAATGAAATGCAATCCATTACATAATTGCCAAAAAATAAATCACTTAGATTTATGGGAAAACCCCACTTGTTTTATCTGCATTACGTGAACATTGTCACATATCACACATTGATACTCATTTATTTTTCTTCAAGTCCATTTATTATTATTAGAAAAAGTTCAATCACTACGAGAGTCTTGCGAGATCTCAAACTTTTTTTAGAGGAAGAATTTAAACTTTCCTTTATTACAGTACTTATGCCTTATAGTCCCCAATATTAGGGTGTGGGGAGAAAATAGATTCTCAAATGAGACATTTTCACAGTCTAATAATAGTGCACAGTAGGGTGTAAGGAAACACTTGTATCTCACTGACATCTCTCCACAACCTAACATCTGTGTATAGTAGACTATGATGAGAGAGTGCCCCCTCCAGATTACCTTGCATGAACGTAACCAATGTGTAGAGTAGGGTGTAAAGAGACACTGCCTCTCCGCTTACACCTTTCCCCAGGCTCAGCAGTGTGCATAGTAGGGTGTGGAAGGTACACACCTCACATGTAAGATCTTACTATTCCATAGTAAGTATAACAGGTACTGGCCTCTCCACTGAGACCTCTCCCCAGGAAAATAACCATATGTATTAGGGTGCGGGAATGAATGTCACTGTCCAGTCACAGGTCTCCCCAGGATGACAGACATATACATTAGTGTTTAGGGAAACAGTCTCCTCTCCACTAACACCCATCTCCAAGACAACATAGATGTGCAGTACAGTGTTGGCAAGGAGTGGCCTCTCTTCTGACACCTCTCCTTAGGACAGCTGGGATACACAGTGGTGTCTGAGAAGGGAGTGACCTGTCCGCTAACACATCTTACCAAGGTAAGTGGTGTCTGTAGAAGGGTTTCAGGAAAAATTATCTCTCTGCTCATACTTCTTCCCATGCTGTCAGGTATGCATAGAAGGCTGTTGGGAGGAACAACCCTGTTTGCTGACAGATCTCTCTTGCATGATAAGACGGTGCAGTACATTGTTCAAAGAGACTGCCCCCTTTCCTGTGACCTGTGTCTTTGATGATGGGTGTGCAAATTAGGTTGTGAAAAGGGGCACCGACAACTGTGCTGAGGTACTTTACCCCTGCAAACCCTGGCTGTTTCAAAGTGTCATAAAGTACATAGGACACAGATATTGTGAAGCATTGGGAGCTTTAGATGAATGAAAATTGTAATGTATCTTAAAACATTTGAACTGGTGTTTGGGATTGTTAAAATAAAATATATATATATATCTACAAATGTAGACTTTGGTTAATGGTTCAAACCATAGAACCTTGCTTGCTGAGTCTGTCTTCCTTGTCTATACATTGGTGTGTTTAAAAATGGAATGATCACTCCAAATGGCATGTGATTAAGACCCGTTATGGTCGAAGCAATTAATATGGATTATACGCTGTATTAAAATATTTGTTTGCCTACACATCAAACTGGAGTGGCTTGTTCGTTCTCTGGATTAGGAGAACGTGTTTGTTTGGAATATCTATGTATATCTATCTATAGATATAGATATAGATATATATATATATATATATATATATATATATATATATATATATAGATAGATAGAAAGATAGATAGATAGATAGATAGATAGATAGATAGATAGATAGATAGATAGATATATTTATTTATATATGCATTGCATGGGTAAAGCTTTTGAAATCATAGTTTGTTCAAATCAGTAATTTTGTGGGGGTTGTAATTATTTGTTTATTTCATTTGTGTTCAGAATTTGTTATAGGTTGCACTTTGATTGTTTGGTAGAAGTGTGTATATAAAAGGGACATTTGTGTTATTGTATTATATTGCATAGCGTACCTTCGGGAATATTTATAAGGGAAGTGGCAGAGTGAGGCGTTAGCCTTCCTGGCTTAACGCCTCACTCTGCCACTTCAGAAACACTGGGCTGCACCATATTCACAAGAATATGATGCAGCCCTGTGTTTCACCCTGCGCTGGCGCTATACTTAGCAACCAACGCAGGCACCAACGCAGGCACCCTTGCACCATAGTGCAAGGGTGTCTGCGTGCAGGGGAAGATTGTTTATGTACAGGAAGGTCCCCCTTCCTGCACATAAACAATCTTTAAATGCCGTTTTGTATCTTTTATGTGTGCTGCTTAATGCAGCACACATAGGAGTTGCAAAACGGCATTTTAAAATGATTGTTTATGTGCAGGAAGGGGTACCTTCCTGTACATAAACAATCTGTGGCGTTTGCTGTTTTCATGTGTGCTGCACAACGCAGCACACATGAAAACAGCAAAAACGAGGAGACATTTCTCCTTGTTGCTCCAGGGTAAGACCAGGTTTTCCCTTGTCTTAATTCTGGCACTGCCTCCTTCCCTTGTAAATTGGGGGCAGCATCAGAATCAATGGGTGTTGCAGTGGAACACCCACAGCAAGATTCATTGCCCTCCCCTTTCACGTTAAGCATAATTTGAAAGGGGGCCTTATTTACAAGGCAGCATTAAGCCACATTAAGTGGCTTAACGCTGCCTTGTAAATAAGGCGAAGCCCCTACCGCCACAGGAACTTTGTAAAAAGTGACATTCCCATGGCGATAGGGGCTTGTAAATATGCCCCCTTGTATGTTAGCTTCGTCGACCGCAAGTCTGCTTTCGATCTGGTTCCATGTGACTTGTTGTGGCAGGTTCTGGATGACCTAGGTCTCCCTAATAAACCTTTGCTACTTTTGATCCGTCTCCATGAGGGGAACTTTGCTCAAGTCCGCTGGGGAATTCAAGGACAGGTGACAGATTGATTCCCATCTCTAAGGCATCCATCAGGGGTGTGTACTGGTGCCCACCCTGTTTTCTCTCTACCTCAATGATGTTGTCTCCTATCTATCTTCCCTTCCAACTGATGCTCCATCTCTAGACAGTACTACAATACTGATTCTTCTTTTCGCGGATGACACCTTATTGATTTCCAAAACCCTGAGTGACTTGCAACATGCATTAGATTGACTGGAATTTAACACCTCCGGTGGTTTGAAAATCAATTGCGCGAAGACAAAGATAATGTTCTTTAATAAACATAGGTCTTTCAAAGGAAAGATTCAGCTAGGAGGCGAGCCTCTTGATAGTGTAGAGACCTTTAGTTATTTGGGAGTCACCATATCCTCGAATCTTTCATGGAAACCCGAGTTGGATCTTTTAACCTTTAAACATAGACAAATAACAGGGACTATGGCAAAAGAACATAACAACTCCCTTACAAAACCCATTGCCCCCACTTTTTAAGTCTACGATGCCAAAGATGTTAGCGCCTGTCTTTATGGTTCAGAGCTGTGGGGCTTTTTCAATCTTTCCCTGCTGACTAGATCAGAAAACAGTTTTTTTGAGGAATTTAGTCAATCTCCCACAAAGTACCCCCCTGAAACCCATGATGATGGATTTGGGTTAACATGCTCTGGCAGATAGAGTTGTTCTGGAGGAGATCGTGGTTTTAGCCCGAACTTGCACACTATGGTGATGCACTAAGGGACGTCATGGCTGTTGATAAATTTGGTAAAATACTGTGGCTAAAACAGTTTTATAAGCTGCTCTTAGCTACTGGCCTTGGGGATTATTGGATCAACCCACTCTTAAGTCCTCCTATGATGGTTAGGTTGGTGAAGGGACATTAGTGGCAGTGGGTTGATGAAAATGCAGTCAGAACGAGCATTGGTCATCCCCTGATCAGAAGTTTTTATGATTTTAAATCTACATTTTTTTATAACCATACTGGGATATAATTTCTGCACCATTAGACAAAAAATGATATTTTCAATTTAGGACAGATACATTGCCACTCAAGATTTTTCCTGCTAGATGGGCCCCCGATAAAGATGAAATGTGCCCAACATGTAATGTTGCTTTCGAATCTGTTGGACACATTTATTTGCTTACGATGGGTATGATGGTATTCGCCGTACATGGATTAAAGCTATATGTAGGCTGATGGAGACATGTAGTAGTCAAGTAGCCCTTAGAATACTTAGATCCGATCCAAACCAGGCACATGCATGTGCAGTTGCTACGTTTCTGGGCAAAATGTGGGTCATACACGCAAAGGCATTGACAGCTATTGCTTTACCCTATTAACTTCTTCCCTACTGTATAAGCAATTATTACACCTCTTGCCTTTGTTTACTCATTATGAATTCATGTGTGGTGATTATTGTCACCCTTGTATGAATGTCATTTGGATTTTTTAAAGATGGGTTTTAAAATTGTATTTCACCCTTTTAGTTTTTATCTTTGTGCTTTACTGTGACTTTTCTAGCAATTCGTGGGTGTAGTGTTCTCAACAGTTTTCTAAAAATTATTTTTATTCAGATCTTAATTATATGGCATTTTGTGATACGCCATTTTTATCTTTATTGAATTGTATTATTATGTTTTATATACCTTGCATTTTCTGAATATCTGGCTTTTATTGTACGCTTTTATGACTATTATTGTCGAATAAAGCTAGCAATTGATTGATTGATTGATTAATTATATTGCGTAGTATTGTCCAAGGAAAGAGCATATTTTTGTAAATGGTTGTAGGCACGATTTAAATGTGCCATTCATCATTCATGTGTTGCCCTATGTTATGATTCGTAGGTTATTGTTAGTTGCATCCACAATTATTCTATTCATTTTATTTTCATTGTCAGGCCGTAAGAAATTTTGGCTAGTTTGTGTTATTTTTAAATGTTGTCGAATTTGCATTTCACCATGTGTTGTGGGTGCTCTTGGTATTTCTATAGGGAATCTCTCTGTTCTACTTATTAGTCTTTTCAGGTTTTCTATAGCTTGGAATTGGCCTGTCACTTTTTTAGGAACTCTAATTACATTTTTCTGTATAGTTTATGTGGGCTTTTTGAGCTTGTGCCTGCTTCTCTTAAAACCTGTTGGATGTTCCTAACTTGAATTCTAGTGAGGGTGATTATGTCCTCTTAAAGTTTGAATAATATATTCTTTAGTGGTGGCTCTGCCATAGCAAGAATTGGAATAATATTTAGTGCATATACAATGCAACCTTTCACTAGGAGTGCCTTCTTTGCTATAGGTGTGCCAACTATAACTTAGGGCCCGATTACGATGGCGGGCGGAAAAGCACTCCGACCGCCGAGGTAGCGGAAATTAACCGTCCGCATGTACCACGGGAAAACCGGCGGTCAGATTAGGATGAACCACCAGAAAAACCCGACTGCGGCGGTCGAAATGCATGAAACACCGCTGGGAGTGTGCAGAGCAGGTAAAAATCCGTCCGCGGCGGTCTGTCCTGCAGCGGAAACACCCGAAACCGCCGCAAGGCCAGCGGAGTGACCGCATGTTGAATTAGGATACCATTGCGGTGACAGCGGAACAATCAGCTCTTTTCCGACCGCCGCGATCGCAAGCATCGATGAATGGGAGAGCTGGCGGAAGAGCGGTTGTATACCCACCGCCGAGTTCGCTCCGGAACAGCAATGGCGGACGACAACAAAACACACAACAAGGCTACCAAGTGTGGCAATTAACCTGGCTCAGCCCAATGACACCCCAATGACACATCCCCATGGACCAAAAAAATACAAATCCCAGGTCAACCCACACAACACACCTGACAGGAATACACCATTTTGACCCACCCACATTGCTGAGTATAAAACCAGCCCCTTCCCTGACCACAATCCTTTGCACTACTCCACAACTGAAGGGTCCAACCCCACAGCACAAAGGATAGGCAAATCTGCACACATCACACCATCACAACAACACACACACCACACACATCACCACCACCTCCTCCACACCTGCACCTTCAACCCATTTGCACATCACACACCATGTCACAGACAAAAATGCCCAAATTCACAGACAATGAGTTGTCAGTGATGGTAGATGAGGTAATCAGAGTCGAACCACATTTGTTTGGAAACCTGGTCCAACAGACACCATTAGCCACCAGAACGCAAATGTGGGCAAGGATAGTCAGTAGGGACCCTCCCGCGCAATAAGAAGGCGATCATGAGGCGGTGGCATGACCTCAAGAGCAAGGTGACAGAGAAGAACAACAAGAACCATGAGCTGGCTCAGAGGACTGGTGGTGGCCCTCCCATTCCACTACGAACATTCACGGTATGGGAGGAGAAGGTGCTTGGCATACTGCATCCAGAGAGTCTCACAGGAATACCCGGGGGAGTGGAGGCTGGTAAGTACCAACAAATGTCTACCATCACACTGCTATGTACTGTCTTGCACAACTACAAAGCTACACCTCCCAGGTCAAAATGCATGCATGTGCACCACACTCTCCCCAACACATGTCTCGCAGTTCCAACATCCACTCCCTCTGATTCACCCCAAAGATAGCTAGCAATATTACCATGGGGGCAGGTGCACAGGCAGCCAGCACTACAACTCCCACCAGGCCCCCTGTCCCAAAGCACACCAGGATGGAGCACTCCCCCCACCCCACCCAGAAGCATGTGTCAGCCATTGCATTGCCCACCTTCACCTAACAGGTAGGTAGCCAACTTAACAGGGAGGGGGTGGTTGTGTTTAGGAAGCCTGCACTACAACTCCCACCAGGCCCCCTTGTCCCAAAGTACACCAGGATGGAGCACTCCCCCCACCCCACCCAGAAGCAAGTGGCAGACATTGCATTGCCCACCTTCACCTAACAGGTAGGTAGCCATCTTAACAGGGAGGGGGTGGTTGTGTTTAGGCAGCCTGCACTCCAACTCCAACCAGGCCCCCTTGTCCCAAAGCACACCAGGATGGAGCACTCCCCCCACCCCACCCAGAAGCATGTGTCAGCCATTGCATTGCCCACCTTCACCTAACAGGTAGGTAGCCAACTTAACAGGGAGGGGGTGGTTGTGTTTAGGAAGCCTGCACTACAACTCCCACCAGGCCCCCTTGTCCCAAAGCACACCAGGATAGAGCACTCCCCCCATCCCACCCAGAAGCAAGTGGCAGACATTGCATTGCCCACCTTCACCTAACAGGTAGGTAGCCATCTCAACAGGGAGGGGGTGGTTGTGTTTAGGAAGCCTGCACTACAACTCCCACCAGGCCCACTTGTCCCAAAGCACACCAGGATGGAGCACTCCCCCACCCCACCCAGAAGCATGTGTCAGCCATTGCATTGCCCACCTTAACCTAACAGGTAGGTAGCCATCTTAACAGGGAGGGGGTGGTTGTGTTTAGGAAGCCTGCACTACAACTCCCACCAGGCCCCCTTGCCCCAAAGCACACCAGGATGGAGCACTCCCCCACCCCACCCAGAAGCAAGTGGCAGACATTGCATTCCCCTCATCAAACTAATAGGTAGGTAGCCATCCTAACAGGGAGGGGGTGGTTGTGTTTGGGAAGCCTGCACTACAACTCCCACCAGGCCCCCTTGTCCCAGAGCACATCAGAATGGAGCACTCCCGCACCCTACCCAGAAGCAAGTGGCAGACATTGCATTCCCCTCATCAAACTAACAGGTAGGTAGCCATCCTAACAGGGAGGGGTGGTTGTGTTTGGGAAGCCTGCACTACAACTCCCACCAGGCCCCCTTGTCCCAAAGCTCACCAGGATGGAGCCCTCCCCACACCCACAACCATGTGCCAGCTATTCCCCTCAATTGTGTCACAGTACAGGTAGGTAGACAGTGCATGCACCCTGCCAATCCTCTCCAAAAGCATGGAGCCATATGACCACACCACCCCTCACATGTCACCCAACATGGCATACATTCAATAGTCACTTCCTGTGTGCAGACCGCCAAGCGTATGTAACTGTCACAGAAACGTAACGTTAAGCCAGCAAGACACATTGTGAAGAAATTCAGGGCACAATCATGTCCAGCACGGAATGCTATGTGTAAGTGCCATGGTGGCAGAGCATGAAGGCCCATATGAACACAAAACATGCATGGTCAGTTGTTGACAGAAAGTAAAGTACATGATAACACAAAGGTATGCAGAAGATTACAATGGCTAGTTCTTGCTCAGATGTAACGTCTTCATTGCAGAGCAAACCGAAAAGACAAATCACATAAAGTTGATGGGCTGCAAGTCGGTAGATGACGACATGTTCTTGTAATCACACAATCTGTACGTGGAACATGGTACCTATTTACATGTCACACCATGGACAAGTAATGTATGTACCCACACATCATGGCATGATGTGCAGTACCTTGCAGCCATACAAAGTGAAAACAATGCAAACTTTGTGGTGTAACACATGTAACATCCAAACATCTAACACCATGCTTGTGGGGTGCACTGTAATGACCATTTCACCTCTGTTCAACAGGAGATCAACAACTCACTGCTGCAGAAGACAACACCAACCTGCAGAGCCAGTCTCCACACTCGGAACATGGACTCTCGGATGCAGACTCCCTAAGTTTCATGGATGAGGAGCACCGACCTGGCCCATCCGGACTGCCAGGGCGCACCACATCCCAGGCCCCCACTGTCCCCGCCACCACCACCCCAGCAACAACAACTGCGCTGACCCCTGCTGCAACGACCTGTGCGGCCTCAACCACCACCACCACTACCGCTGCCTGCAACACTCGCCCTGCCTCAGTGGTTACCAACCCCATCACACAATCAGAGGAGGGCAGGGAGAGCCTGCGGGTGCGTCGAGTGGCAACGCCACAGGTCCGGGGCAGCAGGGCAGGTGGTAGGGCAATTGGGGGACAAAATCGAGAGGACACTGGGACCGAAGCCCTGGCCAACATCGCCAGAGTCCTTGGGGCCGACGAACAAGCCCAGGGACACACGGGCCAGGCTCTGGAAGAATCACGTGAGCTCCGCCTGCTGCTGAGGTCCATAGACACGTGTATGGGCCAAATCGTGGACCTCTTGGGCCAGCTCGTGGGTGTTCTGATGGACAGACCTGTGGCCCAAACTACGGCTCAACCCCCCTCCAGTGGCCCGCAGGGTGAAGCCCCCACCAGCCCAGCTGCGGCCACAGAGAGGGGTGAGCAGCATTAGGATGACTCCTCAGACACCGCTGACCCCGCACCAGGAGCCCCCCCTGGAAAACACAAGAGGGGCCGTCCGAGAAACACCACGGGAGGATCATGTGTCAAAGCACCAGCCAAACGCAAGTCAAAGAGACATCCATGATAGCACCTCTGTCCACCTTGACATTGACTTTGTTGACCATCCTTACCCACACTGCCATGTTGATGGCAGGTGTCTGTTGGACTGTGTCACCTCATCAATGTGGTGACTACTCTATTGTCTTGTTTGCCATCACTGACAACTCATTGATTCACTTAGCACCATTTCTTGAAACATCACTTGTCTGTCACAACCACTCAATGTAAATAAACACTCTTTACACACCTATGTCTTTGTGTCAGCTCCATGTTTATCACAATATATACAATGTTGAGTCAGAACACAATGTACCAGAAGCTCAGATCGTGACGAGGCATTGAGAGTCTGAAGGGACCTAGAGAGACACAAGAGAACGACATTTACTCGTCAGGTGTTGGTATCACAGCCAGTACACAACACTAGTCATCAAGGTACACAAACCAGCACACATCACAAGGAGAAACAATCTCAACATAGACATTATGTAGCTGGTCAGGACTACACTGTGCCACACACATCAGCCATCAGCACAGAGCCAACAACAGGCAGCAGTCAAAAAGCCCCTCTCGGCTTCATCACCACCATCAAAGACAGCAGACAATGGCACTGTTGTACAATGTTACTCACACTCAAGGGAAGTAGCGGTTGATGATCTGTTGGCGCAGGGCGACACCTTCCTCCTCTCCACTATCCTCGTCACTGGACATGTGTGGGCTTGCAGGGGGGGCATCTGCGGTGCATCATCGTCCAGGAGCAGGGGGATCTCCTTGCGCAAGGCCAGGTTGTGGAGCATGCAGCATGCAACAATTATCTGGCACACCTTTTTGGGAGAGTACATCAGTGCATCTCCGGTCCTGTCCAGGCACCGAAACCGAGACTTCAGAAGCCCAAAAGTGCGCTCCACCACACGACGTGTCCTCCCATGGGCCTCATTTTAGCTGACTTCACCCAGGGTCCTGGGATTCCGCAGTAAGCTCAGCAACCAAGGCCGGTTGGGATATGCAGAGTCACCTAGGTGTCAGATACACAGAACAATTTAGTAATATGACTGTAGCTGTGGACAGCATGTCACACATACAGCACAATACTTGACTCAGCTAACTCACCTACAAGCCACGCACGGTCAGGATGCAGATTTGCCATCATCTGTGGTACGATGCTGTTACGCAGGATGTAGGAGTCGTGGGCTGAGCCAGGGAATCTGGCACAGACATGTGATATGATCATATCTGCCTGGCATACAACCTTCACATTAATGGAATGGGTATGCTTCCTATTCCTGTAGATGTGCTCACATGCCTGTGGCGGAACCAGGCCAACATGGGTGCAGTCAATGGCACCAACAACATTAGGGAGGTGGGCAAGGGCATAAAAATCACCCTTCACAGCTGCCAATTCCTGTCTTCGTGGAAAATGGATGTAGGTGTCCTTGTATACCATCATAGCGGACAGGACATCCCGTAGCACCATGCTGAACATTGCCTGCGACATCCCACCTGCGCTGGCCACCGTGTACTGGAACGAGCCAGTTGCAAGGAAATGCAGGACCGCCATCACCTTACATGTTGGTGACACAGTAGTTGGATATGTCCTGCGAGGCCTCAGATGGGGCTCCATCTGAGCACATAGGTCTTGGAGGGTTTGCCGATCCAAACGGAACTTACGGATGATGTCCACATCCTCCATGTCCGCCAGCAAGGTGAATGGCCGATGCACATTTGGTCGCCTCCTACATAAGATAAAAGGGGACACTTGTCAATACAATTCACCTATGAGATGTGTCCATCATCTAACGTCTTGACTGACACAGCGCCAACAATGACTTGCCTGAAACAACAGCTCACAGCACAAGTCACGTGCAGAGACAACTTGACCCCAAGTAGTTGTACACGTGATCAGTATGTACAAACTGAGTACACCCGTGACAGATTCAGACTATGTGAATGTGAAATGGGACATTCCGACATCTTGTGTCACCAGCCCTGAGAGTACTTGACACAGCACATGTCTGAAACTGCAACACTGCTGTCTCCTACGTAGCTGCTGTACCTGCCACACCTTCTTGCGTGAGTCGGACAGGGCACACATTAACGACACAATGAGTACAGTGTGTGCATTAAGATCAGGTATCAACATGAGTACAGCAAACTACACAGTGAAGTAGGCACATTAAGTAGTCAGTCCATCATTACTGTGTGTTGCTTAGCCATCTCACACATTGACATGTTTCCATATTTGAGAGTCCATCACACAACAGATCTGTGTACATGCACAACATCATCAGTGACATGGGAGGGACTACATGCCAATGCATGTACTCCAGTGCACTGACATGGCATGTGTAGACATCAGTGAGTTGAATGTCACACCAGCATTCAATTTAACTATCTGGTGGCATGATACATTGTAAGTGTGGGGTGTTCAATGATGAGAACTGGCCATTGCCATTGCTACAGCATGATGTGTCCATAGGTGCCCTAAGTGTGCACCGCCACCGCAATCACGATCATTGGCACCAATGTAAAGATGCCAAATCGCGGTAGCGACCGCCTGGGCCCTGCGGTGTGACACCGCCAATGCCCATGCCCATTCAGCCAATGGGAACCGCCATCGCGCTAGTGGAATACACTTTTGAAGATCGGCGGTAGGCGTGCTCCGCTACCGCGGGGCCGGTCATTGGATACAATTGTAAGATGCCAAATCGCGGTAGCGACCGCCTGGGCCCCGCGGTGTGACATCACCAATGCCCATGCCAATTCAGCCAATGGGAACCGCCATCGTGCTAGTGGAATACACTTTTGAAAATCGCGGTAGGCGTACTCCGCTACCGCGGGCCGGTCATTGGATACAATTATAAGATGCACGATTGCGGTAGCGACCGCCTGGGCCCCGCGGTGTGACACCGCCAATGCCCATGCCCATTCAGCCAATGGGAACCGCCATCGTGCTAGTGGAATACACTTTTGAAAATCGCGGTAGGCGTGCTCCGCTACCGCGGGGCCGGTCATTAGATACAATTCTAAGATGCACGATTGCGGTAGCGACCGCCTGAGCCCCGGGGTGTGACACCGCCAATGCGCATGCACATTCAGCCAATGGGAACCGCCATCGAGCTAGTGAAATACACTTTTGAAAATCACGGTAGGCGTGCTCCGCTACCGCGGGGCCGGTCATTGGATACAATTGTAAGATGCACGATTGTGGAAGCGACCGCCTGGGCCCCGCGGTGTGACACCGCCAATGCCCATGCCCATCCAGTCAATGGGAACTACAATCGCGCTAGTGCAATACACTTTTGAAAATCGCGGTAGGCGTCCTCCGCTACCGCGGGGCCGGTCATTGGTTACATTTGAACAAAGCTGATCTGGAACACCAATTGCAGCAGCTGAGTACCACTGAAACACCCCCAGGGGGCTACATATATCTGTGAGAGAGCCACACATTTCCACTGCATCCAGACACTGCTGCCTGCCATTCTTCATTCCCAACTGCTGCTGTTCCTGTCTCCTGTACCCAGTGATGGCGAGAACTGAGCACATCAGGGCCTGTCCCTTCACCACAGAGGAGCTGGAGGTCCTGGTGGACGAGGTGCTTACACACTACGGGAGGCTATATGGTGCTCCTGATGTTATGGTGAGTGTTTGAGAGTGAAATTTGGAGAGTGCAAAGAGTGCTCACATGATGTTGCTCTGCTGTAGTATGTGCCTGTGAGTGTAAGTTTGTGTGATACACTGCCTAGCATGCTGACGTCATGTCAATGGGGTGTGTAGCCTTATTACCACAGATCCATGGCTGCATTGAAGGATGGGAGGGACATGCAGTGTCTTTGCAGACATACAGTAACACTCCTGGTTTGGAGAGTGGAAGTCTGAACAAACATTGCCTGTGCTAATGGATGTCAGAGTCCATTCGCCTTTCACATGCTCATTTGGGACATTTCAAATGTTTATCGTCCAGAGGGTACTGAAGGATGTGTGTACACTTTTCATATTGTCACCATGGATATGTGAGCATTATGCACAAGATCGAAATGCCTGAGGGTGACACTCTTGGTGGGAAATCGCCTATGACACATCAGAGTGATGTACTGCTGAAACATCCTCCTTCCATTGATTACATGATGTGTACTGACTCGCATGTGTAGGCACTGTTTGACCTCTCATGTTGTACATGCATGTGATTGTTCCGATGGGCCAGGTTTGACCTCAGTGTGAGTCCCCCTGGCCTGCACAGATACTGCCCAATTTGACAGGGACCCATCAGTAAATGGACAGAGTGCGACATATGTGTTGTTTGCCGCCCTGTCACTCAATGAGCTATCTTAGGCCTGATGATTGCACAAGACAGACCTTGTGAGAAGGGTGTGAGAATGTAAGATCATGTCCCTAGATGTGGCATCCACGACACAGTGAGCCACTCACAGGCCATGGACATTGAGGGGTGTGTAGTGTTGGAGACAGTAAGTCTTCCCCAACATATCATTGCCAACATGATGTATATCTTGCTCCCTCACATACTGCATCACAGATGAGGGCCTTCTTCACATTGCTTTGTGTGCTGCCATTCTGCATGTGTGTGAGATGGACAGGTCCTGTGTCCACCCTCATACCTAAAGGCATTTCAATTCGATTATCTGATGCAAATGTACTTCATGTCATGTTGTATGGCCTCTGCTCAAGGTTTCTGTACAGCTGTGCTAAGTGTTTGCATGCTCCTGTCCTGAGACACAGTGGAACATGGCCCATTGTCCCTGAAATTGCCTCTTCTTGTCTCCCATGCCTGCAGCTTAAAGTCCGCCAGCGTTAGGCCTTATGGAGGGCCATTGCATGCAAGGTGTGGGCTCTGGGTGTCTGCAACCGACGGCACACACACTGTCACAAGAGGTGGGATGACATCTGCCGGCTGAGCAAATACGTGGCAGAGATGACGCTGGGGCTGCTCCCTCGGACTGCAAGGTTGTCGCGCAGGAGCATGACACCACTAATGGCCCGCATCTTGGCTGTGACACAGCCAGAGCTGGATGGACGTTTGAGGGCCCATCAGCAGCAAGTTGGGGGTGAGTATTCTGCGAAGGGTGACTTTGGGTGTGAGTGACTGCATGTATCCAACCCTGCGCCAGTGTTGAGCTCTGTGATGTTTCCAGTGTGATGCAATGGCTTGTAAGTCACCTCTGTGTTGAGTGCAGCTGACATGTGTTTTTGCTACATGTACTTTCCCATGTGTTTAAAATAATGGCCCTTGACATTGCAAGATAAGATGTGGCCTCATGCCATCTGCTGCATTATGGGTGTCATAGACATCACCGGGGAGTGAACAGCTGTGTTCCTCATCTTAGTGTGCTTACGTCGATGTGTGCAGTGCCAGACTTTGGAATTGTGAGAACTACACATCTGCCAACAATGTGCAAGGGTCGTTGCGCTTCAAAGCACAACATGGTGGACATTAGTAGCTCATGGCCATGGTATAAGGACATTCTGGAGTCAGTATCTGTAATGTCCCCTTAAAGTGGCTCCGTATGTGACTGTGACAACATGTTGAGATGTACATCTATCTCACCAACAGGCACGTAGGTATGCTTACAGGAATCAGTATGTCAGGTAACTAGGAGGCACGGGCCAGCTATTTGGCAGTGTGAACGTCACATGGGTCATTGATGCCAACTAGGCATGTTTCCATGCATCTTCTGACTTTTGCATAAAGCTTGCACATGCAGACTGCACAGGGTGGTGTGCTACATGGGGGTATCATATTCCAGTTTTTTGCTTTAGTTGCATATGATGTTTGTGAGTAGGGCACTGTACTAAACCTATGTCTCTTTCTTTTGTAGCATCGACCGAGGGCACAGAAGGACAGGGGATGGACACCAGTGGTGAGGCATCTGGCACGACTGCTACACATGAGCTCACTGACACTGATGTGACCAGCGCCTCGGAGGGGGACAGGAGTGTCCTGGAAGACTCACGCCCAGAAACACCAACCTCAACATCATCTGACTCTAGCGGTGACTCCTTGATGTTGGCAGGCACAGGGAGTGGGAAATCTGCCTCTTCTTCCACCACACATCGTCCTGTGCCCACCCTCCCGGCTACTACCACTAGTGCTGCCCATTCCCGCTGCAGTAAGAAGGGAAGAGTGTCCTTCCCCCCAGGCACCACTGCCCCTGCCCCTGTCTCCCCTGCTGCCCTCAGTGTTGAGGCGGTGGACCTTTTGCGCCAGCTGTGTGTGGGTCAGACTACTCTCCTGAATGCCTTCCAGGATCATGACAGGAAGTTGGCACAGGTAGTTGCCTTCATGGAGGGCATTAATTCTGACATGGGTGGGCTGCACAGAACTGTCCAGTCTTTGTCCTCCACAGTGACTGCAGCCATTCAGCTGTCACAGGCTCAGAGTCCAGCTCCAGTCCCTTCGGCAACCACCCTGCCAGTGGCAACATCTGACGAGGGTGTCCTCACACCACAGCCCTCAGGCTCCAAGTACTCAACACGCAGCACACGACAGCAGCACTCCAAGCGGCCCAGAGCACAGACACCATCCCCCAAACCAAAAACAGGCACACAGGGGCGCAAAGGGAAAAGCCCTTCTGGTGACACTCAGGGGCATCAGGCCAAGAAGCAGGCCTCAGGCTCACATGCATCCACATCACCCCCATCCATGGACACTCCCGTCCCCAAACCTGCTCCCAAAGGCAGAAAAACAGTTGCCCTGCCTGCTGTGAAGCTGGTGCCTGCAAAGAGTCCGCACAAACAGCTCTCTAAGGCAGATTCACCCACAACCTCTACTCCCACCCACACCCCTGTGAAGCTGGGACAGGAGAGCAATGTGGGGGGTTCACCTGGTCAACAGGGGATGGAGGGGAAAGGCAAGGCCAGCCCAAGCATAACACCAGATCCAGCAAATCCCCACAGAGAGAGCCACCTGCACCTGATGCACCTTTGGTTGTGAGTGAGGCTGTTGTGCCCTCACCACTTCCCACTCCTACAAAGACAATTCTTACCTATCGAATCCCCAAGAAGTGGAAATGCAGCCCTCCACATTCTCCCTCACACACTGTGTCTCATGGCAGCATGTCTGCGCCTCCCCGTGCCACACTGCCCCGGTCCAAGTAGCCCTCCGGCTCACAAAGCCACTGATGCCTCTACTTCAGCAGACAAAAAAATCGATTTTGACAGTGAGACGCTATTGTTTTCACAGTCGCATTGACAATAATACGTTAGGGGTGTATTGTCTAGGAACCACGTAGTATATTTTGGAGGCAGGGGGCCTGAAAATTGTCATAGGCCAGTTATTTCTCCCAGGTCCAGTCCTCCAACTGGCCCCGACAATCAGCCACCTCCCAGTTCAACTGACAGCCAAGTGTGAGGCAAAGTCCCCCTCCCAAACCCATCGTTCCCACAGCGGTGCCTGGACTGCCCATTTGTATCCCCAGAGCTGTGCTGATTCCCATGGCAGTGTACGGTGTTACCCATTCCCTGTGCAGTTTCTCATGCACACATGTGCACACCAGAACTATGGACTGGCCAATGGCCTTGCTGTTTGTCACTTTGAATGCCCATTCCCTGTGCAGTTTCTCATGCACACATGTGCACACCGGAACTATGGACTGGCCAATGGCCTAGCTGTTTGTCACTTTGGATGCCCATTCCCTGTGCAGGTTCTCATGCACACATGTACATACTTTGAACGATGGACTGGCCACTGGCCTTGCTGTTTGTCACTTTGGATGCCTATTACCTGTGCAGGTTCTCATACACACATGTACATACTTTGAACTATGGACTGGCCACTGGCCTTGCTGTTTTCTACTTTTGGTTCCTATCTGAGTAATATGTAATAAAGACAGTTACTCCTGTGGTCTGCTTTGTCTGTGTCCTTGCTAAATGAGAGGTTTTATGTATGGGTATGGTTTCATGTGACACATGCTCTGTATGCAAATTCAACATTGCCAATTTGTTGTTTTACTTTTTCAGAGTTTTACAGAGGTGACAGGCACTTTAGTTCTTCAAGACTGTGAGGCCTGAGGGTACAATAATAGTTGTGTGTGATGATCTACTCTTATCCTACTCACTCTATGGTCAGGTTTGCTACATTGTACACATGTCATGTTATGATGCAATGCCACGACAGAGGTGATTTCTATCCACAGGATTACTTGCGGGGTGGCCATGGTCCATCATATCTGTGTTATCTTTCTTGATGTGTGAACAGCAGTGTTGATGTGTGGTCATCTTGTGTAGGCCTGTCTTCCTAGTCACACGGGGTACATTTGAATATGTGAACTTCAGTGGTCATACAGTGTGAATGTGCTGTCATTGTCAGAGGTGTTGATGTGTGTGTGCCCCTGCAATGCCACATGCACACATGTATGATCCAGGTAATGGGTGCCTGTTTGTTTCAATTGTCTGACATGTGCTTCAGATTGTGGGCACATGTAGGAGTTGTAGGTTGGGCATTGTGGAGTGTGTTGGTGTGTCCTTGCACTCCTGGGGGACACCTACTTGTTGTCGCTGCCAGTTGTGAGTATGCAGTGGGTGTGCCTGTCAAGTCTGTGTTGTGTTTTGTTGATCACCCATCTGTCTTGTTACTGTTTGTGCTCACTGTGCAGACCTGCTCAGCCACACTGACATTATTTGTGAGTTTTCTCATGCATTGCTGTCACTTGACCCATTTTTGGCTCCAGTATGGTATGTGGTATGTGGAGTCATGCCATCCCCTATATGTGCTTCTGATGCCTACACATTGTGAGTGACTCCTCTATGTATTTGTGTACTGTTCACTCCTCACCTGTCCACTACCGACGTACACACAACTTCAATCTCATGTCTTCCACCCCATGGCTTGCTAGTGTGTGAGCCTCCCCACCACTTCAAAGTGTGACACTATGCTGTTTGGGGCTGAAATGTGTACAGGACCAATGTGCCACTCAGGACAGTTGCCCAAATTAGTTATGTGTTGTTTTCTTTGACTGTTTTGCAGTCATGGTTGCTCATGTGCAGTGCATATGTTTGAGCAGCATAGTCCTCTAGTCATGTTGTTTGCCCCTGGGTTTCCCTTAGTTGTGCATCTGTGGGTGATGGTTGAGATGTATGTGTGTTTGCTGAGGTACTGCTACCCTTCCTGAGTGTGATGTTCTTTGTGTGCTGTGATGATTTGTGTTGTGGGAGTTCATGGTGTGGCACTCAGATATATGTGCTACTGGTTTGGTTGGTGTGCACACAATGCTTGCTGTGCATGCAGTGCTGTCAGTGTGTGTTGCCTTGTACTTGCCTGGTGTGCATCCCCCTGATGTCCAGCTGAGTTTGCTATGTGATGGATTGGTATGTGCATCTGTTGTGTTTTTGTTGTGGATGCATGCAGTGTTTGGCCTGTGTTGGCTCTTTCTACTGACAGATGCTATGTGTGTGTGATGTTCTATTTGCATGGGATTGTGTGTGAGTAGTTGTTGCTGTGTGATACATGCAGATGTGTGTTGCAAGTGTAGTGTGCATTACTTGTGTGTCTGGCACATGCAGACAGGTGGATTCTTGTTCCTGAGCTTGTTTTGGGTGCACATTGGTGGTTTCTCCTCCTATTTTTGACCTGTCACTTGTCAGGATTGTGAATGTGCATGCTTGTGGTACACTGTGACGCCATGTTCACTGGATGAGTGGTGTGGTGTCTCAGTCTGTGTCAGCTGATTGTCCAATTGATCCCAGTTATTGTTCATGTTTGTTATTGGATGATGCGATTCTTGTTTGTGTTGGGGTATGGTGTCTGGGCATTGGCCCTGAGTGACAATGTTGTGTACTCCTGTTCCGTCTGTGGTCACATTGCCTTTCCACTATTTGGCTGCACATGTCTGGGCTTGTTGGACTTCTGTGGATGTTGTTTGTGAGCTTTGTGTTTGGCTATTGTTTTTGTGTCAGCATTGGTTCAGGCATCCCTGAGTGCGGGTGTGACATTTGTGGATGCACCACAGGGAGTGTGATTGGTTGTCATTGGACTCACAGGACATAATGTGGACCATTCTGTGTGTTTCTCACAGGTGTTGTGGGCTGCAGGTGTGAGGTGGGTAGAGGAGGGGTATGTGTGAAGGTCCTACTTGTGTTTGACAGTCAAGGAGTGTGACAATGAGCCATGTGTGTTGTGCTGATGACATACACACGTCAAGTAAGTGGAGACAGATGTGTGGCTGGTCACTGTATGACTTCAGACACTTCCTATCATTCCTGTGCCTATGCATGGCCTGCCTTGATGCCTCCCTGAGTTGTTGCACAGAGGTCACTTTGGCTTAATTTGACTCACTGTGCCAGCCATGTCTGATTTGATGGCCTAAGGGTGGTGTGTTCTGTTCCTTCTCTTGCATGTGATGTACAGATGCTATGTGGCTTGCTCCATGGTTTTCCAGTACTGTCCACTTCACTTTTGGCTGGCACATTTGTTGTCCTCCATTGCTGGTGGCCTATGGTATGGGTATGTGGCTGGGTGTCAGTGTGGGGTGTTTGTGAGTGACTTGACAGGCAGTGTGAACAGTTCATTGGATGTTAATAGGTAGTGTGAGTCTTCATTTTGGGATCATACTCAGTTAGCTTCACAGGGGTGGAAGGTTGGTGTGAGGAGGAGGGTTGTCCAGCCCCATAGCTTCTGTGCAGGGTGTTCCTCTTCACCCCCACCTTCCCAGTCAATCTACCTTGGCCTTTGATGTGTGAGGTGCAAGGTTTGGCTGCACCTGGAAGATTAATTGTGCAGGGGGGCACAGGAGGAGCACACAGCATGTTCTCAAATGGGTGTGGGATGAGTAGTGTGGGTAGGGTGAAGGTGGAGCCCTGTGAATCTTTGCGGACTGCCCATGCCTGGCGAAGGCCCTGCCTACTACATTATGCGCAGGTTTTCCCGCATCTTCACCACTGCTGTGACGTGACCGAGACATTGCAGTGATTTCGCGGTTGATGGGTGACCCGGATGCGGAGGGGTGAGTTTCTGGCAGGTGGGAGATGTGTGGGTACACTGGGGGATGTGTTCCTGTCCCCACCAGAGTGTCTGATGTGGACAGGAACCGTGTGTCGGCACAAGAGTTGTGTGTTGTGGTTGTGTGCGGAGTTGTGTATTTGCGTACCTGCATCGTTGTCCGCGACGGTGCATTATTTGCTGATAGTGGAGGAGGTACAGCACAGGAAGGGCTTGGAGTGCTGGATCCATTGCGATCAGGACCAGGTGGAAGGGACCGGGAGTCTGGTTTCGCGCTCCGCTGTCGTGCTTCCGCCGTCTCTGGGTGGGTGGATTCTCCGCTGTGGTGTGATGGGCTGTTTGCGGCATCGTGATTTGTTCGGCGGACGGAAGGTCATTCCGCATGGCGGTGAGTCCCTATTGGCTCCCTCCGCCGCGGTGGCGGGGTTAAAAATCTGGCGGTTCCCCTGACTCCGCAGCGGACGGTAAATGGGCTATGTTTGCCCATCGTAATATGGCTGGCGGGAGGACCGCTGATGGAGTGCGGAAAAGGGCTTTTTCCGCCCCTGCCAGCACCGCAGATGTGCTACCACCCGCCATCGTAATCAGCCCCTTAATCGTAGTTTCCCCTTATTTCCCCATATGTAATTTTATATAAGTTGTAATTTGTGACATTATATCTATGAAGTACAAAATTATTAAAATATATGTTATGTCATGTAGATTATATGTCATTTAAAAATTATTGTCAAATTTTTACAACATGTTTTACATTATGTATGGCATTTCGGTTTTCTAGTAGGTTGGTTTTGTGCTATTTGGAGTGCTAGCTATTTTTTATTAAAGTTTACTACTGAGAAAGAGAAATGTTGTAGTTATTGATGTCTATTTAACTTTGTTGTTTTGCACATTTTTGTAGCTATAACTAAATGAAAAAAAGGTTTGCTATTTATTCATTTTAGTGGTTGAGTTTTTTTATTACTATACTTGCATTTCTTTTTGTGTTGATTGTGTTATAATTTTCTTTAGTTTCATGACTTTGATTTCTTTGTGGTGTCATTAGGTCTCGCCTACGCAGCGCGCATGCAATCGATTCGGCTTTTCAGCCAAAAACGTGCACGCGTTCCATTGCCTTCAATGGCAACGCGTGCACGTTTGGCGATTCACTTGCGGGAGCGAGCGGCGCCATATGGTAGCAATTATCACGCCTTGCTGCTCGCTCCCGCAAGGGAATCGCGCAGGCCCCCTCCTTTCTCCCCTTGCTGCCGCGCGAGGCGTGCGCGCGCTTGTGCTTGTTTCTTACGCCAAGGAATGACAAACCCGTTGTCTGACTAACCAGTATCTCAATAAACCCCCACGGCTACCAGAGGGATCCCGGACAACTGCGCATTCCTGTTCTCTGGGCATACGGGGCGCCGCCATCCCACTCATACAATTACAATCACTCAATTGCTCACCTTTCTGCCCCCTCCCTATTTTTTGCAGTTTAATATAGCGCGAACTCGACCCGAAGGTATTTAAGCGGTTTACATGAGCACCAGAAACATTACCCAAGGACACGTTCATTTTTTTTTTTTTAAACGTGAATGAGTAACTTGCCTAGAATCACAGGATGTTGAGTCGATACCGAGCCTAGAACCTGGTTCCCCAGTTCCAGAGTCGGCAGCTCCACCCCAGTACCTACATACACTCGACTGTATGCCATTTGCTCGGTGCGGTCAGTAGTAGCGAGGGCGGACGGCAGCTGGTTTATTGGTGCATTGCCCCTCCTTTGGGCGCCTGGTTCCCTCCCAGACGATTCAAGGCGAATTCACTCATTGTTTCATTTGGTTGTCCATTCCAACGTGTTCACACTCCTGGCACAGCGCAGTGCGTGATGGCCCCTCCTCCGTATTCCTCCTGGTCGCCTATCGCACACAACGCTAGTAGTATTTCAGTCATTCACACTGCATTTTGAACAGCTGTTCGGAGGTCTTCATGCACGTTTCTTTTAATTATCACGGTGGCCACTTCATCCTTACGTTATTTTTAGGTTAATTTAAAATACGTAGTGCAAAAAATAAAAACTTGAGTTTTGTAGTCACGAGGAAATGCGATGCAAAGATTCAAACTCCGTGCGCCGGGGACAAAGTCTGTGGCTCTATTTGTTATGCCACATTCTCTCTTCAATACATTAGGCTTTCTTTTTTTTTCTTTTGGTCTCCGCGGTCTCTGCACAGAAAGCATCGAATGTCAGAGAAAGAGGACTCTTTAAAGATTCAATCCGGACAAAAGTTAGCGTATGAAATTTAACAAAGGTAAAACATATTCAGAGTGCATGATCCCCACTACAATTTAATTATGTCGGTTAGACTCCTCCCTCACTTTCTAAACACACAACACCGAGTGAATTTTTTTTTTAATAGAAACTACAATAAACCTTTCATTTTTAACTTATTGACTGCATCCTTATTGATACAAACAGTGCTTAATTTGTAAAGCACTAAGTGCCAGGACCCAAAGATTGGCTAAGTCTGCGGCCGGTGCTATGAACATGGGAGGGGAGGGGATCCGAATTTCCAAGGCTGCATAGTTATAGTTTCACATGGTGCCTCTTTCTTTCACCAACAGGCGCTCTCTGCCCCTTGGACTCGCACTTTCAGGTTCTTTTTCATCTCTACTTCCTCCCTTGGCCACACAACAGGAGTAGTATTATAATCATTCACAGCGCCCAAGTTTGCTTGCTATTTTGAATAGCTGTTCAAAGGTCTTCACGCACGTTTCTGTTTATTAGCACCGCGCCCACTTCATCCTTACGTTATTATTAGGTTAATTTGGGGTAAAATACGCCGTGCAAAAAACAAAAATGTGATTTGTAGGCACGAGGACAGGCGATACAGAGACTCGAACTCAGGGGCATATTAGCAAGACCCTCGTTAAAATTATCGCCGTTTTAGCGACAGGAAACTGCCGCTAAAACGGCGATAATGGGCTTGCTAATATGCGTTATAGAATTCCAATAGAAGCCCAGGTTAGATGTGCAGGACATCTAACCTGGGCTTCTATTGGAATTCTATAACGCATATTAGCAAGCCCATTATCGCCGTTTTAGCAGCAGTTTCCTGCCGCTAAAACGGCGATAATTTTAACGAGGTTCTTGCTAATATGCCCCTCAGTTCTCCAGGGTCAAAGTTGGCAACTCTAGTTGTTATGCCACATTCTCTCTTTGAAACACTGGGCTTTTTTTTGCCTTATGTCTCCGTTTCTCCCACCTAGGACTCCATAGAAGTAGCAACTTGAGTTTCTGGCCATCTACATGGAAATCAGACAGAGTGCACATGCTTTCGTCAAGCAAGGAGTCCTGTCATCCACTTCAAACACACCCCGGCTAACAACATAAGTACAAACCTCTCCTCCAGTTATATCACTCAGCACCCGCTCCACTCCCCCTAAAGAGATCATATAACAGGAGCAGCTGCTCGCTGCCTCCCATTTGTGGAGCATTTCCCACCCTAGTTTATAGTGTGCTCCTTGTGTGTGTGTTTTTGTTGTCTACGTTTGTAACTTGCTCGAAGCCTAGAATGCTGTGGGGCATATTATCAAGGGCTCTATCGCCGCTTTAGCGGGACTTTTTCCCGCTAAAGCGGCGATAATTCTAACGCCCTATTAGCAAGCTGTCGCTAACTGCTGTTAGCGACAGCTTCTAGGCGATAGCGACCGGGTTGGGTGCCGCTTTGCATGCCAGCGAAATGTATCGCTAATGGCATGCAAAGTAGGCGTTCCCAACCTAAAAGCGACTGGAAACAGTCGCTAAGCTCGCTATCGCCTATTAGCGAGGCAGGGAGGTGATTAACGAACCAGCGCTAAACACGTTTAGCACTGGTTTGTTAACGCCTGGTCCAGACCTGACTTAGCCATGTAATCCAATGGGAGGTGGATTACATGGCTAAATCCCCTCGCCCTATCACCTAGCTAACACTGGTCACAGTGTGAATATCGCTTGTTTTCAAGCGATATTCACACTGTTCTCCAGGGTTTCTATCGCTTAGGAGATAAGCGTTGCTGATAGCATGCTATCTCCGCGATAGAAACCTGCGATAGCCGGCGATAATTATCCAAGCGCTAACTGCGCTTAGCGATAATTATCGCCGGTTATTGCTAATAGGCCCCTGTGTTTTTTGCAGGAAGGACCGACTCTCTGGGCATTTTGCTCATGGTGCTCAATTTAAAAATAGACCATGCGCATAGAGTCTTCTCTGCTGCACAATGCAGATGCAGTGAGGTCTACAGAACAATGTGCAGCTTGGTTAGAACGTCCTGATTTGCATATTTGATATATATGCAGTGCATTCTCAATTTACATGAAAATACAGTAACAGATGTTCCAATATATGGAAATAAATGCAGAAAATTTACATTTAAATTTTTCTGTATGATTGCGATCAGCTGTTACAATATGCCAGATAACAGAAAAGCACACCAGGAAGCAAACCTTTCCAATCCACTGGAGTAATGGATGTCTTCCGGCTATCTATTGTACAAGCAATCAGAGTAATTTATTTCTCTTTTTGAGAAATACTGCTGCTAAGTATGTATCTTTGTCTGCACTTCTGCTCCATGGGACGAGTGTGGCTGGAACATACAGATTTATTCCACGTTCTTATATTATTAAGTGAATTAAATTATTTATCATTTTGCCATTATCGATCTGAGTTTCCCTTGGTTTATTTCATGTTCATATATAAAATATGGCAATGCAAATGATGGTTCCAGCAGCCCTCAAACACTCGCTCCTGCCTAGCATTAAACATGTCAAGATAAAGCGTGGCATGCCGCAAATGCTACAAAATTCAATAAATAGAAAATAAAGGCGGGCAGTCGCCATGTTGCAAGGCTAAATACTTATAAGGCCCTAAAAGCGAGACCTATTGCATTGCAAATGCTTGTTTTTTATAGCATTGTTACCTGTGTTTCGGTTTTACATTTTTAAAGCAATTGGGTTTTTTGTGCATATTACAATATTTAATTTATTTATGTAGACAGTTTAGGTTATGTTATCATTCTGTACTTACTTTGTAAATTTCTGGTTGTAGCTTCAGGCAGGCAGAGAGACAACTTGCTGCAGCTGTATCTTGTTCTGCTGCAGTTAGTTAGATGTTCTCATTTTATATTATTTTTTATTTGGGAAAGTGTTTCTATAAGTTGACTGTTTTTTAGGTTCAATGTTATTGGTTTATCAATTTGAGTTTTTGTGTACTTTATATGGTAAACACTATGCTTTTTACTGCTAATTGTGTATGTTTTATTTATCTATATTTATATTTATTGAAAGGAATAAATATAAATGCATACTGTAATAATTTTAGTTATAACAATGATTAACAATATTTTATTGTACTGTTTTGGTCATGTTTTTGACTGTTTACTATACCCTTGATATTTAGTATTGATATATTTTTGTTTTTGATATTTAGGTATTTTAAATATTTTATCAATGATATTTATGTAGTTGATGCTTATGTTTTTGTGTTTTATGTATAGGATGGTGATACTTGTTTTCATTATATATTTTAACAATATTTTATATGGTAATATTATTTTTGTCACTATTATGTCATAGAAGCATTGCCAAGAATCTATTGTGGACAATACTAATACATACAGTGGGCTTTGGGGCATTCCATTAGTTACCATTAGTTGGCCTTAGTGTCAATCTAATGTGCTTGCTTCTTATTCAATTGCTTCTCTTCCTCATATATTGTTTGCCTCTCCCCTGGACAACAGCTTCTTTAACATATTTGTGTGTGGATGACTTGTATCCTTCCATTGCTTTCATTCCAGGAACTATTTTTTTCTTTTTCTAACATCACACCCCATGCCATGTTGCTTTCCCACCCCTCCACCACTCCCAGCTCATCTGTTGCTTCCCCATACCTGCAGGCTTTATTCTGCCTGCTTTTCATCATTGTATTGTTCAAACCCCCAGTCCCAGATCATCCGCTGTTTCCCAGCCCCCACCAGCTTGCTGGCAGTGACTTGCCTCTCTCTCCCACCCACTTATCTGTTCCTTTCCCACCCCCTCTCTTTACTTTTATTTTATTTTTTTAAATCTTTTTTGAAGGGCTCCCAGCTGCATTTTGCTTGTGGGACACTCATGCTCGATGTATTTTTACTTTTTTTAACTTTATCACTCCAAGATTCATGTCCGACATCTTGGAATGGTAAATTACATTATAAAGATTGGCCAACACGTCATGATAAATATGTGCACAAGCATGGTGAACGATGCGTGCATATGTATAATAACACTGCTACAACTTTCTTTTTGCACAGAGTTGCACCAACTTGCCAGTCTCACACATGTTGAGATTAGCATTGATAGCAATATGTTTGTAGATCCGAATTCACAAGAGACGCTGCAAAATTAAGAGGACATCTTACATCAAACAGACAGTCCCAGTCGGCATGACTCGCGGGTGGCCGCGCTTGAAGGGAGATCACTCGGGGAGGGAGATCACGTTCGTGGGGGGGGGGTTAATTTAATAATTTTAAAAAATTATCTTCCCGTTGGCTGGGTCCTGCGTTGTCTCTGCTCCTCTCCTGCTCTCCTGCCTCCGCAGGAACAGGAATCAGGCAGCCAGGCTCCCAGTGCCACCCCTAAGCTAATCACAACGCTGCAAGCCGCCGCCCAGCCAGGGGCTAATGGCCCGGCCATGTTCTCCATGTAGGCTGCATTGCAGCCTGCATGGAAAAGGACAGAGTGCGCATGACTGGTTTGGTCGGCCCCAGAGGGCCAACAAAACCAGTCATACGCACTCAGGAGTGGGCACACCACTCCTCCCCTCCCCAGCCCTGCTCGCAGAGCAGCCCCGCCTGCCCGCAACCAAACCCTTCTGCTTTCTCGGAGTGCGAGAAGCAGAGACATAAAATGGTAGTTATTACCATTTTATGTTTCTGCTCCTCGCACTGCGAGAAAGCAATGGGGCGACGCTCCTCCGCCCTAGTGGAGGAGCCGCCCCACAAACAGAACACAATATGCCACGTTTTGTTGCCCATACATACGTCACACTCATGTACATAAAAACCATCATTTGACCCACAAATGATAGTTTCTGATTACAGAATTACTATTGGCAGGAGCAAATACAAATGTGCATTTGCTCATTGACACTATCCTCCGGTCTGCTGATTTTTCTAGTTTACAATCTGAAGGTGTAGTGTTAGGATGACAAGTATGTCTCAGGCAGTACCACGTATTTCTACAAATGAGCAATAATACACAAGTCATAGACATACGCCAGCAATTGAAGCTATTCCATAATTGTTAAGTATTGGTCCGATATTATTCTTTAAAACATATGTTCTAAACGTTATATGAAAACTGTGTATGTAAGTAGATTAAATGACTCCCTCTAGCATGGCTCAACACTACACAGCCTCTGCAACCCATCACAGTCCTACAGATCACAGATCACTCCACACATGAACACATCACTATAAGGCACCTTTAAAAAAATGTAGGTAATAAAGTCAAGAATGTGCTTCTGTAGGAGGATGAATATGTTTGGGGCATATTTCAGACTCTTATGGAGCGCTGAAAGAATTCTCACAATATACCTAGAAAAGTACAACAGTTGTAGTTTTTTCAGAATACTCACATATGCATAATTCACACAAGAAGAGTTTCCTAATGGTGTGCCATTCACCTTAGGGGTGGGCAAAATGTTTAATTCTGCCGACGGAATTTGAGAAATTGTATAATTATGGCTACTCTTGTAACACAGAATTTCGAATAAATTCTCTGCTCCACCGGCGGAATTAATCAGCACTGCTGCAGTGCAGACACGCTCAAGATGGGCTTACCATATTATTCATCATAATTGTTAGACGTACAAAAGATATGTTTGCTGAAGTTGGTCTCTGATGGTAAGTACACAGGCAGTGCTGCAATTTCTGTACTTTTTAACATTTCTTTTGAGACAAAAACATCATAATTTTAGTGGTCATTAGGCAAACAATTGTGTCCCTTTTTCTGTCGCAAAACTTGTGGTAATTAAACCAGGGATGGCAAAGTGTGTTCTAGGGGGTCCTCTAAGCAGAGCAAACTATGGCTCTTTGTCTGTCTCTTACACCATGACACACTAACTCCACTTATGAGTCTCCTTTTCGCTTACCTTCATAGCTGCCAAGGTTTCAGATTGCTTATGTGTGACATTTTCATAATTTCAGTGAAATTATGAGTGACACTTTGCTCACGAGCAAAAATCAAGCAAGAAGACCAAGAAAAACAAAAATATCAGAAATGTCACCCAACCAGAAACTGTAAGGAGATCTTACAACTGCTGCAAAGCACCAGAAATGAAAGTGCTCTTGTAACCTGAGCGAAGTGTAAAACAAATGTTTATGAGTGGCTGCGGCTCCGGGGGCTGACTCCAGAGTTCTGCTCCTGTCATTCTAGAGTCACCCTTAGGAGCTCGCTGTGCTCCCCGTCACGGCTGCCCCAGCCCTCATTTACCACTCGGACGCTGCGCTGCTGCAAATGCAGTTTCCACTGTTGCGGCCACTTACTTGCTTCACCCTCAGTGCGCATGTGGTCAAAATGCGTGATTAATGCTTTTTAATGCGGTGATGCGGACCACCACATTAAAATGCATTAATCTAACGCCTGATGCGTGGTACTTGGCAGGGCTATATAACCTTCATCCTACCTTCCATCAGCTCCAAATGCCATCGGTTCCTGTCCAAAGCCACGCTCTCTCCCCCTCTGTGTAGTCATAAACAGAATCTATAAACAGTAGACCGAAAGTGGGAAAATACAGCACCTACTGATAGAGACTTAGGGGGTCATTATGATAGCGGGCAGATCGCCACCGCCTGTATGGCGGTGGCGATCCGCCCGCTATCTCACACCGCCCGCCTAACATTTTCCCCCGCCATATTATGATGCCTGGGGGGTCCGCGGCGGACGGAAAGACCGTCTGCCGCTTTTCCGCCGGTCGACTCGTCGACCGGGCGGAAAACATACATAATATGGTGGTGGTGTCTGCAAGACACCGCCATCCATATTATGATGGGCGGCGGTGCAGGGCTTTCCATGGCAGAGACTCCGCCATGGAAAGCCAGGCGGATTACACTTTCGGGGGCCCGTTGTGGGCCCCCAAGATGTTGGGGGGATGGGGGGTGCACATGGGGGGTACCTATGGTACCCCCTGCATTGGCATGGACAAAGTGGCAGGCACCGCGCGGTGCCTGTCACCTTGTGCATTTGAATACCCAACGTGCATTCCCAGCATTGTGGCGGGCGGTGCTGTGCGCACCGCCCGCCACAATGCTGGGGATAGAGGATGCCACCGTGGCGGTGGCATCCTAATACTCACGGCGGGACCGCCGCTCCTATGGCCGAGCGGTCCCATTCACCGTTACGGTGGCGGGCGGACTTTGTCCGCCCGCCATCGTAATGTCCCCCTTTGTTAGGTAACGAGAAGCCCATCTCGGAGTAATAAAAGTGGTACGGGGTCTAGCAGTCTCGAATTCCCCCCAATTTACTCCCAGCATTTAGTGCTATTTTCTTAATGCAAAATCCTGAGGATGCATTTTGCTCTAAGAAATAGCATTAAATGCCATAGAACCCGAAAAGTGAGTGCCAACATCTATTGGTGCTCACTAAATGTGCTCTTGCTGGAGGATTTTTCTCTCCAAATTACTCTTAATTACAAGAACGGGCGTAATCGCGTTAGTGTAGGTAATTCCGCATCAAAGAGTAATGCAGAATTACCAAAATGACTCCGGCATAATTGAAATCCGCAGAGGCCTATAGATTGTTCCCTGGAAGGCACTCACTCTTTCCTTTAATGGGAGTATTAATGTTTCCAGGGTCGAAAATCAACTGCAAGCGTATGTATGTGAGTGCACACAAAGTTAACATTTGTACATGTTTGTCTACTTTTGAAAGTAAGAGCTACCTGGAGGCCCAGAAACGCACCTCTTGCCCTACATTTTTGAATTTGGAAATTTTAAGATACTGTTAAAATTTCTGTATTACCAAATTTCATTTGTGAGGGTAATATTCTGCTAAATCGGATTCAGTGGATCAGGATATAGATTTTGCCAGAACAAATGCATTTAATTTTATATTATGTGGGCTGTGAGCTTTGAGAACTTTATCTTATGAGCACAGAGGTAACCCATTTCTGTGTGTGCAGGAGAATTTGACTGGCCTCTTGTACTGCTTGAACCCCAATGCAAGCCACGCGGAGAAGGGGCAATGCGACTCTGCACTGTTATCTTGATATATTAATTAGGGCAGTTATGTAGAGGTCTGGAGCTGAGAATATCCCACCTGAAAGTTGGAAACAAATACATCCTGTGGATTTCTGAGAGGATTGTTTTGTGCCCACAGAAAGAAAATAAACACCAGACGGACGGAAATGACTGGCATGTGGGTTTGGTCTGGCGCTAATTGATCATCCATGGCAGAGACGTCTTGTTCTTGATTTAAACTAATGAGACGTGGTGCTGAAAGAAAAGAGTGCGTTGTGTGAGGACAAATCCGCAGCTATCAACAAGGCAGGGCCAGACAGCTGCATTATGTTCGGCTCAGTTGGTACTGTTGTGTTTACCAGTTGTAAACACGGGGTGCAGGGGCATGGACGTTAATGATGGATGGTTATTTTAACTCTTGACACCATCATTACTCTCACAACCAGGTTAATGTTGTGCCTACAATTATTTTGCTCTTTTGAAAATACATGAAAATTAAAAAGGCATCTGATAAAGCAAAGGTTCTCTTAATGGGAATAATAACAGGTAAACAAATGCTCACAGCAAATAAAGTTGCCTTAACATAAAACATCATAGTATAATTCCTTAGATAGCCCATGTACATATAAATATATATCGGTTATACACATTTTATGATTAGGGAAAATTGCATATATCTACTTTCTTAAAACATGGGAATTATGGTGCAAAATCAAGTAAACTATGAAAGTAAAATAATTTTCTTTCGGAGAGATTTCATCTCCAAGGCACATTTAATGATATATGGTTTCAAACAAATTCTGCAATGTGGTGTGTTTGTAAGTATTCTGGAGATAGAAGTCTCATGATATTCAGAGTAAGGTTAACAATGTTAGTTTAATAATAGTTAAAGCAGTAGGTTAACATGATGGTTAATGAATGCCTTATTAAAAGTTGAAAAAAACATCTATTTTCAATGTTGGCTGAAGTTAAACCAACTAATGCACATGAATATCTTTTCAGATTTTAATTAGTACTTCTGTTAATATTGTATATGAATAAATGGATAAAAGAAAGGATGTATATATGAATTAAATATCTATACAGCAAGCTTTGCTAAGTGGATCGCTGTCCTTATAAGGACTGACTACACGGAGATTTATTACTAAACAACTGAATAGGATCTTTACAGTTGTAGTGATTCATGAAATTTGGTGCTTGAGAAGCTGGGCGAATTCTCCCAGAAAGTTTCACTTTCTGATTTTTTTCTGTCATTTTTCTTATTACATTTTTTACCAACATCAAAAAATAAAATGATGGACGGAGTGTTGAAACTTTTTAAACACTCACCCCCAGTCACAGATCTGGGTTTAATCCATCATTAGTTTGCTTGCCACGTTACCCCAGTTTGGGCCCAGCCATATGCAAATCAGTTTTGACCCTGCTCCCCATGGGAACAGTCCAGCCCGAACTGCCAAGCCAGGTCCTCCCTGGACTGGAAACAAGCATACGTGGACCGGTTTCAGGGTATCACCTCTCATGAGCCAGGCTAGCTTGAATCCAGTGGCACAGCGAGCAAGGGACCCATGTCTGGGCATATCCTTAGCCACTTAGGGCACACATAGCAACATCACAAAATAAAATTATGGACAGGGTGTTGAAACTTTTCAAACACTCATCCCCAGTAACAGATCTGGGTTTAATTCATCGTTATTTTGCTTGCCACGTCACCCCGGTTTGGACCCAGCCATATGCAGATCAGTCTTCACACTGCTCCCCATGGGAACAGTCCAGCTCAAACGCCTAGCAAGGTCCTCTCTTGGACCGGAAACAAGCATCCTGGGACTAGTCTCACCCACTGAATTCCAAGTGGCATGCTTCATCATAGAGTCCTCGTCCAGAAGCTAAATGTATCTGGACGGGCTCAGCTTTGGTAGCCAAGGGAGCTCTTTGGTTATTGGGTGGGATCCTTGATTTAAAATAGTCTAGGGTGTCCTGAGGGTTAATTTTATTTTCAAAGGGCACCAGTGCATTCTTCTTGGAATTCTTGTGGGTGAGAGTCCTTTTAATATGAACAGTAGATCCCCTTGGACTGGTATGGATAGATGGGCTAAGCACGGTAGAGATTTCCTCCAGTTGTTGTTGTATGGTTAGATGTTTGGGAAGGTAAACAGATCCTGTATCAATTCTCATTCCCTCCTTCTTAGAATATATCATAACTCAAAGTGACTGCTTATTTCATTCACTAAGCCACTGAAGCTCATTCCTCCCTCCCTTATTGTCCAAAGGAAATATTGCACAGTACCAGTCATTGTTAGAACCCAACTGAATTACAGTATTCTACATCTTGGCCTACCCAAAGTCTTTATTAAACAATTTGTTTATCCAAAATGCATCGGCCACATTAGTTTGGGAAGCGTCTATGCTGTTCCCTGTAGCTCATACTTTCTTTTCATTTGTTGCTGATTGAGGCCAGAATATATTTTTAAGGCTCTTTGTCTGGTTTATGGATGTGTCCATGGACTTGCATCTCTCTTCCTTACAGCTTATCCTTAGCACCAAACCCTTCAGGGTTCATGGGTGTATAATTAAATTCTCTAAAGGTAACATAACAACAAAAGAACACACTTTGTTGATGATAAAAGGAAGAGTTCATGTTATAATTACTGTCAATGATATACTCATGGAAAATAAAGTAAGAGGGAAATATTTTAAGTGGGTTCTCAACCTTGTTAGACAAAGTAGCAATTGATCCATGCTATGGGAGTCTCTATTTGGGTCAGGTTTGTTAGAAAGCAGAGGGGTAAATACTTCTGCCCTCATGTGAGTAGTATAGTTAAGCCTCCAAAGGCTTTTCATGCTTTTGTTTGTGGCCCACAAGAGTTAGACTCTGTTGGATGACAGTGCTCCACCCAAAGTGGTACTCCGTTTTAAAACTGATGACTACATTTCTCTTCAACAGGCCTGTTGAGTCCTAAATTCCTCAGAATCCCCTAGATGCTCAATGGTACTGCCCACCAGGCACTGCTTACTCTTCTTGCTGTAACAGCACAGAGTATTAAGGCAGTAGTCAAGTGGGTGAAAGGGTAGGATAATGGACAACTGGGGACATCTGCAACAACAAGAAAGCATGAGTTGTACCTACTCTTGCTCCCTTATGTTCTTATCAGATTTCTTTAATCAACTGTACCTAATGTATAGTTATTCAGATCCATATATCTGAGCTGGGGTAAGGCTTCTAATATTTATGTGTTCTCATATGCACCAAAAGGAAGAAACATCAGTCTGTGTACTGTCTTGGTTTTAAGAACAATAAATGCAAATTGGCTGTGAAATTACCAACATCAACCCAGGAATATTGCAGATTTCCTTTTCTTTCTTTGCTATATCAACTGTGGTTCCTTCATCAATAACCAACACACCGGGCCAAGCCCAGTAATTTCACCCCAAAAGGCTAAGTTGGAAAACAAGGATCACTCAGAGCCGGATGGATTACTTTAGGTGCAAATAAAATAACTGTTTCCTTCAGAATACCAAAACATAACAAAGACACTGGCAAATCAAATTGTTTTAGAAAAACGTATACCAGAAAGATAGCAGCACTGTACTCACTGTCAGAGGATTGCAAGTCACATCAACGTCAGACACCCCTAGCAGACATTGGTCACTCCAAGAATAATGGCTTTTGTCCAAAAAGTGGAACACCTCACTCATCCCCACTGGAAACTTGAATCAGCCTTGGCCTCAAACATCAACTTGTACCTGCTTCTGGATCACTGGTACACACATGTGAGGAGAGTAACTGCCATGCTCCTTCCTCAGTGAGGATTCAGAATACTGAGCACTGTGGTCCTGGGTGGGACACCTTCTATAACATACCTACCCAAGATGGCCACTACGCTTAGGTTGCTGGGACTTCAAGTTCCAAAATGTTTCAGTGCTGACACAGTGCTTATGATGGCAGCTCTGTCATGAGCAGTCTTAAACTGGATGTAGTTAACTTTGGCCACACATCCCTGTTGTTTTCTAACTCCATGCCTCAGACCACATGCAGCTATAAGACATAGGGACCTAGCTATAAGAAGCAGGGACCTGTACTACTCTGAGATAGGTTGTAAGTTGGACAGGCTTCTGTCAGGGCTATGGCAAAATTAATTAATGGTTGGTGGTGACTGATTAACAGTTATGTGAACAGGCCTTTTTACTTTTACACCAGTTGGGAGAACACTTGCTGTATCTGTCTGTGTAAAGTTATTCAGTCTATTAAAATTGCCTTTCTCCTCTCAATGCTAGTGTTGTTCAGGAACATCTAAGGTGAGAAACCCTTAGTTGGGTCACTCTCTTTGTATTTAGCCCCTAATGGGGGTGTTTCATATGATTGAGTAATAGTCACAGTCGCTGGTGTTTCTTTTCCTGCCTGCCTGTCTCCCCACACAGCTCTTCCATTTCCCTTTCCTCCAGAAGCCAATGCAATGTCAAGGGGATGCCTGAATTGAATTAATATAAACCGGTGCTCATCCCACCTGAACCATGTGTGTTCCAGTGCATGAGCCTGTGGCTGAGTCAGGAAAACCCTAACTAAAACACTGTGGCCAAGGGCATGGCCACTACTGCACACTTCAACAGAATAAATGGATCTGGTCTTTCCACCTACATCTAGGGACATTGAATACGGAACACAGAGCTCTTCCGCACTCTCTCTTCATACACCATACTCGTTGTGATTAGATGAGCAAGTGAGATTATTTCCATACAACAGTACTACAGTAACACTCTTTCCAGGTTTCATATAAAATAGTCTAAAAATGAAGAAGGGGGGCGTGGCCAAGATGGTGGCGAGATAGGACGTGGATTCCTATCCCTCCGGCGCCGCCGCCTTTTAGCATTGTTATAGCGCCCTTTCCAGTGCCCAGCCGAGACAACGGACAGGTGCCGTGCATCGTGGAGCTACCAGGGATCCCGCGGAGAGCCCAGCCCCGAGGCGTCTGCGCCCAGCCCCGCCGAGTGATCCCCTCCGGCCCCGGCCTTGCTGCGGCCCGGCGGGAGCTGTGCGGACGGCGGGAGACCGTCCGGTGCGGCGAGGGTGCTTGGACTGAGCCCCTGATCCCGGACGGGGTGTGCCCTTGGTCTGATGGGCCCGTGCTGCCCGGGGGCCCGACGGACTGGTGCGCGCTAATGGGGGCCTTGCCGGGACTGACGGCCGACGACCGGCGCCATCTTGGGGCTTACGTGAGGCCCGGGGAGAGATGTATGCGGCCTACTAGGCGACTGGCCCAGGAGATTCCTACAGACAGCGGGGGCCTGCCCGGCGGCCCCCCCCCTGCCTGAAGGCCTGCTGCCTTCTCACGACCCGGGGCCCGGATGGTGGAGCGGGGCCTGAGCACCGGTCGGGAGAATAGTGCAGCCAGGATCGCGGTGATCCCCAGAGCAACACGCCGGTAAGAGGAGGCGGACCGGGGAGGTGTGCTGCCCTGAATGCGTGGGGGGCTCGGTCTGCAGTTCGGCAGACGGTGCGGCGCCTGACCGGACCTGAGAGAGAGGCTTGCACGTGGGGGGCAGAGTAGTGTCCGATGGTGGAGCTGGTCCGGAGGTGCCCCCATGACTATGGGGTCTTGCAGCTGAGACGTGTGAGGGGCCTGGGGCCTCCCATACCCTGGCGGTCCCGGCGTCTCCAGGTAGTGGACTGGTGCTTCCTTCCCCATTGACGCCTGGAGTGAGCTGTGGGGTACCGCAGAGCGCCAGAGATACTGGTGCTCCTTCCTGGTGGGGCCCTGCGGCGGACAGTGCGAATTTGACCCTGGCAGAGGAGCTCTGCAGGTGAGCACCGGCGGTGGGGTGAACACCGAGAGGCAAGGCGCCCCATCCCCCCGTGGGCGCTACCCTCATAGAGACTCTACATCACGCACAGGCCTCCTTCTCCCTAGCGCCACCCCTTGCATGGAGGAACAGGAAACCCTCCTGGTCAGCGATACAGCGAGCCAGTGGGCAGGTGTAAGGGTGGACTTTCGACAACCCCTGGACGTGAAAGAGAGAGTGATAGGCCTACAGAGGGGCACCCGGCTTCAATATGGCGTCAGCACGGGGAGGCGAGACAAATCCCTGAAGGACCTGCTGCATAAGACATCGGGGCCTACGGCAGCACAACCTGGGGCTGGCGCGGCGTTGATGGGCGGAGACGAGGCCCCAGCGACCAAGGCCTTTATGGTGGAGCTCTTTTCCGCCATCAAGGAGGACATCCAGGACCTGCGATCGCAGCTTTCTGCAGACCTACGGGAGGTGCGGCGGGATGTTGACGGCATCGGGGAGCGAGTGGCTGCGCTAGAGGAGCACGACCTGAGTAGGGAAGACGACCTGCACCAGCTGCAGCAGGAGATGCTTCAGCCTTCGTGATCAAAATCTGGACCTGCAAGCCCACGCAGAGGATTTTGGAAAACCGTTCCCGACGCAACAATATCCGGATTCGGGCGATCCCGTGGAAAGGTGAAGGTGACGACCTCAGGGCATATGTCGGCGACCTGTTCCTACAAATTCTAGGAGACGACGAAGTACGAGAGATACAAATGGATCGGGTGCACCGGGTGGGCCTTCCGCGTGGTGCTAAGGCCCCCCCCTGACATTCTCATTTGCATGCATGACTTTCAAATAAAGGAGCGCATCCTCCGCAGGGCGCGGGATATCAACCCCGTGCAATTCCGGGGTCATCAGCCTGTGCTTTACCAGGACTTAGCGGCATCCACTCTGACTAAACGTTGGTCTTTCAAGCCCATCACTAACTATCTCCGTGAACAGAAGATTCCTTACTCAAGGGGCCACCCGTTTCGCCTTATCTTCAAGTGGCAGGGCAAACTACACCAGATTCGATCCTTGGATGACGCCTATGACAAGCTGGGCATTGAAAGGTCACCTGCAGAATCACAGGACACCACACCTCTTCCCCGCTGACGGCGTCGCTCCTTGGAATGGCAGCGCGTGGGGAGGGCAAGGCCTAGCCCCGCGCCAGACATAGCGACTAGCAAGCTGGAGAGGGAGGCGGCCCTCTCATCAGTCTCCCACGTCACGGACAACCTCGAGACCTCAGGCACTCATAGCATGGCATCTGGCGGGGCGTCACAGCAGGTGACGGAGGGAGGGGTCCCTTCAACTGGAATTCCGCCCTGAGTATCCGGATGGTGATCACGCTATCCCTGCTGTGTTGTGGGTCTTGGCCGCGTCTCCCTACACGCAATACGTCGAGACGAACTTTTGTCCTGGTACTATGTTTTTCTTTTATCTTGTTGCTCTTTGGGGTTTATCATGTTTTTGTTTGGGGATTTCTTTTGGGGTTATTTGGGGGCTCCGCATCAGTTCTCGGGCGAGTTAGACAGTTGGTCCATGGTTTGGGAGTGATCCCGCTTGGTTTTCAGCCCATTGATCAAGAGCAGTTACATAGCGCTCCTCTCCTCCGTAGATGGGATGGGTAGAGACCTGAAAATTGTTAGCCTGAATGTGCATGGGTTAAACAACCCGGTTAAGCGCTCAGCGATACTTTCCCTTTTAGAAAACTCCGGGGGGGATGTGTGTTTGCTCCAAGAAACCCATTTGTTAACCAAAGATATCACGCGAATGAGAGACCGGCGCTTTCCGTGCCAGTTCTGGTCCTCGGGGCTGTCTAAACAAAACGGGGTAACAATCCTCTTTAGTGCGCGCTCGCAATGCAAGGTGGTCTCTACAGTAGCAGAAGTGAAGGGTCGATTGTTGGCGGTACGGGTCCAATGGGGTGATACGCACCTAACACTGGGATCCTTATATGCCCCGAATGAGCGACAGGAGCCCTTTCTGCGTCTCGCGCTGGCGGAGGTCCTTGCCTCCCCGACTCTGCACTTTTGATTGGGGGGATCTGAATGTAGTGATGGATCCGGAGTTAGATAGATCTGGGCAGAGGACTACTCAAGCGGGGACGCTCTCACAGGCAGGGAAACAGTGGCTGGCAGACTGCGGCTTGGGCGATGTGTGGCGTATACAGCATCCCACAGACCGTGATTATACATACTACTCAGCGGCGCACAAGACATATGCACGTCTAGATCACTTCTTAGCCTCCTCATCCCTTCTCCCTCTCCTGCGCGATGCGGATATCACCCCGCGCTCTCTCTCGGACCATGCCCTTATCTCAGTCCTGCTCCCAGCGCGCTGCGACCGTCCCAACCCGTAGGGCTGGAGCATTCGCGATTCCCTATTACAATCGGAGGAAGTCACTCAGCACATCCGGGAAACTATAAAATATTATTTGTCTGAGAATGATCAGGGAGATATCTCTCTAGCGTCGGTCTGGGAGGCGCTGAAACTCGTGGTGCGGGGGGACTTCATAGCGGTCGCGGCGACCTTTTCGCGTGTCCGCAAAGAGAAACGGGCAGAACTGGAGAAAGAGGTAGGAGAATTGGAGGTGGTGCACAAGCGCACGGGAGCACCGAGAGTGTGGAGGGAACTGGAGACACGGTGCCGAATGCTGAAGCATCTGGACCTTGACAGAGCTGAGCATGCGCTTTTGCGACTCCGACACAAATTTTATCTCAGTGGGGATAAGTGCGGGAGGATGCTTGCGCATAGACTGCGGGCACGGGCGCAGGCGACCGCGATCGCCTCCGTGCGGGACCAGCGGGCGGTTGAACATACGGAAGATCATCTCATTGCCGATACTTTCTGCCAGTTTTATCGGCACCTCTACGCAAAGGAGTCTGCTCCCCTACAGGCTCCTGGAGAGTACTTGGCCGAGTGCGATATCACTCCCTTACTCCGACCAACGGCGGACCTCTTGGATTCCCTGATTCGTATTGAAGAAGTGATATCGGCGATCGCCCGGCTCAAGGTGGCTAAGTCACCGGGCCCGGATGGATTCCCCGCTCTGTTTTATAAGACCTTCTGTGCGGAACTGGCACCCCTCCTGACGTGGCTTTTTAACTCTTTTTTAGACTCCGGGGAAGTGACGCCTACTATGTCGGAGGCAGCAATTACTGTCATCCCTAAACCGGGGAAATACCCGGCGGAGTGTGGCTCCTACCGCCCGATTTCGCTCCTCAATGTGGATGCAAAATTGTTTGCGGGTGTTTTAGCCTCCCGTCTCAGTCCCCTCATGGACAATATCATAGATCCGGACCAGTCTGGCTTTATACCAACGCGGCAAGGGGGAGATAATACCAAGAGACTTCTGCACCTTATTGACTCTATTCATAGATCACGCACTCAGGCCTTCCTACTCTCAATCGACGCGGAGAAGGCCTTTGATCGCGTGGATTGGGACTACTTATTTGCAGTGTTACGAGCCTTCGGCTTCGGGGATACTTTTATCCGCTGGGTCCGGTGTCTCTATGCCTCCCCTACGGCGGCGGTACGGGTCAACGGTTGCCGATCGGCCCCCTTCTCCATTGCTAGGGGTACGCGGCAGGGTTGTCCCTTGTCCCCTCTCTTATTTGCGCTCTACATGGAGCCATTTGCTCAACGCATTCGCGCAAACCCTGGCATAGTGGGCCTTAAATTTGGGGCGGATATTCATAAAATCAGTATGTACGCCGACGACGTCATACTATCACTCACACAACCCCAGTCCTCATTGCGATATCTGACGCGGGAACTTACCACTTTTGGTGCTGTCGCGGGGTTTAAAGTCAATTTCACGAAATCACACATCCTCAATATATCCATCCCGGAGGCAGAAGTACAAGATCTGCAACAGGACTTTGCGTTCCAATGGGTGTCTACGGATGTCACGTACTTGGGCATCCGGCTGACCTCGTCTATTGCTAGGACGGCGGCTCTTAATTATGCGCTGCTGCTGGAGCAGACGGCCAAGGCGCTGGATGCCTGGTCGCGGCTCAAGCTGGCGTGGTACGGCAGGATCGCGGCAGTAAAGATGACGGTGCTACCGCGCATTTTATATCTTTTCCAAATGCTTCCCCTGAGCCCACCGCCAGGAGTCTTGCGGAAATTACAGGGTCGGCTGAATAAATTCTTGTGGGATAACAAGAAACCACGTCTTGCATTTGCGCATGTGGCTGCCCCGAGAGCGCAGGGGGGTTTGGGTTTTCCGGTAGTGAATGCATATTACCAAGCTGCATGTCTCCGGTACATCACGGAATGGAACAGGCCGCTGTCCAGCAAACACTGGAACTTCATGGACCAAACAGTCGCCGGTCGGAACATATGGCGGGAACTATGGCTCCTGCGTAAGCACAGAGCTTGGGGACTCTATTCCTCGCCGGTCACCTCCCCGACACTCAAGGCATGGGACCAGTTGGCAGGCCCCAAAGGGTGGACCTCTTTTCCCTCTCCTATGTCCCCTATTGTAGATAACCCCGACTTCCAACCAGGATGCGCTTCCCCGGTCTTCAGCGCTGGAGGGAAGGGGGATGTAAAAGAGTGGGTTTCCTGTTTGACCTCGAGGCCTGATCCCCTTTCAGCAGTTGCGTAGGGACTACGATTTGCCATTGACGGATGCCTTCCCCTACTCGCAGGTAGCACACTGGGTCACGAGAGCAGAGAATGTTGCACGTATGTCCCGCCCCTTGACGTCTTTTGAGAGATGGCTGGTGTCCAAGAAGGACGACCGTAAACTCATTTCCGAGCTGTATACCATGATCACTACACCACCTAGGAAACACCGTACAAAAGCACAACTTAGATGGGAAATGGAACTAGGGAGGCCTCTTACGCACAAGGAATGGGAGCACATCTACTACAGAGCACATCACACGGCTGCGAATACAGCAGGGGCGGAGTCTGCATACAAAGTAGTTACCCACTGGTACTATACACCGGCGCGCATCAGGAGCTGGGACAGGTCCAAGTCGGGCCTCTGCTGGCAGGGGTGTGGTCTCACAGACACGTTGGTCCATTTGCTCTGGCGCTGTCCAAAATTGGTGCGTTACTGGGAGGCAGTCCTTGATGACATAGATGCGGCATTTGAGATTAAGCTTATGCGTGCCCCCGAGTATACGCTGCTGGGCCTTCCCCACCCTAAGTCCTTTCCACTGAAATCCCTAAAGGGAAAGCAAATAGCCATGGCTTTACTTGCAGCGCGAAGGGTACTTTTAGCGCACTGGGGCTCCTGACAATTCCAGACCCTCGGGACTGGATTCAGAACCTATGGCAACTCTTAGCGATGGAACGATTGTCGCTCAGTGTGGAGGAGGGGCAAGGACTTTCCGGAACTCTGGGCCCCCTTTTACAGATTTTAACTAAAGACATGAGGGAAGTAACGTGTCCAAAATATCTTCAAATTCTGCGACTTATACCCCTAGAACCATCCGGTGCAGCTTAAGTGGGATTCCCTAGGTGCAGGCGCCTGCGGAAGTGGGAATGTCCTAGATTAGAGAGTGAGAACTGATGTGGAGGGGAGGGTGGAGGGTGGGAAGGGAGGGAGGGAGAGTTTCTTTGTGTTAATGTTAATGTTTTTTAAAAGTGGATTACTCACCAGATGCCTGCCTGATTCACTCAAGATTCGAAACCTACGCCAGGTCGTCCTCAGGGATGTAGACCTGAACGCTGTGTTACTTTCGGAAGTTTTCGCTCTGCCGGTGCTTTGATGTAGGCAGTGAAGCTGTGTATGTGTTACCTGTGAGCCACGAAATAAATACGTTTGATTCTAAAAATGAAGAAGGAGCTTTGCAAGTGCTAAAAAAGGGACTGCGTTTAATTGGATGTATGATCATTTTTCCAGCAAACTCAATGTCTTTGTAGATGATAAGCGTGGTATTACAGACAGCGGAGGAAGATTGGGAGTTACTAGACAGATGCAGAAGGGAATGGTAAGAAATAGACAGCATGCGATGGAGCGACCTACAACACATTACACAGAATGTACAAGAAGTGAACGATGTACTAAATCTACTCAAGCATTATGAAGAAAGGTATCACACAAAGGCATTCCTCAGACCTACATAAGGTGAATAACAAGTATGGGCACGTGAGACAATTTGAGGTGATAATCTCTAATTATGTTATCTAACAGCTATAAATCAAGTGGACCCATAGCATGTTAACTCAGCTTAAATGATAAATTCCGACTAAAAAACTGGAAGAATGTGGTGCAGCATTATGCCTAATGACACTGCTAATAGGCATCTATAACAAACAACAAAATAGTTCATTGGTGCTTATGTGCATCATAGTTAAGTGGATGTCAGGAGAAAGATAAAGTGTAACATCTGCTGACACCTGAATATTACATTGGGAGAGGATACATTTACACAGTTTTGAGATTGAATTGGGACAACAGTTTATGACTATTATGTGTTTATCTCTTTGACTGAGGCAAGAGGCACTAGGGGATGCCATCTATAGATATGTTATGCATAGTTTGGGTAAATGGACGATGATTTGAGAAATGACTCTCACACTTTCAAGACAGTGTTCCTATGGAAAATAAATTAGATAATGGACAACACTGAAGGAAGGACAGTCATCTAGTTCTTACTGAGCTGAATGTTGATTTTAAAGAAGGCCTACATTTATCTTATTGCCACATACAGGTTTTACAAGAGGAATACAGGGGTTGCTCTATGAGTTAAGAATTCCCTGCTCTTTGTAGTATCTAATAAAGGGGCAGACCCAGCCAGGAATACCACTATGATAGCTGTACATAGGGACATCAAGCTATTGTAGTGTTATGTTTATATGCCTCACCCCCACTCAGGGCTGAAGATGCTTCTGATAGGAGCTGTTTGATCCTAGTATGGACAGATCTGGAGACTGATCAAACCAGGGTGCCATGCCTACTAAATTATCCATGTTTGCGAGATTGATTGGTCTCATAAATATCTGGACACTTCAGCATGGTGCCAAAATGTGAGACTCATTTTATCAGGTGTTATTGCACAACGTCAGGGATAAATTATTTGTTTAGGTCTGATGTGCTATATTCTAAGAAGAAGGGAGTGAAAAGTGATACAGGGTTCGCTCACCTTCCCAAACATCTAACCATACAAAAACAACAGGAGGGAACCCCTACCGTCCTTAGTCTATGTCTCCATACCTGCCCAAGGGGATCACCTGATGGTATTAAAAGCACTCTCACCCACTGGGATTCCAAGTGGCAGCTTCGTCATAGAGTCCTCATCCAGATGCTTAGTGTATCTGGACAGGTTCAATCTTGGTCTGATGTGTACCAATGGTCAGTCAGTTCCTTAGAATTTCTGTCCTGGGGAATTCCTGACCACCTTTTATTGATGGAGACCCTAAGGCATCACTGTAGAGATAGAAATGTGATGTTGAAATCGGAAAAGTGAAAAATTTGAGATAAATGCCTAACTCAGCATTTGACTTCCATAGCTGCTCAGGGAACAATGAAGGTGAGAAGTGTGGCAAAAAATCTAACTGTTCTATGAGAAAATATCCACTTTTACATTTCTGAATACAATCACCTTATTCAAATTGTCAGATGAAGATAAGTTGCTCTCAGTAGAGGACTTAACAATTGAAGCGGTTGTATCTGCAGTAACCCAGTCTAGGAAAACCTCAGGACCAAACACCTACAAACTGCATTTTATAAACAGTTATCATTGCATTTTATAAACAGTTATCTGAAACATTCAGTCTGGAGCTTTTGCAATTATTCTTGGCAGTGAAGGACGAATGATCAGTTTCCCTGAATGTGTGGTATGTGACCATCATGCTAATGCCCGAGGCAAGAAAACCCACTGTGAACTATTTATTTTGCAGACCAATTTGGCATTTCAGTGCTGAAATAAGTATCCTACTACATTGAAAGGTGCAGAGGCCATAGCTACGACAAAAGCAGTGTAGAGTGATATTGAAGGTGGTAACAAAAAAGTAATGAGAATGCAAATTCAGGGCCGTAAATCAAGCAATGAGAATGACTAAACCGTGACCAAAGGCTGGGTCTCAGGTTTCAACATTAAAGACCGGTGATTGTTGTTGAAAATTCGCTGGCTCAAGTGTCAGAAATATTAGTAATGTTGTGAACAAACTGTGAGTCGCACTTAAATGCAAATTAAACTAGACATTACCAATCCTTGAGTAATGGCGCCTGAGAGATGATGAAGCTATTAGGTCTGCCCCAGAGCCTAAAATAAACACTTGAACATCCAAGAATGCTCTGAACATCCAGCTACAACCAGCCCAGGCGAACTCTACCTTTACTTCCACATTGCACTGGTTTAAGAACTTCCCAACACATAGAAACATGACCTTCTCATTAAAGCTAAAGCTCCAACGCTAGAGAAATGAGTGAAATTGGAACCCATGGCAAAAATGGATCGGCCTGTAATCTGTGAACCACCTATGTCTTGGAGAAGCAATCAATCTATCATACTGTGTGTGGCAATCTTGTGACTCCATAGGGACTAGTGAAACTGAGGCTTTGAGTTGTGATAATGAAATTACAAATATCTCTGAGAACAAGCGGACAGAAGACACAACCCCAAATTACTTACATCATCCTGGAAGAGGGAATTGACAAAAATCACAAGGTGAGTCATCTGCAAAAAACATGCATAAGTCTATAGAGATCAAATATTAACAAGGCAGACATTGCTAATTTGGAAACCTTGAAGGAAAAAGTGAATAAACTGTCAGGTAAGATTGCAACACTTGCAGAAGCATTTGGATCAACTGAGAAAGAAGTTGAAGGTACTGTTCAAATGGAAACTGCTCACCAAGAAAGAAAATGAAATGTTTGGGAACGTAAGTGTGAAGATTTAGAAAATCGATCCTGATATCAAACATTCATGTTGTTATGATCTCTGAATGGTCAGATTGTTCCAAGACAGGCCCATACACCAAATGTTCTATTATACTGCTTTATTGCTGAACTTCAGTAGCAGGCCTCCTTACAGTAGCTCAATCCTATGGAGTACATTCTTATGCCTCAAAACCGAGGGGCTTCCTAAGACTATTATTGTGTTTTATTCAGGATTTCTTAATCGAAGAGAAGATAAGGCTAGATTGAAAAAGCTGTTTTGCATTTGTAAACCCTGCGTTTCATAACATTATTCAGTTTGCGTCTGCAAAATACCTTTTCAGTGTTGAAAACCCACTTTATGAGTTGTACAAGTTTTTTGACTCATGAAATTATTTTTGTAACACATACTGAATCGCCATTTGTAAGGGGCATATAAGGGACACTACTTCCAAATGGAAGTTTGGTATGCAAGCATTATTGGTTTACAACCACAAATATGGTTGCAAACTATTGATCAATTACTTAAACCTCAAAGAGGATGTTAACTGATTTGCAAAGAGAGGCATATTGGTAAGTTTGCGGGGAGTAGGCAGTTGTCTGAGGAAAAACTGTCCGCTCCCTTTTATGTTTTCCCAAATGCAAAACTTTAAAAAAAATCTGCAATGGCTCATTTAAATGAACCTGCATGACTGTTGATTCAAATTTGTAGGAGAAAAAATACTGCATTTCCACTAAGAGCCTCAGGACCTATCATCACTGATGAGGGTGGTACAGTGGAGGAGGTCAGGTCCTCTGCTTTATTTCACTGAAGTGCATGACTGTCCCCTCTAAAGTGTAACATCAGCTGTGCTCCTGCTCTCACAGAGATGCTGCGGAGTGAGTGCTGCAGAGGAGCAAAGCAGTTGTTCCTTCCTTCTGCTCCACACCAAGGACTCCACAGTTTTACCACAACATTTTTTTTAGTTCTCACCTACGAGGCATGTTTTAGCTGTCTGTAGGCAAAGCCCTATAGTGAATCACAGAGCTTTAAGTGGGAGTAAAAAGGTGGGTTGGTCTCTGAAAGGTTAGTGATATAAGTAATGAAGGACATGTCTTAATACATGTGAAATACAATCCTGTGCTTTACACAGCATGCTGCCTGACCATCATTTAGGTGCCTCTTTGTGACTTTTCTGCTATCGCCTCTCACTATATCACATAACAATAAGCATATGCCTAATACAAGCCAGACCCATTCGCTTTGTGAGAGCTTGTTAGCAGTTTGACATTAATGAGTAAAAACAAACATTTGGTTGAAAATAATAAGAATTGGAAAGTTGAAATGGTACATATGTGACCATCACTATCTGTGCACTCGATTGAGGCCAAAGATTGAATAAGCATGCATAATGTCCCACAGACTCACACCTGCCTTCAGCCTCAGCTCCAGAGCTCTCAATTGTTCCCCATTATAAACACCCTGCCACAACCAGAACTTACCTGGACACCTCAATGAACTCAGCTCACATGTACTATACAGGCATTGGATAACCCAATGGCTCAGCCTTTTAGAGTTGAGACCTCTTGCTTTGCTAATACTTAGGGCCTTATTACGAGTACAGCGGTACTGGGACCCCCGTACTCAAGGTGGCGGTCCGACCACAGTGGTACCCCCCACCGTATTGAGAGTGCGGCGATCGGACCACCTGCAGCCCACTACAACACTGCTGGCACCGTCAGAATCCTGCATCCCAATGTGCCGAGAGTGCTGGAAATGAGGAGGAATGGAGGCAGTGGCGATCCCAGCACCACCGTCCACATTACGACTTGCTCTTCCGGAAGCCTTTTTATGGCAGTGGCTCCGCCTTGAAAAAGATGGCGGAAGGGAAAGCTGGGGGCCCCCATCAGGGCCCCCGGGCAAATCTTCCCATCTGGTTGGGGGCAGGGGGAAAATGATGTGCCCCGCCACAAGGGCATGGTCGTGCATGCACTGTGTGGCATGCACGACATAGTGCATGCCGCACTGTGCACGGGTGAGCATTTGGCGCTGTCACTGCGGCGGTATGCTGTATAGGCTCTCCTATGAGCCTAACATACCACTGGAGTGAGACTGCCGCAGCACCGCCCACCTGCCCAGGATTATACTCGCAATCCAGCGGGTGGGCTAACCACAGCCTTACTGGACTTCCTGGAACCATGGCGGTTCCAGCCGAAGAACTCCATAGTCATAATAAGGCCCTTAGTACAGTAACTACAAGTACAATACAAAATTGTACTAAAGTAAAGAGAGTTTACAAATGTTAATAAATTCAAAGTCTTTACTTATGTTAAATATGAATGTAAATACAGAAAGATATTGATAAAACCATTGACAAAACCGATAAGTTTCAAAGGCGAGATCTGTTAGCTTTGCTAGTGCCTGTTTATACTGTACAATGTTTTGTAATAACAGGCCCAAGTATTTTAACATTTACATCAATAATATTCAAGTGGGGGGGGGGCATGGTCTGAGCACCCAAGGTGGCGGCCACAACTTTGATGAGGCTCTGATCAAGCCCTGACAATCTTATTGCTATCCTGAAGATTCTTAAGCCATCTAAGCTAGCAGCGCTTCACCCTGAAGCCAAGGGGAGGTGAGATAAGGGATACATTTGCAGCAGTTGCTCATTCCCCTCCCATGGAAGACCTTCCTTGTTAAAGACTGCAGTGGTGTGCTGCTGCACCAGGAGCTGAGGCAGGCTATTGCAGACAGCAAGCTGTGCACCTGCCAGACCACCATGGGAAGAATACAGATCACCAGAGTGCAGCAGTGGTGGAGGCACAGTAGCCCCAGCATTGCACAGACAATGAAAGAGGCCTGACAGCAGAGGATAGTGTTGAGTGGCCTGGTGGAGGTGGACTGGGCTTAGGACCAACAAGAGTGGACCTTCCGGCCTCGTTTCCATCCACCCTTCCTCCTGGGCCTGAGGTGAAACAGCCCCACAGGACTGTGCTGGGTGATCGAATGGATGGGGGCCACCATGGTTGGGTGTGAGGGGGAGGGGATGCTGCTCAGCCAGAGGTCACATAGGCCTGTGGTTAGTTAGCACCTGGGAGGACAGGTGTGAGATGCGGTGCTGAGTCTGTTGCTGGCTCTCAGTGGCTTTGGGACCACACACGTGCACTGTGGTGGTTTGGCGGGGGAACCGGTCCCTGGGTCTGATATTGGCAGATGGGCCAGAGACTGTAGGGAGGATTACATGGACACTTGCCATCTGTGTCCTTCCTTCCTTCTGTGCTACAGTGGATCAGGACAGCAGGGCGTCACAGCTCAGCCCTGGGCACCACTTGTTTGGCGGCTGTGCTGCTGCTGCAGCTGTTAAGAGGTTCAACAAATTGTGGAGCTACTCCTGAGGTGACAGAAGATCCTAGCCAGTGTCAGAGAACCTGGGGAGTGGCGGCTTACTCCTTGTTTCCCTCCCATGTTTGCATATGCCTTTGTGTTAAGTGGCCACATCCCTGTTCTCGTTTGGCAGCCACGCTCATCGAACAGCCTGAGTTGATAGCCTGGTCAGTAGTGAGCAATTTGATACCATGCCCTACTGGGAACCTATGGTGCCAAGCGTGGTAAGGGCCCCATGGTAGCCTAAAAAGAAATGTTCCCACTCTGTGATTGTGTTTCTTGCTACTGCACTGCTATTCAGGTATCAGTTGTCTCCTTAGGGTAAACACGTACTCATCATCGCAAACATAATTCCTCTTTAGGAATAATTCAGCTTCTTAACTAATAAGATTAGATAGTTATTTAGTCATTTGAAGTGATCTCTGACTATGAATCCCGTGTAGTGATAAATGGAAACGTGTTCCCAAATGCATTTCGGGTTCAACCCAGCCCTCCATCAGCGGGTAGTCCCTGCAGAACAAAAGAAATGCTGGCTGTAGAACAAGAAAATGCAGATTGTTTGATGCAAATTTATAATCATCAATCAGTACTGTAGGGGAAATCGGGAATTAAACATTACACCCAGTAATTATATACGATAGCAGTAGTAACCACTCGGTGGAGAGCACCGGTGAGATTTAACCTGAGAATCAACAACCAACAGGATGACTACACCATGGGGAATCAGCATCTCACAGAGTGCCCCACAGTAGAATAGATCAATACCCTAATGGATGCTGTTAAAATGTTCGAGGTGAAAATAGAAACCTGGTGTGATGTCAATGTGAACATTATGCATGTGATTATCGGTGTTAGTCACACATGGCTCTTACCAAACTTTGTGGATGCATCTATATCAAACTATATCTTGATTAAGTAGCTGTTGTGAGTGCTCCTAGGTTTAGTGAAACCACTGTGTGAAGTACGCTGTGTGGTGTGACAGTTTATCCAGCAAAAATCATGGTAGGACAGGACCTGCATCACTTTAAATTCCTGAGTGTAAATCCCCAAAGACTCCAAATAGGGCTGGGTGCTCAATATTGGCCTACTTCTGTGCAAAACACAAAAGACCTTGAGTTGTGGGGGAATCTTCCAATATCTATCATGGACCGGGGGGCACTCTTCAAAAGGATCACAATCTCTTGTTTCCTTTGCATACTTGAGAACTATCCATACACCCTCCCCAACACTTTTTCACAGACATTAACTCTTTTCTGGGGAGGATCCTTTGAGCGGGAGCTAAGCCTCTCCTCAAATATAAATATGCACCATATGATAATGGGTGGGCTTACCAGATATCTGCCTGTATTATTGGGCTTTGAAGTTCATTGTTATCAATAACAGGATCTTTGGGAATCACAATGACACAGCCTCAGACTGGAAATCGATCTTATCCAGACTTCGAACATTGTTACTCTGTTATATGGACCCTCTGTGCCCTGTGGACTTTCTGAGCCTACCAGAGTTTCTCTTAAATCCTGGATTCCAGCCCACAAACACATCAAGGGCCTTGATCAATTTAAATTAGTGGACAGAATAGCAATCTCAACGACTGAGGATATGTGGGTGGGCAATCACATCAAGTCATATGAGCTGTAGACCGCTGAGTTTGCCCTGGCATAGATTTACATTTTTCAGGTACCCACAGCTACAATACACCCTCCTACAACACAAAGACCTACTCATAGCTCTTCCAGAATTTAAACCACTTGAGCCAAAAATTATGATGGAGCTCCTTGGGGAAAAGGCATGTCATTTATTTACAGATCAGTGGTGATCAACACCACAGATCCATTGAGAGTTTTGAGGTCCAGATAGCAGAGGGACATTGGCCTCCTTGAAGACAAGGAATGAAACAAAGCCAAAATGGCCTTGAGATGCCTAGCTATCTGTTCCTCACTACAGTTATGTACAATTTAAATACGTTCAAAAAATGCACTATGACCCTGCTAAGCTTTGGAATATGGGGAAGAAACAAAACAAACAGTGCCCACACTCTCAAGATGACAAAGAGGGCAATTTTCATATGATCTAAGCCTGCCTGACAGTGATCCACTAGTGGCATCTGATATGCAAATGTTTAGGTGAAATACCCTGGGGCCGATTACGATACGGCCCGTAAAGGTTCCGACCTGTGGTCAGAGCCTTTAGGCTGCATCATAATTGGCCGCTCGGTTTCCTTTCCTACCGCCTCATTATGTTGGAGGCGGTTGGTATTAAAAGCCAGCCGGTCATTCCGGCTCACTTCCGACGGGCTTAGAGAGCCGGCAAGTAATCTCAACGGTGGGTCTTTCCGCCCTTGATATTACGATCACGGTTTCCGACATGATTTCCATGCTGGTCTGTCAGACATGGAAACCATGCCGGAAAGTGTGTTTGGTAGCCCACAGCAGGGCCCCTTTTCGTGTACAGCCTCCGGTTGGAGGCCAAGGGGGCATTGATCCCTGCCCCTTGTGGCAGGCACCTTGAGGTGTCTGCCACGGGGGGCAGGGATGAACCACACCTCCCATTTCACTATGGGAGCATGCATCACAGCCATAATGCATGCTCCCATAGTGAAATTTAGGAATGCGACCGAACTGTGTTTAGTCGCATCCTAATGAGGCGGTCAGGACTGCCGACCAGATGTCGTTCGGTCCCAGGACCATGTCGATGTAACGACATCATAATGAGCCCCTCTGTGTGAAGCAGATACCAAACACGTAATCCTGGGTATTAGGAGGGTTGTGGGGAGGTTTCTTCATGTCCGGGCCCTTTTGCAAATGACTGATGGTAACTAAGAAGGACATGACCCAACACTGGATTAATGTAGCACCCCAACCCCCGCTCAGCGATTAGTTGAATGGTACCTTTACGTGGAGTGTCAGTTCAGGCTCCTGTGCTGTGCATGAAAGTGGCATACTTGTTAGTCAATGGACATGTAGTAATGTGAACATTGCAAACAAAAAATTCAGTACAACACATACAATATGATCTTAACATTGACATCTTTTCCATGTTTCATGAATAGTCCTGTTCAGATTGATTGTATCATTGCATACCTCCCAGCCCCACAATTGGTATGTGTGTGGATGCTCCTAGTGATGTGGGTTAGTCTCTCCACAATGCTAGCAAAGGGTGTTTGTCTCTTTGCCTTGGAAAATGCAGCTGTAAGCAAAGACAAGCTAGTGATGTATATTGCATGACTTAGCACATCATTTTCACTCACACTTGATCTATAATATTTTAAGAATATTGATACTACCCAAGCCCTGTATAATGCATACCTGTGAAGTACATTGCATAGCATGAGGTCATACTGCATTTTCATGGGATGAGAGCTGGAGAACTATCTAACTGATGGGTGGCAGCTTCACGATATCTTGCTTACAGTAGACTCCATAGTCACTCCAGGGTGGATGGGGTTCAGTGATGCCATCTGTATTGAGCGACATTTCAGAGATTGGGACGTGATTTGACAATAGTATAAGTTGAAGATTGAAGTATAATATCGACAGATGTGGAGCAATGTAAAGTTACCATATGCTGTCCTGTCTGACTGTCATTGGCAAATTGATGTTATAGCCTTCATTTGTTTGGTATGATGTCACACAGCACGGTCTCAAGTGAGATGTAGATGCCCTATCTGATATATAAGTGTGATATGCTTGGGAGCAATATAAACATGAGAAGAGGACACCTACTATCTGACTGTATGAATATTGTATTACACGTGATGATGTATTTATGAGCGACATTCTGAATGATATATAGATGACTGTGTTGTAAACCTGATAGGAATTCAACAGTTTCAGACATGAAGGACATGAAGGACTGCACTTACTAGGAGCTGCTGTGTGATTAGTCTTTGTGGCCAGTTCAGATGCCATTATTAGAAGGATAACAGAAGTGAAGGTTGAAGCAGATGGCAGTGGAGTGTTCAACACAGATTCTGCAATGGTAATACATATAGAACAATATGAGATGAATGAGGGCATGCATTTGCTTTGTTTCACATTGAAAATCAGCATATGATAGGCACTGAGAGATATGAGTCGCTGTATCTATAAACGACATGTGGACATACCATGCGAACAAGAGAGCAGTATTTGTGTACTAATTTTTAGTGTATGAGTTGAACAAAGTTTGCACTTACACCAAGCTCCCTGAGTGAAGGGGATGAACAGTCGGATCATCCTGGCTGGGCACCAGCCACAGCGAAGATGTTTGCAGATGCGTAGAGTTGAAATGGCACACACAATGGGTCTCTGAAGAAGACTTAACATGATTGATGACATACTTTATCAGTACCTGTTTTCAGATGTGGCTTAAAATGCAGGTGTGGTGTTCCTTTCTTTCACCTTGTGTGTTGTCTTGAATGTGTGGCACTAGGCCCTATGTGTCTGACTGGCAATCATGCATGTTGTAGGTGTTAAGACATTTGCAAGGGCAGTCAGATGTTGTTACTTGACTTTAGCATTTCCTGGCGGGATGACTGTGGGCTCTACTACCTACGGGCCTGGCAACCAGTGGCTGGGCATGGTGTTGAGGATACTCTGTTCAATGTGGAAGAATCTGAGACATGACCTGCTCCTCCACACTCCACAGAGGAGTATAGATACCATTTACATCCTAGCAAACACCTAGTTTCCCCCTACCAACCACTGCACAACATCCTGTCTGCATCAAGTGTGCAGAGCCCTGCAAGTTGTAACTTTCTGTTTTGTTTATATTTCAAGATGTTGTCAAATCAAATTCTTATTTGCCTACAATAATAAGGACAACTCAGCCAAGACCTGTGTGCTTGAAAAAGTACAACTGAATTCTTTGTCAGTACTGACAATTTGTAGTAAGCTTGATTATAAATGTACCTCTGCACAGGCATAGAATTACATTTATATACTAATTTTTGGGAATCAGGCCAACTGCTTCTACCTCAAGAAAGTAAGGTAATAAATGTGGAAAGCCTATGTACATGTATTAGCTAAGCTTTTTTTTATATATATTACATAATTTCTGAAAGTTGGATAAAACCCTCTATTTTTAAACACATTATTTACAACATAAGGAGCAAGGCGATGTATCCAATCTCATAAACCCCTATAAAAGCTGTTCCCCTTGGTATTTTATAAAAAATGAATACTATTAATAGACAACGCAGTACTTTTTCAGGTTAAACAGTTTTCCCAACAGATGCACATTGAAAGAGGTATGACTTTACTTCAGGTTTCATTGGTGTTCTGAACACAATTAGAGGATTCGGCTGCAGGCGTTTAGTGAACCGGGGCTTCCACACGCATTCTTGGCTTTTTAGATCGAGCCTAGGCAGCGCTTGCGCTGTCTCTTTGAGACATGCTGTATTCACTCTGAGGGCTTACAGCCCACCCACTGCTTTTGATTTGTGTGTTTCCCTGTCCTTTAAAAATCCCTGCTTCTAAGTGGTTATTTTCACTCTTTGTCCCTCCTTTTTCGTTGTTTGTTCCCTCATATGGAGCAGACCCCTATTCTTGTAGCATTCTACTTGTCCCATTATACTTACTGGCTCAGGGACTATTTATGTAAACCTGGGACAGCATTTCACACAGGTGTTTGTGTTTTAACTAGCTCTCTAGTCTGTTTCTTAACCCCTCCCCCAACCAGTTTGTGCTGGTAACTTCTCCTCGCCACCCACCCTGCGCATTTATGTTCATCTGCGGGTGAATGTTGCCGGCTAGCTCATTAGGAGCATTCCTATCACAGCTTTTAAAACAAAGGTTGTAAGCGCTTTGTGACGCAACTTGTGCCACGGATCTCTTGGTAGTGTCTTTCCCAACATTGCCTGTACACGATAGAGCCTGCCTCCTTATATGCCCTACTTCCTGCATCCCTATCCTTGTACAAGCTCCGGTTTCTGAACATGCTCTTTTGCTTCCTTAATGTGACTTTGAGGGCAACAGCAGCAGAGCGTGATCAGGTGGTGCAGTAAGAGAACAATACTATACGTGCAGGCATGTGCCAGGGAGAACGTCGGCAAGTCCCAGTGGAGAGGCCCCAGGAGTGCCACTGCGGTGGATTTCGCTAACTTGCAGAAACCCTCAGGGGCCCACCGTTTCCTCCCGATAGAAGACTGCCCGTAAATGTACATTTGGTTTCCAAATTAAGGACTCAGGAGGCGCTTGACCTTACGTGCTGACAGGTGCTTGTGTGTACCTGTTATGCATCAGGCCCTGGCGCCCCCACCAAAGTGGGCCCAAGATAGACGTAATAATAAGCAGAGAGTCACAGTCTCCTTCAAGGTTGACTTATTGCTTTTAAAACACACTGCAAGTACTTTTGGCTCTTAGATTGTCTATCTTTGACTGGTGCCAATTATGTCATGATAAGAGCATCGCTGGGCCTGGACAGCAATGAGCCAAGGCACCGACCTACTATGTTGCTTTTTTGGGGCACCAAAGGCCCGTTGTTCTGATGACAGTCGATGTTTCTATAATGACTCCTTTTCGCAGATGAAAGTCGCCAAAGCTGTTTCCAAGATCGTGCATATGATTGCTTATGCGTGGTTAATTTCATCCCGGTAGGCTAAGCAATTAAACAATTTATTACGACAGTGGTGTTTCAAGGCCTGATGTTATCTGACGATGAAGCAGAGAGATTGCTTGAACCTGTTCTGTCCTACTGCAAAAATATTGTTGTCGCATGGATTCTTTTCGAAACCCAGTTCAATCTGATGCTGGGCCAAACAAAGTGCTCAGCTTTCGTTTGCTGGTGGACTGACTGGCGTGGCGTGCACATAAACGATGGATTTAACCCAGATCTGTGACTGAGTGTGAATGGTTGATTTGTTCAGCATTCCGTCCATCATCTACTCTTTTAGCATTTGTCGCCCTAAGTGGGAAGGGTATGTCCAGACGTGGGTCCCGTGCTTGCTACGCCACCAGATTCAAGCTAGCCTGACTGATTAGGGGTGATACCCAGAAACCGGTCCCAGGAATCTTGTTTCTGGGCCAGGAGGACCTAGCCTTTCATTTGCAGCAGGCTGGAGCTGGAAACCAAGCATTTCTCCCTGTCCACTGTGTCTTCTCTAGGTGGGAGGGCACGTGATGAATTCTGATACTGAGTGAGATGCAGATCTGGCTTATTCTGTTGTATAGGAAAATTATGTTGTATACGGTCTTTAGGTCGAGCCTAACTTTGTCTCCTTCTTATAGTTTGTTTCTTTAAAACGGAAGCACATTATTTTCACCATTGGTTTCTCTACTTTCCCATGCCTGCTGATAATGGGTGTAATTCCCTAAAGTGACATCACAGGATTGTAGCACACACTGGCATGGCCTTTTGCACAGATACTACGATTAACAATCAGTAAGTGCAAAAAAAGAGGCTGAGTTGAAGTTCAGCATTCAATTTCCTAAAAACATCAGGCCCCAGAAGGAAATGATTTCAGTACACGCAAGCATTTCTGCTGTTTTATTCAGCAGTTTTTGTTTTGCATTGAAAGAAACAATCTCTAATTTGTTTGTGCACATCTTCAAAGTTACTTTACGGTTTAAAATTCAGTATCAACAGTGTTTCTCCTTTTTTTGCTTTTTAAATAGGTTTTGGAGGCGCTTTATGTGCTGATTTTTTAAAGAGCTTACTCAATGTGATTGTTTAGTTTTTAATGGTTTTGGGTATTTAATATGTCATGGTTTAACGTGCCTCTGTTGTATCTTATTTCACTAAAACTCTTTTTATTTTCATTATCACGTATGAAAGCACTTCCAGATATATAATTTCAGACTACCAGTTGTACAAAAAACATTTTAATAAGTATTCTCAATGCAGTACTATAATGTGCCTATCAGTGTCAAAGCTTCGTTGTTAAAGAAATACACTTTTTAGGTCGAGCCTCGAGTAGCGCGCAAGCGCTGAAAGGCGAAGACTTTATGTAAGGGGGTTTCAAAAGCTGACCACACGCTCGTGCGTCGTGGCCTTTTTCGGGCGGTTACGCGCGCAGGGCCGACATCTGTTTCCCATTATCGTGCCCAGACGCGTGTGCGATAATTGGAAACATATGCCGGCCGTGCGGGCAAAAGGCCATGACGCACGAGCGTCTGGTCAGCTGAGCAGGCTGCCGCGCTCGCTCGCCTCCGCTCCTCTTATTTGGAGTTTACACGTAGCGGTGCTCGTTAGCATACAATATAACACTGAAAACCATTTAAAAAAAACTAAAGTGCATGACAAAATACTGGGACACAAAATGATAAACTCGCATTTGCTATTCTGCAGGTACAAGTGTGTCCACCACTCACAAACGTTATTAGGTAAAACACCTTTGGTTAACGCAGATAATCAAAGCAAGCCTCCTTCAAACACTTTACTTGTGCAAAACCTTTTCACTAAGAACAGGCAAGTTCAAGTCCAGACTGAATTAGTGCAGCAACGTGGAGATTAAGGGCTTGCGCCAAGTTCCAGCACTGCTGCTAAGACTGAATGGAAGAATACTCAACAAGCTACAGTGTGAGTTCTGCCTGCTGACAGGACTTTGAGCCACCTACCGAATACTGTATACTTCGGCACTTCACTCTGAGAAGTTAATGAGCTGACTTACACTGAGAGGCTTTTAGAGGTCGCTGAGAACACATAATAGTGCTGAAGGAACTCGCCTCCCGCGGGTTAATTAACTTTCTTTCTGATAAAAGAGAAAAAACACGTGAACTAATGTAAATGGCTCCTAGCAGCGCACCCTGTGACAGCACGCTTCTGAAAAGTACGGATCTGCACGCGCGCCGAAAGCACACAGCAACACACTTCCTCAAAGCCCACTGCCGACTGAGGGGTGCCATTCCTGGACACGTTCGAGAGCCAAGCTAAAGAACCCGCTACTTACCAAGAGGAGCTGAAGCAAGGCGAGGGCAGACAAGAGAACGTTTAATTAGGCGCATTGTGGAGGTTACCAACAGCGAGCTTGCCAAAAGCTTCACGGCGCATTTATACTGACAAAAATACTCCTGCACAAATATTTATAAGCAAAGAAATCCATAGTAAACCGCGAAGTCCATAGCTACCTTAGTCCATAGCCGACAGTGGCAGGAGGTAAGAAGATCTTTTAATATCAAATCTCATATGGGTTACAGGACAACGACGGAATGCAACTGCTCAACATTAATAGGTAAGCCAAAAACGGACCAAACTCTTAAAGGCAAAAATAGATGAAGATTAACTACAATGATCAGAAAGGAGCACGTGCGTTCCCAGTCTGTGAAACAAGCATTGGCAAAGCCAATTGTACTCGCCTATGGGAGAGCTATTGGGTTTACCAATGTCTGTTAGACATGTTGTAGAGTAGCAAGGCTGCTTTGCAGCAAGGCTAAAAGTTATTAAAAATAAACTTTAAAAAGACTTATGAAAGTTGTTAAAAAGAGCTATGACATGGTAAAACAAGCATTGGCATAGCCAATAGGTCTCGCCTTTGGGACCTTATAAGTATTTAGTTATGCAGCACAATATAATTGGTACAACAGCATCAACTGTTGCATGGCTAAACACTTATAAGGTCCCAAAGGCGAGACCTATTGGCTATGCCAATGCTTGTTTAAATTTTGAAGAGACTGTTGTGAGAAGTTGGCCTGGCATATGCTGTCCACTAATTATAGTGGGCACCTTGCACCAGTCCAAACAACCCCTTATTGGAGATAGGTTAAAGACAACCTTATTGAAAGCTATCCTAGTGGTAGCTATGGAGAGCAGCCTTCAGGCTAAGTCTTGAAGGAATGTAAAGCAGCTTGTTTTACCAGTCTATAATCTCTTGAGTGATCAAATGAAAGAGCACCACACCAGGTATATATTCAAAATATATGTATTTATTGCTAAACACACCCCTCTAGTCTCTTTATGAGGCTAGAGTTCGAAGTACACAAGTTATAAGTTATTTAAACACAGTAATAGCACAAATACACGTTTGGGCCCTAGGGGCGTACCAAACCATATACCAATAAAGTGGTATAAGAACCACGACTGAGCTAGACACTAGGCCTAGAGCCTCTAGAAGTGCTTGGACCACAAGGAACCACCCAAGGTAGTGACACAGGGGACCCACGGGGACGCGTGCAGTGTAAATACACAGCCGCGAGACGCCGTTAACTTCTATGGAGAAAGTCGCGATCAGGAAATTAAAGAAAAGGGACACTTAAAGGAGGACTTGGAGCAAACCCTTTGAGAACTAGGTCGTTCTAGAGTCTCTACCCACGGGAGCACCGGAGTACTCTTGTTACCTCACCCAGGGAAGCCGGGTGCATAGGTGCCTTTCGGGGTCGGGTTTCGTCGTCGATTTGAATGGCGATCTGCTGCAAAGTGCTGCTGGCGACCAAGTGGAAAGTGTCCGGGTGGATCCAAAGGTGGATCGGAGATCTGAAGAACCTGAAAGCAGAGGGGACAGAGTCTGGGTCACTAGCCAGTGACCAGGAAGGCGATGAGCGGATGCCCACCGATGTCGAGTGCTTCAGGTAGGTTGACGGTCGTCTTGACTCTTCAGCCACGAGGTCCAGGAGGCGTTGTCGGCAACCAGGAGCAGGATTCGGGCTGGTACACGATGTCTGTCGAGTGCTGAGGTGTCGGCGACCGGATTGGACCCAACAAGCCTTGGCAACGGCAAGTCTCGATGTAGATGAAGAATGACGATGATGCAGACCAGCAAGGTCTGAGGAACTCACCCAGCAAGGGTAAGTGAGGGCAAGCCTGGAGCAACCAGGGAGCCCAAGAAGAAAAGGATTGGCCTTCGTGAAGGGCTACTAGCCAACGGGCTAGCGACCGCGAAGGAGCCTCGAGACGGTGCACGTGGAGCTGGCTCACAGGACACTCGTGGAGTGGAGGCCAGTGATCTTCGGTGCAGTTGGTGCTGGAGGCTAGGGCTACTCGGAGCCCAAAGCACGACTTCGTGGGAGACCCAGAAGAGGATGCACTAGCAAATGCGTGCGGTGTCCAGGGGTCACGGTTCCACGTTACCCACGACAGCTACGGGCCTCAGCTTTGCTGGGGACTCAGGGCAGCCTCGGGAAGTCTGGAAATCCACCTCTGGTGATGCAAAGACTTCGGCGTCCGACGGGAGCTTAGGCGATGCAGACCGGACAATTGCTTCTTTGGTGCCTGCCAAGCAGGGGAGTCACTCCTTGACCCCAAGGGAGATTCTTCTGTCCTCTAGTCTTGAGTAGAGCGTCGAAGGTCCAGGATTCAGTGTCAGAGTTTCGTCCAGGGATAATCTAAAGTCCTAAGGACTGGGTTCCTATACTTATACTAAGTTTAGGGGTTGGACTACTCTGTGGCCCCACCTATGGGTGGGTCAGGGCAGAGGGGTGGCTACACCCCTTTCCCTTTGTCCAGTTCACGCCAAAGCAGGGGCTGCAAGCCCCTGATCCGGTTTGAACTGGGGTATGCACAGGGACACCAAGTGTGCCCCCAGTGCAGGACTTCAAAGCACCCGAAAGTGCTCCCGCCCAGCCCCAATACACACTATCCTGTCTGGGGAGGTGGTCACACCTCCCTGGGACAGGAAACCTATTGTCCAGGCCTCCCCTGCCGGAGTTTCGTCCAGCAGCAGGAGGCCAGACTTGTGTCTGTGGCAGCAGCATCCATTTTGTGATGCCAGGGCTTTAGAAAGAAGTTACCGGCCAGGCCAGGGTTAACATGTCTCTCCCTCTAGAAGGGTGGAATGCTACCCCCGCCGCCAGAATTGGCGGGGGGTAGTATTCCAAGATGTTTGACACCAAACACGACATGTTTCGGTGCAGCCATTCCAAAGTTAGCATTTAACGCGAGGTTATAATGCGCTTAAGAGTATATGGTCAGGCTGCACTACAAACAGCATCAGAGAAGGGTCTCCGAACGCTGCAGAGGGGCCCTGCTCATGCAGGGGCACCCTCTCACATAGGAACCACGCACTCTGCCTTCAGGATTGATAAGGCCTGCCATAGGAGTGACTTATAGGTTTATATCTGTGTATGTATTTAGTGATATAGGTAACCTATATCACAGTAAGGGGTGCATGCACCACCTTACCCAGGCTGCAGTAGCAGACCTGTGGTGTCAGTTTGGATGGCCTTCCAGGGGTGGCATAATACATGCTGCAGCCCCTGGTAGGCCTCTGAGGTACCTATGCCCTGGGTACATAGTATACCATATACTAGGGACTTATAAGGGCACTCCAGATTCCAATCAGTGATGTGCCTAAGGCACATGGAAACCATTTTAGAGAGGAAGCAGCTAGGCTGGGGTTCTGATTAGCAGGGCCCCAGCCAGACTAAGGTCGAAAAACAGTGAAGCATCAGCAAAAAGTGGGGGTACCCATGTGAAGCAGATCCTACTCTCCTACACAACCCCCCCAAACGTAGGGACATTAAACTAACCTTGCCCAGTTAAGTCTTCATGTTCTAAGTGGAAGTACCTAGAGAGTCCATCTGCATTGGCATGGTTACTCCCAGGTCTATGTTCCACTGTGAAGTCCATCCCCTGTAGGGAAATGGACCACCTAAGCAGTTTGGGGTTTTCACCCTTCATTTGTTTTAGCCATAAGAGGGGCTTATGGTCTGTTTGAACAAGGAAGTGAGTACCAAACAAGTATGGCCTCAACTTCTTCAGAGCCCAGACCACAGCAAAGGCCTCCCTCTCAATGGCTGACCAACGTTTCTCTCTAGGGGTCAGCCTTCTGCTAATGAAAGCTACTGGCTGATCCTGACCTTCTTCATTCAATTGTGACAGTACAGCCCCTACCCCCAATTCAGATGCATCAGTTTGAACAATGAACTTCTTGGAGTAATCAGGACTCTGTAGAATGGGAGCAGTGCACATGGCCTGCTTCAGGTCATCAAATGCCTTTTGACAGCTAACTGTCCACTGAACCTTTTTGGGCATTTTCTTAGAAGTTAAGTCATTCAGGGGTGTCACTATTGATCCATACCCCTTGACAAATCTCCTATAGTACCCAGTCAGGCCTAAGAAGGCTCTCACCTGAGTCTGGGTAGTTGGAGCAGTCCAGTCCATGATAGTCTGGATCTTGCTCTGCAAAGGTTGAACCTGGCCTCCACCCACAAGGTGGCCCAGGTACACAACCTGACTCTGCCCTATCTGGCACTTGGTGGCCTTGATAGTCAGGCCTGCCTTTTGCAGGGCCTGTAAAACATTCCTGAGGTGGACCAGGTGATCCTCCCAGGTGGAGCTAAAGACAGCAATATCATCTAGATATGCTGCACTATAGGCTTCCAGACCTGTGAGAACTGTATTCACCAACCTCTGGAAAGTGGCAGGTGCATTCTTCAGACCAAAGGGCATCACCACAAATTGATAATGCCCACTAGGGGTTGAGAATGCTGTTTTGGGCTTTGCAGCATCAGCTAGTCTGATCTGCCAGTAGCCAGCTGTCAAGTCAAATGTGCTGAGATATTTGGCTGAGGCCAAAGTATCTATTAGCTCATCTGCCCTGGGTATTGGATGGGCATCAGTCCTAGTGACTGCATTGAGACCCCTGTAGTCCACACAAAACCTCATCTCTCTTTTTCCACCACTGGTGTGAGGTTTTGGCACAAGGACCACTGGACTAGCCCAAGGGCTATCTGAGGGTTCAATAACTCCCAACTCCAACATTTTCTGGACTTCAGTCCTGATACAGTCCCTGACATGGTCAGGTTGCCTATAAATCTTATTTTTAATAGGCAGACTGTCCCCAGTGTCCACTTCATGAGTGCACCAGGTGGTCTGACTGGGTGTCAGTGAAAACATGTGTCTAAACTGATTGAGCACCTGTCTACAATCAGTTTGCTGCTGGGTAGTGAGGCTGCCTGCCAAGGCTACACCATCTACTGACCCATCGTCAGGGTTCTGTGAGAGCAGGTCAGGGAGTGGGTCACTCTCTTCCTCCTGCCCTTCATCAGTAGCCATGAGCAAGCCCATGTCTGCCCTGTCCACATATGGTTTTAACCTGTTGACATGGAGAACCCTGTGGGGACTCCTGGGTGTTCCTAGGTCTACTAAGTAGGTAACCTCACCCTTCTGCTCAACAATAGTGTGGGGTCCACTCCATTTGTCTTGGAGAGCTGCTGGGGCCACTGGCTCCAACACCCACACCTTCTGTCCTGGCTGGTAAACAGTCAGAACAGCCTTTTGGTCATGCCAGGCCTTTTGAAGTTCCTGGCTAGCCTCAAGGTTTTTAGTTGCCTTTTCATATACTCAGCCATCCGGGAGCGGAGACCAAGTACATAGTCCACTATGTCTTGCTTTGGGGGCTTGAGAGGTAACTCCCATCCTTCCTTCACCAAGCACAGTGGACCCCTGACAGGGTGGCCAAACAAAAGTTCAAAAGGGCTGTAACCAACCCCCTTCTGAGGCACCTCCCTATATGCAAATAAAAGGCAGGGCAAGAGTATGTCCCATCTTCGCCTAAGCTTTTCTGGGAGCCCTTTAATCATGCCCTTCAAGGTTTTGTTGAATCTCTCAACTAAACCATTGCATTGTGGGTGATAGGGTGTGGTGAACTTGTAAGTCACTCCACACTCCTTCCACATTGCTTTTAAGTATCCAGACATAAAGTTTGCACCCCTGTCTGATACTACCTCCTTAGGAAAGCCCACTCTTGAGAAAATTCCCAGGAGGGCCCTTGCCACCACAGGTGCTGTAGTGGTCCTAAGGGGAATAGCCTCTGGGTACCTGGTGGCATGATCCACTACCACCAGGATAAACCTGTGCCCAGATGCTGTTTGGGGATCCATGGGACCAACAATGTCAATCCCCACCCTTTCAAAGGGCACCCCCACCACAGGTAGTGGTATCAGGGGGCCTTTGTAGTGCCACCTGCCTTGCCACTGGCCTGGCAGGTTACACAGGAGCGACAAAACTCCTTGGTGTCTTCAGACATGTGGGGCCAGTGAAAGTGAGGGACAATTCTGTCCCAAGTCTTGTTCTGGCCCAGGTGACCTGCCAAGGGAATATCATGGGCTAGGGTCAATAGGAAGCCCCTGAACTTCAGAGGTATAACCAACCTCCTGGTAGCACCAGGCTTGGGGTCTCTACACTCTGAGTACAAGAGTCCATCATCCCAATACACAGTATGGGGACCACTAGCTTTCCCAGCAGCCTCAGCAGCAGCTTGCTGTCTGAGGGGTTCAAGAGAGGGGCAGCTCTGCTGCTCCTGGCTCAGATCTGCCCTGGAAGGTCCCCCTGTCCCCAAGAACTCAACCTGGTCAGGTTCAAGCTCCTCTGGGACAGTTCCTTCCTCAGGACTGAGATCATCCCCCTCAAGGGACTGATCTTCCTTCTGAGCCAAGGGGAAGGCACTGCCTTTACCCTACTACTCCTCCTCTTGGAAGGCACTTGGTCCATTATTCCAGAATCCAAGGCCTGTTCAGTGCTAGACATTTTGGCTTGTGACCTGGTCACAGCAAACACATCTGCAGGGATCCCCAGCATTTCTGCATGGGTCCTGAGCTCCACTTCTGCCCAAGCTGAAGTTTCTAAGTCATTGCCAAGCAAGCATTCGACTGGTAGGTTTGCACTCACCACAACCTTCTTAAGGCCAGTTACCCCTCCCCAGGAGAAGTTAACAACTGCCAGAGTATGGTCTGTTCTGACGTTGCTAGCATTGGTCACTTGGTACATCTCACCAAGTATAACTTGCCCAGGATTCACAAGGTCTTGTGTCACCATGGTGACACTTGCCCCTGTGTCCCTAAATGCCAAAGCCTCTCGTCCATTGATTAAAGGCTGTTGTCTGTACTTGCCCAGATTACTGGGACTCACAGAGGAGGTCACATCCATGCCTCCATCACAGACTAACACAGCCTGAGTGAGTTCTCTGACTAGGTCAGAGCCCAACTCAGTACCCAGGGTCAACCCTACTAAACCCTTGGCTGGAGCACTCCCACCAACTGTAACTGTACTAGGGGGAACAGGTGCCTTAGGGGCATTGGTGGGGGCTGGACTTGAGTCTTTGGACTTGGTGCAATCACTGGTCCAGTGGGTCTTTTGCTTACAGACCTTGCACCATGGTTTTCTTTGGCCTTTCCCTTTTGTAGACTGTGAATCCCCACCTGAAGAAGATTTTTGGGGGCCTTGTGAAGACTTTTGATCTTTACCCTTCTCCCCACCCTTTTCAGAGTTCTTAGAATCTTGCTTCTTAGGGTCACCACCTTGGTTCTGTACCTTCTGCCTCACCCTGGTTCTGACCCATTTGTCTGCCTTCTTTCCCAATTCTTGGGGAGAGGTCAGATCAGAGTCCACCAGGTACTGATGCAACAGCTGATTTTGACAGTTATTAAGAATCTGCTCCCTCATTATCAGATTGTACAATCCTGTGAAGTCACACACCTTACTGCCCATCAACCAGCCTTCCAGAGCCTTAGCAGAACAATCCACATAGTCTACCCAGTCTTGAGTCTGTGCTTTTTGGGTATCTCTGAACTTCAACCTGTATTGTTCAGTTGTTAGGCCAAACCCATCAATAAGAGCACTCTTCAAGACCTTGTAATTATCAGCATCCTCTTCTCTTACAGTGAGGAGCTTGTCTCTACCTTTGTCTGCAAAGGAGAGCCACAAGATTGCTGCCCACTGCTCCTGAGGGACCTTCTGTACTTTACAGGCCCTCTCTAGAGCAGTTATCCATTTGTGGATGTCATCCCCACTCTGGTAGGGAGGGACAATCTTGCTCAGGTTTCTATGGTCATAAGACCGTTCCCTATCTCTAGGGACATGGCTGCCACCATGGGACTCTAGTCCCAACTTTCTTCTCTCTCTGTAGAGATCTAGGGACTCCCTGTCTATAGCCAGTTGCTGTTTTCTGAGTTCAAGCTGAGCTTCCTCATATTGAATCAGCCTCTTTCTTCTCTCATGAGAGGATTCCCTCCTATGAGAGGAGACAGAGGTCCCTATTGAGGTGCCAGAGTGGTTAGACTCCTGAGAAGGAGACCTAGACCTTCTGGGCACACTCATAATCCTTCCTGGGGGACAAAGTGGGGATCATTCTGATCTTCCTCCTCATCTTCCACAGGAGGGATTGGGTTATCCAGGTCAGGGTCATTGTCACCCTCCTGGTCAGTTCCAGAGGGGGGCTGGGGGTATTGCTACCCCTGGCCCCATCCTCATCTTCTGCCCCACCCTCTGCTCCTACCCCTTCAGTCCCTAAGGGCCTGCTGAGATCATAAGCCTCCAACATCTCTCTAAGATGTTGGGTGGTGGGACTTTGGCCTGTCTTCAGTTTCCTCAAGTTACATAATGCTCTCAATTCCAAGAATGGGAGGGTATCATACTTGGAGGGAAGAAGCCCAGGGGCTTCTGGCAAGGACTCACTGGGTCCTGGCTTTGAAGACATCACTAGTGAGGTGTGGTGTATGCACTACCTACTCTAGTGTGGCCTACTAAACTCTCTTGAGTTGTAGAAAGGGTGTGCTATCCCTTAACACACAACTCTAAGTTCAGTAGAACTTACTGTATTCTAAGCTTAATTTATATGTACCTTAGGTACCTTTAGTGGTTTTCAGTTGATCAATTCAATTGAGATTATCTGGTAAAACAATAGCAAGCTGGAATCCCACACGCTGCACACCAATGTGAGAAGTTGGCCTGGCATATGCTGTCCACTAATTATAGTGGGCACCTTGCACCAGTCCAAACAACCCCTTATTGGAGATAGGTTAAAGACAACCTTATTGAAAGCTATCCTAGTGGTAGCTATGGAGAGCAGCCTTCAGGCTAAGTCTTGAAGGAATGTAAAGCAGCTTGTTTTACCAGTCTATAATCTCTTGAGTGATCAAATGAAAGAGCACCACACCAGGTATATATTCAAAATATATGTATTTATTGCTAAACACACCCCTCTAGTCTCTTTATGAGGCTAGAGTTCGAAGTACACAAGTTATAAGTTATTTAAACACAGTAATAGCACAAATACACGTTTGGGCCCTAGGGGCGTACCAAACCATATACCAATAAAGTGGTATAAGAACCACGACTGAGCTAGACACTAGGCCTAGAGCCTCTAGAAGTGCTTGGACCACAAGGAACCACCCAAGGTAGTGACACAGGGGACCCACGGGGGACGCGTGCAGTGTAAATACACAGCCGCGAGACGCCGTTAACTTCTATGGAGAAAGTCGCGATCAGGAAATTAAAGAAAAGGGACACTTAAAGGAGGACTTGGAGCAAACCCTTTGAGAACTAGGTCGTTCTAGAGTCTCTACCCACGGGAGCACCGGAGTACTCTTGTTACCTCACCCAGGGAAGCCGGGTGCATAGGTGCCTTTCGGGGTCGGGTTTCGTCGTCGATTTGAATGGCGATCTGCTGCAAAGTGCTGCTGGCGACCAAGTGGAAAGTGTCCGGGTGGATCCAAGAGTGGATCGGAGATCTGAAGAACCTGAAAGCAGAGGGGACAGAGTCTGGGTCACTAGCCAGTGACCAGGAAGGCGATGAGCGGATGCCCACCGATGTCGAGTGCTTCAGGTAGGTTGACGGTCGTCTTGACTCTTCAGCCACGAGGTCCAGGAGGCGTTGTCGGCGACCAGGAGCAGGATTCGGGCTGGTACACGATGTCTGTCGAGTGCTGAGGTGTCGGCGACCGGATTGGACCCAACAAGCCTTGGCAACGGCAAGTCTCGATGTAGATGAAGAATGACGATGATGCAGACCAGCAAGGTCTGAGGAACTCACCCAGCAAGGGTAAGTGAGGGCAAGCCTGGAGCAACCAGGGAGCCCAAGAAGAAAAGGATTGGCCTTCGTGAAGGGCTACTAGCCAACGGGCTAGCGACCGCAAAGGAGCCTCAAGACGGTGCACGTGGAGCTGGCTCACAGGACACTCGTGGAGTGGAGGCCAGTGATCTTCGGTGCAGTTGGTGCTGGAGGCTAGGGCTACTCGGAGCCCAAAGCACGACTTCGTGGGAGACCCAGAAGAGGATGCACTAGCAAATGCGTGCGGTGTCCAGGGGTCACGGTTCCACGTTACCCACGACAGCTACGGGCCTCAGCTTTGCTGGGGACTCAGGGCAGCCTCGGGGAAGTCTGGAAATCCACCTCTGGTGATGCAAAGACTTCGGCGTCCGACGGGAGCTTAGGCGATGCAGACCGGACAATTGCTTCTTTGGTGCCTGCCAAGCAGGGGAGTCACTCCTTGACCCCAAGGGAGATTCTTCTGTCCTCTAGTCTTGAGTAGAGCGTCGAAGGTCCAGGATTCAGTGTCAGAGTTTCGTCCAGGGATAATCTAAAGTCCTAAGGACTGGGTTCCTATACTTATACTAAGTTTAGGGGTTGGACTACTCTGTGGCCCCACCTATGGGTGGGTCAGGGCAGAGGGGTGGCTACACCCCTTTCCCTTTGTCCAGTTCGCGCCAAAGCAGGGGCTGCAAGCCCCTGATCCGGTTTGAACTGGGGTATGCACAGGGACACCAAGTGTGCCCCCAGTGCAGGACTTCAAAGCACCCGAAAGTGCTCCCGCCCAGCCCCAATACACACTATCCTGTCTGGGGAGGTGGTCACACCTCCCTGGGACAGGAAACCTATTGTCCAGGCCTCCCCTGCCGGAGTTTCGTCCAGCAGCAGGAGGCCAGACTCGTGTCTGTGGCAGCAGCATCCATTTTGTGATGCCAGGGCTTTAGAAAGAAGTTACCGGCCAGGCCAGGGTTAACATGTCTCTCCCTCTAGAAGGGTGGAATGCTACCCCCGCCGCCAGAATTGGCGGGGGGTAGTATTCCAAGATGTTTGACACCAAACACGACATGTTTCGGTGCAGCCATTCCAAAGTTAGCATTTAACGCGAGGTTATAATGCGCTTAAGAGTATATGGTCAGGCTGCACTACAAACAGCATCAGAGAAGGGTCTCCGAACGCTGCAGAGGGGCCCTGCTCATGCAGGGGCACCCTCTCACATAGGAACCACGCACTCTGCCTTCAGGATTGATAAGGCCTGCCATAGGAGTGACTTATAGGTTTATATGTGTGTATGTATTTAGTGATATAGGTAACCTATATCACAGTAAGGGGTGCATGCACCACCTTACCCAGGCTGCAGTAGCAGACCTGTGGTGTCAGTTTGGATGGCCTTCCAGGGGTGGCATAATACATGCTGCAGCCCCTGGTAGGCCTCTGAGGTACCTATGCCCTGGGTACATAGTATACCATATACTAGGGACTTATAAGGGCACTCCAGATTCCAATCAGTGATGTGCCTAAGGCACATGGAAACCATTTTAGAGAGGAAGCAGCTAGGCTGGGGTTCTGATTAGCAGGGCCCCAGCCAGACTAAGGTCGAAAAACAGTGAAGCATCAGCAAAAAGTGGGGGTACTCATGTGAAGCAGATCCTACTCTCCTACAACTGTGTCATATTTTCATTAAATAGCATGGACGTCCATCCTTGGGTGTGTGCGGCCGATCACCAGTGGCACATAAAGTAACAGTAGATGTTGTAGCACCCAGGATTATGTGCTGCATGGTTAAATACTCATAAAGGTCTCAAAAGCGCAACCTATTGGCTATGCCAATGCTTGTTAAAGCAGTGTTTATTGCTTTCAAACTCTTCCTCTACAACGTGCATCTGACTCAGTGGGCGTGCCAGAACAATATTGTGTACATTGTGTAGATCACATCATTTGCTGCTGTATTTATTTTCTGCTGTTTATTAGCACTTTTACCAGCAGAGGTTATTTTTAAGCATTTTAGTGGTACTCAATTTATCATCCTCAGAATGTTCAATGGCTGAGTCAATATTAGTGATATTGCAAACAGTGATCTGTACGTTTGAGGGACAATAGAATTTATCTCACTGAGCTGGTTATTATCCTAGGCTAATTCTCTGTTATGCCATAAATCTGGGATAATAGTGTTTATGTTAGAAACTCTATGCATGGCCAGACATTTTTTGATGAAGGGCAAATCCTTGTTTTTACCTCGACAAATAGGTGTACAAGCAGAGTATGTAATATCCACTTCAAATAAAGACATCTTCGAGTTTAGCCGTGGTATATAAATGTATTGATATATGTTCAATCTTTCAAGTAATTTGTGGAGTAGCTACACTTTGTGATGCTGGCACTTACTGTAGCAGGGCTAACTTGTTTACACAACTTTTAACACCTAGCATAGCCTCGGTTTTGGATTCAGCAAACCTTCCTATCCCCTACAAAAATGTGTGAATTCAAGGAGATGAACTTTTAGCACTTGAATTAAAGCAATTATTTTGTCAAAGTGTGTCAACAAAATTTGAGGCAAATGTGTTTTCCTAACAAAACACAGATGCTTGCAGAGTGGAGAAAATAAAACAAATGCATGAATGACACCCTTGTTTAATGTTAATCTTGCAATGATGAGAGCCGTAATAGAAGCCTGCTGTTCTCCTTGCCTGAACCAGAAACATTCGCATTGTACCAATGAATTTTCGATGAGTGACTGCTCTGGGGAAATGTGGTATAATAAAATCTGTATTTAGTTTTTCGAGATGCTGATGAATAGGCTCCTCTAATAAGTTTACTAGTTAATGTGTTTTAAAAGACTGACTGCATAAGTGGAAGTCAGTACAACCTAACCTAACTGCAATTGGAGATACTGCATCACTAAACAGAGCAGAAGATTTGTCATATCCACAACACTCACTGAATATAATCTCAAAGCTTGGGGGTGGGGCGGCAGTATTGTTTGATGTCGATTTTCAGTTTGCAGTTAATACATATGTCTTTTTCCCAACGTTTTAGAAACATGAGGTTTTCACACGGTAAATATGATCATTCATTCTGTGAAGCTATTAACATCAAACATACAAAATATGTTGTATAAGTATTTTCTCATATACATTGTCCCAATGTCCATCGACGTTATAAATTCACGTTCAGGGGTCACTCTGTTCTGGATGCATTTGTCTATTGATATTCAAAACTGTGTTAATTGTTAAAGAGAGCAACTGATACCATATTGAAGAAAGAGCAATTTAATTTAAAACAAGCACTGGAGACCTATTGGCTTTGCCAATAGCTTTTTGCCATGCTGCATAGCATCCCCAGTGCTATGCAGCACGGCTAAAACATTTACAAAAAAAAAAAGAAAAGCTTTTCATGCAGACGCCTGTGTCATTTCGTATCGGCAAACACAATGCATGAGAGTGTTTACAAAATGACGTGGGGGATTTTTTTCTTTTTAGCTGGATCGTTAAATAAAAAGAAAAGAAAATGTGCAAAAGAGTTCTTGATTATTAGGTCTCGCCTACGCATGCATAGGAGAGACCTTTAGCTATCGGCACAGCTTTGGGGGCAAAAACGTGCACGCGTTGCATTGCTTGCAATGGCAACGCGTGCACGTCTGGCGATTCCCTTGCGGGAGCGCGCGGCGCCATATGGTGGCGCCATATGGTCACAATCATCGCGCCTTGCTGCACGCTCCCGCAAGGGAATCGCGGAGGCCCCCTTCCCCTGCTGCCGCGCGAGGCGCGCGCTTGTGCTGGTTTTAAGCTTGGTGGTGAAAACTGACCTTGGGGGGGGGGGAGGCGTTTTTCTTTTGCTGTACCTCAAAATAATAAAAGGTTTTCTATTGTACTACATGTGTGTATGCCAGCGCTTTGAAACACAAGGGTGTTCTATTTTGCACAGAAAAAGGAAGACTTGCATAGAATAATAGTGAATGAGATATTTGAATTCAGTAAGTAAGGTCGTGGTTAAAAAATATAATATTCTCTTACACGAGTAGGCGGCTACCCTCCCAAGCAGCATGAACTGCCACACAGCGAGTTGTAAAGTTGTGAGTATGCTTGCTTTTGTAATCTATAGTTCAATAGATATACTTTCAGCACTTACGCAACACAGTAATGTTTTATTTCACTTGTTAGTATTTGCAGCTTGTTTTAATATAACTGTTTGCTTGATGTGCATGACTATCCTCGTGTTTTAATTTGCAAGCAATCCATTGCTTTGAGAGCAAATTGTTGAAAACGTGGGAAAATAGTTTATCGCTTGCAAATACACGCTGTGTGCTAAGCTGAATAAAACCATCGATCCCGGGGGGTCCTAACATACCTTTAATGGGATAGTTTAATTCCTCTAAACTATAATAGGCTTGTATTTTAATTATCTATGTTAATTCGCCCCTAAACAATTTTGCCGCGTGCATTTCAAAACTACACTACCCCTGTTCTCAGTTTGCCCCATTTCTAGAGGTGTAATGCAGAATTGGAGCTTTCTTGTGCTTACTCAGCATTTGATACTCAACTTTAAATCCCTTGAGAAGAGGGGCAGCGCCTAGACTCCCTAAAAGTCCAAACGTAGGCCTCTTTTGTGAAATGCAGTGTACAATATTTGAATGGTGTTGTACTCGGTAGTTTGGTGCCCAGAGCTTTTTAGAACAAGCATTGGCATAGCCAATAGGTCTCGCCTTTGGGACCTTATAAGTATTTAGTTATGCAGCACAATATCATTGGTACAACAGCATCAACTGTTGCATGGCTAAACACTTATAAGGTCCCAAAGGCGAGACCTATTGGCTATGCCAATGCTTGTTTTTAGAGTGGGCTGGGGCGGAAGCAATGGGACTTTAAGCAACGAGGGTGTAAGCAACAATGGACACTGAAGCAACACAAGGAGTGTATAGAGAAGCTGCAGCAAACAGGATTCAGATGTAACATAGAGAGGGCATTTGCTACACGAGGTTGTCAGAAAGCAATAGAGAGGGTGTGGGTGGGGAGAGACAACCACGGGGAGCAAGAAGAAGGGCTTAGATCAGGGGAATCAACTGAGAGGGTGCAGGCAAGCAATGGGGAGAAGTGCAAGGGGGAGGGGGTGGAGAGAAGCCACAGGCATCAGAGAGCAACACTGAGTGCAGCGGGAGCAAATTACACGAGGAAGACTGCTCAAAAGCACATGCATTCTCACCAAGTGCTTAACAAAAAGGAAAAATTATAATAATGCTTGTAAAGCAAGCAGTGAAAGACGCCAGCCAATTAAAAGAGATGGTAAAGAGGCAATGCTCCATGGGAGGGACAAACAGAAGCTGGGACAGGAGCTGGGACACGAATAAGAAGCAGACAAAAGAGAGTGACAGGAAACCCCACCTATATTGGTCTCGCAACAGACAGTGCATGCGCTGTCTAGTAGGCTCGACATAAAAATGTAGGTCAGGTTGAACTTTGATTTTTTGATCAATAACTATCCACCTGTAACATCTCAACTAACTAACCTCTTCCACAAATCCCACTTCATATCAGCATTGTGCCTGTTTTTCACAAATATGCAACTACGAATATGGAGTCAATTATTTTCTCTTTGCAAATTTGTAACTGCGATTCGGAGGAATTAGGTTCTCCTTGCAAATGTAAAAGTGCATATTGTTTGCACCCAGGTTCAAATTAATGAATGGAGCCCAAAGGGCCAGACGGACACTGTAAGTTTTGTGCTGCTGTTTTAGGTCAAGCCCTCCCTGAATGGTAAGAAGTCCATTCACACAAACAGTTATACTATTTATAGGATCTTATTAGCCATGCATATGGAGAAACAGATGCATGGTAATGTCTTCATTTCCTTTATCACTACGCCCATATGGGTCATGGATCATATTTCATTAAACACCGGGAAATGGATTACGTTTTTACCTATATTTAAGCATAGGAAGGAAATTTATTACGCACAACTTTCATGTTATATATGAATGTTGATAGACACAAGGTGGAATGCAGGTTGGAATGCAGGCAGGGGACATCCTTGCCCACGGTCTGCATTTAACCCTTCACTGCAGGAGTTCTGCACCAGTTTATAAGAAGGGAACTTGCACTTTGTTTTGTGTATCTCCACCTATGAATTATGGATATACAAAGATCACTAGTTGGCTAATTCCTTTTCCAAGTTAAGTTGCAAATTAAGTGAATGGGCAAGATGTGCCAACACAACAGTAATTTGGCATATGCTTCACAGTATTTCCAGTACTCATCAATGGGGATACCCAGTAAAGTGCAGAACCTGGGGACAATTACATGAAACGAACAATGGTTCTGCCACAACACACTTATCCAAAGCTAAATACTTCAAAGTTTTATCCACTTCTACGTTTGGGATATCAATAAATGTTATACATATCTGTCTAAACACATACTCCAAGTCAAATGGCTCAAGCTAATTGTGTTATTCTGTAATTTATTCAATATTAGGCAGAAAAAATCTTGTATCAAAAATGAAAAGCAGGTCATATACACATGGTTAACAAGTGCAGAGGTGAGACAAGGTGAAATAAAGTGTATAATTTACATAAATCACAACAAATTCATTGGGCACAAAAGGACTATCTACATAAACGACAATAACATTCAGGTACAGAGTAAAAAACATGTAGTTATTCTCATAGTGACCTAGAATTATTCATAATCAATTTGAAATGGTCAAAATGGAATTCCGTGCTTCTAATTATGCGTCGACGTTTCGACCCTTGTGTATCTGTGCTACATATAAGCATCAAACCCGGGTCTTCTTCAGGACAATATCTAAATACCCAGGAATCTGACTACAGCATTTTGGAGATAACTCACGAGACCGCGGAGTTTATCTTCTATTAACAGACTTGTTGAGACGTTGGTGAGGCGGACTGCCCCTACCTCTCCTTAAATCCTTGATGGCAGTAAGGGCCATATGCCAGAGATGGTTTGAGAGCATGGGGTGCTCATCCATAATTGATTACCTATGAGCAAGTTAAAAGAAGCACGCAATTACTCGCATATTGGATTCCCTCTGGAACCTACTTACTAGGCTATACACAGGCTATTTAGATATTGTCCTGAAGAAGACCCACGTTTGATGCTTATATGTAGCACAGATACACAAGGGTCGAAACGTCGACGCATAATTAGAAGCACGGAATTCCATTTTGACCATTTCAAATTGATTATGAATAATTCTAGGTCACTATGAGAATATCTAAATGTTTTTTACTCTGTACCTGAATGTTATTGTCGTTTATGTATATAGTCCTTTTGTGCCCAATTAATTTGTTGTGATTTATGTAAATTATACACTTTATTTCACCTTGTCTCACCTATGCACTTGTTAACCATGTGTATATGACCTGCTTTTCATTTTTGATACAAGATTTTTTCTGCCTAATATTGAATAAATTACAGAATAACACAATTAGCTTGTGCCATTTGACTTGGAGTATGTGTTTAGACAGAGATGTATAACATTTATTGATATCCCAAACGTAGAAGGGGATAAAACTTTGAAGTAATTTAGCTTTGTATAAGTGTGTTGTGGCAGAACCACTGTTCGTTTCATGTCACAGTATTTCCAAGCACAAATTTTCTATCTGAATTTGCTGAGACATTAAACCAACTTTTTTCCCCATCTACCCATATGCAAAGGTGGGAACAACTTTGAAGACTGGACTGCTTGCATTTACATCACAAATTAGCACTTAAGGTCCAGTGTAATCAGTTACTTTGGTCTTCTAACCATGCTTATTTGTCTTGTCCTATAGTGCACAGATATTTAGCTGTTAGTATTGTAAAGATAAATATGCTCTAATGCACGACTAAACTAAGAAACAAAAATCTATAACAGATGCTTACAGATCAGTACTTTACAAATGGCACTAACAGTTTTGAGTAGTGTGTGAGGAACAATATTTTAAGAAGACCAAGACAAGGACCTGCTACAGTTGACAATAGAAGGAAAAGGTACATCATTCCTGGCTGAGGAAAAGTTTGCATTTGCCTCACGTGCAGCAATACCTTCTCGTGCAGCTTTCTATCCTCCACATTGCTGCACTGATTATCTATTCTTGTTTCTACACCCTCTTCAGCATTACCTGCCAATCATTCTATTAAGATGTGATAACCATCAGTGAGTGGTTAGAAGTATATTCGACTATCACATTGAAATTTTTTTGCTCTCACACATCAGTGAGAGAGGACAACTAAAAGGGATGTTGAAATCATTTAACAAATCGCATTGTAAGAAAGGAGAGAACACATTGGTTATTTTCTGCACCTAGAAGCATTCTTATATATTTTGGATTTATAAAATTTGAACCTTCTGCTTAGTTGTGTACTTACTGTTCAGCTTCTGCTTAGCAGTAATTGCTCAGAGGCCTGGCTTCATTTCAGATGCATGTGTGGTTAGCACACAAAGAGCAGATCCAGGAACAAGAGCGGTCATGCAGGGTTGTGTGCAGAACCGCGCATGCGATTACCACACATGCCAGTTCCACGTGGTCTTAGCCGCGCAAGTGTTAACCATGCATGCCTTTACAACAAAATATGTGTTGTTAAGGCATGTATGGCAAAGACATATGCTTGGTTAAGACTTATCAGGTAAATGTAACCACTCCTGACCCCCGCCCTGAGCCCTACAACGGCTCACAAATCCCCAAAAAGTACACCGGTCCCTGACCCCCCACTCTGAGCCATAAAACGGCCCTAAGCCCCTGCCCTGAGACCTAAAACTACCCCCTCTCTCCTGAAAACCAACCCCTCATCCTGAGCACTAAAACTTCCCTGCCCCTCAAGCCCTAAAAGGTACAGTACCTCGATCCCTGCCTCCTGATCCCAGCCCCCTGCCCTGAGCCCTAGAACGGCTACCAAACCCTGCCCTGAGACCTGAAACTAGCTCCTCGCTCCTGAAAACCAATCCCCACCCCAAGCCCTAAAAACTGCCCCCCCTAAGCCCTAAAAACTACTGACCCTCCCCTAAGCGCTAAAAACTACCCGCCCTCCCCTAAATACTACCCCCACCTCTGAGCCCTAATAACTACCCCGACCCCCCGAGCCCTAAAAACTTCCCTGCCCCCAAACCCTAAAAACTACCCAACCGCCCCTGAGCCTTAAAAAATACCTCAACCTGCCCCTAAGCTCTAAAAACTTCCCTGATTTACCAGCCCTGAAAACAACCCATCCCCCCTCAGCCCTAAAAAACGACCCCCACCCCCCCAAAACCTGGCCACAGCCCCACTTACCTCACCACGTCCTCTCCCAATCCTTGCTCATCCTGGTTCCACCCATACTAGAAGCTAGACCGCGCACTGCCTTAACCACGCATATGCTTGTTTAAGGCATATGTGTGGTTAAGGCAAGCGCAGTTGCGCTTGCGTTGTTCAGTTGAGTCACTGTTGTGCAGGCAAATACAATGCTGGTGAGATGCTGCAACTCGCTGGGGCCCAGTCAGTCATCATAGACCTTGTTATTCAGAGCTCTCTGGTTCAATAAATTCCCTCTCTGACAATTACACTGAAGAGCCTATGAGAGGTATACTGGTGATCCTTCAAATATAAATAAGCAGTGTTTGAGGGGGGCAATGTTTAGGTTGGCAGGTGTCCAATAGGGAGCTTAATGTGAAACCTAGTACCTACACACTAGGATCCTGAGGAATCCACTGGTGAGTCATTTCAGGCAAAGTTACTTGCAGAGCTCTGCAATGCTCGCACAGCCTTTCTGCACGAAGGCTTCAGAAAATGTGATGCTTTTCTCCTGGTTAGCTCAGTGATACTCTTTCAGGCCAAAAGCAGGAGGGGGCAGGGGCTTAAAAGAGCTCCGCGATCCCAGTTGGGACAACCAGGTGAAGCACTAGGAGTTATGAACAAAGGTGGCACACCATAGCTTCAGTCAGGCTAATCCTTCCCCTGGGCCACATGCATTGCTCACAGTTGTTGATTGTTAAGTTGATCCTGAAAAGATCCTCACATCTCCGCCACTTGACTGTAGATTTCTCTTACAGGCAACATTATTTTGCCATTGTGCCTCCAGTACCCCTTCTCAGTCTGCTAGTAGGATCCTTCCATCAATGTTCTTCCAAACAGCACTTTTTGTAGGATGGAAGACTCAAGTTTTGTTCCCAGCCTGAAGGGCAGCTGGCAATGAGGGATCCCAGTTCTGGAGCTCAAAGATATCTCAGACACATAGCTGTGGTCCTTGCTCAAGAGAATCCTGACCATTTTGTCACTTTTTCCTGTGTTTTCAACTAGTATTTATGTCCCATTGGCAGATTCAAATGTGGATTCTAAAAGCTGCTTTGGTTTTGCAGTGCCAGCATCTCCTACACGAGCTGACCTGGTCCACCTTCTTTGTTCTGCAGATTACTCAGGATGTAGAAGTAGAGTCGGGTGTCCTTTGATAGGGCATGTAAAACAATTCTTCAAAGGGAGAGAGGTTTGTTTTACCTAGCTCCTATACAAAATCCTCTATAATGGCCTCTCCAAACAAAGAAGAAAGCAGGAAGGGGTGAGGTTCAAAGGACTAATTACAGGGACCTTTTCCAAATCACAGAGTTGTCTGAGTAAGTCCCCCTCATATTCCATCTTGTCCGCCATTCATATACAGGGAGATCCAAAATGGATTCCTGTCCATAGTCAGGTCACTTAACACACACAGGCTCAAAGTTTACCAGACTCTGTGTACACTTGCACAAGCACCTAACATCCTTTTAGGCCTATCCCTTCCATTATAATCAGTGCTTCCACCATTGTCCATCTAAGCCTAGTGAGAGGACGGAAGTCACCTTCTCAATGGGAGGTGCTCCTCTGGACCTGAAACTCTCCTCTGGGTCATCAGATGCCATTATACAGGAGGCCCTTAATGAACACACATACTTGCTGTGGAATTTTAAAATGTCTGCAATGGCTATTGCAACTGGCTAGGTGTTCAGCATGGACCATGGGTGCTTGCTCACCATATCCAGGCAAGAGTCACTCCTATCCCAAAAGACTGCATGTAATTGCCTTCAAATTTTCACGTGAGGACGTTAGTCTGCACATTGCTATTGAGGTTAACACTTCCCTTGCTGATACATTGTATGGAGGAGTTGTGAGGGCAAGGGATCCTTGCCTTATAAGGCAGACTGTTATGAATGGGGATGCTGGAGGGGATATGGATTTTATTCTACCAAAGGAAACAGTTCAGTATAAAGGAAGGACTGTGCAGGAGCAGTGCAAAGGTACCTTTAAGACATCTGCAAGGGACCTGAAAAAATCTGTACCCATTTAGTAATTGAACATTGCACACTGATGCAGTTTGTGACAAACAAAACCATATAAATGAATACAAAAAGTCATAACTTTTAACATCCAATGAATTCATTTTCTGCATTACAAAAACGTAATATTTTTCAAATAGATTCTTACAAACTTTCTTATTACATAATCAAACATTCTAAAAATACAACTGCACCTCTCCCTACCCTCAAACGTGCTTTCATTCACACTCTAAAAACCGTTTTTGTCCAGTAGTGATCCTGACCAATAATTTATACTTGTAATTCATAAACATTGATGGTCATAACCGTTGGGATATGAAGAACATTGACGCACCTTTCGTGGCCCACAACCATATTATGTAGCCAACTTCAGTACACCCACTCAATGTTTACTTTTAGAACTTCGTTGGGCTTGGGGAGGGTTCCAATCCAACCAGAGTCTAGAAATAAAATCCATTTGGTTGCCACAAAGTATAAATTCAGGGTTATTTCAAAACGTATTTTACAACGCAGCTACCCTCAACATTATATGCATTATTTACTTGTATCCTACTGGGTAGGAATATACAAATGCCTAACGAACGACATCAATATGAGCTTTCAATTCAAAGATCCTAGATTGCTCTCTCAACAATATTTTCTTGTTTTTATCAGGATTGTGCATTTTAGTTCTTTTTCAGCAATTCTATTCAATTCTATTCTAGTCTATTCTTCGATATGTATAGAGTGTATGTCTACCCAACGGACCTCTCAGAGCTGGAAACAAACATTAACCAACAGTAATGCATGCATACCCTGAATGGAACTAGAATAGGACGGTTTTCAGCTGCTTTCTGAAGCTAGGATCTGATTGGTCAAATCTAATATATGCAGGAAGAGTGGGTGCCAGATAGACAAAAGAACATCCTTCGGATCTTGCTTTCTTGATCCTGGGCACCTGCAGTAGTATGAGACCCTCTGAGCATAGTGGTTTTCTTTGAGTATACGGAGTCACCAGGCACTGAATTAGCTGAGAACCCTTCTGGTGAATGGCACGATGGACCAGACAGAGGGGCCGATTCCGATCTCGGTCGGAGGCGCACCCAATACCATTCGGTCGGGAAAAAAGCCATGCGAAAGCCTGTTTCCCGACCGAACCGTACGCGGGTCCGGCCGAGCGAGTACGATGCGAATTCGCCGACCGACTCGTCCGGGCGACCCGACCGCTCCGACCGACTTCGTACCGGACCGTACCGCTCCGACCGACTCGGTCGGACCCGATTCGCACCAGCGCAATGGAGACGTTTTCCGGCCGGGTAAGTACGATGCGCACCTCGACCGCTCCGACCGACTCGCGCCGTCCGACTCGAACTCGCTGTCGGAGCCGTACTTTGGGGGTCCGTGTCGGACCCCCTGTACGCTGTACCCGTGCGAGGCGCACACAGGGGGACCCAAGGGTCCCCCTACCTGTGCGTGTACGCCGCGAGCGCTTCGCGGCGTACTCGCTGTAGGGGCGCCCTTGTCCGCCTCGCACCCATTGAGGCAATGGGAGCCCGCGCTGCGCGTTGTACGACCGGCTCCCATTGAGTTCAATGGGAGTCCGACCGACTGCGTGTCCGATAACATACGGACGCATCGTACTCGTTCGGTCGGACTGCACGGGTCCGATTCGGTCGGAAATCTCTCCGGGTCCGGCTCGGTCGGGGAAATTTCCGGCCCGAATCGGAATCGACCCCAGAGTGTTTTGAACTGGATTCTCTTCTGAATCGGTAACCAGTGCAAGGTTGCTAACGCTGGTGCAGCCGACTGGGGCGTAGGAATTTTGTGGAGAACCCACACAACAGCATTCTGGACTACTTGAAGCCACCCTGTCAAGTACTTGGGGCTGCCTAGGTAGAGGGAGTTACCGTAGTCCAGGCATGAGTTGACCAGTCCCTGCACAATCACTCTACGCAGTGGGGCAAGGATCCAACTTAATAATTTTCTCAGGGTTCTGAGAAGTCCACTAAAGCATGCAGCAAGATTCTTGGCCTGAACCTTCATGGATGGCTTATCATCGATCCATAATCTGAGGCTCTTGACTATGGAGGAAGGTGAGGGAAGTGGACTGAGGCAATCAGGCCAATTGAGTTCCATCCAGTGGGAGGCGTTGTTGCCTACAACTAGAACCTCCATTTTCCCCCCTTTCAGTTTCAAACAGCTGGAAGACATCCAGTTTGTTACCTGTTTCAAACAGGCCTTTAATTGATTGGAGTGCTTGTTAGTGTCCGCAGTGAGTGAGATAACAATCTGTGTATCTTCTGTCTAGGAGACCAATACGAGACCATGCGCTCGCATTATCTCCACCAGGGGAGACACATATAGGTTGAAAAGTGTGTGGCTTAGGAACAAGCCCTGTTGCACTCCACAATGAGTAGTTTGTCGTGAACAAAGATTCCTCATCCTATTTTCGATTTGTGATGAGAACCGTTTGAGACACCGGTTAGTCGTAGGATGGATGGTCGAAGGTACGAGGAATACAGAATACATGAGAGCCTGATACAACATGCCTTGCACCCTGAATACAAGCAGATGTAGAAAATTTGACAAAAGACATCGAATTGCTCTAGACACTAACTTCGGTATTTTTAAAACTAAGAAAGACATCCTATCAAGTTTCTGAAGAGAAAATGAAAATAAATCAACCAAGTCACTGCATCTTACTTAGACCTTAGGAAGAATGTTATCTCATTAGTGGGAAAATCCAAAACACATTAGATACCACCTAGTTGATCCACCAGTTCGAAGTTGGTGTCTCAGGTGATCCTGAAGAAGGTGGCTGTTTTAATACATTCACCACCGAAACGTACCTAGACCAAAGTGTACAGGATCCCAACCCACAACACGACAACGGTTGAAAAAAGAGTCGGTTTCCCGTTGTTCATGGACAGTGATTGTAATGAGAGGTTGGGAACAGTATGAATGCAAATAGTGGATGAATGAATGTGTACGCATGTTTAGAAGAGAGTGGTGTTTCTTATATATGGGGGTATATTGGGGTAAGACAGTGGTTTGAGGTATTCATCTTTGTTTTGAAAAATTGTCTCTGTTTAGATATATGTCTCTGTGTCTTCAGTATGTTCATTTCAGCACAACGGTTCTCGGTACTATCTCTGAACATGAAATGAAAAGAATTGACCAAAGAACGATGTATAGTTGATAAAGTTGTTCTGTGTTGTATATATTGTATGTATTTATATCATGTTTTATGTATACGCTAATTGAGATTTGCAACAAGTATTAAAAAAACAAAATGAATTTAAGAAGCAATTTCTGTGCTGCTGCCAGGCCTGAATCCTGTTTGGTTTGGGTGTAGGATGACAAGTGCCTCTAAAAAAGAGGACAGGGGATTATTAAAATACTTCTTGAGAGCCTTGCTAACCCCTGGAAGGAGGGAGATGGGTCGATAGTTCTCCAACAGAAGAGAATCTGCTGATGGCTTTTTCAGAAGAGGTCTAACCATGAAGTGTTTACACGCCAATGGAACAGTATCGCTTTGCAGTGAGTAGATAAAAATGCCCATCAGTCTGGACAGGATTGGATTTCCTCCTTTCATGAGTATATGGGGGCTGGATTGAACAGTGACCTTGATTTAAAAGTTCTAAGAATCTCCTCGATAATCTCATTATTAATTGACAGGAAGGTCAGCAGTTTAATTTTTGCCAGGTTTGCTGTGACTTGGGTTACGTTAAGAGTAGCGTCTTTGGGTAGGGAGAGAAGAATATTCTTCATTTTTCCTAAAATAAAGTTAGCAAGCATATTGTGGACAGTCGCCAGCGGCATGTCCATTTGGCTCTTGGCTGGTTTCATTAGACTGGTTACCAGCTGGAATAACTCTTCTGATGAATTGGGGGCATTTTCTTTTTTAGCACTGAGATAAGAGACTCTTGCTTCTCTTATCGCATATTGGTATCTTTTCATGGCTTTCTTGTATGATGCCCCGCTGGGCCCATAATAAGATTTCCTCCAAGCTCTTTCTAGCTTTTTAGCTTCCATTTTAATTCAGTGAGCACAGATGAGAACCAAGGGGCACGTCCTGCCGGGCGACTAGGCCCCTGAGATTTCATGGGGACCAGGGAGTCTAAGAAGCCACGGAGTCAGTCCTCAAAGTTGCTGTGCCTTTCTCCAATGTCCCCTTCCATTGTGGGGATGGATTCAGCTAACAAGCTTTCCCACCTTGCTGTGTCGAGTTTAGACCATCATAGTCTTTGCCTGGAGGGAAGGGGCAATTTAGATTTGTGCCTGAATATGTGCAGGGAGAAGGGCACTATGTGGTGGTCCGCCTAATATATTGAGATGGGAACGCCTAGTGTCAAATCACTGGTATTCAAAAAGATGGGATCCAATAGATGGCTCAATCTATGGGTAGGGTGTTTCACAAGTTCAACCATTTGGATGGCTGACAGATCTTGAATTAAGTTTTTTACACTTTCACTGCTGTCAATGTCAAAGTGTAAGTTTAAATCTCCCAGTAGTGTGAAATTAGCCTTTTGTAGGCTAAGTTCTGCTACTAATTCTGGGAGTGCTTGGCTAAATTTGGTGACTGGGCCTGGGGGTGATATGTCAATATACCTGAGAAGGTAAATGTGGCAGAAAGCTCAAGGGAGAAAAGCAAACTTTCACTCGCAGGAATCTTTAATGATGTGAATTATTCTTTTAGCTTGTCTTTCAAGATTATGGCTAACTCCTGCCCCTTTTCGCTTCGCTATCGCACATTGAGATTGCCTAGCCTTGCGGGAGAGACATTGCAACATCTGACATTGAATCTTCTCTTAACCATACCTCAGTCATAAATACTACTTCTGGTTGCTTATATTCCAGTAATATGAACAGTTCCAAGTTGTGTTTTGGCAGTGACCTGCAATTCAGCATAAACATCTGCCACTCAGGATTACTCTTAATCGAAGAGGGTTGTAAAATGTTATTAGTTGATAAATTGAAGTTCCCTACGTCCCGTTTGCAGCTATTGCAAATAAAGTGGGCACCATCAGGCCTAATTGAGTGCTTACAAAGCTTACTTGTAGGACGATATAATAGATGAAGTTGAGCTGAGGAGGTGATCCGCACTGCCGGCAAATGGGTGGAGTTTCTGGCCCCGGCCGGATACGGTCGGTCTCCAGCGGCGTGTCCACAGTCCGCAGTGCATTGAGTACCCGGGCTGGACTGAACGACTAGAGCAATGACATAAAATGGCAGCTCTAGTTGTTGATATGGGCAAAATGATGTTGAATATGGCCAAGATCCCCGGTTATCAGACTCCCAAGTAAGTGTTATACACAGTTTTTTCACACAATTGTTAAAAGGGGCCTTGCCCTCCTCTCTTCAACCAACAAAATTAACTTTTCAAAACTTTCTAAAATTCAGGGAAAAGAGTGCAGTAATGCGTGACATAGCAGAGCTGTTCTCTATGAAAATACGAGATGAATTAAATCCCATTGGGCGCAGGGTCAAGACTGATTTGCATATGGCTGGGTTCAAAGTGGAATGGCATGGGGAGCAAAAAAACGATGGCTTCAGGCCCAGATCTCTGTACTGGGGTGAATGCATGACATTGTTCTGCATTCTGTCCATCAATTGTTCTTTTTGCATTTGTCACCCAGAGTGGGACGGGAATGCCCAGACGTGGGTCCCGTGCTTTCCATGCCACTGGAGTCAAGCTATCTTGGCTGTTGAGGGGTGAAACCCTGAAACCAGTCCAAGGATGCTTGTTTCCAGTCCAGGGAGGACCTGGCTTGGCAGTCCGGGCTGGACTGTTCCCATTGGGCGCAGGATCAAGACTGATTTGCAAATGGCTGGGTGCAAAATGGAATGGCATGGGGAGCACAAAAACGATGGATTTAGGCCTAGATCTCTGTACTGGGGTGAATGTATGACATTTTTCTGCATTCTGTCCATCAATTGTTCTTTTTGAATTAAAAACAGCCCTGCTCTCCCCTTTCCTCCCCATAAAGTGAGACTTTTTAAAAACGTATTGAAATTCAAGATAGAAAGTGTAGCAGTGTGAGAGATAGTACAGAGCAAACTGATAGCAACTATGGTTACCTGCGCGTCCACGCCCCGCAGCACATTAAGTGCCCTGGTCGGCCTGAACGACTGAAGTGCTGACCTAAGATGGCAGCTCTGGGTGTTGATACGGGCAAAATGGCGCTGAACACGGCCAAGATCCCCAGTTAGCAGACTCTCAAGTAAATGTTATACACAGTTTTTTCACACATTTGATAAAAGTGGCTCAGCCCTTCCCTCTTCAACCAACAAAATGAACTTTTAAAACTTTCTACACTCCTTTATCTAAGTAAAGTGATATTATAGAAGTTATCAACATGTATGTCATGTTTGCTGAATTGTGGTCACAAAACCTAATCCTCATCTCATTTACTATTTCTCCAATATAATTTTTAGAACATGGACAGAAAATTAGGTACATAATATTCTTTGTCATTGCATCAAGGTAATTCTTTATCCTTTTACGATCCACAAAATCACTAACAAAAGTTGACTAAAATGCATGGCCAAAGCCACAACTAAAAAGACCTTCTGCAGGAGTAGACCCCAAAATGTTTTGTGGCTCATCCATTCTTTGGTCAGCAGAATGGCATTCACAAATGTGTTTCTTATTATTTATTTATAAGTACCACAATAACTGGTCTCTCAATATGCCATCAAAAATCAGCATTCGAAATATGTGAGGTAGAATTCGTCAAATGTCTTACTCTATGCATAATGCAAAAAAATTGAGTAACACAAACAATCTAGTCTTGAACATCACTTTTAGTGTCAGGTACAAACATTAATTCACAATTCCAACATCTTGCTTTTTTTAGGGACTGTCTAATAAAATTTTAGGTAATCCTCTTAACAGAACTTTCTCTTTCAGAATCTCTGCATGTTTAAGATAGTCCTTCATGCATGCACTAAGCCAGAGGAACTGTCCTAATTGTATATTTTATTTTTAAAACTTCAAATTGATACATATAAAATGTTACAAAGTATCCTGGGCTTTGTAAACAGTTTAACACCTATTTTCTTAAATCAGGAGGTAAATAGACTTGCATTCTATACATTTTATGCATATGGTTGTCATGACCCGTACCAGACGTGCTCAACTGCTCATATTAGACAGATGAGGTGATCCACTCTTCTGAACTTACTGGGTGCATAGGGTTTAACAGCTGAATAGATCAGTGGTACACAAAAAGTGTGGGCACTCACTGGTGTGAGTTTCGGCACCTGCTACATGCTCACTATGCGAAACATAATGGTTCCCTCAAGACAAACTAAAAGTCACATGGCAGTATGGGAATCTCACAAGACTTGCAATAGTGGAGGCTACATTACATTCAAAGAGTATAAATTATTTGTGCTTTAGAGCATTGTTTGCTAGACAATCGAGAAGTTTGATTTTTGCAACTGGACCCTGGTTCGAATTGCACTTACTGTTCAATGGGAGGACAAGAACAATCAACTTGTACAGACTAAATTCTATTTTCTTTTGACTAGCATATGGTATTAATAAATTGACAATAGTGGGGAAGTGATGGATTGATATTATATGTTGCCAAGAGAAAATGTACTAATGTGAATTTAGTATGTTAAGGCTGGTGAATTTGTTAAATCAAAAATTATTCACAGTACAGACACTATGGGGCCGATTCTGATCTCGGCCGGTAGGGCACCGAATCGGATTCGGCTTTACCGGATCCGATTCGGACGCCCTGTTCACGACCGATTCGAACACCCGTCCGCGCGAGCAAGTACGATGCGAGCGTACGCGAAATCCCCGACCGACTCGTTCCCGACTCCGAACCGCTCCGACCGACTCGTACGGACTCGACTCGCACCACGCAATGGAGACGTTCCCCGACCGGGCAAGTACGATGCGCGCCTCGAACCGTCCGACCGACTCGTGCCATCCGGCTCGAAAGAGCAGTCAGAGGCGGACTTCGGGGGTCCGTGTCGGACCCCCCTGTACGCCTAGCCGCGCGAGTCGCACACAGGGGGGACCCATGGGTCCCCCCTACACATGCATGTACGGCGCGAGTCGCACCGACGCGTACCCGCTGCAGGGGGCGCCCCTGTTCGCGACGCACCCATTGAGTCAATGGGAGCCCGTGTACGCGTCGTACGACCGGCTCCCATTGACTTCAATGGGAGTCCGACCGACTCGAGTCCGATAGCATGCGTCCGCATCGTGCTCATTCGGTCGGACTGCTAGAGTCCGGTTCCGTCGGAAATCTCTCTGAATCCGACTCGGGGGCCGATTCCAATTCGGGCCGGAAATCTCTCCGACCGAGCCGTACTCGGAGAGATTTCCGACCGATCGGACCCTAGCAGTCCGACCGAGCAGTACGATGCACACGTATGCTATCGGACTCGATTCGGTCGGACTCCCATTGACGTCAATGGGAGCCAGTCGTACGACGCGTACACGGGCTCCCATTGACTCAATGGGCACGACGCAAACAAGGGCGCCCCCTACAGCGTGTTCGCGTCGATGCGGGTCGCACCATACATGCACGTGTAGGGGGACCCATGGCTCACCCCTGTGTGCGACTCGCGTGCCTACGCTTCCAGGGGGTCCGACACGGACCTCCAAAGTGCGGCTCCGACAGCTCCTTGGAGCCGGACTGCGCGAGTCGGTCGGAGCGGTCGAGGTGCGCATCGTACTTACCCGGCCGGGGAACGTCTCCATAGCGCGGTGCGAGTCGTCCCCGTGTGAGTTGGTCGGATCGGTCGTGTCCTGCGTACGAGTCGGTCGGAGATTTCGCGAGCGCATGCATCGTACTCGCTCGCCTGGACGCACGTACGATTCGGTCGGGAAATAGGGCTCCGAATCGGATCCGGTAAAGCCAAATCCGATTCGGTGCCCTACCGGCCGAGATCGGAATCGGCCCCTCGGTCAAAGAGATTTCCGGCCCGAATCGGAATCGGCCCCATTATCTCTTACTTTAGATATCAACACTTCTGCAGTGCAGTTTGAGACCAGCTGTAAAAGTAAGCAGAGTTAAGCTATCCAGTGACACCTGCATTTTTTTATACCACAGGAATAAAGAAGACAATTTTGTCATATTGTACTGACTTTGAATTTGAATGGTAGCGGGTGGGGGAGTCGAACCCTGAACGGAGATACTCGGAGGGGAAGACTTGAACCGCCATTTGCTGAAAGTTAGCGGTCTAGTCATCACCCTGGGTGGTATAAAGAGGGACGCTGCGTGACCGCGCAGCTGACGCGCGCACCGGGTGCACCGCTGGCGCGCCAAAGGCGCGCCTAAGGCAAGCCCGTCTGCGCCCGTCTGCGTCCCGGATGCGGATGTAGACGGAAATACTGCCGGCTCTACCGGTGCTCGCAGGGGTAACTTGCTTTATAGTAGAGAGGATCTGCTTGACATCAGTAAACGGGTGAGCCACTGTTCCTTAAGAGCCATCAACCCCGCCGTTGCTCCTCTTGTGTGCACCTTCTGTAAATGGGCTGCTGGTTTTCAAGTTAGTGAGAGCATTGGAGAGGGTGTGATTGGGAAGAGAGATGGCAGTTTGGGGGAGGTACACTCTCGGAGAAACGGCCAACTGAGGGCTTTGTTACTAAATACCCGGTCTATTAAAAAACACGACCTACAATTATATGACCTTCTACTGGAAACCAATCCTGATTTAATGTTTGTAACAGAGACCTGGTTTAATGAGGGCTCTAATCCCACGATTGCCAGTGCCATTCCGCCTGGCTATCTGATTATAAAGAGGGATCGGCCAGAGGGTCGTGGTGGTGGAATTGCTATAATTTTTAAAAATACTTTCTTGTGCTCCATGTTACCTGTTGAGGATCTTGATGGTGCGGAAGGCCTTGGTTTTCTTTTCACCGCTTCTGCCCATCAGACAATTGCAGGCGTCCTTATTTACAGGCCACCCGGCCCCGCAGGAAAATTTCTTGAGTGACTTAGCCAAGTCATTTCTCCAGTAGCAACCAAATATAAGCATTGTCTGGTGTTAGGAGATTTTAATATCCATATGGATAAGCCATCCGAGCCGGAGTCAGTACGGCTGCGGGAATCCTTGGAGATTCTTAACCTTGTGCCCTTCGTCCACCTCCCCACCCATGACAAGGGGCATATCTTAGATCAGATATTCTCCAATGTCATAATTGAAACTGATACTCCACTGCCCATTGGTATGGTCAGACCATTTTTGTTTAGGTTTCAAAATACCCAAAGTTATACCCCACCCTCAACTTCGGGGTAAGCCCAGTTCATGCAGTTTTAGACCTTTTAGTCAGATTACGCCCGAGTCTATGAGAGAAGCTATGAGTCAGAGTCCCATTCTTTTTAGCGGCGATCCTGAGACAGACGCACTCAGTCTGGAGAACTGGTTAGAGGGCCGCGTCGCTGAACTAGCACCCTTCACTACGTGCGTAGCCAAATGGACTCGCACTTCTGTGCCGTGGTTCTCTGAATCTCTCAGGAAAAGTAGAAGTGCTTGTAAAAAGTTGGAGAAAGTATGGCGGAATAAGTTTAAATCCACAGATAAAGTTATTTATAAACAAGCTCTCAAAGCTCACTACACTGAAGTCCGCAAAGAAAAGAAAAGCTTTTTCCTTTCAAAGATTGAGGCAGCGGCTCATAAGGGTAAAGAAATGTTTTAAATTGTTAAGGATTTCTCATCCCCTAGCGCAGTGAGCATCCCTTTTACTCCTACGTCTGCCTGGGTTCTCCATATTGCTAGCTATTTCCATGATAAAATTTGTATGATTCAAAAATCTTTTGACACTATAGCTATAGCAACTGAAGACATAATGAGGTCTCCTCGTCAAGCAAATGCTGGGGCTAGATCTTTTATTACCCAATTCCTGCCCATTCCCCTAGAAAAGTCTTTAGAGATAATGACCACATTGAAGTCAGGCTCTCCGTCGGATCCCTGCCCTGCAAACATTTTGTCAGTCATTGCTGAGACCATAAATCCAACCGTCAACCAGGTGTTGAATATTTCTTTACAGAAGGGGTGGGTACCGAGCTGCTGGAAAAAAGCCAAAATTATCCCCTTATTGAAAAAACCCTCTGCGGACCCAGCAGTAGCCTCTAACTACAGGCCAATATCTTTGCTGCCTTTTTTCTCTAAAGTTCTCGAAAAATACGTTCACTTAACGCTGACTGAGTTTGTGGATGCTAACCATGTCCTCCATGACAGCCAATCAGGTTTCAGAACACATTTGAGTACTGAAACAGCTCTACTGGAAGTTTCGGAAACCATTAAAACTCGATTGATAAAGGAGGAAGTGCAGTGCTGATCCTTTTGGACCTGTCGGCGGCCTTTGATACCGTGCCCCATGATCGGCTTCTGCAGAGGCTACAGGATTGTGGTATTGGGGGCACGGTACTCAAGTGGTTCGCCTCCTTCCTGAGTAATCGACAGCAGGAAATCTGCCCTCCCCCCTTCTCTGCCTCCATCCCGCACATGAAGGTTGGGGTTCCGCAGGGATCTATATTGAGCCCTTCGCTCTTTAATATTTATATGGCCCCTCTTGCACTCTTAGCTGAGGCGCACGGCGCTAAGATAATTTCGTACGCCGATGATACCCAGCTATTGTTTATGTGCGACAAAGGTTCCGATTTCAGAGGCAATGAGATCAAAATTTGTCTGACGGAGGTCTTTTCTTGGCTGTGGTGTAATCAATTAAAATGCAACCCGGAAAAGTCAGAGTTCATCTTTTTTGGTTGCCCGCCAATCGAATCATGGCACTTATGGTGGATGTGTGACATGTCACCTCCCACCGCTCCGGTCAGTATAGTGTAGAACTTGGGGGTCAAGTTGGAAGCCACTCTAACGATGAAGGCTCAAATCCAAACTGTCGCCGGTACGTGTTTTGGCATGCTAAAAATACTAAAAAACTTTCTTCCCCTGTTACCGGTTGAATACCGTAAAACTGTAGTGCAAGCCTTAATTACCTCCAGGTTGGATTACGTCAATATTCTGTATCTGGGCCTCCCTGAGTATCTTCTGAACCGTTTGCAGGTGGTTCAGAACGCTGCCTCTAGAGCTATACTCATGGTGGAGCACAGAGCTCGTATGACGACCCACCTGAAGGCCTTGCACTGGCTGCCGGTACGAAAGAGGATCCAGTTTAAGGCACTGGTCCTGGCTTTTCGGGCCTTTCACGGCACCGGTGCTGTATATCTTAGGAGGCGGATTCAGCATTACGAGCCGCAACGCGTCTTGAGATCCTCAGGGCAGTCCTTGATTCTCATCCCCAAATTTACCAGGTCACGGGTAGGCGGTCGCTCCTTCCAAGTATTGGCCGCCTGCCTATGGAATGGTCTGCCTCTTTTTCTTAGGCAGGTCCAGGATCTGCTCAGTTTTAGGAGACAGCTAAAAACTTGGCTGTTCCAGCAATAACTATTTTAAGGTAGTTTGGGCTAGGGCTCAGGGTGCCTGTCTTGATCGGTGGTCCTTAGCGCCGGGACACTCTGTGGAGTAGCCGTGCGCTTTATAAGTACCCATTTTCATTTCATTTCACAATCACGAAAGTAACAGCTATTGAAGAAGACCTAACATTTGATAACACACCGGATGCATAAATCTTGAGGCAACAGGTTGCTGATCTGGTATTAAGTCATATTCTGAACATAAGAGCATTCTTAAGGATTAAAAATTGCATCAAACCAACAAAACTGAGCACTATGAACAAATGAATAGTGTTATATTTTTGCAAACTATTATAGTTATAGTTAGCAAAGAATTGGTTAACAAAGAAGTATGTAAAATACACTAGCAAGACTAACTGAAAATAATTTTTTTTTAGTTTCTACCAAAGTTTTAAGTGGCTTTAGTTTCCCATGTGTGATTCCTAAACTATTAAAAGAGTCAACTGAGCAATGTAACGCTAGGTCTCAAAGCCAAAGCAGACCTCATAAAACAAATGAATTTTCAAAAATAGACCAGAATTGAGCAAAGAGGACACATTTTCTCTCAACACTGGATTGACAATTTCAATTCACTACAACAATTAATCAATGTTTTTCCATTATTGAAATTAATAGACACTTATATTGTCAACAGGCACCAACAAACGTGTTGTGTCAAAATATAAATCAAGCATTGGCACAATCAATAGGTCTGGTTCACACTCTTAGGGGCATATGTACAAGCCCCTATCGCCACCGGAGCGTCACTTTTTTGACGCTGGGATGGCCTAGTGCCATTTCCCATATTTATAAGATGGCGCTAAGCCACTTAATGTGGCTTAACACCACCTTGTAAATTTTCCCCATTCTGCTGCAGTCCTCTGCAGCAAAGGGGCGTGCAATGGGTGTTGCAGTGGGCATTCCACCACAACACCCATTGCTTTTTGACGCTGCCCCAGATTTACAAGGCTGAGTTAGTGCCATAATCTAGCCCCAGGGAATACCTGGTCTTAGCATGATGATATGAGGAGAAATTTTTAATTTCTCCTAGTTTTTTGCTCTTGCCATAGAAAGAGCAAATCGCCATTATTGATTGTTTATGTGCAGGAAGGTGTCCCTTCCTGCACATAAACAATCGCCCCTGCAGCGCAAGCACCCATGCAACACGGCGGCAGTGTGCCTGCACTAGCGCTAGGCAGCTTTTTTTGTGCCAGGGGACACACAGGGATGCACCGTATTCTTGTGAATATGGTGCATCCCTGCGTTTAAAAAATGTCAGAGCATGGCATTGTCAAATTTGGAGTAGCACCACGCTCTGACATTTTTTTTGTAAATATGCCCCTTAGTTCTAAGCCAAGCCTATTAGCTTTGCCATTGAAGACAAGCTATAGGCCGCAGTAGTCCTGAGAGTAAACTCATTCAATATATAAGCCTATGGGTAAACATGCCTGTGAATGCATATCATGCTGATTCCGCTCCAGTGCAAGCACATCCCCTTAATGGCAAAAGACAGGACTTTTCATACACCTTGCCTTGCATCACTGATAAACTGCATGCTTGTAGAAAAAAAAGTAACGATTTCTGGTAAAATAACTGCATTTGTGGTGAGGACTGCCATCTGGCTTCATCCTGAAATAAAGAGGATTATTATTGTGATCTCTGCAGACCTCATTATGAGGAAGGAAAACATTGTTGAAACACTCTGAAATCAGTTTCAACTGCAGAGTATTTCAAGTATAAACAAGAACCTCCTCAGGACAGGTACTGATATGGGCTTTCCACTGTAAACCAGGGCACGCACATATTTCATTAGGAACAATGTGGAAACAGTGCATCAGAATGAAAACATGGCAAAGTATAGCTTAAATCAGTACACTGCAAAAACATGACTGAAAGGAAACATTGGCAAAGACACAAAGTGAGGGCATGGAACTATTAAGGTTTGGCCCAATCTCTTCAGTGGCTACGGTGCTTTTTCAGAGACCAAACAAAGAGGCCTACTGTTAGGGAAATACTTTGCACCCTCCCAGGAGCAAATGAATGAAACTCACCAGACACAGCAGTTTGCTCAGAAACAGAGCGACATGTATTTATTGGTACCCAAGCATGCTTGCTGATCAGCAAGAAAAAAGGCAGGTCACCCACTGGTGCTCTCAGCCTGCTTCTTCTCTGAGTGACTGGTTTCTGGGTCTTATATACACTTTAGTAATGCCATGTCAGCGGAACTAAAATAAGGCACCAAGCCAAATATGGCTAACAGGGATATGCAAGATCTGCACCATGCCAATTATAAACAGCTAGATATGGGCAGACCATGAAAGGCTGGCTCAGCACTGTGCCAATTATACTGCAGATCTACTCTGTAAGCAAATTGCACAACCAGGTAGGGAAACTAACATGAGTCAGGCCAAGCAAAATGACCTCTAAGGTGGTTCAGAATAGCTGTTGAAGCGTGTCCAGGCAAGGTCAGATTTGGAAGCGACTTTGGAGCTCTGGGCCTCTTGTTAGTGTGATACATCTAAGCATGATATCTTTGTAGTGCATACATATGTTTGTATTTGGATATATATATATATTTTTTTCTACACCCCCCCACTAAAAATGCCACCTAACCCAGCACTTTGGAAGAGGCAGCAGCAGTCTCTCTGCTCAAGCAGGTCAGCCCAGCAGCATAATGGATGCTCGGGTATGTGCTGTAAGCACAGCCTTGTCATGCATCAAACAGGATGCCCATCTTTCCAAGGCATTTATCCACCATGCCACCCCCCCCAGTAAAAAAGTGACAATTGTCAAGTGGTTTCTCAATAATCAATGGATTGCAATGTCCCATCAGGAGATGTACAGGGCCTCATATAATGGTGAAAAGGGAGTAGCATCATAAGAGCTGCGGTGATGGGGTCGAGGGCAGTGGGAGAGATGGAAAAGGAGCTACATAGAGCACCAAATCCTGTGCTACTTGAGTGATGACAGCAGCTTGGAATTGTTCAGTGCAGAGAGGAAGGCATATTATTGTGACATGAAAAATGCCATATGCATGCCTTGCCACCCATAGTTGCCAAGTATCTCCCATTGTCCTGACTTTTCCCCTCTTTTCCAAAAGCTTCATGTTTCCACTACTCTGCTCAGCCAATCAAGGGACAGCTACCAATACATAACCAGAATAGTAGGCAGTGAACGAACACCAGAAGAGCTGCAGGGGTGGGGGCTAAGGCATGGACGAGAGCGAGGGGGTAGGGTGAGCAGCTTCAGGAGAATGTTGTTTCTGAAAGGGCCGGACCCATACATTCTAGAACTGTTCTAGAGTGACAATATGATGGTTCTTTTTCACAGCATTAAAGTGTAAAGGGGAGAAAAGTTGTTAGAGATCAATCAATTAACTAATAACTCTTCTAGATACATAATAACTCATGGACTACTACTGAAGGTTGGTTAGTTTATTACAAAGCCAAAAATAACTGAACATAAAGACACCTTATTACGAGTATATAGAAAAACAAAGGAATTAGCATGAAGCCAAATCTGTGCATCCAATTTAAATGGTGCAGCATAAACAATAAAATCAGTGCAAAAGGTTGGTTGGTGAGTGAAAAGCATTACATCTGTCTCTACTTTAACAATAAGGTGACATCCCTAAATAAGCATCTTCAGAGGGAAGGATAAAAAGGTGTCAGCATGTGGAGTCTTCCTAAGGAGTCACTCCACGATCAATCGGTCAAGTAGCATAAAGCTACCAAAGACAGAGCTTGTTCTAAGATGCTCTCTCTCTGAAGGCAAGAAAGAAGTGGTGCACTGTCCCTAACTCCAAGACCAGTTATTCACAGGTAGCATTCCCATGGTGCAATGCGAATCACGCCATCTGCCCTGATGGTGTACCTTCCTCGTTACAATTTGTCCTTGACACCCAGGCCTTCTCCTGTGTGAAGCATGACCACCTTCCTTTGTTGACTCAAGCCACAGGATTGTAACTTCTTCTCTCCTGGTCTAATTAATAAACCAAAGACATTATTCTATCTATTGAGAGCACTTCTTTCACCTGCAACACAAAATGTGAGAAAGACAGATTCCAAAGCACACATGAAATTCAAACTGTTAATTCTAAAACAAGAGTTTTCAGGGACTTGCATTTCAGGCCTGCGAAATTCAGCTAACATAAGAAAGCTTCATATAAACTTTTACGAATTCACATAACATTAAGGCACTTTCAAGTAATGCATTTACCTATGTACAACATGACATGATCAATATGCGTATCTAGTACATGAATAGTTGTCAGTTGCACAACACAAGTTCTTCACATTAATGGGTTCTGCTAGTTACATTCATTTTCTGTGTTGATTCTTCATGCTGCTTTTCAAATGGCCTAAAATACATCACAGGTGTGATCTACACGTGATTATAATGCATCCCTATAAATGAAATGAGATTTCCACTCCATCATTTCCTTTGCTCCATCTGTGATGACAAAATAAATGTTTACTCTTGCAAAACAATCATAATGCAAATACCAAATCAAAATAAATAAAATTACTACTTTAACCCCAGCAACTATTTCCACTGTGAAAAAAAGTAAAACAGCTTCAATATGCCGTGGGTTTACTGATGGATAACCCAGGAACCCAATGGCAACAAGCATTGGCAAAGCCAATTGGTCTAGCCTATGACACTTTAACAGCTGCTGTGCAGCATGGCTAAAATAAGAAAAAAACAACAAAAGCGCTATGATGCGGTCTGTGCGAAATAATTTTTTTCAGGTGCATTAGTGCTAGCCGCATCTTAGCGTTTTTATTTTTGGCTCAGTGCTCCCCTATCGCCACTTGCCTGCTCTCTCTAACCCTGGGCGGAGTTCGCAGAGTTGCGCTATGCGGAGCTCCGCAAGCGGTAGAGTGCGATAGAAAAATGCTGTTCGCAGTGATTTTCAGTGCCGGATGCTTGTCCGCACTGTGCAAATCATCGTGAACGGCACCATGCACAGCACAAGCAGGCGCTGCTTTCCTTTCTGCCACTCGTTTTGCCGCTCGAGTAGATTTTTACTTGAGCGGCAGCTTTCTCAACGCGAACGGTCAGTTTCTCAACGCGAGTGGTCGCGATCATACGCGACCACTCGCAATGAGAAACCTGACCCCCCGCGTTGAGAAATCTCGCCGGGAGGTTTATTTTCCACGCTCATGCTCGCCAACTTGATGTTGACGATCGCGAACGAGGAAAAATCTTGCTGGGAGGTGGATTTTCCTCACTCCCGCTCGCCAACATTACGTTGACGAACGCGAGCGAGGAAAAAAACTCCACTACGCGGAGCGGAGCGGAGTTTTTTGGACCTCCATGAGCACCGCGTAACGCGGAGTGCGGAAAACTCCGCAAACTCTGCGAGCGGAGTGGAGTTCACCGCCAAGGCTTAGTTCTCTCCCTCATCACAGAGAACGATGTGGGTGGGGAGAGGACAGGTGAGAGGGGATGGGGTAGCACTTAATGGAGGGTGGGCAGGAAGAGCTGGGTCAAGTACACTGACAATGTGTCAGGGGAGTGAGGGGATTGGGCAAGCACACGGACATTGAAGGGTGGGCAGGAGGGGCTGGGGACAAACACATGGACCCTGGAAGGTAGGCAGGAGGTGCTGGGGGTAAACACAGACAATGGGTGAACAGGAGTGGATGGGGTCAAGCACATGGACAATGGAGAGGGGGTAGGAGGGGCAACCACACAGATAACAGTGGATAGTTAGGAGGGGTTAGGCACATGCGCATGCAAAACAGAGGGTAATGGAGGGGCAGGGGTAAGTAGATGGAGAATGGATGGTATGCAGGAGATGCTGGGCCAAGCACATGGACAAAGTAGGGTGGGCAGAAGGAGTTGGGGGATGCCCCGTCTATGAAGGGCAGACGGGATAGCTGGAGAAACAAATGGACAAATACACTGCAACAAAGAATGGTTTGGAGGGGTAGGGAAAGCACACAGATAATGTGGGTTTAAGCAGGGGGCTGGGGCAAGCACACAGACAATGGACAGTGGGCAGGAATTACTGGGGGAGGAACACTGAGGGGGAAGAAGTACATGAGGGAGACAGCCTGAAAACACACACACTCTCATAGACTGCTTAAACAAAAAAAGAAAATAGTAGTACCTGGAAAAGTGAACAGTGAAAGGACACAGTTATGCATCCATGCTCTATGGGAGGGACAAAGACTTGAACAGGAAAGAATACTACAGAAGATGCTGAATATGAAACAAACTAATGAGAATGACAATGAAGCAAACTAATGGTATGCAATGGGCAGCCTCAACAATAGAACACCTTGGGCATCTTGATGCAAATGAAGTAAAATTGCCAGCTGCTTGGTAAGGTGGTCTTAAGTGCCTGAAACAATAATATTCAGCTGCTAAAAGCAAATGCAATAAGCTTTCAATTTATTGTAGACAATATGTAAGGGATAACGTATCCTCTGCCATACATTATAAGGATATTGCAAGTCACTGAGGAGTTCCTTTATGAGGTTCTGAAACTCTGAGGTGACTTGCAATGTCCTTATCATTTACACCTGGGGGTACTTTATCCTATATAATACATGGTTACAACATCAACCTTCCCCACAAACCACTTAATACCTTGGTACATTATTCTTTCATATGAAAGAGCGAGCATCTTTGCAAACATGAAGAATAAAAATAAAACCTCTTGTGTAAAATTAAACACATCAAAAACCTGATAGATATTTGTTGCATAGAGGTATTAGAAACAGTTCAATATGTCAGTTTAAAAAAAACTGCAGTAGCTTGGAACGTGTAGAAATATGCAGAACGATTCCTGCTTTACCCTATCTAAGGAGTGCAAAAAATAAACATATTCTCTCTGTTTGTCATTGTAAATTATTAAAATAGTGCAGAAGAGAGAATAGCAATGTTCTGTTTGTTGCTTTAAGCAGCTGCTTTAACTATGCACTGTGATCTGGCCTGCCTTTTACTTCAACTGCTGGCTCTGGCAGTAGACATTGTGACGTCGAGCTCTAATGTCTTTCCTATATAATCGGTGACTTGGTGCATCACAAGTCGCCGGTTATAAAGAAATTAGTGACTGCCTTTGATACAGGGATTACAGAATCCCATGTATTATAAATTGTAATGTTATGTAGATTTAGTCTCCAGAATTAAAATACTATATGAGGGATGGAGCGCCAGTTATTATATGCCATCACCCCGATTTTATATATCATGGAAATGTTTATGGCATTACAGGTAAAAAAACACACAAACAGCTAAAATGCAAGAAGTGCACATCCAAACTTGTGCATTTGGTGCAATATAAATGTGTGTCAACCTTCCCTATATGCAAGCCCCAATTCCAAAATGGTATCCTCATATATAAGAAGTGTCAGGTAAGCAGAGCAAGTGATTTGCTTGCTTCACAGGTTAGTCTGTACAGTTATACTAATAGCGCATTAGCTCCTATGAACCAAGCGAGGGGGGTGGCAGGAATCGACTCATGTCACCGGAACCCATTCCTCCACCCTCCCAGTTCCCAGCAGCACAACTCAGTCCTAGTTGTTTAATCAGACCTTTTTTAGATATTAGCAAACAACAATGAAAGGTAGGGGCCCTCTCGCCCAAGAAGAGCGACCTGTCTCACGCCCATTGAAATTGACTGCCTTCTCAAGTCTTATTCGTCCAACACGGACTTCATCACGAGTCCAAAGGAAATCATTAAAACCATTCATTCTAACCCAAACAGAGTACCCCACCACAACCTCAGAGCCATAAACAACGATAACCTCAAGAGAGTGAACATCACTCAGACTCCTCCCCCCCATACTCCGGCTCCACTCAAATGCATACTACTCAACTGTAGGTCTGCTAGCAAACACGCGTCCGAGATCTTCGACCTCATTCAACAGAATGAGATAGATATCATTATCCTCACAGAAACTTGGCTCAACCCTTCGTCCACTCCAATTCTTGACCTCTTGGTGCCCCCCACCCACGACATAATTCGTCTTGACAGAGTTAAGAAGCTGGGTGGAGGCCTAGCTTGTATACATCGGAGCACGCTTGCGGTTTCCCTTTCAGAGTCCTCTTCTCCAGTATCTTGCGAATACCTTTGTCTCAACATCTCCAGTAACAACCATCTGGTTTGCAAATTACACACATTCTATCACCCCCCAGGCGACAATCTCCCCTTCATTGAACAATTAATGGAAATCATCTCCGGCAATGTGGACTCAGTCCAGTCCCACATTTACCTTGGGGACTTTAACCTTCACTGGTCTAACACCAATGACCAAGCAGTCTCATGCCTCAATTCCTTCTTAAATGACCACGAATTGATTCAACATTGTGACCAGCCTACTCACATTAAAGGGGAAACTTTAGACCTCATCATCTCCAAAGATCATACCATCTCATTGGATTCCATCATACCATGTGATTGGTCGGACCATCACATCATCTCCTTCCATATTAACTCTGAGGTTTATCAGAGTAAGGCTCAAAAACCAAACCAAAGATTTGGAAAAGGGACCTCAGAGATATCAACACAGCTGACCTAGCAACCCGCTGTAATCGGGCCCTCTCTCCCCAATTGGACATACTTGAAGTCCATGCTCTCACAGACTTCTACAACTCTTCTATTTCCAACATCATGGATTCTATGGCCCCACTACAACAAAAAAATGCACCTGCAAAAATATCTAAACCTTGGTTCAAAGGCAACCTAAACTCGGAACGTCGGAATCTAAGAGCAATAGCACGTTCCTGGAGAACCACTCCATCTGCGGACCATCTAAAAAACCTTAGAGCAGCCAGAAGTTCGTATAACAAACAAATCAAGACAGCGAAGGCGGAGTATTTCAGATCCCAACTTAACCAAGCGGCTAATCGACCCAAGAAACTGTTTGAGCTGGTTAAACAACAATCGGTGGTTGCCCCTAACCGATCGGCCTCTGAAGTCAGACCTCCCTCATGTGATGATCTGGCTGCCTTCTTTACTGAGAAAACTAGACTTATTAACATGGATCTGGAAACCAGGAGGGCTCTACTGCTACCTAATGAACCTGCAACCCCACGGGCCGTAGTAGACAAGATAGCACCATGTAGCGGGGGTATCAAGAACAACGCTTCCTGGGACACCTTTACCCCCTTCACTGAAAATGATATCAAAAAGGTTCTTCGGAGTATCAACCCATCTAATCACTTCAGTGACCCGTTACCACCTACCATCTTCAAAGTGATCAAGGATGAAATCTCCCCATTCTGGACAAAGATCCTCAATGCATCTCTGTCACAAGGCACGATCCCAGAATGCCTAAAAGAGGCTCAGGTAACACCGATATTAAAAAAAACCACAGCTGACAGTACAGATCTTAACAACTTCCGACCTATCTCCAGCATCCCCACTCTAGCCAAACTCCTTGAAAAATGCGTCCAGTCACAACTATGTGCGTACATCGAAAATTTCCATCTCCTGGACCAACACCAATCTGGCTTTCGTAGTGGGCACAGCACTGAATCGGCTCTTACCCACGTGATGGATGACATCTTAATAATGCTCGATCGAAATTAATCCTGCCTCCTTATCCTACTTGACCTTTCCTCCGCATTTGACACTGTCAATCATGACAACCTCCTATTCATTCTGGAGCATAGGATGGGCCTTTCGGGTCAGGTGCTGCATTGTTTCTCATCCTTCCTGCAGCACAGGACCCAAAGAGTTAAAGCGAACCACTCTCTCTCCCAGCCATCCCCAGTCAGCATGGGGGTTCCCCAAGGGTCCTCCTTATCTCCCATTCTCTTCAATTTGTTCCTGGAACCATTAGCTAATGTTCTAAAATCTTTGGACATTCGCTTCCATATGTATGCAGACGACACCCAACTCTACCTGAAAATCTCCTCCCCGGATGATATCACCTCACTCAACTCCACCCTACTGACGACCCAAAACTGGTTAACTGAGAACCACCTACTGCTAAACACCGCCAAAACAGAATTCCTCCTCATCTCTCCCCCGAAACATACTCCTATAATCGACCTATGGATGAACCAACGTACCGCCTTCAACTGCTCCCCCCGCACTATTGACTCAGCTAAATCTCTAGGAATTACCCTGGACAAGCATCTGAATATGAAGACTCACATTAGCAACGTGTGCAAGGGAGCTAACCACCTTCTGAGAACACTCAGGAATCTCAAACCTTTCCTACCTCAAGCAGATTTCAAGCAAGTGGTCCAAGCGCTTGTCTTGCCGAGACTTGACTATGGCAGTGCTACGCTATGTGGCCTCCCCAAATACACTTTGGCCCCCCTAAAGGCGTCACTGAACGCAGCGGCCAGATTGATTACGGGCACTAAGCGAAAGGCACACATCTCCCCGGTTTTAAAATCTCTAAACTGGCTACCTTACGAAGCTAGAATTCAACTGAAGATTGCCTGCCTATCACACAAAGCCCTACACTTCAAAACCCCCATCTACCTCGCACAAAAACTAGAACTATCTGGAGGGGGTAGACCGTCAAGGAGTGCAAATTCCCTCCTCTTAAAACCACAGATCTTCCGCAAAAAAAGAACATGCCAACGAGCCTTCTCTGGCTCTGCTCCAAAAATTTGGAACTCTCCCCCACCGGAAATTCGGAGGATCTCCTCAAAGGATGCTTTCAAACTGGAAGCATAAAAGATTCCTCATGAATAAGTTCTTACCTTAACATGAGGGACATTTGTTAGCTCTAAGCGCATTGGACATACCATAGCATTTGTTATTATCCCTGTATATGTTTATTATTTTGTTTTGGTTATTACTCCTATACATGATTATTGTATTTACTCCCCTTAAGTCATTATGCCCCATCGCCTAGCCCACTCTTCGTTCACCCAGGTGTATAAATGATCTGGTAGGTGTTCACCATCTGATTCAATGCCATTAGACTCCCCATCTGACTCACGTTCTGTTTATCGTTTTGATATTGATTATTATTCCTGAATATGATTATTGTACTTACTCCCTTACGTCACTTTGCTCCATCGTATAGCCCATTCCCCGTTCACTCAGGTTTATGAAGGATCTGTTATGTGTGCATTATCTGATTCAAAGCCTATTAGATTCACCATATTAGACTCATGTTTTGATTTGTTACCTTCCTTTCCCTCAAACTGTAAAGCGCTCTGATATCCTTCGGGATCAAGATCGCGCTATATAAAACTTTATAAATAAATAAATAAGGGGAGAAAAAGGCATTGTGATAAAAAATCACAATCTTGAAACACCTATATGTTGGGGTCTGGTATAATGCACACACACAGATGAAGAGGTGAGTAGCTAGTAAGTCTAATTGATCAAATATTGAAACTAATTTGATGTCTTAATAGATGAGAGCATGTCATTGTCAATACCTTCTGACCTTTTATGTCCAGTCATGGTACAGTTTTTCATTGATTACTTGCAAAAACAATTTAAATTTATATTTCAATAATCAGAAAATAAGCTACTGTGTCTTAATCTCCTACTTCTAGTGTAATCATTAGATATATACAGGCTGTTGAACTATAAAAGAGCTCAAAATCCAAAGAAATAATGGACACTGAAGTGATTTATAAGATTTTGCAATTTGCTTATACTGATCTATGTGAAAGTAGTTGTAAGCATAAAGCAGCTTTTGTACCACAGGTGCAGATAGACAATGTTATTGGAATTTTTACATTCTTAATGAGTAATGTTCTTATAAAGTTTATGCATGTGAATTTCAAATACAATTCAAGCAAAAATGTACATAGTGTTTACGACCCCTATGTGAGGTGCTGAAGGGCGTGCGCACATGGGTAGCACGAGACACAGTGCATGCAGGGTGTTTGGTTGGAAGAATGGTGTCTTTGTTTTGATCCTGTGTGGGAAGTGTTTCCGTGTTGTGCGAGATTATCATCGAGTCACGATTATGATATTATGGGATGCAGTGCTTCGCAGTGTGATGGAAGAAGATGTTTAAGAGATAGTGCACAGTTTATGGTTTCCAGTAAACTGGCAGCTCTGAACAGCTTTGCTGGTCCCTTTTTTGGTATTTCTTATGTTCATTTCCCACTTAGCTGGTTATTGCACCGAGTTGTCCATTTTGAGATATTTTGTTTAAAGTTTATGGTTTTATGGTCCTGAGTAGGCATAGGTTAAAGGGAGAAGTGGTGAAGAGATCTGCTGGGGTGGACTTTCTTAATATCATTCCAAATCTGACTGCCATTGTGAGACGCCAATAAGTGGCTGGAGTTTGTAGTTAGTCAGGACCTGCAGTGATGAACTAAATTAGAGTCCTCTGTTGGGCAGCGGCATGTAGCAAACCTCTCTACATTTCCTTGTCTGGACAAGAACCCATTCAAGAAGACTCACTGAAATCATTTCTACTCATAATTTAGCGGGAAATGAAATGCAATGATACACAGCAATATTCATACTGAAAAAGAACACCTTTGCACCTCAACCCACAGCCCGCACAAGTTTTGTAATTCTGTAAATAAACAGATCTGCTTTGAGAATTTGCCTATGTACATATTTTCTCTCGGATTACTGTAATTTGGAAATAGTTGAGAGAGGAATACTTCCAAAGTCCTCCATCCTTACTTTGACACTCTGACGAATCTTTGTTGGGCAGTAGGCAACTTGTTCTAATCTTGTAATCTTACTTTTTGTCTTTTTCAATTTCCTGTTTCTCTCTGCCGCCCTCGGGATAATTCATGTTTTGTAGAAAATCATGGCTTGGAATATAGTTATTTGCAATATGAAGGCCAAATTTCTGTTCAACAAAGACGCAGGTTTTATGTATATCGGTGAATCATAAATACCAGAGGGAGGTATGGACTTAATCACGCATTGTTTGAAAGGTTTATTCTTGTGTTTTTGATATTTCATCCAGTCGAGCAAAACAAAGGGAATATTTTTCACGGTATTTTTTTTTTAATGTTCACGGTGTTGCATGAGTTGATATTTGCGGTTTGGCCTCCTGTCCTAAACAGCTTAGGGGCTTTTTACTGACTTAAAATGTTCCAGTAGCTAGCTCTACAATGATTGCAGAATTGTTATGCATCGTGATTCCCTACAGCCTTTCATGAAATATAAATGAACGTAATCGACAGCATAACATTGTTTTAGATATGTTTAATATGTGGACTGGATTTGATTAAATAATTTAAAATAAGTGCATACTAAGTTTATATCTGGTATAAAGCTAGATCAATATATTTGTTAAAATAAAATAAACGAATGTTATGAACAAGTATGGATTAAATGTAAATGTCTGTGTCTGTAGGGCTATGATATTACCAGATGATGGGCTGTAAAGGTCGAGTGCTTTTTGATAAACTTTTAACACCACTGATAGTAAAACATATTTTTTTCACAAAAAATAAATTTGCCAGTACGAAAAGAAATGCTATTTCTATTTATGACCTATTAGGACTGAAAAAGAATATAATATAGAAAAAAAGGTGATTGTTACATGAAATTGCCCTGCTAATTACAAAGATGTCTGCACCAGTGCACGAAGAGATACTGCCAGGTAGATCCACCTGAGAAAACTGTGTTTCTATACACTATTCTCTCTTATGGCATAGATGTACTGTATTTCTTTTCAAGCCATGTACACAGATAATATAGTTATTTTTTCTGTTAAAACCCTGTGCTGTCACCCACAAAAACGACTGAAAGGGTCCATTAAACTTCTCATCTCCGTCACAACCGTCTATTAAACTAATGAGCCATAATGAATGCCCTAACACAGCCTCATGGCAATGAATTTGAACTAATGCTTACAATCCAGATAGAAAATGAGTCAATAGTCTAGATTTTCACAGAATTTGTAGTAGTCATCCTTTATCACTCATTGGGTTTTGTGAGTCACCCAAAATGCCCACGTTAAATAAAGGGAAATATTTTTATGGCCAAAAGTGACATAGCTCAGCAACAGGTGAAGGTGAGCAAGGTGTTCTATGTCACTTCATTCATATAAGTGAATCAGCTGTGACACTATTTTCCACACTGATAGGTTGTAGTATCTCAGCAGCCATCTTTTTGATTTGAAGCCGTATATCTATGCCATTTTTTTTGTGGTAGATATTTTCTGTGGTTTGTCTACCTCACATCTCTTGATTTCTTATTCATCTTCAGATAATACCTACCTATTGATTGAAACGTCATGAATATCTCAGATGGCTTTCCACATGAAGGTTTTTGAGATTTACAAGCAATGATTAGTCAAAGGCTAACACAATTGCTCCATGGTGGCTAAATTATTTGGATTTTATCTTAGTCACTTTTAATGTTTATACACAAACTCTTGGATGTATCATCAAACTGAAGCACCAGCAGAGAAATTAGGCAAAACGTAAAGTCCTACCAATATGATTTATCCCCACTGCCCCTTTCTGCTTTTATTGCAGCTCCCATTTCAACCAGCATTGGCAAAGCAAATAGGTCTTGTTTATGCAAGATCTATTGACTTTGTCAATATTTTTTCAGCCATGTTGTACAGAAGCACAGCTGTTTAGCATAGCTAAAAAAAGATTGACAAAGCCAACAGATCTTACATAGGTAAGATCTTGCATAGGCGAGACCTATTGGCTTTGCCAGTGCTTGTTTTAATTGTGAAGGCCTAGCTTCAAAAATATCCAGTCGAAGTGGGCCCAGGGGAACTTGTTGAAAAAATGAGAGCCCTGGCATTGCTGAAGACTAGTGCTGGTCTGCTGAAGCACGTAGGAAAGCACTTTAAAAAAAAAAAATTTCATTGCAGCTTTGATCAAAGAGGGGCTGGCTTCTATGTGGCAGATGGAGGGAAGGACACAGCTTATGGAAATTATTGTGGCACACCCAAGAGCATGTGAAAGTCCAAACTGGGAAAAAATTAACTATGAGGAAGTTGAGACAATTGTGAAACATGCGGGATAAGGGCCTCTGTGCAACCTGAAAATATTTGAGGAGTGCATTTGGTAAATTCAAACGTTTTCCATGAAAAAAAATACAGAAGTATAGGAGAAAGGTGCAGTTCCTTAGAACTAGTCTGAAAAGGAGTAGGGTTGTCTTTAAGAGCGCACAATGGCACACTCTGCTTAGAGGGATGGGAAAGCAAGGTGGAGGGGGAGAAGAAATAGCATCTGAATCACAGTGTGAGCAGCAGACGGGCACTAATTATGTTGACTCAATCTATACATGGTCCATTGTACACAGAAAAGAAAAGAAGTGATGCTTAGTTGGCGCTGGCCAATTAGGAGGCACCAAAGAAGAGTGTCAAAGATGCGAATGAGTGGCAAGCAATGGGTAGGTTGAAAGCCCCATGTTATACAGAATAGTTTAGCAAGTGAGAGCTCATAAGCAAGCAGTGCGTGCACGGTCGCAGGCTCTACCTAAAAACGACCTTGCCAAAAACAAACCCAGCTAAATTCATAAGCTTTTACCCATGTCACAGATATATGGTCATTGCTTCCTACAGCCATACCACACACTCTATTTTGTTCCTTTGACATACTGAAGAAGTTCCCAAGATCAGGAGCTTTACAGCTGAGGAGATATTTATCAATAAAGGAATTACCCTTCAGGTTGGTAAAGTTTGCTACTATCACTCAGTCCTAGTTGTTCAATCAGAACTTTCTCAGATATTAGAAAACAACAATGAAAGGGTAGGGGAGAAAAGGCATTGTAATAAAAAGTGAGTTCACAATCTTGAAACACCTGCATGTTGGGGTCTGGTATAATGCACACACAGATGAAGAGGTGAGTAGCTAGTAAGTCTAATTTATCAAATATTGAAACTAATTTGATGTCTTAATAGATGAGAGCATGTCATTGTCACTACCTTGTGACCTTTTCTGTCCTGTCACAGTACAGTTTAATATTGATTATTTGCAAAAAAACTATTTAAATTAAAATTTCTATAATCTGAAAATAAGCTACTGTGTCTTAATCTCCTATTTCTAGTGTAATCATTAGATGTATACAGGCTGTTTAACTATAAAAGAGCTCAACATCCAAAGAAATAATGGACATTGAAGTGATTTTTTGAGATTTAGCAAATTGCTTATACTGATCTATGTGAAAGTAGTTGTAAGCATAAAGCAACTTTTGTACCACAGGTGCAGATGTACAATGTTATTGGAATTTTTACATTCTTAATGAGTAAAGTTCTTGAAAGGTTTATGCATGGGAATTTCAAATACAATTCAAGCAAAAATTAAATAAAGGCTTTGAATAATCTTAACAATGATCACTCAACGGGCTGTTAATTGGGGAAACAGTCATTGACTTTAAAAAATATGAAGAAGTACCTCAATGACTTAGCAAAACTAAGAATTATATCACAGTAAGAATTTAACAAGGTAAAAGAAGCCAAATTTCAGTGTCAGACACTTATATAAAAATGATCCAGCTTGGCAACTTTATTTTTGATCTTGAATATATATTTGTTACCAAAACTTTATTTTTGAATATATATTTGTTACCAAAACTTCAAACAGACTTTTAAAGTCGCCTTAGAAAACCAATAATAGGGGGCACTGGTTCTTTTATCAAATGATTGTCGGAACTAATATATATCCATATTTTACTATTGGATTCGTACATTATCTTCCTCAATTAAGAATACTAAGGATGTTACTATTTAATTAATTGATATTCCTTTTGAAGATAAGCTCATTTGAGTAACTTGGGATGTGAGTAACTTTTGCACAATGATTGAACATGAGAAAGGTATAACCGCATTGTAAAAATGTCTTCTTATTAGATCAAAAGGTTTTCTAATTCATACCTTTATGATTTTTAAGATGATATTATTAATTTTGGAAAATTACTACATTATGCACAGGATGACAAATATTATCAGAGATGTAGAAGCACTGTAGGTTCCAGGTTTGCTCCCTCTTATGCCAGCTTATTGCTAGGATGGAATGAAAATCTGTAATTTTTTGGGGGAAAATACAGTGTATTAGTACGATACATTGATGATATTCTCCTAATTTAAAACAGTACTTACCTTGAACTCATTAAATACAATGTCTTAAATATAATGACCTTCAAGTTTTTTTTAACATTGGATACATCAGAATACAGTGAGGAGAAGGTACAGTTGCTCAGCTTGGAATGTTTGGTAATTGACAATAGTCTGCAGCATAAAATACACAGTAATTCTACTACAGCTAACAGAATGCTATATTCTAGTTCTTCTTCAGAAAAAAAGTACAGTGAACTGCTAAGAACCAATAGAAATTATAGTAAGAATTCATGAGGTAGATAAAAGGCTGCAAGCAACAGTCTATCGTGAAAGTGTTCTCAATTCAGGAGCTATTAAAGCTAACATTGTGAGTAAGTATATTTTATTAAAATATAAACCTTCTAAGAATAAACTGTAGAAGATTAATCATAAAACAGTCTGGTTTAACACATAATTCAATATGGAATGGAGAAATATATTCTCACTTAAGATTTGGGTATTTTAAAAACTGAGAAAGATGTTGAGAAAAAAGAGAGACACTATCAGAATAATTTTAAAACCGATTGATACCATGTGTTTTAAATCTAACATGGAACAAAACACATGGTAACCTAGTTTACCGATTGATTGTTACTGTTGTGGTTCCTTCATAGGCTGCAAATATGTTAGGCACAAAAACATGAATTGTTCTGCCTATATGCAACATAGAAAGCATGACATTACAAGTTATATAAATTGTAATACTACTTTTGTGTGTTTATATAGAGCAACGTGCTTGCAATAAACAATATACCAGTTCCACAACACATGCTCTTAAAGAACAGATGAAATAATATTTTAGAGCTCTCAGAAGTCATGATAATAAATTTCTATTCATGTACTGTTTTTGGAAAATCAACAATCTGCCAGTTATCAACAACGTGGGGATGTGGTCCGTCTCTTCACATAGTCATGGAGGAAGCATGGGCACAACTATCACCCAAATGCCACTGAGCATCCACTGACAAGGATACAAACTGTGCCCACTTAGTGACCTCAAAGGAAGTGGGCCAGGGACAAACAATAAAATAAAATAAACTAAAACAAAGAAAGAGGTATCCGGTGTGTTTGTGACCTGGAGGCAAACCAAACATGAAGGTCACCAATTTTGTCATGAATACTTTACTTCTTTACCTGTAAAGAACTTGCTAAGTTTTGCAATTTTTCACCTACATAAGTGTTGTTTCTGTCAAGCCCCATACTTTCTTACTGGTGCAGTTCGGTTGGGATGAACACACTGCCAAAAACACACATGCATCAGTTCACAACTCACTGTGGAAGGCACTGCTTATCCCAGATCACCCATCAAATCCATATACACCTACTCATTGATTTGTTGTATGCCACAAATTTAGGGCCCAGATGAACCAGTGATTGTTGTCTTTTAATTTGCTTGCTTTCCCTTGCAACTATGCCAAGTCGACAGGGTTTTCACAACTGTGCCGGTGGTACTGTCAGATATTAATGTAGGTTTTCATACACACAATAAATTCACATACTCTGCTACATCAAATGAAGGTAGATCCTCTTCCGCACACTGTGCTGAGGACTCTCTTCAGCTCCAAATATGCACTCTCTGCTGCATGCGATGTCTCAGAATGCAAAACATTGAGATCCCAGGGGGCACAGTATAAAGAGGGGGACATTCAAAATGTTCACCAAGAATTCTGTAGTCTCGCAGGACTTTAGGAATGCACCATCCACTGCAAAACCACCAGTCATGCCATAATGCATTCAACGGAGTCATCCTTAATTCACACATTTGTGCAACCATCATAATATAAACAACATCAGCAAACTCCAGGAACAGCAACTTGTAACACTATCATTCCTGGTGAAAGATACCTTGTACAGCATACCCGTGCACTACAACACCCTGATACTCTTTGACTGAAGCTGTAGTGATGCACTGAAAATGTCCAAGTGGGTAAATGGGTGGGGCATGAGCGACTGTCATAGCGGTCTGACACTCTCAATCCCAGAACCCTAACACTGGCAGGAGAGCACCTTCCCAGGTTCTGGTGCTGACACAATCTGATACATGAAGAGTGAGATTTCTGAGTACTACATACATTACCCAAAATAGAAGAGAAGGAAATCAAGAGCAAAGTCATAATGGTAAAGAAAATTGGTGGATTGATAGACCTAAAACAATGAAAATGGATCAAAATATTGACAGAGGATTTCATACAGTACTATAACTAACAGCCTGATTATTTTAGTACCAACTGCTAAGTAAAATTAGCATATGTTGTAATTGTAAATTAATGTGATTTGACACAACATGACCTAAGAGTTAATGAAAAGTAGATGACCCAAAGGATTATACTGGTAGTTAGGAGACAGGAGATAGGGTAGACCCAAAGGATTATATTACTAGCTCAGGGTTTGGGGTTTGTGTCCTATACAAAACCCATATGCTAAGCACGAGACAGGAATGTGGTGAATACTATGCTATGAACAAAGAGATGTTTTGTTTATGTATTCACGCGTATCCAGTAAAAAATTAGATTTAATATGGGGCTGGTTTGGAAGAAATTGAAAAGTATTATAGTAGCATGTAGAGATACACAGATAGAGTGATTGGAAACAGATATTCATTACATATTGGCATAGTCAATTAGTAATATACTATGTAGGAAATACATTCAGATATTAAACATAATTCATGCAATAATATAATTCTTCACTAACTGGGCAGTCTCAGTAGAACAAACAATATACAGTATATTTGTGCTACAGATGCTTAAAATGCATATGGAATTGTATTTATAAGTGTACGGTAAAATCAATAAAATTTGTTAAATTAGAATCATTCATGCAAATATGTCAGAGTTTAATTATGTTTTTGGTTGCTTATGTATAGTTATATATATGTCTATATATTATGTTAGGAGGCTGTAATATATATTTTGACAAATTCTAAGGATAAATGCATATTTATATTCAGCAGCCTTAAAAAAGCTGGTTCTACAATGGTGAACTATGTTTTAACTGGAGGGTAGCTATATGATCATCTCACACGTCTGAACTAAATAAAGATTTGTTATTGAAGATTTCCGTCCATAATTTTTGTCATTTACCTATGGAGTATTATGATATTGTAGAAATTTGTGTTCTTTCCTGTACATGTAATGATGAAGTGGCTTTCCAGCGGATTCTCCAAATCTATTATAAATTCATTCCTGATATTTGGGGGAGGACAGCAAGGTGGGTAGTTGGGATTCAAATACTCTTTTGAGTTTCTTGTATTTTCTTTGGAGTTATCCTATCTAATTCAGATGCAATAGAGATTACATTTTTTACAATGCCAAATATTTATTCATTCTGCATTTTTGCTTATATTTTGAGTAGATTCACAACATTTGGTGGAATCAGAAAAATCCCCAGTAATGCTCATGGAAATCTTTAGATTTCCATTAGGGCTTCTGCTTCCATGCACTGTTTGCCATGGAATGTGGAGGTCTCTGTATTTTAATGCCCATTTTGCAAATTTACTGCCATCATTTTCACAGTAATATTTGTGGAAGTAAAGTTCATTAAGAAACCATTGTGAAAGTTGAGAATTATCCTCAAAGGTATATTTTATGGGCTTTCATCAGTTTCCTAATGGTTACCACCTACCTTTCATTTAGGAACACCCAAACCCCTTCCACTAACCTTACATTAACAATGACAGAAGATCTGCCAGTGGTAAGCATGGTGTAGGGTTAGAAAAAAGTGAAATCCTGATTTCATGTATAAGCTAGCATTTCATATTTTTGACCCTAAATCAAAAACCTTTAAAATAAGGGCACAAACGTCTAGCATTCAGAAACTGCAACCCATTCATATTCAGCTAACTTGAACCTCAACCACAGCCCCTTTATGGTCTCACAATCTTCTTGTCCATTCTCTAGTTCCATAATGCTTACTAGTCACTTCTCACTCCTCGGACTCTAACTTGGGTGATAGCCATTCTTCAAGGGCCAGAACTGAGCTTCATAACACCTCGTCACTGCTCTCTTGGCTCTTACCTGTACCTACACCATGCACAATTAGGAGTGATGCATTCATGCCTCAAGTCAGCTGCTGGACTCCAGACACCCACTCAATATCCATCCTAATATTACAAGCACTGCTGTTGCACATGGGAAAATATGATTTCACCTTCAAGTGCCATTAGCTGCCATATTAGAATCACTCAGGTAGTCTAGGGTGGCTGGACCATGGGAGATCATTGCTAATATTGGTCCAAATCACATCACTGTGTCATTTGAGGCACATTTCAGAAGCTGTGCCTCCTCCGCGTCCATTATAAGGTCTCATTAAAGCAAGTTGCAATGGAGTCCAGAAGGAATACTTTTTCTTCTGCATTAGGCTAGCTATGTTATAAAAACTAAATAAATGATGAATTTTAACTGAAATTGAACTGACCCCATCGGCAACTTGAATATGAATATCTACACTACACACTCACTTCAGTGGGAAGGCAACAAATGCCTGTTCACAACAGCCGTATAACATTGAAGACAAAATCACAGGAACCAAAAATCAACATTACATCACTATTCACAGATTGTAATCTAATTATCGGTTGAGGGGTTCGTAGATTCAAAACAATACTCTAAATGTAAGAACTTGAGGTATAAATCTACAGTTTTTCTCTTTGCAGCAAAATACATGGAATTTTCATATTTCTGAGCATATGCCTATCTCTGATTCAGTAGATTTTGCACTGGTTGAAAATTGTCAGCATTGTGATTAATGTGCACACGCAAATGCACCTTTTTCTTTTTACTTTTTTGCCTACAAAAATACAGGTAGAGAAATCTCATCCCCAAATCCTCCACAATATGTGATGGGTCTGGATGTTTTTCACACCCAATTTGCACACTTATGCAAGCCTTTTTTGTCATTGTGTGAAGAATGAATGACCATCAGCAAAGTTTGTGAACATGTACAAGGATGCAACCTTGAGGGTTTTCACTGATTTCCTAATGACCACTCCCTTGTTCCTTCACTAGGCACTCCCATGCTCCCACTCCTAACTTGAACTTTATTGCAGTAGACATTACTGTGTTGTAAATTCTACGTGTAAGCAAGTTCCCTCTGGAGGCATAAATGTCCCCAGATCCTGCTTATGTGAATCATGATCTTTACTTCATAATTTCAGACTGAAATGCTTGGAATTCTAAGTTACTCCCAAAAATAAAATGTAAATATTTTCCTCTTCTCGCCTTACATCTATGGTACAAGATTCACAACAGGGCATACTGGACAGCAGAATTATAGCATTCATGGGATGTGTTGTGCCTAAATGTTTGTACCTAAATCACTTGCTAGGGATAATGCTTTCTTGAAGATATTTCTGGCTGTGTATACACCCATTTTATATCTAAAATCACATCCATATATGTCTGACAATTTTAGGAGACATCATATTAATTCAAATCTGAGTATAACTGTATGCACATCAAGAAAAGAATAAATCAACTATCAGGCATGAAAATAAAATGCATGCCCACATAAACTGCTTCTGAAATGTACATTTTTTGACTCTCAAAAGCATAAAAAATGTTGGATATAGGCTAGAATTGCTTTTCAACAGTACGTTCTGATCTAGTTTCTTATGCAGGGCCAGGTGCTACTCAACATGAAAAGACAGTTGGCAGCTGCGGTTTTACACATAAAAGAGAAGTATTGCATTGCAGGAAGCCTATTCTAAATTTTACATTCTCAGGCAGCATTACCTACTCAGCTATTACTTACACAGAAATTAAATCAGATATGTGCAATTGAATCATGCAATAGTTGTTCGGGAGCTGTATTTTTGTCCATTCATTGTGTAGTCCAAGAAAACAAACTGTATTGAGGGGATGCCAGATTGCCATGCCAAATTTCTATAAGTTCTCCTTATTTTGCAGTTACTTGACACCTTGAATGCAATTGCAAGCAAATCAGAATGCTCTAGGAATGCATTGCGATAGTTATTCATTTAACAAGTGTTATTTCGCAGCTTTAAAACTATCCATTAGATGTAATGGCTTTTAAAGTTGACCTCCAAAGACTGGGTAGTGTGGACCATTTGGACATTTTTCTGAATTTTCAATAGTTTACATGCAATGGTCTAGCAGGTAGAAGGTAGCACTTGTTCCGGAATTCACCATCTAACCATGAGGAGCTATTTTGGGTGAGGAAAAGTTGGATGAATGCAGATTGTTAACATTGTCATTGAATAAACATGGAGAAAGACGCCAAGACCTTCATCAGATGAGAGGAGATTAGGCAAGAGAAACCCTAGGAAGCATCTCAGGGAGGTTAATGGAGCAAATTTAAACTCAGTGTCTTGCTCATTTTTTTTGTAAGAGACAAGCATCTCACAATGAGGAATCCCAAATTGCAAATTGTTGCTGCAGAGAACATTTTTTTAGGTTAGTGACCAGTTACTCAGTGGTAATGGCTTTTCATATAGCGTCTCATCTCATATAATTGGGCTTGGCTTGAACCAATGTATCTTTATCTGATAACGGTACACCCTCGCTATATCGCCAGACTGCCATTTTATCATGGACAATAAACTGCAGGGACCACTTCATAGTCTGCCAGTACATTACTATTAAGTAAAATCAAGGCAAGATAATTAAAAAGAAAATAATTAAGTTAAAACATTAAAACATAAGTGTTCATATTTTTTTTAATAATATGAATTAATGAGCGATTGGGGCTCCCCCTTAAAATAAAGGTTTATGCTCTTAAAACAATTTTTTCATTATTGACATGGATAGGAGTTACTCATTCAAAGGAATAAATTTAAATAAAAAGGAGAGTTTCCGGAGTGTCCACTCAAAAAATAATTTATTATTATATTATTATTACTTCTTTCATAATAGTTTGCTAATAATATAATGTATTTACTTGCTTCATTTTGTATTCAAAATGTACTTTTATTACGGTTAAATTCACATAAGGATACAAAGCCATCAAGACGGGAACCTTCGTTTATCTTGAAGACATGCTTACCATCTCTGGTGGTTCTCAGCACTAGAAGCCAGGACACAATCAGACTACAGACTAAGAAGTGTAAAAAAAGAAGAAAAAAAACAGCAGGCCTTTTCAATCTATGAGCCCAGGATCTGGAACAACATTCTCCTATCCATCAGGACTGCTCCAACACTGCTGCAATTTAGGGAGAATTTGAAGATTCATCTATTACCTCATCATGGTGCATTAACCATCCACAAGTCAGAATCCTCTCCTACTACTCATTGGCTTTATGTTTATCTTTGACCAGATACAGCGCTCCACTGCCTTTGGCTAGATTCCAGCAATAGAAAAACATTAGGCATAAATACATTCACATTAAAGTATAATAAAATATACTAATGTAATTTATTAAGGGTCAGGATTAGAAAATATGTTAGGTCTAAAATGCTTAATTAATTAAAATTAATTAATAGTAAAAAAAATATTTTAATGAATAAGATAAGATGAATAAGATTAAGTTAAAAAACAAATTAAACCACATAATATAGATTTGAAAGGTTACAATCACAGTTAAGAAGAAGCAATTAATCTATGAGTTTATCAATCAAAAATGTTCATCAGAGGGGGCGTGGCCAACCATCATGGCCGCGAAGACGTGACTTCGCTCGGCTCCGTGACAGAGCCCGGTGAGAGTGAGAATAGCTGGGCCCAGTCCCGAGCTGATGGCCAAAGGAGAGCGGGGACTGGACTTCTACTTGGCAGAGATCTTCCCTGGGCAGCCGATGCGGGTGAGCGGAGACCCGAAGCAGCGCTTTTTGTAAGCGTATCGGGACCGTGGCCGCCTAGTCAAAATGGCGGACGGATCCCATTGCAGATGAAATTGCTCGCTTCCCGCTGATCGGAAGGGGCTCGGGCGGCTGAGCGGCTCTCCTAAGACACCAGATGCCTAGCGGATGCTTGGGGACTCCACTTTTGCGGAGGCGACAGGCACAGGTGATCGGACTGAGTCCATGAGCTCCTGAAATGGCGGCCGTGTACAGCAGCAACACCCAGCAGCCATAGGAGGCTCCCCGGAGGCGCGGACCGCGTCGGCTCCCTGGAGGGGTTCACGCGGTGAGCTTTTGCCCCCCGGACGACTGTGCCTGCTGATGTGCGACCACGGGGCGGCAAACGGGCCCTCGGGCCGAAGCGGCCCAGGAAGGTGAGAGGGGCCTCTGCCCTGGGGCGCAAGTAATCGCTGGGGCTACAAGCAATGAGTGCGCAGAGCTACGGACAGGCAGAGAAGAGGGTGGTCTGCCTGAAACGACTGCGTTGGGCCACACTGCGTGTCGAGGGAGGGAAGAACCCCCAAAAGTGATGCCTGGCCGTCTGCCTGACCCTAAGATGGCACCGGCTGTCCTCCAGGCTGGAACATGTGAAGCCCAGCACGAAGAGTGATCATAGAGCCCGCGCTTTGCGTGGGAAGGGAAACGCCATACCTGAGCAGCCGCCAAAGAACCACGCGGCACGCCTGGAGGTGGGGGGGCGCCTTGAGCCTGGTGCCTTTCCAGATTTCTTTGGACGGAGCCGCTTTCCCCTCTTTTGACCCTGTGACGGAGGGCTGCGAGGTGTGGCGCGGTGCTGCCCCTATGCCACCCACAAAAGCTCAGCCCAACAAGGTCTCCAGCTACTTCGAGGCATCCTAAAAAAGGAGAGGTTCCATGACAGAGGAAGACACTCAGGAGACGTGAAGGATGGCGGTCACCCGGGAGGACCTTCTTGCAACCCTGAGAGACTTCAAAAGAGAACTTAGAGAAGACATAAAGGCAGACATAGGAGCCTCCTTTGAGTCCTTTGAGTCCTTCAAATCGGAAATGGGCACTAAAATTATTGCACTTCAGGCAGATGTGGACTCGGTTGGGGTGCGCACCCTCGACCTAGAAGCAAAATGCCAAGATCTGGAAGGCCGAATCCAACCACTAGAGGAGGGGCGGAATCCCTTACTGCTCAGCTGAACTCAGCGCTTCTTAAGTGTGAGGACCTGGAGAACCGCTCCCGGAGAGAGAACATAAGGGTGCGGGGCCTGGAGGAAGGGAAAGAGGGAACGGACATAGAAACCTAAATGGTGAGCCTATTCACCAGCATTTTAGGTGAGGGGGCACGTGAAGTGGTTCTGGAACGTGTCCACAGAGTGGGCCCGGTTTTGCAGGGGAGGAATCAACGCCCGAGAGACATTCTAGCCAAATTCACCTCCTTTAAGGGCAAGGAACTGGTGCTCCGGAAGGCCCGAGACCGAGACCTGGTGGAATACCAAGGTGCGACATGTGCACTATTCCAGGATGTAGCCCAGGCCACGCTGATGCGATGCCAACAATTTCGACTGATCACGTCTGCCCTGAGGGAGCGCCACATTAGATATTGCTGGACCTACCCCTTCGTCTGACTTTCTCCTACAATGACAAACACCAGCATTTCACGGAGGTGGAGGGGGTGGCGGCCCTGCTCAGTCTGGGGAGCTCTTCGTCACACACAGAGACAACACCAAGGGAAGGCCCCACCGACAGGCCCCCAGGCCTGGGAGCTACGGGGGCCTGGCAGACACCTAGGAAATCAAACAAGAAATCATCGTGATGAGATTCCAGGCCCATCTCGCTCTTTGTTCAGCCTACAGAAGTGTCTGTCTGCCAAGGCAGGCGAATGATGATATTGAACCCTGTCCGAGTTGTTTGGATCCCTCCTTGAAAGGGGACAGGGCCAGTGAAAGGATCTCCTTCCCATTGAATTGTCCACCTCCTGTTGGCGCCAACTGGTTTCCATTAGCCGACAAATGTCGCCTCGCTGGCCAGATCTTAGGAATAACTATGCCAGGGACAAGATCTCCCGGAGATCTCTCACAGGGCTCTGGGTGCGGGAATGGTCTTGCCCCAGTAGCTTCCCGAAGATACGGTCCTAAGGGACCTTGCGGACTCTTGAACAGTTCATGTTTTTCGTTCATGTAGTTGTGCTGTTACATGTTTTACCCAGGGATCACAACCTAAACGTGATGGGGAGGTGCGTGGAGGGGGGGGTTCCCCGCTACTGTTTATGTCAAGACGAAGGGGCAGATGGGGGTTAAATTAATGTCATGGAATGTTAGGGCCCTCAACTCCCCTAACAAAAGGCAACGCTTCTGGAAGTTTCTGGGGGATCAAGGTCCACAGGTGGTGGCTGTGCAGGAGACTCATCTTAAAAAGGGGGAGGAAGCGCGGCTGAAGCATAAACATTATCCCTTGATATTTCGGGCAGCTAACCCCAAAAAGCAAAATGGAGTTGCCCTGTTGTTCCATTCCTCAGCTCATTTTCACCTTGAAGCCTTGAAAAGCGACAAGGAGGGGAGGTTTATTATGGTGAGAGGCTTGCTACAGGGAAGGCCCTGCACGATAGCCGCAGTGTATGCGCCTAATATAGGACAGGCAGAGTTTCTCTCTGACTTTCTCTTGTCCCTAGCGGGATTCGCCTCAGGGAAAATTGTCCTCATGGGTGATTTTAATCTCATCTGGGACCCCCAGATGGACACTACGCATCCACAGAGAGGGGTGTTCAGCAAGGATCTGAAACTATCCATGCACCAATTGGGCCTTCTAGACATCTGGAGGACCCTGAATCCCAGCATGTGTGACTATTCCTTCTTTTCACACGCCCACAGGACATACTCGAGAATAGACCACATTTTTCTTAGTCAATCACTTATTCATATGTGTACGGCCTCCCTCTTCCTCCCCATAGCTATCTCAGACCATGCTCCCATGACCTGTGTATTAAATTGGCCTGCCCCACGCTCTAAATTGACCAGATGGTATTTCCCAGAGGTGTTGTGCAGAGACAGACTACACAGAGATGACATCTGTAAAGCTATTAGGGACTTCTTCACTATTAACGATCCAGCGGATACATCTGCCGCAAACAACTGGGATGCTTTTAGGGCTCCAAATGAAGGAACGGTTGGTGTTGGAACAAGAGTTGCTCAAAGCGGAAGACACACATAAGGCTACACCCTCAGTTCTGGCCCTTAGAAGGGTCACAGCACTCAGGGGGAAGTTGAACGCCATCTACACTAATAGAGCGGAAAAGACGATATTGCGGCTCCAGGCCCATGGGTACGAGGGCAAAGATAAGGTGGGCTCTCTCTTGGCAAGTCAACTAAGGGCTAAACAGGAGAAAGATTATGTAAAGCAAATCATTGACAGGAATGGGGTCACACATTCCAGTGAGGAGGGGAAGGCCAGAGCGTTCCACGATTTTTATAGCACACTATACCAGGAAGAACCTCCCCGAGTGTCGGACCAGACGCAATACCTAGGTACCTTGGAACTTCCTCAGGTCCCGGCATCAACCAACGAGGAGTTGGGCTGCGCCATAACCCAGGAAGAAGTGCAGGTAGCCATTGACTCACTCAAGCGACATAAAGCCCCGGGCCCAGACGGGTTCACGGCGCAGTTCTATCGAACTTTTGTCGCTGACTTAGCCCCTCAGCTCACTGTCCTATTCAATGATATTGCGACATACCAAGCGGTCTCGCCCTCTATGGGGGAAGCCCTGATATAGATAATCCTGAAGGCGGGTAAAGACCCTCAGCAATGTTCCTCCTTCAGGCCTATCGCTTTGTTAAATTTAGATGCAAAACTTTACTCCAAAATCCTGGCCACTAGGCTAGAGAAAATTCTACCTACTCTGATTCACCCCGACCAATCAGGGTTTATTAAAGGGCGCCAGACCCACGACAATATTCACAGGGTATTTCACCTTATAGATAAGGCCCAGAAAAAACGGATCTCGGCGGCCCTCTAATCGCTTGACGCAGAGAAAGCCTTTGACCGGGTCAACTGGGCCTTCCTGAAGCTCTCTCTGCGTCGATACGGGTTCTGCAAGCCCTTCTTGGGGATGGTAAGAGCTATTTTAGTGCCCCGAGATCTAGGGTTTTGGAGAACGGAGTGGCCTCTGATTTTTTTTAACTTAGCTAGAGGTACCAGACAGGGCTGCCCCCTCTCCCCGATGCTCTTTGCCCTCAGCATCGAACCTTTCGCAGCTAGGGTGCGAGCAAACCAGAAGATTAGTGGAATTCGGTTTTGGACAGATGACCACAAAATTTCGTTGTTTGCCGACGATGTACTCCTGCCAATAACTAACCCGGTGGCCTCCCTGATCGAAATACACCAGGAGCTACTGCAATTTGAAAGGGTTTCAGGCTTTAAGGTTAACCTCTCTAAATCCTTTGTACTAAACTTAACTTTGCCCCCAGAGGTGCAAAGAACGGTTGAGGGGATGTCTTCCTTTCGCTGGGCACGTAAGGCAATTACATATCTTGGGGTACAAATCACCCCCAAGTTGAGCGATCTCTATAAGGCTAACTTTCCCCCATTGCTTAGACAACTTAAAACTGATTTTAAAAAATGGAGCGCAGCCTATATCTCCTGGATAGGTCGAATCAACACAGTAAAGATGAACGTGCTTCCACGCCTCCTCTATCTTTTCCAGGGGCTCCCTATTGTTATAGTGAGCCTCAGCAAGGCCTACCAGTGCTTAGGGGTTCTCCCTTCTCTGCACAGAGTCCTCAGACACTTAGGAAGAAGTTGGCACAGAAACTGAAATATAAAAGACAGAGTTTATTAAACCTTATAAGGTGGAGCTAACATTCACACATCACCCTTCAGTAATGCATGAAGTAGCACACTGAATGGAAGGATCCTGGTCCTTTTATACCCACACAGGGGCTCAAATGAAGGCGGTACAAACACAAATGCTGGTTGTAGGTACATATAAGGTCATACAGAGAATGCACAGTCGACAAGTGGGTGGAGCTAACAGTTTCTACTTTTAGTAGACACATCCTGACATTTATAAACTTGAAACAGCTGCAAGCTCAACTGAGCATGTGCAAAGCAAGAGGAACTAAAGTTAACTTGTCTCTAGGCAGATTTCAAGAGCAGTTAACAGGAAGGTAGGACAGAGCACATGGCGAGCACATGGTAGCACATGGCAGCCAAAATGGCTGACAGAAATACAAAATGGATTCCACAAAGCGGACAATTTAGCCTCTGAATACAGGCTGTCTTTAGCCAATGCTTAACTTAAGTGCTGCCAAATTACAACAGACGGCCCTTTCAGCATTGGCTGAAGACATTCGTTTATCTGGGGTAATCTAAATATTCATCCCGTACATCTATTAACATTATTTCGGCCACCTCTTTATTCAACATTTGTTGGGCCTTTGTTTCAGCAACGTTCCCTCTTCCCAGGTATACAAGCAGAGATGCAAATGGAGCAAAGCATTGGACCACATTGGATACATACACAGCATGTAAAAGTATTAATCATTACACACAGGATAGTCAGTAGCTTCCAGCTCCAAGCAGAAACAAGAGTCCAAAATCATCTAGTCTAATTCTAAGTTTCAGGGCTCTGATGTATTTCAGTGACTATCTATTTCAATTAATAGCCAACAGCACATACTTAATAAAAACATTTTCAATAGACTTTTCCAGTATTTCTTTTACGAGGGCTAAAATATCAATTTAATATATTTTTAGGAGGAGGGCAAAGTAATATTTGTCAACTGCTCAGGAAAACATTTTTCGTGTAGAATAAGCATTATAAGTAATGCAAATATTAAAGAAGTCAGACAGATTATTACAAAAACCATCCTGGCTCCAAAGGACCAGGAGGACCACACAGGGCCATAGGAATTAGGACAAGGAGCCGCAAAGGGCTGCTCCTCCTCAAAAATGGGACGACCAAAGGGGTACATTACTAACAAAAAAAAGAGTCCTTGGGAAATTTTAGCTGCTGTGGAACCAGCCAGAGGGGAGTCTTCTCCCTGTGTCCGTTTGAGCCTCACAGGCAGGCTCTTGTTGTTCCCACGGTGGAGCTGCACAACTCGCAACTCAAGAATCACGGAGAAGGAAAAGTCTTTCTTTCAGGATAGGGCAATCACCCCCCAGGGCAAATACCCTCAATGATCCTGTCCAGTGTCTCAGGCAGTGCACCAGTTTTCTTCACTTTAATCTAACAGGCACCAAGGGCATAGCACCTGTACCCTAAACTCAAGTCCTTCCCTAACTCCTATATTGCACCTCTGGCGCACTGCTCTTTTGTTAGGGCCACAAATTGTACCCAGTGTGCTCGGGCATCTCTTGATCAACAAACAAAGGCGTAGACTTGCATTCACTTGGGACCAGGACTCAAAGGCCTGAAGCAACCCTTGTTTCAAAGGGGTCACCTCAAGCAAAAGCCTCCTTGCCGTCCTTGTCGTTCTGTAACTCTCTCAGCTGGGCATCAAAAACTGGATCCACACAAAGATTTCTTCATCCTGATTTGTAACCCCGTCTTTCGCCCAAGACAGTGGCAGGGGTACACACTTCACGTCCCAGTGCTTCCGCCTTCGCTGAGGTCCTAGTTGCCAGCAACGCCTGTGCTGGTTACCTTCACTTTGGCTTCAAGCTGCAGTGGCGCTGACTCCCCAGGCTGGATCTGATGTCCGGGCCCCTCTGGCAATGGTTGTAAGGCAGCAAATATCTATTGGTGGACAGAACAAGAGGTCTTTAGACAAGGCACAGAAATAATCTATCAACAGAGAGGATAGTCTCAGAATACTTTCTTAGTCCTGGGGCGCCCCATACATTAGCAAGCCACCCAAGAGCCACTTCATCTATCTGAGAGTAGAAAACCCTGGACCTATTGGCAAGTATAAAAGGAACGTTTTGGTGAACTGACAAGAGTAATACATCACCCAATCCCAAACAGCCAAGGAAGTCTGTGTTCATTTACTAAATTCTGAGGAAAAGAGAAAACAATACAGACATACTCCAAATACTTACATTGGTGTATTCCTATATTACCAATCTGAAGAACCCTCAAGAAAAAGGAAATGTTCTACACTTTTACTCATAGATTTTACATTACTTGTACAGGACTGCAGACACTTGTAAAATAATTTCTCTTACATGTTATGCTTAGGACCATGCTCTCATGTTATAGGTGCAGCAGGAAAATCTAAAACTGCTAATTTAACAGGGATTCTTATTGCAAAAAGAACTAAACTTCAACATAGTGAGTACATTTTCTCCAGCAGAACATGTTATGACAAACAAATTCCTATAAAACAATATTTTCCTTCAAAATGTTTGCTAAGGATCACATGAGCGTCTTTCCTGCATTGTACTTTTCACGATCTGGACTATGCAACATCATTTTCAAAAGGAAAAAAAAAACCCTATCTCCAGCTCTAATAAGGGCTGTCAGCTTATTGACAGAGACTAGCTAATAAAAGACTAGCAATGCCCTTGCAAAACTGTATAGAACATGAGAATAACATAAACAATAATAGTGTTGCCACCTGAGATTTTTGAACAGAAACCGCCACTATACAGTTCTCCTTAAAGATCAAATAAGGGAACATCAATCTGTTCTACTCATTCTTTCATACAGGATGGGCAGTAACATAGCTTATGTGTTTCATCTGTTTATTAATTCTAACAATTTTAAAACAGTATTACAGAATAGCCAATAACTATCTCATGGCTATTTCCTAGACAGCTTAGACAGACTCAAAAAAAGTGAGAAAAAGAAGAGAGAAAACATAATTTTGCCTACCCTTAATTTGTAGAGGAGCTAGCCTCCTTCCCCATTTTGACAGAAGGAAAACCTGAAACAGGTTTTACTTCTGTCAACACTTTCAACCCCTATTTGTAGCAACTGGGCACAAACAAACTTGTAGGAGATATCTTAGAAAGTGGCTATTCTCTGATTCAAGCACATCGAGTACTGTAGAAAGCGTCAGCAACAAATGTATCAATTCCTTGAGCAATTGTACTTGATTAACATGAGGGCGCATGAATGCAAACTAAAATCCATTTCCTCCTTATCGTAGCCCCTACACAGTATTCTTTAAACTAAAACCATTATTTTATATACCTGGCAGATCAATGCTCAACTGAGGGCTGTTTTCCTTTGTTTCATATGACTGCGCTAAACGTGTGTTTGCCAAAAATAGGAAGCAAAGCTTCTCTTTCTCTCTTTGCGCTATCATCTCGTCTTTCAAAAACTTTTCGAAGGTCGAAGTGTCCCAGCAAACATTACCCTTCACCCTGCTAAGTTGCTAAATGCAGAACTCCGACCTTTGACCCGTTCAGCAGCTGTTCATTTTGTTTGTGCAAGGCTTGCCATGCGGTTTTCGTAATGCAAAGCAACTCTGGAGAATCACAGCTAAAAAGCAGTCCTGTCCGATCCGTTTGAAAGTAATTTAAAGGTAGGATAATAACGTCTGCTCTTCTGTATACTTATTTTCATTTATGTACAGTGTGTTGGGTGCAGTAGGTCAGCTGTTTGTTTTATACTTGCATATACTTTATGGAAGCCTGAGAGCACGTTAAAACTGCCTTGAGTGGTAGAACTGCCTGTAAAATTGTGAATTTAGCTCAATTTCGACTTTGGTGGTAGGGGCACTCAAAAATGAATATCCTACAATATTTTTGCACAACAGGAATCCCCAGAGTGTTCTCTAGATAGCCCAGGAATGGGAAATCAGAAATGTATAAGATATACCCCTACAAAAACGAGTTTTGTACGGCTGGGCAAAGTGACATCTCACATCTAAGTTCCCTCTTTATTGCGGTACAGCACTGCTCAAATTCAACTCCGATACTAGGAATTCACAGTATGACGATTAGGCTTTATAAAGATGAAAAAACGAATCCAAAGCATCCGTGTCCAACAATATATTTTTTTCTCATATAATTAATTTTATTTATTTTTTTAATCAAAACCAACCATTTTGATGATTCCACATCTGAAAAGTAAGCTTCATTCGTAGCCCATCACATTCAAACACATTCATTCATAACCCCAAGCACAGAAGCCTCACTTGAAACATGAAAAGTCTGCGCCACTTTTTAAAAGGACAGTTATCATTTAACATCAGAACCACAGATGTACCCATGAAAAAAAGGCATTAAGAAAGGAAATCCCCACTTTCAATTCTGTTCTCTGTTATCCAAAACAACGAAACTGGTCTTTTGAAACTTCCAAAATAATGCAGGCCCCCATACCAGCCCTACACTGACTTAAAATTTCGCTGACTCAGCATTCCTGTCTGTGGCCGTGATCAGGAATAGCCATATGCTATCTATGCAGCTGTTGCCCGTCAGCAGGCGTCGAACTTTCACGCCTTTCTCAGGAAAAAACCCCTTCACCATTTGAAACACCCTGACAAAGCCAAATCCCCATTTGCTGTGTCAAACAGTTTCCCCTCAGCTAGTCAGTTTAAACACAGCTGTTGGAAAGCTCCTTTCTCGGGTGCTGAAAGAAAAGCATGTCACAGTCTATTTAAAAACTGAGGCATTTCAATGCAGTCAAATCTATCTTTCTATAATGTGTATTTAGTTCATCAACGACCAAATTCACTCATATGATGTGCATGCCTTTTAATGTCTAATACAATGTATTTAAGAAAATGCTGTAACGTGTATTTTAGTCTATTGATTACAAAACACACAATTTCGTTTTTATTCCTCTGTATGAGGCTTATTTTAATCCTATTGAATACGAATTCTAATTTTATCTTTAGCATTGTGGCAATTTGCACACATGTACAGTGTCGTACTCTGTCAATTTAATAGTAACATGCAGCTGTTTAGCATATGTTATATAATTCGTTTCTGGATTTTTATTTAATATGTAAGTAACTAAATGACATTTTGCATAACAGAATGATGACAGCAAAAAAACATAAACAAACTCATTGAGCTCATTCAGACAGTTACAGAAGGGGGTCATACACGCAGAGTACACAACACAGCGCGCTTAAAGCTAGACATTCTTTCACAAAGAGTACTCACACAAGTATTACCAATGTCAAACCACAAACCCCACATAAACATTGAAACACATATTTAACCCACAAATCAATACTTAGGACAGCTTACAAAGTGTACGCAAGACCAACCTATTTGTAAATACTAATTGTAAGTCATATTTACAAGAAGAGCTCTCAAAAGTAGCCCAAAAAACTGTTCCATGGTCAAGAAGCCAAAATACACCAAATTCGCCAGTTTTGGCTGGTAGAACACTCAAAAAGCGCTCTGCATATCACCACTTATGAATGTTACTAAGTGCGCAGATCCGGATCCGCTCCATGTACACATTTAGTTCCATGGGGCACCCAGTCACCAAGGAAGAAATATCTCCCTACTACACGTAAACCCACCTAGGTATCCCCTCCGAGGGGAGTCAACTAAGTACTCACCAAATCCACATCGGTACCTCCAAAACAGCAACACTCTCTGCGAAGTGTACTGGAAACAGGCATGCCAAAAATAGTGCAGAATATGCAGTATTATAATCAAAGTAGCGCTTAAGGTACTCTTTGTACGTTGCGCTGTTCAAACAATTTCAAATAGAGAAAAATCTCCTCATTACCTGCCTATATGAATTGCAATGCATATATAACTTACAAAACAAATTCCAAAATTGGCCAATCATACAAACAAAGCCACAGTAAGTGTTACTAAAACTACCTTACCAATCAAAGGCATCAAACCAACAGCAAGTGCCGCAAACGGCTCTTACCAATCAAATGGTGTCCAGATTCCAACTGCCAAGTTCTCAAATTGACCAAATGGTCACTGCACGGCAAATCAACAGAAGAGATCTCAGTCAAGGACCGGCGCCGCCGGGATGGTCAGATCAGAAAGAAAGGAAAAACGCCATGGGTGCCAAGACTCAGGTCTCCTCAGGCAGCGATCGCGTCCAAGAGCGAGATTCCAATCCTTCATCTCGACCAGTCCTTCGGGCATCCGAGTCACTGATGAGTCCCACGTTGGAAGCGCCAATTTGTTGTAGTGAGCCTCAGCAAGGCCTACCAGTGCTTAGGGGTTCTCCCTTCTCTGCACAGAGTCCTCAGACACTTAGGAAGAAGTTGGCACAGAAACTGAAATATAAAAGACAGAGTTTATTAAACCTTATAAGGTGGAGCTAACATTCACACATCACCCTTCAGTAATGCATGAAGTAGCACACTGAATGGAAGGATCCTGGTCCTTTTATACCCACACAGGGGCTCAAATGAAGGCGGTACAAACACAAATGCTGGTTGTAGGTACATATAAGGTCATACAGAGAATGCACAGTCGACAAGTGGGTGGAGCTAACAGTTTCTACTTTTAGTAGACACATCCTGACATTTATAAACTTGAAACAGCTGCAAGCTCAACTGAGCATGTGCAAAGCAAGAGGAACTAAAGTTAACTTGTCTCTAGGCAGATTTCAAGAGCAGTTAACAGGAAGGTAGGACAGAGCACATGGCGAGCACATGGTAGCACATGGCAGCCAAAATGGCTGACAGAAATACAAAATGGATTCCACAAAGCGGACAATTTAGCCTCTGAATACAGGCTGTCTTTAGCCAATGCTTAACTTAAGTGCTGCCAAATTACAACACTATCATACCTGAAAAGGGGTTATTTCCAGAGCTGAAGTCCATGATCATTAACTTCATATGGCAGGGGCAAAGAGCACGTCTCTCTCACCGCCTCTTGACGAGGCCTCGCCTCAAGGGGGGCCTTGCTCTCCCAGACTTTTTAATATATTACAGAGCGACCCAACTGAGGGCCCTGGGCGAATGGTCAATGAGGGAGTCGGAGAAATTGTGGCTTCACATTGACAGGCAGGTGACGGGTAGAACCATCTGGTACTTACTTTGGCGACAGAGAACGGACCGGTCAGCCATCGCTTATTGTGCATACCCACAGCAACGACCCTCCAGGTATGGGACACGGTGACCAAAAACCTACCGTTCACCACGTTTCCATCATCCTATACTCCCATCCACTTTAGCACTGCCTTCCCCCCAGCGCTGCATGAAGGGCCCTTTGATCATTGGAGGGACGGAGGTTACCTCATGATTTCCGACCTCTTCACTGGAGGGAAAATTCGCTCCCTCCCAGACTGTGTAAACCATTTTCGGCTCCCACCAACTGAAGGCTTCCATTATACACAGTTAGTACACTGGGTTCAGCAGCCACAGATGCGACAGGCAGCCACTAGAGAACTGCTCCCGTTAGAGAAATTCATCCAATCTGGCAACACAGGGAGGCGTTGCATCTCCTTTCTCTATACACTCATGCTTACACTGGGCTCCCAGCAATCACTGCGCCACGAAGCATTTTGGGAGGGCATTCTGCCAACTGCGCTATCAGACAAGCAATGGGGAAACCTGTATAAAGATATAGCGAAATACAATCGATCCATGTTTTTGAGAGAGGCCCACTATAAAACGTTATACGACTGGTACCTCTACCCACAAAAACTACATTACATTCTTCCCAACACTACTGATCGCTGCTGGAGAGGTTGTGGCCTTCTGGGGGATTTTAAACACATATGGTGGGATTGCCAGGCTATACAGCCCTTTTGGAAGGAAATACTCTCCCAGATTAAGCTAATACTGGGGTGCCTGATTGGCGACTCCATGGAGCATATACTCTTGGGGGTTCGCAACCCAATTCTAAAATATCAGACTCAGGGGGACTGATCCATCATGTGGCTGTGTCTAGGTGCAGCCAGGATGGCTTTGGCAGCAGCCTGGAAGAAACCTGAAGCTCCCTCACTCACACAATGGCATGCCCGCTTATGGCGCGCATTGGCCCTGGAACGATTGTCCGACATCGTTGATGACTCTCGCAAGGGCTTCGACTATGTTTGGAACCGCTAGTAAGCTACTTATCGGAAGGACTCCCTCTATTTGCATGCAGCCCCAGGCTAAGGGCATTACATCTCTTCCTGATTTAAAAATGGATTCCCCTCCACTGAGGTAGGAGCCCGGGTGTCTCCCCCCACATGTGAGCCCTCCTGCGCGGGTCGCGGGGGGCCTGCTTCTCGACTCCTCTCCACATATAAGACTATAAGCCTGTGTTTCCCTGGGTTTGGTTGGGTTTTTTCTTTTTTCATTTCCTTCTTTTCACTTATTATTGGTGTTTTGTTTTGCTACAAATGAAGACGTTCAAATAATTTAGAGATCAGCTCTTGGGCCCTGCGCTCCACTGGTTCAGAGATTCATATGTTCACATTTGGATTCAGCACAGGGTTCTCCTCTCTGATTTGTTCAAGGGAACAATCCGAAACGCACTATGGTTTTTACAAAATGTTTGTAATATTTTAATAAAATTCAATAAACAGATGTTGACAAAAAAAAATGTTAATCAAAAAAGTTAACATAATTATAGGATTATTCTAGTGTGATCAATATAGTTGTGTACAAAACATTAAAAGCTTACTGAACTGATGTAGTGACCACAGTGTAATAATAGGCCTATGTAACATACAGCCCTATGTAGAAATAGCCAGAAACAACACATTGTTTTTGTAAAAGTGCTTCAACCTCACAACACACAAAACTGTTAGCATTTTTTGCGTTTTAGTAACAAACACTTATTGCGGATGGAAAGGTCTGTAATTCCATAAAAATCAATGACCCGATGTGCAGGCTGTTTTTTCCCTGTGTGTGGATGCAAATGATCATAGTTCCTGACAGGTCTGTCGTGCCTCACATGGGTGTCCTAAGGCAGGAAGATTCTATGTGAAGCGATTAGTTGTTACCCACTAGAGAGTGGGAAAGGAAACACTTCCTTTTGTTTATATTACCCTCACACACCCTAGTGGTGTCATGCTTCATCATCGGGTCACCCTGACCCCTATAAGTCAGGGTGGGCTCGACCGTATTCCAGGGAGCTCTTGGTGAAAAATAGCCAGGGGGAGTTAAAGATTAAAAATCCGCCAACAGATCCCGGTATCCCTTTATTCGTGGATCTGCTAGGGATATTAAAATGCTCAACAAGGGGTGGTCAATGGGATTTTTATGGTCCTATGACCCTAGTGCCAACATGTTTCAGTCCTTATTTGGCCAAAAGGTCCTGGACTTTCATCAGGGCAAACGAGGGATATGCCCTATTCTACATTTATATCTTAAGGGCAGAAAGCTGCTCCTTAAAACGAACCGACCAATTTGTCTTTTACATTTTTTTTCTTTACTCCATCTGTAAGTAAAAGAAAAAGAGAAGATCATAGTATAATATTTTTAGTATAAGCTCAACACTTCCCATATGTGATGTGCTAGTGGTGACACCCGTGCTGTCAGGGCGATAGGGTGTGCCGGTGACATCACTCAACATACCTAAATAGTATGTGTTTCCAGTAGCATATATCAATACCACATGCAACCAGGTGGTATATATAGTGATGTGGCGATAGTGATTGCAATCTGTCGATACTCACACTTCTGTGCGTGCGTGGTCACATAAGAAATTCACTCTCGTGTCACTCCAAAAAAAAACACACCGTGCTAAAATCAATCTCTATGGTTATTCAATCATACGCTTCATGCAAAGCTTTCTCCCTTACCCCTCTTAGGGAGAGTATGTACATCACTGAGGATTCCAGGATCAAGAGGGGTAGCCCTTTAGTCAAACTCTGTTGGTGTTCAAGACATACCCCGTAGAAAACAGTGACCGGCGTAGGCGAGGGAGAAAAACAAACATAGCGGCAAACAAGAATGCCATGAATGAATTGCCTCGTAATTTGGATCGATCAAGCCGTACCTGTATTGTAAGTTTTGTTGTTGGCTGTCCCATATACTTACACCATCAAGGGTCCTGCCCCGCGTTCATACCTATCGTATCGGAGTCCTCGGACTTGCGCCTCGATACTGGGGATGTGCCAGATTAAATTGCCTGGCACTTAAGACTAATAGCCCCACATCAGTACCAAAGATTATCATCTCTGACTGAGACATTTCCATTATACAGTTCACTTACTATTCATATTTGACAAATGAAAATTCTTTGCATTAAAAACCGCACCACATTTTCACATACGATCTTCCTGCCTTAGGACACCCATGTGAGGCATGACAGTGAAAGTCTGCGTTTGGCAGGTGGCAGGTAATGTGATATACAGCATGGATCCCTCTGCATCAAACTCTAAGTGACTCCCTTACTTACCATACGATTAACGATCACTTAGATCTATAGGGGTGTGCGAAATGAGTGTAATTTGCTTTTGTCTAGTTATGCAAAAAAAATAAAAAAATGGAAAATCATGCATAATTACACAAAAGGAATCTCCAGCATCTTACATTAAAATATGATGCCAGAGATACATTTCCTATCCAATAAATAGAGCAAACAGCAATTGGGAGGCTATTTTGTTTACTCCTGCATAAATATTTCTCAAATTCCCATAAATACTGCGTTGGCCGAAACTCGTCATGATCGACTTTGCACCGAACTGAAAATAAATTGCTACACTGGGCACTAAGCAAACGAAGTTGTCTGTATCTCTTTGAGTGCGCGAATGCACGATGGAGTGGTAATTGGATATATGTGCACAAGTAACAAGAAGCTCCGTCCCTGTTAATTAGCTGAGGCCTCCCTGCAGGGTTGGTGGCTCCCGACGATGGAGGTGTTTTGTTTGCATTTGCGATAAATAAAATGCACAAAGAATTTGGAGTCTGTGCCCGGGTCTGAGTTTAGTTGATCCAACGGGATATACAATCAAAATATGGTTTGTACTTTTTAAGGAAGGTCCCTAGAGTTCTACCTGTATCCAATATCTACTCACACGTCAGAAGTAATTTCAGACCTATCTTAATAGCTAAACTACAATTGGTAAGATCAAAGACACTTTCCAAATTTTCTACAGGAGTAATTTGTCTGCCAGTCAGCCAGTTTTATACTTCATCCAGTGTTGTAAGAGAGATGGTCTCAAAGTAGAATCAAATTCTCTCCTTTAAGCCTGGTTTGTTAAATGCACTAGGATTTGCAATGTACTGTGTATATATACTAACAATTCCAGGTCTTTGGGCCAGTAGATGCCCTGATTTTTCTCAAAAACAATTTAATCTTTTTAATAAAGTCCTTTTTTGAGTTTTTGGTGGCATAGATGGCCTACATTTGATTTTCCTTCTATTAATCGAACCAAAGTAGTGAACAGCCTTTTTTGAAATGTTGAACTCATAGGGTATATTGAAGAGATTATAGACAGATTATGAGTAGCGGAAACCAGGAAGGAATCCATTTGGATGTTGTAGTACGGAGAAAAATAATTAATACAGCTCCCGAAGGATTTTGATATTGTGAGATATTAACAATTCTGAGAACTTTTTATTAATTTGTACATTCTGGTCTTACAAAGTGATTCTGTGTCTTTCGTTGTATCAGTAATGCAATTACAATTACCACATGAAATCAATGGACTGTCATAACTGGAAAATGCAATTATCAATTTGGTCTGTGTAAGCAAAGACGCCCCTGTGAAGTTCATATTTGAGCCTTTACACATTTACATTTTCTCTTTGCTTTGGATTTGATAAATCGACATATCTTATTTGTGATAGCTATAACACCTCCTCCTATAGCAGATCGACCAGCCACAGAGACAGACAACTACCAACTACGTTTGCTAAAATCATGCTAGTGTCAGTTTTAATTATATGGCTATACATGGTTACATTTATAACCTCACATTAACTTTCCATTTTTCAGTGAATTTCTGTTTTTGTATTATATTCTAAATTGGACCAGTCCACAGCACTCTTCAAGTACCCAACCCCCACTGCACAAGGCCTTTGACTATGCACAGTTGGGGTTTGCTGCACTCCAATCCTCAGTAGGCGATCAACCCCCTGCTGTGCAAAGCCTCTAGCTGTGTGCAGAGGAGGTTGGCCACTGGGTCTGCACCCAATCCTTTGCGGGAGTCTCTCTGTGGTCACCCAACCACCACTATGCACAAAGTACATAGTGAGGTTTGCCCACAAAGGTTGACTGTTTTCAAGCTGGGCTACTTGAATTTTGAGATTCTATTGACTCACTTACAATATAATCCATCATCTGCTGCATAATTTGCAGATTCTTAAAATAAAGAAATTGTTAGCACGCCTTTATAGTTCGAAAAAGTTGAATTTAAGTACAAATATAAATATTGAATACACAGGTGTGCTTCTCTCCACCATTCATGCATCTTAAACAGATTTTTTCCGTCCTAAAACGGCGAGATAGCACCCAGGATGATAATGGAGCACCGTTGAGTGAGAAAGGACTATTAAAAGGGTTGATTTACAAGGGAACTTTCAAACAACACAGGAGTCATGTTTCCGAGGATGAATGATCAATAGAAGCATTGGAAACATTACAGAAATAGAATCAGTTGACATGTTGCAACAATGCATGTAAATATTGTGAATACGTTAAACTCATGACGTCAGGACTCATGTTCGTTTTACTTTTGTAAAGTGTCCGATTGAACATTAATAGCAGCATAGGTCATGTTCGAATTGCCAGGCGCTTAGTGGGGAGTGAAACGATTTTGGCGCGTAATATAATTGGAAGGCATTGAGGGAACTACTGTATCGGCATATAACCAGTGTACATAGAGTAACTTTGTATGCAATCAGGAAGATTGTTACACCCACGTTGATAATACTTATGCAGTTTTACTCGCACAGAGCATTTGGCACACGTATTAGTGTGATTATTGGTTACCTTCATTGTTCAATGGATAGTGTTGAGCGGGGAGCGAACTTCTTTGTACACAACACCAATTGAAAGCATTGTGGGAATTGTAGTACTGTCAGTGACAGAGTAAGGTTTAGGGATAACAATGTTTAATGGAAGCTTTTTTACAACATGTGACCGATCGCAGGATGAAAGTGGGGGTTGATGAATTCATCACATAAGGCAATGTGGGTAAAGTGGTATTTGTAGCGAAGGAGCAGGATTTAAAGATAGTTAGGTATGGAAGTTCGTTTCACAGTTTAAATTCTACCAGAATAACACGTGACTGATCACCTGGTGCAGGTGGAGGGTTAACAGATGACGTAAATGCTGAATCAGGTTGATGCAGAGGAAACAGAGCATGCGAAGAAGGGCAGGGGCATGTTATTTAGATTTTGAAGTGATCGAATAATAATGGAATTATTTTCAAGTACACACGTTACGGTAAGCAGTTTGACAGTGACTGTTGTAATAGAGATTAAGTAGCTGTCATTGGATGAACATGGGGTTACCTATAATATCGGAGCATGGGATTTTTTGGGGGGGAGTAATATGCGAGCAATAATTGGGTCAAAATAATTTGGAGCGTTCATGAGAGATCACAAAAAACATAAGATTTAAAGGGTAGAATGTGGGTTGTTGCGCATGCAGCGTTTTTCAAACTACATTTATTTTAGAATAATGTTGATGCGTTTAATACATGTATCGATATAAGGAATGTAATTACCATGCTGATGGTCGTTTATTGTGTCTCTGTTTTAGATACCCCTGACGAAGGGAATATCCCGAAATGCATTGGGTTTTTAAAATAAAGTCGTGACATGAGGAAACACGTAATTCTCCTGTGTTTTTATGAATAACATCGGATAAGCTTGGAAATGAGTAAAATAAATTGATAAAAATATGGATAAAGTGAAGCGAAAAGCAATTAAAAAAATTTGAAAAATTTGAAGATCACAAAGAAACTTGATTTATTGGATTCATTCGATAATGGACATGGCTGTGCAGCTTGTATGGGGACCGGATGTGGTTCCCTTGTGTTGTTTCTACATTTATAACCTCACATTAACCTTCCATTTTTCAGTGAATTTCTGTTTTTGTATTATATTCTAAATTGGACCAGTCCACAGCACTCTTCAAGTACCCAACCCCCACTGCACAAGGCCTTTGACTATGCACAGTTGGGGTTTGCTGCACTCCAATCCTCAGTAGGCGATCAACCCCCTGCTGTGCAAAGCCTCTAGCTGTGTGCAGAGGAGGTTGGCCACTGGGTCTGCACCCAATCCTTTGCGGGAGTCTCTCTGTGGTCACCCAACCACCACTATGCACAAAGTGCATAGTGAGGTTTGCCCACAAAGGTTGACTGTTTTCAAGCAGGGCTACTTGAATTTTGAGATTCTATTGACTCACTTACAATATAATCCATCATCTGCTGCATAATTTGCAGATTCTTAAAATAAAGAAATTGTTAGCTAAAATGGATCAAAAGTTACAAAAAACACAGCAACACTTGTTGCCACATAGTGAATGGCCCTTCATAGAAGTCGATGGGTCATATTTCAGTTGCGTATTGCTGTATTTGAGTGTTAGTAACATTTACTTAACATGTGCAAAATAAGACAAAATAATGCACTTATACTGTCACAAAATGTGCTGCATTACACTGCAAAATTTGCCTTTTCTTGCCACTTAATTTAGTCAATAAAGCCACATAATTTGATAGTTCCTTGTTGCATAATTCTAGTTACCTTGGTCATAAGGGTAACTGGTTGGCCTGCTGTAGTTCTGTTTTGAAGTCTGAAGTCTTAGAGGCTTGAAATGCCCCAGTGATAATGTTAGTGATGAATTTTAGAGCACAAGGTCCTCTATTTCTTCTGTAATACCCACTATTTTAAGAATTTGTAGGCCTTTGCAGGTTGTTGAAATGTTTCAGTTTAGTATGAATTTAAGTTATTTGTTGGGCTAACATTCACATTTCTTTTGCAGTCTGTGTGGGCACTGGCTCAGTGTTTATTAACCACTTTTTCAAATTCAACACCCTTAAGCCAGTCTCCCTTGTCTCTTGCTGCCCTTGATGAGGGTTGTGCTAAGAGATCAATTATCTGTGAACAGCCCGTCATACTTTTCTCTCGCTGGAGATTATGGCAACCTTAATGTAAAAAATAGTTGAAGGACCTTATAAAGTTGGTTGAAAGGAATTACTGTGAAGGAAGTTGATTTTTGACCATTCAGGCATGAAAGAAATCCAATTTTCATATTAGAAACTGGGGTAGAATGCAAAAAACTGAGATTTTCAAACAACACCATAAGGACTGAAAATCATAAAGATATTATTCTGGTCAGACAGGCCTTAGGAAATATGGTAACATCATAGACAGATATGGTTTTTCTTTCATTTCATGGTAGCTAGTTCGAGGTTGCTGCTGAAGCTGGGGAGTTTTGGCTGGATATGTCTCACCATAATCGGAACTGAACAGAAAGTGATTAGAGGGATTTATCCCAAAATCCTTCCCTGAAGTTGTTGCACCACAAAGAATAGTTGTGAAAATAAGTAGTGTTGATGGAATATCAATTCACCACAGCTATGGCTGAGAGGCCATAATACTATTTTTACAAGATTGGCTATAATGATAAAGAAATAGCAGCAGGCATTACAAGTAGAAACCATATAACTGGAGTGATATTTGTGAGCAGTAGACTTTGGTCATCCATGCCCACAAGAAGACTGGGTGAGGAAACAATAGATCTAACATGGGATTCAGAATTCAGAATTCAGAGTATGTAGAGATGCAAGGGAGGTTCAACAATGGATTGAACATCATATATTTATGACAGAGCCAGCTCTTATTTTTCAAAGAAATTTGGCTATAAACTACATAGGCCAATATACTGATGTGCATTCCAGGCCTTTCAATAATTATATTTTCACTGCTTGTCAGGAACTTTCAACGCACCTGGTTCATTGGTGGTGGATGAGCTGAGGCATTTTGTTTGGTTATGACTTTACAATTGCAAACAAAGTTGAAGATTTTTTTAACTCAGAAAAGGGAAGAATATTTATGCTGATGGCAGTGAGCAATTTAAATTATCTAATGCAAGAATGGTGAAATATTCTGATTGTGACCCTTAGGGTGTCCTTAGAAATAGGGAAGGGCAATTGTAATCAATGCTACCCCACTCAGTTCCTACCATAAGTCCCAATTTTTCTGCAACTGCCCGGAGAGTTCACTGGCATTCAGCTAGTGGAATGGTGGAAGGGGAAACACTGGAAATGCATTATTCTCACAGGAGCTGTCGTCATTCAGAGTCCGGGCCAAAGAGCATAAATAAACACACTCAGATGAGTGGAAATTGAGAGAACTGTTTAAATTTATAGCAACATTTTCTGAAATTCATTTTGTGATGAATATATTTACTTTCCACTAGTTCTAGTTTTCTGCAGGCCAGATCCTGGCTGTGATATGTTGTAACAGTGGTAGCATGGCCCCTTTAATACTATCAAGGAGGTCTGGAAAGCAGTAGGTAATCTACAATGCTAAGTGTTGGACTTGGAGCTTTTTGCCGGGTCATCTCCAAACTTTTTGCCTTCACCCTCCTGTTTTCTGAGCCCATTTTATTGGCTTTTAGGACTCTGTGCACTTTATCAATGCTAACTAGTGCTAAAGGTCTTGTGCTCTCTCCTTTAAACATAGTAGAATTGACTTACACCCAATTAGCACATTTAATTTACTTGTATGTCCCTAGTAAAGTGGTACTACATGTAAACTGAATGCCACTAGTGGGTCTGCAGCACTCATCGTGCCACCCACTTAAGTAGCCTTCTAAACATGTCTCAGGCCTGTCATTGCAGCCTGTGTGTGCAGTTTAAACTGCCATTTGGACCTGGCAAAATAAACCTTCTGCCAGGCCTGAACCTTCCTTTGTAAAACAAATAAATCACCCCTAGGGTAGGCCCGAAACAACCCAAAAGGCAGGGTGAAATGCATTTAAAAAGTTGTACTTTTAAGCTTTAAGTGTCATGATAGTGAAAAACTCTTAAATACATTTTTCACTACTGCAAGGCCTACCGTTCCCAAAGGATATGATTAGATTAACCTATTACATTAAATAAGTGATAACTTTTAAGTTGGAGCAGGTAGGAATTTCGAGTTTGGTGTCTAAGAAATTGTAATTTAAAGCTTTCTTTAATGGCAACGTCAGAATTTAAGTCACAATTCTGAACATGCCACTTTTAGAAAGTGCAAAAGAAACAATTGATGGACGGAATGCTGGACAATGCAAACATTCACCCCCAGTCACAAGGATCTGGGTTAAATCCATCATTCTTTTGCTCACCACACCACCCCAGTTTGGACCCAGCCATATGCAAATCAGTCTTGACCCTGTTCCTTGTGGGAACAGTCCAGCCCGAACTGCCAAGCCAGGTCCTCCCTGGACTGGAAACAAGCATCCTGGGACCGGTTTCAGGGCATCACCCTTCTTCAGCCAGGCTAGCTTGAATCCAGTGGTGTAGTGAGCACGGGACCCACGTCTGGGCATACCCTTCCCACTTAGGGCGACAAATGCAAAAGAAACAATTGATGGACGGAATGCTGGACAATGCAAACATTCACCCCCAGTCACAAGGATCTGGGTTAAATCCATCATTCTTTTGCTCACCACACCACCCCAGTTTGGACCCAGCCATATGCAAATCAGTCTTGACCCTGTTCCTTGTGGGAACAGTCCAGCCCGAACTGCCAAGCCAGGTCCTCCCTGGACTGGAAACAAGCATCCTGGGACCAGTTTCAGGGCATCACCCTTCTTCAGCCAGGCTAGCTTGAATCCAGTGGTGTAGTGAGCACGGGACCCACGTCTGGGCATACCCTTCCCACTTAGGGCGACAAATGCAAAAGAAACAATTGATGGACGGAATGCTGGACAATGCAAACATTCACCCCCAGTCACAAGGATCTGGGTTAAATCCATCATTCTTTTGCTCACCACACCACCCCAGTTTGGACCCAGCCATATGCAAATCAGTCTTGACCCTGTTCCTTGTGGGAACAGTCCAGCCCGAACTGCCAAGCCAGGTCCTCCCTGGACTGGAAACAAGCATCCTGGGACCGGTTTCAGGGCATCACCCTTCTTCAGCCAGGCTAGCTTGAATCCAGTGGTGTAGTGAGCACGGGACCCACGTCTGGGCATACCCTTCCCACTTAGGGCGACAAATGCAAAAGAAACAATTGATGGACGGAATGCTGGACAATGCAAACATTCACCCCCAGTCACAAGGATCTGGGTTAAATCCATCATTCTTTTGCTCACCACACCACCCCAGTTTGGACCCAGCCATATGCAAATCAGTCTTGACCCTGTTCCTTGTGGGAACAGTCCAGCCCGAACTGCCAAGCCAGGTCCTCCCTGGACTGGAAACAAGCATCCTGGGACCGGTTTCAGGGCATCACCCTTCTTCAGCCAGGCTAGCTTGAATCCAGTGGTGTAGTGAGCACGGGACCCACGTCTGGGCATACCCTTCCCACTTAGGGCGACAAATGCAAAAGAAACAATTGATGGACGGAATGCTGGACAATGCAAACATTCACCCCCAGTCACAAGGATCTGGGTTAAATCCATCATTCTTTTGCTCACCACACCACCCCAGTTTGGACCCAGCCATATGCAAATCAGTCTTGACCCTGTTCCTTGTGGGAACAGTCCAGCCCGAACTGCCAAGCCAGGTCCTCCCTGGACTGGAAACAAGCATCCTGGGACCGGTTTCAGGGCATCACCCTTCTTCAGCCAGGCTAGCTTGAATCCAGTGGTGTAGTGAGCACAGGACCCACGTCTGGGCATACCCTTCCCACTTAGGGCGACAATTTGCACTTTTAGAAAGTAGGCATTTTCTTGCCCTAACCATTTGGTGTTTGCTGCCTGTATACTGGGTCACATGACAAGGTGTAGCTGGCAGTTGGTCTTTGTGTATTGCTCTCAGACAAAGAAACAAAGGGCCATAGGTGTTGGCAGGATAAGTCATATCTGACCTGATTAGGCGCAGAACTGTCATCTACCACACTTCAGCACAAAGGCTCTGCCTGAGGACACTCACAAAGGGTTTGGCAATAGTCTATTGTGACACCAGACAAGCTGAGGATAGGGCAGAGAGGCAGGCCATCCCATGCACCTCCAGGGGTGGAAACCTCCAGAACCTTCTGCTACTTCAAAGTGGGCACCAAGTATAAATATTGGACCCTCAGACCCAACTCTTCAGTACACTTCTGGACCTATGGAAGACTCAGAAGGACAGTTGTGTTGCTCTGCAGGAAGGACTGCTACTCTGTTGCCTCAACAATAACACAGGGCTTCGCATCGCAGCCTTGCAGCTCTTCTGAACCGCTGCTGCCTGACGAATAATCAACGCGGGATCATGCAACCCACCGCAACCAGGATTTACGATACTGTAGTTCAAAGGGCCTAACTGGGTCCCTGTATCTGGCCCGTGCTCCATCACCATTGGCCTGACCTTATGAATTTGTTCCAGTCTGAAGCAACTAGATAACCACAGTTGGTGCTTTGTGCTTGTAGGCACTAATTTTGCTTAAAACTTTGAAATTGCATACCTCTAGTTCTACTGACTGGATTTTTGTCATTTTAGCATCAAATAGTTTTTTTTACATTTTACTCTATGTTTCTTAATTGGTATGGGATTTTTATTGTGTTGTATTGTCACTTTCATACTGTTTGAATTGCTGCATAAGTACTTTGTACATTGCCTCTAAGTAAGCCTGACTGCTCTGTGCTAAGCTACCAGACAGTTAAGCACAGGTTAATTTAGGGTTTGTTTTTGTTTCACCCTGACAGGGACTGTGGTTCCTGTTTGAGTAGAATTTCGCCCCCTCAACCTGTTACCCAGTTTCCAACACAAGGACACTGAAAAGACAGCAGAAATGGAATTCAACCAATATTTATTAATTACTTCTTCACCAAGTTACACATTGATTTTATATATATATATATATATATATATATATATATATATATATATATATATATATATATATATATATAGCCAAAACCGCAGCTCAGTGCAAAGGCACTGAAATCGCCTTTCCCCTTCCTCTCACAACGGCGGTCCGCGGCGAGGGGGCGAGCCTCATAAAACCATACGCACGCTGTTGCCTCGTAACATCACAGCAGCCGCGGACACCATAAGACTCTAAAGCAGTTGTTTATTCAGCAGAAATTAACAACTCGACGCGTTTCGGGTAATATTGTATATGAACATGCTTGAATTAGAACACATCCCACTCAATATGTGGTGCATCTCTGTCCAGAATGGTATTTTTGAATCCCCATCTGCCTACTGGAAATTTGCACTACTCTTACCACTTTTATGCGGTGTCTAAAGAAATGATGCACTTGAAAATAATGATGAAGAGAAACAATTTTTGAAGTGATGATGTGTTGTGACCCTAGAAAATAGATCAATATCACTAAAGCACCAATTTTATTCACTAAAGCGATATAGGCATTTTGGTTGTCACTGGAATCCTGATAAACTTGATTTAATGGATTGCTGAAAATAGCTACAAATATAACAATATATAGCATTAATGTAAAATGTATTTTCTTGGTTATCAAAGAAATATAATTGGCAGCATGTGATGCTCAAATTAACTGAATGTCCTTTTCATAACTTGGGAGAATGGATCTTGAGATAGCACAAATGCTGTGCTTAGGATCCACCAGAAATAATACCCCTTATGTATAAAGCTAGTTTGTAGATGCAAGCTCTGAGATTCACAAAATCACAGGACTTGCAACTGCAAAATGGCTTTTTGCTGTGTAGTAAATCTCTTTTGAAATTTGGAAAAGCCTTCCCAAATCACAAGGGGTTTTTATGATTAATTTCAAATTGAGATTAGAAGTGGGCTTGAAAGGGGCATTCACTTCTAATTGCTAATCAAAATGGCATATATCAATGGTTTGCAACTGTAAAGGTTACTGAAAAGTTAATGACACCTCAACGAAGGTGATAACTCAGATGCAAATTGGAAGTTGCCCTTTTTCGACAGCTTCCCTGTTGGGAATTGAGTCAGGCGGGCTCAGGTAGATTAGGAAGTGGTCCTTGGATCCTCTGCATGCACCCCTCAATGTTTTCATAATAGGGAAACAAGTAACAGGAACTGCTTTAAAAACAATGGGCCTGATTACGATGGCGGTCCGACCACCGACAGCCTTTTGGTCCGAACGCCAGATTACAGTCCCAGTTGTCGAACCCACAGTTGTCAAAGGGAAGACCGCCAACTCCACCAGGATCAGAGATTCCGACGGGGCGGCAGTCGGAGTCGTATCCCTGAATGGCGGCGGTGCCTAGCCGGGCAATGCCGTCGGGATTACGTTATCCCTTTCCAACAGCCTTTTCATGGCAGGAAGACCGCCATGAAAAGGCCGTCCAAACGGGATATGGGAGACCCGAAATAGGGCCCCGTCCATCCTGGGCCACTGTAAAGTGGCCCTCGGAGCACATGTAGTGCCCCCATTCATCTCCATGCACTGTGTGCCATGCACGACATGATGCATGGCACACAGTCCATCGATGTGCAGGAGGTGCTCCATACCACGGCCCTTTTCCTTGGCTGCAGCACAAGCCGCTGTGATACGGAGCACTATCTGACCGCTAGCACGGTGGTCATATCGAAATGCGGTGGTCAGACCACCACCTGCTTGTCGGGTGGGCTCCTGACTGCTGCAATAGCGGGGGCGGTCTAACCAACTACAATCAAAATCAGACCCCATGTTTGGGAACATAAACAAGGGGTGGTGGTCTAATGCTCCTTGCACGCCACCATCTCTGGGCCATGGGGATGACAGGCTGCAGGAGGAGTGGTAAGTGCATTGTGATCAGTACGCATGATGGTTGGGCCGGCAGCCTCAGGCCAGCCAAACCGTCATGCGCACTGAAAAAGTCTCCAACCTGAGCTGCGTTGCCAGGTTGGGGACAGCAGGCACAGGCTCCCAGTCTCACTGGGAGTGCAAATTCAGAGCGCTCAGGCCAATCCTGACGCTGCTTCCAGCAGCATGAGAGCAGCATCAGGATTGGCCGCAGTGGAGTCTGGGAGACTGTGCCTGCAGGTGAGAGTAGCAGAAGAGTGTGACATGGCTGGCTCCACCTAAGTTATTTTTTTAATTTAAATTTTTATTTTGTCATTTGTCGTCCATTGTCCCCTGATCCTTTCTTCCCCCCACCCTCTTCGACAACACCAGCAGCTACTACATGTTAGTTGTGTCTGTAATGTGGTTTGTCTTAGCTATTTGCTATGAGTCTTCCTGGCAGACATTAACCATATGGAATCCAGTAATTTTATGCTTTAAGAAACTTTATAAAAACTTCCTAATGAGAATCCTGCCAATTACACTTGTGATCACTGTGTGACAAGATGATGAAACGACTTGAACATCCTCAAATTGTGTTCCAAGAAGTAATAAGCAATCATATTCTGAAATGTAGATCCTGCAAGTAAGATGTGGAGGTAAGAAATGCAAATCTATAAATCTATAATACTACAGATTGATTGATATTTTCTATAGCCTGATGTCTAATCATTCCCATTTGAAGCCCAGTTTTGGCGAATTGAAAACTAATGTTAGTTTAGGAAGTCACTTAAAACCTGGTTGTTTACTTTGTAATAGTTTTCAAGGAGGGATGCCGCACTGTTAAGTTTCAGCACCAGGAACACTTTTTAGGCAATTGAGTGCTTTAGAAATGAAAATAATAATACTATTATTATTGTTAACAATAATAATAATAAGAATAAACACAAATAAAGAGCCGAATCTCACAAAATGGTTTTGCAGCGATAAATCTGATTCACATCTCGAAAGGTTGCACATAATGTACAAATGAGTACATTAGGGGTTATTCACAAAAGAGAGCAGCCGTGGAATGAATACATGAGAAAAGCACGAGTGTGGCTTACAAAACGCTTGTACAGAACATGCATACTTGAGACTACTTGAGGGAGCATGTGCAAGGGCGTGTCAGACTAGTGGCCATGAAAAAGCAATTCAAATTGTGTCAACAGCTACAAAAATAGCACAAACATGCCAATATTCTTCCCACACATGTCACCTAACATACAGGCTGACAGATCAAACGAAATTAGAGTGAGAAATTGGGGTTAATGTGATAACAGAAAACAAATGTAAAGTAAAAAATATAAACTCCACCTCTTTCTCACACCGCTACATATGTGGTATATACATTGTGTTGTACACTCTGCCAACAAAGAGCCAGGCAATTAGACGTTCTTAAACAATATGGTGTAACTGCTGCATATTTGCAGATATATTATTGCTGGTCTATTTTACTAATGAGTTACAAAGTAATGTTCATGAACATCCACACATATTACACTCTGTGCATGGATAGGTCATACCTTGCTCTCAGTGTAGCTAACATAGTTAAATGATTTCCTATTTAGTAAGTAGTTTGAGTACTATTAAATTGGGCGATATTATCAAATGACAGAAACGTTATCTGAAGCATGTTATAAAATAATACGTTAATACTATTGCTTACCCAACTTCGCCTGAAAAAGAAGCACCTTCATCCAACTCTACTAAATATCAGGTTAGTGACAAGTAGAAGAAACCATTTAAATACCAGCAGAAAGGAAAGTGTATACAATTGAACCATGAGATAGAAGAACATGTGATAGACAATAAAATGGCTACAATTTTAGAGAACAAACTACTCAGCACACAATTTTCCCTGGATACACCTACAACTAATTTAATGTTTCCATTGTATCTATATTGTATCACTCCACATTACAGTTCACCATTGACCAAAATACTTTTTAATGGAAGTGACTTGTGAAATGCAAGGAGCAGTTAAAGGAGAACTAAATAGGACTACTTTGTCAGTACAAACAGTACCACAATGGAAAGGACCCCGGGGACCACTCAGTGCAATATGATCAAGCATTGCCGGCACAGAGACTTTGAAAGGCTGTTGTAAAAATACTCGTTTAAAGCCTTTCACCTGCTCCCTCACATCATTTCTAGCAGTGGTATGTTTGCCGCCACTCTGACCCCTTACAGCAGAGTGCAGCACTTCAAAGAGACGCCGGCAGATCAAATCTCAGGTAATCATGCAGCCGAGGAACCAGTGCCAGGGATGAAAGACTTCTTGTTGAGCTGTAAAACAGGTGGAATAGGGATATTATTGTCCCAGGTGCACGTTGCAATGACTCCAAACAACGTCAGACGTAAAACGTGCAGCCAATTACAACATTAAAGGTAAGGTCGTTTAAAAAAAAAGAAAGAAACGTGAAGTGCATCCAGGTTAAGCGAACAAATTAGCGAAAAATAGTTTGTTCAAAGTAAGAGAAAGACAGTTATGACTGAATAGTTCACAAAGCATCTATTCTGTTGTCATCTACACGTGCAACAAAGCAATGCAGATTTTGCAAAAAGGTTTTGGAAAAGACGAGAGGTCTGTTAGTTTTAGTTCTGCAAAGATTAAAACGTTCAGTGTGGGAAACAGAATGAGAGGCAGGGGCGAGTGGTAAACTTTGCATGTGGTGTGGCTTAAATGGTTTCCCACGATTTCATCAAGTCATTGAACAAAGTGAAGGGAGCCGACTCATTCTAGATGTGGTCAGGATAAAAACTTATAGGATAAATAAACAGTGATTTGAATGAGCCCTCGTGAGTTATGATAATAAATGCATGATGTTCCTCGTTATTCAAAGATGTGTTGGGGGGTATATTTCCCATTAGAAAACACAAGTTTGATCAAACTGGGCCAAACGTTGCATTTTTCAGCCTGTTTTGCCTAAAAATATTCCCTGAATCGTAATCAATGTTACGGGCAGTTTAAATGATAGCATTTCTATGCAATTGAAGGTGAATGAATTACTAAATTAAAATGATTTCTAGAGGAAGAAATGCAGAAAGTACTTGGAAGACTGTTAGAGACTTTCCACATTTTGTGTATCTTTCGAAATAAAGATTTATGGAGATGGCAAATATAGCCCTTCTCTCACTCATACTTACTTTCATTCTCTCATTTTACTCTTCGAATAAAGATTATTTTACAGGCTTGTTATCCAAACTGCAGCAGTGTTGATAATGTCATAAACATATCAACAACGATGATAAATAATATTCTTATAACTCATTAAATAATAGAGGATTGACAACAAAATAGTTGGTGAGAAAATTTCAATTTCATGACTGAAATTGGACATGTAATCAATATTAGGAAACGGGCAGTAGACTTATGCTTAGTATGCGTTATATAGAGATTAAAACTCACATAGGGAAGACTGGTACTTGGCCACTACCAACAAATTTCAATGTCCATATGGCACTGCAAACCATCATTCTTCACTCCCTCAAGATTAGCTATTACATGTATGCAGGGAACTACAAGTTCCTTCTCAAAATACATGATAGGTGGGAGCCTACCCAATTCATTTAATCGTCTATCCCCAGATTAATCACTGTATATAGAAAAACTGTTCTCAGTCATGTCAACTGAGCCCATTAATAATATATCGGCCTGAATCTCTGGGTCTCTAATCTAGCTAAATTGAACACATTCACAATTAGGGTATGGTGCCTGACAGCGTGGGCGCCTTTAACTCCCAAATCAATGCTGTTTCCTTCAATCACTTATGCTCCCACAGAAGATTCCTGTCATACCTTCACCTACCTCACAAAATCACCCTAATGTTTATAGTGCGCATCCCCAGCATGCATTACTGCAGCAACCTTAACAGTGGCTTGCCAAATAAATGACTTTAAAAACTCGAATCAATCCAGAATCAGGCTGTCCACTTCTTATTTGGCGTGATATTACATGATCACATTACATCGACCTTGAAATCCCTGCATTGGGTGCTCCCCAAAAAAAAATAGGTTTTAAAGTCTTATGCTTCATCCATATAGTCCTTAACAGATGCTCTATGGATTATCTCTCCAAATTGTTCATTGCATTCTCTGCAACGAGAAGCTTTTTGTCTGGCAATCATAACCTACTGTCCTTTCAGCCAATTTTCTATCAATTTGCTATGGATCGGTCCATGCTCAGGACTTCTCCAGGTGGAACTCCCTCCTGATTGATCTTACACATGAAAATGACTTTCTCTATTTCAGATAATCCCTCAGAGCATTTCATTACAATCTAGTGTATATTTGACTCATCTACTGAGACTTTCCTGATAGATGCCTTATTTTCTAAACTGCCTTCATTAATGTCCTTGGACCAATTTGTCCAGTCAGTGTTACCCCTAAAATTGGCATTTGTCTCAACATTGTGGACAATCAGACAGTATTGTAACTCGCAAGCCTTTCCTCCCTTACCTTTTCAGTGTGAGAGGTAAACAGAAGTTGATTCCAGGCTGTACTATTGTGCATGCTCCAACATGACGTTGGGGTTTATTCAGCCCTTGGTCCGTACTCTGCTCCCCTAGAAGACTACAGCCTGCCAAATTTTGAAATCTCTGCTGACCTGGCAGAGATCTCTGTACCTTAAGAGGAGCCGGCACCATGGTGGTTCCTCTGAAGGCACTGAAGCTTTGCTTTGTGGGTACCATATTCAATGTAACGTTAAGCAATTTATTCTGTTTTTACAAAAACATATTCCCAAAGCAGGAGTTTATCTTTGAAAAAAAAATGCTCCTGACAAGCTGGGAGTTTTCTCCCAGGTTATATGGGGCAGTTCTTTGTGTTCCTGTTCAGGACTGCCAGGTTTCCCCAGTCAGTGCCAAACAGGAAAATAAGAACGTCTGAACTTCCCGCCTTAAGTAGGGTGAATCACCTGATGTACTCTGACTCACAACCCCATGCCAGTAAGGCAAAGGTTTCTACTGGCAAAGCCAGAGGAAAACTTCTGGTGGCAACATGACAGTTTACCAACCCTAAATATAGCGGGTGAACCAGGAGTTTGGCAGATAGATTCCACCAAATTCGAAATAAGCCTGTTTCTCTCCTTCTACACCCTCCCCATTCACAGCGCAGTTTTGTGCCTCATGGTTGCTTACTGCGCTGTACAAAATCCAAATAATAGAAATAATTAGGTCCCCAATGTCATAGTTGTAAATTTTTGCTTAGGATATTTCCATTTTTGTCATTTAGGACTCTAGAGTTGTAAAGTTTCACTTGCGATACTTTCATTGTTGTCAGTTATGAAATCATGTGGCATCAAGAAATAATGGTGAAATGCTAGCAAGTATATTTTTGGCCCAGGTTAGAAAGAAATATATACAATTTCCTTTTCCTTTGGCCACTTTAAAAAAAGGGTCAAAGAAGCATTTGGCCTATACCTAGACTCCCTATTACTCTATTCCAACTTTAAAAGATGACTCTCTGTTACACAGGTCTATAATAGAGCACAGTATTAGCCAGTATTGAAATGTATTAGTGCTGCATGGAGGAGGAGAAACCACCTATTGAAACTCATTTTAATGATGTACTTTCCTGAGGGGGCGTGGCCAGCAAGATGGACGAGCGGCAGCACTAAACGCGAGCTTCGGCCCCGAAAGTGAGATCCTGCTGCATCCTGCCCTCTGAACCTCCATAGTGCCCAGAAATGTGTCGGCATAGTGGGGTGCATGCAGAGATGTGGTGACAGGAGCCCCCCCATGATAATTAGGGGCTGCACTGTCTGCCGCGACCGCAAAAGTCTAGATGCCTGTCTCTGACTGGTTGGGGCCTGGGTGAGAGAGATGAGGCCTGAAGCGAGACCTGGAGCACTGGGAAACTGCTCCTGCGGCAGACCCTGAGAGCGGTGCAGGCGACGCCAGTCCCCTGAGTGGGGGTGAGAACCAGCACAGGCGAGACAGTGAGGGCTGCATTAGGTGCCTGTCCACAAGGTGCCACCTGCTGAGACGCTTGAGGCCCTGCATCGTATCGCTGGCAGTTGTGGGCTCTGATCAGGGGTTGTCATGAGGGGGCCCACTGCAGACACAGTGTTGGGGGACTACCCCTTCTCCCACCAGCAGCGAGTAAAGAGTGGTGGGTCTGGCCGGCCTGGCCCTAAGCTCAGGGAGGTGAGTGGTGCTGGAACTGCATGCCTACAGAGGGCTCGCTGCCAGACAACTCCACTATCCCCGCAGTGAGAGAGGCAAAGGCTCGGACCCTCATACAGAGCAGTTTGAGGTGGAGGTGCTGAGTGTGGGGGGCCCCCTTGTGGCATCTGCTACACACGTGGACGCCCTTTGCACCTTTGGAGAGGCTCTGAGCCTGGAAGCATCATCAGGGACTGAGGACCCTCCTGACAAGTGATGTTGTGGTGAGCTGCAACTGGGCCCTGCACTTGGGAGTGCCGGTGCTGAAAGTACAGTGTGTGGAGGGCCCTGGTACTGTTGTGTCTACTCTGGGGCCTGCCCAAATTGCCCATGGAGAATGGCACAGTCAGGAAGATGCCAGAGGCCCAGGAGTAATTCGGGCAATGCTGAGGAGCTCTAGCGGAGCATCGACCAGCAACTCCTAATTGCTTGAGATCCCAATGAGATGTGAGGCTGGCACATTAGCTGATGGCATTGGACTGCGACAGCTGCCTGGCACAGAAGTGCTGGCACATGGTGCTCCATCCTTGGATGTAGGCATAGATGCCGACTGCCTCCCAGAGGAGACCATCTAGGAGTGCTGCACACAGGATTACAGGGGCTGCATAGAGGACCTGAAGTATTGAATGACCCAGGCAGCCCCCCACGCTGATGTGTATACTGACTGTGGATTTGAGAGTGAGCTCCTCCCTACACTGGAAGCATGTCTGTACTGCCAGTTTTGTGGATTGTCTGCCCTACATATTTACACCCTCCCTGGCCTGCCTTTTCTGCTATTGCGCCAGACAGCCTTGAGGAGATGGCAGAGGAGACGTGGATGGGCCACCCCACTCTGCGGCAGAGTGTGAGCTCAGGTTGGTGGTGTGCACCTTTCCCTATAGAGTACTGTTGGTCTGGACTATGCTCCTATAGCTGCATGATTGCTTGCTGCTGTCTCATGGGCACCCCTCCTATATAGGCAGTGAAAACCTGCTGCTAGCTTGAGGTCTTATGCTGGATGCAGCCGCTGCTTGAGTCAAAGTCACCGCATATGGAGTTTTGGTTGCTCGCCGGCACTGGAGGACTGGTTGGTGCAGCCTGAGGGGCTCGACAGTCCGCTGATGCCGACGGTGACAGTGGGGGAGGCCATGGGCCGAATGGTGCTGGCAGAGGTGCCTGGTAGGAGGAGGTAGGCAACTGCTGCATTGCATGCCACAGGCATACCCCCATCGCATTATGGTCAAGGACAGACCGAAGAGGGGCACCCAAAAAACCAAAATAGACCAATTTACTGCCCAGAGTGCTAGCAGAGGATAGCAGTCTGTGGAAGGTTAAGCCCCTGTGCACTCTCCTCCATTCTATGACACTCAACTCCACTCTACGCCACTCCACTCTACACCACTCTACGCCACTCCAGCCCACAGCACTATATGGCACTCAACTCTACTTCGCTTTACTCCACTCTACATCATTATATGACACGATATGATACTCCACTCTCCGATACTCTACGCCACGCCACTCCACTCTACGAAACTCTACTCCATTCCAGTCTACGACACTATATTCTACTTTACGCCACTCCACCCTGTGTCACTCTGTATGACTCCACTCTAGGTCACTCCAGTTTACGACACTCAACTCTTTGACACTTTACCCACTCTGCGTCACTCCTCTCTATGACACTCTACTCCACTCTATGCCACTCAACTTTATGACTCTCCACTCTACGACACTCTATGCCACGCCATTATACTACACTCTTCTTCACACTACGACACTCCACTCCATGCCACTGCACTCTACTCCACTCTATGACACTCCACCACACCACTCCACGCCATTTACTTCTCGCCATGCTGAACAGCATCCACTTTATTGTACAACATGGCTAAACTAAATTGGCAAAGCCAATAGCTCTCGCATAGCCAATGCTTGTTTCAGTTTGGCTGTTGTGACAAGCAGTATAATAGTTAGGTAATTAAGGGGCTCTCGCCAGATGTTAATAAGCTTATTGCCCTTAGCTTTGGGCAGTAATAGTTGTAATTACCTGCTACCTCTTCACGGGCCTGTGGCTCAGGCCCATAATTGGAAGAACAGTTAATTAACAATGAGTATTGCCCTTAGGAGGCAATAATGAGTAATTAATTTCCTGACCCACAATTATAGACCAGAGCTGAAGGCGAATGTGCCTATTAACTGGAATGGACAATTTACAGCTGTTAGCATACAGCAACATGTGGATAGTACGTCTATTGACACCCAGTAACTAACCTCTTACAATCAAACAAAAAACACGAAAACTGGTCCACACTGATTTCAGGTCCCAGCTTCCAACCTTCACTGAATTTAAAATGCTACCAATTAAAGAACGATACTGCCAATATACACAGCATTCTAATTGGTGGAACCATTGTCAGCCCTCGACAGAAGTTGCCAAATGGTTGAACATTGTTTCAATGTATACTTAAGAGCTCCTTGCTAACCTTTCGCCCTCACACACACTCTCTCCCTCGCTATCTCTCTTTCTCTTTTTCTTTCTCCCTTTCTCTCATTCTCTCTCCTGATTGCCCGCACTCTGATTTTCCAACCTTTTGCACAAATCTCCAATACTAATTCCTTGGTTTAATATAGTTACTTTTTATTCAAGAATAAACCGAAAGACTGAGATCCCCTCAGAATTCCACTCACACATTTCTCGGGGACAAATATTGAAGGTGTCTTTGCCACTGCTTGCTATGAATTTGGCCCACGGGTTACTGTTTGTCTGAGCATGTTTACTCTAAGACATAAGGCATCGTCTCTTAAAATCCGTTTTGCATTAGCAAGACTTTGCATCTGAAAATCTGATCTGGGGACTGTGCTAGACAATGTAGGAAGCTTTTCAGAAACCTCATATCCTTGAAACCAGGGGGCAGAAGCGAGGAGACTGAACAATGAGAGCAGTGTTGTAATAATCAGGGGTTTTGCTGTTTGCCTCAGTGCTGCCTCTTCATCTCATGCCACAGAGTGCTTTGCCAGAAGGCTGGAGGTGTGATATAATCTCCTGTAATTGCATGTTCTGAAATAGCGCATTCTTCAGCTGTTTAAAGGGATTAACATTTGATTTTAAATGCTAAGTAGCTTTCCACCGAAATAGTTAACTAATTAGCAATTAATACCGTGCTTTGGTGTAGCCATTATTCTTTTATTATTCTTGCTTTAAGTATGCCTATTTAACATGCAGGAGTTTGAGGGGCTCTGTGCTGTTATTGTGCTAAATGTGGTAATTGGTGTAAAAAAAAAACTGGGAACCGGGCTCAGTGCACCTTTTATTAGAAGGATAACATGTAAGCAAACACCGGATAGAGATGCATATCTGGGAAAAGTACACCCAGCGCATAAATGAGGATGCGAGGGCATTATAACAACACTTGTCCAACTGTGACATTGTATTTGTTCAATTATATAGAAAGGCCAGCTACTGTTTCATCGCTGGCGCACATCTCCAGATAACATTGCACTACATGATGGATTATGGTGTGAATGTATGGGACTGGCTGGTCATGGGCTTTGCAGGGAAGGAGGAGAGGGCATTTATATGGCTTTGGTGTGAACCATAAACAGCGTACAATCTAAGTGCATATATTAACAATACAAAAAAATGAATACTCTTTAAACTAGGAGAACTCATGTTGTTTCCAATAGTTTTGGTGAAAGGTTCAAACGTGTAGTTACATTTATAGCAGAGACCTGCTGCTTCCAACTAGCAGTTGTGAAGGTGAATGTGTCCTTTGGCCAAGGCAGCTATTTGTATTCATGCATGTAAGACATCGAGTTTCGAATGAATAATAACTGATTGCAATTTAACGGGGTCAATACATAGTTCATAATGTTTAGCTATCTTGCAAACAGCTCCTTTCTGCACGATAACAAGTCTTTGTTGTATGCACAAGGATGCAACGACAGGGAGGGAATGAGATACTATCCATCAAAGAATGTTTGAGGTCTTTCACTGAAACAGAGTTCCTGACCAGATGAAAAATTAAATTGTGGAATTGTGTTTTTTTTGCTCTTAATTGGACTACAGTCATGTGTTCTGAGATAGGTACCAGTGGACTTGGAAGAAACATTTTACAGAGGACACATCACCTCCTTTCCATGAGATGAGTGCATTTTTATTTTGTGGATAAGCCTTATTTTTAGGAGGGTACACACTCACCCCAGAAGTAAATAAAGTCCTCAGATTGCCCAGTGGAGTAATAAAGTGGTGCTATCATGTCACTTATCATGTTTCTATCTCTGTGCATTAATATGCGGTGAAAAGAAACTGATGAGAGATATGCATTGAAGTCACTGGTGCCTGGATGCAGCAAAATGTGTGAATGACGTGATTTATAAGGGAACAGTTGTGGGTGATTCGTACTATATTCAGGCTGGTATCATTCTGAGGTTTGTATTGCTCACCCCCTTCTATCAATAGCAGGTGGTTCAGTATGCTTATTAAAGGCTCATTTTTTTAAGTCAGGTCTTTACAGGCTTCGTGAATTTCAGGTGCTCTCTTAATTTGCCAGAGAGAGTTTAAGAATTCTACTGCGTTTACTAAAAAGTAGGTCGGATTGTTGTGTTTCATCTTGTAAGGGGTACAGACAGATTAGTTTCAAGGGTTCTCTTCTGTGATACTTTACCTGGGTGAAGAATGGGCCTTTGCTATGTATTGTGCTGTTGGTGAGGCAGGGAGTCTTGAAGGCAGGAACACCTTCCTGCACAAAACAATCCTCTGATGCATTTTCTCTTACTTAGGGGTCGATTCCGATTCGGGCCGGAAATCTCTCCGACCGAGCCGGACCCGGAGAGATTTCCGACCGAATCGGACCCGTGCAGTCCGACCGAACGAGTCCGATGCATTCGTATGCCACCGGACACGAGTCGGTCGGACTCCCATTGAACTCAATGGGAGCCGGTCGTACAACGCGTACGCGGGCTCCCATTGCCTCAATGGGTGCGAGGCGGACACGGGCGCCCCTACAGCGAGTACGCCGCGAAGCGCTCCGCGGCGTACACGCACAGGTAGGGGGACCCATGGGTCCCCCTGTGTGCGCCTCGCACGGGTACGCGTACAGGGGGTCCGACACGGACCCCCAAAGTACGGCTCCGACAGCGAGTTCGAGTCGGACGGCGCGAGTCGGTCGGAGCGGTCGAGGTGCGCATCGTACTTACCCGGCCGGAAAACGTCTCCATTGCGCGGTGCGAATCGTGTCCGACCGAGTCGGTCGGAGCGGTACGATCCGGGTACGAGTCGGTCGGAGCGGTCGGGTCGCCCGGACGAGTCGGTCGGCGAATTCGCATCGTACTCGCTCGGCCGGACCCGCGTACGGTTCGGTCGGGAAACAGGGCTCCGAATCGGATCCGGTAAAGCCGAATCCGATTCGGAGCCCTACCGGCCGAGATCGGAATCGGCCCCTAAGTGTGCTGCTGAATGCAGACCACTTAGAAAAGGAAACAGCAAGGAGAAATAAAGATATTTCTCTTTGATGTGCCTCCCTTAGGAATGTGTGGCATTTTGATGCATTCCCAGGAGTCTTGGTAGATCTGGGAATTTGACACAATCCATGGGTGGATGAGTGGGAACACCCACGTTCCACCCATGGAACGCCTTCCCAGGGCAGAGTAACGCAAGGCAGCGATTTGCTCTGTTTTGCGTTACTCCAGATTTACCAAGCAATGCAGGGCCACACAAGGTGGCCTTGCGATGCTTGGTAAATTTTACTTTAGTATTGCATTACCCTTGAGACACTATGGGGTCGATTCCGATTCGGGCCGGAAATCTCTCCGACCGAGCCGGACCCGGAGAGATTTCCGACCGAATCGGCCCCGTGCAGTCCGACCGAACGAGTCCGATGCATTCGTATGCCACCGGACACGAGTCGGTCGGACTCCCATTGAAGTCAATGGGAGCCGGTCGTACAACGCGTACGCGGGCTCCCATTGCCTCAATGGGTGCGAGGCGGACAAGGGCGCCCTACAGCGAGTACGCCGCGAGCGCTCGCGGCGTACACGCACAGGTAGGGGGACCCATGGGTCCCCCTGTGTGCGCCTCGCACGGGTACGCAGTACAGGGGGTCCGACACGGACCTCCAAAGTACGGCTCCGACAGCGAGTTCGAGTCGGACGGCGCGAGTCGGTCGGAGCGGTCGAGGTGCGCATCGTACTTACCCGGCCGGAAAACGTCTCCATTGCGCGGTGCGAATCGTGTCCGAGCGAGTCGGTCGGAGCGGTACGATCCGGGTACGAGTCGGTCGGAGCGGTCGGGTCGCCCGGACGAGTCGGTCGGCGACTCGCATCGTACTCGCTCGGCCGGACCCGCGTACGGTTCGGTCGGGAAACAGGGCTCCGAATCGGATCCGGTAAAGCCGAATCCTATTCGGAGCCCTACCGGCCGAGATCGGAATCGGCCCCTATGCGTGACACAAGGGCAACACAATACTATGATAAATATGACCCTTAGAGCTGGTCAATATCAACCCAGGTGCAGATACTGTATTTATTACACATGCTAGCTTCAGCTAGTTACCAGAGCATAGTTGCAGTGACAGGTGGTATTTCACAAAGCTCACTCACCCAGGTTTTAAGAATACACAAGAGTTGAGGGACACCATGGGGGATTTTAACATTTAGTCCAGCTCTACCAAGTCATTGTCCATAAACAGTAACAATGCAGGTGGTGGGTGAAACATTCTGACTGTCGTATTGCAGAGCTTGTTGCACAATGCCCTGTCAGAACCCACTACTTGTGCATGTTCCGCCATTGTGCCTTGAACAACAGTTTAGCAAGGTAGGAGATCTGGAATAGGTGCCTCTTAGGTAAGTGGCAACAAAGAACCCACATAATATGATGTAAGCCCACATCTCACGCATGTCTAAAAATACAATCCATCTTGTAGGTGATATTGCATATGCTATTCTGCCCTGGCTCCTGACACCATACCTGCCTCCACAGTCATCAAGGCACAAGAGGTTCAATAATGCTCACACAAAATCACAGTCTGTGGTGAAGCTTACCGTCAGACTGCTCAAAAACAGGTTCAATTGCAAAAATGGGGGAGCACTGCAGGACATGCCTGAGGTCTCCTGCAAGGTCATCACATGTTGTGCTTTTTAACATTGCAATGAGGTGAGGCCTCCATACAGACACATATAATGATTATTCTGACAGTGATGACTTTCCTCCTCTACTTGCACCTGGAGATCAGGCTGCCACAAGAGCATTCGTTATGCACTATTATCTAACAAAGTGCAATTTTAATTAAAATGCTAACGCATATAAAACAACAAATTAACAACTATAGCCCACAAAAAATCATCATAGATTTTAAACAGGCAATGATTGTGATCATACTTAAAACTAATGAGGTGAAGCCTTTGTCCATATAGTGTTAACATAAGTAAAAATAGGAAAATGAAGAAATATTCTAAAGCAATTTGCTGCACTACGCTACATAATTTGCTTTTTCTTGCCACTTAATATAGTCAACTCTTTCATATAATTTGGTCCTTGCCTGCCATATAATTCCAGTGATCTGCCTATTACCAACAGCATGAAACCAACTAGCTCAATTAATGGATTATATTGAGGATCCTTAGGTTGGTCACCTGCATTAATCAGGCCACAGATTCAACTGGAGTATAACATTATATAATGGAATTATGGAACGTTCATAAAAGCTCTAAGTCCCATGAGGCAAATTCCTTCCAAGGAACTCTTGGAAGAAGCCATCCTACACTCTACCAATCCCTATAAATACTTAAAAAGAACAGAACTACCAGAAACTAAGAATGTAACACTCCCTAATCTAGCTCAAACACAACTCACACCAAGCAAGCTAAGCAAATGCACAAACGCCTAGCATTCAAAGTAAGACTCTTCACTAACAATCCAGGCCCACTTTATCTAGACTCAATAGCAAGAATCCTACTTAAAATATACACTAAACAACAACATTTCACTTCCCTTAATTACAAACACTCATGTTTTATTGAGATTTATTTCTAATTATTGTTAAAGAAATTTTTTAAATGACAATCTAAATAAAAAAATAAAAAGACAAAAAATCAGATCAATAATTAAAATGTATTGTAATTATTTAAAAATATATAAATAAGCAATATTAATTTGACTAAGCAGACAGTTTTGTCCACCTATAACAATAAACACCATAAAACTTCATATGTATTGACAATAAATGAACAAACATTATATCAAAAAAATGTATATTGGCCATTCAATAACATAAATAGATAAAATAAAATAACACTTACGATTTCATAGATGATGTCCTGGCTAATAAAAAGGACAATCCAAAAAAGCGGATAAAAAAGAGTCTATAAAATCGAAGAATAAACTAGAAAAAACTATAATATTCAACATGGGGCCAATAATCCAAGAAATCCATTCAAAACCTGAAATATTAGAAAAAAATAAATGCTCAAAAAATCCCAAAAAAGAAAGGAAAAAGTAAAACATAATTTTGCTTAAAAAACAACTCTTTTTCCTGAATTAAAAAACCCCAAGTTAAAAATAAAGGACGACAACTGAAAATAAAAACATGTGAAGGAAAAATCATATAAACCTAACTAAACACATTACAGTCATAGTACAAATGAAAACACAGAAAGAAAAATCAAAATCAATGTTAAACGCAAAGAACCCACCTACGAAATATAATTGAACATTATATCTTACCATAAGGTCTATTGCAATATCTTAGACTAACTAGAACATACTACAGCAAAATAAATACACTAAACCAGTATCCAATTACAAAGAGAGGCCTAAGTATGTCTAAACACCTCCTCTACCATTAAATTCCTAGAAAATAAATTTAAAATAGTCTTAAATGAACCAGAAACCAGCAATGGGAAACTACGACCTCAAACTCCAGGAACAGCCCAAAATGACAAAGAAATACAACAAAAAACAAAGGAACTGAGAAAAATGCTAGAAAAATGTCCATTAGAAAAACAACTTCCATCATTTACAAATCAATGTAAAAATGTATTTTATTTATTATGGTTCAGAAAACAATAAACAACATTCTAAATATGTATAGTTGTAGTTAGTAAAAATAATGCAGACAGTTGTACTATTAATGAGTATAAGCTTTTAATGTACAAATTAAAAAATGGAAACAAATGTTAACAATTTATTGCTGTCACATTTACTATTCCCTATAAAAAAGTAGCTACATTGGAGAAAGTGTTGCAATTTGGAGGTAGTCTAGTGTACTACTGCAACTACTAATTTAAGTTCATTGGGGAAAGTGTCAGGCTTTGGGGGTTTCATATTTACTACTCCCACTCCAAATGCAACCACATTGGTCAAGGTGTTGATCAATGAACGGTTCAGACTTACTATTCCAACTCCAAACTTAATCACACTGGGGAGAATGCTGGGCTTTTGAGGAGTTTAGGTTAGCTGTTCCCACTTCAAACTCCAAGTGTTGGATTTTAAGAGGCTTCAGATTTACTATTCCCACTCCACACTTAACCACAATGGGGGAAGTGTTGGACTTTGATGGGTTAAAATGTACTATTCTCACTCCAAACTTAGCCACATAGGGAAAGTGTTGGACTTTTGGAGGGGTGTCAAAATTTAGTATTCCTACTTTAAACATACTCACATTGGGCAAGGTGCTTGACTTTGGGCAATTTGATACTCAAATTTATTCGTTTCAATCAAGCAAACGAATAGACACGACAGTTCCTGACAATGTATCTCCCCCTTCTGACATTAACCGCCCTTACAACAGAGTGGGAACACATTGCAATCATGCAGTAAGACCAAGGTTGTAATTCCCCATACCGCAGCCTCGCCCCTCATTCCAGCAGTCCCAACCATTTGCCCCACATCCGTTTATATTTGGCTGGACAACCCCTTGCCTCATATACAGGTTGTTCTTATGTGGTGAACCAGTCCAGTCCTCTCCGCCATTGGGTGATTGTAGGGGGGGTTGGGTCCTTCCACCTGGTCGCTATGTCTCTCTTGGCCACCATGGGGGCAGTGCCCAGGAATGTTTTGTCCGCCCTGGAGCCTCCAATGCCATCCAGGACCCCCAGAAGTAGAACTTGGGGGTGAGTGGAACCTCTCATCCCAGAACCCCACTCAATTCATCAACCACCTCCGCCCAGTAGTGTGATATGATAGCACAGGTCCAGGTCATGTGATAGAAGTCTGCGGATTCTTCCATACATCGTGTGCACCTTGGGTTAGGAAGACATCTTGCTCGGTATAGCCTGGCTGGGGTGAGGTATGCGCAATGAAGGTAGTAGATTTGGATCAATCTCAGTCGAGCTGAGATGATGATAACCCGGGGGCGATGAGGGCGTCTCTCCAATCCTCGTCTTTCATAGGTCCCAGCCAGCATTCCCATCGGGTTCTCAGGTGATCTAAAGTGGTGGGGGAGTTATTGACAAGGGTTTTGTAGATCTGGGAGACCCCTCCCCTTCCTATCTCTCCCATAAGGAGTTTCACTTCTAAGGGACAGAACTCGGGGAGAGTGGTACACCCGGAGATATGTTTTGTGAAGGCATAGTGATACTGCAGGTATTTGTAAAATTGTGTGTTATTAAGGGAACATATGCTTCGCAGGTCTTGAAATGTCCGGAGATGACCCCCTTTCCAAACGTCGCCTACTTGAGTGATACCAATAGGTTCCCATTTTTGGAACCCCTCCAACCGTGCCACCTCTGTCATCCATGTTCCCTGCCATAAGGGTGTTTGCAGTGTGATTCTAGTTTCCCAACAGGTGTGTTGAAGTGCTGAGCGCCAAGCAAGGAAGACTGTTCTGGTTACATCCGGGATATCGTAGGGGACTGGCGAACCGTACAGCATCGCCTGGATCCGTGAGAATCCCAAGGTCTCCAATTCTAGTTGGTATGCCGGATCTGCCCACCCCACAGAAAACCATTCATTGATCACCATCAGGCATGTGGCTATGTAATTGAGAAAGAGGTTAGTCATCCCCATTCCACCGTCATAGGGGGCTTTTTGGCAGTGGATCAGTGCCACTCTCGGCTGCAAATTTCCCCAATGGAACAAGGTTGTCATTTTATCCAAGGCGCGGAACAATTGCCACAGGAGATGGAGGGATATGTTCTGCAATATATATAAGAATCGTGGAAGTATCATCATCTTGTATAATGTGATTTTCCCCATCGGGTTTAGTGGGAGAGTCTGCCACTTCTGAAGATCGTCCTTGGTCTTTTTAAGTAACGGGGTGAGATTGAGGGACCAGGTTAGTTCCGCGTGAGTGGCCACCCAGATCCCCAGGTAACATAAGCTGAGCCGCCTGATTGGAATGTTCGTTTGCCATTCCACACATTCCCGGGAGATGTGAAGCGGCACCAGTACTGATTTGGCCGGGTTAAGTTTCAGACCGGAGGCTTCCCCGAAGAGTGTCAGGATTTGCAGGACACGAGCCGATGGTTTGGAGTATAACACCCTCACAAGCCCTCTGAAATACGGGCCAAATCCTGCATGGGTGAATACGGCCTCCAGGTAGCGCCAGTCCACCGTATCAAAGGCCTTCTCAAAGTCAATCAATAAGAAGGCCAGATACGGTGGAAGGAGATGACGGTGTGCCAGGGTCACGTGCAGATATCTCAGGCAATGCCTCGTACTACAGCGAGGCATGAACCCGCATTGTTCAGGATCTAATAAGGTCGTGATTACGCTCTTGAGGTGGAGTGCAAGAATCGTGGATCTCCCTAAATGCCAAATAGTACTCTGCTGTATAGCCGTCAGGGCCTGAAGTCTTACCCATGGCCAGCGTCGAGATGGCCTGGCTTATCTCCTCATGTGAGAGGGGTTGGTCAAGCACTTGACTGTCTATTTACGGCAGCTGCGGGAGCGGAGCACCCCGCAAGAAGTCAGATCCAAAATTTGAATCCGGACTCCGCGCTCTGGAATAGAGACATTTGTAGTAAGATGCAAATTTCTGGGCTATCACCTCCGATGCACGTTGGGTATTACCGTTCACATTTGCTATTTTGGGAATTAGACGATTGGCTAATGGGCGAGACGCTAGCCAGTAAAGGAGCTTGCCATTTTTGTCACCCCATCCATGGACATGGCCTGTGGAGGACCTCCACATCTGCCTGGCCGATTCTAAGGAAATATAGTGAATTTCCTCACCTATTAGGTCAAACTGGCGGGTTGCATTACCCCCGGCCTCTGCTGCCTGTTCCAGATGGATTGCACGGGCTTCCAAGAGGGAGAGGCCTGGTGTGTCTTTTTGATAGATCCCTTAGCAAAGCCTCTGGCAGTTGCCTTACCAGCCACCCAGAGCATGCCGGAGGAAGTAACCGTGCCCTCGTTAAGTTGAAAATATTGTCTCAGGTTGTCACAAATTGCTTTTTTATAATCTTTACGTTGCAGGAACCAGGCGTTAAATTGCCAGATTGGACGAAGAGCGCCCGGAGTCCCTCCGAGATCCAGAAGTATGGGTGCGTAATCCGAGATTCCTCGAACGAGCATGTGGATGTGCCTGATCATTCAGCAGTCAGGGGCGGGCATAAAAGAGGTCAATGCGCGAGTGGGTATGGTGGGTGGCTGATGTATGCGTTTATTGGCAGTGACGTGGGTACCATACTATCCAGACATCGCATAAGCCATGTTGGGAGACCCAGTCCATTAGTTTCTTGGCATTCGCGCTCCGATGTGGGGTGGAGGCGCCAGTGGCATCACAGTCTGGGTTCATGACAGCATTAAAGTCCCCTCCGAGCACTGTTAATCCCTGGGGGAGAGACATCAGCAGGGTTGTGAGATCACGAAGGGTGGGCTGAAGAACTGCTGGGGGTACATAGGTCGTGATCAGATTAAGGGCACGTCCCCCCACTGTTCCAATGAGGACTAAAAATTGCCCCTGAGGGTCGCAGAGTTCTTGTGTAACTACAAAGGAAAAGGAGCGGCGGAGAAGGATTGCTACTCCTCGAGACCCCATGTGAATCCTGCATGGTACACCCTGTCAAAATCTTAGCAGGCTAGGAATGGGCAGTGATTACCTAGTAGGTGGGTTTCCTGCAGCATGAGGACAGAGGGGGCAGAGCGGTTCGAGAATTTCAGGACTGCGGCATGCTTCACCTTGTCCAGGAGACCCTTGATATTCCAGGAGAGGAGGCATAGGGGTGCCAGGTCTCAGTGGGGTGTCGTTATGGGTGTTAGCGTTGGGGGGCTATGTTTGATAGCCCGAGAGGCATCCGGGCATTTGTGTGCGAGGCCTATGGGCAAGGACAACTGGTTTGTCCCTGAGTCAGTGTCAGCATGTGGGCGATAGAGGCACGCTGTGTCGTGTGTCTTAAGCAACCAGAAGGAATAAAATACCAACAAGCAAACAAAACCCCAAACTATCCTCCCAACCTCCCCCCATACTTCATCCCTTGAATCATCTGTTGCCCTAACAATCAGAACAAGAACAGGTGCAATTGTTGCACATTGAGGGCAGAGTGGTGGACCCCGCCATGCCACAGGATTTATAATTGCTACCGAAGTGTTTGTGGCCGTCAAGGCCGATGCGTTCCCACAGCAACTGTTTTCTGGGCGACCAATCATATTACTGGGCTGCGAGACAGGCCCGAATACCCGGCTCCATCCATCACAGGAGTCAGTGATCGAACCCGAGGCGACTCTCCACTCAGCTCCCATTCCTGTGATATGTCTTGCGATCTCACAGCTAGAGGAGAGCCGGACATATTTCTCAGGGTCACCTCAGGTGAGGAGGATTTCCTCCATTGTGTGTTGCGCCCCCGCCAGGACCCAGTGCTCTTCCGCTGCGGTTTCGCCGATCGCCCCATTGGAATATTAGGTTGTAGTCATATGGGGAGGAGGATACTACGTTGGGCCCAGCAAGGGGAGGTTCCTCTGTGACCCAAGTCCATGCCGCCTCCAAGAAGTTGAAGAATTGTCTCTTGTTGTTATGGATTACTCTGAGATGGGCCGCGAACAGAAGTCGATACGAGAGATTGAAAGCTCGCAATTTCTGTTTGACTGCAGTGTAAGATCTCCGTTGTGCCTGCACCTCTTTAGTGTTATCTGGGAATACCATAAATTTAGTCTTTTGGTAGGATAGATTGGTTTGCGAGCGTGCTTTCTGCAGAACAGTGTCCTTGTCCTTGAAGTTAAGGATGCGGTCTATGATGGGCCTGTGGGTGGCCCCTGGAAGCGGTTTAGGTGCAAGAGCGCGAAGGTCCCTTTCCACCACGAACCTTGTGGAGAGGTGTTCCGCCGGCATCCACGACCTAACCCAAGTTTCAATGAAGGTCACCACCAGAGCGGGCTCTGACCCATCTGGAATGCCCACGAAGCGGATGTTGTTCCGGCGGGAGCGATTTTCGGGGACTTCCGCCCGCCTATGTAGCTCGGCCGTGTGGGAGAGGAGCTTTGAGACTTGGTTTTTCATTATGGCGACCTCATCTTCAATGGTGGATAGATTAGATTCGGCCTCTGAGATCCTAGCTGTGGCGTTGCGGAGATCTTGCCTGATGAGAGCCATGTCTACGCGCACCTCACCAATCTTGGTTTCCACTGAATCCTGTGAAGTACGGATCGCTTGAAGGATAGTGGCCAGATCCCCCTCGGGCCCCGGGGGTCTGGACGATACAGCATTGCTGGTGCCCACATTGCTCATGGCGTATTGCTCCATACCGGTTTGGGAGGGAGGCGGCTTTGTGTGTCTGTCCTTGCCCATGGCTGGCTCTCAATCTGTGTTCCCGGTCACCTCTGTGGGCAGAGGCCAGGGAGGGCCAGCAAGTGTCAGGTAGCGCCCGGGGCGTCTCTCACTGCCCTCTTTCAGCCCCACCCTGGGCGCTCCCGAATGCCTCATCTTTAAGGCTCTAGCCTACCAGCCGTGTTCCTTTATAGGGCAAGGATGGTACCTTACTCTCGGGGTCTTCTCTCTATCCCCGGCTCGACTTCCTTCTTCTTACCCCGATGCCTTGTCTTGCAAGTTTTGAGTCTGTGCCAAGCGGACCTTTGGGTCACTGTGTAGTTAGGAAGGATTTGTCAACTCGTGTGGTGCTAGGCCAGGGTTGCCTGGACCCCTGTTTATCAGTGCAGGAGCCCCTCTCCCTGTGGGCGGGCCGGGGTAAACCGCGTCACCTCAGAGTCTGAGCGGCTTTTCTGGCACTTCAAGCAGGTCTTCGCTCATGTGGAGGCCCGGGGGAGGCCTATTCAAGTGTCCATATTCCTCCCTGGACCCCTCGTGTCATTGGGGCCATGGGTGCCCACCTTGGAGTCTGGGGCCCACTCACTCCAAGGGTCTTGGCTGGGGACCCAAGCACGAACAGGTCTAGGCCGAGTGCAGGGCCACAGAGACAGGGTCTTGGCTGGGGATCTTCTGTTGGCTTCAGTTTCCTCTTTATTTATTCAGCTCGGCTTCCTCCAGGTCTCCCGCAGTGAGTACTTTTATCCTGTTTCCCTCCCCAGGACCAGGGTCCTTGCCTTGTGTGCGATAAGGCCCTCCTCCCGGGTGAACAGAGGGATGAGATGGGGCCCTCCTCTGCCTCACCTCCAGGCCAGTTCATCCGGTCGGCGCAGGCCGCCAGCTCCGGACCTCTGGCGGGACAATAGGCTTAGAAGGGGGAGAGGGGAGGCTTCCATCCGACCAGCCTGCCACCCCCAATGTTTCCTCAAGTCTGGATGTTCCCGCTCCCGCATGACAGGTGCGGCCCGACGCCGGTTTCAGCTGCCCCCGCTTCTCCTCACCTGCAGGACGGCGATTTGGGAGGGTTAAGGCTCCAGGCATCAGATTCCCGCTTCTCCAGCTTCCTCATTGCAGAGCTCACAGTGATGGGGCCCACCCCGTCTTCTTTCCCTCTTCAGGGGGCCACAGTTGGAGGCAGCGGGCACCGCACCCACTGGTCTGTTCTCCCTTAGGGCCTCTCTTCTGTCCGGTTCCTCCTTGGGCCACGCCGATCTGCTGCGCTGTGGAGGGGGCCTCGCTGTCCTCAGATCGGGGCACGTCTCAGCTGTGACTTCTTTACCCCGGCGGTGGGAGTCCACCTGGTGCCACACCTTGCCCCCGCTGTTCACTCTCTCTCACATTTCTTCTTGCTTTCCTGCCTCCGGCGACCCAAGGGTCAGGGGACCGTGTTAACCTGCGGCCCCGATATTCAGAGTGGACGGGATAGGCCCCGGTCAGACTCCGTTTCCTCACTCACAATAGATTGGGGGCAGCCCGCACAATCTCCGGGCCAGAGTTCACCACAGCCCGAGCGCCGCCATTTGGTGCCCTGGCCCCGTTGTCTCTTTGCTGCTCCCGCCAGGCTTCTCAGTCACCACAGTGGCTCAGGACACCCCTGCAACATGCAGGGGCACTCGGGAGCGGTTGGGAACAGCTCCGGCTCCTTGCCTGTGGGATGGATGCGAGCTGATGACGGAGGGGTCCGGAGCACTCCACACCAGATTTACAATAAATTAAGAGTGCTTTGAAACAAATTGAAAAAAATACCAAACATTTACTGTAAATGATCAATTACTATAATCAATTAAAAACATGCATTTTTTAAAATATCAAATTAAAAAGCATACATTTAAAACTCCCAATGTAAACAATACACAGATTTCAAAAACACCTTAATTCAAAACCAATACAAATATTAAAACTAGTGGAATTTAAATATTTCAATTAATAAACAATTACATTATAAAGGAACCAAAAACTTTTCATTACACTGGGTGATATATTCTTCCTATACAGTGCATAATCAGAATAATAGATAAAATATAAAAAGGATCACTGGACAGCGATATATATTCATTGTAAGGCTTCCCCATCATTTCCATGTGAGTTAAAAATTATGGATTTTTAACAGTTACTGGTGCAGATATTGCTAGCGGGCCACTTTCTTTGTGCCTAATATGAAATTTGAAGAAAATCTAAAGTATAAAAAGTGATGGAAGTAATGCTTGAATTAATTTCAGCCTGTCCATCATTAAATTTGTTCTCCAAGCTACCTCAGTTTGGACCCAGCCATATGCAAATCAGTCTTGACCCCACTTCAATTGAAATTTGGACAGTAAGCGATCCTTTCTTCAAGAATTAAGGATCAAATACATAGAAGCATTTTGGTTGCACTTTAAATGACTACAATTGTGATTGTCATGAAGAAGGTGATTAGAAAAGCAAGATGATCCCACCAACATGCAGTGTCAATGTTTTTTCGAGTTGACTCACCATCATACTTTTCACTACCATGGTAAAAGAATTGAATCATGTTGTATTTAGATGTTAGCTGTTTGGAAGACTATTGAGATATACAGGGTATTGGTGGTATTGATGGGTGTTTTGAATGTGAATAGCTGAGTCAGAAGAGAAGAAATAGTTTCCTATTTTTAGAATTCTTTTAGGTATGTAAATGAAGATTTCACGCTGAACTGCAGCATCTACATATTTTAGTCAGGTCACCATCACACATTTTGCTACCATGATAAAAAAATGAAATGAAGATTTTAGATGTTGAGTATGTTATAATAATACTGAAGCTTATAAAGCGCGACAGCTACCCCAAACAGGGGTGTCCCGGCACTGCAAGCAGCAGGTAATTGCGACCGGAGCGAGCACCGGGGTCCAACGGGCCCTATTGATCTGCCATAAAGAGCCACGTTTTCAGGGCCTTTCTGAAACAGGCTTCTGACTTGGCCTGTCGCAGGGACCCCGGTAGAGCATTCCACAGTGAAGCTGTTCTGACTGTGAATGTTCTGCCGCCCAAGCGTGATTTTGCAAAGCGTGGGGTGCGCAGCAAATTATGAAAATTGGATCGCAGCGTACGATTTTGCTTATAGCGGCACAGTCTATCCTTCAGATAACCAGGGCATTTTCCGTTGAGGGCCCGGTAGGCCAGTGTCTTGGCCTTAAATTTAATTCTCCTCTCCACTGGAAGCCAGTGAAGCTTCTGTAGATGCGGAGAGACATGGTGTCGAAAAGGTATGCGGCGAACCAGCCTCGCAGCCGCATTCTGTATCATCTGAAGGCGACAAATGGCGTAATTGGGAAGGCCAAGATATAGGATATTTGCGTAGTCCAGCCTAGATGTAACTGTGGCCTGGACTACTGATTTGCGGCAATCTTCCGGTAGGAAGTGTAGGACTTTCCTGAGATTTTTTAATTTACTGAAACAGGTTGAAGAAACCTGCTGTATTTGGGCTGAGAAAGAGAAGTCCGCCTCCCATCTCACCCCTAAATTTCGGATACGTGTGGCAGGGGATGGTGGTGGACCCATTTCTGATGGCCACCATAAATCAGAGTCTGGCACTGGGTCTTTCCAGAAGAACAGAACCTCTGTCTTCCCAGCGTTGAGTTTTAATTTATTTGAGTTCATCCATAAAGCTATATCGCGCAGACAGCCCTTGAAGTTCTTGAAGGCTTCTGTCGTCCGCTCTTTAAACGGAAAGACCAACTGGGTGTCGTCAGCATAGGAAATCGCTTTCACACCCCAGTTGGCAATCAGGGAAAACAGTGGAGCTAGGTATAGGTTAAAAAGCAAAGGGCTCAAAGCTGAGCCCTGGGGGACACCGCACCAGAGCTGTTTTGGTTTAGATTCAAACGGTTGAAGGGCAACTCGCTGAGTGCGCCCGCTCAGATAGGATGTCAACCAGGTCAGCACTTTCCCACCAAAGCCCACACCTTGTAGTCTCTGGATCAGCAAGGTGTGGTCGACAGTGTCGAACGCGGCGGACAGATCCAGGAGCACCAGCAGTGCTGATGCTCCTGAATCCAGTGACCATCTTACTGACTCTGCCACCTCAAGGAGAGCGGTCTCCGTACTGAAACCCGCCCGGAAACCAGATTGTGTGTCGTGCAGCGCACTATTCTGCTCAATAAAAGTGTACAGTTGGCGCTGGACCAGCTTCTCCAGCATTGTTCCTGGGGCGGGGAGCAGAGAGATGGGTCTAAGATTGCTGAGGTCGCCTGGGTCACCATTTGGTTTCTTTCGCAAAGGGAGAAGTGTAGCATGCTTCCATTGATCAGGGAAGATGCCTGTATCTAGGGAGGTATTCCAAATATGAAGTAATCCTCCCAACAGGCAGGGGGCTAGCATTTTCCACAATTTGGGAGAGCAAGGATCATCAGGGGCGCCAGAACGGCATTTTTGGATTTCAGCTAGCGCATCCTGAGACGAAATCGGTGCGAAGTTGGAGAACGGAAGAACCTCACCCATACCCTGTGGGAGATCCGATTTCTCAGTTGCCTCGGGAGGTAAAAAGGAGTCGTAGACCTTTAAAATTTTGGTATCAAAATGACTAGCAATTTTTTCACACAAGGCTAGGGACGGGATTATTCCAGTCTCTATTGCCTTGGGTTTGAGAAAGATTTGGACTACTTTAAAAACCTCTGTACTGGCGTGGTCCGCATTGTGGATGCGTGTCACAATATAGTCCCGCCTGGCTGCTTTTAGGGATTTGTGAAAATCTTTTAAAGCTTTTTTGTAGGTTCCCTTAGCTAGGTCACAGTAGTGCAGCCTCCACTGGCGTTCCAATTTTTTGCACCTACTTTTTAATTCTTTGAGGGCATCGGAGAACCAGGGAGCAGAGGGGGACAGTCTGATAGATTTTACTACTCTGAACGGCACAACTGACTCCACCGCAGTGGCAATCCATTGATGTATAGCAGCTGCATCTACATTGGGGTCAGAGGATAGGCGGGGGTAATTGTCCTGCAGAATAGGGCTTAATGAAGCTTCAGACAGGTTCTTCCAATTTCTTTTTTGAATAAAACGCATGTCTTTCGCTTGACCCGATTTTGGCAGAGTAATTGAGAAAGGGATCAGGTAGTGGTCTGACCAGACCAACGGGGACGGGGTCTCTATATCGATGGTAGTGATATTAGTGAAGACTAAATCCAAGGTGTGCCCCGCTTTATGGGTCGGGGAGGACACCTGTTGTACAAGATTGGCACCTGCTAAGGAAGCGACCAGTTGCGTTGCTTGTGCACAGTTCGAGTCATCCACATGCAGATTAAAGTCTCCCAGGACTATAAAATTGGTATACAGTACCGATTTTTGAGCAACATAATTGCACAAAGTCTGGGATGCAGTCGTTACACAGTCAGGTGGTCTATAGATCAGGATGCCCGCTAGGGCAGACGAGGGGTTGATTTGTATACAAAACTTAAGCCCTTCGATGCCCTGTACAAGGAGAGGGGCAGAGGACACAAGCTCCCATGAGTCTTTAAAAATAATAGCCACCCCACCTCCCCTTTTTCCGCCTTCTCGATTGGCGTAGCACATTTTGAAACCTGGTGGGGTAGCTAGTAGACATCACGTCCGTGTTTAACCAGGTTTCAGTTAAAAACATAACATCCCAAATAGCCTCAATTAAAATTGACCAGACATCCTCCGCATGCTTGGGCAGTGATCTGCAATTGATGCAATAATTTTAGCGTTGCGCTCGTTCACCACGACTCGGGGGAGTACCTTTCTCAAATTGGAGGCCTTAACCTGGTTCAGAAGCTGACCGCATGCGCCGCAGCTATGCGGCAGAGAGGATTTAGCTAAGTCAATCAGGTGTGCTCCTGGGCAGATTACGCCTTGTAGACTCATCAGGTCGTCTCGCAACCAACAAATGGCCTTACCTCTCCCATAACCAGCAGCCTGGCTGGCGCCGGCCGCGATCCGGTCGCCGGCCGGCGACCGGATTGAATATAGAATTATACAGTGTATGGATGGCATGGATGGGTATGTTTGAATAGAGTAGATCAGTCAGGAGAAGAGAAAAAATTGTTTTTCAAGAAATAAATCATAAAAATTTGATAAAATATCTATGACTGAGCTATATTAGTGTTGGTTTCATGAACAGTGCCTAGTTAGTTTCCTTCGAATAACTACAAAAGAATTATTATGAACTGACGGGACAGCTGAATGAACCTGTGGCAGGTCCATAAGAAAATAGCCTCCATTGGGGAGAGGATGTAGCCTTACGGCTAGAGCGGTCGACCTCGAAGCTGGGGAATGGGGTTCGAGTCTTGGCAACGACGCTCAACATCCTGTGATTCTGGGCAAATCACTTAATCTCCCCGTGCCTAACAAAAATGAATGTGTCCTTCTGTAACGAAACTGGTGCTCATGTAAAGCGCTCTGATACACGATTTCTCGGGTCTAGTACGCGCTATATAAAACTCGAAAAAAAATAAAATTTTGCTAATTGATGTGTTCTGTTTCCCGAAAACAATGCTTAATCACTTCAGTGCTATGCACGAGATGGTCTTGTCCTCAGCGCAGCCAGCACCGATGGTGCTGAGGATGAGACAATTTTGTCTTTAGCATTCAAGGGGTTAAAGAAAGAGTTAAATCATTATGTCAGAAGATGATTATCCTACCCAAATGATTGGATATCCTACAGGGTTATATGATTACATAGTCAAAAACTATTTTTAGCAGTTTTTCATTTCTAGGGTGAGGAATCAAGCCCAAAAGGCACATCTCAGGGGAGTAAAACCCTAGTTTACCCATTGAGTCTAGAATTAGTTTGGTTCCAGCATTCTAAAACCCATGGAGTCAGAGATAAGACCATATCATGTGAATGAAACTGATGTCATCTATCGCATACCGTGGATTAGGGAACAAGTAAGTATAGTGCACATATTTAAAGTGGAGGAGCTTGAATCTTGTGCTTGTCGAGGTTTTTGGTGTTTACCCAGCCCCGCAGTCTATTCCTGGTCTGAGGGTTTCTACTCAGATTATCTTCATTTTGTCCTGTCTTGTTATAAGGAAGAAAACAATGTTTAAGCACCTGCAAGAGTGATTAATGCATGATGCATCTTCTTATTATTTGGTTCAGATATTTCACAACCCCAGGTAAATTTAGCAGTGATGAGTAATGAAGCATGAACCAGAAACTGCCCCACAGGTATTCTGTACTTTTCTCTATGGTGTGACAAATCTTGTAGCTGACAAGAAACATATAAATGATCGTCCTGTGTTAGGCACATCCTAGCCCAAAGTTTCAGCCTTAGTTTCCAGGGCAGATATAAAACATCTAGAGGTGTTCCACTGCAGCCACTCTGGAGAGTATATTATTATGCTACTAAAGGCATTTCTCTTCTAGCAATGTACAGCAAAGTGTAATAAAATGGGACGGAGGGATCAAGTATCATATTCATCAACAGAATTTCTGCACCACTCTTACCACCTAGCACACCCTCGACATAATTAAGTTCAACCACACACTTAGGCTGCATCCATCTACCTAATAGTTTCACTTGCACAGCCAAATAGTATATTTGGGAATCAGGGCCAGATAATCTTCCTGCATCTATGGATAAATATAATCTCTTCAATGTTAACTTGAGCTGACACCATCCCCACTACAACTCCACCATCAGTAATTAATATTATTTAATATCTGTCACCAAAGGAGTGCATGAATGGCAACAAAAAGCTATATTAATCTAAGGAAAAATCCATTCTTGATACAACTACCCTGCCAATTGTGGACAGAAAAAGACGTCTCCAAAAAACAGAAGAGTGAGCGCCCATTTTAGCTGTGTTAACATTACCTGGTATAACATACTTGGTCAATTGACAGACATACAGTCCCAAATATCAGAAGATATAGGGAGTCATACTCTTGGCACAGTTAGTGGAAATATGCAAAATTTGCTCTTGGTCATCAATCACCCTGACACAGTATGGAAGGAGTAATGATGATCTAGCATTAGTTCCAGGCCCATATTGTTGTGATGTCCATAAACCAGATGTTATCTGTATATATATAAAATTACCATATTTTTCACCTTTTATGTTGAGGTCATGTGTAATCCCAAGTTCTCTCATATAAATTGCTAGCGGATACATTGCCTGAGCGAATAATAATGAGGATAAAGGTGCCTGTGTGCATCAGCTCTGATTCAGAAATTATTTCTCCTATTCTAAACGGGCCGTGGAAACCAAATGCAACCAACTTACTGTTAAACCCTATTTTATTTAGTACAATAAGTTAATACCAGGTAAGAAAGTTGAAGGCTACAACCGAGTTCTAAACTGCTTCTAACAGTCTGTCCAAAACATGGAATAATGTCCACACACAAAGATTTGTACCCCTTCTAGCAATTAACCCATTTTGCTTCCCAAGGATCAACTCTCGTAAAACCCTAAACAGTCCGGCACTTCATGTGGTTTGGTGGATCAAATTTACATTTATTCAGGACTCTGGACATTTTCTTCAAAATTAAACATTGAGTTCACACTTTTGAACTTTGTTTTAGACTCCATATTTGTGAACATTTAGCTTTTATTTATGAACCATATAGCCACTTGACTATGGGCCAGATGTACGACCCATTTTTGCATGCGCAAACGGGTCTGCGACCCGTTTGCGTATGCAAAAACCCTACAGGGCCATGTACAAACACTATTTAGCGAGTCACAATTTATTTGCGACTCGCTAAATAGTGCTTGCGACTCCCAATTAGGAAGGGGCGTTTCAAGGGCGTCCCTTCCTAATTGCGACTATGAGCTCTATGTATGACTGTTTTGTGACCGCAATTGCGGTCGCAAAACAGTCGAAATTCACCACCTACTTCAAGTAGGTGGTAATGCAGTTGTAAATGGGAAGGGATCCCCAGGGGACCCCTTCCTCTTTGCAAATGCATGCGAAAATATTTTTTAAGGGCAGGCAGTGGTCCCCGGGACCACTGCCTGCCCTTAAAAAATGAAACAAAAACGTTTAATTTCTTTTTTTTTAAAAAGCATCCCGTTTTCCTTTAAGGAAAACAAGCTGCATTTAAAAAAAAAGCTGCTTTATTTAAAAGCAGTCCCAGACATGGTGGTCTGCTGAGCCCAGCAGGCCACCATCCCTGGGAGGGCCAGCCATTCTCAATGGGGTCGCAAAATGTGAGTGCCTCATGAATATTGATGAGCCTCGCATTTTGCGACCCCATTGGGAATCGCTAACAGTGTCTCTGACACTGTTGTACATTTGGAATTGCGACTCGCAAATTGCGACTCGCTATTTTTTGCAATTTGTGAGTCGCAATTCCAAATGGTCGTACATCTGGCCCTTAGTACATAGACTGGTCTCCGGACTTTCCTTTATTTTTTTTTAAATGTCCAACCCTACTCTAAATTGAAACTACCTTCATATGTTCTATTTTCTTTGCAACAACAATAACAACAATAAACTTTATTCGATCTATCGAGATAGACCATAAAAGTACAGGATAGATTAAAAAAGATTTCAGTACAATACGTGCAATTAAATATATCCAAAGACATGGTTAAAATGTATACATTTACATTTGAAAAAATCAAAGAACCTCAGATAGCAGCCTGCTATACATTTAAATCTACCCGAATTTCCCTGTGAATCGCCAGTCGTCATTTAAAACTTAGGGGCATATTAGCAAGACCCACGTTAAAATTATCGCCGTTTTAGCGGCAGGAAACTGCCGCTAAAATGGCGATAATGGGCTTGCTAATATGTGTTATAGAATTCCAATAGAAGCCCAGGTTAGATGTGCAGGACATCTAACCTGGGCTTCTATTGGAATTCCATAACGCATATTAGCAAGCCCATTATCGCCGTTTTAGCGGCAGTTTCCTGCCGCTAAAACGCCGATAATTTTAACGTGGGTCTTGCTAATATGCCCCTAAGTTCAATATGTACAGCAATAAATAGACAAAGATAAGATTAGTTAACAACCACATAATATACTTTGAACAGTTCAGTTCCTAGACACCGATCCGCTAAGTTATTGGAATAACAAAGCAGGCTATAGCATGGACCGAGGCAATATATATTTTTTTCTTTTAAGGATGCTAGCACGTAGATTAGTCACAGCTAGATCTGAGCCTGACTGCAGAACATATAACACAGAATTTCTAGTGAGCATTTGTAAAAAAATAAACGTTGGCTGGTCTAACCTGTCTAAAATTGCACTTCTTTAAAATGGGAATGAGAAAGGATTTTCTGGGAACCTCGTAAAAACTGCAGAACATAAAAAAATGCATCATATCCTGTGGACACTTCCCATCGCAGTCACAAGGTGGGAGGTTATGTATCCCACATGGGTGGGCCAGGAGATACTGAAAAAGGTCCAGACGGAACCTGGTCATAAGAATCGATCATGGGAACATGTGAGCCGTAAAAGGTAGGGCTCAGTTGATGGCTCGGTTTTCTTTTTTTTTTCCAAAAAATGCACAGTGTTTATTATGAACAAGTCGGTCCTCGCCAATGTGTTTCGGCCGTAGCCTTTTTTTTTTTTTTTTTTTAAACCTTTATTTGTAAATTTTAGCAAATACAGACAGCAACATATCACCAAAAGGAAGAGCAAGATTATAAGTGTGAAACAAAGTGCACACTTTCTAACCAATGCTACAAAGCTTATCATCCTGCTAGAGCATACCGGAATACACATTTGGGCACGCTTTAGTCCATAGAGTCCAACCTGTCTCCCATCAGTCAGTGCTCAGCCGAGCAAGTGCAGCCGCCATCGAACAGTAGGGATACAACTGAGCATCCAGTAAGGAGGAGGAACAAGGGGGGAGGGAAGGGGGAAATGGGGGAAACCTCTCTGGCAGTACCGAAAAAAAGCTGTTGGAACGCGGGTGTAAGAAGGGGGCCCCCCCCAATCGGACACACATCGCATCTCATTCTCAACTACCCCTCCACGGCAGGGGCCTGAGCCTGATCATTGCGTTGCTCTTGTAAAGACCTTCGCAGTGGTTCCCATATATCCAGGGGCCGCTCTTGCGTGGGCATCAAATCCCAGAACTCAGACAGTTGTGTGTGGCAGAACGCTGCGTCTTTCAGCCAGTCATCTCTACGCGGCTTGCACCTGCGGCCCCAGCATATCGCCACACATCTCTTTGCCAGCAGCAACATCATGGCAGCAAGTCGTCTGACGCCTTTAGGTATATTTTTGACATAGCCAAGCAGGGAAATCAACGGGGTACGCTCCATTCTGTGTTCCAACATTATAGCTAAAACATCAAACACACACCCCCAGAAATTTGCAACCTCCCAGCACTCCCATGCAAGGTGCATGAATGAGGCCTCGGGCACCCCACAACGCACACAGTGCGCCTCCGCACTCAGCCCCGCCCTGCACAACCACACCGGGGTTCTATAGAGTCTGTGGAGAAATTTGAAGTGAACTAATCTAAGTCTATAGTTGGGCGACATATTCCTGGATTGCGTGCAGCAATAGGTCCACACACCCGCCTCAAACGGCGCACCCAACACTCCTCCCAAGCGGCCTGGGCCAGGGGCACACGCCTAGGGTAGTCCCGCTGCATACCTGTGTACAGACGTGTTATAAGTTTACGGGGTGAGGGATTTAACAAAAATGCTTCCAAGACAAGGAACGTTGGTGGCGCCACCGGGAATGAGGCGAATCTCGCCCGTACGGCCGCTGTGAGAAGTTGGCCTGGTATATGCTGTCCACTAATTAAAGTGGGCACCTTGCACCAGTCCAAACAACCCTTATGATGTATGAGGTCAAAGATAACCATTAGAAAGCTATCCTAGTGGTAGCTGTGGAGAGCAGCCTTCAGGCTTAATCTTGAAGGAATGTAAAGCAGCTTGTTTTACCAGAATCTCAATTCTTCAATGACCAATTGAAAGGAGAACCACACAAGTGTTATGTAAAAATATGTATTTATTACTAAAACACTCTCTACTAACCTCGACACGAGATTAGAACATAAAGCACACAATACTTAATCAATAGAACGTACGTAAGTAGCACAATATACAACAGGCTCCAGGGGGAGACCGAACCATATACTAAAAAAATGGTATAACAACAACGACTTCAATAGACACAGTGCCTAGAGCACGTAGAATCGCTGGGACCCCAAGGAACCACCCAAGGCATAGTATATAGTACACAATATTAAATCAATAGAACGACAGTAAATAGCACAATACACAGCGGGCTCCAGGGGGAGACCGAACCATATACTAAGAAAGTGGTAAAACAACCACGACTTCAATAGACACAGTGCCTAGAGCACGTAGAATCGCTGGGACCCCAAGGAACCACCCAAGGCAGTGACACAGGGCACCCACGGAGGACGGGTGCAGTGAGGAAACACGACTGCGTGCTCCGTGCAACTCTATGGGAAAGTCACGGTTGGAAAATTACAATTTAAGGACACTTCTAGGAGGACTTCAAGCAAACCCTTTGGAACATAAGAGGTTCTAAGGCCAGCACCCTTGTGAGTACCAAAGTACCCGAGTTACCTATCCCAGAGGAGCCGGGTGCATAGGGGTCAAGTGATGTCGGAAACCTCCGTCGTTTTCAATGGAGAGCAGCAAGAAAGTACTGCTGCCAGGAAGGCGAAGGCGAAGAGTGTCCGGTGGAATCCAAGCCTGGATTCGAGGTGAGAAGAACCTGAAAGCAGAGGGGACAAAGTCTGGGTCACTTCAGGTGACCAGGGGCTCGGTAGTCGAATGCCCACCGATGTCGGGTGCTTCAGGTGAAGAGAAAGGATGTTTGTCTCTGCAGCCACGGGGACCAGGAGATGCCGACGATGACCAGGGTCCGGAGGTGAGCTGTCCCACGAAGGATGTTGAGAGCTGAGGGGTCAGTGTCCGACTGGAGCACCAACAAGCCTTGGCAACGGCAACCCACGAAGGCAGAGGAAACAGGTTATGGTGTAGACCAGCAAGGTCCAGGGGACTCCCCAAGCAATGGAGAGTCAGGACACATCTGGAGCAACCAGGAAAGCCCAAGAACAAACAAGATGACCCTCGCCAGGACCCACAGGCCAACGGACCAGGGATCGCGAGGTGACCTCGAGCGATTTCACAAAGGACCAGCCCACAGAGCACTCGTGGAGTGGAGGCCGGATATCTTCGATGCAAATGTTGCTCGGAGTCGGGACTACACGTAGTCCAATGCACAAGCTCAGGGTTTGCCCACAAGCATATGCACTTGCAAATAGACGAGGTGCACAGGGGTATGGGTTGCACGGCCCCCACGAGGTATACTGGTCTCAGAATCGCTGAGAGGTCAGATCTACCTTGGGGACTTTTGGGAACCCACCTCCTGTGTTGCAGGAATCTTTGGAGTCCGCAGGAGCTCTGGAGATGCAAGCCGGTCAGATGCGCTTAGGTGCCTGCTGCTGCAGGGGAGTAACTCCTTTACTCCAAGGGAGATTCTTCTGTCGTCCAGCGAAGTGTAGACCGTCGAAGCATTTGGTTTCTTTGCAGAGTCTTGTCCAGGTATAATCTAAAGTCCTGGAATCAGGTATCCCACTTTATACCCATGGGAAGGTGTTGGAATGACTCTGGGGACCCTCCTAGGGGAGGGGCAGGACAGAGGGGTGGCTACACCCATGTCCTTTGTCCAGTTTCGTGCCAGAGCAGGAGTTAACGGCTCCCAGAACTGGTTCTAGCCGGACGATGCACAGGGACACCAAATGTGCCCCCAGTGCAGACTTTCTGGCACTCTGAGAGTGCACCCACCCAGCCCCAATACACTAAAGCCTGTCTGGGAGGTGGTAACACCTCCCTGTGACAGGAAACCTATTGTCAGACCTTCCTCTGCTCGAGCTTGGCTCAGCAGCAGGAGGGCAGACTCATGTCTGTGGCTGGCAGCATCCATTTTGTGCTGCCCAGGTCGAGAAAGCTGGTACCGGGTAGACCGGGGGTCCACAGTAGTGGTTCTACAAGGGTGGAATCATACCTCCCACACCAGTTACTGGTTTGGAGGTATGATTCCAAGGTGTTTGACACCAAACACGACATGTTTCTAAGCAGCCGTTTTAAAGTTAGCATTTACCCCAAGGTTATAATGCACTTAAACATATATGTCTGGCTGCATCACAGACAACCTCAGAGAATGGTCTCCGAAGGCTGCAGAGGGGCTCTGCTCATGCAGGGGCACCCTCTCACGTAAAACCCAGCACCCTGCCTCCAGGATTGATAAGGCCTGCCATAGGGGTGACTGATAGGTTTTTAAGTGTAGTGATTTAGATAGATATAGTGAACCTATATCTAAGTAAGTGGTGCAAGCACCAGCTTACACAGGCTGCTGTAGCAGGCCTGTTTTGTCATTTTGAATGGTCTCTCATGGGTGGCATAATACATGCTTCAGCCCATGGGAGGCCTTGGGGGTACCTATGCCCTGGGTACATGGTGTACCATATACTAGGGACTTATAAGGGTACCCCAGTATCCAATCTGGAGTGTACCTAAAGTGCATGCATTGCAATTTACAGGAGAAAGCAGGTAGACTGGGATCCTGGATAGCAGGATCCCAGTCAGACTAGGCCAAAAACAGTGAGACATCAGCAAAAAGTGGGGGGTAACTATAAGAAGCAGATCCTACTCTCCTACACAACCCCCCCCAAACGTAAGGACATTAAACTAACCTTGACCAGTTGAGTCTTCATGTTCTAAGTGGAAATATCTGGAGAGTCCATCTGCATTGGCATGGTTGATCCAGCGGTGTACTAGCAACAGATACTCCACTACCATATACTCACCAGGGCCCATACAACTCGATTCCGCTAACACTAAATAGACCGCTGGAACTTTTAGTTTATAATGATTCTCATACCTCAAGATCTAGTTATTGCTTCTTTAACTAAACCTTTCACTGATCAAACAGTTCTTTCCTCTGGTCAATGGACCAGTTAGGTGGAACTAGTTGATGGTGATAATTAACATAAACTTATTATACATTTTTGATAAAAATAAATGATGACATACTCAGTAAGTTTTAAAATCTTTATCTAAATTAATGGGTTGTGAACCATCTCAAAGCGTTTCAGTACAAACACCCTCATTCATGAGAGTGCCAATTCAATAAAATCTCAAATAGTTAAAATATTTCAGATCCACACACCAACTATACTCAGAGAGAAGAGGATAGAGAGAGAAGAGCATTTATCAAAACGATGAATTTCATAGTTACCAAAGTATGGTGTGAAGACCAACCCCCTGGCCAAAGGGCTGGTAAGGGTCCCCAGGACAGATCAGGAGACAAAGACTTCAGGACAGGAATCAGGATAGGATACTTCACCTCTCTAGAAACCGACGACTACGTTGCACCCCTCTCTGACACTCTCTTCCTCCTCGTGGTTCTTCCGCGATCTTCTTTCTAACCCACCCAAATTAAGTAGATGGTTCTGCATTCGATTTCTTCATCAGCATTTCAGAGCATCAGCACCACCCCAGCACCAACAGCATCACAATCTTTTCATCACCTCGGCACACCCCGTTCTCAGTTCTCAGGCTTCTCTCTAATCTAACTAGACTACCTCAATTATACCCTTCCATAGGCATGTACCACCCATTAATGTTTCATTTTTACAAAATACTAACGACTGATTGGACAGGCGAGGGGGGGATGATCATAACACCATGCTTATACTTCATTTATTTCTTTAAACCATTGTTTCCAAACTCCTCCCCTCAAACTTGTATTCCGCCCTTCCTTTCCCATACATCTTTAAACTTTATTAATACAAATGTAACAGTTTTCTCGAATAAGTTCCTTCATATGAACTCTTCACCCTCATGTTCCCAGGGCACATCTCCGCCGACCTTGGACGCACGACAAGTCCTTAGTCATCCTTTCAAGCTTCCACACCAGGGCGCATGCGTTGCACCACGTCAGTCTGCTCGACTCGGACAAGTTTGACAGGCCCAAATACGCACTAATAATAAAGTCAAAAGAAGAAATGTTATTCTCAAAAATAAATGATTTCACTGTATACCACCAACCTCTACTCTAGCCCGTACCATTTATTATTTCCCTTTCTGCATTTGCATTAGTATAAAAACTTATTTCTAATTACAGCAAGCAGGTGCCATGCATGTGAGCTTTCAAGCGGCCATTTTATAGCTCTTTGCGCAAGCGCCAGAATTTCCTCCAAGCGTTACTTCGTCATGCTACGTAGATGCAGTAGACGCATGCGCAGTAAAGATCCCATGTTAAAATGCATTCTAGTCCTACGTCCATGTTATTGTAGCTAGTAAACACATAGGCAAGCTTCATTCTTTTCCCGCGAATGATGGAAATGCGTATTATTAATCATAAAACACGTTGTTAGTAATTCGTTAATGAGTTTAAACAAGAGGATTGCTTCCGAGCAAGTCTTGTGTTCGAGTCCTTGCTCCATCAATCCCCTCTCTGATGGCATATTAAGCCATCACAAAATTTCCCATCCATCCCAGATACCAACTTTAACACTTCTCAGTTTTCTCTATTTGTTCTCTCAACTTTTCATCAATGATCTCTTTTCCTTCTAAATCTCGCATTTTCTTATATAACCTGCCTTTCATTTCTTCCAAGCGTATTTCATCGTACTTTCTCTTTCGTGTCTGTCCTTTTCCTTTTCTTTTCAAGTGTACTTTTTCTTTCGTACCCTTTCTACAACATCTATATGTAATCATTATTAACATCACTATTGTTATTATCATAACTAATGGTATTATTATCTGACCTAGAAAACTTTTCCCAAAATCAACAAACAATTTCCCTATTGATGTTATACTTTTTGTTAGTCTTCCCCACACACTGTCAACCTCCAGTTGGGTGAAATCTTTATGCATTCCCGTAATGTTTTCAATATATCCTTTAATTTCTCTGCTCTTGTCCGGAATATAAGTGCAGCAATGTTGAACTTTCAACATGCCACAGACTCCACCTTCTTTTGCCAATAATATATCAAGAGCAAGACGGGTTTGTAAAACCATAGATCTAATTGCAACCATTTCTGTGTTAATCAATAAAAATCCTCCTGCAGTATCTGTAGAAAGACGATCAACTATGGTTGATAACTGGGGGGCGCTAGGTGGCGCACGAGCGGAATGGCCGCCATTGTGTGAGGCTCTCGCAGTCTGACGCCGATATCCTGGAAATTATCCTGTCCCGACGACGAGGCTCGCCCAACACAACATCGGCATGGGGAGCCTGAAGCCTGGGGAATAAGCGACCCGAGTTTGGGGAACGTAACCGCAGCTGTAACCGCCGAGTGCAAACGTGACCACGACGTGTCCCTGAGCAGCCTGGAACTGCCGCTGGGTGAAGATATGCACGCAAGCACCGCGGCTCCCATGAGGCATGTAGGCCAGCGTGCTGAAATGGCGGCGGCAGCAGGGCGGTGAGTGCCTCAGTATTAGCGCACATACACCCTCTCGTTGGGACACACGCTGCAGAATCAGGCAGCTACTCTGTTTTCTGCGATAGCAAAGCTGGCATCTGGCGTAAATGGGCGATGAAGTGCTGGCTTTGAGCACCGCGCAGATGGAGAAACGGCCATAAGCGGCGACAGCACCACACAAATACTTTGCAAGAGCGGCTGTCACGGGTGTAGTGTGAGGTGCACAACATTCCAGGGAAGGATCCGCATTGGGCAATGCAGAGATTGGCGCACATGTGACATTGCCTATAAGTAGTGTTGAACAACCCTGCTTACTGACTGCGCGACGAGAGCAAAGATACCCGCTGCAATATTGGAGACATACCGACGGGCCGGGGGAGACATACTGTTTGCTTTATAGTACCACAAGTTACTGAGGACTCTTCAAACAAACGGTTATGCGGGGCGCACTGACCTCGATACCGACTTAGTGACGTGCCTATTCTGGAGCGCCGGCTGACCGTGCTCTACTCCCATAAACGCCATTAAAGAAGAATAACATTTCTTGGAGGGTGTCCCGGGAAGGCCCCCTTTTGCTACCACCCCACCCATAGGCCTCACATCGCTTTCTGCATCACGAGGCGATCCGCGATGGGGAAACCAGACGCACGCCAACCACGTCTCACCTTCGACGCGAAGAAAAACACTCGCCTGTAGACAGCAGAGGTGAACGATGGCGCTGAAGGGCTGCTGCAGGACTCACAGCCCCCACAGGACGAAGACATGAAAGCAATACTTCTGGAGGTGTGGCAGGGCTTCGCGAGCATTGCTGACAAAATGGACACCCTGACCACGCGCATGGACGCAATAGTCCACAAAATAGATGGTCATGAAACGCGCATAAAAGACACTGAATAACGCATATCAGAGGCTGAAGACACCACGACCCACATCCAAAGCACAGTGAAGCAGATGGACAAGCTACTAAAGATTATAGCTGCCAAGAATAAGGATATTGAAGCGAGAAGCAGAAGGAACAACATCCGCGTCCTAGGAGTACCGGAAAGCGCAAACACGGGCAAAATGGAGGAATACATCGAGAGGTTGCTGCTGGCGGTGGTAGGGGCGGAAGCTCTTTCCCCTCACTTCATTGTCGAAAGGGCCCATCGATCCCTTGGGCCGAGGCCACCCCCTGGAAGCACGCCTAGACCCAGCATTGCGCGTCTCCTGAATTACAGGGACAGAGATGTGGCCCTGAGGGTGGCGAGAGAGAAGAAACAACTGCACTTTGAAGGGGTGCCCTTCGCCATGTACCCTGATTTCACGACACACGTCCAAGAAGAGCGACGCAAATTCCTCCATGTAAAACAACAGCTAAGACAGGCCCAAATCGATTAAGCCCTGCTATATCCTGCACGCCTCCGGGTCACGTACCAAGGTCAACAAATGTTCTACACAAAGCCTCAACAAGTTGAAGAATTCTTAAAAAAGCTCAAGAGACAAAAGACTGCAACAGCCACACCAGAAGATTCGCCAAGATCACACTCACCGAACATAGACTGATGGATACCATGATAGAAGGCTGCCTGTTGTTTGTTTCTCACTAATAAAAATGGACACCGCATTGCTGCTGCGCGTCGGACACTCACACAACATGATTCCACATCCCTGGGACGCATGAAGGTGGGGGCGAGACCTACCTTCTGACGGGACACAAGGTCCAAAGGCAGCCAGGCACCCTCGAAGCCCATTAGGGGACTTGCTTGACAGCACAGACACCCCCTGAACGGCGAGAGGTACCCGTGGGCCACCCAGCAGAACTTCCCCCTAAGGGAGATCCCCCTTTTCCGGTTCACTCTGGTCCCTGACCAGAGAAGTTCAAAGTAATGGTTTGTTTACTGGGTACTAGGGAGGTGGGAGGGTCGAATGTAACTGGCATGATTGGGATGCTTCAGTGGGAGGGGGGGTAGGGTTATGGGTTAATGAATGCTTTGACAAGCGTAGCCTACAGCACTTCTTTTGTAAATGTGACTCTCTAACTGTTCGCTTATTACTATGTACAGCTTTGCCATATAGCAGATACTGCATAACAAGAGGGTATGGTGGACCCGGTGGATAAATCCCAATTGAGAATACTGTCCTGGAACGTCAGGGGCTTAGGGGACCCGAGAAAACGCAGACAGATCCTAGCCTATCTGGACCGTCAACAGATAAACATTGCTCTGCTTCAAGAGACCCACATTAACCCACACTCTCCAGCCACGTTTGCTAGCAAGTGGGCGGAAAGTAGTTTATTTTCCTCATATTCCTCTTATGCTCGCGGCACAGCTATATTAATAAAAAAACAGACACCTTTTGCATTGGCCGGTGCGATAACGGACCCCCAAGGGAGATATGTAATAGCATGGGGACGCTTGGGCTGGGATTCGGTCACAATAGCAAACTGTTATGGCCCTAATGTAGACACTCCTGAGTTCTTTACTAAAATCTGGGGTAAAATTGTAAATGTAGGATCCACCCATATAATTTGGGGCGGGGACTTTAACGTAGCCCTTAACCCGGCTCTGGATCGGTCCAACACTGCATCGCACCATTATAATAACTCTCAAACGGTATTGCAGGGAATACTAGATGAGGGGGGTCTGATAGATAGTTGGCGCTATGCGCACCCGCAGGTCAAAGAAGGCACGCATTTTACAACATATGATGGGACATGGGCTCGTCTAGACTATTGTTTTCTCTCAAGAGGCCTGGGATCGGTCATCAGGGACGTCGTACATCCTGCCAGAACATTTTCAGATCACTGCCCTGTGAAGCTTACGCTCATACCTCCAGGATATGATAAACCCAGGCCTAGCTGGAGGTTACAGCCTAATGCCCTTCTGGATGCGGTTTTCCATAGCGAACTGGGGGAGGAGATCCAGGATTTCTTCCTAAGGAACAAGGGGTCAGTAGATAGTGTGGAGACGATATGGGAGGCCTTCAAGGTCACAATCAGAGGGTTCTGTATCTCAAAAAGTTTTGGTGTGCTTAGGGATATACAGGGAACGCTCAGGAAATTGGAAAAAGACCTGAAGATGTTGTAGATGGGGATGGGGGAAATAGGACAGGTGCAGAATGATTTCCGGGAGAAATTGTCAGAATATGAGGATGCTGCGGCGCGAGAGGCGAGGTTCAGGGGACGATATTGGGTGGCCCGCAGATACGGTGAAGGTGAACGGCCAGGGAATGCATTAGCTGAAGTGACTAGGCGCCCTCATTTCTCAACTCACATACTAGAAATTAAAGGACCGGGGGAGATAGTACAGCGAGATACAACTGACTTACTTGAAACGTTCACCTCACATTATAATACGCTATATACCACACAGCGAAATGGGTCAGCGGACCTAGATAGCTTCCTGGGAGATGTGGCACTTGGGTGGCTAAGTGATACACAGAGGGAATTCCTATGCATCCCCTTTGAGTTGGACGAAATCAGAGAGGCGATAACGCAGCTGAAAAATGGGAAGGCACCGGGCCTAGACGGCATCCCCGCTGAATTTTATAAAAATTACATTGACATTATGGCTCCAGTTCTTAAAGAAGTATATGAGGAATCCTTAGAGAATGGTGTGCTCCCCCCCCTCGATGAGGGAAGCGCTGGTTACATCCCTCTTGAAACCCGGCAAGCCCCCTGATTCCTGCGACTCCTATAGACCGTTGTCGCTTATAAACTGTGACACGAAAATATTAGCTAAGGTCCTGGCTAACCGGTTAACTCTTTTAATGGATAAACTTATCCTTCCCGATCAGTCGGGTTTTGTCCCCGGACGAGCCACCACGCATAATCTTCTCACCTTGTTCTCCTTGCTCCAGAATGTAGCACCTGAATTCCCACTAGCTGCAGTTTTTTTGGATGCCACTAAGGCGTTTGACTCTGTGGAGTGGGACTATCTCTTCGGAGTACTACAGCGTATGGGCTTCCCTCCTCTGTTCATCTCCTGGATCAGATTACTATATCAACAGCCTACTGCCAAAGTGTTGATCAATGGTCATCTTTCTCCCGCATTTTCCATCACGAGAGGCACCCGGCAGGGATGCCCGCTATCCCCACTTCTTTTTGCCATAGCGATTGAGCCACTGGCATCTAGGCTTCGTCAGCGCCATCAGGACAAGGCTTTCCGCTGTTGTTTACGTCAAATTGTGATATCCCTTTATGCAGATGACATTACTCTATATGTTAGAGATCCCCAACAAAACATCATCCCCCTATTACGGGAATTCATTGTCTTTGGTAGGCTATCCGGGGTCAGTATTAATTGGGGGAAGTCTCAGGTTTTTCCTCTGACACCCGCGGTTACTAGATTTGTGCTCAATTTCCCGTTGGAATGGTGCGATTCCGACCTTCGCTACCTGGGTATACAGCTGACCAGAGACAGAGAAAACATCATACGTCTCAATTATGGCACAGCTATCAAACAACTTACCAGCAATGTTACTCGCTGGATTTCTCTACCTCTCTCGCTCGCAGGCCGCGCTTCCCTGATAAAAATGGTTGTTCTCCCGCAGTTCTTATATCTCTTCATGAATATACCTTACAACCCTGGTCCCTACTTTTTTAAAACTCTCCACACTGAATTACTGAGATTGCTTTGGGGAGGTAAGCAACCGAGGCTCAAATGATCCATACTCACGAGACCCTATGCTCAGGGTGGCTTTGATATTCCAGACTTTGAAGTCTATTTTCTAAGCGCGCAAGCTCATTATGCTTATTATTGGATCAACCCCCCTAGATACATGCCGCAGGTGGCTACAGAGGATTGGCTCGCTGACCCCATACCTTTGGATGGTATCATACATGCCCCTATTCGAACTCGAGCAACGTCACCCACCACGGAAACAGGCACGGTTGATGCATGGAACCGTATCACAGACCTTCTTGATTCCCCTTTGTTATATTCATCGCGGCTTCCACTGTCCTATCATCCCTGCGTGCCACTGTTGCAGGAAAAGGGATTTCACAAACTATGCGAACGGATCAATGTTACTAAATGGGGTGACCTTTTTCACGATGGCATATTCCGCTCTTCAGACCAATTATTCCATGGGATTCCACCCTCGCCTCTAGATCTTTTCCTATATGTACGACTCAGACAGGGAGTTCGGTCGGTTATCCCAGACTTCCCGTGGGAGCCCACGAACCTTACCCCGTTACACCAAATGTTGGGGTCCACGGATGGAAAACACCTAGTATCTGGGCTCTATAACAGCATACGCGCACAACAAACGGAGGCTACTAGCCCAGCCCGCACACACTGGAATGTGGAACTAGAGAGGGGGGTGACTGACGAACAATGGACATATTGTTGTCTCCAAACCTCACAAATTTCTGCTAGTTGTAGACTGCGGGTCATACACTACAAATTCCTACATCGCCTGTATTATACACCTGCCAAAAAGTATAGATTTAAACTGTCTGATAATGATCACTGTGAGAGATGTGGAAGGCCGGGGGCAGGATTCATACATTTAGCATGGGAATGCCCAAAGATACAGGAGTTCTGGGAGCAAGTCTTTGAGGCACTTGAGAAAATGTCGAATAGCACACTGGAGAGAGATCCCTTGATGGCGCTGTTGGGCTATACAGCACAGATACCCAAGTCATATCGCAAGTTCATTGCCATGTCGTTCCTGCTTGCCAAGCGCAGAGCGGCCTGTAGGTGGGGCAGGGGAAGGGCTCCGAAATTCAAGGACTGGCTGGAGGACCTGCTCTGTTGTCAGGAGCAACTAACAGCTTATGCTGAAACGCTTCCACGTGCTTCTAGGCCCAGGGATATATGGGGTCCTCTCCAAAGCTATCTCCTCATGCAAGACTCGGAGGGGTCGGATACCCACCCTCTGGGAAATGACGCTTGACTGTTGTATGAAACATGCTTTTCCTTATCTCCCGTGCTTCCCTCCTCCATGCTAAAGATCTATGCAATGCCTTCCATTATTATTGTTATATGCTCTGGGGTTTTTTACTTCGCCACTGCTGCTTGGGGTTTCGGGATGTACGATTTACGTGATATGTAAGTAATATGGTGATGCCTGCCTGCTGAAATGTACCCCTGATGTTTCAAATGCATCTTTATTGTATTATTCTCGAACCGCGTAGCTTTGCTGTAACTGTATACTATCCAGGATTCATCCACCTGATGTTTTGATATTGTACAGAGATAAGAGAGGTCACTATGCCAGACAAACGCATGTCAACCCTATGGTTATCAGAAGCTGTACTGTTTGTTACACATGATGAAACTTATTAAATAAACGATATAAAAAAACAAAAAAAAACTATGGTTGATAACTTACAAATTTTCTGTGAATTTAGGATGACTCCAACTGAGGGTATCAGTGCACTAAAAATATCTCCTACAATTTCAGAAAAACTGGCCCTTCTTTTACGTGTTAGTCCATTAGAATTCCCATTGGTTCCACTGATTTTATCTACATGATAAATTTTTGGAAAAACTATTCCAAAATAACAGCTTCCGTACCATCTTGCAGGTAACCTGTAATAGGCATTGCTCCCACAAACATAATACACTCCTGGAAACACAGGATCAGTTCCCCCTTTTAGTCCCCATCCTCCTAATATTAGGAAGTTATGTTCACATTCACTGGAACCAATGTAATTATTGTTATAATCTGTCTTTAATCTATGGAGGCAGAATTTTCCCCTTTTCACAAAGTCCAGGGACATCGCAGCATGAGCCTTGCCACTTGCATAGATTCCCTCCTTCCCAACCCATGGAGGTACATGGGTTTTCTGTGTAGTTGCCTTCCTCATTAAATCCTGTCTCCTTTCTTCTACTAAATTCAAAAAATCTTTTTCTTCTTTTCTTAATGTACATGTTAGATTATCTTTGTGTGCCTGAACTAAATCTATTGAACTCATTGTTATGAAAAATTCGCTCATAAATTGTGCGTTTTTACTCCTAGCTACTGGATTCATATTCTTTCTAATAGGTAGTTCAGAAAATACTACATCTAAATTAGAATAAAAATACTGCAATCTCCCTGTAGTGTAAAATAAACTTGATAAAATACTACATGACACACCATAAATTAAAGGTATATGGTGATATGTAATCCCTTCTGATACTGATGAGGGCAACTTCATACATACGTAACAATTGTTAATTTCCATAGTGCTAACATACTGAAATAACAATTTAATAAACACATTAGAGGACGTATTATAGTCTGATTCATTGTGATAGTTTGCTTCATCTTCCACTCCTATTTCTAATTTAGTTTCTCTTAATCTATCTACCTTAACATTAGTATCTGTATTATTCTCGTTACTTGTTTTCATTATTAGAGGTACTCCTACTGTTAGGAATAGCCATCCTAATGCTGCTAATAAAATACTACAAAAACAAAATCTAAGACACTTTCTTTTCACTCCACATTTCGGTTTTCCGTTAACTTCATTGTCGGCCATTTTATTCCTGAGAAAATTTATTTTCTCTTATCTTTTTCCTTTTTCAGTCTTAGCCTTTCTTTTTGTTCTTAAGGAGGTTTCAATTGGCTTTCATCAATTTGTGCAATATGGACTTCTTCTGTCTCATCAGACAAATCCAGGGACTCAAATTCCTCAAGAATGACGTATGTCCACTCTGGAGCCTTATATTTTCTATTTAAATTTCTCAATCTTGGACTTCTTCGAGTTATTTTTGCTAAGGTTTGTTTAGGTCTTGTTTGACTTGTGATTTCGTTCACTTGCTCTGGTTTCTTTTCAAATTTTCTCAGGTGATATCTTAGTTTCTTTACTCCAGTTGGCCAATTGTCTCCCTTTCTGATTCTTTTGATTTGTACTGCGTTTTCACCTTCCTTATCTCCTTGTAAGGTTCTTTTTATTTCATTTATTCTGGGCACAATCTGTTCTATTTCTCTGTTTTCTGTGCTTGCACCTTCTTTTGCTTCTTCCTGCTCAGGTTCTACCGTATTTTGTTCTACTTCTTCCTGAGCTTGTTCTTCTAATTCTGTCTGATCCTGCTCAGGTCTTACTTCAAATCTTTCTTCTTCTTCTGCCTGAGCTTGTTCTTCTAACTCTATCTGGTCCTGTTCAGGTCCTAATTCAAACTTTTCTTCTTCTGCCTGAACGTGTTCTTCTCTTTTTCCCTCCTCAGGTTTGTTTATGTCTCTTTCTGTTTTCACCTGAGTGTGTTCTTCTTCCCCTGTCTCTTCCTGACTACCTTCCTGTCTTTTCAGTTCTGTTCTTCTTCTGGTTTCAATAGCATCATCAATTATTTCAATCACTGGGATCCATTCTTCCTGACTTATCTCGGGCTGTTCATCGTATGGTTGTCTTTCAGAATCTATCACTCTAGATTCTTCAATTTCACAGTTTACAACTCCTGACGCTTCAGCCTGCTCAGTCAGTGGTGACTCTTGTTGCTCTGATGGGCTCAGAACTCTTCTGGTATGGCTAGCGTGAATCCAATTGGGCAAACCTGCACACTTCACTGCTGTGGTAGTGACTAGTATTACTTGCCTTGGTTTGTCCCACCTTGGTGCTAGACACGATTTCCTTGCGTGTTTCTTCACTAGCACCCAATCTCCAGGATTCAAATCATGCGCTTGATCTGGCTGTCTTTCGACTGCGTCTTCTCCAACCTGGTGAGAGATAGAACGCATCATTTCAGCCAATCCTTTGCAATAGTCCAATACCAGATCATCAGTTATACTCATTAGCTTATTTCCAGGAATAAATGCCTGTCTCATGGCTCTTCCCATGAGAACCTCATGAGGACTCATTCCTGTTTTTCTGTCTGGAATGCTTCTGAGACCCATCAATACAAGAGGTAATGCATCTGGCCATTTCAGCTTTGTGGACGCACACACCTTTCCCAATCTTGACTTTATTGTGCCATTCATTTGCTCAACAACTCCAGAAGCCTCTGGACGATAAGCACAGTGTAGTTTTTGTTCAATGTTAAACGCAGCACAGATTAATCAAATTATTTCATTATTAAAATGAGGGCCTCTATCTGATTCCAAAGTGACCGGAAAACCAAATCGTGGCACCAACTCCCTCAACAACAATTTTGCAACTGTAAGACTGTCATTTCTTCAAGTAGGATAGGCTTCCACCCATCTTGAGAAAAGGCATACTATGACAAGTACGTATTTCAATCCGTTGCATGGGGGTAATTCAATGAAATCTAACTGTAATCTGGTGAAGGGTCCTTCTGCCTTTCCAATTTTTCCCCAGTTTACCACTGTCTTTCTACCTGGGTTCTGCTGTTGACAGGTTAAGCATCTTTGGCAAAGGCTCTCTGCGACTACCCTGAACTTCGGATTATACCAACTCTGTCTGAATAGCCTGATCATTGAATCTCTCCCTATGTGTGTTGCTCCATGGTACACTCTCGCCATTTTTGAAAGCAAACAATCTGGCATGACTGGTCTTCCATCTAGATACACCCATACTTCATCATGTGGTCTTTTGGTACAGGCTGCCTTTATCCATATTTTTTTTTCTTTTCCTCAACTTCTTCCTGCAATTGTCTAATCTCATCCCATGTCTCTGATACTGAGAAGTACATAAGTTGGCATCTGGTTTCACCCGTTTCAATTTTTCTGTTTATGGCTACTGCATTTTTAGCGCAGTATTTCACCACTTGGTCAGCATAATTTTTGCCAGCAGCCACATAGTCATTTCCTGACTGATGTGCAGCGCATTTTACAACTGCTATCTCTTTTGGCAATTGGAATGCTTCCAACAAATCCTTTACATTTTTGCTGTTTCTGATAGGAGATCCTGAGGAAGTCAGAAATCCCCTTTGCATCCAAAGCTGGCCAAAGTCATGCACAATCCCGAAACCATATTGACTATCCGTAAATATGGTTAATCTCCAATTTTTCCCCTTTCTACATGCCATTGTTAAGGCAACCAATTCAGCCACTTGTGCAGACTTGACCCCAGGTAAACAGGATGCTTCAATTACCCCAGAAATTTTACAAACAGCATATGCAGCACTTAAACCTCCTTCTTGTGTCCTAAGGCAGGAGCCGTCTACAAATAACTCATGATCTGCTTCTTTCAAAGGTGTCTCTCTTATGTCTGGGTGGGGCTTCGTGCATAACTCAGTCACGTCCAAGCAATCATGATCACTTTCATCTTTTACTTCTTCATTGCAGGGGTCTGGTAATAGGGTGGCAGGGTGAGGTGCTGTGTTCTTGTTCTTGTCAAAAGAATCTCGACCGAGTGTGGAACGAATACCTTTACCGGATGTCCCATCACTATTGACTCACTTTGCTCCAGACTCATACAAGTAGCAGCTACTGCTTTTAAGCAGCCAGGGAATGCTGAAGCCACTGGGTCCAATGTGGCTGAAAAATATGCCACTGGACGCCGACTCAATCCATGTCTCTGTGTTAAGACTAAAAGTGCACAATTTTCTCTTTCGCAACAAAACAAAACAAAGTCTTTTGAGTAATCAGGCATGCCCAAATCAGGAGCCTCACACAAACAATTTCTTAGTTTCACAAATGCTTCTAGGCAGTCATCATTCCAATCAATTGAATCTTTTGCTCGCTTCCGGATCATCTGTATTAATGGCTTTGCTAACATAGAAAAACCATTAATCCATTGTCTACAATATCCAACCATTCCCAGAAACATTCTCATTTCTCTCTGAGTCTGTGGCAATTGCATTTCTTTGATTATTGTTATTCTTTCCGGTGTCACTTTTCTAACTCCTCTTTCTATTTTATGCCCTAAATATCTTACTTCTTTTCGACAGAACCGTAATTTTTCTGGAGACACCTTGTGTCCTCCTTCAGCCAAATGGTTCAGTAACGCAATTGTATCTGTGACACAATCTTCTCGCGTTTTTGATGCCACCAATAGGTCATCAATGTACTGAACCAGAACAGAATTTCCAGGCATAATCAATGATTCTAGCCACTTTTTCAAAATCTGATTAAAAATTGAAGGACTTTCTGTGTACCCTTGAGGAACACAACACCATGCATAAATACTATCTTCAAATTTAAACGTAAAAAGATACTGGCTGTCTGGGTGCAAAGGAATAGAAAAGAACGCTTGGCATAAATTAATTACTGTAAACCATCCTGCATTCCACGGTATCTGATAAAGGATCACTGCTGGATTTGGCACAATTGGACAACAGGGAATTACAATTGTATTTATTTTCCATAGGTCTTGCACTATTCTGTACTTTCCGCTAGGCTTTTTCAGTCCCATTATTGGCGAATTACAGGGACTACCCATCACCTCTTTTAGAATACCTTGTTTAACCATTCGTTCAATTTCTGGAATAATTCCTGCTTTTACTTCTGGACTCATTTTGTATTGTCGGGTATTTGGATACACTGCACCTTCTTTCACTGTCACTTTAACTGGGTCTATATTTGTCATTAGCCCAATGTCTTTTCCTGTAAAATCCCACTCTTCTGGATTGACTGTCGTTCTTAATTCTTCTGGCAATTCATTCTCGGTTATTAATGAAAACATTTCATCTACTTCTGTTCCCTGTTTGGCCAGCATCATCTTGTAGACAACGTCCTCATCGGGGGTTTGGAAAGCAACACCATCCAGTGTACAATAGATCGTGCAATTCATCTTGCACAAAAGATCTCTTCCCAACAGGTTTACAGGACTGGAATCACATACTACAAATCGATGCATTTCTTTGAAGTTTCCAATATGCACCTCCATTGGCTTTGTGATAGGGGTTCTAATATGTTGGTTAGATACGCCTACAACTTGGATTGTCTCTCCCGAGAGGGGTAGGTTTGGGATGTCTGCTGTTCTCACAGTAGACCTGGTAGCACCAGTATCCAATAGGAAAGTAATGTCTTTACCTTCTACTCTCCCATCAACAAATGGACCTGACTGATATACCGGCAAGGATGTGCCAAGCACGCACTCCTCTTCCTTCCCCCTCAGGCACTGTCATTGTGCAATATCTGAATGTTCTTCATCATTCTGCAAAAAATATTGTGCAATTGTTCTATTATTCTTACCACTTTCTCCTTGAAATCCGGTGTTCGCACTGAAACTTTGATGGTTCACAAAATTTGGCATAGGAGCTGGTGGCACCTGATATTGTGGAGTGACTACCTGTTGCTGCTGATTCATAAGTACTTCATTCTGCATCTGTGGGATTAAATTTTGATTTGGCCCATTATTTTTCTTATTATTCTGAGTACTCTTACACTCGTTCTTCCAATGTCCAAGCTTTCCGCACGCATGACAAGGAAACTTCTTTTTCGCTTCTTCTCTGTCCATTCGCCCCTTAAATTTATTACCATTTGTTCCTTGATTATTCTGACTCTGTTCTTTCACTTGATTATTATTTTGATCATTTGCTTTCTCTTCTTGCTGCTCTGCCAATTTAACTTGAGCCCACATCATTTTCTCGTTTAATTTCCTACGCCTGGCCTCTATGTCATCTCCGCAATATTTCGCGTACTTTAGAATCTCATCCACTGTCTTACTTTGCCAACACAACATGTGCAGCTGTATCATCTGACTGATTTCCGGTTTTAAACCATATACAAACCGATACACAAAATGTCCCATATCTTTATCACCAATATTCTCAAAACCATTATACTGCTTGAACACCTGCAATAACCGTTCATAGTACGCATGTACAGATTCATTTGGTTCCTGTGTTGTTCTATCTATTTTTACCCAATCTGTTTCATTAGGGGGATTTGTCCTTTCAAATACGTAATCACTTGGTGGTACTTTTTCATCACCTCATCCGAGGGTGCTCCTATTTTTGCATCCCTAGGATATTCTTCATTAGGCCAATCAATTGTGATCTTACATTCTGTCCATAAATCAGCAGGTACCACTATATAAAATAGACCATCCAAGTCTTTCAATAACACCTTTGAAACCTTCACAAATCTTTCTACCTGTTTGTACCACTCAACTGGCTTTTCTCTCAATTTTGGAAAATCATTTGTAAATGATAAAATATCTTGTCTACTCCAAGAAACATGAACATATCCACCTCCAGGAACCTCTCTCATTGGACACAATTTTTCCACTTTTCCTGATTCTCTTACTGGAAATGCAGCTGCTGCTTCTCTCGCTTGTACTTCCTCTTTCTTCCTTATCCATCTAATTCTCCATTTATCAATGTCTCCCCATTTTCGCAAAATGCTCATTAATTCCTTTATCTGTAACCTGTTTCCCGAAGCATTTACACTTTCTAAATCTTTATCAGTAAAATCCACTCGATAGGGCTTCTGTAACAGCTTTGATTTCCCTATGTCTATTCCAATCTCTGAAGCAACTTCAGTTAATCTCTCGTGAAATATTCTTGCTCTCCTAGTTATACTCTTACATAGAAACAACAATTCTTCATCATTGTAAACATTTAATCTTTCTGTGCCCACACATCCTGTCATCATCTCTTCCAATTCCACTTTCAATCTGCTAATATCTAAAATCTTTGGTTTTGGAATCTGATTGTCTCTTTCCTGAGCCCACCTTTCTATTTCTTCAGAGGTGACTACTGTTGCGCTTGCAGTTCCAGCTGGAACTAAAGGTCTTCTTTCTCTCAAATTCATAGGCGTAACTCTCTTTGGAGTTTCCGCATGAGGTTCCACAATAGGGAGATCAATTAATGAAATAACTGACTCACTTTCACTAACCTGATCATCTGTGATTACTATCTCTTTTCTAGGACTATTTAATGGAACTGTCACAAGTTGTGATTTCTGGGTAATCTTATTATCCCCATATAATGGGATTACTGGACCAATGGTTACTGGTACTGTCAATGCTTCAGTATTTAAATTCAATTGACTTATCCTTTGTACTAGTTCTTCCCTAGTTTTATTCAAAGCTTCTCTTTCATTATCTTCCAACCCTCTGTTGTATGATGTCTCATGTAAGATCTGTGGAGTTAATGGTATTCCCATTACCGGCACACTTGGGACAACCTTACTAGCTGCTTCTTGATACGGTGGTGGATTTTTCACTAAAATATCCTCCAGTAACTCATCATCTGATTCACCATAGCCTGCTATGTTCAAATGTTTTGTTTTCTCCTCACACTTTCCTCCAGATTGTTCCTCAGCCATCAACACTGGATATAACCCTTCTGATACCATAGCTCTCCTCCACTGTTTCATCTGCCCTTCTCGTGACTCATGCAAGTGTCTCGGAAAGAATCCTCTATATCTTCCACCTCTGCATTTCTCTCGTTCATATGACTCAGTCTCCCATTCTTCCAAAGCCTCATATTGAGTTAACCTAGGTCTAGGTTCTAAATCATTCATTTTCAATCTCAAATTCTGAAGAATCCTCCCATTAAACGTACCATCTTTAGGAAACGCTAACACACCATCATCCTTCGTGAACTCTACCCAGTTTTCCAACCACACGCAGGTATGATATCCTCTTTCCATCATCATAAAAGATGCTGGTGTCTTCGGTGGCGGAATAGGAATTCCCTCTCTAGTCAACACAGGCTTATCCTTAACAAAGAAATTCTTTATTTTCTTTAAAAATGACATCTTTCTTTTCTCTCCATACATTCTTGAAGAACGGTGTAGGAAATTGTATTCCGCAAACCCTTGAAATCTTCTATCTGTATGTCTTGCACTGACAGTCAAATCAAAATCCCGCATACAATCCTTCTCTCCACCAATCCTAGCGCGACTTCTAACTAGATGTCCAATCAAATCAGGCTCACACCCGTACTCTGACCAATGTCAGCGCGGCCTTTTCCTGACGCCAGTTCTGCTCCTCACTACTGACCCCTCCTTTACAATGCTGCTCCTGTCACGCGCCGCTGCTTCTACCAATCCCAGCGCGGCTCACTGTGACGTCAGTCCCACTCAGGCGATTTCTCACCCCTCCTTTACCAAGCTCCTCCTGTCACACGCCCACTGTGTCTACCAATCCCAGCGCGGCCCTCTGTGACGTCAGTACCACTCCGGCAACTGACCCTCCCTTTGCAAGGTAATACGAAACTTTATTTCTCAAAAATTTCTTTCAATTTCTTTGTTATTAACAATGTAAAGACATTCGCTACTCTGTCTATTCCACTAAATCAAAAGGATAGTTTATTTCTTTTCACTGCGAGTAAAACCTTCTGCTTACTCTTCACCTAAGCTCCAGAGAACCTGCTACTCTTCCGGTATCACCCGTTAGGGAATTTTGAGACGGATGTTTCACCAGCGAACTCCTTTTGCTGTCAATCTAGCTTAGAAGAACCTGCTACTCCTTCAGGGTTACCCTTACTAGGTGATATAACGCCTAAAGTTTCACCAGCGAACTCTTTGCTTTCAACCACTCTCACTTTTATACAGAAAATAGTCCCTAGTTTAACACTGCCAGCCCTACCTAGCTTCTCAGTGTTATTCCAACAGACAAGTAACCTCATTGCAGTGTGGTTTCTATCGCCACCTGCTATTCATTCCCACGGGAATTTTCCAGACGACATAGAAACAGGACACTAAGGGGCCGATTCCGATCTGGGTCGGAAAGCTCTTTGACCGATCCGGATTGTTTTCCGACCGAGCCGGACCCCTGCAGTCCGACCGGGCGAGTACGATGCGGCCGTATGCTGCCGGACTCGGTTCGGTCGGACTCCCATTGAAGTCAATGGGAGCCGGTCGTACGACGCGTACATGGGCTCCCATTGACTCAATGGGTACGTTGCGCACAAGGGGGCCCCCTGTAGTGGGTACGCGTTGGTGCCATCGGCACCATACACACATGTATAGGGGGGACCCATGGGTCCCCCCTGTGTCCGACCCGTAAGGCTACGGGTGAAGGGGGGTCCGGCACGGACCCCCGAAGTCCGCTTCCAAGAGCTTTTTCATGTCGGAGGCTCCGACTCGATCCAGCTGTCCGGATCGTGCATCGTACTGGCTCGGTCGTAAAACGTCTCCATTGCGCGGTACGAATCGAGTGCGAACGAGTCGGACGGAGCGGTTCGCACCCGGAAACGAGTCGGTCGGCGATTTCACGTTCAATCGCATCGTACTTGGGCGTCCGGACCTCAGTACGACTCGGTCGGAAACAAAGCCTCCGACTCGGATCCGGTAAAGCCGAATCTGATTCGGAGCCCTATCGACCGAGATCGGAATCGACCCCTAACTCTTTTGTTCAAACATTAACAAAAAATCAATAATCTATACTTATCACCAAACTAGTCACTAATAACCATAGCTCTGCTACCAGAAAACTGATCCAGCGGTTTACTAGCAACAGATACTCCACTACCATATACTCACCTGGGCCCATACAACTCGCTTCCGCTAACACTAAATAGACCGCTGGAACTTTTAGTTTATAATGATTCTCATACCTCAAGATCTAGTTATTGCTTCTTTAACTAAACATTTCACTGATCAAACAGTTCTTTCCTCTGGTCAATGGACCAGTTAGGTGGAACTAGTTGACGGTGATAATTAATATAAACTTATTATACATTTTTGATAAAAATAAATGATGACAAACTCGGTAAGTTTTAAAATCTTTATATAAATTAATGGGTTGTGAACCATCTCAAAGCGTTTCAGTACAAACACCCTCAATCATGAGAGTGCCAATTCAATAAAATCTCAAATAGTTAAAATATTTCAGATCCACACAACAACTATACTCAGAGAGAAGAGGATAGAGAGAGAAGAGCATTTATCAAAACGATGAATTTCATAGTTACCAAAGTATGGTGTGAAGACCAACCCCCTGGCCAAAGGGCTGGTAAGGGTCCCCAGGACAGATCAGGAGACAAAGACTTCAGGACAGGAATCAGGATAGGATACTTCACCTCTCTAGATACCGACGACTACGTCGCACCCATCTCTGACACTCTCTTCCTCCTCGTGGTTCTTCCGCGATCTTCTTTCTAACCCACCCAAATTAAGTAGATGGTTCTGCATTCGATTTCTTCATCAGCATTTCAGAGCATCAGCACCACCCCAGCACCAACAGCATCACGAGCTTTTCATCGCCTCGGCACACCCCGTTCTCAGTTCTCAGGCTTTTCTCTAATCTAACTAGACTACCTCAATTATACCCTTCCATAGGCATGAACCACCCATTAATGATTCATTTTTACAAAATACTAACTTCTGATTGGACAGGCGAGGGGGGGATGATCATCACACCATGCTTATACTTCATTTATTTCTTTAAACCATTGTTTCCAAACTCCTCCCCTGAAACTTTTATTCCGCCCTTCCTTTCCCATACATCTTTAAACTTTATTAATACAAATGTAACAGTTTTCTCGAATAAGTTCCTTCATATGAACTCTTCACCCTCATGTTCCCAGGGCACATCTCCGCCGACCTTGGACGCGTGACAAGTCCTTAGTCATCCTTTCAAGCTTCCACACCAGGGCGCATGCGTTGCACCACGTCAGTCTGCTCGACTCGGACAAGTTTGACAGGCCCAAATACGCACTAATAATAAAGTCAAAAGAAGAAATGTTATTCTCAAAAATAAATGATTTCACTGTATACCACCAACCTCTACTCTAGCCCGTACCATTTATTATTTCCCTTTCTGCATTTGCATTAGTATAAAAACTTATTTTCTAATTACAGCAAGCAAGTGCCATGCATGTGAGCTTTCAAGCGGCCATTTTATAGCTCTTTGCGCAAGCGCCAGAATTTCCCTCCAAGCGTTACTACGTCATGCTACGTAGATGCAGTAGACCCATGCGCAGTAAAGATCCCATGTTAAAATGCATTCTAGTCCTACGTCCATGTTATTGTAGCTAGTAAACACATAGGCAAGCTTCATTATTTTCCCGCGTATGATGGAAATGCGTATTATTAATCACAAAACACGTTGTTAGTAATTCGTTAATGAGTTTAAACGAGAGCATTGCTTCCGAGCAAGTCTTGTGTTCGAGTCCTTGCTCCATCATGGTTACTCCCAGGTCTATATTCCACTGTATAGTCCATCCCCTGTAGGGAAATGGACCACCTCAAAAGTTTGGGGTTTTCACCCTTCATCTGTTTTAGCCATAAGAGGGGCTTATGGTCTGTCTGAACAATGAAGTGAGTGCCAAACAAGTATGGCTTCAGCTTCTTCAGAGCCCAAACCACAGCAAAGGCCTCCCTCTCAATAGCTGACCAACGTTTCTCTCTGGGGGTCAGCCTTCTGCTTATGAAAGCTACTGGCTGATCCTGTCCCTCTTCATTCAATTGTGATAACACAGCCCCTACCCCCAATTCAGATGCATCAGTTTGAACAATAAATTGTTTGGAATAATCAGGACTTTGCAGAATGGGAGCAGTGCACATGGCCTGCTTCAGGTCATCAAATGCCTTTTGACAGCTAACTGTCCACTGAACTTTCTTAGGCATTCTTTTGGAAGTTAAGTCATTTAAAGGGGTCACTATGGCTCCATATCCTTTGACAAACCTCCTGTAGTACCCAGTCAGGCCCAAGAAAGCTCTGACCTGAGTCTGGGTAGTTGGAGCAACACAGTCCATGATGGTCTGGATTTTGCTCTGCAATGGTTGAACCTGGCCTCCACCCACAAGGTGGCCCATGTACACAACCTTACTCTGCCGTATCTGGCACTTGGTGGCCTTGATAGTGAGGCCTGCTTTTTGCAGGGCCTCTAAAACATTTCTCAGGTGGACCAGGTGATCCTCCCAGGTGGAGCTAATGACAGCAATATCATCTAGATAAGCTGCATTATAGGCTTCCAGACCTGTAAGGACTTTGTTCACCAACCTTTGAAAAGTGGCAGGTGCATTCTTCAAGCCAAAAGGCATCACCACAAATTGGTAATGCCCGCTAGGGGTTGAAAATGCTGTTTTTGGTTTTGCTTCATCAGCTAATCTGATTTGCCAGTAACCAGCTGTCAGGTCAAATGTGCTTAAGAACTTGGCTGAGGCCAAAGTATCAATCAGCTCATCTGCCCTTGGAATAGGGTGAGCATCAGTCCTAGTCACTGCATTGAGTCCCCTGTAGTCAACACAGAACCTCATCTCTCTCTTACCACCCTGGGTGTGAGGTTTTGGTACCAAGACTACTGGACTAGCCCAAGGGCTATCTGAGGGCTCAATAACTCCTAATTCCAACATTTTCTGGACTTTAGTCCTGATACAGTCCCTGACATGATCAGGTTGCCTGTAAATCTTATTTTTAACAGGCAGACTGTCACCTGTGTCCACCTCATGGGTGCACCAGGTAGTCTGACTTGGAGTCAGTGAAAACATGTGTCTATACTGATTGAGGACCATCCTACAATCAGTTTGCTGCTGGTCAGTGAGGCTGCCAGCCAAGACTACACCATCAACTGAACCATCATCAGGGTTCTGTGAGAGCAGGTCAGGGAGTGGATCACTCTCTTCCTCCTGTCCATCATCAGTAGCCATGAGCAAGCCCATGTCTGCCCTGTCCACATATGGCTTGAGCCTGTTCATATGGAGCACCCTGTGGGGGCTCCTGGGAGTACCAAGGTCCACCAGGTAGGTAACCTCTCCCTTCTGCTCAAGAATAGTATGGGGCCCACTCCACTTGTCCTGGAGAGCTGCTGGGGCCACAGGCTCCAACACCCATACTTTCTGTCCTGGCTGATACACAGTCAAAACAGCCTTTTGGTCATGCCAGGCCTTTTGCAATTCCTGGCTAGCCTCAAGGTTTTTGGATGCCTTCTTCATATACTCAGCCATCCTGGAGCGGAGACCAAGTACATACTCCACTATGTCCTGTTTAGGTGGTTTGAGAGGTAACTCCCATCCCTCCTTCACTAAACATAAGAGACCCCTAACTGGATGTCCAAACAGAAGTTCAAAAGGGCTGTAACCAACACCCTTCTGTGGAACCTCTCTGTAGGCAAAGAGAAGGAAGGGCAAAAGGATGTCCCATCTACGCCTAAGCTTTTCAGGGAGACCTTTTATCATGCCCTTGAGGGTTTTGTTGAATCTTTCAACTAACCCATTGCATTGTGGGTGATAAGGGGTGGTGAATTTGTAATTCACACCACACTCCTTCCACATTGCAGTCAAGTAACCAGACATAAAGTTTGTAACATGGTCTGATACTACCTCCTTAGGGAAACCCACTCTGGAAAAAATTCCCAAGAGGGCTCTAGCCACAACAGGAGCTGTGGTAGTCCTTAGGGGTATTGCTTCTGGATACCTAGTGGCATGGTCCATCACCACTAGTATAAATCTGTGCCCAGATGCAGTTTGAGAATCCATGGGACCAACAATGTCACTCACAACCCTCTCAAAGGGAACCCCCACCACAGGTAGTGGTATCAGGGGGGCCTTTGTGGTACCACCTGCCTTACCACTGGCTTGGCAAGTGATACAGGAGCAACAAAACTCCTTTGTGTCCTCAGACATGTGAGGCCAATGAAAGTGAGGGACAATTCTGTCCCAGGTCTTGATTTGGCCTAGGTGTCCTGCTATTGGGATATCATGTGCCAGTGTTAATAGGAAGCCTCTAAACTTCAGAGGTATAACCAACCTCCTGGTAGCTCCAGGCTTGGGGTCTCTACCCTCTGAGTATAAAAGTCCATCATCCCAGTAGATCCTATGGGACCCACTGGCACTCCCAGCAGCCTCAGCAGCAGCTTGCTGTCTGAGGGGTTCAAGAGAGGGGCAGTTCAACTGCTCCAGTCTCAGATCTGCCCTGGAAGGGCCCCATGTCCCCAAGAACTCAACCTGGTCAGGTTCAAGTTCCTCTGAGACAGTTCCTTCTTCAGGACTAAGATCAGCTCCCTCAAGAGTCTGATCCTCACTCTGAGGCAGGGGGGAAAGCACTGCCTTACCCCTACTGCTCCTCCTCTTGGAAGGCACCTGGTCTATTATTCCAGGATCCAGGGCCTGTTCAGTGGAATACATTTTTGCCTGTGACCTAGTCATGGCAAACACATCTGCTGGGATGCCCAGCATTTCTGCATGTGTCCTGAGTTCCACTTCAGCCCAAGCTGATGTTTCCAAATCATTGCCCAATAAGCATTCTACAGGGAGGTCTGAACTTACCACAACCTTCTTAGGGCCAGTTACCCCTCCCCAGGTGAAATTCACAACTGCCAAGGAATGGTCTGTCCTGACATTGCTTGCATTGGTCACTTGGTACATCTCACCAAGTATGATCTGGTCAGGGCCCACAAGTTCTTTTGTCACCATGGTGACACTTGCACCTGTGTCCCTGTATGCCATGGCCTCCTTACCATTGATCAAAGGCTGTTGCCTGTACTTGCCCAAGTTACTGGGACTTACAAATAAGGAGGCAATATCCATGCCTCCATCACAGTCTAACACAGCCTGAGTTGGAGTTCTGACTAGGCCAGAACCCATCTCAGATCCCAAGGTTAACCCTACTATACCCTTGTTCTGTGTACCACCACTTGGAACTGAGCTAGGGGGAACAGTTGCCTTAGGGGCAGTGGTGGTAGGAGTAGAATCCTTGGCCCTTGGACAATTGACATCCTTTGTCCAATGGGTCTTCTCTTTACAGATATGACACCAAGGTTTCTTTTTGCCTTTACCCTTGTTTGATTGTGACTCCCCCCCAGATGCAGGTTTTTGGGGCCCTTGTGAAGACTTCTGGTCTTTACCCTTCTCCCCACCCTTATCTGTGGTCTTAGCATCTTGCTTCTTAGAGTCACCACCTTGGTTCTGAGCTTTCTGCTTCACCCTGGTTCTGACCCATTTGACTGCCTTCTTTCCCAATTCTTAGGGAGAGGTCAGATCAGAGTCCACCAGGTACTGATACAACAACTGATTTTGGCAATTATTAAGGATCTGCTCCCTCATAATTAAATTGTACAATCCTTTAAAATCATTCACTTTACTGACAAGTAACCAGCCCTCTAGAGCCTTAGTAGCACAATCTACAAAGTCTACCCAGTCCTGAGTTTGTGTCTTCTGGGTGTCTCTGAACTTAATCCTGTATTGCTCAGTGGTTAAGCCAAACCCATCAATGAGAGCACTCTTCAAGACTGAGTAGTTGTCAGCATCCTCTTCTCTAACAGTGAGGAGCTTATCTCTACCTTTGTCAGCAAAGGAGAGCCATAAGATAGCTGCCCACTGCCCCTGAGGGACCTTCTGTACTTTACAGGCCCTTTCCAGTGCAGTTATCCATTTGTGGATGTCATCCCCACTCTGGTAGGGAGGGACTATCTTGTTCAGGTTCCTATGTTCATGAGTATACTCCCTACTTCTAGGAACACTGTTGCTGCCACCATGGGACTCTAGTCCCAATCTTTTTGTAGCTCTTTGGAGCTCTAGGGATTCCCTATCCAGGGCCAACTGCTCCTTCTCGAGCCTAAGCTTGATTTTCTCAAGCTCCAGAAGTTGGCACTGTCTATCATAAGAGGATTCCCTCTTATGTGATATGGAAGTCCCTACAGAAGTACCTGAATGATTAGACTCCACAGAGGGAGTTCTGGATCTTCTAGGCAAACTCTGTACTCTTCCTGGTGGAGTAAAGAGAGGGCCACTGGGGCCTTCTCCCCCACCTGAAGGAAGAGTTGGATTTTCCAGGTTAGAATCATTTTGATCCTCCTGGCCAGGGTTTGAGTTCAGCTCAAAGAAGGTTTCACTTCCTGGCCTTTCCTCATCTCTTGTCCCACCCACTCTTTCTACTTCATCAGACCCTGGGATCTTTCTGAGGTCATCTAAGAGCGACATCTTTATAAGACGTTGGGTGCTTGCACTTCTCCCTGTCCTCAGCTTCCTAGATGTACACATATTTCTCAGTTCTTGGAATGAGAGATGGTCATACCTAGTTGGCAGAGAGCCACTGGCTTCTCCTCTAGAAGACATACTAGTGTTATGTGGTGTAGGCACCTACCTAACCTAGTGGAGACTAACTCTCTTGAGTTGGAGAAAGGGTTTGCTAGGCCCTTGACTTACCCAACTCCAAGTTCAGTAGAACTTACTTATTCAATCTTGATGTATTATATGTACCTAATACTTTTAGTGGTTTTCAGTTAATCACTCAATGAGATTTTTCTGGTAAAACAATAGCAAGCTTGAATCCCAACCGCTGCACACCAATGTGAGAAGTTGGCCTGGTATATGCTGTCCACTAATTAAAGTGGGCACCTTGCACCAGTCCAAACGACCCTTATGATGTATGAGGTCAAAGATAACCTTTAGAAAGCTATCCTAGTGGTAGCTGTGGAGAGCAGCCCTTCAGGCTTAATCTTGAAGGAATGTAAAGCAGCTTGTTTTACCAGAATCTCACTTCTTGAATGACCAAATGAAAGGAGAACCACACAAGTGTTATGAAAAAATATGTATTTATTACTAAAACACTCTCTACAAACCTCGACACGAGATTAGAACATAAAGCACACAATACTTAATCAATAGAACGTACGTAAGTAGCAAAATATACAACGGGCTCCAGGGGGAGACCGAACCATATACTAAACAAGCATTTGCAATGCAATTGGTCTCGCATTCACACGAGTTTGAGCTATTGGCATTGTAAATGACAATACCTTTTTTTTATGTTTTGGGTTTTAAAACATAAAAGGCATTGTCATTTACAATACTAATAGCTTAAACTCCTGCAAATGCGAAACCTATTGCACTGCAATAAAGGGCTTTCTCGACCGCTTGTTAGATTGTAAATATCAGAGGAAGAGACAGGCCTGTGACGTCTTCAAAGTAGTGATAAATAGTGCAGGGAAGAAGATGTGTAAGTTTTGTAAATTACACAGACACAAAGTGTGAAGTGAGACTTACATATGATCCGAGCTATAAACCCTAACAAAGCACTCCAACACCTTTCGCTCTGGGATTACAGTGTTACGGCTCAGGAGGAAGAGCGGGAGGGGTTGGGGGCTATTTCCTGCCCTCTATGTAATTTGAGTTTGAGTGTGCAGTGTGGCATTGGCTTCACCTCCTGATGCAGGGCGGTCTGTGCTTTATGGCAGGCTTGGAGGGAGGGAGGGATGGTCTCGGCTGCAGCTCCGGCCTTGTACAGTGCCCCTGCTATTACTAGTGAACGAGAGGCGCTGAGGTGTTGGTATTGGTATTGGTGGTGGTGGTATTGGTGGTGGTGGTGGTGGGATTGGTATTGGTGGGGGTGGTATTGGTGGTGCTGCTATTGGTGGTATTGGTGGTGGTGGTATTGGTGGTGGTGGTGGCATTGGTGGTATTGGTGGTGGTGGTATTGGTGGTGGTGGTGGTATTGGTGGGGGTGGTATTGGTATTGGTGGTGGTGGTACTGGTATTGGTGGTGGTGGTATTGGTGGTAGTATTGGTATTGGTGGTGGTGGTGGTATTGGTGGTGGGGTATTGGTGGTGGTGGTATTGGTGAAAATGGTGGTATTGGTGCTGGTTGTGGTATTGATGGTATTGGTGGTGGTACTGGTGGTGGTATTGGTGGCAATGGTGGTAATGGTGGTATTGGTGGTGGTATTGGTATTGTTTGTGGTATTGGTATTGGTGGTGGTTGTATTGGTGGTGGTGGTGGTATTGGTGGTTGTATTGGTGGCGGTATTGGTGGTGGTGGTAATGGTATTGGTGGTGGTGGTGGTATTGGTGGTGGTATTGGTATTGGTGGTGGTATTTGTGGTGGTGGTATTGGATTGGTAGTGATAGTATTGGTGGTGGTGGTATTGGTGGTGGTGGTCGTGGTGGTTTGGTGGTGGTGGTGATAGTGGTGGTGAAGGTGGTGGTGGTATTGGTGGTGGTGGTATTGGTGGTGGTATTGGTGGTGGTGGTATTGGTGGCGATGGTATTGGTGGTGGTATTGGTGATGGTATTGATGGTGGTGGTGGTGTTGTTGTTGTTAATAAAACAGGCTTTTGAAAACAACCCATAAGGTGGCTTAGTGAAGATGACATGTAACACAGATGTGCTGTTGTCAGCTTCAGCCCATTAGCACACGATTATGTGCTACCTGGAATTCACATGACTTAATTTGCTAATCATTTCTAAATCCCTTTTACTTGGGGGGGGGGTTGAAACGGACACGAGATAATGCCGGGTTAAAGTGGGAAGTTACAAATGAAGACAAGGCTGTGTTTAGGAGGGACTAATAAGTCTATTAACGAATCCTAAGGCAGCATTTACGAAAGATAATGACACAAGTCAATGAAAAATATGGGATGAGGGTGGGCGTGGCTTCTCTCCCATACTCTACTACAGCAGGCTCGACCTAAAAAGCGCTATGAAGCAGCCAGCGCTGGTTGCGTCATAACTCTTTTTTTATCAGTCCTGTTAACCACCCCCACCTGCTCTCCCATTCACCACCCCCACCCGCTCTCCTGTTCACCACCCCCACCCAATCCTCCGTTCACCACCACACCGATTGCCAAAGCCAATAGGTCGCCCATAGGCGAGACCTATTGGCTTTGCCAATGCTTGTTCTCTCTGGGTCTCCTGTGTTTCGAACCCACCGCGCAGGATAAGGGATGATATTCTTTGTGCTGGATCTAGGATCTGACTACCTAAATGTGCTGAATGTGTCTTTCCGCAATTTGTAGACAGGTAGCACATTCAGTGGCACCTTCACTTTGCATGCTTTGTGTTCAGAGCCTGCAGGGTCTGAGGGAGGGCTTTTATTTTCAATTCCACCTGGGCCCAACATAAATGCACCAATTAAAGGGCCATCAGCACCACCTTTATTCAAGTCTCATCCTGGCTGGGAGCTAGCTAGAGCTTAACTTCTTGATGTCAATGCCATTGTGGAAAAATGACACTCGCCTTATCACTTCACAAGTGCTCAAAAGATAAACTATGATTTTCAACCAGGTTTTTATTGTTTTTCACATTACCAAGCTTGACATAAAAGTGATATGCATGCACTGTGAGAATGTCAGATGTATCTGTCCAGGTGAGTAATTACTACTAATAACCACTTCTGTATCACTTACTTATAAGTGTTTATTAGGTAAGGAACGCTTTTTTGCAACCTTTCAATAATAAAATGTTGGGTAAGAAAGAGTATGGTTGTAAACAAAATTTCTGCTGTGCAGTTTGCATGCAGTTCTTTGTTGGCGGTTCGTAACTCACCAAGCTCACTATGGGCCTGAATACGATGGTAGTGAAATAAAAGAGTGGACCAGTAGCCCAGGCACACCAGCTCTGGCACTGAAGTGCACTGTTTTTTAGGCAGCTGTACAAATGTGATATAGTAAAATGTCATCACTAATAGTGCAAGAGAGTCAAGTGAGCTGATCCATTGACCCATGGGTGGAAGCAAAAGGTGCAGGACACTTGAACAGGCCAATGGATGAAGAGGGCTAATCAAAAGCCTCGGTATATATGTATGCATGCATTATTTTTAGTGAGAATTTTCGGCAAAACATGAGGCCGGCTAAACAGCTAAAGCTGCTTTTAGGCCAGACCTAATGGCCGTCACAGCAGTTCATTGGGCAACTTGGGTTACAAGTTTACATCACGCCCAAGGAATTATCTTTCAAATGTCAGCATCCATGCGCACACACGTTGCCAGGTCTGTCCAGCATAGATGGCATAGCTTGCTTTGATTTGTAGGGTGGGCAATGGGAATATCTCCGCGCTGGCATGGCTGCTGTTTATAAAGTAGGTGCTTCCCAGAGCTGTGGATGTCTGTGTTAAGATAAAGATAAGTAGGGTGAATCAATGAGATCAGCTGGGCCAATCTAGCTGAATGTACACCTTTTCTGACATTTACTAGTTTGAATCGTGACAAAACATAATGGTATTAGGCCTGACCCCACCAATAAAGGTTCAGGTGTCGATCTGCCATGGCATGGCAAATAGATCTGTCGGTGACTGCGAACTTTTGGCTTTGCTAATGGTTTTTGTAAAAGACTGCAATGGGGCTACTTTTTGTGTGAAAATGCACATTGTGCAAGAGCAGAATACTGTCACTCACAGAGAGCTAACGCAATAGCTAAAGTGGGCTGGCCCAGTGCCCCATGTTGCATGCTATGGTGGGCAGAACTGAAGTGTGAATGACACGCTAACAAAATGCAGAAATAAAGTTGACTGAAAGCCCATATAAGGAAGTATAAAATAAATACATTTTCATCAAAACTAAATGTTCTTGGCTAATGTCAGACCTAAAATTGTGAGAAAAGTTTCAGAGCCATGAAGGATAGGCTACCATCTTAGAGTGCCACCTAGTGGCGGTGTCAAAATGATACACACACTTAAAAAAATGTGTCTTTAAGCATATAGGGATTGCTCTAGCAGGCAAAATATTACTTCACTAGGATTGATTTAAAATGTACCTGTTCATAAATCCATTCAATGTTCCTGTTCAGAGCAGAACAAAAAGAAGACAATGAGAGGGCAGCTGGAACAAAAAGGAAAGAGAGCTTCAAATCCTAGCAGCAAGAAGAGAGAAAGAGGAGGTCGGAGGATGTGCACAGAGAAGGTGATGTACAAGAAGAACAAACTTAGATTTTGAACAAAGATTCAGAGTAGGCAGAAGGACATGTATTAGTAAAGAAAGGTAGGTTGAGAATGACCAAGGATGCTCTTGTAGAGAATACGGAGGAAATGGAAGCAGGATAAGGTGGAATGTGGGGGCGGGGCAGAGTGACCAGACGTGCAAGATTTCCCAGGACAGTTCCACTTTTTTTAACTTCTGTCCCCGTGCCCTAATACATAGGAATGTACAAGCATGGGAAAAATCACAAAGTGCGAGCACGATTGGCAAACCTTACCCTACTGCTAAACAAATGGACCCTCACATTACATTGGAGAGCCACCCTAACCTCAAGTTGTCTCACAATAGCACAAGGTGCTCATCCATTGGGGGGAAGCCGAGAGAGGTGCCCTACATTATGAGGAAGCCCGCCATCTCCGTAAACGACCTATAGCAGCGGCCTGGGACATGGCCATGCTCATTCAGTTTAGAGAACTGGTGCGCAAGGATACTCCCCCTCCACGAAACTCGCAGCCTGACTAATGCTTTGCCCTACATCTGACCCGCTGGCCCAGTCCGCAGACCCACCGTGCGATACGGTACATTAAACACACGTCCCAGCACCGCCACCGCCTCTCCTCTGTCAGATAATAAAACTCTCTTATTTCGTTTTATCTCAGACTTAATTACCTCTCTGCAAATGTCTCTCTGTCCGACAGCACAGGCCGATTTCAATCTACGGAATAATCAAGCATGGACAGAAAATACAATTCTGCGAATGAATATGAATGAGGACCGGGTGCGACGAAATAATTACCGGAGCTTAAATAGGCCACGAATTTAATTTTGGGAGAAGCCGCCGTGGCAGTAAGGCTCCCCCGACTCACCTCGCCCCAGTCCCCCCCTGCCCGCGCCCATCAGGGAGAATTTGATGGCGGCTCGCGCGTGACGCAGGGAGGGGGTGTCTGCTCCCAAAGGGGGGTGGGGGGCAGAGGCGCACAAGATGGAAAAACAGGAAAAGAATAAATAAATAAAAAAATACCTTCTCTCAGACCAGATGCGAGCGCCGTTTTTCTATCGGACTGATATGAGGGAAAACCTCCACGTTCACCATAGAGCGTGCGAGGAACAGTATGCAGCTTGGGGGACTTGGCGCGCATGGAGCATGACAACGCAATGGGGACATTATAGAGTTTGAAGGCTACATAACGAAAACAGTAATTCTGATATGAGGAGAAATGTTCACGCAGAGCGTGCGACAAACAGGATGCAGCTTGGGGGACTTTGCAGGCACCGAGCACGACAACGCGACGGGACATTAAAAATTGCTTTTGAAGGCTAAATAACCAACGCTGTGCTAGGTGCCATGGTGGCAAAGTGAAACAAGTAGTTCCTAAATAAATAGATAACAGCCAGCAGTGGAACTAGACTGTAGTTGGTCACTGCTGCTTCCTGCAAAACGGAGGCAAAACGGAAGTGAGGTATCGGATCAAAAGCCAACCATAAGCCAGATAAGAAGACCAATTCCAGAATCAACCAATGGCAAGCGACAGGAGAAATTACCCTCCATATTGTGTTTACTATAGGTCTTGCGACAGCGCATGCGCTGTCTACGCGAGACCTAAAAAATGGTATAACAACGACTTCAATAGACACAGTGCCTAGAGCACGTAGAATCACTGGGACCCCAAGGAACCACCCAAGGCAGTGACACAGGGCGCCCACGGAGGACGGGTGCAGTGAGGAAACACGACCGCGTGCTCCGTGCAACCCTATGGGAAAGTTGCGGTTGGAAAATTACAATTTATGGACACTTCTAGGAGGACTTCAAGCACACCCTTTGGAACATAAGAGGTTCTAAGGCCAGCACCCTTGTGAGTACAGAAGTACCCGAGTTACCTATACCAGAGGAGCCGGGTGCATAGGGGTCAAGTGGTGTCGGAAACCTCCATCATTTTCAATGGAGAGCTGCAAGAAAGTACTGCTGCCAGGAAGGCGAAGAGTGTCTGGTGGAATCCAAGCCTGAATTCGAGGTGAGAAGAACCTGAAAGCAGAGGGGACAAAGTGTGGGTCACTTCAGGTGACCAGGGGCTCGGTAGTCGAATGCCCAACGATGTTGGATGCTTCAGGTGAAGAGAAAGGATGTTTGTCTCTGTAGACACGGGGACCAGGAGATGCCGACGACAACCAGGGTCCGAAGGTGAGCTGTCCCACAAAGGATGTCGAGAGCTGAGGGGTCAGTGTCCGGCTGGAGCACCAACAAGCCTTTGCAACAGCAACCCACGCAGGCAGAGGAAACAGGTTACGGTGTGGACCAGCAAGGTCCAGGGGACTCTCCAAGCAATGGAGAGTCAGGGTACATCTGGAGCAACCAGGGAAGCCCAAGAACAAATGAGATGACCCTCGCCAGGACCCACAGGCCAACAGACCAGGGATCGCGAGGTGACCTCGAGCGATTTCACAAAGGACCAGCCCACAGAGCACTCTTGGAGTGGACTCCGGATATCTTTGGTGCAAATGTTGCTCGGAGTTGGGACTATGCGTAGTCCAATGCACAAGCTCAGGGATTGCCCACAAGCATTTGCACTTGCAAATAGATGCGGTGCACAGGGGTATGGGTTGCACGGCCCCCACGAGGGATACTGGTCTCAGAATTGCTGAGAGGTCAGATCTACCTCGGGGACCTTTGGGAACCCACCTCCTGTGTTGCAGAAATCTTTGGAGTCCGCAGGAGCTCTGGAGATGCAAGCCGGTCAGATGCACTTAGGTGCCTGCTGCTGCAGGGGAGTAACTCCTTTACTCCAAGGGAGATTCTTCTGTCGTCCAGTGAAGTGTAGACCATCGAAGTACTTGGTTTCTTTGCAGAGTCTTGTCCAGGTATAATCTAAAGTCCAGGAATCAGGTATCCCACTTTATACCCATGGGAAGGGGTTGGACTGACTCTGGGGACCCTCCTAGGGGAGGGGCAGGACAGAGGGGTGGCTACACCCATGTCCTTTGTCCAGTTTCACGCCAGAGCAGGAGCCAACGGCTCCCAGAACTGGTTCTAGCCGGACGATGCACAGGGACCCCAAATGTGCCCCCAGTGCAGACTTTCTGGCACTCTGAAAGTGCACTCACCCAGCCCCAATACACTAAATCCTATCTGGGAGGTGGTAACACCTCCCTGTGACAGGAAACCTATTGTCAGACCTTCCTCTGCTCGAGTTTGGCTCAGCAGCAGGAGGGCAGACTCGTGTCTGTGGCTGGCAGCATCCATTTTGTGCTGCCCAGGTCGAGAAAGCTGGTTCTGGGTAGACCGGTGACCCACAGTAGTGGTTCTACAAGGGTGGAATCATACCTCCCACACCAGTTACTGGTGTGGAGGTATGATTCCAAAGTGTTTGACACCAAACACGACATGTTTCTAAGCAGCCGTTTTAAAGTTAGCATTTACCGCGAGGTTATAATGCACTTAGACATATATGTCTGGCTGCATCACAGACAACCTCAGAGAATGGTCTCCAAAGGCTGCAGAGGGACTCTGCTCATGCAGGGGCACCCTCTCACGTACAACCCAGCACCCTGCCTTCAGGATTGATAAAGCCTGCCATAGGGGTGACTGATAGGTTTTTAAGTGTAGTAATTTAGATAGATATAGTGAACCTATATCTAAGTAAGTGGTGCAAGCACCAGCTTACACAGGCTGCTGTAGCAGGCCTGTTGTATCATTTTGAATGGTCTCTCATGGGTGGCATAATACATGCTTCAGCCCATGGGAGGCCTCGAGGGTACCTATGCCCTGGGTACATGGTGTACCATATACTAGGGACTTATAAGGGTACCCAAGTATCCAATCTGGAGTGTACCTAAAGTTCATGCATTGCAATTTACAGGAGAAAGCAGATAGACTGGGGTCCTGGATAGCAGGATCCCAGTCAGACTAGGCCAAAAACAGTGAGACATCAGCAAAAAGTGGGAGTAACTATAAGAAGCAGATCCGACTCTCCTACAGCCGCCCACAACTGATAATAGGTCATCCAGTCCAGGAGTCCCGTATGCTCATCCCCCAAAGCGGCATCCAGGCCTATAAATACCCCGTCTGGAAATGCCGACCCATCGTATGCACCTGTAGCTTGCGCAACCACCGACAGACTCCTGCCTCCCCCGCGAAGGGCAGCTCCGGGGGTCCTGTCAACGGCACTGAGGGCACAAACAGGGAGTCCAAACCAGCCCGCCGGCGGAGCATCTGCCATGCCCACACCGTGCTGCCAATCGTGTCTATCCCAGCCCGCGGGCGGCTCTGCGATCGGAACATCTCCAAATGCAGCAGAGTCGGGTCTACCAGGTTGCACTCAGGGGCCGCATGCGCCAGGAACAGCGTCGGAAAAATCCAGTGAAACGCGAATTGCGCCTGAGCGCAGGAGTGATACAATTCCATATCCGGTGCCCCCAGCCCTCCCTGCTCGAACGGGAGCGTGATAGTTTCCCAGGTGGCCCGCGGCTGCCCACCCGCCCATGCCAGGGAAATCAAATTGGAGCGGAGTCGCTTCTTAAATTCAACCGTGAGAGGAAGTGGGAGATTAACGAAGGTGTAGAGGAACTTGGGCAGTATCACCATCTTCGCGATGGCAAGACGCCCCGTTAGCGAAAGAGGAAGCGCTCTCCAGCGGGGTAGACGGCTCTCAAGCCACTCCATAAGTCTGCCATAGTTGTATCGCCACAGCTCCTCATGGTCCCTGCTAATCCAGATTCCCAAGTATTTCACGGGAGAGTCAGCCCATTTTAGTGGGATTTCTGACTGAAATGCAACCGTTACTGCCGTAAGTGGGAAGATCATAGATTTCCCCCAGTTTATGGTGATGCCCGAGAGGCCGCCAAACATGATGATCTCCCGTATGAGGGGATCAAGATTATCCGCGGGGTGCTGAACGTAGAGAGTCACATCGTCCGCATACATTGATTCAAGGACCACCCGGGGCGTGAAATCGAGTCCTCTCCGTGCGTGAAACTGTTGCAACCGGGCCGCCAGTGGCTCCATCGCGACAGCAAAGAGGAGGGGTGACCTCGGGCACCCCTGTCTGGTGCCCCGGGTAACTCCAACCGGGGGGGAGATGACTCCATTGATCCGCAGCCTAGCAGAGGGGGAGGTGTAGAGCAACGCTATCTTTTTGAGGAATGCAGGACTCATGCCGATTCGGGCGAGCAACGAGAATAGATAAGGCCACTCCAGCGTATTAAACGCTTTGGTTGCGTCGAGGAACACCGCAGCCGCAGGGAGGGCAGGATCGACCCCCTGCATCACAGCGAAGAGGGTGCAGAGATTGTGGGCAGTGCTCCTGCTTGGGACCAAACCGCATTGATCCGGCCGGAGTATCGTGGGGAGCAAGGGAATCAGAGGCGATGCGAGAAGTTTAGCGAGAATTTTATTATCAATATTAATCATTGATACAGGCCTGTAGGAGTCGCACAATAGCGGGTCCTTATCTGGTTTGAGTATGGTCACGATGAGCGCCTCGCGAAGGGAGGGGGGAGGACGCCCTGTTCCAATGAGTCCTCGTAAGAAGATGGGGTGCGAGCAGCAGCACAAACTCCTTAAAAAAGGCTGAGGTGAGCCCGTCCAGCCCTGGGGCTTTGTCCCCAGGCATAGCACGAATAACACCGATCACCTCCTCTATGGAGAATGGTTTGTCTAAGTGCCTGAGATGGGTGTCACTGAGCCAGACCAGCTCAATCGAATCGAAGAAGGAAAGTAGATCCAAGGGTACCCCCGGCTGGTGTGAGGCATATAACGAGGTATAAAACACCATCATTTCAGCCTGAACTGCATCCTGCCTGACCACTAACTCGTCCTCGCCCGTGCGCAACTCGCTGATGTATTTGTTTGCCCACCGCTTCCGAAGCAGTCCTGCAAGGATCTTACCGGCTCTATCACCCTCACCATATCGACGAGCTCATGCCTCCTTCCCTAGATAATGTGTCTCCCTTAGTGCAGCCTCCTCGAATTCTTCCATCTTTGACTTGAGCTGCGCAAGGATGGGAGTCGATTAGTATCAAAGTATTCCTGCTCCAGCAGCTGTATCTTGCTTTCAAGGCGCCTTAAGTCCCCTCGAAGAGTGTGAAGGACACCGGCCTGTTTAGCGATGCATTTACCCCTAATGACTGTTTTAAATGCTTCCCATAGCGTTTATGGTGAGTCTACCGAACCCACATTGAGCTCAAAGTATTCCTTTATGGCAACTTCGATGTCCTCCCGGAAGACCTGGTCTCGGAGGGCTCCAGCAGGGAGTCTCCAGCTAAAGGACCTGCTCGGCGCATCAGGCAATGCAAATTCCAGTAGCACTGGGGCGTGATCCGAAAGGGTATGGGCGAGATGTGCGCAGTGTCTGACCCAGGTATCCACGTTGTAGGAGATGAGCCAATAATCTATTCTGGACCATGTAGGGCCCACAGTAGAGACACAGGTTCCCTCACGACTATGCGGGTGGAGCCGACGCCAGACATCAGTTATGCTGTGGTCCTCCATCAACACCTGGATTTGCGCCGCTGCCCGCGGATGGGGCAGACGCAATCCCCCCAATCTGTCCCTGTCAGGATTAAGCACCACGTTGAAATCCCCACCCCACAACACTGCACCCGGGCCCAAAGATTCCACAAGTCTCCACACTTCACAAAAAAACTGGGGGTCGTCATCATTAGGCCCATATATTGAGAGCAGTCTGATGGGGCGTCCACCCAGAATTCCCGACACCATCACATAGCGACCCATGGGATCCAGGATAACATCACGCGTGTGCCAAGGTAGACCCTTTCTGAGGATGATGGCTGTGCCTCTCGAGTAACTAGAGTAACCTGCAATAAATTTTTCTCCCATCCAGCCTGCTCGCAAGCGCGAATACGTGTCCCGCGTCAGGTGTACCTCCTGCAGAAAGCATATATCCGCCCCATGGCGATTCAGCAGCGCTGCTACGAGACGCACCTTTCTGCAGTCATTCAAGCCCCGCACATTCCAGGTGATTGCTTCAAGAGTGCGTTTGGTGTTAGAGTTGTCAGCCATTACCACAGCACCTCAAATCGTGAACAATGAGGGAGAGAGGGGGGAAAAAAACAAAAGGCCCGCAGCTGTGCTTGCGAGACCAGATAGGGGGAAAAAGAGGGGGAGGGAGGAAGACAAGGGGAAGACAATCAAGAAACATCACAACCAGTGTAACCACCACCCACCCAACCCATCCCCCTCCCACAACAGCCACCCAACAAGGCTGAAGAGCATCCACCCAACCAGGCCGCCAAGGGCCAACAGCGTATTGCAACACAGGACTCATCCCAGGGGGGTTGCGCCAGGAAGCGCAGCTTATCCCAGCCCAGAGAGCTGGGTGGCCGGGCAGAAGCCCAAAGAAGGCTCACAGTATCAATCAGGTGGTCATCCAACGCAGTACCCATTTTGCTCAAATAACCAGAGAATGCAAGTGCCCAAGGGGAGGGAACAAATGACAAACCAATTAATTAAACGCTAGTGTCCATATAAACTCGCCTAGCAAAGTGGGGCTGCCGCACAATGATCAGTCATTCTCGTTTAGCGTGTCTCCTGCCAGCTGGTCTTTATCCATGGTGGCAGCCGGCTTCGGACGCTTGAGGTTGCAGGCAAACTTGGTAGCCAGCTTGGGGTCCGTGAAGTAGGAAGTCTTTCCGGAGTGAAAGACCCGCAATTTCGCCGGGTATAGTAGAGTACTTAAAGTCCTGCTGCTGCAGCATCCGCTTGACGGTCACAAATTCATGACAGGCTGCCTGGACAGACAGTGTAAAGCCTGGAAAAAATGAGACGACATTGCCCTGATATCTGGTGTCGTGTAGGTCGCGGGCCTTGCGGAGCACCGTGTTCCGGTCCCTATAGTTCAGCAGCCTTGCGATGATGGGGCGGGCCGGGGTGCCCGGGGGGGGGTCGTGGGCCCAGGGATCTGTGGGCACGTTCCACCACGCACACGGATGACAGGGCATCCCCAAAAAGGGACCGGAGCATGTGCTCAACATAATCCTCCACCCGGGTCATCGCGGTGGACTCTGGGACCCCCAAAATGCGCAGATTGTTGCGCCGGGACCGGGCCTCAAGGTCTTGGTTTTTAGCGCGGATGACCTCGAGTACCTTCGCCATGCTGTGCAGTTTTTCGTGCGTCGCCGTGCCTTCATCTTCCAGTGCGGAGGTCCCCTGCTCGACCTCTGCGATGCGCTCATCGTGGTTTGCCACGTTGTCTTTCAGCCGGTCCAGGCGGTCAGACATTGAGTCAATTTTTAGGTCTACGGCTGGCAGGGAGTGCTTCAGCTCGACAAACATGGCGCGTATAATTGGCTCCGAGTCCATCGCAGTCGCCATGTTCTCTCCGTCAGGTTCCTCCACCGGGGGGTTGGTCCCTTTGGGGTTTTTTCGAAGTTCAAAGGAAAGTTTTGGTTGCTTGGCATCTGTTTTACCCATGGTGCCCAGACTGCACATTCTTCGTCGATGGATCCCCTCCAGAGCAGTGTTAACCAGGGGCAGCCGGCCGAGACAGCAGCCACCCTCTGCGTGGAGTCCAAGTTACCCTCCGAGAACCAGAGATCTCAGGGTCGTCACAGGGCTTGCCTAGCATGGGGGGACAGCGACTCCCGTCGCCCCCAATACTGGCAGGGCCCACTAAACACTTCAATGGGCTGTCTCCAGGCCGGACCCCCCAGCCAGATCAACCAAGTCCGCCCAGACATAGGGCAAGCAAGCAGGGCCAAAGCAGGGGGCCCGCCAGACCCCCCGGATCTGCCCCCCAAGCCACTGAGCGGCGCTTGTAGGCAGGTTGTGAGAGGCCCAAATCCACTCTCTACAGGGAGCTAGGCCTTGGCTCCTACGTGCCTCAGGAGGTTCCTTCACTAATGCGCAGAGGCTCCTATGCTACAAAATCCTTGAGGGGGCCAGGGCGTGCACCCCCACAGTGACACACATCATGCCGCACTCGCTAATCGGGCCGACCCGTGTGCACCCCGCGAGTGCACAGGAGGGTCCAGCCCGTGTCCCAGGCAGTCCGATCACGGAGGCTCCGGTCTCCCCGGCCTCCCCCGTCTGGTGGCAGTGCCGTCAGGGCCAGCGGGGGCCGCGCCACCCCGGAGGCCCGTACGCCTGCTCCTCAAATTATCCGTGGCTGGGGTCATCCCGGTGCCTCACCAGTCGAAGGGCGTCCAGGCCCAAGAAGGACCAGTCAGGAGCAAGCTCCATAAATTAAGGGCCACAACCCCGCGGGCATGCCACCCACCGCTTCGCATTTCCCCACTTCAGGCTCCACATAGGACACCCCGCCGGGTGACCTCCCGGCTGACGCCCACCTACCTGGCACCGCTGCCGTTCACTGTGCCGCTCGGGGCCCGGGCACCACCGTAGGGGGCCCCGCAGGAGACCCAGCCGAGGCCCGGGAGGCAAGGCAAGGCCGCGGTCCGCTCACCCCAATCGTCCCTCAGCATCTACCGGCCTCAGGTCTCCTCCTCAGGCAGTGCCAGTCGCCTCTGTCTGCACCCAGCCAGGATGATGTCTCGGCTCCTCCTCCAGCCAGGTCCGCTCGCAGTCCGTGCCAGCCGGCACCGCAGTCAGGCCGGAGCCGCCATTTTTCTACAGGAGGTGCTCCCGTCACATATCACCGGAGCCAGCTCTCCCCCATCGCCGGTTTCGCTACCAGCAGGTGCAGCAGCCCACACTGAGTCGATCCCGCGTCTTTTCGGGTCTCGATGGGCAGGCCACCTGCTGGATAATTATCGGATTAGTCGCCCAGCCTGCAGAGTCTCACTAAGTGGCGGCCATCTTGCAGCTGGCTCGCTAGCGCCCCCGGCTCGTTTTCAAAGGGAAATACCCACGCACACTGGGCTTCTTCAATTACTCTGCTTCCCTGTTCCCTGTCCATCTGCCGTTTTTTAAAGAAGTTCTCTTTCACCCAACACAGGTCTCCTCTGCACATATTCTCTGGGTTGGTGAATAAATCAGCCCTTCCCAAGTCTGCAAGGCAATCCCTTAAATACTTAAGCCAGGGAATACGATAAAAAAGATCCAGGGAAAGGCAATCAGTTGAAATATCCTTACTTAGTGCGATTCCCTCCCTAAGCCATGAATTCATCCACAAAGATAAGAGACGGTATTTTCTTATTCATGCCTTCCCCAGGACAGTTGAATCTTCCAATAACTATGGGCCCGATTCACAAAGGCAATCTGAGACAAAAGTCTAACTTTATGACTTTTGGTATTCACAGAGGTCATTTACGAGTTGTATCTTTATGTCCGCAGTCGGGGCAGAATCTCCACACCCGGGCCGGAATTTTCACAGTCGGGACTGAATCTCCGGCTCAGGCCGGATAGACATTGCCTACAATCCTAAACAACTGTGTAATTGCTGCAGCCCAACAGCCAATCCCAGCCCTGCAGAGCTACCACATACAAACCCTTTCAGACCTGTCAGCATGTCACTGAATGTGTTTGTTGCTCTACCCCTTGCCATGCGCCAAGAAGATTTGAGGAGGAGACTAGAGAGGATTTTCAGACAAAGGATAATAAACCTATTTGGTATGTGCAGGGCCAGATACCGTTTCCCCTCAGATGCCACCTTGGAGATGGTTTGTGAATGGGAGCAGGATCTTGACTCTGTGACCTGTCACACCCATGCCATCCCAGTCCATGTCAAGATCCTTGCAGCTCTCCATTTTTTTGCTACAGGGTCATTCCAAAGGGTCCCTAGTGAACTTGTGGGTATCTCACAGGTAATCCAGTCCTTATGTGTGCATCAGGTACTGAGCTGCATCAATAGGAGAGCCCACCTCCACATTCGAATGCCCCATACACTGGACAGGAGGCAAAGGGTAGCTAGGGATTTCTACCTCATTTCCTGCTTCCCACGTATGCTGGGTGCAATTGATTGTACCCATGTGGCACTTCAGCCACCTCACTGCATTGCACACATCTTCTGCAACAGATACCGATGGCATTCTATCAATATGCAGGGTGTCTGTGGTGCCAGTGGTAGATTCATTGATGTGCATGCAGGGTTTTCAGGCAGTACCCATGACAGCTAGGATGTCCGCAAGTCACCTCTTGGCCAGCGGATGGCAGCGGGAAATTTGGCAACATGTGGCTACTGTGTAAGTACCAAGCACAAAACATGGGTGAAATATTTAAATGTAATGTATAAATGCTATCTCACATAAACAACCATTTTACAACAATATTCATCATGCCACATACACGCCTCAACAGACACTGCATGCACCAAAGTATGGATCGTGTACTGTACAGATGCAAGAGGGACATGTAATCAAGTTCCCTAATTTCCCTCATCAGGTGATGATGGGTATACACTCTCCCCTCAACTCCTCACACCATGCAGACATGCAGCCACTGTACCTCAGCGAGGTACAATAGGGCACACATACATACTCAAGCCACCATAGAGCGTACTTTGAGTCTCCTGAAGTTGCGATTCAGATGTCTTGACCATACAGGGGGTGCTGCTGTACTCCCCTGAAGTTGTATGCAAGATCGTAGTAGCCTGTTGTGTCTTGCAAAACATAGCTTTAAATCATGGCTTACACATACCTCTGGACCCTCAGCTAGGTCTGAATCCAGGCAACTGGGCCATTGCACAGAACAGAGGGCAGGGTATGCAAGTCCGTGATCAGCTGGTTAGAAGTTTTTTCATCTGAGCAACCTGTCGTGGTACAGGCAACATGTGGTTTGAAGTCTGTTGTCAACGATGATAGTTGGATATGTAACACTCTGTCCATACATTCCATTCTGAGATTACTTTGCAAGCCACACTCAATGTATGTAAACAACATCTGTTGACAGGAGTCAAAAGATTGGCCATGCAATATGTCATGTGCACATATCAGCAAATACTGTTGACAATGTCTCTAAGGAATCCATTGCCTCAGAGGGTTAGATGTCTGTGCATGTGTAGGACCTCTCAGGACCTTTTGACAATAGGGGCCTGATTCACAAAGGGATTTCACTATCTCATTGTGGAGGATTTTTCCCAAACTGCAACAACTCCTCTACAACTGAGGGGCCTCCATCATGAGTGATAAAGCACTTTGTGAATCAGGCCCTAAGTGTTGGGGGATATACAGCACTCTTTCCCCCGACTTTGGTGTAACACTACAGTCAACACTGAGGGGAGCGCAAATTGTGGACTGCATGTACCATGATGTAGAGGAGCAAACTTTTCTGGGATTTGATGTGTGTGGCCACACCCTTTTTCCTGCTCAAACTGATTTTCATGACCTCCTCTACCATTTATATCACATTCCTAATGTTCATTTTGTAAAAATTGCAAACCGGCCCAATTTTGGAATCTCCGCTCCGAATGCAGAGTATCCACTCTGCATTCGGAAAGTATGCACTGGGGCCGGAGATTCCGAAAATGGGACATAGCCCAAGATTTTCATAGAGGAAATGATATACAGGAAATGTTAGACAGGAAATACATTGCAGGAAGTTGCTGGCAGCCATTTTCTGTTCATTCTGAGTAACGGTGGGCAGTGAACTCCACTCCGCCAGCGGAGTTTGCAGAGTTTCCCCCACTCCGCCCTCCGCTTGGATCGCGTAGTTCAGCAAAACTCCGCCAACCACTACGGAGCAGAGTTCATCAGCGCCCTCACCCGAAAGTCTTCACATATATAGCACTGTGGTAAAGCACTGAACCAGCAGATGTGCTCTGAGTCTGACATCATTTTAATAAGCAATGCATCCATGCATGCATGACCTCGCGTGCACTCACCTGCCATTCTTGGTGACAATCATTTCGTTCGTCACCTCTTTGAATTTGTGCCACAGCCTGCCGTCTTTGAGGCTCACCTGCGGCTGCTTCTACATTGAGTATCCTTACTCCCTCCCAGCCTGGAGCTTGCGCTCCACGAAATTAGCAGCCTGGACATGAGGACTGTACCATGGGAGAAAAAGGGGGAGGACGACATGGGTGAAAGGTGCTCCCCACGCGGAGCTTTTCACTATCCTCTCGATCCTCTTGTTTGCTTCGGACTAATATGCATGACGCACATTAGTCCGAGTGGGAGACTGCAGAATCTGTACAAGTCCCGCCGTGTGCCTGCCTGTATTGGCCTCTCCCCCTGCGCCCACCTATGGCCTTGGCACGCTCCTCCTCCCAGATGGCGGCCTGCAGTGGCACTGCTCCGATCCCAGGACTGTTGTTGGGGCCGTGTTTTCCAAGACCCAGTGCCTTCAGCCCAACCCGAGAGCGGCTGCAGCAGTGGGTAACAGCCAGGACAGTCAGAGGACACCAGCATCAGCAGGACACCAGCAGCAGCCTTCATCCGCCCCAGAGACCTCCGACCCACTGCCCTCCCCTGAGCCCCAAGCCATGGGTGATGCCGGCTGAGAGCACAACAGACCGCTGGATTTTGGAGGTAAGAGGGAGCAGCACGGGTGTTGGGCACTCAAAGGTGAGTGTATGGTACTGCGTGGGTCTGATGTTTTATGCAAAGCAACAAATTAGAATACCTTCTACCAGCTCCCGCAATTTGTGTTTGCGTATCTTGACCAGGTGCCAGACCCTCCCTACTCAAGAGCTGGTCTGTCTCTGAGCCCCAGTGGTTGTGCCAGTGCCTATGTGTCCCTCGCGTAGGCCCTGATTCCAGATGGGCAAGTGAATTCCGGTCCCTGTGCAAAACCAAAATGGAGGAAACGCGAGAATTTCACTTTCACAATAAACACCTCATTCCTGCTGCAATTGTGCCCTGACAAATGTCCGCACGTCATATGTGTTGTAAACCTCTGATACATTAGGAACTAGGTGCAGTAAACACCCCTTTCTGCATGCCAGCCTTCATCTTCCCTTGTCAAGCTGTAATGAGAGGAACTTGCCTGCATCTAGTAAATACCGCGAAGCGAGGAATCAATATTTCCCTGGTGTGGCAATACCTCCCAAGTCTCTCCAAACTGGGAACGAGTGCGTCGGTGTCTGTGTCTCGTACCCCGCGTCGTCTCAATGAATATATTTTCCTTCATCAGTGTATGTCGCTTTTTGTGTGTATACCGTCAAGTGCATTTATTTTGTAAGTGAATATGTATGACTTGTTACCGTAACAGAGTAGGTGTCTGTCCTGCCTTTGATTCAGCTGTGTCTGTCAGTACCGGCCAGAGCAGGTGCCACCTTTCCCCCATCCTTGTCTCCATCACCTAGTGTTAGTGAAAGTGACTCCCTGTGTCCTTGTCTCTAGGGCGGAGCGGAACTCGACGGAATTCCACGGAGTTTTTATGCAACTCTGCGGATTTCCCACGTAGTGCAACTCCGCGAGCTCCGCCCACCCTTAATTCTGAGTCATCCTCTGCACCAGATCAGATCCTCTGCCATCCTGCTGCTCTGTATGCCCAAACTGCTGCCAACATGGCTGAGGGACTTGAGGAGAAAGCACCCGCTTTCAGCGAAAGAGAATTGGACCTATTAGCAGAGGAGGTGCTAGAAAAGTACCCTCAGCTGTATGGAGGGCCCGAGGACCAGCTGAGTAATGCAGCGTGTGCCAGAATCTGGACCACCAATGCGAAGCGCTGCTGTGCAGTGAACATGTATGACCGGCGGGGCATGGCATGCCATAAGTGCTGAGAGGACCTAAAGCGCTAGGCCAGGTTGAAGGCCCAGGAAATCTTGGGCCATTCCTCCCAGCACCATGTACACTGGCCCCACCTCTCTCCACTGTACAGGAGGGTCCTGAGGGCAGCCTGGATGACCCTCCAGGCTCAGCTGCAGAGAGCTGGTAAGCGCATCAACTGCAATATGTGTCTGAAAGTATGATGTGAGGGATGACAGAGCTGTACCATCAGGTGTCCCTTGTCTCCTTTGACCTAATCTGTACAAATCCAGCAGTCATTATTAGGCCAAAGCCTCACTATAGCACATAGGATTCACTGAGCAGAGTGAATTCTGGGCCCTGTAGTTTTTGGAAGCCACCGGGGGAAAAGAGCCTCACACGTGCATTTGTATGTAAAACTGCACTTGCAGCACCATTACTGGTGAACCAAGGGCCTTATAACTGGTGTGTGCATTGGGTGAGGAATGGCACAGACACTGTCCAGTGTGTGGATGAGAGGCCTTTGGGTGTTGGATGCTGTACCTTGCATGCCTTTTGTAAGTTGGGGTTCAGATTAAGATAGATAATCATTTGCCATAGAGTAAAAACAGACTTTGAGATCCTTGTCTCATTCTAAAGTGATACCAACTTCTCCAAGGGGGTCCACATACACATGTCTTCCCAGCAGTGGCTCGTTTGGCATTTGTCCAGTCAAGGTAGCTGCAACAACTAGCCACAACTGTTCACCAGGGTACTGCACCAACTAAGCAGTATTTAAAGGAAAAATGTGGCACTAGAGTGTCTGCTGTTGCTAGGGAAAATCAAATTATTAGACCCACCTCTTAGCAAAGCTAATATCCAAGGCCTTATTTGGATATGTATACCCAAATCTGCATTTGTGTTGTGTCATACAATGCTACACAGCAGATAATATTTGTTAGTAAGTGTAAAATTAAGAGTGCTGAGACTTCATATCATAGGATCATCCCAGAACCATCAGGACTGTCTTCCATCTCCTTTTTTGTAGCCTGGCATTGCAAGATGCCTATGTAGCAATGACAGGAAACAAAGATTACAAGAATGCTGAAGGTGAGGGTTGGTCAGTACAGAAGTGAATGCAATCTAAATTCAAGTAAGATGTCAATGTGTGAGTCAAATCAGAACATCACAGTGAACGTACACATATTTTAGGCTTCAGGTCACTTCTATTTGGATAGTGAGGTCAAAGGAGAACAAAGTCTGCACTTGCTTCATGTAGTTATGTGTGACGTTCTGATGTGTACAAGCACTACATAATGATTTGTCTTCCATTTCAGTGGGCCCAGCTGGCCAAGACCAAAAGGACCAGGAGCAGAGCAGGACATCCTTGGGGCACTGGTGGCCACAACCTCTCTCCAGCACTGAAGAGGAGGAGGAAGGAACTTCAACATCTGAAGGCAGGGGAACTGTGCCCACCCAGACAGAGCCAGAACACACCTCGAGTGCTACAGACAGGGTGGAGGCTGAGGACATTGTGGGGGGAGAACTGGTGCAGGTCACACCACAACCTGGGTCTGCCACCAGCCCCTCCCTGTCTCTAGAGGCCCCCATCCCATCAGGGGCTCCAGCTGCATTCCCTGCCACTAGTCTCCCTCCAAGTGACTGCCAGGAAGACCCAAGCAAAGGCTCTGACCTTGACACACCACACTCCTCATGTCAGACCCAAACCCCTCCCTGTTTTGTCATTCCTGTGGCTGCATCGCAGGTGATGGGGGCATGTGAGGGACAGCCAGACATGTCCTCTCAGATCCTACTGCAGCTCTGTGATGAGCTGCATATGTTCTGAGAGGTACATGCAAGATCCATGGCCACCCTCACTGCCTCTATTACGTCCTTGGGTATAGCCATGTTGTCTGCCCTTGCACAAGGTCCTTTCCCAAAACACCCTCAATGTGTCACCGTGTACGTTGCCCCACACTGTTTCCCTCCATACCCCTCGTGTGTCCCAACCCCGTGTGGTGTCTGGTCCTGCACCGGCCAGCCAGGAGCCTGCATCTGGTCCGGAGGATCTGAACATTGTGCAAATTGAGGGTGGTCAGGAGGACAGTTGAGTGACTTAACTATGACTTACTTTTGGACATTTACTTTGCCCCTTGTATATAGACTGGTTCCTCTGACGCTTCCTGGCGTGTTTTAATTAGGTTGCCCAACCCCCTCCATGTGCCCTTGTCCATTCAGTGTGAAGAACATTATTTGCTTTCCTTTCTCCCTTCCAAACGGACTGATTTTTGCTTATTTATTTTTATCCATTCTATGATACATAAAGTTTTATTTTGGGTCAAACTATCTCTATCTTGTCTACTCCATTGTTAATGCTGTGTTCAAAGTATCAACATATACCTTGGGAATAGTTAATTGCTTTGCACATGATAGCTTGTTACACTGGTGGTATAACACTTTTACATGTCTCACTTACACACATTCATCGTCACATCTTTAGGACCCCACAAGGGTAAACAATTGACCATCAATACATAATACACAACTTATTCTTGACTTGTGAGGACATTTATCTTTTATTTACATATATTGTGGATAACATGTTTTCCTGTGATCAAGAGGGATCATGCTTGCAACTTCGCAAATTTGGTGGTGATGATCGCTGTGAGTAAGTGCATTTGCTGTGTAGTTGCCGAGGTGCAGGTTGGTGTGGTGCATCTACCTGTACAGGTGGGGGAAGTTCCTGGACAGGGGCTGAAGGTGGCTGTACAGGTGGGGGAGTGCCTGGACAGGGGCTAATGGTGTCTGTACAGGTGGGGGGAGTGCCTGGAAAGGGGCTGATGGTGGATGTGCAGTGGTGGGGTGAAAGGGTGCTTATGGCTGTGAACATTTGCAGTGAGCCTGTGTAGCTTGTGGTACAGGGGAGTAGTTGTGATGTGCTGCAGGTAGATGTGATAGCTCCTCTCACTGCTTGGACCTTGAAGGAAAACTTTGGACCAATTTCCGCATGCCCTCCATCAACTTGATGGGCAAGGCATGGTGTCTTGCACTCTCTTCCCTATGGATGGATAGGATGCCATTTATCTTCTTGGACATGTTTTACCAAGATTTATCCATCCTGTCCAACACCTGGGTCAGTCTCTCCACCACCTGAGGGTTTTGGCGCATGTCCTGCAGTGCCTCTGACATGTTTGACAGAGTGGCCCCTATGGCACTAATGAGCTGCCTCACGTATGCCTGCTGTTGGACGAACTCCTCCTTCCACTGGCCACTATGGCCATCTGCTAGCCCCCTCTGCATAGGGCAGCCATGGATACGACCTTCAGGTCCACCAGCAATGGAGGGGGGTGGCAGGTGATAGGCTGTGGGCAGGAGATTGCTGCCCAGGGGATACCTGCACTGCACCAGGAGTTGTAGGTCCCTCAGATGGGTGAGAGAATGCTTGGGTTGCACTGTATTGGGAGGAGCGTGTAGGGGACCCACCACATCTGTCCTGGATGTGAAGGCTACGAGGGAGTCATGGCTGTGTTTGGGTATGGGAGAACTGTGGCTGGTTAGTGCATTGCTGAGAACAGCCAATTCTGGTGTTGAGATTATGAGGCACTTTGCTGGGTGCAGCGGGGTAGCGTTAGCCGAGTGGACCTAATATTATGTCCACGGCATCTGGCTCCTCGTCCACTGTATGAAGGGCCAGATAGTCTCAATAATCCTCCAATTCACCCGACTCCACCTGTACTTCCTCCTCCTCTTGCGCAATACTGGCAGCTGAAATGGATGCTTGTAAGAGTAGTGGGTTCTTCCCTTCAATTGCCCTTCATCCGCCACTGGTGGAAGGTCCAATGTCCTCATTGTCCTGAGCACCTGGAAGACAGAGGTTGCAACTGGATAAGTAATTGATCTAGTATATGATGTGGTGCAACATAAGGGTTGAATAAAATGAACTTTGCATCAATGGATGATGCACAATTTTGCACATGTGACCTGGTTTGGGTACACCTACACTTGACAGGTCACACCATAGCACTGAGGTGTTGAATAGAGATGTGCAATGCACAAGCAAACTCACCTGCTCCAGCCACAGCTCTGTGTTGTTTTGAGATCCCCCATGATGTCAACTGCTGAACCTGGCTCCTCATAGGTGTAGCAGAAGATGTGTTCCTGGATCCAGTAGCTTGAGAAGGACGTGACACCATACTTAATGATCTGCATGACTAATATGCAAACAGGCACACGTGACACACACATAACTGATTGATTATGTATGTAACTTTTTGCACACCAACTACACGTTATGCAGAAGGAGCTAAATCTGCTAAAGCCCTTCCCCAAGGATTTAGATCTTCTGAATGATTTTGGAATCCATGATTGGGAACACTATATGGCACACTTACCTGATGGACAGATGCGAGTGGGTTTGACTGCTGCAGCCAGGATGTCTCGCATATCCCGGGATGGTGTTGTCTGCAGCAGCTGTAATGAGACATACATGTCCATATCCAAGTACACAGGATGATAACAATGAATTAACATGTATATGTCATTGATAAAGACCAGTGATATGCAATTTATAGCCAGTGTGCCGCATGTTTTCGTCCTGACCTTTACGTGCGGGCTCCTGGTCACCAACAGCAGTTTACAGCTGTTACCTCCACATAGCACTGACATCAACGAGATATCATGTTAACAGACAAACGTGTATTAGAAGGTTACTGATATTTGAAGGAAGGGGCCATTTAGGGTGAACGGCTCAGCCTACATTTGGATATGCATTCATTGCTAGGCCCATCATGCATCATGAGTATGATGTGGTTTGTTGACAAATCTAGAGGAGTGTTCTTCAACATGCAGACCAGTTTCTCCTTTGCATATCAGATCATATCACTGCATTGCAGAGTTAACATGTGAGATGTCTAATAGTCAGGTAAGTTTTGGGGAACATTTGTGCTTCCCTTCCCCTGGAGTCACAATGCCCATTTAGGACTGGGAGGTCACAGATTTGTTCTGTGCAATCTTTGTGTGACCTGTGTTCCCATTATATATGTACGACATCATGGTAGATTTTAGCTGTCAGTGGATGAGGTCTTGTACAGCACACATCCTGAACTCATACATTTAACCTGTCACTTATATGTGAATACAGTAGAAGAGAAGGCAAGCTGACTTCAACATTTGGCTAGGATCACACATTGTGGTAAGGTCAAGTGTAGTAGCTTGGACGGTAGTCGCCTACACTGGATTTACATTGTGCAGTTCAGACACCAGAAGCATCCACCCAGTGTGTGGTTCCTGACCAGATGTCACAGCCGACCTTATTTCAGATGTCGCTGTTGGGACTGGATTCCTGGACAACGTCATAGGGCCTACAAAGATATGTGTGTTTGTCAGTTAACATTCCAGTTGCCACATGTAATGCACTAGATTTCTGAGTTCAGTTCACAGGTCTGGCACTGTTGATGGAATAAATGTAATATGTCCATGGGTTGTCTGCTAACAATGTAGGCTTTTGGACCCTCTCCTGGCCAATTTTACTTACCAGTTTGTGATAGTAGCATGGCTTACTGTGGCTCATGTCATTGCCTTCCATCAGATGCAGGGACCTCTGCTACAGTGGATGACTGTACTCTGGCAGAGAAAAGAGAAAGACAGCAATCAAAAAATGTACATGTGTAACTTGTCACAAATTTCATCACTGCATCTACATGCTAACAGTAATGCTAAGTGGAAGGGGCACTTTGTCTTTAGCCATTTACCAGTGTTAGGTAAATACACCAGCATGGCTGAGACCCCTGTTTGGAACTGAGGAAATGATATTTACCATTTCCATCACAAAGGATTCTGGGACTCATTGTGCAATGTATGAAAGGAGACACATGAGGCTCGGACTCACCATGCTTTCCACAAAGACTTGGACAACTTCCACAGTCACAATTGTGGTGCAACACAGACAGACATTTCTTATCATTGTTATTTTCATCACATTTACCTGGCACCACATTGCATACATCACTCACAGGCAGCCCATGGAGCATGTGGGGGGGGCATGGTGTTGAGGACATCCTCCTCTCGTGGGGTGAGATGGAGGCGGGATCCAGATTGTACACCATGGAGAACTCTGGCCACCTCTATCCTGGCATACTACTCCTTTACCCGCTTCTTCTCGTCCCGCCACTTCTTCTTAATGTCAATTACAGTGTGGACATCCTCTCCCAATGCTGTGACTGCAGTGGCTAAATGCTGCCATAGGGCTGCCTTCTGTGTGCCACTGATGCTGTAGGGGGGAAGACCATGGAGCCTTTTGTGGTGCCTAACAATGAACTCCAGGATCAGTGTAGTCTCCTCCTTAGTATAGTTTTTCTTCCTTCTCTGTGGCAGTATTTTTTGAGGCAAGGTGAAGAGCAGGCATGCAGGAACCTGGGCCATGTTTGTGCACTGCTTTTATTTGGTTTGTAGTGCAGGTCTTGTAGTTGGTGTCAATTGACTGCTGGTGTAGGTGATTACACTTCATCTGGCCCCAGCAGGAGATTCCGCCCTGACTGCCAAGATTCCACCCAAACTGTGGAGATTTTGGAGTGTGGAGATTCCCCCCAACTGCGGATGTAAAGATACGACTCGTAAATGACCTCTGTGAATACCAAAAGTTGTAAAGTTAGACTTTTGTCTCAGATAGCCTTTGTGAATCGGGCCCGAGTCTCACACCCTGCAACTCACAAACCTATTTACAAAAGCATAGAGGCACTCACACATGCAGTTAGACAGAGAGATAGGCACTTAGACAGTCACTCACACACTGACACACCACTCATCTATCCAGTAGTAATAGAGGCAGTTACACACACAGTTACAAACCCCAACACTCACTAACACACCCAGTAAGTAATCCATACAGCAACTAGCATACATATTCATAGACCTATTGAGGTACTAAATGAGCCAGTCATATACTGTTATAGTTACTTAGACATCCAGTGACATACCCGCAGAGGGAATGATACACTCTATTAATTATGTACTGAAGCAGTGACACAACAAAGTGACACAACGTAGTCACCCATCCAGACAAGTAGCCCTTTAAACATGTCTCGGACCTGCTACTGTAGAGGCTGTCTGTGCAGTTTCACTGACAGGCCGACTTGGCATTTAAAAGCTCTTGGCAAGCCTTAAACTCCCTTGTACTATATTTAAGTCACGCTCATGGTAGGCCGTGGGCTGGCCATAGTGAGGGTGACATGTTGAAATGTAAGAGAGGTACTATTACATTTAGTGAGTTATATGTGGTAAGATATGCACTTTGAAGTTTTAGTGAGTTACATACATACTTCTAAACCCACATGTCCAGTTAAACATCCAGTCTTAATACTCAGTAATAGACCCACTAAGTTATATACACAGGCAGTTACGTACACATGTAAAGACCCATAGACATACTAAGACAGCTAGTTATTTAGGAAGTAAGTTAGCTTTATATCCAGTAACACAGCCAGAGAGAGACTGATACACTTATTTAGATATGTAGTGAAGTAGTGATAATGCTAGTCACTTATCCAAACTAGTAGGGTTTTAAACATGTGTTTGGCATGCTACAGCAGACACTGTATGTGCACTTTTACTATCAGATCGAGACAATATTTAAACTACTTGCTAAGCTTTAAACTTCTGTTCTACTTACATATTAGTCACCCCTAAATTAGGCTGTAGGTAGGTCATAGGGTAGGGTGGTATGTGCTTAGAAAGTAAGACATATAGGTGGTAGTTTTAGTGAGTCACATGTGTATTTCCAGATCCATATGCCTACTTAAACATGCAGTCTTCCACCATACTGCAACTGACATACTTATATACAAAAGTATAGATGCACTAACCCACCTAGTCAGAGACAGATGCACTTAAACATTCAATCACATGCCCATAAAGCAGTTTTGTATACAGCAGTAACAGAGCCATTTGCACACACGTTCATACCCAAACACTCAGTAATAGAGCCAGTAAACAATATATACAGCCTTATAGAGATACTCAGTGAGCCAATGACACACGTGCATAGTTACTTACACAGGGACTGACACATCTAGACAGGAACTGGTACACTTATTCAGGTATGTACTCAAGTACTGATATTGTAAGTCATGTATGCAGACCATCTAAACATGTGATGGACCTGCTACTGCATAGCCTGTGAGTGCAGTTTTACTACCAGGTAGAGTAGGCGTTTAAAGATCATTACCCAGGGTTAAACTCCCTTTAATTTACATATAAGACACCTCTAATGTAGTTCATAGGTAGACATACAGTGATGCATACAGTCACACACACAGACACATTTTAAAGCATATAGTAGCACACCGAGGCACACACTGATGCATATAGTGACTAAGACATTCAACCACTCACACATGTGTGCATACACACACATCCACAGACACACTGAGGCATACAGTAACAGATTCATGAAGACGCTGATGCATACACTAACGCATCCAGGGAGACAGTGATGCATACATTTACACATCCAGACAGACACTGATGTATACACTGACACACCCACACAGACACTCATGCATACACTATCTCACTCAGGTACACTCACATGCATATAGTGACACGGACACAAATACACTAATATGTATACTGACCCACCCAGACACACACTGATCCATACAGTGATATGCTGAGTCACACATTGATGCATATGGTGACACAGGTAGGCTAACTCTTATTTAAACAATAAAAGTAAGAGAGTTATAATGCCTGTACCATATTGACGTGGCTATTTCTATTAGAATTTAAATACTTATGAAATGTAATTTAATACATATAATGGAAAGCTAAATATATTGATTTTCTTTTCAATTTCAGAGATCTACTTATATACCAAACCAGATACTTCTAATGACAAAAAACAGAAAGAAGAAAGAAACAGAGGAAAGAATACTATTTACTTACAATAGAGAAACAAAAGGGACAGAATATGGACAATGTGGTTAAAGAGCAAAGAGCTGCTGGTATGAAAACTAAGAAGCTTCTTAAAATAGTATGTGGTGGAAAACTGATAGTGAGCAATACTAAGTTAATAAAATGAGAAGTGCCAAATCAGCTAAGAAAGGAAAAAAGGAAGTGACAGCAAGAGTATAAATCATATAAGGAAGGAGATAGTTTAACAAGGAGACAGAGACACTTTAAAGAAATTCGAATGAGAATGTTCCACAGAAAGGTAACTCAGAATCTGATTCTGAGCAGAATGAGAACACTGGATAAAATAGTGTTGTCTATGATGAAAAGAAGCCAAAAGAAAAGACTTGTGAATAGAAGTAACTTTTGCAAAATGTTCAGTGGTGAATGGTTGCATACTTTCAGTGCTGAGCCTTTCTTTAATGAAGAAAGTTGCTTCCAAGAGAATACATTAGTGCATGCACTTGAAACAACTGACCGGTGTTATTAGGTGAAAGATGGCACTCCCATTCCTAAAGAGGAGATAGTTCCTAGGAATGTTGAAGAAGTGATAGCTGAAGAACTACAGGAAAGGCTTTGACAGGGTCCTGTATACAAATGCAACTGTAGCAGAAGTCTGAAACTGAAAGTTGAGCTTTGCAAGAATTAGATCCATGCAAAGTAAAGAAGTACACTAATTTACAAGTACACTCACTAGAATGTCTTTCAAAGAAAGTGTGGACAAGCACCATTTATCACTTTAGAGTGTTGGCTGTTCATCATTCAAAAATGCAAAATTTAGTTAGGAGGCTATACTATGTGAAAACTCCTGCCCTATGTTTAGCAGAAATTAATAGAGCTCTTTTGCATGGTACAGTAGCAGAGGTAGAAAAAGTTTGTGAAGATGTTCAGTTTCATTTCTTTGGTCATGAGTAGGAGTCTAGGGAAAATGAGGAGTTGGTATGTGGAGGTGTAGAGGAACATGACAAAGGTATTAGCATTGACAATTTTACCGAACAGATTGGGAAGTTTAACACAGTTTCTTCTGGGAAACCAAACTGTTTGTATATGTTGTCGATGCGCTCATTACAAAAGCCAAACTCACAATTTAGCTGTATTCTCAAAACTGAACAGGAGAACAGAGATAAGTGACAAGAATTTGGGATTTATTTATTTGTAGAGGAACTGTTTGACTTGCCTACACTGCAAATTATATGTAAGTACTGCTATGATAAGTTAGAGGTAAACAAAACACCAGCTAGAGCAGTACATAACAACAAGTTAGAGTTAGTGTCTATTCCACAAGAACTATGTGATTAAATGTTTATAAATCTATTCTCATAAATGTGTACACCCATTTCAGGCTATAGTTTGTATGGATCCAAAAACAGGGAAGCTGCCAGCAACTGACCTTCAGAAAGGCCGTAAATGAAGAATTGTCTACTTACCTTTAGCTTTTAAACAGAATATTGAAACTGTTGGTGTACACAGAGATGTTCTTGAACCACTTATTATTCTAATAAATGGTTTGCCTATGAAGAGTAAAAAAATCTGGCAAGAATTAGTGGATGTTAGTAAAGTAAAATAAGTGACATTATACCTGATATAAAATAATATTCTCATGGATGTGGGAAGTACTGCTGTCAAAAATTCAAATGCAAAGGAAATTTTAGACAAGAAGTCGATTTGGATTCCCACAACCTGTGATTTCTCAAGGAAGAGTGAACAGCTTTTTTTCTGAAGTCAGACATACACTGACACAGAAATCACTGAAAAGCACATACAACCTGAGAAGAACAGGGGCCTCCAAATATATTAATGACTACAACCCTGTGATTCTGAAGATGTGGAATACAAATATCGATCCGCAATTTCTTGCATACAACTCTATTGCTATTGCTCGGTATGACAAATGCAAAAACAACAGTTGATGGACAGAATGCAGAACAATGTCATACATTCACCCCAGTACAGAGATCTGGGCCTAAATCCATCGTTTTTTTGCTCACCATGCCATTCCAGTTTGAACCCAGCCATATGCAAATCAGTCTTGACCCTGTGCCTCATGGAAACAGCCCAGCCCGAACTGCCAAGCCAGGTCCTCCCTGGACTGGAAACAAGCATCCTAGGACCGGTTTCAGGGTTTCACCCCTCTTCAGCCAGGATAGCTTGATTCCAGTGGCATGGAGAGCACGGGACCCACGTCTGGGCATACCCGTCCCATTCGGGGGGTGACAAATGCAAAAACGACAGTTGATGGACAGAATGCAGAACAATGTCATACATTCACCCCAGTACAGAGATCTGGGCCAAAATCCATCGTTTTTTTGCTCACCATGCCATTCCAGTTTGAACCCAGCCATATGCAAATCAGTCTTGAACCTGTGCCTCATGGGAACAGTCCAGCCCGAACTGCCAAGCCAGGTCCTCCCTGGACTGGAAACAAGCATGTTAGGACCGGTTTCGGGGTGTCTCCCCTCTTCAGCCAGGATAGCTTGATTCCAGTGGCATGGAGAGCACGGGACCCACGTCTGGGCATACCCGTCCCACTCGGGGTGACAAATGCAAAAACAACAGTTGATGGACAGAATGCAGAACAATGTCATACATTCACCCCAGTACAGAGATCTGGGCCTAAATCCATCGTTTTTTGCTCACCATGCCATTCCAGTTTGAAACCAGCCATATGCAAATCAGTCTTGACCCTGTGCCTCATGGGAACAGTCCAGCCCGAACTGCCAAGCCAGGTCCTCCCTGGACTGGAAACAAGCATCCTAGGACCGGTTTCGGGGTTTCACCCCTTTTCAGCCAGGATAGCTTGATTCCAGTGGCATGGAGAGCACGGGACCCAAGTCTGGGCATACCCGTCCCACTCGGGGTGACAAATGCAAAAACAACAGTTGATGGACAGAATGCAGAACAATGTCATACATTCACCCCAGTACAGAGATCTGGGCCTAAATACATCGTTTTTGCTCACCATGCCATTCCAGTTTGAACCCAGCCATATACAAATCAGTCTTGACCCTGTGCCTCATGGGAACAGTCCAGCCCGAACTGCCAAGCCAGGTCCTCCCTGGACTGGAAACAAGCATCCTAGGACCGGTTTCGGGGTTTCACCCCTCTTCAGCCAGGATAGCTTGATTCCAGTGGCATGGAGAGCACGGGACCCACGTCTGGGCATACCCGTCCCACTCGGGGTGACAAATGCAAAACAACAGTTGATGGACAGAATGCAGAACAATGTCATACATTCACCCCAGTACAGAGATCTGGGCCTAAATCCATCGTTTTTTTGCTCACCATGCCATTCCAGTTTGAACCCAGCCATATGCAAATCAGTCTTGACCCTGTGCCTCATGGGAACAGTCCAGCCCGAACTGCCAAGCCAGGTCCTCCCTGGACTGGAAACAAGCATCCTAGGACCGGTTTCGGGTTTCACCCCTCTTCAGCCAGGATAGCTTGATTCCAGTGGCATGGAGAGCACGGGACCCACGTCTGGGCATACCCGTCCCACTCGGGGTGACAAATCCAAAAACAACAGTTGATGGACAGAATGCAGAACAATGTCATACATTCACCCCCTACAGAGATCTGGGTCTAAATCCATCGTTTTTTTCCTCACCATGCCATTCCAATTTGAACCCAGCCATATGCAAATCAGTCTTGACCCTGTGCCTCATGGGAACAGTCCAGCCCGAACTGCCAAGCCAGGTCCTCCCTAGACTGGAAACAAGCATCCTAGGACCGGTTTCAGGGTTTCATCCCTCTTCAGCCAGGATAGCTTGATTCCAGTGGCATGGAGAGCACGGGACCCACGTCTGGGCATACCCGTCCCACTCGGGGTGACAAATGCAAAAACAGCAGTTGATGGACAGAATGCAGAACAATGTCATACATTCACCCCAGTACAGAGATCTGGGCCTAAATCCATCGTTTTTTTGCTCACCATGCCATTCCAGTTTGTACCCAGCCATATGCAAATCAGTTTTGACCCTGTGCCTCATGGGAACAGTCCAGCCCGAACTGCCAAGCCAGGTCCTCCCTGGACTGGAAACAAGCATCCTAGGACCGGTTTCGGGTTTCACCCCTCTTCAGCCAGGATAGCTTGATTCCAGTGGCATGGAGAGCACGGGACCCATGTCTGGGCATACCCGTCCCACTCGGGGTGACAAATGCAAAAACAACAGTTGATGGACAGAATGCAGAACAATGTCATACATTCACCCCAGTACAGAGATCTGGGCCTAAATCCATCGTTTTTTGCTCACCATGCCATTCCAGTTTGAACCCAGCCATATGCAAATCAGTCTTGACCCTGTGCCTCATGGGAACAGTCCAGCCCGAACTGCCAAGCCAGGTCCTCCTGGACTGGAAACAAGCATCCTAGGACCGGTTTCGGGGTTTCACCCCTCTTCAGCCAGGATAGCTTTATTCCAGTGGCATGGAGAGCACGGGACCCACGTCTGGGCATACCCGTCCCACTCGGGGTGACAAATGCAAAAACAACAGTTGATGGACAGGATGCAGAACAATGTCATACATTCACCCCAGTACAGAGATCTGGGCCTAAATCCATCGTTTTTTTGCTCACCATGCCATTCCAGTTTGAACCCAGCCATATGCAAATCAGTCTTGACCCTGTGCCTCATGGGAAAAGTCCAGCCCGAACTGCCAAGCCAGGTCCTCCCTGGACTGGAAACAAGCATCCTAGGACCGGCTTCGGGGTTTCACCCCTCTTCAGCCAGGATAGCTTGATTCCAGTGGCATGGAGAGCACGGGACCCACATCTGGGCATACCCGTCCCACTCGGGGTGACAAATGCAAAAACAACAGTTGATGTACAGAATGCAGAACAATGTCATACATTCACCCCAGTACAGAGATCTGGGCCTAAATCCATCGTTTTTTTGCTCACCATGCCATTCCAGTTTGAACCCAGCCATATGCAAATCAGTCTTGACCCTGTGCCTCATGGGAACAGTCCTGCCCGAACTGCCAAGCCAGGTCCTCCCTGGACTGGAAACAAGCATCCTAGGACCGGTTTCGGGGTTACACCCCTCTTCAGCCAGGATAGCTTGATTCCAGTGGCATGGAGAGCACGGGACCCACGTCTGGGCATACCCGTCCCACTCGGGGTGACAAATGCAAAAACTACAGTTGATGGACAGAATGCAGAACAATGTCATACATTCACCCCAGTACAGAGATCTGGGCCTAAATCCATCGTTTTTTGCTCACCATGCCATTCCAGTTTGAACCCAGCCATATGCAAATCAGTCTTGACCCTGTGCCTCATGGGAACAGTCCTGCCCGAACTGCCAAGCCAGGTCCTCCCTGGACTGGAAAGAAGCATCCTAGGACCGGTTTCGGGGTTTCACCCCTCTTTAGCCAGGATAGCTTGATTCCAGTGGCATGGAGAGCACGGGACCCATGTCTGGGCATACCCGTCCCACTCGGGGTGACAAATGCAAAAACGACAGTTGATGGACAGAATGCAGAACAATGTCATACATTCACCCCAGTACAGAGATCTGGGCCTAAATCCATCGTTTTTTTGCTCACCATGCCATTCCAGTTTGAAACCAGCCATATGCAAATCAGTCTTGAGCCTGTGCCTCATGGGAACAGTCCAGCCCGAACTGCCAAGCCAGGTCCTCCCTGGATTGGAAACAAGCATCCTAGGACCGGTTTCGGGGTTTCACCCCTCTTCAGCCAGGATAGCTTGATTCCAGTGGCATGGAGAGCACGGGACCCACGTCTGGGCATACCCGTCCCACTCGGGGTGACAAATGCAAAAACGACAGTTGATGGACAGAATGCAGAACAATGTCATACATTCACCCCAGTACAGAGATCTGGGCCTAAATCCATCGTTTTTGCTCACCATGCCATTCCAGTTTGAACCCAGCCATATGCAAATCAGTCTTGACCCTGTGCCTCATGGGAACAGTCCAGCCCGAACTGCCAAGCCAGGTCCTCCCTGGACTGGAAACAAGCATCCTAGGACCGGTTTCGGGTTTCACCCCTCTTCAGCCAGGATAGCTTGATTCCAGTGGCATGGAGAGCACGGGACCCACGTCTGGGCATACCCGTCCCACTCGGGGTGACAAATGCAAAAACAACAGTTGATGGACAGAATGCAGAACAATGTCATACATTCACCCCAGTACAGAGATCTGGGCCTAAATCCATCGTTGACTTGTCAGCAAACCTTTCTCCTCTAAGAACACAGCAGCACAGTAAATGTTCAATTTTATTAACGAGGGCAAATCTATAATGAAATGAAATTAAATGAAAAGGAAATTTATTGAGCGCGAACATTCACCCGAGGGTGTCAAGGCGCTATAGTCTATTTAATGCCTATACTTCAAGAGTGCTCCAATTTTAAAGAACAATTACTAAAAGTGGAGAAAGAAGAGATTCTGGAACTTACAGCTATTGACAAAATAGAACACCAGGGAGTAACATTACTGCTAAGTGCAGAACTACAAGCAAAATTGGATTCTTTGGAGAAATCTCTATCCAAGACTTCAGAATTAGAAAAGTGTTTATGCATATGCAAAAACTAAAGTAATTTTGTGTCGAAATTTAAGTGTTGAGGAAGGATTAGTAAATTGTGCTATGGGTAAAGTTATTGATTTTATTAATTTTCCAAATAGGGATGAGGTTGAATACTTATCCATACATTTTGATCAGATTGATGGCGTCAAGGAGATTGGCCGATGTGTAGTACATTTTTGCAAGTAAAGACTTATATGTCTGGCAACACCAGTTCCAAGTGTCTCTAGCTCATGCTGTAACTATCCATAAACCTCAAGGTTTAAGTGTAGACCCAGCTTTTCTTAATATTGGTAATACTGTGTTTAATAAAGGTATGGCATATGTTGCATTGTCTGAAGTGGGAACATTGTCTGTTTTGTTTTTGGTTGATTTTGGTTACAGGACATTTAGTGCCGATGCAAGTTGTGTCAGAGAGTACAATCGGTTGAGAAGTGTGTATGCTCCTCATTTATGAAAAACTGATAATATGTTCAAAGCGGAAGCTTACAAAAGAATCTATAGATATTCCTGAAAAGAAGGAAAACAAGGCCAAGAATGAAGGTGTTAAGAAGAAAAAACTGGAAAATGAGGGAAACATTGTAGGTTAGCAGTTGTCAAAGCCTTCTGGTGAAAACTGCTATGCAAATGTTGTCCTCAATGTACTGTTTCATTTACCACATCTTATAAATGCAATTAAACAGAAAGCACAGAAGAGATTTTGTTCCATACTGTGAGCTTTGCAACAATGTATCAGTGTGGGGTTTTTAGTATTGTCAGGAATAATGGCGCTCAAGCTAATTCGCGCTGAGTTTATGTTATACTAGGAGTGTGAACGGTGCAAACCAGGTCAGGGGATATGCCCTAAAACCCCCGTGATGGTATGGATAGAAATCCACACAAATGAAGTAGGTACAGTCCCGGGCACACGTAACGAGGATATAATATCAGGAGAAATGTCTCATACTGCAGAAATGTAGAGGGTCTACACCAGAATGATAGTCATAGGTGTTTAATATAGTAACAGAGCATAAGCAACCAGCCAAAACAAAAGCAACCAGCCGACACGTGTTTCGTCACAAAGGGTAGTAACCCGTGACTCTTCAGGGCTGGGGAAGATACAAAACATAAGATAAACTGACAAAAAAGCAAATAAACGATGTATAGGTCGAAATTAAAAATCATAAATACAAGTGGAAACCTGGTTACATAACTTACACACAAAATGACAATGAAAGATCTTTGCACCAAGATCAAAAGGTCGAGCTGTGAATGTGTAGAGGAAGAAAAATAAATGGAATTGCAGACCAAGAGGCGAAATAATCAGAACATGGTAAATGAGAAGCGACACAAGCCAATGTGATAAAATTGAAAAGGCAGCCTGTAAAGATAACAATCATGCACTAAGCGGAACGTGTTGGAAATACATGCAATGGAGGGCGCCCAGTCATGGCAACGAACAGGTTCTAAAAGCGGCTGTAAACGCAAAATCAGTGTTGGTGAAAAGTACTCAGGCAGAAGACCAACTAGATAAACAAGAACTCCTAAATAGAGGATAGGTCACCCAGGGTTAAAAGGAGGACCTCTGGTACACAAAGGTAAGACAAAACCGCATAGTGAACGAAATGGTGATCACGAGCAAGCTCCATTGTGAGCTGGACGAGTGCGACTGAAAGACATGCGGAGAAAGCGAAAGAAAGATAAAGACACAGCCTAGTAGGTGGCTCTGGAGGGAATAGACGGCTGCCCTAAGTGTGTGCTACTAGTAGGTAAAAGAAAAGAAAAAAGGGGGGGGAAAGAGGGTAGAGAAAATACCTGAAAGGCGGTGCCAACAAGGTGGATTCTATGGAGAGGAAAAGGAAAACGGTAAGCGAAAGGGGTGAGCTGGAAAAGGAAAAAATACGTACAGGGAAACTAAAGTGAAACCTTACCAAGTGACCGTTCAAGAATCCAAAACGGCAATGAAGAGCAGTGCGAACCACGGTAGGTGGACTACTGCCAAATGTAAGGAAAGGAAGACGGATTTTCCAGCTCACCCCTTTCGCTTACCGTTTTCCTTTTCCTCTCCATAGAATCCACCTTGTTGGCACCGCCTTTCAGGTATTTTCTCTACCCTCTTTCCCCCCCCCTTTTCTTTTACCTACTAGTAGCACACACTTAGGGCAGCCGTCTATTCCCTCCAGAGCCACCTACTAGGCTGTGTCTTTATCTTTCTTTCGCTTTCTCCGCATGTCGTTCAGTCGCACTCGTCCAGCTCACAATGGAGCTTGCTCGTGATCACCATTTCGTTCACTATGCGGTTTTGTCTTACCTTTGTGTACCAGAGGTCCTCCTTTTAACCCTGGGTGACCTATCCTCTATTTAGGAGTTCTTGTTTATCTAGTTGGTCTTCTGCCTGAGTACTTTTCACCAACACTGATTTTGCGTTTACAGCCGCTTTTAGAACCTGTTCGTTGCCATGACTGGGCGCCCTCCATTGCATATATTTCCAACACGTTCCGCTTAGTGCGTGATTGTTATCTTTACAGGCTGCCTTTTCAATTTTATCACATTGGCTTGTGTCGCTTCTCATTTACCATGTTCTGATTATTTCGCCTCTTGGTCTGCAATTCCATTTATTTTTCTTCCTCTACACATTCACAGCTCGACCTTTTGATCTTGGTGCAAAGATCTTTCATTGTCATTTTGTGTGTAAGTTATGTAACCAGGTTTCCACTTGTATTTATGATTTTTAATTTCGACCTATACATCGTTTATTTGCTTTTTTGTCAGTTTATCTTATGTTTTGTATCTTCCCAGCCCTGAAGAGTCACGGGTTACTACCCTTTGTGACGAAACACGTGTCGGCTGGTTGCTTTTGTTTTGGCTGGTTGCTTATGCTCTGTTACTATATTAAACACCTATGACTATCATTCTGGTGTAGACCCTCTACATTTCTGCAGTATGAGACATTTCTCCTGATATTATATCCTCGTTACGTGTGCCCGGGACTGTACCAGCTTTGCAACAATGTTTACTTACTGATAGGGCTATAATACATTGTGATTCAGGCATTCAAGATCTAGTAGATGTATGTAGAGGATCAGTATTATTTACTCAGAACACTCAACAAGACGCACAGGAATTTATAAAGGTCCTGCTTGGAGGTTTAGAAGAAGAAGAAATAAATGTAGTTGACTTATTTGGACTGAGTTACATATGGAACTATGACTGTGAATATTGCTCTTTTACGTCTACCACTCAAACAAACTCTGAGAGATTTCTGTACTTAACACTACTGGATTCCAAAACTGTGCCTTTTGACGGATTGATAAAAACAGCTAACAAAAACATGACCTGCCCAAATTGTAGATCAGATATTATGTCTAAATTACAAATACATAAAAGTGGAAAATACCTCATAATAATGCTGCAACAATGCAGAGGAGATGGATCTAAATTGGAAACCGATATTACAAACTTCAAATCAAGACAAATATCAATTTCTGGAAGAGCATATGAAACTATGGCTAGATCTTTCATGAAGGAGTTAATATAACATCTGGACACTATACTGTCTACTTAAAGAGTGAAACTGAATGGATGAAATTAAATGACAGCAAGCTTAAGTTCAAACCAAAACTGCCTTTCAAACTACGAAATTCTTACTTTTTGTTTCTTCAAGCAAAGTTCTAAGGAGTATTTCTTGGAAAAAATTAATGTACAGTATTTCTTCTACGTGGATCATCAGTGTTTTAGACATCATTCGGCCTAAAAGGGTGATGTCTTTAAAACGTTCTCCAAAATTCAAGAGTGCTTAAATCTTCCATAAAGGAGTTAATATAACATCTGGATACTACACTGACAAATAAAAGAGTGAGACTGGATAGACACAATCCAATCACAGGAACATTAAATTGAAACCAAAGCTGCATTTCAAATTACAAAACTGTCACTGTTTGTTCTTTCGAGCAAACTTCTACGTACTATTTGTGGAAAAAAGTAATATATGGAATTTGTCTACATGGATCATCAGCATTTTAGACATCATTCAACATACCAGAGGTGATGTTTTTAAATGGATTTTTTTAAATTCAAGTATGGTTTATATTTCTTAGTGGTATTATAGGTTTGTTTAGAATAGTGTAGTGACTGTAATTCAAATAACTTATTAACGCATTGTAGTGATTGCAATGCATAGTGTCACGCAATTACAGTGATATACTGTGCAACTTTTATTTTGTTCTACAATCTATATGATTGTTTTTACCCCACTGTTCAAGGATAAAGCTTCAAACAGTACATTGTTTATGGTGAACAAGTATGAAAGCTGAGAACAGTATAAAAGGGAAAATGAAATACTTTAATGTAATATAAGATACTATTACAGAATAAGAAAGCACTACTGTTTATTGTGGAATTTTGGAAAATGGAATACTAGCATATTTATGTTTCTTTTCTTTTTAAGCAGATAAATGGCACCATCTATTGCAGTAGTGTAATTTCCTAACTAGTTCTTTCTATGTTGTTGAACAATCTTACATTGACAAGGTATACTGTGAGCCCGATAATGATACAGGGACTGAGCCATTTATATACACCGGTACAGGTATTCAGACACCAGTAACACACTGCTACATGCTCTCACTTACCCTCTTACTCAGCCATACAGCCACTCACACAGTCAGTCACTAACCCATACATCCACTCATACATTCAATCACTTCCCCATACATTACTGACGTATCCAATCACTCACCCGTATACAGCTCATCTACCCAGTCACTAACCCATAGAGCTAGTCACACATCCACTCACTCAGACATACATGTACTCCCACACCCACTCACTCACCCATACATACACTCATACACATATTCTTTCACCCATACAGCAACTCACATGCCAACTTACCCATCTATACAGCCACTCATACACTCACTCACTGACCTATCCATTCGGGTTGTGACACATCCACATACTCATCTATACAGCTACTCCTATACCCAGTTACTCAGCCATACAGGCACACACACATCCACTCACTTATCCATATGAATAGTGACACACCCACTCACTTATACTCTACTAACACAGCGTTTCACTCACTCATACATATACTCACACAGCCACTCACTGACCTATACACTACTTATACACCCACTCACTTACCCATACTGTACTGATGCATCCACTCACTCACCCATATAGCTATCATACCCACTCACACACCCAAACAGCTACTCACACACCCATGTATACTACCATGCAGCCTCTCATACACCCACTCATATGTCCACACAAGCAGTCACATACCCATTCACAGACCCATATAACTACTCACACAGTCACCCAGTCATCCATACAGCCACTAACACACCCACTCAGTCACCCGTGGAGCCACTCACACTCCCATTCAAACAGCCATACAGACACTAACACATCCACCCATAAACCCACACAGCCACTCTCACACATATTCACTAACCTATACAAGCAATTATGCATGCACTCACTTATCCATACAAGCCCTAACAACACATGCACTCAATCATCTATGCAGCCTCACACTCCCAGCCACTCACTCATACATACACTCACACAGGCACTCACTGATCTATACAGCCACTCACACACCCAGTCACTCATCCATGCAGGCACTCACACATCCACTCAGTTATCCATACAAATAGTGACACACACGCTCACTCACCCATACAGCCACTGACATAAGCACTCACTCACTCATACTGACACAGCATTTCACTCGCTCATACAGATACTCACACAGCCACTCACTGACCATACAACCACTGACACACCCACTCACTCACCCATAATATTCTCACACACACACCCACTCACTTACTCATTCATATAATTACTCACACACCCTCTGTGAAAATGAAGAAAAGGGGTGGAAGCTACCTGTATTAATAATAGAAAGGTGTTTAAGCTATCAAGTCCATTTGTTTCTGTGTCACATTGGAGTCGCGATGCCGTGGCACTCACATCACGCCAGTGCCGTGATATCGCAAAATGTATTAAAATGACCTTTAAGATATATATCCTCTATAAGTATATCATTTTTTTGCTTTATTAGTAAACCTCTTACCTTAAACAAAACTTTGAAAGTGTCTATATATGTGTTTTACTACTGCGAAAAGTACACCGGAGTTGCGACCCTTCCACGATTCTAGAAATACGTGCCGGCATGGTTTATGATGGCATTGTGACTTCCCAAAAAGTATTAAAACAACCTTCAGAATGTTTTCCTTCTATAATTATACTACTTGTATACTTCATTAGTAAGCCACTTACCTTAAACAAAACCATTAAAGTGTCTATATATCTGTTTCAGTTCTACCAAAACCACTCCAGAGTCGTGACCCCACCGCGTCATGACAGGTACGCGACTCTCAAAATAAAAAAAAATAATAATAATAAAAACAACATATAAGTCAACACACCACTCTAATAAACCTTACAAATTCACCAAAAAACAAAAAGTTATAGCCACATTATAGTTAAAGAATAGAATTTTTTTGTTTTTACCAGATGAAAGTTGGCAGTAATGTTTTTTGAAAAACCTTAGAAATTTAGTGAAAAAACTAAAGGTTCCATGAACGTTTCACTTAGGTAATACAATAAAAGAATACTTTAGATATTAACTGAAAATACAGTACATTGCAGGGACATTATAGTTTGGAAGTATATATATTTTTGTAAATTACAAAATGTTATTAAAAAAGCTGTACAAGTTCACTCAAAAAATCAGCAAGGGTGTTTTCTTGGCAATACTACATTAAAAGACAATCTGAAATGCTTTGTAGAGGCGAATGCATTGTTGATCTATTGGAGCACAATCTGTAGGGACTGTGATGAATACCTTCTTTCTTGTCCTTACCTGGTGAGAGCAGAGTCCATAGTTCTCCCTTTAAATGAGTACGAGTATTCAAATGTTCCAAAACACCTGAAGATTTGGCCCACCCCATCCACCTTAGTAGTATGCAATGGTCTTCCCGCCTTTTGCCAGGATGATGGCCAACTTACCAAAAGGCCCCCCAGTGCTTTTCCCGCTGATTTTGGTGACACATTGTTGATGCTGAGGAATATGAGGATATCTATACAAAACACAGAAGCACTTACTTCATATAGTTCAGAGTAAGTGACCTTGTTTGATGAAGATGTACCTCTTTGTACTCTGGTCAACTTCTCTATAAGAAGATTCATGTTAACACAAATTTCTGGATGAGGACGCATGAGGAACAATCACATTGCATCACTGGTGAGATTTCCTTGTGCTCATACGCAGTTGTAGAATACATACTGGATATTTATCTTAGGAGATACCAATTAGTAATTAACCAGTTGAAAGTACTCCACTTGGGTAGAAATTTCGTACAAAACTGTGGACTCTTTTTTGAAAAAGGGACAGGTGTGGTTCTTTTGTAGCCCACTCACACAGCTGCTGACATACCCACACAAACACTTAGAAAGCCAGCCACGCACTCAAGCACTCACACAGCTACTAACAACAAACTCAGACACTGGTACACCCACTCACAGAGCCACTCAGACACTCACAGACACACTCACATACCCACTCACAGACCTACTTAGACACTCTCATACTCACTCATAGACCCACTCACACACTCATGCTCCCACTGACAGATGCACTCAGACCCTCTCATGACTACTGACAAACCCACTCAGGCACTCATGTACCCACTCACAGATGCACTATAACATCCCTGTAAACTTTGTTTTTTTGTGAACACACACACACACACACACACACACACATATATATTATATATATGTACTGTAACCTTTGTTTTTAGTGAATATATATATATATATATATACATAATATATATTTATATAAATATATATATATATTCACTGAAAAACAAAGGTCACAGAGGCATTAGAGTTAGGAAATAAAATTAAATAAACCTTAGAAATTCACTGAAAATACAAAAGGTTACAGGGATGTTGTACTAGGCTAAGATTTTACTCATATTAAACCAGTGAAATTCAGCAGTTATAGTTACCTGAGCTAACTATAACTTATGACCCCCACAATGCACTGCTTATGAACTCACATAATACATCACTCATGACATGGGGAGTGACATCACTGATGACATTACTGATGACATCTCAAATGACATCACTGATGACATCATAAAGTGAGTGTGTTTTGTAAACATTACAGAGACCTAAAATATATACTAAGCTACAGCATAAGTTAAATTATTAGTCTTTCTGTACTACTAATGAGTGATACTGTTTCTAACATGTCATCTGAGTGGCTTTGTGCCTGTCTGTATCAGTGTATGAGTGGGTATCTGAGTGGCTGTATGGTTGTGTGAGTGGCTATATGGATCTGTCAGTGGGTATGTGAGTGACTGCAAGGGTTTGTGAATGGGTTTGTGAGTGCTTTTCTGGGTGTGTGAGTGGGTGTGTGAGTGGGTGGGTGTATGAGTGGGTATGTGAGTGGTTACATAGGAGTATGAGTGGTTGTATGGGTGTGTGAGTGGTTGCATGGGTGTGGGAGTAGGTGTCTGAGCAGCTGTGTGAGTGGTTGTGTGAGTGGTTGTATGGGTGTGTGAGTGGGTGTGTGAGTAGTTGCATGGGTGGGTGAGTGGCTGGTTGGGTGTATATGGGTGTGTGTGAGTTCTTGTATGGGTCTGTCAGTTGTTTTGTGGGTATGTGAGTGGTTGTGTGGGTGTATGAGTGGTTGTATGGGTGTCAAACTGGTTGTATGGATCTGTGAGTGGGTGTGTGCGTGGTTGTATGGGTGTGTGAGTTGCTTTATGGGTCTGTGAATAGGTGTGTGAGTGACTCTATGGGTCTGTGGGTGCCTGTGTGAGTAGCTATATGGGTCAGTGTGTGAGTGGCTGTATGGTTCTATGAGTGGGTGCATGAGTAGCTGTGTGTGACTGGTTTTGTGAGTGGCTGTAGGGGTCTGTGAGTGAGTTTGTGATTGGCTGTATGGTTCTGTGAATGGGTGTGTGAGTGGGTGTAATGTTCTGTAAGTAGATGTGTGAGTGGGTGTGTGAGTAGTTTTCTGGTTGTGTGAGTGTGTATGTGAGTGGCTGTATGGGTCTGTGAGTGGGTGTGTGGATATGTGGGTGTGTGAGTGGCTAATGGGCCTGTGAGTGGGTATGTCAGTGGTGTTGTGGGTGTGTGAGTAGCTGTATGGGTGTGTGAATAGGTTTGTGAGTACTTTTCTGGGTGTGTAATAGGGTGTGTGATTGGGTGTGTGAGTAGTTGTATGGGTATGTGAGTAGTTGTATGAGAGTGTGAGTGGCTGTATGGGTGTGTGAGTGATTGCATGGGTGTGTGAGTAGGTGTCTGAGTAGCTGTGTGAATGGGTGTGTGAGTGGTTGTATGGGTGTGTCAGTGAGTGTGTGTGTCAGTGAGTGAGTGTGTGAGTGGGTGTCTGAGTGGTTGTTTGAGTGTTTAAGTGGGTGTGTGAGTGGTTGTATGGGTCGGTTGTGAGTGGTTTTGTGGGTATGTGAGTGGTTGTGTGGGTGTGTGAGTGGTTGTATGGGTCTGTAAGTGGGTGTGTGAGTGATTGTATGGGTGTGTGAGTGGTTGTATAGATCTGTGTGTGGATGTGTGAGTGAGTGTAGTTGTATGGGTGTGTTTGTTGGTGTGTGAGTGGCTGTATGGGTCTGTGAATGGGTGTCTGAGTAACTGTATGGACTGTGAGTGCTTGCGTGAGTAGCTGTATGAGTCGCCAAGCCAAAGAAGTTAGGATCATTTGTGCTTTACAGAAGTAGAGCTTTAACTGTGGCACCTGCTGTGTTTATATTTGTAAGTGTGTCCTGTTGAGGTTTAATTTCTGTGAACTGATCATCAGGGCCAGAACAAAACCTGAGTTTTCCAAGAAGAGTCAATAGTTTTGCTGAAAATCTCTACCAAACTGGAGTACTTTCTGCTGGTTAATTAGTAAGTACTACCTCATAGGGTAAATGTTCTAGTGCATACTCTACACTACAGCTGCGTAAAGGACCATGAGGTAATGTCTCCAGTGACCGTGTGTGCATGTAATTTCAGCAATGGGATTGTTCCTGCAGTGTTTTTATCCACAAATCTGTGATAACATGAATCCTCATCAAGAGAATATGATGAGACTACAAAGAGGTGAATCTCCAACAAACAGAGGTACTTCCTCTTAACTATATGAAATAAGTGCTTGTTTCTTTGGTAGGGATGGCCTCGTATTCCTCTGCATCAAGAATGCATCACCAAAATCAGAAAGAAACGTACTCAGGCCTTTTGGTAAACTGTCTATCAATGGGGAAAAAGGCGGGAAGACCTTTGAATACTATTTAGGGGCCGATTCCGATTCGGGCAGGAAATCTCTCTGACCGAGCCGGACCCGGAGAGATTTCTGACCGAATCGGACTCTAGAAGCCCGACCGAACGAGTACGATGCGTACGCATGCTATCGGACTCGATTCGGTCGGACTCCCATTGAAGTCAATGGGAGCCGGTCGTACAACGCGTACACGGGCTCCTATTGACTCAATGGGCACGATGCGAACAAGGGTGCCCCCTACAGCGGGTTCGCGTCGATGCGGGTCGCGCCGTACATGCACGTGTAGGGGGGACCCTTGGGTCCCCCCTGTGTGCGACTCGCGCGGCTATGGCCAAGTCTGGCTCCGACAGCTCTTCTGAGCCGGACGCTACGAGTCGGTCGGGCTGTTCGAGGCGCGCATCGTACTGGCTCGGTCGGGCAACGTCTCCATTGCGTAGTGCGAGCTACGTGTCGGTCGGAGCGGTTCGGACCCGGGAACGATTCGGTCGGTGATGTCGCGTGCGCTTGCATCGTACTTGCTCGCGTGGACGCCCGTACGAATCGGTCGGGAACTAGGCCTCCGAATCGGATCCGGTAAATCCGAAGCCGATTCAGTGCCCTACCGGCCGAGATCGGAATCGGCCCCTTAGTATGGAAAATGGGGCAGGCCCAAAAGAGCGATGCTTGCAGATGATTTTGGGCATTTGCATACTCAGGGTAATTAAAATGGAGAACCAAGGGCTCTCCTTTCTCCATTGCCCAAGGGGAGAGGGGCTGCTTGGCCCACCTCCCAGGGTGGATTTTGGCCCCGGGCCCCTATCCCTCTGGGCCTAGCCTTTTGATGCTTGGTGCCCGGGAGCCACCCAGAGTACCCAATCTGCAATGTTGGGGACTGCAGGGGAAGCCTTAATGTCCCCTTTGGCCCCTGCTAAATCCCCGCCTCCAGCAGGAGCTGACATTGCTTCCACAAAGAGGGAGCAGCCAAAAATGCTGCTTACTGTGAGTGGAAGCAATTATTTCATCTGTTTTCTTATCTGCTTGACAGTGGGCTGGAAAACAGATGAAAAGTCTGCTCCGAGCGAGCTGGAGCAGTTTTCCTGCTCTGATCTACTAAGAGTGGACATACCGTTTGCTTTCGCTTGGTGTGAGCTGTCAATTTGCGACCCCATTGGGAATGGCTGGCACTCCCAGGGATGGTGGCCTGCTGGGGTCAGCAGACCTCCATGTCTGAGACTGCTTTTAAATAAAGCAGTTTTTTCTTTTGAAATGCAGCCCGTTTTCCTTAAAGGAAAACAAGATGCATATAAAAAAAAAATTAAACGTTTTTGCTTCATTATTTAAAGGCAGGTAGTGGTCCCTGGGACCACTGCCTGCTCTGAAAAAATGTTTGCGCACCCATTCAGAAAGGGAAAGGGGTCCCTTGGGGACCCCTTCCTCTTGCGAATGGTTTACCACCCTCTTGAAGAGGGTGGTAAACTGCGAGTGTTTTGCGACCGCAATTGCGGTCGCAAAACATTCTTACATAGGGTTCAGACTCGCTATTAGGAAGGGACGCCCTCGAAATGCCGCTTCCTAATAGTGAGTCGCTAACCCTATTTTGCGAGTCGCTATTTAATTAGCGACTCGCAAAATAGGGTTAGTACATGCCCACTGGTTTTTTGCATGCGCAAACGGGTCTAAAACCCACTTGCGCATGCAAAAATCCGTCGTACATCTGGCCCGACGTTCCTAAAGATTTGATTATTTATTAAACAAGAGGAAAACATATTTTCTGACCTACGATTGGTTACTGGTTGTGACAGTACTGTTCTAAACATCTTGTATTTTCAATAGACAACCTGTTTGGTTTTGCTAGTATTAGGTAACTGATGATTCCAATAGTTCGACAACAAAATTATTTTCATTTTCCTGATTGGAAATTAAATAGAATGTTAAGTAGTTATGAAATTAATGTTTTGATGGCATATGGTACATTTCAGATAACTGATGACTCTAAGGGAATATGCATTTGGAATTTATCTAGGAATTTATGTCATAAAATATTTGCCAAAGGAGTTGCATATTCACTAGCTCAACAGGTTCCTGAGGAGGGGTAAGCGATACCTCACAGTTTTTATTTTCTCCAGAAATGATGCAGGTTCCTTTTTTACCCTAAGAAACACTGCAAGGACAGAGTTTCAATACTTCTGTCAATTTGTGTTTTTGCCCACCTTGAAGCAGGCTGTGTAGGCATTTCAATAGCCTGTGTTTATGCCACGCACATTGACTCATTTGATCAAAGTGTGCATATAAGTGATTTTCCTAAGAGTCTACAAAGAGGGGCAAAAGCCTAAAAGGAATCTGATAACACTTGCATTCATGATAATTATGCAAAAAGAATCATATGCTGCAAGAAAGGCAGCCAGGCATTGCAGAGAAATTGAAAATATTAAAGATGCACTCAGCTTAAAGATGGTTACCTTAGAATGCTAGAAGAAAGAATATATTCAGTATCAGAACTGATATAATTGCTGTTCAAAGTGATGAAAGAAATATGAGAGAATTAATGAAAAATGACAAGAACATACAATACAAAGCTATATTTGCATTGCAATCTTCTTTGTAGGTATTGAAAGCCCACAGGGGAATATGGGATCTTATTAAAGACACAATAAGTTTTTAACCTCATGGTATGAACTCCAAACATTGAGCCATAAATAAAAGGTACTCGATATATAATGTGGTCTTTGTATACAGATTTGAACTATCAGCTATAGCACCATTTGAAAAGAAATTGTTAATATATGGGATCATTTCTCTGCCAATAAATATTTTGGGCTTCTTCAATACAAATTGAAAGGGGTGGTACAATTGATTTGAGAATACTATCAATATTTTCAGTGGCAAATCTTATAATCTCCGCATTGTTTATTAAAAAACAAAACCCGTATTTATGAGCACAGAGAAGTGCACCAGCCCCTTAGGCACTTCCTTGATATGCATACAAATGATAGGATATACGCCGAATGTGTTGCTACGGACTCAAATGACAAATGCTCATTAATTGTCTCATTAAAAGAGACCTTACAGAAGTGTTCATGTTAAGAAAATGGCCCATACGTATTTAGATCTGCAAAATCAAGCATTTCTTTAAAGGAAAGATTCAGCTACATAGTTACTGTCAGTGGAGGGTTTGAATGTTGTGAATAGGACTTAATCCCACTATGACATGAAGTGGCTGTGTTGCTGGAGAGACCAAATACTAAGAAGCTTTCATGTGAAAACCTTTGTAGACTAGCCACTATTCTGTTTTACTATTAAGTAAGGATATCACATCGAAGTCAGCTACTGATTAATGTAGATCTCAGATATCTGAATATAACACGATTGAGACAGCTATTACAAGTAGCTTATCCACCAGCATTTATTGAGACATTTGATACTATTTGAAGTGCTTCCAGTGCACCAGGAATAGTCCCTAACTCATCAGCTGCAAGGATATTAGATGCTTTTAAATAAACCCCAGGATCAGTTTCACAAACTTTAGGATATTTTACATCAAGTCTTTTTCAAGATTTCCTTAGCTAATGCAGGTGGTCAGAGGAATATCATGATATTGCTAAAGGAAATAACAAAGACCCAATGGAAAAAAGTGTGATTTGAGTGTGAATACAACAAATGAGGAACAATGGGTTTAGATACTGAGTACATGTATAAATAACAAATAATGAAAATTACTGCTGGGAATGTTTGAAGGGCAAAGCGTGTGGAAATGTTTACTTGTAACACCATCTAAGAAGTTTCCTACTCTTGTTATACCCAAATTGCACCATTTATGAATTATCCCTTCTTTAAGGCTTTGAGATAGATTCTTCTTTTTCATTATTATTTTATTAGTCAGCATCAGTAAGAAAAAAGCAACAAGCAACAAATTCAATAGTTTGTCTAGAAGTTCCAAAAAACAAAGATCATGTGTCACTTTCAAAGCGTCATTACAGAGCTTAATAGGTCACATCAGTCCTCCACCCCTGCAGTCCACACCCACCATCTTGATTCAACAGAAGTGCAAATCATCATCAGCAGACATTGCCGGCAATCCCATAAATTGGTGTCGACCTGTGAATAGGACTGGTCATGCACTGTTATCCCTAAAAGTAATTGAGTGTTGATCCGAGCTGTTGGTCTGCAACTGAGCCAGTTGATATCGCAGTCGTGCCCATCTGTCTCGGGCCTGGATATAATAAGTAACATGTGTTACCGAGACCACCCCCCTTTGTGGGGAGTGTGAGAAGTTGGCCTGGCATATGCTGTCCACTAATTATAGTGGGCACCGTGCACCAGTCCAAAGCGACTCTTATGGTAGGTAGGTTAAAGACAACCTTATTGAAAGCTATCCTAGTGGTAGCTATGGAGAGCAGCCTTCAGGCTAAGTCTTGAAGGAATGTAAAGCAGCTTGTTTTACCAGTCTATAATCTCTTGAGTGACCAAATGAAAGAGCACCACACCAGGTATATTCAAAATATATGTATTTATTACTAAACACACCCCTCTAGTCTCTTTATGAGGCTAGAGTTCGAAGTACATAGGTTATAAGATCTTAAATCACAGTAATAGCACAAATACACGTTTGGGCCCTAGGGGCGTACCAAACCATATACCAATAAAGTGGTATGCGAACCACGACTGAACTAGACACTAGGCCTAGAGCCTCTAGAAGTGCTTGGACCACAAGGAACCACCCAAGGTAGTGACACAGGGGACCCACGGGAGACGCGTGCAGTGTAAATACACAACCGCGATACGCCGTTAACTTCTATGGAGAAAGTCGGGATCGGGAAAATAGAGGAAAGGGACACTTAAAAGAGGACTAGGACAAAACCCCTTGAGATCTAGGACTTTGAAGAGTCTCTACCCACGGGAGCACCGGAGTACTCGTGTTACCTCACCCAGGGAAGCCGGGTGCATAGGTGCCTTTCGGGGTCGGGTTTCGTCGTCGGTTCTTATGGCGATCTGCTGCAAAGTGCTGCTGGCGACCAGGAGAAAAGTGTCCGGGTGGATCCAAGAGTGGATCGGAGTTCTGAAGAACCTGAAAGCAGAGGGGACAGAGTCTGGGTCACTAGCCAGTGACCAGGGAGGTGATGGACAGATGCCCACCGATGTCGAGTGCTTCAGGTTCGATGACGGTCGTCTTGACTCTTCAGCCACGAGGTCCGGGAGGCGTTGTCGGCGACCAGGAGCAGGATTCGGGCTGGTGCTCGATGTCTGTCGAGTGCAGAGGTGTCGGCGACCAGATTGGACCCAACAAGCCTTGGCAACGGCAAGTCTCGAGTAAGATGTAGATCGTCGATGATGCAGACCAGCAAGGTCTGGGGAACTCACCCAGCGAGGGTAAGTGAGGGCAGGCCTGGAGCAACCAGACTGCCAAGTAAAGAAAAGATTGGCCTTCGTTAAGGGCTACTAGCCAACGGGCTAGCGACCGCGAAGGAGCCTCGTGACGCCGCACGTGGAGCTGGCTTACAGGACACTCGTGGAGTGGGGGCCAGTGATCTTCGGTGCAGGTGGTGCTGGAGGCTAGGGCTACTCGGAGCCCAAAGCACGACTTCTTGGGAGACCCAGAAGATGGTGCACTTGCAAATGTGCTCGGTGTCCAGGGGTCACGGTCTCAAGTCACCCACGATAGCCACGGGCCTCAGCTTTGCTGGGGACTCAGGGTAGCCTCGGGGAAGTCTGAGAATCCACCTCTGGTGATGCGATGACTTCGGCGTCCGACGGGAGCTTCAGTGATGCGAACCGGACAGATGCTTCTTTGGTGCCTGCCAAGCAGGGGAGTCACTCCTTGACCCCAAGGGAGATTCTTCAGTCCTCTAATCGTGAGTAGAGCGTCGAAGGTCCAGGATTCTGTTTCAGAGTTTCGTCCAGGTATAATCTAAAGTCCTAAGGACTGGGTTCCTACCTTTATTCTAAAAATAGGGGATGGACTACTCTGTGGCCCCACCTATGGGTGGGTCAGGGCAGAGGGGTGGCTACACCCCTTTCCCTTTGTCCAGTTCACGCCAAAGCAGGGGCTGCAAGCCCCTGATCCGGTTTGAACTGGGGTATGCACAGGGACACCAAATGTGCCCCCAGTGCAGGACTTCAAAGCACCCGAAAGTGCTCCCGCCCAGCCCCAATACACATTGTCCTGTCTGGGGAGGTGGTCACACCTCCCTGGGACAGGAAACCTATTGTCCAGGCCTCCCCTGCCGGAGTTTCGTCCAGCAGCAGGAGGCCAGACTCGTGTCTGTGGCAGCAGCATCCATTTTGTGATGCCAGGGCTCTGGAAAGAAGTTACCGGACTCGTCAGAGTTAACATGCCTTTCCCTCTAGAAGGGTGGAATGCTACCCCCGCCGCCAGGATTGGCGGGGGGTAGTATTCCAAGATGTTTGACACCAAACACGACATGTTTAGGTGCAGCCATTCCATAGTTAGCATTTTACCGCGAGGATATAATGCGTTTAAGAGTATATGGTCAGGCTGCACTACAAACAGCATCAGAGATGGTCTCCGAACGCTGCAGAGGGGCCCTGCTCATGCAGGGGCACCCTCTCACATAGGAACCATGCACTCTGCCTTTAGGATTGATAAGGCCTGCCTTAGGAGTGACTTATAGGTTTATATGTGTGTATGCTTTTAGTGATATAGGTAACCTATACCACAGCAAGGGGTGCATGCACCACCTTACCCAGGCTGCAGTAGCAGACCTGTGGTGTCAGTTTGGATGGCCTACCAGGGGTGGCATAATACATGCTGCAGCCCCTGGCAGGCCTCTGAGGTACCTATGCCCTTGGTACATAGTATACCATATACTAGGGACTTACAAGGGCACTCCAGATCCCAATCAGTGATGTGCCTAAGGCACATGGAGACCCTTTTAAAGAGGAAACAGCTAGGCTGGGGTTCTGAATAGCAGGGCCCCAGCCAGACTAATGTCGAAAACCAGTGAAGTATCAGCAAAAAGTGGGGGTACCCCTGTGAAGCAGATCCTACTCTCCTACACAACCCCCCCCAAACGTAGGGACATTAAACTAACCTTGCCCAGTTAAGTCTTCATGTTCTAAGTGGAAATACCTAGAGAGTCCATCTGCATTCGCATGGTTACTCCCAGGCCTATGTTCCACTGTAAAGTCCATCCCCTGTAGGGAAATGGACCACCTAAGCAGTTTGGGGTTTTCACCCTTCATTTGTTTTAGCCATAAGAGGGGCTTATGGTCTGTCTGAACCAGGAAGTGTGTACCAAACAAGTATGGCCTCAACTTCTTCAGAGCCCAGACCACAGCAAAGGCCTCCCTCTCTATGGCTGACCAACGTTTCTCTCTAGGGGTCAGCCTTCTGCTAATAAAAGCTACTGGCTGATCCTGACCTTCTTCATTCAATTGTGACAGTACAGCCCCTACCCCCAATTCAGATGCATCAGTTTGAACAATGAACTTCTTGGAGTAATCAGGACTCTGCAGAATTGGAGCAGTGCACATGGCCTGCTTGAGGTCATCAAATGCCTTTTGACAGCTAGCTGTCCACTGAACCTTTTTGGGCATTTTCTTAGAAGTTAAGTCATTCAAGGGTGTCACTATTGATCCATACCCCTTGACAAATCTCCTATAGTACCCAGTCAGGCCTAAGAAGGCTCTCACCTGAGTCTGGGTAGTGGGAGCAGTCCAGTCCATGATGGTCTGGATCTTGCTCTGCAAAGGTTGAACCTGGCCTCCACCCACAAGGTGGCCCAGGTACACAACCTGACTCTGCCCTATCTGGCACTTAGTGGCCTTGATAGTCAGGCCTGCCTTTTGCAGGGCCTGTAAAACATTCCTGAGGTGGACCAGGTGATCCTCCCAGGTGGAGCTAAAGACAGCAATATCATCTAGATAAGCTGCACTATAGGCCTCCAGTCCTGTGAGAACTGTGTTCACCAACCTCTGGAAAGTGGCAGGTGCATTTTTCAGACCAAAGGGCATTACCACAAATTGATAATGCCCACTAGGGGTTGAAAATGCTGTTTTGGGCTTTGCAGTATCAGCTAGTCTGATCTGCCAGTAGCCAGCTGTTAGGTCAAATGTGCTGAGATATTTGGCAGAGGCCAAAGTATCTATGAGCTCATCTGCCCTGGGTATTGGATGGGCATCAGTCCTAGTGACTGCATTGAGGCCTCTGTAGTCTACACAAAACCTCATCTCTCTTTTCCCACCACTGGTGTGAGGTTTAGGTACTAGGACTACTGGACTAGCCCAAGGGCTATCTGAGGGCTCAATCACTCCCAATTCCAACATCTTCTGGACTTCAGTCCTGATACAGTCCCTGACATGGTCAGGTTGCCTATAAATCTTGTTTTTAATAGGCAGACTGTCCCCAGTGTCCACTTCATGAGTGCACCAGGTGGTCTGACTGGGTGTCAGTGAAAACATATGCCTAAACTGATTGAGGACTTGCCTGCAATCAGTTTGTTGCTGGGTAGTGAGGCTGCCTGCCAAGGCTACACCATCAACTGACCCATCGTCAGGGTTCTGTGAGAGCAGGTCAGGGAGTGGGTCACTCTCTTCCTCCTGCCCTTCATCAGTAGCCATGAGCAAGCCCATGTCTGCCCTGTCCACATATGGCTTAAGTCTGTTGACATGGAGAACCCTTTGGGGACTCCTGGGTGTTCCCAGGTCCACTAAGTAAGTGACCTCACCCTTCTGCTCAACAATAGTGTGGGGTCCACTCCATTTGTCTTGGAGAGCTGCTGGGGCCACTGGCTCCAACACCCACACCTTCTGTCCTGGCTGGTAAACAGTCAGAACAGCCTTTTGGTCATGCCAGGCCTTCTGAAGTTCCTGGCTAGCCTCAAGGTTTTTGGTTGCCTTTTTCATGTACTCAGCCATCCTGGAGCGGAGACCAAGTACATAGTCCACTATATCTTGCTTTGGGGGCTTGAGAGGTAACTCCCATCCTTCCTTCACCAAGCACAGTGGACCCCTCACAGGGTGGCCAAACAGAAGTTCAAAAGGGCTGTACCCAACCCCCTTCTGAGGCACCTCCCTATATGCGAATAAAAGGCAGGGCAAGAGTATGTCCCATCTACGCCTAAGCTTTTCTGGGAGCCCTTTAATCATGCCCTTCAAGGTTTTGTTGAATCTCTCAACTAAACCATTGCATTGTGGGTGATAGGGTGTGGTGAACTTATAAGTAACTCCACACTCCTTCCACATTGCCTTTAAGTACCCAGACATGAAGTTTGCACCCCTGTCTGATACCACCTCCTTAGGAAAGCCCACTCTTGAGAAAATTCCCAGGAGGGCCCTTGCCACCACAGGTGCTGTAGTGGTCCTAAGGGGTATAGCCTCTGGATACCTGGTGGCATGATCCACTACCACCAGTATAAATCTGTGCCCAGATGCTGTTTGGGGATCCATGGGACCAACAATGTCAATCCCTACCCTCTCAAAGGGCACCCCCACCACAGGTAGTGGTATCAGGGGGCCTTTGTAGTGCCACCTGCTTTGCCACTGGCTTGGCAGGTTACACAGGAGCGACAAAACTCCTTACTGTCTTCAGACATGTGGGGCCAGTGAAAGTGAGGGACAATTCTGTCCCAAGTCTTGTTCTGGCCCAGGTGTCCTGCTAAGGGAATATCATGGGCTAGGGTCAATAGGAAGCCCCTGAACTTCAAAGGTATTACCAACCTCCTGGTAGCACCAGGCTTGGGGTCTCTACTCTCTGAGTACAGGAGTCCATCATCCCAATACACTGTATGGGGACCACTAGCTTTCCCAGCAGCCTCAGCAGCAGCTTGCTGTCTGAGGGGTTCAAGGGAGGGGCAGCTCTGCTGCTCCTGGCTCAGATCTGCCCTAGAAGGTCCCCCTGTCCCCAAGAACTCAACCTGGTCAGGTTCAAGTTCCTCTGGGACAGTTCCTTCTTCAGGGCTGAGATCATCCCCCTCAAGGGACTGATCTTCCTCCTGAGCCAAGGGGGAAGGCACTGCCTTAACCCTACTACTCCTCCTCTTGGAAGGCACTTGGTCCATTCTTCCAGAATCCAAGGCCTGTTCAGTGCTAGACATTTTGGCTTGTGACCTGGTCACAGCAAACACATCTGCAGGGATCCCCAGCATTTCTGCATGGGTCCTGAGCTCCACTTCTGCCCAAGCAGAAGTCTCTAAGTCATTGCCAAGCAAGCATTCGACTGGTAGGTTTGCACTTACCACAACCTTCTTAAGGCCAGTTACCCCTCCCCAGGAGAAGTTAACAACTGCCAGAGTATGGTCTGTTCTGACATTGCTAGCATTGGTCACTTGGTACATTTCACCAAGCATAACTTGCCCAGGTAGCACAAGGTCTTGTGTCACCATTGTGACACTTGCCCCTGTGTCCCTAAATGCCAAAGCCTCTCGTCCATTGATTAAAGGCTGTTGTCTGTACTTGCCCAGATTACTGGGACTCATAGAGGAGGGCACATCCATGCCTCCATCACAGACTAACACAGCCTGAGTCAGTTCTCTAACTAGGTCAGAGCCCAACTCAGTTCCCAGGGTGAACCCTACTAAACCCTTTGCTGGAGCACTTCCACCAACTGTACTAGGGGGAACAGGTGCCTTAGGGGCATTGGTGGGTGCTGGACTGGAGTCTTTGGACTTGGTGCAATCACTGGTCCAGTGGGTCTTTTGCTTACAGACCTTGCACCATGGTTTTCTTTGGCCTTTACCCTTGGTAGACTGGGAATCCCCACCAGAAGAAGATTTTTGGGGGCCTGATGAAGACTTTTGATCTTTACCCTTCTCCCCACCCTTGTCAGAGTTCTTAGCATCTTGCTTCTTGGTTTCCCCACCTTGGTTCTGTACCTTCTGCTTCACCCTGGTTCTGACCCATTTGTCTGCCTTCTTTCCCAATTCTTGGGGAGAGGTCAGATCAGAGTCAACCAGGTACTGATGCAACAGCTGGTTTTGACAGTTATTAAGAATCTGCTCCCTCATTATCAGATTATACAATCCTGAGAAGTCACACACCTTACTGCCCATCAACCAGCCTTCCAGAGCCTTGGCAGAACAATCCACATAGTCTACCCAGTCTTGAGTCTGTGCTTTTTGGGTGTCTCTGAACTTCAACCTGTACTGTTCAGTGGTTAGGCCAAACCCATCAATAAGAGCACTCTTCAAGACCTTGTAATTGTCAGCATCCTCCTCTCTAACAGTGAGGAGCTTGTCTCTACCTTTGTCAGCAAAGGAGAGCCACAAGATTGCTGCCCACTGCTCCTGAGGGACCTTCTGTACTTTACAGGCCCTCTCTAAAGCAGTTATCCATTTGTGGATATCATCCCCACTCTGGTAGGGAGGGACAATCTTGCTCAGGTTCCTATGGTCATAGGACCTTTCCCTATCTCTAGGGACATGGCTGCCACCATGGGACTCTAGTCCCAACTTTCTTCTCTCTTTAAGGAGATCTAGGGATTCTCTATCTAAAGCCAATTGCTTCTTCCTGATCTCCAGTTGAGTTTCCTCATACTGTACCAGTCTCTTTCTTCTCTCATGAGAGGATTCCCTCCTGTGAGAAGAAACAGAGCTCCCTATGGAGGTGCCAGAGTGGTTAGACTCCTGAGAAGGAGACCTAGATTTTCTGAGCACACTCATAATCCTTCCTGGGGGGACAAAGGTGTGGTTCTCCAGATCCTCATCTTCATCTTCCCCAGAAGGGATTGGGTTTTCCAGGTCAGGGTCATTGTCACCCTCCTGGTCAGTTTCAGAGGGGGGCTGGGGGTAGTGGTACCCCTGGCCCCTTCCTCATCTGCTGGCCCACCCTCTGCTCCTACCCCTTCAGTCTCTGAAGACTTACTAAGATCATAAGCCACCAACAACTCCTGGAGGTGTTGGGTGGTGGGACTTTGGCCTGTCCTTAATTTCCTCACGTTACACAAAGCTCTCAGTTCCAAGAATGGGAGTGTGTCATACTTGGAGGGGGAAGCTCCATGGCTTCCTGCAGGGCATCTTTGGATCCTGCTTTTAAAGACATTACTAGTGTGGTGTGGTGTATGCACTACCTACTCTAGTGTGGCCTACTAAACTCTCTTGAGTTGTAGAAAGGGTTGTGCTATCCCTTAACACACAACTCTAAGTTCAGTAGAACTTACTGATATTCTAAGCTTAAATTATATGTACCTTAGGTACCTTTAGTGGTTTTCAGTTGATCAATTCAATTGAGATTATCTGGTAAAACAATAGCAAGCTGGAATCCCACACGCTGCACACCAATGTGAGAAGTTGGCCTGGCATATGCTGTCCACTAATTATAGTGGGCACCGTGCACCAGTCCAAAGCGACTCTTATGGTAGGTAGGTTAAAGACAACCTTATTGAAAGCTATCCTAGTGGTAGCTATGGAGAGCAGCCTTCAGGCTAAGTCTTGAAGGAATGTAAAGCAGCTTGTTTTACCAGTCTATAATCTCTTGAGTGACCAAATGAAAGAGCACCACACCAGGTATATATTCAAAATATATGTATTTATTACTAAACACACCCCTCTAGTCTCTTTATGAGGCTAGAGTTCGAAGTACATAGGTTATAAGATCTTAAATCACAGTAATAGCACAAATACACGTTTGGGCCCTAGGGGCGTACCAAACCATATACCAATAAAGTGGTATGCGAACCACGACTGAACTAGACACTAGGCCTAGAGCCTCTAGAAGTGCTTGGACCACAAGGAACCACCCAAGGTAGTGACACAGGGGACCCACGGGAGACGCGTGCAGTGTAAATACACAACCGCGATACGCCGTTAACTTCTATGGAGAAAGTCGGGATCGGGAAAATAGAGGAAAGGGACACTTAAAAGAGGACTAGGACAAAACCCCTTGAGATCTAGGACTTTGAAGAGTCTCTACCCACGGGAGCACCGGAGTACTCGTGTTACCTCACCCAGGGAAGCCGGGTGCATAGGTGCCTTTCGGGGTCGGGTTTCGTCGTCGGTTCTTATGGCGATCTGCTGCAAAGTGCTGCTGGCGACCAGGAGAAAAGTGTCCGGGTGGATCCAAGAGTGGATCGGAGTTCTGAAGAACCTGAAAGCAGAGGGGACAGAGTCTGGGTCACTAGCCAGTGACCAGGGAGGTGATGGACAGATGCCCACCGATGTCGAGTGCTTCAGGTTCGATGACGGTCGTCTTGACTCTTCAGCCACGAGGTCCGGGAGGCGTTGTCGGCGACCAGGAGCAGGATTCGGGCTGGTGCTCGATGTCTGTCGAGTGCAGAGGTGTCGGCGACCAGATTGGACCCAACAAGCCTTGGCAACGGCAAGTCTCGAGTAAGATGTAGATCGTCGATGATGCAGACCAGCAAGGTCTGGGGAACTCACCCAGCGAGGGTAAGTGAGGGCAGGCCTGGAGCAACCAGACTGCCAAGTAAAGAAAAGATTGGCCTTCGTTAAGGGCTACTAGCCAACGGGCTAGCGACCGCGAAGGAGCCTCGTGACGCCGCACGTGGAGCTGGCTTACAGGACACTCGTGGAGTGGGGGCCAGTGATCTTCGGTGCAGGTGGTGCTGGAGGCTAGGGCTACTCGGAGCCCAAAGCACGACTTCTTGGGAGACCCAGAAGATGGTGCACTTGCAAATGTGCTCGGTGTCCAGGGGTCACGGTCTCAAGTCACCCACGATAGCCACGGGCCTCAGCTTTGCTGGGGACTCAGGGTAGCCTCGGGGAAGTCTGAGAATCCACCTCTGGTGATGCGATGACTTCGGCGTCCGACGGGAGCTTCAGTGATGCGAACCGGACAGATGCTTCTTTGGTGCCTGCCAAGCAGGGGAGTCACTCCTTGACCCCAAGGGAGATTCTTCAGTCCTCTAATCGTGAGTAGAGCGTCGAAGGTCCAGGATTCTGTTTCAGAGTTTCGTCCAGGTATAATCTAAAGTCCTAAGGACTGGGTTCCTACCTTTATTCTAAAAATAGGGGATGGACTACTCTGTGGCCCCACCTATGGGTGGGTCAGGGCAGAGGGGTGGCTACACCCCTTTCCCTTTGTCCAGTTCGCGCCAAAGCAGGGGCTGCAAGCCCCTGATCCGGTTTGAACTGGGGTATGCACAGGGACACCAAATGTGCCCCCAGTGCAGGACTTCAAAGCACCCGAAAGTGCTCCCGCCCAGCCCCAATACACATTGTCCTGTCTGGGGAGGTGGTCACACCTCCTTGGGACAGGAAACCTATTGTCCAGGCCTCCCCTGCCGGAGTTTCGTCCAGCAGCAGGAGGCCAGACTCGTGTCTGTGGCAGCAGCATCCATTTTGTGATGCCAGGGCTCTGGAAAGAAGTTACCGGACTCGTCAGAGTTAACATGCCTTTCCCTCTAGAAGGGTGGAATGCTACCCCCGCCGCCAGGATTGGCGGGGGGTAGTATTCCAAGATGTTTGACACCAAACACGACATGTTTAGGTGCAGCCATTCCATAGTTAGCATTTTACCGCGAGGATATAATGCGTTTAAGAGTATATGGTCAGGCTGCACTACAAACAGCATCAGAGATGGTCTCCGAACGCTGCAGAGGGGCCCTGCTCATGCAGGGGCACCCTCTCACATAGGAACCATGCACTCTGCCTTTAGGATTGATAAGGCCTGCCTTAGGAGTGACTTATAGGTTTATATGTGTGTATGCTTTTAGTGATATAGGTAACCTATACCACAGCAAGGGGTGCATGCACCACCTTACCCAGGCTGCAGTAGCAGACCTGTGGTGTCAGTTTGGATGGCCTACCAGGGGTGGCATAATACATGCTGCAGCCCCTGGCAGGCCTCTGAGGTACCTATGCCCTTGGTACATAGTATACCATATACTAGGGACTTACAAGGGCACTCCAGATCCCAATCAGTGATGTGCCTAAGGCACATGGAGACCCTTTTAAAGAGGAAACAGCTAGGCTGGGGTTCTGAATAGCAGGGCCCCAGCCAGACTAATGTCGAAAACCAGTGAAGTATCAGCAAAAAGTGGGGGTACCCCTGTGAAGCAGATCCTACTCTCCTAGAGGGAGTGGGCCCCTCATCCAGTGGAGGACCACCTCTCTCCCTTTTCTAATAGTAGGAGCAGAACCACCAACCGCCGAGTAGGTTTTGTCAATTTAGCCACATGTCCAATCACCACTGCGTTAAAAATGGCAGGAATCTAATACCCAATGATTCAGGAGATCTTGGACAACACCACAAGCCAGTAAGAAACAACATGGCTACATTCCCATGTCAGATGAAGAAAGGTAGATTGAGGTTGATGACAATGAAGAATTCATGCAGCCTAGTGACATCTGAATGATGTAATTTCACAGGGTTGGAGTACAGTCTGTGCATGAACTTAAAATGTAATAGTTTGTGTTTATAATTCATAGAGATTGTTTCCAATTGAGCACAGAAGTAGACCCACTTATGAGTGTCGCATAGGTCCCCAGGTCTGTCTCCCACTGTTCCATGGCTGGAACTTGACCCAGTGGGCGTACACCTAGTGTGAGATTATAAATATGTGAGATCCAGCCTTACATGAATGCTAGTTCTTAAAGGTGAAGAGGGAACTCCTTGGGCTCATGTGGGAACCCTGGGAGATATACCCTGAGCGCATGGCAAAGTCTGAGATATATGAAAATGCCTAGGGTAGTTGTAGGAGCTCTAGTGCGGTATTGATCGATAGTTAAGAAAGTTACATAATGGAACAGGTGTCCCAACTCCCTAATATTGTGTTTCATAAGTGCCGATTTCACCAGAACCTCAGCAGTAATAGGTATCTCAAGATTATCGTGGCCTAGGGTCCAGGGAGAATATAACACTAGAGCAACCTGCAGCAGTAATCAGCCTATGCAACACGACCACAGTCGCCGCAACTGAATCGACTGTATCCCTCTGGTTTGATGGCTTTTGGAAAAGAAAAATATGTAATGTGTCCGGGACCATGATCTCAGATTCAACAACGATGTGTGGTAGAGGGGGCTGTGGGAAATACCAGTATCCTGCAACAAATGCCTGGGTGGCCAAATAATACAGCTCAGAATCAGGTACAACCAGACCATCCCTTGCCAGTGGCACTGTCAATTGCTTCCAGCACAGTTTTGGTCGCCCCTCCAACCAGACAAGCCTGCTTAGCTCTGATTTTAATGTAATAAAAAGGGATCACTGACAGAATATCAGAACCGAAAATATTGTGTGGACAGAATATCGTGTCAAAAATAACAAGGACCAAAACATCTTGAAGGCAAGTGCAAATAGATAAGTATAGATTTAATATTCTTAACTCCACATCTATGCACCTTGACGATATATACAGTAGAGCTTTGCTTACCTATACAAACTTACCTTCATGATATTTTTGTCCTTGATATTCTTGACAGGATATTTTGTCCCACAATATTTTTGGTTCCGATATTCTGTCTAAACAACTGGTAAAAAGCATGCATGTTGGAGGCATTAACATGTTCATAAATAAGTAAAGAAACCAGGGCATCACAACCATTTTAATAAGTGCCACCCTTCCAACGATCCATAGAGGCAGATTGATCTAGCAATCAACCTGCGTGTACAACACCCTAGTAGTCGAGCAGAACATCCGCTCTATCTCTGTGGATCCTAATGCCTAGTAAAGCGGGTACTCAAGACAGTCTTTTGGGTAGAGGAAGAGGGAGTCAGCGGGTAAGTTTTGGAGTTACCCCAGTTTATCTGTATACTAGAGTAACCACTAAATTTAGTAATTGAGCAAAGAACCGGAGACAGATTCTGTTCCAGATGTTTAAGAAACAGCATAGTATTGTCTGCATACAGTGAGATTTTTAAGTGTCGATCCATGAATTTCACCCATCTCTGCGCATTATGTTACCTCAGCTTGCAATCCCAAGGTTTCCATTGCTATGGGAAAGAGGAGTAGAGACAGGGGACAACACTGTCTTGTACCGCTGGTGAGCGAAAGAGGGGGTGATAGTGTCCCAGTAATGAGGACTCTGGCCATTGGGCTAGTGTGCAGCAAAGAGATCATGTGGAGAATTAAAAGGCTATTTAACTGAATCAAAAGCCTTTTCGGCATCCAGAAAGACACTAATATTGGAGACAGATTCTTACAGTATTGATAAAAGGTTTCAGCATGCACTGCTGCAATTTTGTATTGAGAGAAAACTTTTTGCTTCATTGACCAGATGTATAGTAAAGTTTTATATCTCCCTTTTTTGATACCTTCAGGTTTTTGACACAACACTGTAAACTGCCTATACTGTAATTACCGAGCATAATTAGTACTAAAAGGTTGTCAAATTGAGAGGAGTGCAAAGGATGTGATAGAATACAAGCAGAAGTTTGGTAACTCAAATCTGCCTACATCTTTGGCTAATTGTAGAATTTTATCTTGGCTAGTGGATTCCTGAAATGTCATATAAAAGAAACACTGGCTTATTTAGTTTAGCAAAAAAAGGTATCCTTAGTTTTACAGGAAATGAACATAAAATAAAATAAAAAGAAAAAAAGAATAAACATTTAATCAGAGTGATATGTCCGACTATTGGCAATGAGAAAGGTTACGATATTTGAAAAGTTTGCGCATTTTCCCCATTAATGGAGCAAATGTTTGTGAACAAATCCCTGCGCAGTTCTAAAAAATAAACCTCCAAGTACCTCTTCAGGTTTCTATTATAATTTGCCCTTTGGTATGGTGACAAAAGTTCAGGGGACATTTTAAACGGTAAAGACTCTGGGCCCGATTCTGATGCGGGTTGGAAAAGCTTCCCGACCGAGGGCCTGATTCTGATGCGGTTAGGAAGGCCTCCTAACGGCATTTGCTCCTTCCAAATCGGATCGGGAACGTGTCTTCCCAACCGAGGGCCCAATTCTGATGCGGTTAGGAACAAATGTTCCCATTGAAGTCAATGGGAGTTCAACCAAATCGTATCTGGAAGCATCCGGATGCATCCTACTCCGCCGGTCGGACTTTCCCGATCCGAGTGGGTCGGACACCATTTCCCGACCGATCCGGTCGGGAAGCTTTTCCAACCCGCATCAGAATTGCCCCTCTGTCTTAGATTGATTGAGTTTATAACCCCAGTATAGTATATTTGCTTATGGCTTGCAGCACAGAGTTTATGTTCCTTCTATCTGGTGTCAGAAAACAAAGTTATACCATCTGCATATAACTTAAATTTGGAGGCTTTTAGAAAGGGGGCACACATTTCATTATGAGAGTGGATATTCTGAGCCAGAGGTTCTATAAAGAGGGCAGAAATAATCATGTAAAGAGGAAAGCCCTGATAGGCTCTTGATTATAAAAGAATAGGCCAGCAGATTGATTGTCAACTATGAACTGAGCTGATGTACTGTGATAGAGTGGAGCAACTGATCTCATGATTGAGGTTGGGAATTTAAAATTCTGCGAAATTTTAACCAAAAACCTCCAGTTCACAAGATCAAAAGCTTGTTTCCCCATCAAGCAAAATTATTGTAACAGGAATTTTATCTGCAGTTATTAGATCAGTGCATTCAAAACTATTGTGTGTGTTGGCAGTTAAACTGCTGCCTATTATAAATCCATTTTGATCCTTATGAATAAGACAGTGAATAATGATGTTCATACGATTGGCATCAGAATTGAACAATATTATGGGTCTATATGAAGAGTGCTCTGTATTTGGTTTCCCTATTTTAAACATTTATGAGCACTCCTTTCTGAAAAGAGGAGAGACTCACTGCTCCTGCCAATATAGAACTCAGCAGACCCGTTAGGGACATCTGTAGGTTTGATGAGAACGTTTTATAAAACTCAACCCCAAAGCTGTCTTGCCTGTGGTTTTGGAACTTTGTAGTTTTTTATTATCTTGCTGATCTCTTCCTCTGATATGGGATTGATGAGAAGGTTATCAGCCTTAGAGGTATATTATGTGATATAATAAACTAAAAAGTTATTGCTTATCCCTCTGTGATCTCTAATAATTTGACCTGATAATTGATCTTTGACAAAGGCTATCATGGTTAATTTTTTTCTCTTTCTCACTCCCATTCTTTCTACCTCTTGCTGCACCTGGCACCCAAATGATTGGTTGTTAACATTTTCTTTTGAAAGAAAAGAGTCCTCAACCTTTCCTTATTGCCCTTATGGTCCCACAAGGTTTGTAAAGAGCATTCCAATTATCTAACAGAGGTGTGGCATAGGTTCTATCTGCTTCTCGCTGAATGATATTCATAATCTCTCTTTCTTTCTTCTTTCAGTATGCTGTTACTGATATGCAAAATCCCCAAAAGCTTGCCTTAAAGGCATCCCGTACAATTGCTTTGTCTTCTGTTGTCATTATGAATGAAATAGTGTTTTACTATTTTCAAGTTGTCAATAGACCGAAGTAAAGTTTTTTCTATAACCCATCCACTTGATTTAATGGACAACCTGGCTGAAAATGGTATAGCTACCACAGAGTGATCAGAAAATCCACTGGCATGACGATTAATTAATGTGTCAGAAAGTGTGGGGGTGGTAGATTCCTGACACCAATCTATATTGTTTGGAAAGGCAAGTATATACTATTGCTATTCAGATTCATACATCTGCTATATCTAAAATATTCAAATGATTACAAAAATCTGAGATTTTATTTTCTGTGTTGCTTTTGTGCTGATTGCGATAGAGGTTTGAAGAGTCTAAACTAACTTTAGGGAAAAGATTAAAATACTCACCTACTATTGTTTCACCCGGTAGCCGGCGCAATTCCTATTCAAGATCTTGCAGAGGTTTGGGATTATCAGGTATTGGGCCAAAAAATAGAAACAATGTTGTAATTTGGTCTTCCAGAATAGGAGTTGTACACTGAATGTGGAGTTTTTGGTTCACTAGAATTACCGTACCCCTATGTGTGGCAGTGTCCTATGAAAAGTAACATCTGCCAACCTGGGGATGTGCAAACTTGTCTTTTTCTTTCACCCTAAAAAAAGTACTTCCTGTACTAAAATATTAGTATTGCTAATTCTAAGCACCCTATAAATCCTTGAAATTGAAGTACAGGTTGATCTTCCATTTGTTAAGCTGCATACCCCCATGAAACCTCTCACCTGTGTATAACTTGGTCACCTCAGTATGACACCTAAACCCTCCCTCATCCTCCTTAGTGCCCTTGTAGGTTTGCCTAGCCCATGCTGGCTAAGCCCACCTGTGTGTGGCATGTAGATTTTGTTGGGATTCTTAGAGTCTGAGGCTGGTAGGACTGGGTGGGCCTGGGAATCCACATTATCATTACCCAAGTGCAAATCTCTATTATCTGTATGCCCCAGTATATATGTAGATTTGTGAGACCAACTCCTAAGGTTTGCCTCTGTCAGGTTTGTATTACCGGCCATAGCGATCATAAAAGAGTTTGTATTGACCTCTATCTGGGACCTTACTTGTTGTGTTGGTACATTATCTGAAGATCTTTTGATCAAGTTGCAAGTTCCATTGGTTTTGAATTTTAAAGACATTTTTTCACAAGCCATTTTCCTCTTTACCATTTCCATGTCCATTTGACTTGCTGGTTATGACTTTCAAGGCAGTGCTCCTTGTGGACTGGGACCCAGCAGATCACTGATTAAACATTACAGAGATTAGTTTAAGTACATTTCGGCACACTGGGCTCGCAGTCATGGCAGAGTCTCTGCACTCGTGGGGGAATCTCCGCAATGAGAACCACAGTACGGAGATTCTGCCATGAGTTCAGAGCCTCTGCCATGACTGCAGGGGCTCTTTGTGAATGGGGCCCCAAGTGCGAATTTCAAATTTCTAACTACCATCACATTTCTCACAGGGTATGGCTTCTTTCAATGTAAAGGCAAGTTAGTGATTGGCCGGTCTTTCAACAATTTAAGAGTATATACTATTATGTTAGTGGCTGAGACAGTCTCTTTAATAATACTTTGTGCACCTACTCATTGTTATTATGGTTTCACTCCCTTTGTCTTGCTTTTCAAAGAAGAAATTGTCTAACTAATCTCTCTTTTTCCTCACCTCTACTTCCCTGCTGCCACTGCCCGCTGCACTAAAGAGAAGCTGCCCGCTGAACTAAAGAGAGGCTGCCTGCTGCTATACTGATAATCCCACCCAAGACTTCCAGCGGCCTGATTTCCACAACCACCCCTTCGCCACTTACCTCCACCTGAGCATCTTCGCAGCTCCCTGAGGGACTCAACACGGAAAGAGCGAGAAGGCGATGGTAATTGTGGAATGGAAGATCCCTCTTCCCTGGAGCAGTCATATCTAGTTGCAGAGCACAACATAGCTCAACACAATAACATAACACAAAGCAAAACAACAATACCACAAAAGCATTATAAATAACAAACCAACCAGTCAAGTCAAAACACAATACTACGTCTACAGTACAACAAAACAATGTAAGGCAATAATGCAGCACAAAAACACAACAGATGAAAGATACAACACATCACCACCAAATAAATATGAAACTCAACAACTATTCCCAAATTTCCTTGTTAAACATTACCACCTCCTCATATCAGTTTTCATAATATGGTGAACAAAGGTGTTTGCACCACATGCTGGGTTACTTAGCACTAAAGACATGTAATGGCTCCAGTCAAAACTGTTTTGTGGTCCAGTGTAAAGTTCTATTGCCTGAAGGCAGTTTGAAGAATTCAATGCAGCCTATGAGGATTCAATGTCAACCTTGTCCATTGGTGGGGGCGTGGCCAAGCTATGGACCAAGATGGCCGCGTAGCTCTGGAGCTCCGCCGACTTCCCCGAAGATCCGGCCGCCTAGGCGGCAACGGCGAAACACCCTTAGCAGCGGGGACACAGAAATGACCCAGACATAGTTGGCAGAGCAGCTATCCCGCAAAAAGAACTGCAAGTGGAGTGCAGCATCGGTGGGAACAGGGAGCGGCGTAATGGGCCCTGGACACAGCTGAAGCCGGGGACTTTATTGCGACGCAGCGCAGATGTCGAGCGGCCCAGCGCGGACCCCGCCCGACTTGAGGATCGACGGCGAGCCCGCAGAACCGCTGGCAACAGCGCCCATCCAGCAGTCTCACCGGATGGAACAACAGCGGAGCACATAGCGGAAGACACGGACCAGCGAGCGGCAGCATCAGTGCCAGGACGAACCCACTTGGCGTTCCTCTGGAGGCCCCACAGTGAAGAGAGTCGCGGGTGAGTCCGGGGCCGATTATCCGGCCGGATAGGGACAAAATGCATCACTACCTGCTGCCCCCCTCCCCGAATCCGCTCGACTCCACGAGCCAGCGCTGAGGCGTGCCCAGATCCCCTACGGGCACAGACCGCCTGGAAGCAGGCTTGGGGATCATATTGCCCTGAATGGACGCTCTATGCTGCTCAAGAGGCGAGCATGCCTTTAAAACGCCTAAACTGGGGGTACACAGCTGCAGAATGAATGGAGTCTGGTGTCAATGATCCGGCATCTTGTATGAAGGGAGGCAACAGAGGACCAAGGTCCAACAAAGGGGGAGTGTGACAGTATTACAGACTACAGAAAGCCGCAGTTCCCCTCCTTGTGAGTAGGTGAAGGACTGAGAAGTGGTCACCGCTAGACATTGGCGCTGATATATCGCACCTAATCAACGGAAGTGCCCACCCTGGCTTAACATGGGCAAAGGTGACCCCAAACAATGTAAATTGCCATTTGAGAAAGTTGGTGGGGGGACTGAGTTGAACGGTGCCAACATGGCAGAGAGTGGGTACACCAATGCCCCACCGCAGAATCAGCCACAGGGCAGCTATGCTTTCATGGCGAAACTCCGGGCCGGTTTCAAAGCGCTGGACACACGCTTTGATGCACTGGATAAAAGACTGGACAAAATGAGGGCAAGATTGGATCAACATGAAGGGAGGCTGGAAACTACGGAGGCAGGATCTCGGACCTCGAGGACGGCTCTGCGCAAGCCACTAAACGTCTTGAGAGGATTGAGAAGATACTTAAAACCATCGCTATGAAGAATGATGATTTGGAGGCCAGTGGACAACAGAACAACATACGCCTTATGGGGGTCCCGGAATCCACGAACACTGGCCAGTTGGACGGATTCGTGGAGGGCCTCCTGATCGACCTGTTCAGATGGGACTCCTTTGCGGCAACATTTGTTGTCGGGAGGGCGCACCGAACCCTGGGCCCTCGGCCCAACCCTGGCTGTCCCCCCACCCCATTCTGGCATGGCTCCTTAATTTTAAAGATCGAGACACAGCCTTGCATATGGCCCGAGACAGGGGAGCCTTGGAATGGCAGGGCTCATCACTTGCACTATATCCAGACTTCACTGTCATGGTACAGGAGGCTCGCAGGAATTTCGCCTCTGTCAAAAGTGCCCTGCGCAAGGAAGGCATTAGATACGGGATGCTCTACCCCGCCAGATTGAAAGTGGATGTAGAGGGCAGATCCCGGATCTTTGATTCGCCCATGGCTGTACAGGACTTCCTCAAATCTCGCAGCATGGCGAAGCACACTGGAACATCCTCCCCTCCGGACAGATCCCCCCGTGTACCGGACTCTGGCACGAGTGTTTAACTATTCTCCGCTAGCTGATGAACTAATCACATCACTGGGCCCGATAAGTATTTGTTGTGCTGCATATTACAGTGTACAAGTTAGCTTGTTTGCCGTCATGGCTATGGCCGACACAATTATTTGTTCCTAAAATAATTATCTCAACCGGGGAGTGGGCATAGCGTTGCCTCCCCCTCGTGCTTAGGCACCTTTACGTTATTGGAAGTATGTTTGGGAGAAGGGATTTCCCCTATGAAGGCAATAAGGGGGATGGGAGGGGGGTGGGTTGGGTTAGGGAGTTGAATTATTCATTTTCAGGTTATAATTGCAGATGTATCTTAGAATTGTACAATTTCACTGTTGGTCCACAGTGTAGATTAGACTTAACTGATAATTATGGCGGGTAGAGTCCACCATACAGACAGTATTAAACTAATGTCCTGGAATGTACGCGGGCTTAATGATACACGTAAATGTAAACAGGTATTGCATTATTTACAGCGCCACCAGATAGATATAGCATTTCTGCAGGAGCCGCATTTACCACCTCAAGTGTCCCCAAGCTTTGCAGCCAGTTGGGGATCGAATCGACATTTTGCAGGCTATAGTACATACGCAAGAGGAGTGGCGATTTTAGTTCATAGGCGACTGCCATTTAGGGCAGTAGAGACATACATTGATCAGGCAGGTAGATACCTGTTGGTGAAAGGGTGGCAAAAGGGGAACACTATACTACTGGCTAATGTTTATGCCCCTAATGTGGATGATCCGGATTTCTTCGCTGAACTTCACTCTCACATGGATAGGATGGGGCGGAACAAATATGCTTGGAAGGCGACTTAAACATCTTATTAGACACACGCCTAGACAGTACAGCTACAACTCCAGATGCAAAACCCAAGGCCAGGCATACATTGTCCACTTTGAGGGAGGCATATCAGTTAACAGATGCATGGCGACACTTACACTTAGAGAAAGCAGCATATACGCCTTATTCAGCCCATCACAATACATGGACTCGCCTGGACTATTGGCTTTTTACCCCAGCGTAGTCATGTGGCTACATGAGATAACTCACCTACTGCACACTTTGTCAGATCATGCACCGGTGGTCGCTGGCTTGAAGGTCCCTGAGGCTGGAGAGAGGGCGAGACAATGGCGATTCCCGGAGATGGCCCTCCAAGACCAAGTTTTTGAGGCCGAACTAACCTTGGCGATAGAAGAGTATTTTGAGCTAAATACAGATTCAGTGACAACTAAGGCCACGCTATGGGAAGCATTTAAAGCATACATACGGGGGGTTTTCATTTCCAAAGGCGCAGGGATACTTAAGGATCTAAGACGAACACTAGCGCAGATCGCAACCCAGTACAGTACCCCGTACAGGCGGAGTCTCGGACCACTGTGGATCTGAGACGCCGGGCGGCATTACTAACGAGTTTCAGGAAGCGGCAGAACGAGAATCCCATTTCCTGGGGAAATATGCGGTAGCGAGGAGATACGGGGAGGGCGACCGCCTGGGGCGCACGCTAGCAAGACTCATACAGCCTAGCAGAGGGCAAACATACATCACAGGTTTGCTTGGCGATGATGGTGAGCGCATCTCTAACTGCGCAGGCATCGAAGAGAGGGTATTAGCTTATTATAAAGACCTATACACTGCTAAAGTCTCTCCAGATACAGCGGCCAGCAACGGTTATTTGAATGAAGTTGCACTGGTCTGGCTAGAAGATACATACAGGGAGTTTTTAGCTGAACCCTTCACAGTAGACGATGTTGTCCAAGCAATAGAGGCCATGGATGGCTCGAAGGCACCCGGCCTTGATGGCTTCATGGGCAGCTTTTATAAGGCATTTAAGAAAACACTAGCCCCATACTTAATTGATGTCTATCAGGAAGCCATAGATGCTGGTGAGATTCCACCGACACTGCGCGAAGCAGTTGTCACACTCCTCCCCAGAGCAGGCAAAGACCCGCTACAATGCGGCTCATATAGGCCCCTATCATTATTAAATTTTGATTTTAAAATCTTGGCCGAAATGTTGGCTACCAGATTAGCTCTGATAGTCGATCAAATGATATCTCCAGCACAGGCAGGTTTTATTCCGCATAGATCAACTGCATTGAATTTGCGCTACCCTACACAGGATCTCCCCCACACTCCCAGCAGCAGCAGTCCTACTGGACGCTGAAAAGGCTTTCGATTCGCTGGAATGGCCCTTCCTCTGTGCAACACTGATCAGGCTGGGGCTTCCGCTGCGGTTCATATTGGTGGTGTCCCTTTTATACACTCGACCGGTTGCGCGTGTGAGACTGAATGGTTCACTAACAAACTCATTCACACTGTCGAGGGGACCCGTCAAGGTTGCCCGCTCTCTCCGTTGTTATTTGTAATAGCAATGGACCCACTTGTGCGCCATCTCCAAGATAAGCACACTCATAGAGGCATACAGTTTAAGACGGGCCCTCTTTTAATAACACTATATGCCGATAACATTATTCTTTATGTGAGGCAGCCGGACGAAAACCTAGGGCCCATACTTCAAGAGTTCACACGGTACAGTGCCTTATCGGGCCTTCATATTAATTGGTCCAAGTCGGAAATCTTCCCTCTGACCCCGGCCCACTGTGAATGAAACATTGAATTCCAGTTAAAGTGGTGCGAGGACTCAGTTAAGTATTTAGGCATACACATTCATAAAGACCCGTCGCAAATCCTCCAACTTAATTATGGCCCAAAAAAAAAAAACCTTGTCCATTGGTGATGTGAGTTGCATGGCATTTGGATATCACCAATTTTAGAGCAAAATTAGAATAGCAGGTGTTCCTGCCATGGAAGTGGCAGCCAGTTCTTTAAAGATTTAAAATATTTACTTACTGATATTAAGGTAGCTCGTTTATTCTTGCAGAGTGCCTGTTATTAAGCTTCCAGGATCAAGATTTGTATGTATTTTGATTTATTTATTGGTGATTTACTTGGCACTATGTCCTGCTAGAGTAGTTATAAAATGCCTCAGAATGAATGGGGCTAGTAGAAGAGAAAGATTAAAGTGTGGAAGACAACAAGCAAGGAAAGAATAAGTTACATTTTACAGTGCCAAAAATAGTTGCATTTGAGTTTCTAATATGCAACAGAAGACTTTGTTTTTTTCAGAGGAGCCAACATTTTTTGCTCTTAGATAAGATTGCTATGTAGCCTGAGGTTGATTTCTAATAGAAAATCAGTCAAATCAGGGAGTAGACTTATACAGAGAAAGGAAGTCTTCAGACCTTCTGAGCAGGAAATATCTCAATAATCTTTTACGGCTGGCATTAGGTTGTTTCAGACATTTAAGTTTATTGTTGGAGGGAGCAGGGGTGATCATGTTACAAGATGCTGATCTCAAGCTGTGAGATGGATTGTACTTGTAGACAAATTTAGACATGTATTTGAGGCCCACGAAGATCAGTATGCTCTGTGGATATTGCAAATAATCTAGTAGGTTACCCTCTGTTCGATAGGCAGACAGTGTGAAGTTTGAATCTTATAGTTGGTGTGAGCCTTCCTTTTTTTATACCTAGGACTAGACTTATAATTTGGTTTTGAACTAGATGAAATTAATATAACCTCTTCTTATGAAGCCTCTTCTACATGCTGTTCCAATCCTCAAGGTGTGACTGTAGCAGTTAGCCGATGAGGTCTACTTAGTGATTACAGCTTAACATTGGTGTTAGTTTGCTAAGCATAGGAAGGAGACTGTGGTGTTCGAGCTACTACATTATCTTGTGAGATGAAAGAGTGTGGGGTCAAACATGATTTTGAAGAATGACCTAATCAACGCAGCGGGTAGCCCTCTTACACCTATGTAGTCGAGGTGACACAGTAGAATGTTATGGTCAACAGTGTCATAGCTCACGGAAAAGTTTAACATCATAAAGACCATAGGTTGGTTCTTATCAAGGGATCTCAGTATCTCCTTATGTATTTTGATGTGTGTTGATTCTTTGCCTCTAGTTGGTCTAAAACCTGATTGAAGCTCATGTAGAAGATTGTCAGGCATTTGTACTATGTATGTCGAAATAACCCAATGCTTCCCCTGGGGTCTAAATACAAGTACTTCACTGTAAATGAGCACTATGCAAAAAGGCTCTGGGGAAAACAGGTGAGAAGGGCAGGGAAAGGAGAAACACTGGAGTGGCTCTGAGGTCATTGGAGGACACCATCACTCTCTGTACTCATCCACGACCTGTGGTGAGACACAGCATATATTAGATTCAGTTATATCAGGAGAGCCACAGTAACTAATATTTGCACTATTTGTTGTACTCACGACTGGAAGTTGTAGAAAGGTGTCTTCCACAGCATTATTAAGCTTTTGTAGCAGATTCAGAGGAGATGGTAAGGAGAATACATCACTTTTTTGGAAGCAGGATTGGTAGCAGCAGGTTGCAGGAGTATAGGTGCAAAAAGAAAAGAAGGTAAACACCAAAGGAAATTGAAACGGTACAACAAAACAACATAGGTACATACAGAGTGGGTAAGGGAGCTGGGCTCTAACTGGCATAACATCAGAGAAATCCAACACAACGAACAGTTGCCAGGCAAAGAGTTCTGGGTAGCACAGACTTATATATGGGGTTTTCCAGCTTATCCTGGAAGTATTAGCATTTGCCAACTTGTATTGGTGAAGGATATGTACTCCAGGTTAGCCACAGGTACCATGATGGAATAGGAACAATGCTAAACTCTTCTAGCACATTTTAAAATACTTTGCAATGTGTTAATGTGCTTCATAATCTCAATGTCCTTTTCATACATTCTCTGCATCTGGGTCTCTGATGATGAAGACAGTGCGACTCCCTTCTAACCCTGGCAGTATCCCCACCGTTCGCCCCAGAACCTCTGCCCAGCTCAGTATGCAAGAGTTGATTAAATTTCTTGACCAACATTGGAGCATCTGTGAATGATGCAGGTTCCCAAGAATGGTCGGCTGGTCCATAAATCTTGCAGTCAATCCTATACTGCAGTTGACCTTGGTTTATCTAGGAGTCAATGATTGCTTTTACCTCATACTCTGGATCTTCCTGCTGGATTATAGGTGGGGGAGGACTTGTGAGCAATGGAATTTTGGACATGGGTTTTAACAAGGGAACATTAAAAGCAGGATGATTGTGCAAAATGGAGAAAGGATGAAGCTGTACAGTTACTAGATTAATTTTCTTGGAGATGGTAAAAGGGCATACAAAATGTGATTTGCACTTATCATGATATCCAGGCAAGTGGAGAAACCATATGGATAACCATGCATAATCTCCTAGTTTATTGCAAGAGGCGTGTGAGCGATGAACATCTGCAATCTTTTTAAGTTGCCTTTTTTTGGAGATGTTTCAGAGTGTCTATATGGATTTGCTCTCCAGTTTGGATTAAGGCATTGGCTGAGGGAACTGATACTTGAGAAAGTTGCAAAGGAAGTATTTGCACATTGAACCTCCAAGTATAAAAATGGGAAGATCTTGAAAGAGCTGAGTAAAGAATTATTGAACAAGAATTCAGCTTGTGGAATCCAATTATCAAAATCCTCATGATGTTAAGTAATAAAACAAGTTAGCAAAATTAACAATGCTTTGATGTCTTATATCTTTTAAAAGAGGGTTTTTTGTCAAAGCTCTGCCAGCTAGTTTACTCCTTCCGGAGTTCTGCTTTCAAACTCCAGGAGAACTAAGCTCTTGATTTATTCGTTGAATATCTTGCCTTTCCAGTTCATCCAAAGCCATGTGTTGTAAGTTGTCTCAGATAATATGAGAATTGTGGTGCATATTTACTGTTATTTCACTCAATACAAGGAAACTTGCTGTGCTGGGCTGTGTGAAAGGAGGGGAGCAGAATTGCTCTATATTTACATAGAAATGTAGCATTTCTGCTCTCTGCTTCCGCTGGCACACTATGTGCTGCCTAGTGCTTGTGCAAGGGTGCCTACTTTATGGGAAGGGTTGTTTTTTGCAGGAAGGAATACCTTCCTGCACAAAAACAATTCAAATAGACACTTTCCTCTTTTTATGTGTGATTTAGAATGTACCATGCATAGAACGAGAAATTTCGAGGAGACAAAGAGATTTTTCTCTTTTGTTATGTAATCCTCTGGGAGGAGTACTGATCTGATGCAATTCCAGTTTTACTAAATCATGGGTGGATGCAGGGGAAGACTCATGCTCCACCCATAGAACTCCAGCCAGCTCAAAATGTAACGTAATGCAGTGCTAGCTGCTGCATTGAGTTACATTTCTTTACAAAGCCACACAAGGTGGTGCAAATCGCATCTTGCATTGCTTTGTAAATTTTACTGAAGCCTTTGTGTTGTCCTCGCGTCACCTTGTTTGGTGCAAGGGTAATGCAAAGTCTTAGTAAATCAGGTCCTGTATGAGAACATCTGCTCCACAACTCCTAGTTTATTTTTTGAAAACCACATTTACACGTCTCCTCTCCTACCCTTTGCAGGTAGATCAAATGAACCATGCAACAGGCAGTTAATGAAAGTTACATTTTTGGAGCTCATTCCTCTAGGGGAGCTATGGGTGTGTAGGTATTTAACATGGGTAATAGATTGGAGAATATTCTGAGGGAAGCCAATTGGTCTTCAGTTTAAATCTTCAAAACATTTTATTACAAACCTGTGGTACATATTTCTGTTATAGAGATGCTTTAGAATAGCATAACATAAATCTCTGGTCTTGCAGTAATATCCAGATTTTTCAAGTGTTTTATAGCACTGTCCTAATTACTAGCGTAGGGGTTATTTGCATAATATTTTGTAGTGTAATCACGTAGAATTCCCAAAAATTAAAGTAATTCTGTATTTAGTAATATTTTCGTAGCACATAAATGCCCCCCCATGTCCGCAATGGACGTGAGGATACATTTTGTGCTAAAAAATAATGCTAAATACAACACAACATAAATACAGAGTGTGAGAATCCGATCACGCTTGCTAAAATGTGCACTTGGGGTAGGATTTTTCCTCACTTGCTCTCTGGCATTGAGCACTAGTTTCCCTAGCACAAAATGCACCCTCATGTTCAAAATGGATGCAAGGATGAATTTTGCACTAAGAAAATATCGCTGAATTCAACAGAACAAACAGCAGTGCAAGCAGCTGCTCGCACCTGCTAAATGTGCTCTTGCTGTAGGATTTTTCTCTTAAATTACTCTTGATTATTTGAGCAGGTGTAATTGTGTTATTATCTGAAATTCTACATCAAAGAGTAACACAAAATTACCGAAATACTCCGATTACTCTGAGGTAACTGAAATTTCACCCAGGCCTACTAATTACACAATAGTAAGTATCAACCCTCCACGGATGAGAGCCTCACTTTCAAACAGCATGTCAACGCAGTGGCCTCTTCGTCCTTTTATGTTTTAAGGATAATAAAAAAATTGCTACCTTTCCTTCCGATGAGCACTGGAAAAACACTCATCAGTGCCCTAGTTATGTCAAGAGTTGATTACTGTAACGGCCTTTTAATCAACGTTCAAGAAAATGTTTTGAACAGGCTGCAACGGATACAGAATACAGCCGCCAGGATATTGTCTGGCACTCCGAAGTTTAAGTCAATTTCCAATGTGAGGCGCCAGTTACATTGGCTGCCCATAAAAAGCAGAACTAAATTTAAGGCGCTATGCATTGCTTACAAAGCAGTTCATGGTTTAGGACCCGAATATCTGAAAAAAGCATTTTGGGCATATGCGCCTAGCAGAGCCCTACGCTCCGCAGATGCTACCCTTCTGATCGTTCCCAGAACAAATAAAGTCAACTGGGGCGACAGAAGATTTGTAGTGGCAACGGCTAAACTTTGGAACCTGCTCCCCCTACAAATTACGACCAGCCCAACGCTACTATCCTTCAGAAAACAAGTAAAAACCTGGCTATTTGAGCAATAAGGGGCCTCCCCGCTTTCCTCTTCAGTCCATAGCGCCGAGACACCCATGGGTATTTGTGCGCTCTAGAAATTGCTAACATAGCATAACATAACGTATACCCATATAGATGAAATCTACAATAACAGTTGTCTTTGTATGTGTTCTGTCTCCTGCTTTTATTTCATTTCCTGTTCTGTACTTTCTTAGGTAATGCAGTGTCAGTCCCACAATATACTTGAATTTTCTGAGTTAGAGGAAGAATGACGTGTAGCTTTCATTCTTATCTGTATCTGTTTCTTCTTCATCATTTTTTCAGTGTTCCAAAACCTGAGTTGATCTGCACCACATCAAGAAAGAGGAGAGGATGACATTTTCATATTCCTTCATTGGACTAATTTCTCACCTGTGTTACCTTATTGTAGCAATATAGTTCCTTCAGTTTCACTTTTGTTTAGTTTCATTTCTCCAGCTGTTGTTGAAAATAAAGCAAGAAAGTAAGCCATAATGCTTGCTTCCATGCCTTTAATAAAATTAGGACTTTCCTACATAACACTTGAAAAGTCCAGATTGTTATTACACCGGCAGACAGATATTGTATTACATGGATTCTCATCGATTGCTATAATATTTGGTTGTGGTGATCAACAGATAATAAATGGTATAGGCCACATTGGTTATTTAGAAAAGGATTGTCAGCTTACAAAATTACAAAAAAGGCAGTAGGCCTGACATATTTAATACGAAACTCACATGCTAAAAACTGTAGGCCTTTAAGGGTGGATGAATATTATACAGTGCTCATTTTTGTCAGCTGGCATTTGGTTACAGAGAATCTCCCAGATTACTGTAGTAAGGAAGGATTTTGGTGTTAGTTATCTCCTTTGAAAAACCCTTGGATAAAAGATTTGCACTGTGATACTCTTTGGTATACTCTCTTAGAAAGGTGTGCAGGTGTACATAAAAGTAAATACAATTACTATGTACTTATACATACATAAAGGCTATTTGGGCCAGCCATCTTCTTTCTGTTCCAATGTCATTCATATTCTGCTTTCCCCTGAATAACAGCATTTTGCCAGATCACGTGCAAATCTGCCTGAAAATGAGCTTTTTACAGTTCATTAGAGCTCCCCCTAGACAATGCGTCTGGGCCCTACACTTGCCGCTCATTTCACCTACAGTGCCCCCATTCTGTGTGGCCACTATTTGGAATGATTGGTACTGCCTAAATGTATCACAGTATTACAGACCAAAGATATCCACTATGTTTAAAAGCATTGGGATACCCACCATGTTTCAATCCAGCAGTTATAGACTTTACTCTTTAGCATTTGAAGATGGCTTATCAGTCTGATGTTTATGGAGCTGCACTGTGCATAGTACATCATTGTTTATTTGCTCCAAGACGGTCAACCCATTGTGTTTAAATGTTGCAGCTCTGTTGGAACTTGAAAACAATGGCACTCAATATACAATATCATTACAAGATGGAACTTTCAGCTGTGTGTAGTTTGATGTTTGCATTGCAAGCATATGCCCGCCCAGTTTAGGTGGTGGCACCCTTTTGTTTTCTTTTTCTACTTTTAGTCCTTTAATTTATCTACTGTACACTTAAGTTTGTGCATTTCGTTTATTGCAGATGGGTAAGTGGGTGAGTGCAAGAGTACTCACTGGGTGGATGAACGGATGCATGAGTGAAAGGATAGGTGATGGAGTGCATGCATGTTGACTTATTGAGCGTCTAAAGAGATCAGCAACTGAAGTGACACTTGCAGTTATAAGCCAGGGCTATTGGTATTCCCAATGCTTGTTTTTGTATGTCATAGAAATTCTCTTATTGGCCTCATAATTTGTGATCACCTTAGAGCAGTGACAAAGATGGCAAAGTGGTATTCTATTCCCAGCAGCAGTATTCCTAAAATATGTTCCTTCAGAAGCATTCCTCTTCGAAAATATTTTTGTCAATACAAATGCAAAAATAAAAATGTAAAAACATATGAAGAATACCCAAACGCAAAATGGGCTTGACGTCTTATTTTCTCTAGTCAGTGGGGCCATGAAATGGAATTCTGGACACTTCTTTAAGAAAAAACAGAACAGCATGTACTGCATTTGTGCAAAACGGTTCCTTTTTAGATACCTTCTCCCAGCTTATTTTGAAAATGATATATCCTTCTAAGGTGTAGGTTGGCTGCTGCTTCGCATTTGACAACTACCTTTTGCAGTTCCCACTTACACGAGAAAGAGCTTATTTTACAGAGCTCTACCAGCATTTATTTACCTTGAGTCGGTTCCCAGGACACTCCCATGAAATGTGCTGTTCTGATTCTGCTTCTCTACACTTGTCAAATGACAGATTTGGAACAAATTGTGTAAAATTACAAGTGGCAGAAACTCAGTACATAATTACCTACCTTCCTAACCTAGGACAGCCATAATTACGTTTTTAAAGCTGACTGCATGGACAGTCGATTCTTTCATCACTGCACCGCGGTTGCAGCCAAAATAACATTCTAGCATGAGAGCGCGGTTTTACCTTCTATTGCTCAAGAAAATTACACACTGAGCAGTGTGGCAATTTGGACAGAAAAAAAACACACCTCGCTTAACATAACAGTCCTAGCTTGGATTGCACATTGCGAAAGAAAGAACAACTCTGCGAAGTCATGCATGCAAAGGAAGCCACTTCACTCGGAGCCAGAGCCCTGCACAGAGAGGTGAGGTTCTGCTGGCTGAAGTATGTGGCACCACGCAGGATTCAAGGGAACCAAACGTGACAAGAACTTTGCCATCAATCTCCAATGTCTCTTGCTCCACGTACACGTGTCCTGAGACATGTGACTATGACACTGATGGTTACTACTACCTGGTGCCAACATCTGCTTCAGTTTGTTTGCCACTTAGGAAATCAAGAAATAGACAGAGGAAAAATAAAAATACAAATTGTAGGAAAAAATAGCAAAGATGTGGATAGTGTGCCGGTTATCTATGGTCTATGGCTGCCCAGTAGACACTTTGGATCCTTTCTTTATGTTTCCTTGCAGAGATGACGTGAATGATGGATGTCACTCGAGTCCTCGCTCTGAATGCCCAGCAGTACAACATAACTCCAGCCATTCAATTCGTGGGGCAGACTTAACAGGCATTATAATTGGTACCCTGAGGATGCTCTTAGAAATGAGGAATTACCGTGGAAATCAGTACTTCTGATCTTGTTTCTCTGGTTAGTCTTCATTTCATACCCTGTGACACGGCCAGGGTCAGACTGGGATACCAAATCTAGCTCTGCCGATAATGCTCACACCAGCCCTATCGCCATCCATCCATCCACTCTCTTTCTTCTTTCGGATCACTTTCTGCTTTTCCCCCTCTCTCTTTCTCTCTCTCTCTTTCTCCCTCCCTCCCCATGCCTGCTGTAATTATTCTTTGGGAGCTGGGGAGAGTGGCAGAGACACCAGGAACAGCCCGGGGCTCTCAAAACCAAGAGCTCCAGGTCTGTAGTGTTTCATTGGGCCTTGTAATTCCGATTGGACCAATAATGCCCGTTACCAGCTCCCTGTGAATTACAATGGCACGTGCAATGGAGGCCTCTTTTTTTACGTATAGATGCATACTTGCATATTTTGGACTGTGATTTGCTTGTCCTGATTTTGTCTAACGTAAATGAAACTTTTTCATGTCTTTCATTTGTTCCTCGTAGCAGAGGCAGGGATTTCTGCGTCTTTGGCCGAAATCTTGTTTACTTTAAAACTCTACTTTATGGCCACTGTTTTCCCACCAGTTATTCAATTCACCATAACCTTCTCTAGTTGGATTCCAGAATAGTTTTCTGTAATAGGCTTTCTATCTTACCATGCTGTTGCTTTCAATACGTTTTGTCTTTTACAGCCTAAATAAGTAGCATCTACGTTGTTATGTGTGAATATTGTAGACCACGATGTTTCTTTATTATTCCTTGCACTAATTTGTACATTCCTCCATGTTAACAGCTTCATTACTATTGTAGCTGTGATCTAACCACTTGAGATACAAATTTCTAGGTTGTAGATAAGTAGACCCATGAATAGAACCTCTTAGATCGGCCAAAATCAAAATGCAGGAGATTGTGGGGGATTTGTGCAATTGTCTGTGGTAAAGAACATATTAGGGGTTTTCTGTTTGTATACTTTGAAAGCACTTTACAAGATGTGAAAGAACAAGTACAATAATCAAATATTACACTAGAGGCAAATAATCTGTAAATAACAAGTTTTCAGAAAATGACATCCATAACATCAGCTGTGAAATTGAAATTTCCAATTCACTGATTCAGAGACAGAACAGGCTACAGTATAATTAGCATAACTCAGGGGCAGTTGGTGAACTTTGAAAGTAGTGGTGCATAAATATATTCCTCAAAATGGATGGAGTGAGCAAGTTAAACAAGCAAACTCAACCACCATTAGCAGGGTCCTTGGATGTAGGAGCAGAGATCTTCTCGCACAGAAAACGTTTTTAAGAAGCAGGGCAAAATGACACATTTTTCAACACAATTTTCACATGATTTGGGTAAAAAAACACTACAGGAATTCTGAAGGAGCACTTATCTTCCCAGTGGTGTAATGACTCACCCTCCCAAGGAAAATCTTGTGAAAAGTGGTGGCAAAACTGGATTTGTCAATGTAACTTCCCTTACAACTGACTAAATAGCTGTATGTAATGCAGGAAATTGAGAAAATGTAGTAATTCCATGTCACATGGCCTATTGTTTTTAATAATGTATACAGCCTCTCTATTCACTTTGTGTTACGTCCAGCTCCTTCCAAGAGGATTCTCAAACATATGTTATGAATCGCAATGTAAATTGAATAGATAATTTCAATAAATCAGAGTTAATCAAATCCTACAATCAGGGAGCTGTAGACGGGGGGGGGGGAAAAGTTGAACCTTCCTAAGTGATAAACAAGCTCAGAAGGTAATGTTGTCCTGTGCATGTTTGATTTAAAAGTATAAAATCATAGTAGGCCAGGGCTAGGCCTATTAATCAAGATGGTTATGTGAAAAGCACCTCTGCAACCTTTTCAAGGCAGGGATATGGACTATGGTTCTCCATTTATAAAAAATGAGCATGATTACAACTGGAACAGTTGCTGCCATGGGCAGAGCTAAATTAGCCTTTCGAAGGTGAGAGTGGACAATTTTGAGAGGTGTTAAATCCAGTGGAGGCCGCCTCTGGAGAGCATTGGGGCTGTGCTCACCCAAATTGAGTCAAAGTTATGTGGATGGTCTCACTGTGCCACTGGACTCAGGCTAGCCTGGCTGATGAGGGGTGAAACCCCAAAACCGGTCCTAGGATGCTTGTTTCCGGTCCAGCGAGGACCTGGCTTGGCAGTTTGGGATGGACTATTCCCATAAGGAACAGGGTCAAGACTGATTTGCATCTGGCTGGGTCTAAACTGGGGTGGCATGGTGAGCAAAAGAACAGTGGATTTAACCCAGATCACTTGACTGGGGGTGAATGTTTTGATTTGTTCTGCATTCCATCCATCATTTGTGTGACTTTTGCTTTGTCGCCCTAACTGCGCCGGGTATGCCCAGACGTGGGTCCCGGGCTCACTGTGCCACTGGACTCAAGCTAGCCTGGCTGATGAGGGGTGAAACCCTGAATTGGTCCTAGGATGCTTGTTTCCGGTCCAGGGAGGACCTGGCTTGGCAGTTTGCACTGTACTGTTCCCATAAGAACAAGGTCAAGACTGATTTGCATATGGCTGGGTGTAAACTGGGGTGGCATGGTGAGCAAAAGAACGATGAATTTAACCAATATCTTTTGACTGGGGGTGAATGTTTTGATTTGTTCTGCTTTTAGCCCATCATTTGTGTATCTCAAACTGCAGTAAGGCCTACATCCTCTACCTCAGAGGGTGAGATACAAACCGGTAGGCAGACTGCTGTCCATTAGGACATGATTGATCAAGCCCACATCACATTAATTTACCACTCCACCCACCCCAATGAAAGTTCAGGGCTATATTTAACATCCCCAAGGCCTTTGCAGTTTAGTTTGTAAATGAGTCCTCTTTCCCTCCTTAACCTTCCTTCAAAACGATTTAACTAACTAATATTTGGAGTAAGGAACAACATGTCAGGTCAAGAATGCAGAAGCACCTAAGAAAGCAATATTTTGGCAAATGAAACTTATACTGCTTTCATTAGTATGGCTAGAACACCAGCAATGCATAGTTTTGGATGAACCCTATTTTTTAGTCTTTGTATGGTTGTTCTTTGAAAAATTCAAACTGAAATATTTGCAAAAATGGATTTAAAAAAACAAACAGATTTTGTATACAACTGGAAAAGCAAATCTGATAGCTGCCTCTCACGCTCCCCCACATTATGCAACACCTACTTTAAAACTGTGCATAAGGTTTAATATGCCACAAAAATAGCGAATCTTGCATTGTGCAACATTTGTGAATTCGAGTGAAATTAATAGGTGTGAAATGTCACATGATTTTGCACAATTTTTTAGGCAAGAGATTGGCTCAAGCAGAAAATGTGTTGTGAAGGATAATTTCTCCTTAAACTGGTCCATTTGCTCATATCTCGCATGACATTTAAACATAAGATAAGCCCTTGATACAGTCAAAATTGTTGCATAACATTTAATCTACCTCTCCTATTTTTTGTGTGAAATTTCTGTAAATTTGCCCAGCTCTTCCCTCAACATTTTTCTCCTTCCTCCTGTTTAAACATGCCTTTGATCTTAGTAATAATAGCAATATCCTTCCTTAGGCAATTCCTGTTCCCAACTCAGTACATGTGGACCCTAGCCAACAAAAAAAGTTTGCTAAGCTCACTGAACATGCAGTTTCCTATGTATTTCCTTAGTTTATTTGTTTGTTTGGGCATTTGATTCCTGAGCACAGATCTGTCATGGTCCAGAGGGATGTTTCTTCCACACTGAGGTATGTCCTAGTGACCACACACTGAGGCCTGCTTGTCCTCAAGGGATGCCTCTTGTACACTGAGATCTATCCTGTAGAAATGTTTACCACACACTGAAACATGTCATGGTCCTGGTGATATGTTTCATGCATAATACAGCTTGTCCTGGAGGAATGTTTATTATACATTGAAGCCTGTCTTTTTCCTGGAGGAATGTTTCCTGCTTATTGGGAAATGACCAGGAAAGATGCTAAATATACAGTAATGCATGTCAAGGGGAAATATTTACTATATACTGAGGCCAGTAGTCCTGGAAACTATTCTGTGCACAGCGGCCTGTCCTTGAGGAATGTTTATTATACACTGAAGCCTGTCTTTTTCCTGAAGGAATGTTTCCTGTTTATTGGGGCATGACCTAGAGATATGCTTAATATGCACTAATGCATGTCAGGGAGAAATATTTACTAAATACTGAGGCCAGGCCTGGAAACTATTCCATGCACAGCAGCCTGTTTTTGAGGAATGTTTACCACATATAGAAGCCTGTCTGGAGGGGATGCTCCTTGCCGATCATTCTGCTCTTACCTGTGCCCTGTGCATGCCTCTCTTGTTGCTTTCTCTGGTGTTTCTTCCTTGCCTGACCTGTCGCTATTTATGCTTCCTATAACCTTCCACACACCCTTGCCTGATGCTAAGAGGCTTTAATACACATATGAGACACTGGCTGATAAAATTAACCAATTGCTGAGTTTTGAAACCCATGAACATGCAGGTAACATCCCCTCACCTTGATGACTCTCATTTGATTAGAGTTTAAAGCCCAAGTTGTCCTGGGAAATAATTGAGTGTCCTCGCATAAGAGAACAGGTTGTCCTAGGTTGTCTGGGGTGCCCTTTGGTACAAGCACAGGTTGTCCTGTGGAGTCCAGGAGGTCATCTTGACAATTTGTCATTATCATATACTAAGGATGCTGATCAAATAGCAAATTACAGCCACCATTATGCAAGGGATGGCCAGAACTATGTCAAGAATGGAAACAATAAGTTAGAGGTTGGATGCTGTAGAGTCAGAGGTTTATTAAACGGACAAAAATATGACAAGAATCGACGATTATTATGCCAAAGAAAGTGAAAATATTGCCAGTAATGCCCACAATATGGTAAGGATCGGACAAAACAACACTAGGATAGACTGAATATTGCTAAACATGGGGAAAAGGTGTAATTTATCTGTAACTATTGTGTATGGATAACCAGCAGGTCACTAAGAATGTCCAGAAATAAATCACTGATGGGCCCGCATGTCCTCAAAAATGCTCAGAAACATCACTGATTGGCCATTATAGGAAAGATGACCAAACTTAAAAACTTAGGGGTCGATTCCGATCTCGGCCGGAAGCGCACCTAACAGTATTCATCCGGAAAAAAAACAAGCCGAACGCGTGTTTCCCGACCGATTCGAACAGCCGTCCGAACGAACAAGTACGATGCGCATAACAGCCCAGATTCCGAGCGAGCCGTACTCACCCAATTCAGCTCCTGTTCCCTGCCCGAGCCGGATCCGTAAACATCCAATCGAGTCGCACGGAACCAAATACACAGCACCTTCCGGCCGGACTAGTACGATGCGCATTCCGTAGGCGCCGAACCCGTCGCTACGTCCGGCACGTCAGAGCATCCGGGAGAGCTGCACATAAGCTCCGATTCGCGCCACAAGACGATCCACGGCTACGAGACGAACAAGCCAGCGACGAGTACGAGTCGAAGCCACGAGAAACCCGAACGAGACGAACAAACCATGAATCCCATCGCGCAGGTCCTACCAATACTCTACATCTATTACCGGGACCGGTACGGACGCCCACTACACAAACAAACCACACGTACCCAACATATGTCACACACACATAGGGATGCAGAAATGACGTACACCAGCAACAGCAGAACCATAGGGGTGGGATGGCTACCACCAATGCCATACACACCCATAGGGGGATGGATGCCTACCACTACCACCACCCCTACTCAGGGGGGCCTGGATGCCTACCACTACCACCACCCCTACTCATGGGGGGCTGGATGCCTACCACTACCACCACCCCTACTCAGGGGGGCCTGGATGCCTACCACTACCACCACCCCTACACAGGGGGGCCTGGATGCCTACCACTAACACCACCCCTACTCATGGGGGGCTGGATGCCTACCACTACCACCACCCCTACTCAGGGGGGCCTGGATGCCTACCACTACCACCACCCCTACTCATGGGGGGCTGGATGCCTCCCACTACCACCACCCCTACTCATGGGGGGCTGGATGCCTACCACTACCACCACCCCTACTCATGGGGGGCTGAATGCCTACCACTACCACCACCCCTACGCAGGGGGGCCTGGATGCCTACCACCACCACCACCCCTACTCAGGGGGGGCTGGATGCCTACCACTACCACCACCCCTACTCAGGTGGGCCTGGATGCCTACCTCTATCACCACCCCTACTCATGGGGGGCTGGATGCCTACCACTACCACCACCCCTACTCAGGGGGCCTGGATGCCTACCACTACCACCACCCCTACTCATGGGGGCCTGGATGCCTACCACTACCACCACCCCTACTCAGGGGGCCTGGATGCCTACCACTACCACCACCCCTACTCATGGGGGGCTGGATGCCTACCACTACCACCACCCCTACTCAGGGGGCCTGGATGCCTACCACTACCACCACCCCTACTCAGGGGGGCTGGATGCCTACCACTACCACCACCCCTACTCAGGGGGCTGGATGCCTCACCACTACTACCAACCCCACCCATAGGGGCCTGGATGCCTACCACTACCACCACCCCTACACAGGGGGGCCTGGATGCCTACCACTACCACCACCCCTACTCATGGGGGGCTGGATGCCTACCACTACCACCACCCCTACTCAGGGGGGCCTGGATGCCTAACACTACCACCACCCCTACTCAGGGGGAGCTGGATGCCTACCACTACCACCACCCCTACTCAGGGGGGGCTGGATGCCTACCACTACTACCAACCCCACCCATAGGGGGATGGATGCCTACCACTACCACCACCCCTACTCAGGGGGCCTGGATGCCTATCACTACCACCACCCCTACTCATGGGGGCTGGATGCCTACCACTACCACCACCCCTACTCAGGGGGCCTGGATGCCTACCACTACCACCACCCCTACACAGGGGGCCTGGATGCCTACCACTAACACCACCCCTACTCATGGGGGGCTGGATGCCTACCACTACCACCACCCCTACTCAGGGGGCCTGGATGCCTACCACTACCACCACCCCTACTCATGGGGGGCTGGATGCCTACCACTACCACCACCCCTACTCAGGGGGCCTGGATGCCTACCACTACCACCACCCCTACTCAGGGGGCTGGATGCCTACCACTACCACCACCCCTACTCAGGGGGGCTGGATGCCTACCACTACTACCAACCCCACCCATAGGGGCCTGGATGCCTACCACTACCACCACCCCTACTCAGGGGGGCCTGGATGCCTACCACTACCACCACCCCTACTCATGGGGGGCTGGATGCCTACCACTACCACCACCCCTACTCATGGGGGCTGGATGCCTCACCACTACCACCACCCCTACTCAGGGGGCCTGGATGCCTACCACTACCACCACCCCTACTCATGGGGGCTGGATGCCTACCACTACCACCACCCCTACTCAGGGGGCCTGGATGCCTACCACTACCACCACCCCTACTCATGGGGGGCTGGATGCCTACCACTACCACCACCCCTACTCAGGGGGCCTGGATGCCTACCACTACCACCACCCCTACTCATGGGGGCCTGGATGCCTACCACTACCACCACCCCTACTCAGGGGGCCTGGATGCCTACCACTACCACCACCCCTACTCATGGGGGGCTGGATGCCTACCACTACCACCACCCCTACTCAGGGGCCTGGATGCCTACCACTACCACCACCCCTACTCAGGGGTGCTGGATGCCTACCACTACCACCACCCCTACTCAGGGGGCTGGATGCCTACCACTACTACCAACCCCACCCATAGGGGGATGGATGCCTACCACTACTACCAACCCAACCCATAGGGGGATGAATGCCTACCACCAACACCACCCCTAGTCAGGGGGGGCTGGATGCCTGTCACTACTACCATCCCCACCCATAGGAGGATGGATTCCTACCACTACCACCACCCCTACTCAGGGGGGCCTGGATTCCTACCACTACCACCACCCCTACTCATGGGGGGCTGGATGCCTGTCAATACTACCAACCCCACCCATAGGGGGATGGATGCCTACCACCAACACCACCCCTACTCAGGGGGGCCTGGATGCCTACCACCACCACCACCCCTACTCAGGGGGGGCTGGATGCCTGTCACTACTTCCATCCCCACTAATAGGGGGATGGATGCCTACCACTACCACCACCCCTAAACATAAGTCGGGAAATGCATGACACAACCAGCATACTCCAACATAAGGAATGTCTGAAAATACATCCCACCAACACCATGACAAGCGTGTGTAGTCTGTGTCAAATGCCCACAACACTGAACATGTCATTGAGCATACAATGTGACCCCCAATCACATGTGTCACACATACATTTGTGTGGCCTCCACAATGCAAGCAGACCATGACCACTGTGGCAATGGGGTATAACACCCCATCATCACAGTGACCAAAAGGTAAGTCTGGGGTCCATAGGTGAAGCCCAATTGAACAGTGTGGCAATGGGGTCTAAACACCCATCACCACAGTGACCAAAAGGGAAGTGTGGGGTCCATAGCTGAAGCACATTCTGAACATTGTGACAATGGGGTCTAAACACCCATCACCACAGTGACCAAAAGGTAAGTCTGGGGTCCATAGCTGAAGCCCAATTGAACAGTGTGGCAATGGGGTCTAAACACCCATCACCACAGTGACCAAAAGGGAAGTGTGGGGTCCATAGCTGAAGCACATTCTGAACATTGTGGCAATGGGGTCTAAACACCCATCATCACAGTGACCAAAAGGTAAGTCTGGGGTCCATAGGTGAAGCCCAATTGAACAGTGTGGCAATGGGGTCTAAACACCCATCACCACAGTGACCGAAAGGGAAATGTGGGGTCCATAGCTGAAGCACATTCTGAACATTGTGGCAATGGGGTCTAAACACCCATCACCACAGTGACCAAAAGGTAAGTCTGGGGTCCATAGCTGAAGCCCAATTGAACAGTGTGGCAATGGGGTCTAAACACCCATCACCACAGTGACCGAAAGGGAAGTGTGGGGTCCATAGCTGAAGCACATTCTGAACATTGTGGCAATGGGGTCTAAACACCCATCACCACAGTGACCAAAAGGGAAGTCTGGGGTCCATAGCTGAAGCCCAATTGAACAGTGTGGCAATGGGGTCTAAACACCCATCACCACAGTGACCAAATGGGAAGTGTGGGGTCCATAGCTGAAGCACATTCTGAACATTGTGGCAATGGGGTCTAAACACCCATCACCACAGTGCCCAAAAGGTAAGTGTAGTAATGGTAAAAGCTGCAAATGCCAAACAGCACGGATGATTCCTGGTCACAGAACAACAAACACATCTGTGGCATAGTAGTGCATGTGTCCCATAGCAACATACATTGGGTGAGGCAAACAGTGCAGTGCAAATAAGATATACCTTTGGCCATGTGCAGACAAACATCACCCATGGGGGCTGACATTGTCAACATCCCTCAATAACACAATGACAGAAGTGACCATCATAATGCAGCCCCACATATCTGCACCAATGGACACACAAATGTAGATATCCTTTGGAGACTGTAGATGTCAGGTGAACAAATACCATACCATGGCAGCAATGGGACATACAAACCATGATCATTGTGCTGACTGATGACCTAGGAGTCCCAGGGACAGCAGGGGAAAGCCAACAAACAACATACAGCCAATGGCACACTAAAGACATGCCAATGCAGTGGTGCAGATGCACAAACACAAACAGGCAGCCTCACACTGCAGATCAAACACAACAGGTGATGGGGGATGTGCCAGTGTCCCCAGGCAACCACACAACACATGATGAGGCCTGAATCACAATTACACAGATGTGTATACAGTGCCACACAAAAGTAACTCATGGATCGGATCCCCCTATGTGGGCAAACAGGCATTGTTAGATGAGAGGGAGCCCAAATTACACATGTCACACAAGCTTGTAGGAACAGCAAATAACACAGCAAGAGACAGACCCACCACAGCACCACCCCCAGGGACCCCACATCGTGGTGACCGTGGCCTGCATGATGATCCCACTGTGATGACAAAGCTAGATGTCGTTCACACTGTGAACCACAGTCATGTGTCCTGAGCAACAAACTACCATCACACCTACACAAACACAAATCAATCAGCTCGGCCTGTCAGCCAAGGCCAACATGGAGGCAGGGGTCTAGCCGTGCAACAACTCTCATTTGCTCACACTCAACACCACACACCTTGATCTCCAACAATGTGCAGCAGTGAAGCTCACATGGACTGGTGACATTGCACATGCACCCATTACAATCCCAGGGGTGGTGTTGGGAACTAAGGTGCAGAAACCCATCACACATGGCCAGTCTACAAGACTCGTGAATGTCTGACACACTGCACAGTACGCTGTACATGGGCATGATGTGAAATCCCCCACAATCAATGTGATCCCGGACACAGTCACACACCAATGAAGAAGTCAAGGTCACCCACAAAGAACACACATAGACAACTTCCAACATTGCAGCTCTGACCCAGAGGAGTGGCAGCAGTCACACACACAACGTGTCACAATCACTGAAAGCTAACACAAACTGGAAATTACATGACTTGTGTAACCAACAAGTGCCAAGGGGAATCCTGACTGTGTCTCATCTGCGTTTGCCCACAAACTCAGCCCTGACAGCAAACACACCTATGGATGACACCCTGATGACCAGTAATGTGCCATGCACCCACATCCCAGAGAACCCAGTGCGAAGATTATGGTGGAACATAGGTCAACTCAGCAAGCATCACAAACAGGAACATCACTAGGGATCCCAGCCTGTGTTGCAAAACGGAAGTGAACACACACAGACATGCTCACACAACACACACCTTGGGCTCAGGCAATGTCACAGAATTACACACTGCCATGAGGGCACACCACTCCTGCGTAAGGAAAGCTGTGCCATACGTTGTCTCTGCAGGGCTCTATCATATCAGCAGTACACTTGGTCACTCAGTCAACAATTAGCACAAAATGAAGGCTCTTGTCACATCAGCCTGGTCATGGCAGTGTCACCGACACCATCTGCACAGATCCAACACACATGTATAGCAAGTTGCACTGATCACACAGATGAGTCCTTCCCCATTGATGCCCAAACTTGCATGTCCAGTGGAGATGGTCACACGGTCAGGGAAATAGACAAATTGAACAATGGCAAGCACAACAGATGTGCAGGGGTGTAAGCCACAGATGTGATATTGCAAATAAATGTAGGAAATCCCATTGCCAAATATTGAAAACATGACACCCTCTTATTGCTGCAAAGGATGACATGGATACACACCAGGATAGGACACATTCCCCCTGGACCACATGGGGTCCTGCACAGTAACACTTCATTTCCCTGATATCAAAAATCACCATCAATGCAGCAAGGGCACGGTTAGCATCATCAACATCATGTACATCAGAAGCAAAACCACTAGAGAACAGAAAGTAGCTTTATTCAGCATTTTTATGTATAGAAGTGAAAGTCCAGAAATATTTCAAAGGCCAATGGCCAGTCCATAACAATAGTCCAAACAGGGTGACAGTGCCAGATGTCACCCTTTGCATGCCTGCACTGATATGGAGCAGGGATATTCCCCTCGGAGGGGCATACGGGGGGCAGGCCAGGCACCGCAGGGACAGGATCAGGGCTCACCAGAAGGAGGCAGGGAAGGGGTGGTGGGTGCTGGAGAGTCACTGACAACTGCAGTGGAGGCGTCTGACATGGTGTGTGCCGGCACAACTGGGGGGCATGAGTCAGATGGTGTGGGTGCCGGCACGACTGCAGTGGGCCGGGCAGATGGAGTGGACAGGTTCCCCACTGCAGTGCCCAAGTCAGACAGGGTGGTAGTGGACTCCACTGCAATGCCTATCTCCAGGGGAGTAGAATGGGGTTCAGGTAAGGTGGGCAGGACAGAGGGGGAGGATACGCTCTCCACACCAGTGGCACAAACAAGCGCAGTGGGGGGTGTGGTGCTGGAAGAGCAAGTGTTAGGGGGAGAAGGCCGGATCTTTCTCGGGATGGTGTATCTGTGGGTGGGGGAACCTGGGGCAGGGTGTGGTGGGGGAACCTGTGGAGTGGGGGCCTGAGGGATGGAGGAAGGAGACTTGGTGGTTGAGCTGCAGGGTGGTGGCGGGGTCTTGCGCTTCCAGGTCCGGGGGGACTTGCGGATGGGGGCCTCAGTCTGTCTGCACCTGGGGGAGGGTGTCCGGGGGTGAGGGGCACTCCCCTCTGTGTGGGTGGACTTCCTCTTCCCCCTGTATGCTGGATCAGCTGGATTGGAGGGGAAGAGGCCGAGGTCACAGAGGAAGAGCTGCTGTGTAGGTGGGGTTGCAGGTGAGGCAAGGGAAGGGGCCTTGGAGGGAGAGGTATCGGAGGACTGCGGAGTGATTATGGATGCCTGTGTGTGTGCATGTACCCCTTCCCCTGTGGGTGTGGTATCAGTCCCCTGAGGATGCCTGCGTGCACGTCTTGTTTTTGTAGTGGGTGTGTCTGTGCTGCTCGTGTCTGTGTGTTTGGGTGAATGTGCAGGTGTGCATGTGCTTGGGACAGGTAGGGTGCCAGGAAGTGTGGATGGGGCAGAGGTAGGAGGGGTGAGGGACTGTTGGAGGAGGGACACTGCTGCCGTCAGGGAGGAGTCCATGGACCTATTGCTCCTCTGTAGGGCAGACATGCCCAATGAGATGCCCTCCATGAACGACACCAGCTGAGTCAACAGAGTGGTGTGGGCATGGAGGACACTCAGCATTGCTGTCTGCCCTACATGGAGCTGGCGAAGTAGGTACACAGACTCCTCACTCAGGGCAGCAGGGGACACAGGGGCAGGGGCTGCGGTGCCTGGCACAAAGGAGACATGCTCCCGAACACGGGAGCCTCCACGGACCTCTGGAATGGGAGCCGATGGGAGGGCGGTGGTGGTGGTGGTGGTGGTGGCGGGGACAGCAATAGTAGCTGGGGTGTGGTGGCTGCTGACACCCGCCTCCACAAGTGAGTCATCCTCCGAGCTGCTGTGGTCCTCAGCTGAGGTGGATGGTGCTGAGGACTCCTCGGTGTGGCTCCCCTCGCCCTCCGTGCCACTGGGTCCCTCCGACCACTCCTCGGCTGCTGACCCAGTCTGGCTCTGCGGCTCCTCCTGGTCCGTGGAGCTGTACCCTCCTGTGGCCGTGGATGTATCTGCAAACAATTAGGGAAACAGACAGACATCAGTCACCTGCACTAACCGCACAAAACCACAGTAAGTACAGCACATTACAGAGCAAGCCCTGGCATCCTTAGTTGAACATTGCCAAAAGTGCCCAAACAGAGTAGGAGAAGCCAATTGTCAGTCTGATGGTCAACCATGGCACTCACATCCCTCCTGGCCTTGCACCCATCGGTCTGGTGTCTGTCGGATGGCAATACCCCAGTGTGGACACATGCACCACCTACACAGTAGTTGGACAGTGCAAAGAACACGGTGAAGTATGTGAACATGCACACATCACAACTCTTGCCACTGAGTCAGTACAGGTGTCCGGATAAAGGGATGGCCAGAGTCTATATTTGAGATGCATGTGATGCATACCAGCACCAGACACCATGATGCACCCATGTCCTGATAGTCAATGCCACAATGGGGTGCATGTAGCACATGTCACTCCCCTGCAGGATCACTCTTAGGAAGTTTAATGCCATGGCACAGGCATGCCTGCAAAGTCATACATCACTGTCTCCAGTCACATGGGCAGGGCAGCCAGACAACAACAGTCTGCACTGTGTCACAATTCTAGGTCATGGGGAATGCAAGTCCTGTAGCTGACAAGTGCACATGTCCATCCCCCACAAACCACATCATCTGAACTCTCATATGTCCATGTCATACCAATTGGACATATGGGAGACATGAAACACAACCCTCGGAGCCTGAGCACCTCACAATCTGCTGTGAATGGGAAACAGCTGCCTGAACTACACTGTCGCACACCCCAGTATGCACGGTCAAGTGATCAAACACCTATATGTCACACAAGTATCGTCTCCTATGGTCACATCTCCGGTGGCATGCTGAGCCCTAACCGATAAACACCCCAGTAGTCCAGACAATGAAGCCACAGCACAATGACACAGAGGCAGACACCTGAGGGAACATTTCACTGAGCACAACGTGTCAGCTGATACACAGGAGTGGGAGTACAGAGTGTATTGCATGGCCTGGAGTAGGCATGACTGTCCTGCTCCACGTGAAAGAGGGATGAGCCCTGGACAGTAGGCAGGTGGCTAAGCATGTGTGACACACTTGATATTCATACTCCTGAGGCCCAAACATTGTTCCCACCCGCAGCATGGGTGTGTGCCAAATACCCCAGGCACATGTGGTGAATCAGATCAGCAATTGGACCACATATCAAAGTAACACGCAGATTACATGTCAGAACTCAGGCATTGTGTAAGCAATGGACCCACCCATGAAGCCCACCACAGAGTTACGTGAACAAATGCTGTCCCCCACCTTGAGCTAAGCAAAATGCAAGGACACAGTACCCAAGTGACACAATTTCCTGACTGTAAGGGCCACACCTGGGTATCAGATGAGGAGTGGGCAGTGCACAATTGAGGGACATGGGTCCTGGACCACATAACTGATGTACTGTTGAAGTTTAAACAGGCCAGAGGAGGGCACATAGCATGTCAGACAAAGCTCACAGTGCAGTCATGGACTCACCCCCTCCTTGCTGCTGTCTGCCCTTCAGCTGCCCATCCAGATCAGGGAAGACCACCGCCAGGATCCTGAGCATGTGGGGGGTCAGGGTCCGGTGTCCGCCCCTCCTGCGAGGAGGCGACAGCTTCAGCTGGACCCTTGCGATCCTCCGGGTCCAGCCCCGAAGGTCCTGCCACCTCTTCTGGCAGTTGCGGATCCGGCGCTTGTAGACCCCCACAGACCTTACTGCCCGGGCGATGTCCAGCCATATTTCCTGCTTCTGGCGGGCATCAACCTGTGAGGATGACAAAGTGTAAAGGCCATTACTACACATGCAACAAATCCGTGCATCACACATTTGGATATACATGTCTCAATCACAGGGGCACATGATGTACACGGGCAGTGCAAGGATGGCTATGAACTGTTTACCAGCAGTTACTACATGGTATCATTGCCTGGGAAGTCAAACCTTGTTTAAATGCACTGTTACTGCACTATACCTGTTCAGTGCATGTAACTACACACTATGGGGGGTGACAACTACTCAGTGAGCCTGCTAGCCAGTGGCGTGCAGACTGTAAGTCTAGCTAGTCAGACAACATGCACATTTGTAAGGCAGTGGACAGCACACTCACCTGCTCCCCTGCTTTCCCATACAGCTTGCTGTACTGTGGAAGGAGGCTGTCCAGCTGGGCCTGGTTCTCCTCTGTGCTGAAGGCTGGGGCTCTCTCCACAGTACGTGCCATTGCAGGATCCAGAGGGTGCAGAGACAGCAGCAGTGGTGGTGGCAGATGTCGTCCTGGAGCATGTAGTGCAGGCAAGTGAGCTCTCAGGGGAACAGCCAGCATTATATGTGTGCTGCTGAGGCAGATACTGTCCCATGTGTCCAAAGTGATAGGTCCAAGTCGTTTGCATCTTCTGAATCTGGCCAATACATTGAATTGCACCACTTACACACGCCCACAGCATCCTTCAAAAGTTCAACTTCATGACACCCATGAATTTGCAACATTGTTGTGGGCGGCCAACTGAAATCACAGCATCAGACTCGTTAAACTTTTGAAAACGCGTCCGTTGCCATGCCAGGCCATAGCCAATGCGTGCGCACCGATCGGTCCATTGCTGTACAACGCGTACCCGCACTTAACAGATTCAATGGCCAGTGCGTGCACACCGATCGGTCCATTGCTGTACAACGTGTATTCCGGGTACAACGCGTACCCGCACATGACAGATTCAATGGCCAGTGCGTGCACACCGATCGGTCCATTGCTGTACAACGCGTACCCGCACATAACAGATTCAATGGCCAGTGCGTGCACACCGATCGGTCCATTGCTGTATGACGCTTCCCTGTACAGGTCTCTCGCATATGTCACCATGCTTGTCACTGGTGAACGTATGCCAGTAACATATACTTGCCAGGGACTCAGGGGCACACCTACAACACCACAGCCTGTCCACACTGTATCCTAAGGCATGTAAGGCTGCATTACCTTTTCTGTGTATGGGGGTCAACATGCGGTTTTTGGGGTGGCACTTGGGGGCAGCCACTCCCAGGCTGTGCACGTGTTCATGGGGACAGGTTCCTTTGTGTGTTGTGCACATGACCACTGTGATGTGCAACTGTTCATTTCAGAGCATGTGGCATGGTCACATTTCACGGTTGTGTATGTGTATGTCATGTCACATACCCCCTGAGTCCCATGTGGGATGGTATGTACGTCACAGGGTGACCCATTGCCACAATAGTGATGGCCCTCCACAGTCTGTGTGCATGTTGTGTTTACAATGTCTCTGATTCCATGTGCATAATGGGAGACAGTCTCCACATCCACGTTGTTTGTGCATGGCCTTTGATGTTGTGCGTGTGTGTGTCACAGACGTCCATGTCTGTCCTGCCGAGGCAACAGGGAGCACTACCTGTGGGGGTCATGGTTGTTTTGCTGTGGTGTATTCATGATACACCATGTCATGCCAGTGTCCATGTGGCAATACAGGGTCCCTGGGAATCTACCTGTCAATGAGCTGTGATGCCTGGGGCACATCTGTCCTCACATGTCACTGTGGTGTGTGTTTGGAAGGTGACAGCAGTACATGGGTACTGTGACACAGCCTAATGATATCCCATAGCACAACCTGGGACTTGTTGAGGACACATGTTGAACTGTGATGTTAGATGTTGTACATTTCGGTGCCATACATGTCCTTACGGAACGGCACACACATCATGTACTTGTGTCTCGTAATGTTGTATCATGTGATATTGAGTCTGGTCTATGCCACATATGTGGGGTGACTGACAATCTTTCTTTCCTCACCTATGCACTGCAGGGCACCAGCTGTCCATAGACCATTCCCTGACCTTGCAACAATGGTGGAACGTGACTGCATCCGACGGTACCGCTTCACCAGGCAGCTGATTGAGGATTTGGCAATGCGCTTGGCCCCACATTTGCAACCTGGCCGGCCGTACCCTACAGCGCTGACCCCCAAGGTGAAGGTGATGGCAGCCCTACACTTCTTTGCTACCGGTAACTTTCAACACACTGTGGCGACTGCTGGTGGGATGTCACAGACTATGTTCAGCCGTGTGCTACGCGATATTTTGGAGGCAATGTTGAGATGTCTGAACCAGAACATCTATTTCCCTAAACGTCACCAACTCACTGACGTCAAGAGTGACTTCTATGCCCTGGGGAGGATGCCACATGTCATTGGCTCCATTGATGGGACACATGTGGCTTTGGTACCACCACAGGCAAATGAGCAGGCATACAGGAACCGTAAACATTATCACTCGATCAATGCTCTGGTGGTATGTCTTGCAGATATGAGCATCTCACATGTGTGTGCACGTTTCCCTGGTTTGGCACACGATGCCTTCGTGATGAGGAGTAGGCGCATCCCGAGGATGATGTCACAGATGCGGAACCAGCGTGCCTGGCTTGTCGGTGTGTACTGACTTTGTACCATTGTGTGTGTTCTGCTATGTTGTATTCAGCACTCTTTTCCAACTCAGCTAATGTGCAATTGTCTGTCTGTAGGTGACTCCGGATACCCCAACATGCCGTGGTTGCTGACACCCCTCAGGAACCCTGTGACACCAGCCCAGATGCGCTACAATGAGGCACATGGTCGGACCAGGAGAGTGATCGAGCGGACATTTGGTCTCCTGAAGAGCCGCTTCCGCTGCCTGGACAAGACAGGAGGGGCCCTCCCATATGCCCCAGCAAAGGTGTGCAAGATTGTCATCGTCTGCTGCATGCTACACAACCTGGCAGTGCGGAAGGAATTGCCTCTCATCCTGGATGACGATGACCAACATCCGCCACCTGTGGAGGATCCTGGCCTGGGCCACGATGCCAGTGATGATGATGATGATGATGATGGTGATGTCCGCACACAGCTCATCACCAGCTTCTTCAGCTGAATGTGAGTATCCAGAGATGTCATGTCAATGATTTGAGTTTGCATGATATGTGTTGGTGGTGCTCTGTTGCTGTTTGAGTGTGACCATGTGCTACTTGACTGGATGCGTGCAGCGATGTGTCCTTACAGGTAGTCTGTACTCCCCAACAGTGTTGACATGCTAACTTGGTTTTGTGTAGGTATCTTGTGACATGTATTGGGCATGAGTATTGCAGTTCTGTCCTGTTCTTCAGTGCTTTTGACTGTGTGTCATGTCTGTCCTTCACAGGGCGCTCTCAGAGTTGTTTGGTCAACTCAGATCCCCCGACACCATTATTCAAATTCCAGGGTGGAAGCAGTCGTTTCCCTACAGGTGATGTGCCCCACATCCCTGGACTTTCTTTCTTCTACACTTGTTGACTGTGTGGCCACTGCCACGTGGGATTACCTTGCATCTGTAGTGGAAACAACATGTTGCAAATGTGTAATAAACCTGTGCTTCACTTTGGGATGTGCGTTGTCTGTGGTCACACTTCTGACTGACATTTGCTTACTGCACCTGTGGGCTAGTTAACACAGACTCTGAATAGGTGTGGTGTCTGTGCATTCCACAATATTTCCTGGCAACATCAATGTAGGCGATGAGTCCGATGGCCCCGGTGTCTATGTGTTGTGTAGCCCTAGTGGTGTGTCTCCCTCATATGTGTCACGTCGCCATGACTCACATGACGGTGTTGAACTTGCTGTGGCAGTTAGCATGCACGGTGTCATTTATCAGATCATCATCTCCGTGACGATAACAACGTTGGAATCACAACAGAGGCAAGTATGGTGTATTGGTGAGTTTATTACATACATGTGTGAGGTTAGTGCACAGGATGGTGGGTGCTGTACATTGGGATTGTGATCCAAAGTTCCCAGGTGAGTTGGAAGTCTTGGTAGCAGAAATGTCCAGGGTAAAGTCAACAGTGATCTGATACATTGGTCCAACTTGAACTCCCCATTTCATGTGGGTGAGTTGTGTTGCATTCGACAGGGTGAACAGTTTGCACACAAAGGAGACTTTCCAGAACAGGTGTTGGCTTCCTGGGGGATGTACATGGCCATCGACCTCTCAGTTTTCCTTCCTCGGACGACCCCTCTTCTTTGGGGGGGGACCCTCACGTGCAGGCTGCTGCGGTGCAGGGAACTCTCCGCCAGAGTCCTCCTCCCTCCCTGTGGCAGTTGCAGGTGTTGCAGCACCAGATGTTGTGGGCACACAGGGAGGTGTGGCCATGTTGGTGCTAATCTGGCGGAGGCATGTCAATATGTCCCTATGCACCGCTGTCAGTTCTTGCAATCTGTCCCACTTGGACTCCATGCCAGACATGTGTGTCTCCACACGGGCCATGTGTGTCTCCACACGGGACATGTGTGAGTTCAAGCGGGCATGATGGGCAGCCTGCTGCTGTTGAATGTCCTTGAGGATCCCCACTACCTGGGTGACCTCTCTTGTGCTATTCTGGTACGCATCAGCAATGCGTACCAGTTGTGGGTCATCATGCAGTCCAGACCCCTCTGCAAACAGCGACCTATGTCTACCACCCCTCCCACCACCCCAGGCGACACGTGCGGGACCAGCGGTGGCACGCACAGGTGTCCCTAGGCCCCCTTGGGGGTTGTTACTGGGGTCGTTGTCCGTAGCTCGACGTTGGGCCAGGGTCCCTGTGCTGCTGTCATTGGTGGTCCTTGGTCTGTCCGTGTCGGCGGGGGTGGTCTGTGTGTTGGCAGTTGTTGGAGGAGTGGGTGCAGGGGGTGCAGATGTTGGTCCTGCTGGTGCTGCATGATGACTCACACCGGAGGTGCCAGGTAGGTCTTCGCCATCCAAGGAGGGCAGAGGCTGTTCCACACCAGTGAGCTCAGTGTCCCCCGGAGCCTGGGACTGGGACTCCTCATCGTCTGCTGCTGTGTCCCCATCATCACCTGTTTTTGGAAGAGACACACAATGTATGTTATGTTTCTACAGGCATCAATGGTTCACACACCTGACAGTTGTGACTGTACCTCTGGATGCGGCCCTGTAGATTGCATTGACCTAAGTTGTCACAGTAAGAGGTTGATATTGGTGTAGCACATTGTCCTGCAAACCTGAGGCATTTAAATGTGAATGTTGAGGTGTGTGCATGGCCAGCATTGGTTGTATTTGGTGGACATCCGGCCCTCCTTCTCCACCCAGCCAAGTTATCCCACCATGAAGCATGCCACCCTTGCAGTGGGTTCAGGTTGACTCTCAGGATGTCAGTCAGTGGTGTCCTGCTGTTGGTTGGTGCCCAGGTCCCAGCAGGGCCTGGTACTCCCCACAACAGAGAACCATTGTCAGCCATCTTGTCAGTTGTTTTCCACTCCCTGTGATGTGAGCATTGTTCAGAGTGGTGTTGATGGGCCAATTGTGAGGGTGAGCAATATCTGTGACTACAACTCCCATCATGCTATTGCCTACACCCCCCTTCCCAGCATGCCCATACTTCCTTCCTTTTGACTCTGCTTCCCTGTGGGGTAGTGTGCCTGTGCTGCCAGGATGGCTGACGGTGTTGTCCTGGCGTTTGTTTGGCTACAAGTCCCAAATGTGTCCCTGTGCTTCACACAGCATAACCCAGTGTGGTGGTTCTTTGTGGGATGTTAAATTAAAGTGTGAGGCATTGCATTCTCCCAGGTGAGTTGTGTGGAGTTTGTGTTAAGGGGGTATGTGGGATAAGCTGCTTGTAACTATGGTCAGAGCTGTCAGTCCTCCTTCCCAACCAGCCAGATATCCCACCATGGAACGTGCTTCCATTGCAGGGAGTGCAATTTGGCTTTCAGGATGTCAGTCAGTGGTGTCCTGCTGTTGGTTGGTGCACAGTTCCCAGCAGGGCCTTGTGCTCCCCACAGCAGTCCCCAGTGTCCGCCATCTTGTCAGTCCTTTCCCACTCCCTGTGATGTGAGCATGGTTCAGAGTGGTGTTGATGGGCTAATTGTGAGGCTGACCAATATCTGTGACTACAACTCCCATCATGCTATTGCCTACACTGACTTCACCAGCATACCCAGTATTCCTTCCTTTCAGTGAGCTTCCCTGTGAGGTGGTGTTCTGGTGGTGGCAACATATGTGACTGTTTGTTTGTTATATTTGTGCCACTGGCTTGCTCTATTTATTGTTAGGTTTGTACCTGTCATGACACTGTTACATATCACTATGAGATGGCAGGTATTGTGTTTCTTTGACTAACATAGTCATCTTGGTATGATTATCTTTTGGTTGCTGTGGATTTGCTAAGGGTGCATGGTTTGACTATCCCCTTGACAGTGATGTGTGTGTATTGCCACACAATATTGGGTATATTAGTTGTGTACTCACCAGGCTCTGGGATGTTTGTTAGTCCATATACGCTCACTGGTGGTAGGATGGCCCGCACCTTCCCCTCCTAGGGCCTGAGGTATAGTGGTTTGGCAGGAGGGCCACTGCCGGTGCGCTGGCTCACGATGTAATCCTTCTTTAGTAGGTCCCTGACCCTCCTGCGCACATCATACCACCTGTTCTGGATGTCTTCCTTTGTGCGCCAACATGGTGATTGTGCGTTGACCCTGTCAACGATCCTCTCCCACATCTTGGTTTTCTGCGACATGGGGGTCTGTTGGACCAATGTGCCAAACAAGTGTGGCTCTACCCTGAGGATCTCATCTACCAGGACTTCCAATTCACTGTCTAGGAACTTATGATTCTTCTTTGGGGGCATGGTGATGGGTGGTGGTGGTGATTGATGTGTGTGTGTGTGCAAGTGAGTGTGTGTGTGTGTAGGTTTTGCTGGGTGTATGTGAGGGTGCTATTTGTTGAGGTGCTAATGGTGTGTGGCTTGTGTGATGGATGAGCTGTGAGTGTGTCTGTGGTTGCTGTGTGTTGGTGTTCTGTGCTGGCAGGTCAGTTGAATTTGCAAAGGATCATGGTAGGGATTTGTGGCCTTTATATAGGTGGAGTTAGGGGTGTGTCCTTGTTCCCTGTTTTTTTCCCCCTGTATTTATTGACTTTGTCATTGCTTGTTTGGCCCTTTTTTTTTGTATTTTTTCCTTTGTATTTTTTGTGCTTGTAGGAGACGTTCTTCTGACCGAGTAGGACGCTGCAGTTGTCTCGTGCCAGCTTCTCCGAGTTGTTCACGCTGTGTTTCAGCTAGGTTTATTGTGCGGCGTACGCGTCGGTCGCGGTGTATTGGGTTGCTTCGGCTGGGTTTTGTATGCGTGTCGGTCGTGAGGCTTGGTCTCCGTGCGACTCGGTCTGGTTTTCCACGCATTGCATCGTACTGCGCGGCTCGGAGTTCGCGTGTACGTTTCGTTCGGGTTCCTTCCTGGTGCGTGTCGGTCGGTCGGTTCGATTCGCGTGGTTTTCCGGCCGGATAGCTTGTTTCCGTCCTGTTCGGTCGTTCGGCTTGTGTTCCGTACGAGTCGGTCGTGTTTCATATGCATTTCATCATACTACCCAGCTCGGGCAGCGCAGGTACGTGTCGGTCGGACTTTATTCCCGTACCGAGTCGGTCGGTACGTTTTCCGGCCCGAATCGGAATCGGCCCCTTAATTGGGTATATCTGTTCACTCCAGTATTTTCTCGCAAGAACATGGTAAGTCCCAAATGTGTCTAGCAGACACCGCCACCAAATGTGCAGCAAAATCAGTAAGGAAACTGGCAGCATTCCTAGTAGCATGGGAAGATCATCTGCAACGAGGCAGACGAGGAGAAGGAACCTCCTGCCTGTGGTGTTAGGATGCACATATGATCATAACCATGGGGCCTATTAGGATGACGGGCGGTCTTTCGTCCGCCCGCCACCCTAGCGGTGCTGGGACCGGCCACCAGTGGTGCGGCGGTCCCGCACAGGCGATTAGGATGCCACCGCCACCGTGGCAGTGGCATCCTCCATTCCCAGCATTGTAGCGGGTGGTGCTGTGAGCACCGCCCACCACAATGCTGGGAATGCACTGTGTGCATCGTCATGCACAAGGTGACAGGCACCGCGAGGTGCCTGCCACCATGTCCATGACAATGCAGGGGGGTACCATAGGTACCGCCCATGTGCACCCCCACCCGCCCAATACCCTGGGGGCCCGCAACGGGCCCCCCAAAGCAAACTCCGCATGGGTTTCCATGGCGGGGTCTCTGCCATGGAAAGCCCTGCACCGCTGCCCATGATAATGTGGATGGCGGTGTCTAGCAGACACCGCCACCATATCCAGCCCCTTTTCCGCCCGGTCGACTGGTCGACCGGCGGTAAACCGGCGGACAGTCTTGCCGTCCGCCTGGGTCCCCACCGCCATACTAATATGGCGGTGGGGAAATATGAGGCGGGCGGTGGGAAATAGTGGGCGGATCGCCACCGCCATATGGGCGGTGGCGATTCGCCCGCTATCCTAATGACCCCCCATGTTTGTTGGTTTCATTAAAAATACCCTATTGATGGTGGGGACTGCTGTTCGCAGGACTGAGGAAAGTAAATCCTAGCCCCTGGGAATACCCCTGGACTCATCCCAGTGACCCGTGCCATTGGGATCACCGGAAGCACCAGAATGCCAGAGGTTCCGGCCAGGCTTTTTCTGATCCTAATGCCCCTGGTGGAACAGAGCAGGAAGGGAGGGAGAGCAGAGAAGCCAAGTCCTTCATCTGTCACAGACAGGCCACTGTGAGACAGTAAAGCATTTAATCAGTGTGGGAGGACAGATATCAGCTAGGGCGGTTATTTGCATATATATTTGTATATATTTGCATATAGACGTATTTTTGACAATGCTATTATGTCATGGAAGCGTTCATGCACCTATTTCTGTGAGATTTCCCCTAGTCTATCACACAAAGATTTATGCTCAAGTGAAAAATCAAACTCCTGTTACAGGACCATTAAAATTTGATGAGCACCTGTAATAAGAGTCTGAGTGTAAGGCAAACCAATTAATGGAAACTGCAAAGCAACACAGTAATTCAAGTAGAACTTTTTGCAACTAAGATACACATATAAAGATTTCAAACTCAAAATACACATTGCCTGGCAGCAAAGGCCAACCATGAAACATGGAAACTTCAAAATTAATCCTATCAGAATGGGCCAAATAATGTCAATATAAATGGAAAGAAGGCATTTGGAACACAGTTACTTATGTTAGTTTAGAAGAAACATCTAGACAAAGTATATAGGACTTGTATACCAATTGCTTGCGCTTGTACAAAAAAATATTGGTCCCAAATTCACACATGTGGGGGCAGATGTACTAATTTTTCACACAATGCAGGACAGCAAGCAAGCGACGAATTTCCCAGTGAGGTGTAAAGAAGAGAAATAGGGGCCTCATTTACAACAAAATGGTGCAGCACCACAAGCCATTTTGCTGTGCCAAGCTGCGTCATTTTAAAAGCACAAGGAGGAGTCGGATTTACAACAATACGACGCATCACTGTGCTTTCCCCTGCGCTGGCGCACATTTGGCTGCCATGCGCCAATGCAGGTACCCTTGCACCATGGTGCAAGGTGCCTGCATTGCGGGGATGATTGTTTTTGTGCAGGAAGGGACACCTTCCTCCACAAAAACATTCATTGATGACATTTTCCTCTTTCTATGCATGCAGCAGCTCGTGTAGAAAAAGGAGATATAAAAGTATTTCTCCTCATTGCATGTCCTTATGCCTCTCCTGGGGAGGCGTAGGATACTGACGCATCCCAGGTTTACAAAAAATTGTAAATCTGGGAATGAGGCAGAATCAATGGATGTTGCTTGGGCACACCCACATCAACACCCATGGCACGCCCCTTTCACGCAAAGTGATGTGTGAAAAAGGGCTGTATTTACATAGCCATGAAAAGCCACGCAGGGTCGGCCAGCACACTGCGTCGCCAGTGCGTCAAAAAAAGTGACTCACTGGTAGAGCAAGGGGCTTATAAATAAGCCCCTGGGTTGATTTTTCCTCAATATGTCCTTGTTCCAGGTGGAAAGCATTTTGCAGCACAGATAGAAAGAGGAAAATGCCTTTAAGGCTTGTTTTTGTGCATGATAGTGTCTCTCCCTGCACAAACAATTCTGTCTGTAATGCAAGCAGGTGTCTGCGTTGGCGCTAGGTAGCACACAGTGTGCCAGCACTGGCATGCAGCAGAAGGTGCCATATCTTAGTTAATATGGTGCATTTCTCCTGTGTCCCTTTTATGCAACACAGCGGGGTAGCTTTGCTTGCTGCCCTGCGTTGTGTGAAAAATTTGTAAATCGTCCTCTAAATTTAAAATCAAGTGTTAAAATGGGTATTCAGACAAAATATCGAGTCAGTAATATTGACTGACACAATTATTGAGTTGGAAATATCGTGACACAGAATTATCGTGAGCAAGAATATCTTGGACAAGAATATTGATTTTTAGGTAAGTATTATCCATGTTAAAAATATTTTTGTTAATAATATCGAATTTTGATTATTTTTGTGTATTTTAATATATATGTTAATTGTATATGTTTTAAAATGTATGTTTAAATATTGTTAGTCTTTTAATATGGTTTGTAAATTAATAGTAGTTTTTAAATTTAATGTAATAGTTTTTTTGTTATTTTTAGTACAGTAGTGGGTTGTGGGGTTTAAAAAGGGAATAGGGTGGGAAGTAAATTAATTAAAAATAATTAATACAATTCTCTAAATCAATATTAATAATTTAATTGATAATTATTTCTGTTAATTGTATAATTATAATTTTTTGTTAGTTAAGATTTAGGTGCAGGTTGTGGGTTTGGTAGGGGTATACGGTGGGAAGTAAATTCATTATAATTATTAATAAATATATTTTACAATTCATAACAAATATTTAATTGATAATTATTTATGTTGATTGTATAATTAATATTTTTTGTTTTTAAGTATTAGGGGGCCGATTCTGATCTCGGCCGGTAGGGCACCGAATCGGATTCGGCTTAACCGGATCCGATTCGGAGCCCTCTTTCCCGACCGATTCGTACGTGCGTCCGGCCGAGCGAGTACGATGCGAGCGCACGCGAAATCGCCGACCGACTTGTTCGCGGGTCCGAAGCGCTCCGACCGACTCGCACGGACACGACTCGCACCGCGCCATGGAGACGTTCCCCGGCTGGGCAAGTACGATGCGCGCCGCGAGCAGTCCGACCGACTCGCGCCGTCCGGCTCGAAAGAGCAGTCGGAGCCGCACTTTGGGGGTCCGTGTCGGACCCCCCTGTACGTGTAGCTGCGCGAGTCGCACACAGGGGGGACCCATGGGTCTCCCCTACCTGTGCATGTACGCCGCGAGTCGCTTCGAGGCGTACCCGCTGTAGGGGGCACCCTTGTTCGCCTCGCACCCATTGGGTCAATGGGAGCCCGCGTCCGCGTTGTACGTCCGGCTCCCATTGTCTCAATGGGAGTCCGACCGACTCGAGTCCGATTGCATGCGTGTGCATCGTACTCGTTCGGTCGGACTGCCAGAGTCCGATTCGGTCGGAAATCTCTCAGGGTCCGGCTCGGTCGGAGAGATTTCTGGCCTGAATCGGAATCGGCCCCTTGGTGTGGGTTTTAGGTTTTGTAGGAGGATCAGATGGGAAGTAAATTGATTATAATTAATTTATAATTAATGTTTAATTATTATTAATTATTTAAATTATAATTATTCAAGTAAATAGTATATTTCTTTTGTTTTTAGTTTGAGGTGTTGGTTCTGTGTTTTGTAGAAGTATAGTGTGGGAAGTTAATTAATTATAATTTAATAATAATTCATTTTTAATTATTTATAATTATTTAATTGATAATTATTCATATTTATTGTAGAAATATTTTTGTTAAATTTAAATTTAACATGGCATTGTGGGTTTTGTATGGGTATAGGGTGGGAAGTAAATAATGATAACTCTTTCTAAATTATTTATTATGATAAATAATTATTTAATTGATAATTATGTAAATTGTGTAATATATATTTTTGTTTGGGAGTGTTTTGTGGTTTTTGTATGGGTAAATGTTATGTAGGAAATTATAATAATTAAAAAAATATTGTTAATTTTTAATAATTGTTTAAATGATAATTAATTATGAAAATATGCAGTTAAAATATTTTTTAGGTTATATGTGTGAGTTGTATTTGTAGGGTAAAAGGTCTAAAGTTAATTAAATATAATTTATTTATTCTTACTTATAATTAATATTGTTTAATTGATTATTAATTCTGTACATTCTTTAATACATTTTTTAAAATGTATATATTAGGTCTGGGTTGTTTATTTTGTACAGATAAAGTGTGGAAAGGTAATTAAATGTAATTGTTTTATTAGTAGTTAATTCGCATTCATATTTTAATAAATATTTATTTATGTAATATATATAAATATTATAAATTAAAATATACATTTTAGATGTGTGGTGTGTAGCTTGTAGGGATATAGGGTGGAATGTTATGTAAGTAATAACAAAATTAAAAAGGGTAACTTTTTTATTGTAATTTATTATTGTATGTGTTCATTGTGTTATGCTTTTTAATTGTAAATAATTTTGTATTTGTCGGTTGTTATTATTTTGACAATAAACTTTTCCTACTGTTGCACTGATTGGAATGGTAATAGTAAATTTTACTCCTCCGACATTCAACATTTTCCCTACTGTTGCACTTATTGGAGTGGGATTAGTAAATTTCACCCCTCTGCAATCCATCACATTTCCTACTGTTATATTTAATGGAGTGGGAATAGTAAATGTTACCCCTCCGCAATCCAACACTTTCCCTACTGTTGCACTGACTGGAGTGGGAATAGCAAATTTTTCCCCTCCGCAATCCAACACTTTCCCTACTGTTGCTCTCATTGGAGTGGGAATAGTAAATGTACTCCTCCAACATCCAACACTTTGTCTACTGTTGCATTGACTGTAGTGATATTTGTAAATTGGACACCTCCTGAGATGGAAACTTTGTCTACTATTTATAAGTTGCAGTGGATATGGTATATGTATTAATTTTAAAATGTTGTAGTTTACTTTATATTGTTTAAACTTATATTAATATGTTTTTGGTTATTTAAATTATAATATTTTTAATTATAATGTTTTTAATATTTTATTTATTTTTAGTAAATTCAAATTTTTGTATTTTGAGTTTTTATTTGAAATTAAAATGGTTTGTTTTTTAAATATTTTATGTTATTGGATATATGTGTTTATATTTATTTTTTATGCTATTACATTAAAAAATAACACATATTGAAAATAATAATTTAGGGGTCGATTACGATGGCGGTCGGAAAAGCATACCGACCGCCATGGTAGCGGCAAAAGTCCGCCCGCATGGCCAACGGGAAAAACGCTGGATACATTATGATGAACCGGCAGAATAATCCGTCCGCGGCGGCGGGAGTCAATGAAAAACCGCCCGCACTCGCCGGACCAGCTGAAAATCCGACCGCAACGGCCGGATTCTCAGTGAAAAAGCCAAGAACCGCCGCCATGCACACGGAGTAACCGCCCGTGACATTATGACATCCCCGTTACCACCATGGTACCTACCGTTGAATCCGACCGCCTTGTGCGCGAACAGTGATGAATCCGATAGGCGGCGGAAGGGCTGCAGCATAGCCACCGCTGCCTAGGAACCGCTGCGGAGGATCCGCAAAAAAAATGGCGGACGTAGAAAAAACACGAAAACAAATACAAACAATGCACACAGTGAAGTAGACCTGCCCCAATACAAACCAAAAGTGCCCAATGACAACAGCCCCAGAAATTTCAAAATAACCAATCCCAGGACAACACACACAACACACCTGACAGCAACATACCAGCTTGCCACACCCCCCATAGCCGAGCATAAAACCAGCCCCTCCCTGACCACAATCCTTTGCTACACTCCACAACTGAAGGTCCCAACCCCAGAGAACAAAGGAGAGGCAAACCTGCACACATCACCACCACAACACACACACCACCTACACCACCTACAACACCCACATCACCCACACAACTGCACCACAGAACATCTGCACAGCACACACCATGGCACCACACAAAATGCCAAAATTCACTGATTCAGAGCTTGCAGTCATGGTAGATGAGATAATAAGAGTTGAACCACAACTCTATGGTAACATGGTCCAACACACCCCATTAGCCACAAGAACCCAAATGTGGGTGAGGATAGTCAATAAGGTCAATGCAGTAGGGACCACCCCCCGCAACAAGCAGGAAATACAGAAGCGGTGGCATGACCTGAAGACCGTGGTGAAGAGGAAGAGGGCCAAGAACCGTCAGCTGGCTGACGTGACTGGTGGAGGCACTCCCATCCCACCCAAACCATACAGTCCGTGGGAGGAGAAGGTCCTTGGAATCCTACATCCAGAGAGTCTTGAAGGAATCCGCGGGGGACTGGAAGCTGGTAAGTACAAACCAATGTATATCATCACATTGCCATGTACCGTCTTGCACAACTTCAAACCTACAACCCCTAGGCCAAAGGACATTCGTCTGCCCCACAATACCCAAAACAGGTCACACAGATGTAACCACCACTCAACCTGATAAAGCACAAAGCTAAACAAAATCAACTGGGTTGCATGTGTACAGACAAAAAGCACTACAACACACACCAGGCCCCCTCTCCCACCCCTCAGCAGGATGGAGCACCCCACCCAGAAGCATGTGTCAGCCATTGAACGCTCCCCCACCACCTAACAGGTAGGTAGCCATCTTCACAGGGATGGGGAATGTGTATCTGGAGGCAGCACAACCACTCCCAACAGGCCCCCCTCTCCCACCCCTCAGCAGGATGGAGCACCCCACCCAGAAGCATGTGTCAGCCATTGAACGCTCCCCCACCACCTAACAGGTAGGTAGCCATCTTCACAGGGATGGGGAATGTGTATCTGGAGGCAGCACAACAACTCCCAACAGGCCCCCTCTCCCACCCCTCAGCAGGATGGAGCACCCCACCCAGAAGCATGTGTCAGCCATTGAACGCTCCCCCACCACCTAACAGGTAGGTAGGTAGCCATCTTCACAGGGATGGGGAATGTGTATCTGGAGGCAGCACAACCACTCCCAACAGGCCCCCCTCTCCCACCCCTCAGCAGGATGGAGCACCCCACCCAGAAGCATGTGTCAGCCATTGAACGCTCCCCCACCACCTAACAGGTAGGTAGCCATCTTCACAGGGATGGGGAATGTGTATCTGGAGGCAGCACAACCACTCCCAACAGGCCCCCTCTCCCACCCCTCAGCAGGATGGAGCACCCCACCCAGAAGCATGTGTCTGAAAGTAAAAACCAAAGTAACACTGCACAGGTAATCAGACAGTGCATGCACCCCACCATCACTCACCAAAAGCATTGAGAGACATGACAACACGAGGCTCTACTTCACACAAAAATAGAAAAGAAAAGCACAGCCATTGACAGGATGCAGACAGCTCAGCGTACGTAACTGTGACAGAAACAGAACTGTGACTCTCAACAAATATGTCCAAGCAAACGGGCCTCTGACATGCATCACCCAGACTTCCCTCTGTAGCGTACATGGGTGCTGATCATGAAGGACCATGGGAAAAACAAACTAGCATGGTCTGCTGTATAAAGAAATACAAGCACAGGACATGTCAACGGTATGCATGTGATGACAATGGCTAGTCCATGCACACAGGTAATGTCTGCCAGGCAGAGTAATCAGCAAAGATGCTGAACATCAACTTGTAGTCATGCCAGTTGTCAGATGACAACCTCACATTGTAATCACCAATACTAGACGTGTGGCATGGTAACCAATCACAGGTCACACCATTGTGAAATGATGAATGTAACTCCACTTCATGGCATGAGGCACATCACTGTGCAGACATACAATGTGTGAAAAAGGCAACTGTGTGTAGCATAACATGTAAATTAGAGACATCAAACACAGCAACCCTGAGGTGTGTAAGGCAATTACCATCTACTTCCTGTCCCACAGGTGACCAACAACTGACTGCAGAGGACGACAACCTCAACCAGCACAGCCAGTCACCAGCTCCCGAACATCTCCCCTCGGATGCAGACTCCCTGGATAATGATGAGGAGGAGGACCAAGCCGGACCATCTGGTGTGGCAGGGCGTAATGTGTCCCAGGACCCCACAGCCCCACCACCCTCAGCAACAACATCAACGCAGAGCCCTGCTGGAACGACCTGTGCCACCACCACCTCCACCACCACTACCACTACCACTGCTGCCTGCAACACTCGCCCTGCTCCAGAGGCCAACCAGACCACAACAACTGCGGAGGTACGGGAGAGTAGGCCGGTGCCCACAGGAGGGAGGCAACAGGGCCGTGACAGCAGGCCAGGTGTGAGGACAAGGCTGACCCAAAGGGAACAAGACCCTGGCACTGAATCACTGGCACACATTGACAGAGTTGTGGGGGCCTATGAACACGCCCAGGGACAGTTGAGGCAGGCTCAGCAGGATGCCCGTGAGCAACAACAGATGCTGCGCTCAATTGACAACCGCATGGGCCAACTCGTGGCCTGCATGGGCCAAATCAGGGACCTCCTGGGCCAGCTAGTGGGGGTCCTCAGGGACAGGCATGCGGCACCGCCAACACCTACAGCTCCCTCCGTTGTGCCGCAGGATGACAGACCCCCATCCTCCCCTGCGGTCAGCGAGCATGGGGACTCATCAGACACCACTGGCCATGCACCTGTGTCCCCCCTGCCAAAAGAGCAAGGGGCCGCCCGAAAAAATCCTTGGGAGCATCCCGTGGCAAAGCACCTGGCAAAAGCCAGTCAAGTAGCCAGCCATGATGGCACCCCTCTTCACCCTGCTGTGTACCCTGCAGACTGTCCCCACCCACAATGCCGTGGGAATGGCAAATGACTGTTGGACTGTGTTACCATACTGATCTTGTGTATACTCTATTGTCTCATCTACCATCACTGACAAATCTGTTATTCACCATTCACAAATCTGTAAATATCCACATCTACATCACATGTATCCACTGTAAATAAACACTAATAACGCACCAATGTAGTTGTCACTGTTCCATGTTCATCACAGTATGTTAACTCACACCCATGATTACAATGTCACAGGAGCAGGGATACTCTGCAGGCAAGTAGAGGCTGAAGGGACCTAGGAAAACACAACAGAACATCAGTTGCTACTCAGGTGGTGGACTAACAACCATCACACAACACAGCACATCAAGGTACGACAATCTGCACATGTCACAAGGAGCAACTGTACCAACATAGACATCAAGTAGCTGTGTCAAAAGATCCCTTTCCATACACATTTGCAGCCAGCACTGACTCTGCAACATGCTGTAGTCACAAAGCTCACATACACATATTCACCAAGCACAACATCATCAGACAACAGCCAGTTTTGACATTGCCACTGACCATCAAGTGAAGTAGTTGTTGATGAGCTGCTGACGCTGTCCGACACCTTCCTCCTCTCCACTATCCTCGTCACTTGACATTTGGGTGTTCGCAGGTGGGGGCTGTGGCTGGTCATCATCATCCTGGATTAAGGGGATCCCCTTCCGCACGGCCAGGTTGTGTAGCATGCAGCATGCTACCACTATCTGACACACCTTGACGGGTGAGTACTGCAGAGCCCCTCCGGTCTTGTCGAGGCATCGAAAACGCGATTTCAGGAGTCCAAATGTTCGCTCAATGACCCGACGTGTCCTCCCATGGGCATTGTTGTAGCGCACTTCAGCTGGTGTCCTGGGATTGCGAAGTGGACTCAGCAACCAAGGTCCGTTGGGATATGCAGAGTCACCTAAGTGTGAAAGACACATACAGATTGAGTGTCTGACATGTGTCCGAGGACAGCATGGCACACAAACAGCACACTACTCGACCCTTTGTACTCACCCACAATCCATGCCCGCTCCGGCGCCAGATTGGCCATCAGCTGTGGTAAAATGCTGTTGCGCATTATGTGTGAATCGTGGGCTGATCCTGGAAACTTTGCACAAACGTGTGAGATGACCATATCTGCCTGGCACACCACCTGCACATTGATGGAATGATAATGTTTCCTATTTCGGTAAATATGCTCCCGTGCTTGGGGTGGAATCAGGGAAACATGTGTGCCATCTATTGCACCAACTACATTAGGAACGTGTCCAAGTGCATAAAATTCGCCCTTCACATCCGCCAACTCCTGCCGCCTGGGGAAATGTATGAATTGGTCCCTGTGTTGCATCATAGCCAACAGGACATCACGTAGCACCATGCTGAATGTTGGTTGGGACATCCCCCCTGCAATGCCCACAGTTTGCTGGAAGGATCCCGTAGCCACGAAATGTAGGAATGCCATCACCTTTGCCGTTGCCGTGAGTGCTGTTGGGTATGTCCTGCGTGGAAGCAGGTGTGGCTCCAATATTGCACAAAGTTCCAGGAGGTTTGTCCGATCCAGACGGAATCGCCTGATGATGTCGGTATCCTCCATGTTAGCCAGCAGGGTGAAGGTACGAAACACATTAGGTCGCCTCCTAGGTGAGATGAAAGGGGACACGTCATAGCAACATAAATTAGGATGTGCACAAATTCATAAAGTCCGTCCTGTCACGGCGCTAACATTGACTGTCATCCCTGAAAGCACACAGTGCAATTCAGTGTTGTCCCAACATGAGACAGATTCATTGTACAACTGTCATGGATTTGCACAGTCAGTAGACACAATACGAACACTGTCTATGTGAATGCCAAGAGTCACATATCGAGCTGAGGTGGACTCAGCCTTGGGTGTACATGACACAGGACATGTGTGAAGCAGAGACACTGCTGGCTTCCACGTTGCTGCTGTACCTGCCACACCTCCTTGGCCAATAATTGCAGGGGACACATCAACAACACAATGTGGATAGATCATTGGGATTGTCTTTGTACTCAGTGCCACTTCGAACACACTCAAATTCAATGACATTCACATCCCAAACCCATACATGTGCCAATGTCATCAGTACACAGGCCATATCTGCTGCTGACTTGAATACAAAGTCGGACAGTGACAGATGATGTCACGCCTGTGCAGAGTATGTGTACCACTGTAACAGGCCACCATTACCCCACTGCCCAATACTCTCTACAAGCACACAGATAGCCAATGTGGCACACATAAACAATAGATGAGGTACGTGATCAGCAGGGCCTGTATGCACCCTTAATCTTCCCCCATTTTGGACATTTACATGCAGCATCAAGGAGGGACTGCCCAAGGACACATGTGCACCACAACACATACCATGGTGATACACATCCAGCTGTTTCAAGACACAACAGTGCCACAACACAAACATACAACACTACATGGACAATGCCAAGCCAGTATGCCAACAAGTCTACGCATGAACAGACTGTATGCATTACATATGGACAACTGGCTCAGACACCTGACACCAGTGGATGTAATTTTACACCACATGTCCCAAAGGACATGCATCCTGACCCTCATTCCACACAGGCTGTCAGGCCCAACACAGCATACAATCAATATCCCACATCTAACAAACATGCTGGCTGTGCATGAGTAGTGGGACACTGGTACCTCACATTGACCAAATGTCGTAGTTGGATGAGTGTCACAGGCACAACAATCAAGGTACATCTCACCTGTCTTGGGTGCCCACTCCATCCTGATACACCAGCAGATGTGATCCACCCACACAGTGCTGGAATAGATGGTGAGCAAGGATGGCTAGCACCCCATAGCATGCACATACACTAGTGTTGGTGGCAACACACTGCACACGTGTGCCACTTGTGCTGACCATCCAACATTGCAGACAATTCCCGCAAATCAGTGCACACACATTGCAACATTGTACAGGCAATACTGGACACCCATAGCCTGTGGACAAATGTCGCATACTATATTCCATACAGTTAGCACAATCCACAACCGTGCATGCAGTCCATCTGCCAACGCAACATTCCTGATGTGAACAATGGACATGCACTGGTGGCAGGTGAGTAGCACCGGAACACAGCACAACACTCAAAAACAATGTTTAGCTAAGCACCATTGTTGAAATGTACATGTCACTGATTCACATACAACAGTCCAAACAACATGAGCACAGACCTGACACTACCACATAGGTCCCTGTGGTAACAGGTGGCAGACATGTAGCAAAGACATCTGCTCTGGCCGTCTACCCAAGTGACAAACAATAATAATGCAACGGATGCCAGGTGTGGTGCTGAAGTACTCGTCATCCTTTAGCAGGTTGAGCCCCCCCTGTACATGTGGACATACACTGCAGGAGTTGCCAGTGTGTACAAAGACATTACATGCGGCATGTAATTGGTCTTAGCAATAACACAACAGGGTGACATCTGTTTCCAATGATGACAGTCATGCTGAATAAATGAATTCATCTGGGTTTTCAGTGTAACACATGGGCTCAGGTGTGAGATAGTGGTCAGCATAGGTGGCAGATACGACATTGTGTGTAAATATTGCTCAACATTATGAAGTACAGTGTTCCATTTGGTGTGAGACGTTACACATTGGCTGACATTTGTGACAGGAGACCATATCAATGTCATCCAGTGCCATGTGCCACTGTACGTGTCCACTGTGCGTAGTACAGTAATGACCATTGATCCACACACAACAAGAACTGTCCGTAGGTGCCTTAAACGTGCTCCATAAACACAATGACGCACAGAGTGTACGATGTGATGCTGCATATTCCCCATAGCGGACGCACATACTGTCCGTGAATTGGGTGGCGGAGCATGCCAACCACCATTTGAACCTTTGTCGATGCCCACCACTGACGCCAGTGTTTCATGTGCTGCACATGACACATTGGTGTTAGTGATGGCCCTCTACATAGCTGCAGATGGCGTTTGTCATGCTCCACCACCCACATCCCGGTCACCCATGTCACTCTATGGCAACCAAACAGCGGTAGCGCCGGCCAGGACCCCACGGTGTGTCACCGCCATGAACCATGCCCTTGCAGCCAATGGGGACCGCTATCGCGGTGGCATGATGCACATTTAAAAATCGCGGTAGGCGTGCTCCGCCCCCAGCGGATGCGGAGATTGGATGCAATTGTAAGATGCACCACCGCGGTAGCGCCGGCCAGGACCCCGCGGTGTGTCACCGCCATGAACCATGCCCTTGCAGCCAATGGGGACCGCTATCGCGGTGGCATGATGCACATTTAAAAATCGCGGTAGGCGTGCTCCGCCCCCGCGGAGGCGGTCATTGGATGCATTTGAAGAAGGCTGACCTGGAACACCAATGGCAGAAGACTATGACCACTGAAACGAGTCCAGGGCCCTATATATGTGTGGAAGGGAGCACCACATTTCCACTGCTCACAGAGCCTGCTGCCTGGGACCCCTCACCTGCTGCTGCCTCCAGGGACTGCTGCCTGAGACCCCTCACCTGTTGCTGCCTCCAGGGACTGCTGCCTGAGACCCCTCACCTGCTGCTGCCTCCAGGGACTGCTGCCTGAGACCCCTCACCTGCTGCTGCCTCCAGGGACTGCTGCCTGAGGCCCCTCACCTGCTGCTGCCTCCAGGGACTGCTGCCTGGGACCCCTCACCGCCCACTGCCGCCGCTGACGTCTCATGTCCACAGTGATGGCTAGGACAGAGAAGATCCATGCCAGTCCATTTACAAGCGAGGAGCTGGATGTCCTGGTGGACGAGGTGCTGACACAGTACCCACGGCTATATGGTGGCCCAAATGTTGTGGTAAGTCTCCAACAGTGGGGGTGTGAGTGCAAGGGGGCACACATGTAGTCGATCAGATGGTGTATGTGCCTGAGAGTGTGGGGTTGTGTCATGCACTGGCTGACATGCTGTTTCCTAGTTGTTAAGGGGGTGTATGCAACCCACACGTTAAATGCATGGACATGAAGGGTGGATGGACATGTGTTGTGTACACATCCATATGGTGTGACAGCTATCTGGTGATGCATGTTTCGGGACAGTTATTGTTCATGTGACTGTTTGTGTGGGTCCTTGTTGTCCATCTCTGTGTGATTCTACCTGGCATGGACTATCCACGCCCAATGTGACAAGGACACATCACTGACTGTACAGAGTGTGATACGTGTGTGGTTGGCAGGAGTGTACATCAATGACCCATGTCTGCCGTGTAGACTGCACATGACTGGCCCTCTGATCAGTCAGTGGTTATGTGAGATCATGTCCCTCAATGCTACAAACATGACACAGTGAGCTATTCACAGAGCAAGGTCGTTTAGGCGTGCGCAGTGGTGGACACAGTGACTCTCACCCCATACACATGTTGCAATGTGACATATGTCTTGCTCTACCTGGTAATAGCCAGTAGATGTGGGCACATTACACATGGCTTTCTGTGCTAGCATCCAGCTTGTATGTGAGATGTGCGGATACAGTGTCCCTCCTCAAACATGCATGCAGATGTTGTGAGATGTTGTAGTGTATCTGCGGGACATATCTGCCGTGTTGGGATGAGTCTGTGTCATGCCACTGTACAGAGAGAGAGGTTTTACCATGAGAGTGTGTCACTGATGTTTTCCCCCTCTTGTCTCCCACACCTGCAGCTCAAGGTACACCAGCGTAGGGCCGTGTGGAGGTCCATTGCAACCAAGGTGCGGGCTCTGGGAGTGTCAAACCGCCGGCTCACCCACTGCCACAAGAGGTGGGACGACATATCACGACTGGCAAAGAACGTTGCCGAGATGACACTGGGGATACTCCCTCGCAGTGGCAGGTTGTCACGACGCAGCTTGACACCACTGATGTGCCGCATCTTGGCTGTGACACAGCCTGAGCTGGACGCACGTTTGAAGGAGTATCAACAGCAAGCTAGGGGTGAGCATTCTGTGAAGGTTGATTTTGTCTGTGAGTGGCTGCATGTGTACCAAGCCTGTACCTGCGCTGGTGTACGTGATGTGGTTAGTGTGATGCAGTGGGTTGTAAGTGGCCCCTGTGCTGGGTGTGGCAGTCACGGATTTTACATACATGCACTTACTGATGTTTTTCCAATCCTGGGCATTTCAATGGCATTGTGGGTGGTGTGCTGCAGGCCTGGTCCATTGGTGTTAGTGTTTGTACGCCCCAACATGCATGATGTTGTGCTGTCTGCCCATCACATGGCTCAGCTATGCCGTGTTTAGATGTTTGTACGCACTGTTTGAGGTAGTGAAGTGTGTCTGCATGGTGAGAATGCACGGGGTGGCCTGCAACATGTAGACTTTGTCATCCTCAGTGTTGCTTTGCTTGAATATGTTTGTCCTGTTGCTGTCACTTTGCTGACCCTACATGTCTCTCTGTTATGCAGCACCTCCCGTGGGCACGGAGGGACAGGGGACGGACACCAGTGGTGGTGAAACAAGCACAACAGCTGCACAGGATCCCAGTGACACAGATGTGACCAGCGCCTCGGAGGGGGATAGGAGTATGCTGGAGGAATCATAGCCCGAGACGCAAAGTTCAACATCATCTGATGACGGCGGTGGTGCAGACATCTTGGAGGACACAGGGAACGGAGAGTCTGCTACATCTTCCAGCACACAGCGTGCAGTGCCCACCCTCCCAGCCACTTCCTCTGTTGCTGCCCGTGTTCGCACCACAAAGAGGGGAAGAGTGTCCTTCATTCCAGGCACCGCTGCCCCTGCCCCTGTGCCCCCTGCTGCCATCAGTGCAGAGTGTGTGGACCTTTTGCGCCAGCTGTGTGTGGGGCAGACAGGGCTCCTCAATGCATTGTTAGACCACGACCGCAAATTGGCACAGGTGTTAGCTTTCATGGAGGGCATACATTCAGACGTGGGTGGGCTGCACCGCACTGTCCAGACAATGTCCTCCACAGTGGCGGCTGCACTTCAACTGGCTCAATCTCGTAGTCCAATTCCAGTCCCTTTGTCCACCCCCATGCCAGTGGCGACGTCTGACGACGGTGACCACGCTTCACACACCTCAACGTCACGATACTGCACACGTAGCACACAGCAGCAGCAGCCCAAGCGGTTAAGGTCACAGACACCTTCCCCTACGAAGAAAAAAACAACCCCAGAACGCAAAGGGAAGAGCCCGTCAGGCGTTGCAAAGGCACATGATTCAAGGAGGAAGAACTCAGGGTCACAAGCCTCAGAGCAATCCCCAGCCACAGACTCTGTGGTCCCAAAAACGTCTCGCAAAGGCATGCAGACACTCTCCATGCCCACTGTGAAGGTGGGGCCTGGCAAGGCTACACATAGTAAGGTATCCAAGGCTATTTCACCAACTACCTCTACTCCCATTCCAAGACCAGTGAAGCAGGGACAGGAGGGCACTGTAGGGGGCACACAGGGTAAAGAGGGGATGGAGGGGCAGAGGCAATGCCAGGCAAAGCGTCCTTCTGGATCCAGCACATCCCCAGAGGGAGGTCCAGCATGTGCACCTGCGGCAGCCTTGGTGATGAGTGTGCCGTTTGTGTCCACACCACTTCCCATTGATACCAAGACAGGCAAGCCATTTAGAATCCCCAAGAAGTGGAAAGGCACCCCTCCACTATCTCCCTCCCACACTGTGTCCCACGTTGGCCTGAGTCCACCTCCACGTGCCACTACACCACCTGGTCCAAGCAGCCCTCCAGCGTCCAAGGCCACTGATAGCTCTTCCTCAGCTGGGCGTCTCACTCCCCAGTCAAGTGGTCCAACTGTGCCCGACACACAGTCAGCTCCCAGTCAGACTGACAGCCAAGTCTGAATGTTGATCAACGTCACAGACCTGTCTCTCCCACACCGGTACCTGTGCTGCCCATCGTGACACACCAGACTGTGTTGCTGACCATGGCAGAGTTTGGTGACACACATTCCCTGTGCAGCTTCTCATTGACTCTGTCAGCACCTTGGACTGGCCACTGGCCTTGCAGTTTGCCCCCTGCCTGTGCAGCTTCTCATTGACTCTGTCAGCACCTTGGACTGGCCACTGGCCTTGCAGTTTGCCCCCTGCCTGTGCAGCTTCTCATGTTCAGGCTCTGCATCTTGTGCCTTGGTCTTGTCTAATATTGTTGCCTATCAGTGCTATTTGTGAATAAAAACAGTTGCTCATGTTGTCAGTTGTGTCATTGTCCTTACTGAATAAAGCTTTTCCTGTATGTCTAACGTTTACTGGGCCACATGCTCTGTGTGCCACTTCAACTGTGCCACTGGCTTGTTTAACTAATTATTTTTTTACAGGGGTGACGGGGACTTCAGTTCTTCATGACTCGGATACTTGTGGGGTCAGTGATGTTGTTTTCGGTGACATACCAGACTCATGTTCCTTCCTTGTTGCTGTTGGCTATGTTTTACTGAATCCTGGTATGTGGGCACTGCAAACACATAGAGGGGTCATATACACAGGATTGCAGGCAGGCTGACCAGGCTCAACATGTATGTGCGTTCTTGCTTTCATGTATGCCTAGCAGTGTAGATGTGTAGTCATGTTGTGATGGGCAGTCATCCTAGTCACAACGGTTACTTACAAGGTGTGCATTTGGGTGGTCAAGGGTTGTACGGTGTGTAGGTTGTGGCTTTGTCGTGTGTGTTGATGTGTGTGTGCGCATGCACTGTCAAATGTCCACATGTGTCACCCAGGAGTGGAGTGCCTGTTTGTGTTGTTGTTCTGGACTGTGGTTGTGTGGACATGTGTGAGTTGTATGTTGTGCAGTGTGTTTGTGTGTCCTTGCACTTGTGGCTGGCTTCTGCTTGTTTCTTTTCCCCATTGTGTGTATGCTGTGTGTGTGACTGGCAAGTCAGGGATTTGTTTTGTTGAACAGCCATGTGTCTTGTATCAGTTTGTACTCACTGTGCATGCATGCCCAGCCAGACTGACATTGTGGGTGTGCTGTTCTCATGCCTTGTTGTCACATGGTGGTTTTTTGACTCCAGTGTGGCATATGGGGTGCGGTGTGCTACCATCCCCTATCTGTGCTGCAGATAGTTTGTCATTGTGAGTCAGCATTCCCTCTATTCCTTTGTGGGACACTAACGCCATGTCCACTGATGGTGTGCACCCAACTTCAGTAGGATGTCAGCTGTCCCCTTGTGTTGCCTGTGTGTGTGCCTCTCCATCACTTATTTTGTGACAGTGTGCTTTGTGGTGCCTTTATTTGTGGTAGGGCACTATCCCACTAATGACTTTTCCCACATTGGTTACCTGTAGTGTTGTTGTACTTTTCAGCATGCATGGTTTCTCATGTGCAGTTGATCTGTGTGTGCTGCCCAGTCCTCTGGTAAGTTTGTTTCAACTTATGTGTGGCAGACTTGTGCATCTGTGTGTGTTGTGTTTGGTGTATGTGTGTGCTGGGCTACTGCTTGACTTCCTTGGTGTGATGTTGTCAGTGTGCTGTTTTCATTATTGATGTGTGTGTTAATGTCGTGTGACTCATGGCTGTGTGGGTCTGTTGTGTGTTTGTGTGCACACACTGCTTGTTGTGCATTCAGTGCTGTGGGTGTATGTTGCCTTGTGCTGTCCTAGTGTACATCCCCTGATGTACTGCTGTGTTTGCTATGTGCTTTGTGGTGTTGTGCATCTGTTGTGTGTTTGATGTGTCTGTGTTGTTCTGTGATGGTGCACTTCTTGTCTGTGTTGTGGTATGTAGCCTATGCATTTTCCTGACTGATGAGGTGGTGCACTCCTGTTGTGTGTGTTCTCCCATTGCCTTCCCCCAGTTTGGCTGCACAGGTGATGTGTGTTATTTTTGTGGTTCTGTATGTGTTTCTGTTTTGAATTGTGTTTGCCATTTTTGTTTTGGTGCAGACATTGGTACTGGCATCCCTGTGTGTGTGTGATGTTTGTGGATGCCCCCAGGGGGTTTGATTGTTTGTCTGTCTCTTGACTGGACATTATGTAGGCCCTTCTGTGTGTCTGGCATTGGGGTTGTGTGCTGCAGATATGAGGGGGTATGTTTGGGGACTCCTACTTGTGTTTGACAGTCATTGAGTGTGCCAATGTGCCCTGTGTGTTGTGGTGCTGGCATACTCATGTGTACTTGCTGTTCACTGTTTGACTTGAGGTCCTTCCTTTCATCCCTGTCCCTATACATGGGTTACCTTGCTGTCTCCCTGAGTTGTTGCACTGAGGTGACTGTTGTTTGACTTCACTCACTGTGCCAGCCATGTGCTTGGATGGGGTGTGGATGTTGTTCTAGGTTCCTTGTCCTGCATGTGTATGTTCACCTGGTTGTTGGTTGTCTCCTTGCCCTCCCATTTGTGTGCACATCATTTTTGCTTTCCTCTATGTTGTGCTCCATTGCTGGTGGCATGTAGTCTGTGTATGTGGCTGTGTGTCGGTGTGGGGTATGTCTGTGTGAGTTGGCAGGGTGTGTGTCCAGTAGTCTGTATGTTCCTTGTGTGTGTGGATGTTAATTTTGTGCTTGTATTCAGCTTTCTTGCCATGTATGTGGTGTTGTGGTGTATGTGTTGCCCTGGGCCTGTGCTTCTGTGCTGTGTGTTAATCTACACCCAATGCTGGTGTGTCTGTCTCCCTAGGTGTTAGTTGTGTGCTGCTGGGTGTGGATTTAGCTCGCTTGGTGTTGGACATGGGGGTGCACAGGGGGGGGGTATTGGCATGTTTCTTGCTGTGTGCGGCGGAGCAGTGGGTGGTGGGTGGTGGTGTTGCCCTGTGGTCTTTCTGGCCTGACCGTTGTTGTACATGCATTCTGCTTTGTGCGATAGATTTCCCGCATACTCACCGCTGCGGTGTCGTCAGCAACACATTACATTATGATCGCGGTAGATTGGTGGGCTTGATGCAGGGTGTGAATTGGTGCCAGATGAGACATGTGTGGGTACACTGATGGATGTGTTCCTGTCCACACCAGTGTGTCTGGTGTGGCCAGGTGCCCTGTTTCAGCCCGTGGAATTTGTGTTCTGTTTTGTGTTGTATTGTGTTTTTTTACGTACCTGCGGCGGCGTCCGCGGCGGTCGATGTTTACCTGGTGATGTATCACGTACAGCACCGGGAGGACGTGTAGTGCTGGATCCATGGCGTTCGGCTCCGGGTGGAGGGCTCCAGAAGTCTCGTTTCACGCTCCGCTGTCGAGATTCCGCCGTGTCTGGAAGGGCGGTTTCTCGACTGGTTGTTTGGCGCATCCTAATTTGTTGAGTGGACGGGACGTCATTCCGCACGGCGGTGAGTCTCCATTGGCTACCACCGGTGCGGTGGCGAGCGCAATTTCATGGCGGTCGGCGTTGCACCGCGGAGGTCGGGAAATGGGGCATATTTGCCCATCATAATATGGCGGCCGTGAGGACCGCTGCTGGCGGGCGGTAAAAGGCATTTTTCCGCACCGCCAGCACCGCAGTACTGACACCGACCGCCATCGTTATCGACCCCTTAGTTATCTTTTAAATTAGATATATGTAAATAAAAATATGTATATTAATATATATGTTTGTTTTAATTTTTTTAAATAGTGATAACTATTATATTTTTCAAAATAATTATTTTTATTTTCATTATATTAGTATTAATATTCAATTTAATTAATGTTTATTATTTAAACATATATATTTAAAAATCTGATAATTTAGACAACTATATTAGAGAAAACAACATTTTTTTATATTTTTGTCATTTTAATTATAAGTATAGGAGTCGATATTTTTAAATTCGATATTTTTGTCTCTATATTCTTGTATGTAGATGTTTTTTGACTCAATATTTTGTCAGTGAACCGCTACCATTCATTTACTTTGCCATCAGATATTTTGAGTGTTTATCATGATCATCCATAAATGAGTGTTTTCTTAGCATGTTGATCACGGTACTGACATTTAAAATGAAATTTTCAAAACAATGTGGTATACTGACACCATATTATGATGCTGATGCAGTTTTATACTGCACTATGCTTTGATAAGTAACCATAGTCTGAATCAATGCTAAATCAATGCTAAACCTACTTCATATTAAGAGCATATTTTTAACAGCATTCATGGAATGGTTTCATACTGCACTCTGCTCTTACAAAACAAAATAAGCTGAACGTTCCTTTTAGATGGCTGTAATCATAGTTCATAAGAAGGGCATTTCAGTCAACAAGAATCCGAGGTCACGAAGTTGAGTGTACCTCATATGTTCAAAAATATTTGGCTACCAGCAACTCAATTACTGACAAAGGTACATCTGGAAAAGCATTCACGCTAAGGGGAAAGTTGTGGCCAGCATAACCAGGTTTCTGGATCACCTCAAAAGCATTAGTAGATGTATAAAAATGTGGAAATGTGAAAAGATGAATAAGGCATAATTCGTCAATGAATGTTCCCGAATTTGAACTGTGCTGAAAATATTGGGGCTGGGACACAGGTGTTGGCAAATCCAGTGCCTAGGGTGATTTATGGCAAATAGCAGCTTTTGCTTCAATTTGGCATTTATATTCCTGCCATCGTACAACTTGCATTAGAATGTAATATTAATCAGAATGTGTTTGTGCACAAATTAACTTTTTAGAACTGTCACATGCTGTTTATATGTTGTTTTGCAAACAGATTAATGTTTAATAAATAAAAGATTGATGACATTTATTTTGCAAGATGTTAATCCTGCTAATTGAGGCACTTATGGGCTGATTAGAATGGCAGGCAGACTTACCTCCGCCCGCCACCCTATTGGAAACCGGACCCCCCGACAGGCTGTCGGCGGTCCCGACAGAGGCATTACGATGCGACCGCCACCGCAGCGGTTGCAATGCCTATCCTTTGCATTGTGGCGGGTGCTGCTGGCTGCAATGTGGCAATGTGGCAGGCACCATGTGGTGCCTGTCACAAGGTGCAGAGACATGTAGGGGGGCACCTTAGGTGCCCCCTAAAACCCACAGCTTACGGCCAGGGGGAAGGGAGGCCCGCTACGGACCCCCAAAGTCCCTTTCTGCCTGCCTTTTCATGGTGGGTTACCCACCATGAAAAGGCAGGCAGAAAGGGATATCATAATACCTATGGCAGTGCCTGGTAGGCATCGCCACCATTGTAAGGATATGATTCCCCTCCAACGCACCGGCAGCTCAGGAGTCCGTCGGGTGAGTGGCGGTCGGTCTTTCCAACTGCCAACTATCCGCTCGCTATGGTAATATGGCAGGCGGATAACATGAATGAATGAATGAATGAATGAAGATATTTATAGAGCGCATAGCTACTCATTGAGAGTGTCCCGGTGCTAAACAGGTCTCCCCATCAACCCAATTGGTGCCCTCCGCAGCAGGAAATCATGATTACAATTGCTACTAGAGAATGGCGGATCAATGACAGAATAACCAAGTTTTAAGCACTTTTCTAAAAGTGGTTAGCTCGGTCACTTTTCTCAAAGACATAGGAAGCGAGTTCCATGCCTGTGCTCCCAGGAGCCTGAAGGACCTGCCGCCCGACCGGGCACTGTATATTCTGGGAACGGAAGCTAGGCTCAAATAGGATGATCTCAAGGTTCTTGGTGGCACGTGTTGTGTTACTCTCCTTCTGAGGTAGCCCGCGCCAGTCCAATGAAGGGCCTTGAAGAATAGCACCAAAGCTTTAAACGTAATCCTCTTTTTCACTGGAAGCCAGTGTAGAGCCTTGAGGTGCGGGGATATGTGGGCCCTAGGCTTAAGCATAAGAATCGCTCTGGCGGCTGCGTTTTGGGCCACCTGCAGACGCCTCAACAGGCATTCAGAAAGAGCCAGATACAGGACATTCACATAGTTCAGTCTAGAAGTGACAAGTGCTTGGACCACGGTCTTCCTACAATCAAGTGGTAAGAGTGGAAGAAATTTCCTCAGCATACGCAAGAGCCCGAAGCAAGTGCCTACAACTGACTGGACTTGGGCTCTCATTGAAAAAGTATCGTCTATTATGATGCCCAGATTTTTTACCATCTGTTGTGCAGAGAGAGGAGGTGACATATCTTCAGGCCACCAGCATCTCCAATTGTCTGGGGTGGGGAGCCAAAAAAGATAATTTCCGACTTCTCAGGATTACACTTCAGTTGGGTAGTACTCAGCCACTTAAACACCTTCATGAGGCAGATTCTAATTTTCTCATCTTCGAAGTCTGCACCCCTGTCGCAGGTAAAGAGGAGCTGGGTGTCGTTGGCGTATGAAATAATTTTAGCACCGTATGCTTCGGCTAGTGACGCAAGCGGAGACATATATAGGTTGAACAGAGTAGGGCTTAATATAGAGCCCTGCAGCACTCCGACTTTCAGACTGGGGATTGCAGCCGCAAAGGGGGGAGTCCATACCTCCTGACCTCTATCCTCCAAGAAGGAAGAGAGCCATTTTAGTGCAGTGCCACCAATTCCGAATTCCTGCATACTGCATACTGTCCAGGAGCCGGTCATGGGGAACAGTATCAAAGGCCTCTGATAGGTCTAATAAGATCAGGAAGGCCTTCCCTCCCAAATCAAGCTTCTCTTTGATATGTTCCGAGACCTTCAGTAAGGCGGATTCAGTGCTATAGTTGACTTTAAAGCCCGACTGGCTGATGTGCAAAAGGTTGTTCCTTTCGGCATAATCCGAAATCACTGTATTCAATCATTTCTCCAAAACCTTGGAGAAGGCTGGCAACAGAGAAATGGGCCTGTAGTTCGCTGACACTTTGGGGTCAACTGAGGGCTTCTTAAGCAGTGGGAGAATTTTGGCCTGTTTCCACAGAGAGGGCATATGGCCAGCGGCTAATGAGGAATTAAGGATCTTGTTAACCACAGGATTCAAAGCTGTGGCCACCGTGGCCAGTAATTTTGCCGGACAGGGGTCGGCGGGGAAACCTGAGTGAACATGATCCCACTGTCATCATAATCGGCCCCTTAGTGTGATTTGCTAGGATACATGGTATAATTACATCTCTACAAAGACCCTCATGAACTCCCTGGCTTTATATGTGGGGATACTGGGGACTGGCTCTCTGATTCCATCTGGCACTCCCAAACCTAAACTTAACTTGGTGTTTATAAGTTATTTCACTGGGAATTAGGAATAACACAGAAGTCTATCCCCCTTGAGGGGTAAATATGCGCACCAATCAGGCATCTGCTTCAAGCAGGTGGTAAATCGGTGCGCGCCTATTTTGAGGGCCATAGTGTACAGGTCAGGGGTCCACAAAATAGGGTAGGAAAGATCTGGGGGTAGCATTTGCTCCTCCCTCCATTGTGCAGGAGAAGTGTCGGCGGAAACTCTAGTTACAGCAGATGCCTGGCCTGCAGACTCTGCAGCACAGGATTTGGCTCCAGGTTTGGTATTTCCAGGCCCAGGATTATCAAGACTGGTAAATTTGACCAGTAATCCCAGCCCCAGAAATGGTGGGCTTACTAGAATTGTCAGGTGTGGGAGCGGGGCGTTGGTGTGGCAGCCCACACCACCAAAGTCGTAATCAGGCCCCTAGTCGGGTGATGATGGGAGTTTGTGGTACAGTTGACATTTCAAACAATAATTTGTCTCAAGAATCATGTCCTGTGCATCCTATGGGTTAGTAAATAAAACTTTTTTTCTATCGGGGTGCTCTGAATATTGAACCATTACTTATTAGTGCTTGTATTTATTAAAGGAAACCCACATATAACACCTGCAAGAGAAGCATATTCAAATTATTTGTAAGCCTAGAGGGCACTATTTGACATGCTGGACTGCGAGAATGATTTAACTAAAAAGTATTTGCAGTACTGTTAATTATCATTCTTGATGGCAGTAACATATTCAAGAACCTATTTCCCTAATTTTCTTTTTAGGCTTCCATACAGCTGTAGAAAAAACCCTATATCAACGTGTACTGCATTTGATGCCAGTTTTAAATTTTATATTTTTGCATCCTATTTATTTCATAAAAAGTGAGCGTTGTCCTAAGGATATATTTGCCACGAATTGCACTGGAAGCATATGTAAAATAATTTTAGTTTCTATGGTTGCCACTTAGTTATTCTGAAAGTAGCAGTAAAGTATTCTTCAAATGATATGCCACTAGAGTGAGAGTTTCCTAAGGGTTATCCATGGAGTCTCTTTAATAAAGGCTTTAATAGTGTCTTTCAAATCTTTATCTACGCATAAAATATTGCCTTTTATGTGAGTCATTTTCAATGATTGACACCGAGTGCTATATGTATGATACATCTGAAAATGTTCACATTAGTTTTATTATTGTTACTCATAAATAATAATAATAAATATTGCATTCCCCTTTTGCTCGTTTTTCTTGACTCTGTCTCAGTACAGTGCAAGGAAAAAACTCTTATGGAAAACTCCTTGTAGCACTCACTCAAGTAGCAGTCCCTACTATCCCTCAGCATTCCTATTAAAAAATATTCAACACTCTCCTTAAAATATAATCAAATGTGTTTGGGATCCAATTAGTCTGATATACTTCTTCAACGTTACATGCAATTTCTATTCTTGACTTGAAGAATTTTCTCCAGGGTAGGTCACATTAGCTTCTTGATTCCCTCCTATGAGTAGCACTTGCTGGTGAACATGGAGATAGGGGTCTTATGCACTTCAGCAGATTGGCGGTGGTGGGTGCCCTGGAAGTCAGCACTGCAGACTCTTGTTGTTGCACAATCACTCTGTAAGTGGCAAAAGTCCTGGGTACCTGGGTTGTGCAGGCATGATGAGTTGTATGGCATGGAGAACCTTGGGGAAGCTGCTATCTGGAAGACCTCCATGGGTGGACAGCAGTAAAGGTCCAGACCCCTAGTTCCGAGTTCCTGCTTAAGGGGTAAAAGCAGCAGTGATGATGTATAAAGCAGGAAATTATCCTCATCAAAACAGGTCAATAGGGTCTGGGTACTTTCCCTGTTGTGGTGGCTGGAGAATTCCATTGGGGACCCATGCTGAAAACTTCAAAGGAACTGGTCCAGTGAGGTCAGAAATATAGCAAAATACTTGTGCTGCTCATACAGTGGCATTTCATGATCTGCCAAAGGTACTCTGGATCTTGGGCAACCTTCAGCAACAAGGAAATCTCAAGCCGCACCATTGGAATCCTCCTCGGAAGCATATGTCAGGTTGGGCCCCTAATGGACTTAGATACAAACCTACTGTCTTTCTTTCAAATTACCCCTTTTTAGAGCTGAGAAACCTTGCTCAGGCTCCTTCTAAAAGCGGGTATGGAAGAAGATTAAACTAATTGCCCTTGGAGCCTCTGTGCCCTCTGCAGAGAGGTCCCTGGAACACCAAGGTCAATAGCAGCTCCCCACCTCATGATCAAAGACGCATGTGCAGAGCGGGAGATAGTGGTTTTAGCCACCCACCACCAGGAAGTAGAATGGCTGGTGGCAGGGTGTTAGCGAGGCCATGCAGCCCTGAGCCTGCCACTTTATTCAAATAAAGAAGGATGCACCAGTGCCGCAAGAGGTTGAGGCACTCACACTGAGAGGATTACCAACTGCATTGGCAGCTTCAAAAAGAAAACCCATAAGACTCAAAAAGAAAAAAAATGATTTGATCGCTACCTCAAACCAAAGTTTTCATTCCCATAATTCACTGTGCAGGGAGCAAATTTAGCACAAACATAAATGGGAGTTCCCAAAGGTCTGGTGCACCTGCACAATGTGACGATTTATTTTGGGCAAGGGCGCGGTGCACCTGCACAATGTGACAATTGATTTTGGTAGGCCACTTAGAGCAGCAGCATGTCCCCATAATCCCCCAGAAGCAGAGGGAAATCCGAAATGTCCCAGGAGGGAGACGTGTTCGCCAATGAAGGGCAGGACACCCACAGGATCAAGTCTCTGGCACTGAGTTGAATGATTTTGTGGCAGCTGTTAGGGGTGGTTGCTAGCCAGCCTGTATCAAGTGAAAGAATGTGGATGTTAAAAGCTGTAGGCCTCATTTTATTATAGATGATGAGCTTATGTCAAAACTAATAGTCTTACATTGAATATGATGAAAAGCAAATATTATGAATGTCAGGTTAATGCCAGTAAGCTTCTAGTTATAGAAGCATAATGTACTGGCAAAGGCTCTAGGCTTATGTTTTAAATTCTAAGTATCTCTGTCAAAGCCAGTAGTCATACTGTCTTAAGATTGAATAACCTTTTTTTATATTTCTGCTATAGACAGATATAGGGATATTGCTGTTTTAAAGGCTAGACCTTGGGGGCGTGGCCAAGATGGCAGAGTCAGCGGACGCATCTCGCTCCAGCTCCGTTCCAGCTGGGCCTGTAGCATCACCAGCGCACCCCCCAACGCTTCGATACTTCGCTGGTGGTGGGGGGCCTTTGCAGCGATCCCGGTGCGGCATTGGAGGTGACCCGTTAGCCTGCCGGAGTGGGCAGTAACGCTCGCTGGACCCCTCGGCTCCGTGTGGAACTGCGTAGAGAGGAGTGTAGCAGGCCCCGGGACCTGGCCAGACCTCTGCATGGCCCACTGCTGCTTTCGCAGAGGAGACTGGGAGTAGGGGGCGTACTCGGAGTATCCATCGTCGCCATAGGAAGAGCCCCCCTGACTCACCGCAGTGAGGAGCTCCGCTTCCCGGCCCTTGTCATTACTTGAAGGCCTGGCGATTCGGTCGGACCTTGCCTGGCCCCTCGCCTTTTGCCAGACCTGCTACTCGGGCGAGACTGTGCTGCCCGTGATCCTTGGTGTTCCCGGGGGCCCTGCGATCTGCTGAGCACAGAGACCGGCTGCGGCGGCACAGATTCAGGACAGACAGGGCTATCTGACGCACCTGGGGAACTGCAAGGCCCCGCCTATGCATGAGGCACGCGGCCCCGGGGCTAGAGCGGACCGCACAGCAGAGGATTTTCCCCTAGAAGTGAGCCGGACGAGACCGTGCGTGCCTAGCCGGAAGCACCTGTACCCCCGGGGACAACTGTCACGGCCCGCGGGGGTGAGTGTTGCTGGCTCCCCCTCACAGGGCCTGCGGTGGGGAAACCTTGGTGGAATTGGTGAGGTCCTGAGGTGGAGGGCCGCGCCCTGGGACACATCCCTCACAATAGCTGACTAAGGGGAACACATGCCGGCTTGGGGGGCCCAGCCTCAGGTGAGTAGCACACCCATATTGGCGCTTCCACGTGGTGAATGAGACGCATACCCGGATCACTTGCAACGACGGGGCGCGTGGGGCTGAGCCGGCTCGACAGTGATGTGAGGCGGTCAACGTATTGCGGAGTCACTTTGTAACATCAGTGCACGTTGGCCCTGGGCTGGGGTCCCCCTTCCGGCCCATGGGCCCTCTGAACGATTCTTGCAAGGGAGGAACTGTGCCCTCTGGGCTGCGCCTTGTACCGGCATAGATTTGAGCGAGGCCTTGAGTGACTGGCAGTGAGAACTACCCTGGCAGTGTGGGGTTTTGGAGGGACATCGACTTCCTGCGTGAGATCACTCAGGGGCCTGGCAGGGCCCACGCACACCCTACGATTTGACGCCACTGCTTAGCATGCGAGGGGCAATGCCAAGACATACCTATGGCGGCGGCAAAAAGTAAAAAGGATCGCTCGGTGCGGGACCGTCTCATGAAGTCTGCCGGGGACTCACAGAACATCGGCCCAGCTGCTGGAGGAGAGGGCTCGGAAGGGGCGGTCACACAGGAATTTCTGGAGTCCCTATTTGCCTCTCAGCGCGAAGATATCATGACCATTAAGACAGACCTGCAGGCCGACCTCCGGGAAGTCAGAAGAGACGTGGATGCAGTGGGCGAGAGAGTTGCTGCCTTGGAGGACTCGACAACAGTCAGGGACGAGGAAATTGCCGCTCTCCAGCAAGAAATTATACGGCTACAAGACCAGCACCTAGATCTCCAAGCACTCTCGGAGGACTTGGAGAACAGGTCTAGACGGAATAATGTTTGTGTTCGTGCGGTCCCTACAGGAGCAGAAGGGGGGGGGCCTAGAGGGGTACGTTCAGGCACTCTTCCGTACAATCCTGAATACCTCAAAGGAGTCCACAGTCAAAGTTGATCGATGTCACCGAGTGGGCCCCCCCTTGGCAACCTAATCGCCCCCCAGCAGATGTCCTTGTATGTGTACATGACTTTAAGGTGAATGAAGAGATTCTCAAGGCGGCCCGTCCTGTCAACCCCTACACTTCAGAGATCATTCGCCACAACTCTTCCAGGACCTGGCGCCTAGCACCCTCCAAAAGCAGAGAGACTTTCGACCAGTGACTAACCGCCTTAGATCGGAGGGAATAACTTACTCCTGGGGCCACCCGTTTCGCCTCATCTTTCGCTACGAAAGGAAGATTCATCAACTTTGCTCATTGACCGAGGCTTGTAAGCTGCTGAACTTGGACATTGACAACCTGCCCTCCCAGCCTGCGGCCTCGGGGTCGGGGCCCCCATGATGCCTAGGCGCGGCCCCCGGGCTGGCTTGAGGCTGGATCGCCTTCGCCCTGACCCCGCCACGATGGACGAAGAACGCTCTGCTGTACAACGGACTCTCGCTGGAGCGGAGGTGGGATCCCTGGACACTAACGATTGAGGTATTGTGTGGCTGAGTCTGGGTTTCTCACGAATGGCACTGGCGGGAACGGGGGAGCTTTTTCCTACAGATTGGAACAGTCCCTTGCTCTTTGGGCAGCCCCTATTATTGCTGGCCCCCCTCTTGGGATGGACGTGATGTACTATTTTACACAGTTCGATTATTGTTTTTGGTTGGCTTGTTTTGTTATAGGGTAGGGTGGGTCCCCTCTCCGGCGCTCTCTCTAATAGAGGTCCTTCAGGGCTGGGTTGTTATGACACTCCTCATTGTTTCACATCTCCCACGGTCTGTCCGATCCCCATGGTCTCTTAGCTTAAGATACACAGATCTCTCGCCTCTTTAAGGTAAATGGAGATTAAAATAGTCAGTTTTAATGTCCGAGGCCTTAATAATCCTACCAAGCGAAAGGCAATTTTTTCCCTTCTCGAACATTCTGATGGGGGCATATGTTTACTTCAAGAAACCCATTTGCTCTCTAAGGACATACACAGGATGCAATCCAAGGAGTTCCCCTTTCAATTCTGGTCTTCGGGGATGGGCAAGAAGGGTGGGGTAGCTATACTGTTTTCCAAGCGCTTTAAGGGCACAATATTGGGCTCAGTGGCAGAGATCAAAGGGCGCCTGTTAGCCGTGAGACTTCGGTCTGGTCCTACTAAGTGCATTGTGGCTTCTATTTATTCCCCAAATGATCATCAAGAAAAGTTTCTGATTGAGGCTATGGCCGAGGTTCTCCACACAACCGATCCCATGGTAGTGGTGGGCGGGGATTTGAACCTAGTGATGGACCCGGGGTTTGATCGCTCTAGTGCTAGGATGGGAGGAGCGGGGGCACTTTCTGCACCAGGGAGGGACTGGAGGGAAGAATGTGGGATTAGGGACGCCTGGCGCTGCCTCCACCCCAACGAAAGAGACTACACGCACTACTCGGCTGCCCATGGATCGTTCGCCCGCTTGGATCATTTTCTTGTCACCCACGCAGTTTGGAAATGCTCCCAGGCCTCATCCATTGAAGCCCATTCTCTCTCAGACCACGCACACATTACCCTGACACTACAGTTGCCGCCCGCAGCTTCCTCTCCTTCGCATTGGCGCTTAAGGGATTCTTTGCTGTCATCCCCCTCAGTGGTGGAGGACGTAAGACGTACTTTGACGGACTATATAGCACTAAACGATAATGGCTCCACAGCACTGGCCTCAGTCTGGGACGCTCTGAAATTGGTCTCACGGGGGGCTTTAATTGCTAAAGCTGCACATGACAATACGACCCGAAAAGCCAAGCGGGAGGAGATAGAATCCAAAGTTAAGGAACTTGAGGCAATTCACAAACGCATGGGAGCTCCCCGTGTCTGGCGCCAACTAGAAAAGGAATGTCTTCAGCTGAGACCCCTTCATTTAGATAGAGCTGAGCATGCGGTGCTTCGCCTGAAGCATAAGTTCTTTGTGGGTACGAACAAAGGGGGTCGCATGCTTGCACACTGCCTACGCAGTAAGCAACATGCATAGGCGGTGAAATCAGTGCGCGGCGCCCAGGGATCTGAGATCAGGTATAGCGGATGCTTTCCGGGTCTTTTATTCGGATATCTACTCTGCTGAGTCCCTTCCTCTATCCGACCCCCATGACTATGTGAATGGGGTAGCGATCACCCCTCTTCCGTCTAATGAGGCCGAGGGTTTGGAAGCACCTATACGATTAGAAGAGGTGATTTCCGCTGTCGCCCGCCTGAAACCCTTGAGGGCGCCGGGCCCTGACGGATTTAGCGCGCTTTTCTACAAGACTTTTTGCATTGAGCTAGCCCCCCTGCTCACCCGGCTGTTCAATTTGTTCGCAGAAAATGGCACCCTTACGGCCTCGATGCTGCAAGCTTCGATTACAACTATACCTAAGCCCGGGAAGGACCTCTTGTCTTGTAGCTCGTACCGCCCGATTTCACTATTAAACGTTGATGCCAAACTTTTCTCTAGTATTTTGGCTCATAGACTGAATCCTTTGATGCCCGGGTTGGTTGATCCGGACTAGGCGGGGTTAATTCCGAGCTGACAATGCGGGGATAATACAAAGAGGATCTGTCATCTTATCGATAAAGTGCAGTGCTCCAAGGAAGAGGCGCTGCTGTTGTCGATCGATGCTGAAAAGGCTTTCGACCAGGTTCATTGGCCGTACATGTTTGCCACATTAGAACGTTTTGGCCTGGGCACTCGGTTTCGTAGATGGATAGCGAGTATATATAGCACTCCAAGTGCAGCGGTGAAGGTAAATGGGGTATGATCGGATGGTTTCGCAGTGGGGAGAGGGACTAGGCAGGGCTGCCCCCTCTCCTCTTTGCTCTACGCTCTTTATATGGAGCCCTTGGCTCAAAGACTTTGAGATAACCCCAACGCGCAGGGCATTCCATTCGGAGCTGATCGACACCTCGTCAGTCTATACGCCGACGATGTTATTTTCTCTTTGGCACATCCATTGACCTCCATGCCGGCTGTTGTAGCGGATCTGAGGGCCTTTGGTCAAGTTTCTGGATTCAAAATGAATCTGCAGAAATTGCAAGTTCTAAATCTGACTGCTGCTCAGTCAACAGTGGATACCCTACGGGCGCTGTTCGATTTCGATTGGGTAGCGGACGGCATTTCCTACTTGGGGCTGGTCCTGCACAAGAGCCTCAGTAAAACATCGGAGGCAAATTACTCCACCTTACTTTCTTGCATCCGCAAGGATCAATCCCAATGGCAGCGTCTGCCCCTTTCGTGGCTTGGCAGGTTAGCCGCTGTCAAGATGAATGTCCTACCGTGAGCACTCTATATTTTTCAAACTCTTCCCCTGCAGCCGCCCCCTGGCATGCTCCCCTGCATTCAAAAAGAGATAGAGCGCTTTGGTTGGGTCCCGATTTCTCCTAGGTTGCAGAAGACCCAGTTACAACGCTCCAAACGGGAGGGCAGTATCGCACTACCGAACATTATTCGCTACTTTCAGGCTTCTCTACTGGGTTACCTGGTGGAATGGAACCGTCCAATGACGGAGAAACACTGGGTGTTTATGGATCAGAAAGTTGCTGGGGGTCATGTGTGGAGGGGAGGCCTGGCTACCCCGGGCCTCCCGCTCATGGGGGCTGTACTCGTCACCGGTCACGCGCCCTACCATGCAAGCCTGGGACAGGGTATCTTCGTCAGCGGCTCTCACAACGTTTCCCTCACCCATGTCACCTCTCTTCTCAAACCCTGATTTTCCTCCAGGTATGGTAAAGGGGGTGGGCACGTGCTGGGTTTCGGGTGGTTGTAAGTGGATGGGCCCCTTGTTTGATCTCGAAGGCCACATCCCTTTTGATCAACTGGCTCCCAATTATAACCTCTCTCCCTCGGACCGCTTTCTCCATGTACAAATGCTGCACTGGGTGTCGGGCTCTCAAATACGCCCATTGGCGAGTAGGCCCATGCTCCCATTCTAAAAATGGCTCCTTCTGAAAAAAGGACGACCACAAACTCATCTCGGAAATATACACGTTTCTCTCTCAGGGTACTAGTAGGGATCGGACTGCAGGGCAGAAATGATGGGAGGCGGAAATCAGACGCACACTATCGGACAAGGAATGGGAGGATGTTTTTTATAGGACTCACCACACCGCACACTCCATGGGCCACACAGAAACATCATACAAAATTGTATCGTATTGGTATTACACACCTGCCCGCATGGCCAAATGGAACTCTCAGTGCAATGGTCTCTGTTGGCGGGGGTGTGGGAGCCCTGGTACCCTCCTTCACTCGCTGTGGAACTGTCCGAAACTCACCAGATATTGGGAAAGAATCCTCAACGAGATAGACAGGGCCTTTGACACCACTATCCCCAGGCTCCCTGCATATACCATATTAGGAGTGCCCAACGCCTTGACCTTTCCCTAGAGTTCTCTAAAGGGTAGGCAAATTGCCTTGGCACAAAATGCTGCTCATCGAGTGATCTGAGGGGCTGGAAAACAGATACAGTACAGGACCATACACAATGGCTTCACCAGCTGTGGTCTCTTGTAGGGATGGAAAGGTTATCCATGGCTACCCTAGGGGACAAATCTGACTACGCAAAGATATGGGCCCCCTTTATCTCCATCCTTTCAATGGAGTTCTGGGAGTTGAAGTGTCCTGCTTATCTACGTATTTTGAAACTGATACTGGATTAAAAGACGGTGGGCAGGGTCAGACGGCCCCTAATGGGCTGCCGTTGCTAACATGGCCCCTAGGTCGGGCCACACACAGCCCATGCTTGTATTACGCGGTCCTTCCGGAGAGGGTTTGGGAGGGTGGGTGGGGTGGGGGTGGGTTTGTTGGACCTTCTAGATTGGACCCTTAAATGTTCTGTTTCTGTTATGTTTAGTTGTTTGTTCTAGAAAAGGCAGACTTAGCAGCACTGGTCCGGCTGTAAAGGCGTTAAATCATTTTTCAAAGGCATAAATATGCGTTACACTCAGCAGGTCTCCTTCATTGTTAATTTAAGTGCAACTGTGGCAGTCTTTTGCTTTCTCTCTCTTTATTGACGCGGCCGGCCCAGGTTGGGTTGTAGGCGGCTTGCTGTGTACTTAACATCTTTTGATTTGCTGTACTCCACTGATTCTCTTTCACCCTACTGACCTTTATGTAGCCGGCCCGTTGGGTTGTAGGCAAAGATGCACTGTAATGTTCAACCATGTGTTCTGCTAATAAAACTGATTTAATTCTAAAGGCTAAGCCTCGCTGGTGCACAAATTGTACCTAGAATATAATGGAAACTAACAAGGGAGATAGTTGCACACACTGTTGTATCTTTTGGGAATGTGATTTCGGTCCCAATTATTCTCTTGGGCCCAATTAAAAGGGGTTTTTAATCCCACCTGCCATCTTGTAAATATTTAAATGTTAAATGTGGTATTTAATTGGACATTCATTGAAAAACCTTTCTGTTTTTTTTTAAAAGGTCACTGACTGCACAATAGACTATTGAGAGTTATTTTGTGAGTTACTGTGTTTTGAGTTTCTAGGCCATAGCATCTCCATGAGACAGCCTTGGGCTGCTTCACTACCCTGACAGTCAAGTTCTGGTTCACTGATTGAGTGTCCATGTTACAGAGGCCCAAGACACCTGAAGTAAAAGACCTCCATAGACCTCCATTGACACAATTGTGGTCAGTGACTGGGGGTGGGGTGGGAAAGAAAATAGGTCTTGTCACCAAATAAAAGTGACTCCCATTAGTGAATCAGATAGCTGAACAGTGTCCCCCATTTGCAAATCAGGGACGTTTAGAATGTATATTGGCATCCTGTTTGGGTGTTTTGCATGAAATGGGAGAATGCATTTTGTATGTTTGTTTTGGAAGTAATGGGAGGAGGCTACATCTTGCATGTGGGCTCAGTGATGAAGCAGGGTGAGTAAATTTGCCTACCCTCCATAAGCAACCTCGAAGCTAGCTTACTTCGATTTGGTCCTGAAAAAGGCCCACAGACTTGTGAGGGCTACCAAGGGCTGAAACATGTCGACCTATTAAGACCTACAATCAGGCGTAGTGGGACATTGACACTTCAACTACAGCACCACCAATTCACCATTTTAATCTTGCCCCATCCTGGGCAAATAAAAGTTTCAACTGGGGACAGGAGGCAATTTTAACCTCACTCTTCATAACACACCTTCGCACTTACTTTTCACAACTGTCAAAAAATCAGACGGTCTACCTCCAGGTGGAGGATAAGATCACTTGGAGAGCCCAGCACTCAAGTGATAAAAGATCCAATGATGATACTACTCACTTAACAACAGAGCGGAGAATCAAGATATACTGCACTGTATGCTTAATGTGAATGAGGGTCTTCACCATACAAGAACCCTAGGCGAGACCTAAAAACAGCCCACACACTTACCTGTCAGACCAGTTCTTGTGCTACTTCCTGATTGCAACTAAGGCCGGTTTGACCCTGTCAGTAACTTGTGATTGCCCTATGATGTCCTGTGACATTGTAAAGAAAGATAAGACCGCCATTTCTTCTTTCTTGTGCCCAATGTTAACGATAAGAATACAGATAATGTGTTATATTACTTCAAATTTGACTGCACGTTTATTTTATTGCTTCGTTTTTCGGTCCCTCTAGCACCGCCCCTTGCACTCGTTAAATTCCTTGAGGTTGAGCATACACGCCCTCCCATCGAGTGCCTCACACAAGCACTTGTGTTTTTCACGCTGGGCTCCTCGCGCTTGGTTTCTCTCGAGCACTTCACACGCACACTTGTACTTCACGTGTGCCAGGTCCCACGCTGTGCTCCTCGCACTTGGTTCCTCTCGCGCGCTTCATACGTGCACACCTCACTCACGCCAGGTCTTGCGCTTGACTCCCAGTAAATGCCACAATGCTATATCCTTAAAAATCGCACCTGAATTAAGCGTGTCTACCACACCTTCTTTACCACACCTTCATAGTATTATCGATTCACACGCTGTTGCCATCCACAGTGTCCTTTTTTCACCTTTTCCGCCTTGAATTACATTCTGTCCTCCATCCTCAACTGTTCCTCGTGTGTCCAGGGGTGGGAATACCTATTGTCTGTCCCCTGCCAGACCAACGCTCATCACCATGTAAAGAAAGATAGGACCGCCCTTTCTTCTTTCTTCTTTTATTTTCAGGTTCCCAGCAATACACAGTTGACTCTCCTTCACAGAGCCAGCCTTCTTCTTGCTCTCCCCTCATTAGAATCCCTCCAACCACATTCCACATTCTAATACAGTAAAACTCTACACATCTCCTTTGCAACGCAATTTCAACATTAATACATTAATAAACTAATGCACATTAATGCATAATTGCAACAAGTAAAAAGAACATAAGAATACATGTAAAATGCACTGCATGTAACTACAATATACTCATAATGTGTGAAACAAGCAAAGAACTTGAACGAAGACTAGAACAGTGATGATAGAACCATATCATAGCAAAATACTATATATGGCAAGAGTCACAGACCACCACTGACCACATCTTACATACATTTCCGAAACTCCACGTAGTCCCATCACACAGAACCACTACATTGCGTTTCACTTCTCTCACTCTCTGTGGTTTGGTAAATCTACTCTCTCCTTTACACACAATTCCACCCTTCCTTATTACCACCCAATCTCCTTCTCTTAACCATTGTCTCTTCACCCTTTGTGTATAATCATAGTACTTCTTAGTTTTCTCCTGAAGACCTGAAACTCTTTCCTTGATAATTTTGCGATCAATCCATACATCACTAGTGTCACTCAACCACACAGGACACTCTTTCCTCCCTGGCTCTCTTCCCTTCAAGGAAACAAAAGGTGATATCCCAGTCACTGAATGTGGCGTTGTCCTATGTGCCCACACCATCTTCCTTAATTCTTTTTTCCACGGAAGTCGGTTAACTAATGAATGTTGAATATTCTCCATAACCATCCTGTTAACCCTTTCCACCAATCCATTGGCTTGCGGCCTGAATAAAGCCACCTTTTCATGAATAATGCCCATCCGGGAAAGATAACTGGTCATTTCTCGGGAAACTAATTGGACCCCGTTATCTGATACCAAGGTCTTAGGAATCCCTTCCTCCATAAAGAGTCTCTCCAAAAACTCAATTACATTAGCAGTCGTGATCTGCTCAAAAGTCTCCATGACAAACCATTTGGTATGATAATCCACTATTATCAAAATATATCTGTTTCTCAGACCAAGTCTGCCTGTAGGACCAATAAAATCAATGGCCAACCTTTCCCACGGTTTCATGGGAAATTCCGAACATTCCAAGGGTGGCTGCCTGACCACTTTAGTTTTGTCGCTATTCGCACATGCCATGCATGTTTTTACCACTTCTTCAACATCACAATCCATCCTAAGCCACCAATAGGATTGACGCACCCTCCTCTTTGTCATGTTCCTTCCAGGATGTCCCTCATGGGCTAAAGCAACAATCGGACTCCAAACACCAACAGGAGGAACAATTTGATTCCTTCTTATTACCTTACCTCCGACCACACTCAACTCATCCCTTAATATGAAATATTCCTTTAAATCTCTGCTCAACGCGTCTTCCTCGAGCCAACCTTGAACAATTCTACTCCTCACTTCTCCCAACACCAAGTCCTCATTCATGGCTAACCTCCATTCATCACAACCCATGGCCATTCCACTATTCTCACAATCTGCAATCACCTCGCTTCCTCCAAATTCTTCCAGCAGCATCTCCCTCTCCTTATGTTCCCCATCAACCACAGGCACCCTGGACAAACAATCCACAATAATTTTCTTACAACCTTTGACATACTCTACCTCAAACTTTTAATCAAGAACAGATGACATCCACCTCGATATCCTCGGAGTATCATTACCTTCTAATCCACGACCTCCTTTGAACAAGTAAGTGAGTGGTTTATGGTCAGTTTTTATCTCAAAAGGAATACTCCACACATAAAACTTAAAAAACTTGATGCCCCAACAACAAGCTAGAGCTTCTCTCTCAATCACCGAGTAAGAAACTTCCACACCTCTCAACCTCCGCGAAGCAAATCCTATCACCCGTTCCTCACCATTCACGCTCTGCATCAAAACCACTCCCAATCCAACACCACTCTCATCCATTGCAATGTATGTTTTGCCCAATACTTCAAAGTGTCCCAATGTAGGTGCCCGTGCTATACAGTTTTTTATCTTTCCTAAGGACCCCTTACAATCCTCATTCCACTCAATCACCGCATTTTTTGCCATGATCACTCTCAATGGTTCTACAATTTCAGTGAAGTTCTTAACATACTTGGAACAATATTCAGCGAGTCCAAGGAAAGATCTCAATTCATCCTTGTTCGTTGGTTCCTGTGTGTTTTCAATAGCCCTTACAATACTCTCTTTGGGCCTTACTCCTTTTGCATTTAACACATGACCCAAATATGTCACTTCCCTCTTCCTCAACTGACATTTCTCTCTTTTTATCGTCAAACCATGGTCTTTCAACCTTCTCATCGCCTCTTCAAACACTACATCATGATCTCTTTCATCCTTCCCCAATATGAGTATGTCGTCCTGGAAGCACATTACTCGACTGATGTCTCCAAATATGTTTTTCATCACCCTCATAAAGACAGCAGATGCCGACACTGATCCAAATGGCATCCTCTTATATCGGAACGCTGTCAAAGGTGTCACAAAGGATGTTAAATGACAAGACCCTTCATGTAAGTTCACCTGATAGTACGCAGACGACATGTCTAAAACACTAAAAACAGATCCACCCCCCATAACCGCAATGGTCTCTGTTATGTTAGGAAGGGGTTGCCTGTCCACCCATATGCTCTTGTTCAGGACTCGCAAGTCAACACATAATCAAATTTTTCCCCCTTCCTTCGGTGCCACCACCACAGGAGCCAACCACTCTGATGCTTCAATTGGTTCAATTATGTCCTGTTCCAATAATGTATCCAATTCTTTACGCAAGGGCTCCCTCATCATATTTGGCACATTCCTCACTTTGTGCAAAACAGGTCCAGCACCCTTCTTTAATATTATCTTATGAGAAAATCCTTTCAAGAATCCAAAATTATCTGTAAACACCTTAGGATACCTTGACATTATGAGTGCTTCTTCAACATTTATGGCTTCCACACTTCTTGTAGGTTCCACCACCATCCCTGGTTCTTTTGCATTAAGGTTTATTATAATGTTCAAATCTCTTTGATGACTCCAGCCTAATAAATCTGACCCAAAATTAGTCACATACACTCGTCCATACACACCTTCCGGTTTAAACTTGAGAGTCATCCACGTCATTCCCAATATATTTTAATCCTTGTGCCAGCATAACCCACTGCCTTTATATCAGCTTCATCCAGTAGCATATTTTCCTCAAAACCACTCCTCCCTAAGGATGTTTTAGAGATTAATGTGTACAAGCTTCCAGAGTCTGCCAATACCTTTAACATTTTGCCATCAATGGAAATTACACAGTGTGGTTTCTCTAATTTATAAACACTTTCCAATTTTATCTTCTGATCCCTTTCTTTCGTATCCTTTCCCTCTCCTTTTATATTGACATTATCTTCTCCATCAATAGAAAGGAGAATATCTTGGACATCTTCACATATATCATCAATATCTAGCCCAATTTCCGGTATCTTCTTACTACGCATATTCATTCTACAAACTTTGGCAAAATGTCCCCTTATCCCACAATTCCTACATATCACATTTCTTGAACCACATCTTAAACTAGACGATATGTGCCCTGGAGCCCCACACCGGAAACACTTTATTTCACTGGAACTCCTCTCATAATGTTTAGTAGTATTATCAAAACTATTCCACGGTTCCATTTGAACATCCACTTTTTTGTTTAGGACACTTCCTTGAGCCTTCAACTTCATTTTGCTCCCATTCAAGACTTCAGCAATCACTTTACACTGATCACCCTCCTTCATTTCTTTTATCCATTGTGCCATTTGCTCCATACTTTTTGCAATTTGTATTGTCTCCTCTAGACTAATCTCTTTCATCAAAAGCTTTTCCTTTACATTTTTACTCCTAGTGCACCTGACTATTTGGTCCCGGATCAATGAATCTGTTAACTGTTAAAATTTACAAGATACCGCTAATCCTCTCAATGCAGCTACATACGATGCAATGTCTTCATCCACTCGTTGCACCCTGGTAAAGAACGTATGGCGCTCAAGAACTACATTGGTTTTTGACGTAAATTGCAAGTCCAACATTTGTAAGGACATTTCATACACATTACATGGTTGACCGTCCCCCATCCCCAAGGACAACTCTGGAAGCTTCTCATATAACCTCCTACCTTCCACACCTAAATGATGAAACAAAATTGCCTGCCTGCGCAATGGCCCATACTTATCCCCACCACTAGCTAAAATATATGTTAAAAATAGTTTTTTCCATTGAATCCATGGTACAGGGGGATCACCTGGAGTGGACAAAAATGGTGGTGGTGATGCTATCGCTTGATCCGCCATACCTATAATAATATTAAAATAACCTAAAATAATAATTTAACAAAATTAACTAATATAATAAACTAGAGAAACTAACTAAAATAATAATTTAACATAATAACTCCTTGAAAGTTCTTGACTTTCAGATTGGTTCCCAAATGTGCCATACTGTTGCTAATGTTATTCCTCTAATACTGACAAGGTCCTTCCTCTATTCCCAGAATTCCCAGAAGGCAACAGAAGTTCATGAGAACTGAGGAAGACATGCTGTGTACTGTTGATCTCAGGTAATGCGGACTGCTTAGATGTGCTTATTATTGTCATACGCCTTGTTCACTGCTGTTTCATTTCTCTTGTATAATTTATTGTGTGCCCAATGTTAACGATAAGAATACAGATAATTCGTTATATTACTTCAAATTTGACCACACGTTTATTTTATTCCTTCATTTTTCGGTCCCTCTAGCACCTCCCCTTGCACTCGTTAAATTCCTTGAGGTTGAGCATACACGCCCTCCCCTCGAGTGCCTCACACACGCACTTGTGTTTTTCACGATGGGCTCCTCGCGCTTGGTTTCTCTCGAGCACTTCACACGCACACTTGTACTTCACGTGTGCCAGGTCTCACGCTGTGCTCCTCGCACTTGGTTCCTCTCGCGCGCTTCATACGCGCACACCTCACTCACGCCAGGTCTCGCGCTTGACTCCCAGTAAATGCCACAACGCTATATCCTTAAAAATCATACCTGAATTAAACGTGTCTACCACACCTTCATAGTATTGTCAATTCACACGCTGTTGCCATCCACAGTGTCCTTTTTTCACCTTTTCCGCCTTGAATTACATTCTGTCCTCCGTCCTCAACTGTTCCTCGCGTGTCCAGGGGTGGGAATACCTATTGTCTCTCCCCTGCCAGACCAACGCTCATCACCATGTAAAGAAAGATAGGACCGCCCTTTCTTCTTTCTTCTTTTATTTTCAGGTTCCCAGCAATACACAGTTGACTCTCGTTCACAGAGCTAGCCTTCTTATCGCTCTCCCCTCATTAGAATCCCTCCAACCACATTCCACATTCTAATACAGTAAAACTCTACAGACATATTTCTCAGAGGAACTATGATTTGACACTTTTCAATGATTTAGTCAGACTTCACTACAATGCCAAATCTCATTCTTAACAGTAAACATCGAAAATGAGGTGCTAGATACCCATTCATAGGAGGGTCAGTTTTTATATAACTTAACAGTTCTGTTGCATTTTCCCTTTGACACAATTCTAATAGTGTTCAAATGAACGCAACCTTTGATAAAGCTCATAATTATAGCTCCTGAATCCGACTTATTTCAGTCACATTGAATTCTGTAAATCTGTAAGAGATTTCCTATTTTGGGGGATACATTGAAAGATAATACACTGAATATCAATTGTTGGCAGGCACTTTGTCTCTCTTCTCGTATGTGTTTACAGTAGCAACCTTACTAGAAAGGCCCTTATTTCTAATATACCACACTGGCATACCAAATAGCCACAATATGTAGTAACTACTAACGTATAATATTATGTAGTCCTTCACTTACACATGTGAGAGAACAAAGGTAAAACTGATCTTTGAAATTATCCATATTCCCTTAAGCATAAATTTAGAGTCATTCAGAGCAGTATACTTGTGGGGAATATGGCCCTGACCTATTCTCAGTTTTACCGAATGTTTACAAATGGGTTTTTTCTGCACACCTTTATTTTCTTTAAAAATGAGGAGGAGAATGTTCACTGGAAAGGGCCTGGAGTTGGGAACAGCAGGCAGAATTTGGCCTAGGGTTACCAGACTTTGAAACCAAAAACTGGGACATTTTACAAACATAGGAGTGTATTACAATTTTGCAGTGATCATGGATCACAGAATGACTTAACTGACAACTCTCACCAACACAGAAGAAATGGAAAATAAGCTTTATGGGAAATGAAATTCAACTGGAACATCTGCGTTAACTAAATTCTGCTCTGATAGAGCCTGCTAACTAATTCTGCACTGGAAACATGTAAAACCTTAACAGTGATTAAGTAAGTCGATCTCAAATTACCAGCCGGATAGGAAAGGGGGTCTTGGTAAGAAATATTGCAGGGTACTTCATCTCACTCCATATGTGTCCCTAAAGTGAGTGTAATCTTAGGGCAACAGTTGACCAAGATGATTCTAATAGGAATCTGACATTATTGCAGGCTCAAATATTTGAACAATGTTCCCTCTGGTGACCAAAGCAACTAATGATCTTTTCTTAAATTCTCTGATAACAAGCTGTTGTGATTTTTATAGAGAAATTACTAAATTCATCTGCTTCTAACAATACCTCATTGGACTGTACAGTCAATAGTGCGGAAAGTTCACATGATCTACCAATAGATAAAAATGGATATTACTGTTTGATAGAGTAATCTTCATTGCCCATCCAGCTCTTCTTTCATACAACCCTCTTAATGGATTTTACAATTAAACAAATGCAACACAGAGAAGCACCCTTGTGTGCGCAACACGGAGACAGGCAGCAGTACAAGGGGAGAGAAAAGTACTTGTGGGAGATGACTCAAAAAATGCAGTTTGTCAGTGCTTACACACTAAGAAAAAAGTAGTTCCCTGACACTGAGCACAGACATCAGGCAAATACACACATGGTGAAGAGGCAACACTACATGGGATGTTCAAACACAAGACTGACAAGCTGAGACATGAACCAAAAGAAGGTACATGAGAGCGACAAGGAAAGCCAACCAATTGTAAGCAATGGGCTTGCTCCAAGCCCCCCTATGTTCTTGGTAAGCCACAATATGCCTTGCAAAAGACAGCGCATGCGCTGTCTAGTAGGTTCTTCCTAAAACTAGCATGAAAACAGTTAAACAACAAAAGTAATGAACCAAAAAACAGACAAATTCAAGACTAGGAACATGATAGTAACTAAAGCAAACAAAAAATAGAAAAGGTGTCTTATCACTGCATATGCACATCTGTGTGAATAATTATGACACACTGTTAGTGACAGAGCACCTCCAATTATTTTAAAGGGCATCTTTCATAACTGTTGAAATTCATATATTTTGTCATTTGGGTCTGCATGTGTCCTCGCAAAAGTAAAAATATATTGCCACAAACTGAACACCTGTAAATCATGAGATCAATATTATTATCTCGAAACAGGAGAAGTCACAGAAAGCTGAGGACAACATGTGATGTTAGTGAAGGTCGCTTCAGTCATTGCCTAGTTAGCAATCCTAAGATTATCGTCAACTAGAAACTCTTCATTCCTCCACTCTAAAGGCACATTTTTTTTCTCCACTGTAAAAGAGAAAGTTCTTTTCATTCATTCCTAGCTATTAACTTGTCATAAAATTGAGAAATAATCCCTTGTCTATTCTGCAGCACATATACTCGTTAAAAAGAGGTGCGTGGGAGTAGACAGATATTCACTTATCTTTGATCGTATGAAAACATTTTTCAGCTGTAAGTATTGCAAATATGTCAAGGTACTACATTACATAATCTAGTTCTTCAAAACATTTTTAAATGCCCATAATAATTAAGGGTCACTCTGGTTTGCAGAAATTTCTCATTCAATGTCGAATTCAATGGAACTTTTGCTGCTAGAAAATTGGATAGAATGCAACGGACTGCCTAGTAATATTTCCTAAAATCCATGCGAGCTTATCTGGCCTCGTTTAGCGTCCTTGTAATTGACTCATGGAGATTCTAGGTACTTTATTATCCCAAATAAATCTAATTATATTGCTTGCTAATTTGTCTAAAAAACGGTTTTGTGCACAGTGGCGGCTCCTCCATAAGGGCGTGGGGGCATCGCCCCACTACTTTCTCGCAGTGCGAGAAGCAGAAACATAAAATGGTAAAACTACCATTTTATGTTTCTGCTTCTTGCACTGAGAGAAAGCAGAAGGGCCTGGTTGTGGGCGGGCGGGTGGGCGGTCCTGCTCGAGGGCAGGGGGGGAGTGGCTTGCCCACTATTGTGGGCCCTGACTGCTTTGGTCGGCCTGGGGCCGACCAAAGCAGTCATGCGCACTCTCCCTTTTCTCTATGTAGGCTGCATGCAGCCTACATAGAGAAAAGGGCCTCCGATTAGGCGCCCGGCTGGGGCGCTGTGCACCTGCACCGCACCAATCACAACGCTGCCATTGCAGCATTGTGATTGGCAGAGGGGAGGGAAGGGAGGCTGCCTGTGGGTGGCTGCTTCCTGTTGAGGAGAGCAGCCGCGCACAGCGCTCAGGGTACCGGCTGCGAGCTCGGCCTCCACCACAGAAACCTGGCCGCTCTCGGGTGACTCCTGCTCGCTCTTTCACAGACATGAGAGCTCCTGTTTTCTTCCACCTATGCTGGATCGCCGCAGTTAAGTGTGAGTACAATGTGTGCAGAGCTTTGATGTCTGGTGGTTGAAAGCAGAATGGAATGGATTTGTAATGGGACTCTGGGGCAGGTGAGGCGCGCGGGAACTGCTGGCGTGTCCTGGTCGGCGTTGAGGCAGCAGGGGAGAGACTGGAGAGAGGGAATGTGGCACAGAGGCAATAAATGGTGTTTTCCCTTTCGAGGTGCAGTGCTCATTTTATGTTTTATCATGCACCTGTTGACTCGGACGGTCCCGGATCTGGACACAGAGTTTAATCATGTTTCCATGCAAAAAGTAAAGTGGAGTACAGTGAATGTTTTTGCTCACGAGGGCAGACTCTGCAGGGTCACTTCTGTCTAGTGCCACTTGCAGCTCGCGCTGGGACAGATGGAATGCCCTAGAGGTGTACGCGCCGTGTGTCCACCATCGCTGTGTGTGCCCACGGGTGCGAGATAAAGTGGGAAGTGTGGTGCTTTGAGGAGCTGCACAGTATGCCTGAGCATCTGCAGCAGATGAAAAGCTCATTGTGCCCCGCTAGAGAGCTTTACTACTTGCCAAACCAGAGTAGCCCTTTGCTTCTGTTTCTCTAAATCACATAGTGCAGCGATCCCCTCTTATTTTTTGAAAGGCATCCAAATGTCCTGTTGCCTAAATTGCTCACATTTTCACCTATTTGCCACCTTTCGCTCTTAAATGATCGCTTCCATCATTGCAAGTAAATGCGTACAAGAAGTTCTTCCTCGTGCGCTCACAACATTTCTCTCTAGGATCACTCTAAGTCTGTCGTCTCATTTCCATGAGCCGTTTTATCGTGGCGGCACGTCTAAGTCTAATAAATAACCCATTTATTAAACACAGTGTCTGATATAAAATGTGCTATTGACGGAGAAGCAGGCACAGAGAGCAGGCGCTCTTAGATCGCTTTCCCGCTGAAGGGAATCCCCGCTTTGGTTATAATTACTTCCTCGCCACCGGAAGACGCCTTGATGAAACTGCGAGAAAGATTGCCCCAAGGGGAATTTTTCAAGTACCTCGAATGGATTCCCTAAAGTCCTTCGGAAATCAATGCCTTCACACCGCACACGTTTTTTTTTGCACGTCACACACATATTTTACAGCATTTTAGTTTTAGAAACACGAGCACGTATGCTCGGAGCAGCGGGGGGCATGACCTTGGTTATACTGAATAAGCAGCTACCTATGTTGTTATATGACATCTCTTTATTAATGTAATAACTGCACTTTCACAATTGCTTTATTAACCTTCCTGCTTTCTCAAATTTGCTTGAAAATGCACCATTTGTCCACTCTTTTTTCAAAATTTTCTCGGGGGGAGAACCCCCTCCCCGAACCTCCCGTAGGTTGTTCCGGCTCGCTCGCTACGCTCGCTCGCGACAGTTCAGTACGACAATCATTTTTACGCCTCACCACTTTCAAATGTCACCAGCCGCTACTGTTCGTGCGTAAAAAAAGGTGTTGAAAAAGATCTAGTAATTTCTGGAGAATATTCGTCTTAATATAATTAACCCGGCCATTCAATAATAATGCCAAATTGTTATCATGTTCCGTAAATTGTGATTTAACATTGATAGCTTCTCCCTGAGTGCCATCGTGCACATCACTAGCTACTTTCTGAAAAAGGTTGATGCTTTTATTTAGGTGTGGCTTTGTGAATGAAATAAAAACTGCTTTATTTCCCCAAATCTTTTTGGAGAATATGTAATAATTCCAGGAATACCCCCATAGCAAAATATTGTCAAATTAATAATGATGGTTTAGCCTCCGTTGGATACAGAACTGTTTCAATATTTTGTAACAGCAAGTTATGATATTCTGTTTTAATTGTATCTCTTGCTATAAATATCATCAATGGTTCTCCGATAAATTGATGGCATGAAAGAAAGATTATGTTTGTTCCAAAACTTTGTGATTCATGTTTTCTGTCAGCTAAGTTAACTAGTGAGGTTTTTGGTAATTGGTTTATTCATGCTAACAAACAGACACGTCAAGCCCTCTTTGTCTAGGTGTAAATGTTTACAATGCTTCCTGGGTCTATAATAATGTCCAGAAGTTGACATAGCTAAATAATGTGTACTCCATTACATGTGTTTTTACTATAAAATATTTTCGTTGTGCTTCCTGTCCCTTCATGGATTTGTACGACCATTTAACTGCCTGGCTGCACTGTTTTTCAAGAAAGCTTTTAATTTTAATGATTTTAAAATACACTCACTGAAATCAAGGGAACATAGGGCCCGAAGGAGACAAATCGCCACGTTGCTTCCTGCAGTAAAATCAGAATTTTGCAAGTGTAAAACCTTAAATGACATTAACAGTTTCAAGAAAGGTACTTGGGGCCCAAAAGCATACACATCACCCTAATATAGTATTCTCACTTTTCAAAGAAAAATGCACTCATGCCATCTTTCCTGTCTCCGAGTGATGGTGTCCTGCCTCCACAATAACTGCCATGCAAGGCATGCAGTCACATCAGGGGTAGATTGGTCTTGTTTCTATTTAAGTGCTAGACATGTATAATGTGCTTGGTGATTTTCCATGCTCATTTATTTGAACATATTTTATGTTGCTGCGGCATAGTGTCCATCAGACAGGGTAAGACCCGCATGTATCTCTTCACTTATTGCTAGCATCTTCATTTCAGCAGTGCAAAGATCTCCTTACAAAAATAATGCAATTTCAGTTTATCTAAAACAAGATACTCAACAATCTGTAGAAAAAAAAAACTGGGTGCACTTATCAAATAAATAAGTCTGTCAGTGAGCAAGTAAGTAAAATGCTGAGTTGCTCAATTATCATTAATGAATGAATTGGATTTGGCCCATTTGAAAAAAAGCTTAGATTTAAAAGACGAACATGTGTTCATGTAGGCGTATCCCTCATTCAGGAGGCAGTGTAGTGATGTACCTGACTAGGAAGGTGTGGAAGCATTTTGTTATGCGCTGATTGTCACTAGCCATGCAATTGGGCACAGATGAAGAGGCCTACCACCCACCAGCACAACAAGGCAAAAGGACAGGAATATTCACCATGAAAATGTTATCAAATGTTTTAACCATCAAAAGAGCCACAACTTCTGCATTTAGACTTTGATAAAAATTCATCACAGCCCGAGACAAATGCTGATTATCATCTTGACCACTACCTCACCTCAAGACACCATTGTCACGATCTCAATCAGCATCCTCCTAAAGCCGGCTGTCCATCCTCAGGTAGTAAAGTCAGTGCACTATGTTTCTTGCTCATTTTTTGTCACTGAAAGAAATTCTGGGTGGGTTGACACTGTATCCACCCATGCTTGCAACCATGCCCAGGATAAGGAGAGGACATTTTAGATATGGAGCTGCTGTCTCTCACACGCTACTTGCCTATATGATATTTTCTCATGCCTTCAGGGCAGTGGAAATGATCAAGAAAGAATTTTCGATGGCAGCCCACTGCCACTCCAGCAAGCAATGAGATTGAAGATAGCTAAGCGATTGACTGTAAGCTTCATAAATGTTTCATAAATGTAATCTCCTGTATAAATTCCTCCACCACCTGTTGTATGATCGTCCATTATTGCAACAAAAACAGATTGCAGGACCTTCCTAAGATCCCTACTATTTATCAGTATGATTTGCTCATTGGCCTTCAGTGTCTGCGGTCTGCAGTGAAAAGGTCATAGGTTCCTGTAGGAATGGGGTAGCTGAAGAGTGTTACTGTGATACATATGATGGGGATGATGAGTGTCATAAGTACATCTGCAAGTTCAACTATGCCATCTGCAAAGGTAGCATCTTCTTCGGATCATCGATATCCTCCTTCTTAGAATTCACCTATTCCCTATATCTCATGGTGAGATCAGCACTGTCAGCAGCGGCAGTGGTACTTGTTTTGTGATGCGGCTGCTTCTTTCGCTTGCTCTAGTGTGATATGTGATGTGCATATATAGACAGCTTTACTGCAATTACAGCACAAAGGCCCTTATTCAGTCACTTGGAATTCTTGGGTGGCAACATTATATTCTTTCATTTCTTTATTGCCTATTGAAATGAAGAAACAGCATACCTGATGCAGGTACTGCTTACTGGCTCTTTATTTGATCTCAGGCACCAACTCTCCACCAGGATCCTACCTCAGATAGAACCCCACAACAAAGTGCAATTAAAGGCTTACAGAAACACCACACAGTAAAGGAAGGAAGCATGGACATGACGCCGTACATCGCCGTACATCTTCCCTTTTTACAAAACAAGTAAAAACCTCTAATGAGAAATTAGACACATTTTTAAAAATCATGAGGCCCTCAATCCAAAAAGGGCTACAAAGAACACCCACTCCTAAGCCTAAAAAATGAGGACAAAGAATAAATCCACTCCCCAACCAAAAAGAAGAAAAAGTATCCAAAAACAAATGAAAAAGAAAACAAATGAAAGTTCACCCTGAGATCATGAGGGCACATAATAATCATTCATTTTTGAAGGCTTCCCTACAGACTTGCCTGTCTTTGACTCAGGGATCATAGTCACTATCACACATCGCACCATGTCCCACATCTCTTTCAACAACATGACAGGAGACGGAATAACCAATGTCTTGCTGCTCAAGACTGCTATCACTAATGTTACTATGTCCAACATCTCTTCCAACAGCATGATCAGACTTGTGACCACCACTGTGAATCCCAGGGTTCTTCATGTACACCAACACTTTACTCAAATTCCATATCCGTCGATCATTGGTCTTGATGGCAATTTAACCACTTCCTTGGGTTCAGTGAACTTAGGCAAACTAATTTCTTGCACTCAAAGGGGCTCAAATCCTGTCTAAATCCCCTACTCCAACATTTGTTCCCTTCATTAAATCCACGCTTCCTCAAAATAACTTTTTTTAACTCAGTCTACCTCCATCTATCAGCAATGGAAGCATCTGTCCTAACATTCAACCATTCGAACAAGTGCCCTAGAAGCTTTCAATGTGGTATACGTCCACAAACCAACAACAATGGTTTTTTCCAAGTGGTCGTCTGAAAAGACAATGGTATGTCGCCAACCGTCTTGAAGAAGTTTCCTCCAATCTACTCTGTTCGCTTTGGCAAGTTGTATGGCCTCCATCAGTGTCATGTTGAATATTTCTGTCATTCCATTGGTTTCATGGTGGTAAATAGGGCATTTCTTGTGACGAATACCACAGCACCTCAGAAACTCCTCCACTTCCTAGGAACATAACTCAACCACATCATCTGTTAATAAAATATTGGGAAGTCCTTACACCTGAACAAACATTTCACAAACATAATCACTGAACTTAAGGCAATGTCACTCACACACGATACTACAATTCACATTGAGAACATATCAATGGCAAACAAGAGGGAATAAAAGGAATCATCATCCTTAAGTGGCCTGAAAATTTTAAAAACTATCTTTTTTCATGGATGAGAAGGTAACTCATTGCCCACCATGGGGGGGCAGCGAGTTGTATACTCCTACTCTCTCGTATCACACTCTCTACACTTTCTGATCGACCTTTCAACTTCCAAGTCTAGTCCTGGCCACCAAAAATCCTCCCGCAAGTGCTCTTTAGATTTCACAACACCAAGGTACCCCTCATAAACCAAACCTTTTACCCTCTTTCCAAGACTGGTACTACCAGCCTTGTTCCACACACTACTTGACCACACTTTTCTGCTAACTCTTCCTTCACTGTCCAAAAGGACAGTAACTTTTTTCTGACCAACTTCATCCATCTTCACATAGACCCAACAACTTGACAAAACCTCATCCTTGCCCACTTCTTTTTTCCATACCTCTTCCAAAACGTTTCCCTGTGTAGCTACGCACACACTCTCCTCAAACCAGATGACGTCTTCTACTATGTCAACCTCCGAAGAAGTCACAATCACTAGTCTAGAAAGACAGTCTGCTGCATGGTTCTTTGTGCCAATAAAGTACTCCACTCAAAAGCTGTATCTATCACCCATTTTCTAATACAGGCAGACATTGAACCCATGCCCTTCTTGGTAAGTATTTTCTTCAAAGACTTATGATCTGATATAATGGGGAACACACTCCCTCACAGAAAATTTCTCTACTTACTATTGGCCCAGCTTGAGGCCAACATCTCCTTCTCAGTTCGAGTTCAACTCAGTCCCTTTCAGTACTCTTGATATGCATGTAATGACCTTTTCAACCCCTTCATACTTTAGCAATAGGACTGCGCCTAGTCCCTTTCCATTCGCACCTCTAATCAGTAAGGCATCTGAACTTAGAAGATATGCCTTCAAATTCAATGATTTCACCAATCCTCCCACACTTATCATACCAATGGAATAAAAACCATCTTCTTGCACAACTCTTGCAAGGCAAACGGCTTCACAGTAAGATTGAGAATGTACTAACTTTTAACTCTACCATGCCCAAAAATGATACAATGTCTCACCATACGTAGGAGCTTCCAAATTGCAGATAACAACCACCAACTCTTTTCTAGGTTTAACGTCCTTGCACAAAAGGGTATGTTCAAGGTGGGTTTTCTCTTCTCTGCCAGACCTACACTTTTCTGCCTTTAATGTCTTTCCTGAATCCTCCAAATGCATCAGAACTTGATGTACTGAAACGATGAACTTGACAAGTGTAATCAAAAATTATGATGTCATTTTCAAAGCACCTTACACCAACAATGTTGCCCTTCAGCCACAGCTCTTCCTTGATTATGTCTGACTTGTAGCATCGAACAAATTGGTCAATAATTCTCTCATCAGTCAATGCCCAAATTTAAAGACGCAGAAAGTTTCCTGAGAGCCATGATGAATTTCTCAGCAGTTTTATTTTGCCTCGGCATTCTCTTTCAAACGTGAAATCTTTCTAGTATGGTGTTCACTCTTGACAAGTACTGTAGGTCCAATTTCATAATCAATATATCATGCTCATTCAGCCCCCCCTCGCTCTTGACTCAACTTCTGAAGATTTTCCAAAGTGGAGGCAGAGCCCACTTTCTTTCAGGCCCTATAATCGCACCCCACATGCAGGCATACTCTGGAACACTTCCTTCCACCTTCCCGAGCGTAGTGATGGTTTCCCTGGTGTGAATAAGAGAACTGAGGAGTCAAGTTCTGCATAATTCCAGACTTACCTATGACTGTTCCACCGGGAGATATAGTTTGAAAACAAAGTCCAACTATGGCACATTCGTCAACAGTGCGAATACCGGACTGGCACTTTATGGCACATAGCAAACACTAACATAATAAGTGTTTCCTTTTGCCCTCTTGCTGAGATAGCTTATGCTGGGAGAGCCTCAATTTTATATGTTTTTCAATGACTGTTAAAGCCAGGCATGAGTCACTCGCCACACTGTCAGGCAGAGATGCTGCATAGTATCCTAAATGTCTCCTCTGCTCATTTATATGCCAGCATGGTCTCATGTAACACGCATCTACCTGGCTCACCAAGCTAGGCCATTGTACTCCACATGGACCTTTGACACCTTTTTCTTTGAACATACAACATAACCTATGCGTTTTTTTTTTTATTTCTATGCAGGTGAGACTCCATTTTTTTCCTTTTTAAATTCCTTTTATCTCCCTACTCGACTCCCTAAAACAACATGGGAACAGTCGCAAACATGACTTCCCTCTATTACCAATGCGGGCCCGGACCCGCGAAGCGATAATAAAAGTCGCACTAAGCGCGATTATCGCTGGTATTTTACGCCTGGTTAAAATCTGACTTATAATATGTTCCAAGAAAAGGGGGTGTCCAAGTGCACACCATTCTTATTTAAATTTCACTCAAGTTGCTCAGTTTAATCTTGTAAGCGTGCAGCCCGGGTCGTGGTCCGCCCTATAACCACGTATACAAATTCATCACAATGTGGAGCGAAGTGACACTCCTGTACCGGATGCAGAGCGAATAAATGTCTCATGACAGAAGATTCCACAAATGTATCCATGTTCAATAAAGTTTTATTCCATGCATTCCAACTGTTTTGTCTGTTTGCTCATATCAATTAATCAAGTCACATGAGAGACACAACGTATTTTTTTACATCTAATGCAGCAGATATGCCACTCCGGGCCTTTTTCTGAAGCAAGAATTCATACGTAAATCATCCTTAGTAGTACATGTTATTCCCAATGCATTTCGGGCATTTTATGCCCTTCGTCAGGGGTTCACTACAATTAAAAACAACATAAACATTAGGATGTTTATCCAGATTTTGATGCATACAATTTAAGTAACAATACAGCCCACAGTTCCTACTTTATTTTAACATAGCCCCCAAGATCAACGTTTTCCTCTAGTTGTATAATTATACACTACACAGTGCCCAAACAGGCTTCCTTCAAACTGCTTGCGCCCTTCTCCATTTTACTTCCACATCCCTTTTGCAGCCCTCTATAGCCAGTCCCATAGCACTCTATTCTAGACACCATCTTTACACCACTTACCAAGGGAGTTGTAGGCATGAGAATGTTGGCTGCTCACACGATTGGTTGACTGGGAGGGGCGGTATGTAGTTTTGAGCACTTAAAAGGGAGGAGGTGAAAGTGAGCGCGTTACCGTTTTTGCGCTAGGTGAGAGTATGACGGGAAGGAGAATCGGGCAACCAAGGAATAAGGTATGGTGGAATGCTGATTACGTTTTGTTTAAAGGGACGGGTCAGTTTTCTGTTTGAACACACTAAAGGGGTTGAGATAAAGGGGTTTAGAAGGAAGGAAGTTTGAAGGAGTGCAGCAGGTGGTTTAGAAGGTGGGAGGTTTGGACAGATACATGGAAGGGTGTCAGGATAGTTCATGCTCCAGAGTGATTTATTTGGTGTGAGGAGGCAGTTAGGTACAGGCTTGGTAAGAGGTGTAAAGATGGTGTCTAGAATAGAGTGCTATGGGACTGGCTATAGAGGGCTGCAAAAGGGATGTGGAAGTAAAATGGAGAAGGGCGCAAGCAGTTTGAAGGAAGCCTGTTTGGGCACTGTGTAGTGTATAATTATACAACTAGAGGGAAAACGTTGATCTTGGGGGCTATGTTAAAATAAAGTAGGAACTGTGGGCTGTATTGTTACTTAAATTGTATGCATCAAAATCTGGATAAACATCCTAATGTTTATGTTGTTTTTAATTGTAGTGAACCCCTGACGAAGGGCATAAAATGCCCGAAATGCATTGGGAATAACATGTACTACTAAGGATGATTTACGTATGAATTCTTGCTTCAGAAAAGGCCCGGAGTGGCATATCTGCTGCATTAGATGTAAAAATACGTTGTGTCTCTCATGTGACTTGATTAATTGATATGAGCAAACAGACAAAACAGTTGGAATACATGGAATAAAACTTTATTGAACATGGATACATTTGTGGAATCTTCTGTCATGAGACATTTATTCGCTGTGCATCCGGTACAGGAGTGTCACTTCGCTCCACATTGTGATAAAATCTGACTTAGCCATCTTGACAATGGGAGGTGGATTGTCAGGCTGAGACCACACCTGCCTATTAGCAAGCTGTACATTAGCGCTGTGAAATCATCGCTGGATTTCACACGCTAACGCAGGTTTTCACATCGCCATTGTGCTGGAGTTGGCAGCAGTTTTCAGTGCAGCTATCGCCTGTTAGCGACGTGTTGATAATACGTTGCTAACAAGGCAAATGTAAAAGGCGATAGACGGCGATAAAAAAACTAACGCTAACCTAGGTTAGCGATAGTTATCGCCATTCCTTGCTAATATGCCCCTTTGATCGGGCAAAGGTAAAAAGTAAAACTTCACTAACTTTGCAAACGGCGAAAATCAGGAACTTTTCGAAACACAACTGCGAAAATAAAAATCTCCACTTTTGATGACATTCGAGGATAAATGGAATGTGATGCAGTGTCTGCTACCTCTAAGACTGTGGACAAGTGAGCAGCCAATGGAAACATCTGAGTATTTCTATTTTCGTTGGTCTTTAAAATGGTATGCCCAAAATGTGAATGACAGGGTCCTTCCATTATGCTTCCCTAAATCGCGAAACAGAGACCCGCATTTTTAACTCACTGCTGAAGCGTAACCCACCCATTAAAAATCATAGAGACGATGTGGCCCTGCCGCTATGGCTGCTGGCTTTGAACCAGGCAACCAGGTTCGAATCTACACTTCACATTGTGTGATCTTGAGCAAATCACTTAACCTCCCTTCCAAACAGGTGCGCAACGCCCATTGTGCTCAAAGGGCTTCCTCTCCCCCCAGTCGTGTGTGTCAGCCCGGGCTGAGACAGCGTCCCGGGCACACACAAAGCCGCACACTTCACAGGTCTTTAAAAGACCATTTGCTTGTTAATGAGGCTTTGTTGTTTTTTCACCCCTTCTTAGAGCCCCTGCATCTCCATTCTGCCTGTTGCTGGAAGAATTGCACCCCCCCTCCCCCGAAATTTTTTCTTAGCCACCCCCCGAAATTTGGCTCTAGTTGCGCCTCTGCTTCCAAATAATGGGGCAGATTTACAAGCCCCTTGCGCTACGTTTGCGTCACTTTTCCCATGTTAAAAATGTCGCAAAAGTGGCGTAAGGGGCTTGTAAATAGGTTCCTATATGTGTAACATTGTCTGCTGCTTGTGTAAAGCGTTCTAATGCTCTCAAGCCAGGTTCGCGCTATATAAGAGAGAAAACAATTCTTAATCGCTCTCAAACGTATTATTTTATGTGAACCAATCACACAGATTTTTTTTTTACTCACTTTTTATTGTTTTGCACGCCATAAATCAGAAGCAGCGCAAAATACATTTGCACGTTTCAGCACAGTACCGAAGCATAGTCGATCAGCAATATTTCCAATGTGTTATAGAATCCTCTAGCCATCCTCATTACGTCACAAGGGATCACAGCGACTACTGACCATTAAGATGAATCAGTTCATCTCAGTCCTAGTTTTATACTCTTTCTTATCATCAGCCATACTTTTAACAAATCATTATTTTGCTTCAATCCCTGTCAATATGTTTTGGAGAAGCGCAGAAAAAGTTAACACATTAATTCCATGAGCAGTAAAAATCTCTACATGAACTCACAGGAAATCGTCATGTTGTTAAAAGGACTGGAGCGGGGAGAGCGGAGGCAGGAACGGGAGCTGGCTGCGGTGCAGCGTGACTCAACCATTAAAGCTTTTCCTGGAAAACGAATCAGTTCATTTCTCAGAAGTTGTCCTCAAAGCAACGCAGAGCCTTGTTTCTGAGTAGCTTTGCATTTTTAGAATGACATATGCGTGTAAGCGCGCCCCCGTTTTACGTGCTCACTAAACAACAAGAAGTGTATTGCGGATAGGATGTGCAGACGTTTAGACCTCATTAGCCAGCCATTTATGCACCTTATGCAAATTAAATGTGCTCCTATAGCTCCGAGTGTTGTCTAATATGTTTATTTTCTTGGTGTTTTTCCCAGTTTTTGAAAAGTCTGAGCAAACGATGTTTAATAGAAATAACTGTAAGTAGAGAAATCATGTTTACAGTGTGTTATGGAGAGCATGTGAAATCCTTCAGGGAGCCTCCTTTGCATGAGCATTGCGCCGCCGGTGCTCACTTTTTTTGACACTATGGCGACATAGTGTGCTTGCCCATATTTACAAGGCCACGTAAAGTCACCCTGCGCGACTTTTCATGGCCTCATAAATATGGGCCCCTTCCATGCATTACTCTGCATGAAAGGGGCGTTCCATGGGTGTTGCTGTGGGTGTCCCACGCAACATCCATGGAATCTCACATTTCCAGATGTACAAAGTTTTGTAAAGCTGGGAATGCATCAGAATCCTATGCGGCGCACTCTGCAGCACGCATAGAAAGAGGAAAATGCCATCAATGATTGTTTTTGTGCAGGAAGGTGTCCTTCCTGCACAAATACAATTATCCCTGCAACGCAAGTACCCTTGCAACATTGTTGTTAATACAACGCGTCCCTGTGTTTTTAATATGACAACCGTTCGGCGCAGCAAAATGGCTTGTGGCTCCGTGCTGCATAATCTTTTTGCAAATGAGGCCCAGGATGTCTACGGGAAGCGCCCATCGGATCTTCTACCTTCAGAGGAAGGGCACTTTCTTGTCTTGTGCTTGCTGGGGAGAGCAGAGCCACTTAAGCCTCCTCCACAATGGCCACAGATTTTCCTTGCCACAGTTGCTGGCAGACTCTCGCCCCATCAGCACTATTGTCAGATCACAGCACTTTTGTAAAATAAAGTGACAATGGAAAAAGTCATTTTAATTGCACACCTGCATCACCATGCTCTATAGTATGTTCTGAAAATAGATGTGGCCAACCTAAATAAATGAATTTATGCAAGATGGCTACCACTTTAGAATCCAAGATGGAACTCAGTCTCGGATGGGAATTGCATCGCTCACCCTCCCACAGCAGAGGGCTTTCGCATCTGGATTACCGAGGCGCTGGACATCGTTGCTCCATTCAAAAGCTGTGTCATTAAAAGAGCTAAACCCTCGGCTCCATGGTTTTCGGAAGAGCTCATGGCTCTCAGACGCCTATGCCGCAGGCAAGAACGTAAATGGCGTGCGGACCCGTGCCCTCTGGAAAAAGCCAAGCAGAAATCTCTCCTGCTGGACTACAAACACGCCATCTTCCAGGCCAAATCCCGTTATCTCACTGATAAGATAGTGTCGGCAGACAATTCCTCCAGCATGCTTTTCAAAGTCATAAAGGAGATTGCTGAGCCCATGGGGTCACAGCTCCTGAACCCCTCCCAAGATTTCTGTGACAGAATAGCACTCTACTTCCAGGAGAAAGTCCTTAAGATCTTTCACAAGTTCTCCCCGACCGTGGAGGATGATCTTTTCACAGAGGTAGCCGATGGGGAAAACACAGACCCACCTAAGGGGAAGCCTAGCCAGGTTCCCGGGAAGCTTGCTCTGTCCTCTATTCCTTTAATCACAGCTCCACGAACCAAGGAACTTTTACTTGGCCTAAAGTCCGGAGCACCCTCTGATCCCTGCAAGCTGTCCACACTCAGACTTGCTCCTGCCTCAATAGCTAACTTCCTGTGCAAGGTCTTCAACAACACACTTATGTCCGGGCACTATCCAGTCACCTGGAAGGAAGCAATTGTCTCACCTCTCCTTAAAAAACCCAACGCCGATCCCTCAGAGTTGAAGAACTTTTGACCTATCTCCCTTCTCCCCGCCCCGGCCAAAATCCTGGAAAAATTCATCAATGTTGACCTGATGAAACATATTGAATCCCAGGAAATCCTGGACAGCTCTCAGAACGGATTTCGGGCCGGTCACAGCACTGAATCTGCCTTGGTAGCAGCCTCTGACTGTATCAGCATGCAGGTTGACCAAGGCGGATCTGCGGTGTTGATTCTGCTTGACCTCTCGGTGGCATTCGATACCATCTCCCCAGTTCGCATGACTCAGCGACTGCAGGAAACAGGAGTCACTGGGAGGGCCCTGCAGCTTCTCCACTCTTTTATGACCGGTAGAACCCACATCGTCAGCTGTGGAGACTTTAAAGCAAAGGCCTTTGGCCTTCCTTGTGGGGTCCCCCAGGGATCTTCGCTCAGCCCCACGCTTTTTAACCTCTATGTGACCCCCTTGGCAAAATTGGTGAGATCGTTCGGGTTCCAGGTGCTCTCCTATGCGGATGACACACAAATCATTGCTTCCATATCTAATGATTTGCAATCGGTTTGCCAAAAGTTCAATCAATGTATGTCCAGCATTATATGCTGGATGATGGACAATTCATTAAAAATCAATGTGGACAAAACCGAGGTACTAGTCTTTGGACCACAGAATTCCATCTGGTCTACTGCCTGGTTGCCCGCAGATTGCGGTCCCCTTCTTGTTCCGGTTAAAACTGCTAAAAATCTGGGACTCCTCGTCAACGAGGGACTGTCTTTTGATGCCCAGGTGAACCGTACAGTCAGCACCCGCTTTTTACATCCTTAAAATCTTGAGGAAAGTATTGACGTATATCCCTTTGTAGCTACACCAGCCCACTATCATTGCACTAGTCACCTCCCGGCTGGACTACTGCAATGCTCTGTACCTTAACATCAGCACAGGCTCCCTGAACAAGCTTCAGGTGGTACAGAACGCTGCGACAAGGCTGATACTTAACTTCCTGAAGTATCAGTCAGCCAGGGAAGGAATCCGAGCCTTGCACTTGCTTCCCATCAGGAAGCGCTTCTCCTTCAAGGTTCTGAATTTGGTGTACAAGGCAATGCATAGCAACAGCTCATCATATCTTAAAACCATGTTTCAGTGGTATACCCCAGGGAGGGCTTGAGATTCTCTTCTCTAAAAAAACTGGTTTCTCCCAGATTTCGCAGGTCCAAATGGGGTGGCCGCTCATTCTCTGTGGCAGCCGCTAAACTCTGGAACTCTTTGCCCCTTCCCATTTCGCTTCCGTACTTCAGGAAACTTTTGAAGACCTGGCTCTATGCCTCCTAGCTGGTTGTTGGTGTTTTCACTCCTCCCTGTTCGCTTAGCGCGTTGACACCACTTGGTATAGGCGCGCTCTATAAATACTGTCATATCCTATCCTAACTCCGCTTTTCCTGTGCTGTCGTTTCCTACTGTACTACTGAATATCGACCCCCCTCCCAGAATTTCATGGTACAAGAATATCAAGGATAGAATATCGAGGGACAAAATGCCAAAAGGTAAGTGCATATAGAGAAATATAGATTTACTATTCCTAACTCCACATCTACATAGCTTGAAAATATATGTACCACATAGGTATACGTAAGTGGAGTTAGGTATAGCAAATTTAGAAATGTTTACCTGTCGATAGATTGAATCAATATTTTGTCCTCGATATTGTGTCCCATCAATATTCTGGGGTTGATATTAAGGGTGCACAGAGTTTTCAAGTTACCCAGTCCGATGGGTGAGTGGCTTATCCAGTCTGGCTTTTGTTCGTTGCCTGCTGAGATCTGCAGTCCTTTTTGTGCATTATAAAATTAGGACTCAGTCCCAGTTTTTAAAGAAAACTCCTGGACTGGCTGAGCTACTCACACATATAAATAGGAATTTTGAAACTAGGGCACTTCTTTAAAGCACCCATTTGATTTTTGGCTAATATCCCATTAAGGAGTGCTATAGAATATTGTCTTACTGTTACTAATTTTGATTTTTGTCTTTATGGCATTGTTCTCCTGTTTGATAATCAGAACCTGTTTCAATTTAAGTTTAATTAAACAACATAGTTCTATATATATTGTTGCCAACTACAGGATTCTAGTCCACATCTCTTTGACCGTGGCTTTAGGTACATAGATCACACCTCTAATAAATGTTTCTTAATTCTGCTTCTTAGGCATGCCCCTTTAGAGATCGCCCAACACTTTTTATCCCCCTTAAAATCCTGCTTACACCATATTTAAAGAGGTCTTTATATGAACTGGAGTAATTGCAACATACTTGATTTCACATTTTTGTCTCATTCATCCCCCCTACAGCTAATATTTTCCATGGAAATTATTGCCTTTTGTCCTTCAGCTTCTCCAACTGGATCTCCCAGTTGACTTCTTGCTGCTTAGCTCTTGATACCTTGGTTCAGTGTTGTGTTGGTGCCTTACTCTTCTCCATCCTTCCTTAGCCTAAATCCAGTGTAGTCCAGTATTTCTGGGGAGATTTGTTTCTGCTCTTTGGACTTTCTCCTAATATTTGGGATGATCCAAAGGAAACATCTAACAACTTTTGCCTGTGTAGGGTGACACCATAGCTACAGGGAGCAGTCACCCTTTCCTTGAGCAAAATAAGAAAGTGAAAGAGAAGAGACAGTTACTTTGTGATGCCAACATCTCTGGAGTGGCTCCTTACGTGTGGATTCTTCTCAAGGCATGACTCAAGAATCACAGCACATCTGCTCCGGAAAATGCATCTCAAATCAGACCTTGGCATTGAAATTGTGAGAAGCTGGCTTGGTATATGGTGTACACTTATGTAAGTGGGCACCTTGCACCAATCTAGACAACCCTTATGGTGATTTTAGTGGTCTTAGATAACCTTAGAAAGCTCTCTAAGTGGTAGATGTGGAGAGCAGCCTTCGGGCTTAGTCCAGAAGAACTGTAAAGCAGCTTGTTTTACCAGAACATAATCTTATAGGTATAGATTAGGTGATAAAGAACAACACAGTGTATTTATAAAAATATGTATTTATCATAAGACACGCACTAAAACATACAGATATCTCCTAGCTGGAGATATTCACAATGCACACAACACTTTTCAATAGAAAAAGGTAAGTAGCAGGTAATACACAGTGGTCACCAGGGGGAGACAAAACCATATACTAAAATAGTGGTATGCAAACCACGACTCGAGTCAAGACTATACCCAGAAGATGTAGAAGTGCCGGGGACCCACGGAACCACCCAAGGTAAGTAACCAGGAGCCCCATGGAGGCCATGTGCAGAGTGGGAACACGACCGCGGGATCAATGCAAGTCAAAGGGTAAGCAGCGGTTGCAATTTTAAAGAAGAAGGACCCTTCCCAGTGGACCCTGAAGAAACCCAGTGAAAGACAGAAGGTTGGAGAGCCACCCACCCACAGAGACCCTAGGAACCAGGATACCCACACCAGGGACACCTGGTGCATAGGTGTGAAGTGGCGTCGGAAACCGCTGTCGAACCCAATGGAGGACTTCAGGAAGATGCCGCTGCTGGGGAAGGTGAAAGTGTCCGGTGGAACCCAAAGGTGGATTTAAGTTGAGAAGTACCTGCAAGCAGAGGGGACAGTGTCTATGCCACTCAGGAGGGAACAGGAGGCACGGAAGATGAATGCCCACCGATGTTGGGTGCTGCAGGAGAGTTGATGATGACCTTGGAGCTGCAGCTGTGAGGACCAGGCGATGCTGTGGAAGACCAAGAGCCATTCATGAGCTGTCTCATGTCGGATGTCGAGAGTTGAGGGGTCGGTGTCCGTCGGGACCACCAACAAGCTTTGGCAACTGCAAAGAACGTGGGAAGCGAAGCAGGTGCAGTGTTGGGACCAGCAAGGTCTAGGTGACTTACCAAAAGCAGGGGAGTCAGGCTAGGCCCCGAGCAATCAGGGGAGCCCAAAGAACTCAAAGATGACCCTCAAGAGGACCCACATGCCGGAGGCACTGGACTGGAGTCGCAAGAGGACTGCGAGCAGCTCACCAAAGATGCAGGCCCAGGGTGCAAGTGATGTGGTGAGGACAAAGATCTTGGTCACTGGAGATGCTTGAGGTTCGAGCTACTTGGAGTCCGAAGATCTTGGAGGAAGGAAGCCAACAAGCCTTTGCAACTGCAAGTCGAGGCAGTGCACAGGGGTTTGGTTCCTGCGGCTCCGACAAGGGATACTGGCCTCAAACTTGGTGAGAGGACAGGGCAGGCCTCAAGGGATGTGAAGAACTACAACCTGTGTTGCTGAGCCATTCGGAGTCTGTGGGATCCCAGGATCAGCAGACCGGTCAGCTTAGTTGCGCTGCCTGCAGATGCAGGGAAGTGAATCTTTCACTTCAAGGGAGATTCCTTCAGGTGTCTTGGATGCCCACAGGCCTTGGAAGGTTCCTGTATGGTGCACAGGCACAGACGTTGCAGCAGATGAGCAGGGTGATGAGATCAGGAGCAGCCAGAGCCTTCCCAGTTGCAGCCTTGATTCCCAGAGCAAAGTCCAGTGAAGTCCAGAGTGCCCAGATGGTTGAAGAAGAAGTGGTGTCTTGAATTGAATCTTTTGCCACGATGAATCTAGGGACCCACCCTCAGGTAAGTCCTTAAGTACCCTAAGGAAAGGGTTGGGACGATTCAGGGTTCCCTCCTAGGGGAGAGGTCGGACAGTGGGGAGGATACTCCCATGTCCTGTGTCCAGTTTCGCGCCAGAGTGGGAGCCAACAGCACCCTGAGCTGGTTTGAACTGGACTATGCAAGGAGGGCACCAAATGTACCCTTCAAGCAGACTGAGTGGCACTAGCAAGCGCTCCCACCCGGCCCCAATACACTAAACCCTGTCTGGAAGGTGATCACACCTCCCAGTGACAGAATACCTATTGTTCTGCCTTTCCCAGCTCGAGCTTGGCTCAGCAGCAGGAGGGCAGGATCATGTCTCTGGTCGGCAGCTGCCATGTTGTGCTGTCCGGGTCGAGAAGACTGGTACTGGAAGCACTGAGGGCCTCCCGGAGGAGCTTTACAGTGCATGGAATCATACCTCCCACACCGTTTACAGTGTGGGGGTATGATTCCAACATGTTTGATACCAAACATGATAGGGTACGTTACAGCCAGTTTCGAGATGGCCATCGTGTAATGACGCGGTGCCCCTCTATATGTTATATGGCTGTCTCACTTACAACCCGGGAGAATGGACTCTGTAGGCTGTAGGGGAGTCCTGATCATGCAGAGACACCCTTACACTTAGAACCACGCACCCTGCCTTCAGGATTGAAAGTCCTGCCTTGGGGGTGGCTTATAGGTTTTAAGTGCAGTGACCTTAGATATAGGGAAACCTATATCTTTTGTAAGTGGTGCTAGTACCAGCTTACACAGGCTGCAATGACAGGCCTGTCGTTACAAATTGAGTGGTCTCCCATGGGTGGCATAATACATGCTTCAGCCCATGGTGGACTCCTGGTGAACCTATGCCCTGGGTACCTTAGTACCATATATTAGGACTGATAAGTGTACACCAGTGTCCAATCTGGAATGTACCTAAGTACTTACCATACCAATTTAGGGGAGAAAGCACAGAGACTGGGGTCCTGATTAGCAGGATCCCAGTCAGACTAGTCAGAAACCATCCCAGCACCAGGCAAAAAAAGTGGGGGTAACCATGCAGAAGGATCCTACTTTCCTACAGAGATCTACTAATATTTCAATAGTTCCTTCTGGTCCCGTCGTTTTTCAAGGGATCCTATTAAGTGAAGGGAGATTTTAGTTTCCCTGCCAGTGTATTTTGCCTTCCATGCTGCAGAATATATTTATGATCAAACCAAAGTTGCATATCTGATTAATTTGCATTCTGGAGCTGCTCTGTCCTAGGCAGCACCATTGGAAACATATTTGACGTGTCCTGAAGATTGAAATCGAGGATGAATAAAAAGACCAGAAACTTCTCCTATTTGTGGTAGGTCTGTCATGCGTGTCATCCTAAAGCCCTCTTGCTTTGTGACAAGAGAGTTTTAATTTCCTGGATTGGGTTTTGTAAAACATTGGATTATTATTTGGCATGGGTGAATCCTCACCTCAAGGAACAATCCCACATCTTATATAGGTGAACCCTTAAAATCACTAAATTAACCTGAGCTCAACCCGCGATAGGTATGGCATATAGCAGACAGGCTTAATTTAGGGCCAAACATCAAGCAATAAAAATCCAAAACTGAATAAAAAAATAGAATAATGTAAATGACACCAAAACAACAGAAATTCAATAAGGAGAACTGGAGATATGAATAGTTAAAGATTTATGGGAAAACAGCGCCAAAAAGTACAAAGTGCTAATGGTAGTCAATGGTCACGGTAGACCAGGATCTTTGTATGATTTCAGTCTGAACTTGATGGAATGTGGGTTGGAAAAAATAGCCAGGTACAGCCCAGTCAGAGGTTTTACATTACATTACATTAGTGTTTTTTTGGAAGTCAAATTCTTTCAGTGGGGTAAGACATCCGAGGAAGTCCTCACAAAGTTGAGTAGATGCTGGATGAAGTCTTGCTGCAGCCGCTGGTTTTGGAGGGAAAGGCTCAGAGTGGGAGACATTGAAATTTCTGGGCCAGGGAAGTCCTCTCTCTAATCAAATCCTTTTGGCTCCTTCACCGAGTCAAGATTTTTACCTTCAGATTTCAGTCTTGTTTTTAGAGCATGGAATCCTCCAGCAGGGTAGGGCTATGACGATATCCAAAAATGAGTTCCATGAGACTGGACACCTTGCCATTGTAGCTCCACTGATTCGGATTTGCTGCTGTGGAGAAGATTCAAGTGGGAGAAACCTGATTTCTCATCCCAATGAGGATAGGCTTGGTTGGTTGGTTCCAGTCCTCTGGAGGTCCAAATATTTTCTATGTTTCAGGTTTTGATGGGTGCTAGGAGAAGTTCAGCTGGACTCAGCCAAAGATCCCAGGACTTTAGGAGCCGCACTTGGGGTTCAAGACTCACTCCAGCAGAGACCACCAGCAGGGTCCAGGTCCAGTTGATACTGGTCAGCTGGGCAATTCAACTTGTTCTGTTGTTTTAGCCACACAGGAGGTCAGCCATCTAACTCTTAAGGTCCACTTCTTTGTCATGAGTACAAGGGAGAACAGTTCCAGTCCTTCAGGGCTTCCCTCCTCTCAGGTCACAAAGGGCAGATCCAGTCCTCTTCTTTTCTTTTTCAAGTCCAGAAAGTGTTCTGCAGAGGGTGCCTGGGTGCCACCTTTATGCCCGGCACAAGCTAGTGGGTGGGGGTGACTCCTGACACCTCCTAGATGCCACATTTGCACTGCCAGCATAGTAGATGCACAATAGGTGTTGCAGAACACAAGTGGCATTTAATTTGCAAGCCCTGTGTGCACTTCCTACACCATAGACAAGGAACTTTAAGGTATGTTAAAGGAAGCAAGTAGGGATACGCCAATTTAAACATGTTTAAAGGGGTAGCAAAGTAGCAAAGGCACTTTACTACTGGTCAGCAGGGCTAAAGTGCACAGAATTCTAAAGCCAGCAAAGCAGATAGGCCAAAAATCTGGGGATGGGGCATCTCAAATAAGATGGTAATATTATACTTGTTTCATTAAGTTCCGCTATTTTATTCTATGTCAGTAAGATTGCTGTCTTAACTTGAGATGTAGCTTAAAGCTCACCACCAGCCATGCTTCATTGGCACTAAATTAATGGGACACTATATCAATGGCGCTACATTGATGTAGAAACATCTGAGATCGCCACTACATTAATTATGGAGAGTATCATAATTATATTAATGATATGGGTTTATTAAATGCTATTTATTAACATGGATAATTGATTAATTTTAATTACATGTGCTTAAATTAAGAGTCAGAGTTAAAGTTAGTATCACAATTAATATTGATCAAAGTCAGCCTTCAGCCCATTGCTGACCACGTGGTCTTTTATTGAAACAAGAAGGCCCTGCTATTAACAAATTCTTACCTGTATGACTGCCTGTTTGATGCTCCTTTCAGAAAACAGAAACAGAACACCCTTTCTGGGCAACAGAAAAATTAAATCATTATAATTAAATGAATAATTATGATAATTATTTACACTCACTTAGTTTTATGACGCTATAATAAAGGTTATGGCTAGTATTAGGATTGGGTCAAGGATAATTGTTAATTGATATTAACATCATTTATTTTGATTAAGTGGGGGGAACTGGCTATGTTGAAGAGGGACACTTTTCCCTGAGTTTCTGTTGCACTGAATGCTCATTCCTGAGTTTCCCTGGCTGAAATGACAGTTTGTTGTCAATTGGCATGCACGACAGTGGCTGATCCACTCCTAATTTATTTAAAAAAAAAAAAACTTAGTGGGAACAAACCACTATCAAGTACAGGGGTAGTTCCAGGTGAAAGTGATTTTCCTGCACCCTGGACACAGCATGTTACTTGACCACAGGAATGAGAATCCACTATGTGAGTGACTCTTGCACTTGCACCATGGTGCAAGGGTGCCTGCACTGGCGCATGGCAGCTGTTTGTGCACCAGCGCAGGGGAGAGCACAGAAATGTGACATATTATTGTAAATATGTTGCATTCCTGTGCTCTCAAAGTGCCGCAGCGTGGCGCAGCCAAAGGGTTTGCGGTGCCACGCTGCGGCACTTTCTTGTATATCTGCCCCAAAATTTTTAGGTGTGGCTTGACAACACAACTGACGCCAACATCTATTGTTGCCAGTTCTTTAATATAGTCTAAGAGTAGACTTGGGCACTACCCAGTGCAGTAGGTCATTCTCGCTGCCGGCTAATGACTGTTAGATCATTCTGTCTTCTATGGAGTGCTTCCATAACATGAGGGACTGTTTTATATCTCAGAAGTGCACTTAATCATCACACTGTTTCTCACATTCAGTTCTGAATTACCCTTATGCATTCTATAGAGAAAGCAACCCTTATTGCTACTTTCTTTTCCAGCATTGCAAAAGCCAATATATCTGGCTGCAATGTGCTGAACAACATTTGCGCACGAAATGCTTGCAAACTGCATTTGTGCATGCCTGTGTTTTCATGCATTAGCGCATTAAAGCTAGACTGTTTTGTTTTGTTTTCTGTAGTATCCATGTTTTTTCAGATGCCGTCGTGAGCGCTCATTCACCAGTATACAAACAAGCATGGGCAGAACCAATAGTATGCCGTACAAGTGTCAATCCATTTGCTTTGCCAGTGCTTCTTTATTTATTGCATTGAAACATTTAATAATCACAGTAGAGGACGTTACAGAAACAAAAAAACTCTCTACGTATAATGCTAACAATTACTCCTTTCTACGGCGGCCAAGTGCGGGAGGAATGTATACCATTAAAATCAATTACTGCTCGCCTGCCCTGTCACTCACAGAACCATCGATCGATATACATTTCGGCGGCAGCGACAATTTTCGTGATATGTACATTAGTGAAATAATGACCTCACAGCAATCACTATCTCTTTCCCGTAAGGCGAGCTCAATATGAAAAACTGACATGTATACATAGCCCAAGTATTCCAGGGAGTTAGACAAAACACGAGGTTGAATTATTGATAAAGGTCAAATATTACTCATACAAAGTCAAACAAATCTGGCAGCATTAATGTGGAGGAATGTGCCCCCTGAGATGGACACTCTGCCGTAGGGCAGCAATCAGGCCGCTGCTATCGAGCCCCGAGGATCACTCTGTCCCTACTGTCTTGGGGGGAGCAGCGCAAGCTGCGGTTTCTGGGTGTGTGCGAAGCTGGCAAGCAAGAAAGGGAAACTGTGGTGAGTTAGCAGTTCGGTATCACAGTTGTGCACACTCCGGCCGTTTAACAGCCTCTCTCTTCCCTGACCACAAGAAAGCTACAAGCAGTAAATAGTCCGCATGTGACCACAGTGTCAGCACCCCTTGTTTATTTGGGAGAAAATGTGGAAGAAAAGTGCCGCATGTCTACTGGACTGAAAAGGTTGCGCTTTGAATCTGGATTTTTGTGAGAAATTCAGGGCGCGCGCCATGACGGTCTTTTATGTAATCGAGTGGCCTAAAATGAACTGCAGGTGCCACAGATAGCAAGTGCAGCCCTGTGAAGACAGGGTGGGTGTAGGCAGACTCTGATCTGCCCCTTTACAAACCTTGCAGCCATGTTCTGTGTGCAGTGCACCGGGGCTAAAGAGTTTTTCGAAAATTCTGAATATTAAAGTCGGATTTATATATGTGGATTTAACAATCCTTTTGTGGGACTCTGATGTAGGGAGAGTGCTTTGTTTTCAGAACTGTAATGTCACAAAAGAAAGATTTAGCAAGACCCACAACAGGACACAGTTGAGTCTGTGGCGTCCATTGCCCTTGGTGCTAACGAGGCCAATGTGGCGCCAATGCGATAATCGGACATGCACACAGGTATGCTGAGATATCTCGTGGAGTGGGCTCGAGGGACCACTCCGTCCTCTACATCCTTTCCGACCTTTATTGTACCTTCCACCTTCAATTATACCTTCAATTATATTGGGTCGAGGGCACCAAGGAAAGTGGGAACTGCGAATCACGTTTTTATCCAGTTGTGTTCTAGTCTTTTGGTTCTGGCCCACCTTAAAATGGGGGTCGGGCCCCAGACGTGCCTTAGGCTCTCAAGGCGTGCCTAAGGCAATCCCATCTGTGCATGTCCGTGCCCATCCGGGACCAGGGGCCCTGCAGACTACTGGGCATATTAGCAAGAAGAGGCGATAATCATCGCTAACCCTGCTTAGCGTGATTTTTTTTATCGCCGGCTATCGCTGGAATATATCGCCACGCTAACGCTGTATTAGCAACGATTAGCGCTATGGTGATGAATATTCCAGCGATAGCGGGGAAATGAGCCAACATCGCTGAAAAACCAGCGATGTTGCATGGAGAAGGGAGAACACCTTGCTGATACGACCCTGTGGTCGTATCAGCATAATCCACCCCCATGTTAGGTATGGCTAACACCTGCTAATTGCAAGTGTTAAATAAATGGCGATGACTCCGGTTAGCGCGACTTTTCACGTCGCTAACTGGGGCCATGGCCACCTTGCTAATAGGCGATAGGCCTGTTAGCGAGTGTTTCCCAGGTTTGATCGTCGGAACGCTCCACTTTGCATGTCATTAGCGATAAATATCGCTGACATGCAAAGCGGTAAAAACGGGCGCTAATGCCCGCGAAACTGTCGCTAACTGCTGTTAGAGACAGTTTGCTGATAGGGCGATATAAATATCGCCGCTTTAGCGGCAAAAAGTGCCGCTAAAGCGGCGATAGTGCCCTTGCTAATATGCCCCTACATTCTTCTCGCAAGGTAGGATTCAATAAACCTCTGACCAGTTGCTAGCACTACGCAGACCCATCCCCAACACCTGCATGTACTGTATAAACCTGAGTAAGGCACGTTGGAGCTGTGATAACTGTGGTTGTTCCCCCCGGTTAGGTCTAAATCATTGCCACCCTGATTGTATTTTGCCCTCGCCAGAGAGACGGGCCGGCCTGAACAATTGTCAATTGCTGGCTGCACACAAATGAAATATATTTGATGTGCTTTAAGATTTCTGTCTGGATGTGTTGTTTCTTACAGAAAAGTGGATGTCAGAGGACTCGGGCCGGACTTAGCTCAGGCACTCCTCTCCAACTATCGTGCTGGAAAACTAGACAGGCAAAATACAAATGGTGGAGGGATAGGCATTATCTACAGGGAGCCGCTGAGCTGTCGCACTTTCCCAGTTATGATTCCGCACTGCGAGAGCCTGTCCTTCTCTGTAGCACTATCCTCTACACTCTCTTTTTCTGGCATCCTTATCTATAGACCTCCCGGCCCAAATGCTCCGTTTCTTCAGTTCATATCAGAAGTAGTGGCAGAGCTAGCCATAGCTAAAGCCAACTTCACTTTCTGGGCGATTTTAATATACACAGAAATATCACAGAAGAAAATGCTTCAAAAACTCTTCTGCATGATATGGCTGCACTACAATTAGCTCAGTTGGTTGAGAGCCCCACACACGAGAAGAGCTATACCATTGATTTGATTTTTAGTAACATGGACACACTTCAGGTTGAGACTCCGATGCCCCTTATCTTATTTATTCAATTTCGGATCCTATTTACGCTACCAATACCCCACTCTACGTCCCTTCCTCCCCCGGTCAGGCGACTAGACCGCTTCTGGACCATTCTTAATGTAGAAGACTGAGAACAGGCCTTGGGAACTTCCACACCTGCCCTTACAGAATATGTCACAGATGCATCACATCAGTTTAATGAATATATCACTGAGTCACTTGACAAAGTGCTCCCCCTTAGCTAGAGGAAAGATAGTAATCGGACACACAAATCGCCATTGTTTAATGCCCATTTTCTGTCCCTGAAGAAAGAAGCAAAGCGCTTTGAGAGGAGCCGGAGGAAGACTTTTGAGGACTCGAGGAAAGCGGTTTATAGGAAAGCTATTAGGCTTTATGATGCAGAAATTAAACTGTCACAAGCCAATTTCTATGACACCAAAATCACCAACCCCTCCAATGCCCCGGAAGAAATCTTCAGAATTCTTAAAGATATCACTATGCCACCCAGAGTCTGCCCAATGGTAGCGGCCTCTGCAGAGAACAGCAACAATCTGGCACACTTTCTTCATGAAAAAATACTAAACATCTACTCCTCCTTTCCTGATACGATTGACCTGAGCTGTCCTCCGTTTGATAAACTGACATCTAATCCAAAAGATAGCCATCTCCTGTCATTTCCCTACTTTATGGACAACCTTGCCAAAGAACTTCTGAATGCAGTAAAATCAGGCTCGCCATTAAACCCAGCCCCCATACATGTCCTCCAACAAGGAGCAGACTGCATTGCCCAAGTATTGGTAGAGCTGCTAAACTCCTCTCTCGCAAGTTCCACCCCCTTGGAAGCACGCAGTAGTCAGACCCCTGTTGAAAAAACTTACCCTGAACCCCCTCAGCCTAACCAACTATAGGTCTATCTCTTTACTTCTGGGAGTAGCTAACATTCTGGAAAAACACGTCAATAAGACTCTTTCAGCATTTCTGTAATCGCAGTCAGTGCTTCATCCCACTCAAATGTGGTTCCGTCCACAACACAGCACGGAAGGTGTGTTACTGGCAGTTGTCAAGGAACTGAGGAAAATTCTGGATCAGGGAGGTTCGGCAGCCATCGTCCTCCTAAATTTAAGTGCCACCTTCGACACTGTGGACCATGCAAACCTCATTCAGAGAGTGTTGAATGTAGGCATTGGGGGTAAAGTGCTTGAATGGCTCTCCTCCTTTCTCAAGGATTGCACTTTCCAGGTTCTAGGTCAGACACACTGCGCTAAGATTGTCCCTCTTAGATGCGGGGTCCCCTAGGGATCTTCCCTTAGCCCCACACTTTTTAATATGTACATGCCTACTCTTGCGAATATTGTGCAGCCGTTTGGATTGTCATTGGTCTCTTATGCCGATGACACCCAGGTGGTCCTGTCCATCTTCCCCAATCAGACTAACAACCATCTATCTTTAATGCCACGGCTCCAGGAAGTAGCCAGCTGGATGGCTGACTGCAAACTAAAACTCAGCAAGGACAAAACGGAAGTCATGCTGTTAGGGAGTGACTCCGGGAGTGGGGCCCAGAGGACGATCCCAGATTGTCTAAGCAAGTTTCCAACACCCACAGATCCAATAAAGAGCTTGGGGGTATGGCAAGACTTCAAACTCACAATGCAATATCAAACCAAGAAAATCTCTGCAAGCTGTTTTGGCATCCTGAGATTAATGAGGAAAGTGCTGAAGCTTCTCCCTCCTATGGCTAGAAGAATCATTGTCCAGGCTCTGATGCTGGCATGCTAGGACTATGGTAATGCCTTATACCTTGGATCCCCATGTTATGTCATCAAAAGACTGCAGACAGTGTAGAACGCAGCAGCGCAACTTCTCACCAATACTCCCAAGTGGCAGTCAGCTGTCAAAGCCCTCAAGGATCTTCACTGGCTCCCAGTGGTGCATCGCGTCCAGTTCAAGTCCCTCTGCATCATCCATATGGCCATAAACAATAGAAGGCCCCCACTGTTATGCTCACTTGCATCTCGGTACGTGCCCAGCATGCCTTTGAGATCAGCCTCGGCTCATTTACTCAAAATTCCCAGGATTAGGAGATCACGTTGGGGAGGTCGCTCTACATCCTACCTGACAACCAAACTTTGGAACTCCATCCCTCTTAAACTCTGCATCTTAGGGCAAGAACTCACCTTCTGCAAAGCTCTCAAGACCTGGCTGTTCAGGTAGTAATTACTCCCCAGAGCTGTTCTTCAGTGGCTGTGAAAGCGCTGGGAGACCCATGGGTAGCCATGCACTAAACAAATACTGCAGAATAGAATAACATAGTGTCCCAGCTCAGTGGACTAGAGACATCCCTGGGCCTCCCTGCCCTTGGCGTTGCCTCAGTCTGCTCCTGCTGCACTTGTGTCAAGCCTTGCTGTGGGCTGGACATCATGGTGTCTTCCTCCGGCATTTCATCAATCTCCCCTGGGCTGGCATCTTGGTCCCCTGCTGTGTCCCTAACTCCCTTGAACCAGGAGATGTTCGTGGCTATGGGGGATTGGTCCCACTGAACAGTGACCACTGCTCCTTGGATGCTGAGGATCTCCCACACTTCCTTCTTGAACGGAGTGTGGAATTTTCACTCTGGGTGCCAGTCTCGCATGATCACTTTGTCTTCGACCAACAGATCAGGAACCACTGCCTTGCCGGCCTGCACGATCATTTGTGGCCTTTCTTTTCTCCTGGGTGGCCTATATGTCAATTGTGGCTGGGCTCCAGCTGAGCCCTGCAGGACTGACATCCCGGGTGGGTCTTTGCATCAACAGATCATTTGGGGCACACCTCATGGTAGCGTGTGGGGTTTGCTGGATAGATCATAGGAACCAGTGTAGGTATCACTTTCCCTTGCTTAACTCGGATACGTAGAGCTCTGTTCAGCTTGCACATAAAGCACTCCACTTCCCCATTGGCCTGTGGCCACTGTGGGTTCATACTCCCGTGCCTGATGTTGAGGCTATGTAGATAGGACTGGAAGTCTTGTCCCTGGAACGGGGGTCCATTATCAGTCTTGATCTCTTCCAGGATCCCCAGTAGTGGAAAGATCTTCTCCAGTGCGGACTTCAAACTTGAAAATGCAGTAGAGAACACTAGGTTCACAGCACGATATTTGGTGGGGCTGTCTGTCACCTCGGCTGTGAGATGGCCATCTGGAAAACTGACAGAATCCATACTGATGCAGGACCATTGTGTCAGATATGGTTCTTCTGTAATTATCAGAGCGAAAGGTGGTTATCGTGCAGGAGTGACAGCTTCTGACTTTGTCATCCACCCATGTGTCCATTCTGGAGAACCATACTTTATCCCTTAGCCATGCTTTCATCTTCACTATGCCTTGGTGGCCCTGGTGGGCCAGTTCGAAGACTCGTGCCCACAGGATTTTAGGTATTACAATCTGTCTTCCGTGAAGAAGTGGACTCTCTCCACTGGTGCTTAGTTCATCTCTGTTCCTCCAGATTTGACACATTGTTGCCTGTTCATCAGTCGCCAGTGCCTTGGTGCCGTTCATGAAGTTGCGCTTCTGTCTCTTACAGAGCGCTTCTTGGGATTTGAGAGGCTCATGTCCTGCTCTGTTGCCTCCCGGATCTCCTTAATTGATAGTACCTGGGGGCAGGCATCATGCAACACAACCCTCACAAACTCCTCAGCCCATTCGTCTTCCTCTGTTTTCTCAGTGTCAGTCGGTGCTTACGGGGGTTTCGATTGGTAGTCCTCTGAGTTATTCCCACCTGGGCGGTACACAACCTCAAATGTGTACAGCTGAAGCTGCACAGCCCATTGCTTAATGCTAGGGGGCACAATCCGAGCTGTGCCAGTGAATAGCGGGACATGCGGCTTATGGTCAGTTACGACCCAGAATTGCTGCCTGCAGAGGTACAAATGAAAATGGTGGCATGCCCACTGGATCGCTAATGCCTTGCACTCAATATGTGCATAATTTGTCTCCTTGTCTGTCAGAGCTCTACTCGCATATGCAATGGCGACCCATGATCCCTCATTCTTTTTCTGTAGGAGCACGGCACCAAGTCCAATGGGGCTTGTGTCCACCATCAGCTCCTTCCGTGTCCTTTGATTAAAGTATGCCATTGTGGCATCTGCCACCAGCGCTTCTTTCCCTCTTCGCAATGACAGGTCAGATCGGCCGTCCCAGTCTCATGGAGTATCATTTTTCGTCAGGGCTAGCAACGGCTCCGATATGGTGGTCAGGTTCGAAATAAAACATCCACAGTAAGTGGCCATCCCAAGGAAACACAACAAACAAGGTTACTGGGGCCCACAAAAATACAAGAAAGCAGAAGGTCACAAGGAACACAACTTCCTAAACTACAGGAAACTGTTCAGCACTTCCGCCCAGCAGACATAACAGGATTTCTGTCAGGTCCCGTGGAAAAGCCATCCTTTATGAAAGAGGATGCCTCACACACATCCCCACCCTGGTAGGATGATATCACCAGGGCAGACTCAACTCCCTCAAAAACTTGGCAATAGGAATAAGTTCTTGAATAAAACTACTGGACAGACACAAGATCCAGAGAATCTAAAAATGCCTTAGAGTTCCTCGGCTATCACCTTTATTACAGAAGACATTAGGTATATCTAAAAACACTGGGCCTCATTTATGAGGTTTTGACATAGGGCAGCACCACAAGGAATCTTGCTGCTCTACCCTACGCCAAAACAAAAGGGCAGGAATGCACCGTATCTATGTAATATGGCTCAATCCTGTCCTTTTCCCCAGCTGCCATGCGCCAATGCAGGCACCCTTGCACCATGGTTCAAGGGTGCCTATATTGCAGGGCTGATTGATTTTGTGCAGAAAGGGAAACCTTTCTGCACAAAACCAATCACAAGAGGTGATTCCATTTTTCTATGTGTGCTGCAGAATGCAGCACACATAGAAAAAGGAAAGCACAAGGAGAAATAAAAACATTTCTCCTCGTTGTGCCTCCCTAAGTCCACCCCTGGGGTGGCATTAAGTTCTGACATATTCTCAAGTTTACGAATTCTTGTAAATCTGGGTATGCGTCAGGTTCCATGGGTTTTGGGTGGGAACACCCACAGCAACACCAATGGAATGCCCCTTTCATGCAGCATTCTGCGTGAAAGGGGCACATATTTATAAGGCCATGAAAAGCCACGTAAAGTGGCTTTACATGGCCTTATAAATATGCTATGGCACATTGCGCCACCAGAACATCAAAAAGTGACATTCTGGAGGCACAAAAGTGTTGATAAGGCCTCATAAATAAGGCCCACTATACTATTCACAAAAACTAGCATATCTGGTCTGGGGCATTCATCAAGGCTCTAGGATCCCTAAACATAGAATACAGGCCTAATGTGCCTTATGTGGCACTACACCAGATTTTTTAAACACCCAGATGACTCCTACCTGGGTCTTGAACTGTCTCAATGGAACAACCTATTGGAGAAAGATTAGAACCAACAACATAATAGTGGACATATTCAACATGAAAAAATACAGATTCTATTATTCAGAGAAACTATGTCAGTCTTTTTTTTAAAACAAAGGAAGGGTGGATAGCTTCCCAACACTAGCCTAATGAGGATACATTTAAAAATGCACTTGTGGGCAAGCAGGTGAATGTCACTGCAAAGCTGTACAAAATGTTGTGCGTGGTAACTGAAAAGCAAATCATGCTTCTTTAAAACACATGCAACCCTTAAGTAAACAGTATTACTGTCATATCGTCTTTAGTACTAACTCATTAAGTTATCCCAAAATTATGCTAAGCAGCCACTCCTTACCCTATATTTTAGGGGATACCGGTTATCTGATCAAGGAGGGGGTGGTGTCCTTTGTAGTCACGCACTATTTGCAGAAAAGGGGTAGGTCAATAGCACTCGTGTTAAACAAAGACATAATTCACAATTCCTACGTACTAAGTCTGATAGGTAGAGGTGGGCCGATAGTCATGCGACACGCTGTTTTTTATATAAAAAAACATATGCCAGACGGTATTTACATGACATGCGTGCAGCAAGTTTTTAAGAGGTGTTGAATGCCCAAATCTTAAAGGTACTGTTCACTCACCACCTCATGGGCCCAGGTGTTTTTGCACCTCAGTACACTCACATGCCTTCAGTGTAGGCGGTGAAAAAACCCTTATAAATGCGGGCAAATTCGCTATGTATGCAGACAATCCGTCTCAACTCTAGAGGTTCTAAAAACAGTTTATGCATCTCAAGGTATCATCAGAGAGTGACTGACTTATCATTCGGATACATTTGTAACTGAATCATAGCAAAAGTATATGCCCCAGACTTGCCCGTCTCTATAGGTTAACAGCACGAACATCATAAACATACTCATACAATTCCAATCGGACCCTGCTCACCATCATTCAAGTCATATGCACACACAGGACTGGGTTGAGCGTGCAGACCATTATTTGCTTGTTTATCCGATCTATTATCCGATGACTTTTCCTGCAGGTTTTTAAGGGGTGCATATAGTTGCAATCAAGAACCGCCTTGCACCTGGTAATTCACCTCTTTCACACTAACACTCCTGAAGCAGTAAGTGGAGTGTATCACTGCCATAACCATAGCTCACACTGCAACAACCTTATGTCATCAAAAGGTCCATCACACCCCTGGACCTAGCTTGTCCCTCTCCTTGCCGCCAGTACAACTCGTAGGGAGTGAGGTCTCTCCTTATGAGCGCCACTGTGAGCTGAATCTATGTGATGATGGCCCATCAGGGACTAACAGGAAGTTGATGATGTTAGTTCTCAAGGGGTGATGGTAAATTTAGTCCTGACCCCGTAGAGTATACAATTATTTAGTCAACCGGAGAGGACACCGCATTCTGACTTCCACTCGTCCTATTGTTAAAGCAGGTTTTTGTTTGTTTGCATATAGTGCTGAAATAAAGACTCACTCACCAGGAGTGAGACCCAGGGAGTAGGCCCTGTGACCTTCTTGGCCACCCCCAGTTGTTCTAGTTAATCTAGTTCTCTCTCCACCAGCGGCCGCAGGTGGAATGGCACCCTCCTGTGTCGGAGCGCCATGGGTCTTACAGTATTGCCAATGTGTAACTTTGCCTTTAGGCCTTTCAAACGCCTCAGTCACTCAAACAGCTTGGGGTATTCTTGCAGGCAATATTTGCAGCATGAGATTCATGCACTTGCCCTGCAAGGAAAACGAGTCCCAGGTCTTCGGCAGGGTGGAATTCAACGATAGAGGCAATGTTAGCTCTGGTTACATGAAACTGGGCTCATGTCGACTTCCCTTCACTCTTCACCAAAACCTACATGACTCCTCTTACTGGCAGTGGTTCGGGGCTCCCATAGGTATAGATTTGCACTTTGGTCAGTGCTAGCCCAGGCCGTGGCATTATCCTGCCGCATTGGGCTGAGTCCAGGACATTTACGGAGGCACCTGTGTCAATCAGCGTTTTGATTTGTGTGCCTGCGATGTCAACTGTGCACATCGGTGGGGACTGCTTGCGGTTACCTTCCCTGCCAGCGAATGAGACTGTGAACACTTTATAATTGTCATCGTCATTGGGTGGGCGACAGAGTCAGCCTGATTTGCGGGACTTCCAGCTTCTTCCTCTTCTAGTAGAAGCTGTCATAGGGTTGAACTCCCTTTTCCTCTGTACTCAATGCCAGCACCCTGTCCACTGCTTCGGCGCACCTTGGTGAAGTGATTTATGGGCCCACACCTTGACCATGCTTTTCCCTGTGCTGAGCATACATTGGGCATCCGGTGGATCAGACTGCAGTTGCTGCACCCCTTCTCGGGCAGCTTGGGTGCGTTTCCTGCACGATATTGAGTAGGCCTTCCCTGGATGGCATCCACCTGCTCCTCTTTTACATTTACCACACAGGCTGCTCCCTCCAGGGCCGCCCCTTTCATCAATGCCACCTCCATGTCCTCAGCCCTGCTGTCCGCCAGGCCATGTGACCTTGCCAGTATCAATATATTGTCCAGCGAGATACCTGGCTGCCGCAGTATGAGCTTCAGCAGGACCGACAACCATCAGCCTTGAATCAGATGGGGCCTGATTTTGTTGGGCTGGTTGATGTCGGTGCAGGTGCTCACCAATTTTCGGACTCACACATAGAAGATGCCCACAGACTCATCTTCAGCTTAACTGGCCTGTCTCAGTTTGAATCTCTCATAGTCAGGGTTGAGCTGGGGATCAAAGTGGTGGTTCAGAGCCACTACCAGGGGGTCATAATCATCATCCCCCCTGTGTTGGGGAGGTGTTCGAACAAGTCATATAGTCCCACGCCGCCGATGTGGAGCATCATTGACCTCTTCACCGTCCCATCAGTTTCGCGTGTGGCGCCAACTCGGGGCAGCCATGGCAGGCTCTACCAGCTGGCTGATTGGTTGCATCACCATGACTGAGGAGTGGGCGCAATGTGTGGGGGCCACTGGTGCAGGATTCTGCTGCTGTTGTTGTCCTCACCTCAATGTCACAAGGCCAGCAAGCGAGCCTGGTGCGGCTTGGTGGCGCTGTGCCCACAAGTCACTGATGCGGCACACGCGGCATGTGCTCCTCCACCAGAGAGTGCGGCCTGCCTGGAACAAGGCCACCTTACCTCAGCCAGGCCTCTCACCCTTAGGTTCACCAGCTCCACACGCAGACACCATCAGCTCAACCGCTGAGCCTCAGGTAATGCTGTCTACTTGGAGGCAATGGACCCTGCACACATGGGTCGCCACCGCCCTCGTCGCTAGTGTGATGTTTGCTGCACTTGGATTCTGCAGCACACATAGAAAGAGGAAAGTGTCTCTCAGGATTGTGTTTGTGCAGGAAGGGTCACCTTCCTGCACAAAAAACAATACTGCCTGCAATGCAAGGCACCCAGTCACCATTAAGCAAGGGTGCCTGCATTGGGGCTAGGCAGCCAAAAGTGTGCTAGAGCAAGGAGAGGAAAGGAATGCACCATATAATGTTAAATATGGTGCATTCCTGCCCTCTCCCTTTCATGCAGTGCAGCAAGGTGTCTTGCTGCGTTGCATGAAATATTGATAACTCTGCCCCAAAGCGTCCAGGATGTGAACTGCTCTTTTCTGCTACTAGGCATTAGCAGCAATTTTGGTCGAATAGGCCACATTCTGTGATCATACCAAGAATCCAGCTTCATTTCCAGACCACTGTTTTTAATGTCTCACAGGCATATTGTGGACACAACTCAGGTATAGCCACTTGCTCAATGATTGCCACTGATGAAGAAAAGGATGAGGAGAAATCCTTGTCACACCTGGGACACAGAACAACACGACCTGCCCCAGGCTCGTTAACAATGCGTATTGCCACAGAGGGTGAGTGCATTGACGTCTAAATAGTGTGGCGGGATGACACAGTCTCCAGCATTCTTTTAGGGAATGATGAGTGCCTTCTTTAAGTACTGGGTCTGAACACAATGTTGCATACATGCCCTTGCTGCACAGGATGATTGCTAGAGGTCATGACTGCAGAAATAATTACTGTGCTTAAAAAGGAAGGAAAATATCAAGGGCACAAGCTTCTGGATGCCCAACAGAATACAAATACCAGAAATGCAGTTGTGTGCGCTCAGTTTTGTCACAAGCCGCAAAGCAAGCAGATTACACTATACTATTTGGACGTCTAAAATGCATTTGCATCGCAATGATCCCATCTTAATTTCCCCTTCATATTTTATGAAAATTGAAGCTGTAAAATATATTTGAAATATTCTGTTTATTGTAAGCTCGTTCTTCTTAATCTGACCACAACATACATTAATACATCCCTATTTGTGGTAGCCCGTAATGATTGTTTCTAAAGTGCAAAGTAAACAGAGTGGAGCATTCATCGTTTGACAGAGCCCTTGTATTCCTAACTTTCCAGCACCAGTCTGGCCAACAGCAGGAGGTCCTCGAGTCTACCAACACAAGCTATCTTCTTCCATTTCAATGACAAGTGCATCTCATTATAGCATGCTCCATTTCACAGGGATACATAACAGCTGTAATGTCAATGCATACACACGCATCTGTCCCCCCAGCAGAGCCATTAAAGATCTCGCTAAGAATAACTGGCCAGAGGTTGAGAAGCCAGAGATGATTTTTTCTCTGATAAGTGAAAATTCTATCTTACTAACGTTCAATTTATGAAAATGATTATGCATCTATTAATTCACTAAAGACTATGTGACAGCAGACTAGAAAGGACAACTTTGCTTTCCAAATCTCAGTGAAAATCAATTTACCTGTCATCATAAGTATATACAGCTAGGTCTCACTTTAGCTACTAGGTGCAAAACCAATGCCTAATATACATGTATAACAACTTTTTACAAAAGGCCAATTTTAAGAGAACAATATGCCTCATTTACTAATGTAATGCACAGGCCACTGGATTTATGCCATTTTGCATCTGCAACGTTTTCAGCATCATCATGGATTTGCCACATTGACCACATTATCCATCAACAGTGGCATAATCTTCATATTTCAACAAAAAGATATGTTTTTACCTCAAACGAATCGAAATTTACTAAAGATGTGGCGATGTGTTGACATGCAGTGGAAGGTCCTTTGCAAAAAGTAACTGGTCACCTTTCTGTTGTTTATTTCTATAATTTGGCGTCAAAATGATACTAATGAGGTGAAACGTTTGCCCAGATAGTGTTAAAATGTAAAAAATCACAAATAATGAGGTAATACTAACACTAAATGTGCCGAATAATGCAGCATATTTTGCCTTTCTTGCCAAATAATTTAGTCAGCCCTGTCACATAATTTGTTCCTCCACTGCAACATAATTCCAGTCACCCTGGCCATGCAATAATGTTTTGTATTGTAGTTTAATTGCAACTTTCTTGCTACCACTTGCCTTACAGTATGACAGCTCTTTAAATAGAATGTCCCCCCCAAAAACCTTAATTTTATTGGGACATTGATTTGTACAAATTCAAGCACCAAATGCTTTGGTTGTCAATGGTAAAACAGTATAACAGATGCGCATTTTGAAAAATGTACAACTTTAGAATTTGACTTGAATGAATATGTTATAAATATCGTTGCATTCCACGAGTCCATGATGACTAGGTTAAACTAAACAGTCCTCCTTATAAAAGCTAACATATTTAAGATGGCAGGTTCAAATGCTCAGATTACTGAACAGTAATCTTCATTACTCTGAGTAGTAGTCTTCCTCGTCATAGTCCTTACTAATGAGGCTTCTGCCTCCCAATGTCGACCATCCACAATTTAAAAAAAACAGAAAAATATATCAACTTTCCACAGGGAGCTGCAATAAATTAAGGACTAAGGGCAAATTTAAGGAGGACCGTATAAGTATATGGGAGGGAGGGAACATAGGGCTGTGACAAGGAATTCTACAACTCGGAGTAATGAAGATCGCCGGTAAGTAATTCGAGCATTACCTCCTCATCTGTCTTCCTTATCCCAGTCCTTACTAATGAGATTTTACCCAAGCCTTTATACCTTTATACCTTTATACGGTCATACGTAGAGAAACAAGAAATACCAGAGACATAATATGTGCTACACAAGTGTATTTGTTCATACTACAATTCAATCCAATACAGCTGAAAGCACCCGTGACCCAAATGCAGTGGCATTAGACCCCTTTAACTAGAATCTATGGTGTGAAACAAAGGAATTTGGAGAGGCTAAGTGGCCGCATTACAAATGTCTTTGAGTGACACACCCTTGTATGCTGCCCATGAACTTGGTATGGTCCTTGTAGATCTTCCCGTAATGCAGCCTAAAGGGGAGGCTTCACAGGACTGATAAGCCAACAACACAGTTTGCTTGACCCACCTACATAAAGTGAAAGAAGTTGGGTGAATCCCCCTGTTACCTGTTCCAAATGTCACAAAAATAAATTGAACCTTTCTGAATTCAACTGAACTACTATTATAAATAGACAAAGCTCTGTGAACATCTAAGAGATGTAGACAAATCTCCTCGTTTGAAGAAGGGTCTGGAACAAAACAGGCAAAATAATATTTTCATTTAAATGAAAAGATGATGCCACTTTTGGAACAAAAGAGGGGTCAGTCTTGAGACCAGCCTTGCCAGAAAAAAACTTTAAGTATGATTCATCTATTAATAAAGTCTCAACTTCCCCTTGCCATCTGCCGGAAGTGATAGCTGCTAGAAAACATACTTTAAGAGTCAAACATTTTAAAGGGAGCTAGTTCAGTGGCTCAAAAAGGTAACCCTGAAGAACTCTAAGGGCTCAAGGTGCAGAATCTGGGAAGCTGAGAGTTATGTTCTGTGGCAATCATGTCTATCCAAGGGAACCCAACCGTCACAAATCTGATGGGAAGTCACTGGGGAAAGACTCACTGCAATTGAGGATGGGAACACTCTGCTCAATTGATCCACAAGTTCATTCTCCTTCCCCGGAAGATGAATCGCTTTAAGAGAAAGGAGATTGGGCTCTGCCAAGGAACCTATTTCCCAGGACAAGGCTGCTGGTGCCTGCACTCGAGGTCCTCCTTGTTGATTTATGTAAGCCTTGGCCACCCGATTGTTTGTCCTTATCCTTAGTGCAGGATTGTGAAACAGCGGGAGAAAAGCTTGAAGAGCCCTGAATATAGCTGCCAGTTATCTCCAATTTGAAGAGTTCTGCCTCTCCTCTGAAGTCCAAATCCCCTGGACTGAGTTTGTTTCTAAAACAGCCCCCAACCCTTCAGACTGGCATCTGTTGTGACAATCTTTGGATCTGGAACCACCAGAGAAAAACCCCTGTTCAGATTCTCTGGAATGACATCTCCCCCTGTACACCCAGCCATTCTCTTACTGTTGCTGAGTCTTTCATTAAAAGATTGTTCAGTCTCCGAGTCAATTTCAGCTTCCTGTAATCTGGGAGAAACACCCTTACTTCCTGCATTTGAAAGAAAAATAGCCCCTATATACTGAAGTTCCTGAGATGGTTGCAGCTGGGTTTTTAAAAAAATCAACATAAACCCATGCTCCTGGAGAACTCTGCAAACCGTCTGAACATGAAGGTGAGCCTTGGAAAAAGACGATGAAGAAATCAGTAGGTTGTAAAGATAGGGAAAAAGACTAATGCCCTGTTAATGCAACAACCCCACTAAAGGAGCCAGTACTTTAGCAAAGACTCAATGAGCTAGGGATAGCCCAAAAGGCAATACCCTAAACTGAGCATATCTTTTTAAACCCATCGGACCTAGAGGGAATGAATGAAAGAATCCTCATGGCTGCATTGTACGAATCATATAACAACGTAAGACACGTTACAGAGCGCTCTAAACCATCAGTTGTTAGGTATATGTCACTATTGGAGTCAAATAGCCTCCAAACGCATATGCCACCCAAATATCTCTTGAAGAATATTGGACGGTGGGGGAGAAGTCTGCTTTTTCGTCTTAGGGATGGCACTTTAAAATACTCACTCTGCTTCCCCTTGGGATTTAATACCAATCTTGAGCAAATGCCCTGCCCATGTGGCACCGGCAGCAATCAAACGATGGTACACTTTTTACTCTTTTGTAATTTTTATGAAAAATACACAAAACAATACCTGATTCCGTATTTTAAGGCATTCGCTAACATCGATTATAGAACAGCATACTTGGAGATCATCAGACTTGAGAGCGATGATCTGATTTTTCGTGTCAGCTCCTTTCTGAGAGCGGCAGTCCGCTCACGCATTTCCATGAGCAATCTTTAATGCGTTGATTGCACTTGAATACATAATACTGCTCTATCGTAGGCACTTACCTTTACCTTATAGTTGGAATACTAATTAAAGTGCTACTTGCGGTCTGGAACATCTTATAAGTTCAAAATTTAATCGCACTTACATTATGCTGCTAAAACTGTTTACAACTGATTGCACTTTATCTTAATATGCTGCTATATGTTCGTCCAACCTTTTAATGTGCTAACATTTTAACGTTGCTATCTGCCCGTCCGTTGAAAATTTTAACCATGATATTGCTGTTTGTACATTATGTCCCTTTTTAACATTCGTACACAATTGTAGTCTTTTCATTTCGAAAGTTCTTTTTAATTATTGCTTTTTATATGGCGTTTTTAAACAAGAAACTGTACTGTTGCTGAACTGTGCTTTTATGGATATTTGTATCCGAATAAAGATTATTAAATTGAATACCCTAAACTGGTAAATAAGTGATAGAGCAGAGATTTTATCTCAGAATCATCTTCCACTGGATCAATCAGTTTGGCCTGTTTGGCCGGTGGCTCTTGTGCCCTTAATGCTGTGGCCACTGCCTTATTAGTCATGTCTTACAAAGCCTGAGGAGAAGGAAATCTCTGACCCCCCCCCTGATCTTCCAGGTCCACCACCTCCAACTCTGACTCATCATTGTGTCTCTTTTTAGAGACTGCCTTTCGTCCTTCCTCCTCCATGACTGTGGCATAATGAAGGAGGTAGCAGAATTACCTGAATGTAACCTTGCCCAACATGAGATTAAGAAATTATATAAAGTCCTTTCTCTATTTTCAGCAGATTTTTGCCACTTCTCTGGTATCCAGACTACCTCAGATGAGACATTGTCAGCTAAGAGGAATGCCCAAATAGCAAGGTTAAAAAGAAAAAAACTGGTTAAAGCACAGTTTTGTTTCAAGTTATTAATAACCCCAGGAGAACATGGTAGCTTAAGCTGAACCTCTTCAGTATTACATACTATTTTATATGAAAAGCGAAAAGTATTGCTATAAATTCAGTAAATTAAGTAAAATCAGAATGCGCTGGCTACAGCACAGCCGCGTGCAGGAAGACATTTATGCTATCTTTGCTATTATTATAAAAAAAAAAAATTCTCAAGAAAAACCGGCTGCCTACGGCACAGCTGCTTTATTGGTAATTAAAAAAGAACAATCTCTAGTGGGCGCGTTGGCTATAATACAGCCGCAACACCAGTTTAAACACCATATTGAAGGACAGGCCGGTTACAGCCTTAGGCCGGCAGAGAAGCATGGTGTGAACAAGAAATAAGCATTGGCATAGCCAATAGGTCTCGCTTTTGGGACCTTATAAGTATTTAGTTATGCAGCACAATATCCTTGGTGCAATAACATCAACTGTTGCATGTCTAAAAACTTATAAGGTCCCAAAGGCGAGACCTATTGACTATCCCAATGCTTGTTTTTAGAGGCCTGGCATGCAGTTTTAAATGTAGGCTGGTAAGAAAGGTGCCACCCCGAGGGGCAAGGTCTAGAGAGAAATAAGATAGGACGAGAGGTGAGTTATAATGAGATAGCACAAATAGAAAGGTGAAGCACAGAATGACAGGTCAGGTAAACAAAGTAGCGAGTAAGGTAGAGCCGGTGGGATGAAAAATAGAAAGATATGAGAAGTAGAGAAAAAGAGGTGCAGATGAGGTAGAGAGATGAGGCTAATACAGAGTAAGTGCGAGGGAGAAGTAGAGAATGGTGAAATAGGGAGAGAGAGAGACAGAGGTAAGACAGATGTATTTTTAAACGAGCGAGACATTGGAAGCAGAGAGAGTGAACGGAAACAGTGAAGGAGATAGAAAGAGAGATGAAAGCAAAGGGAGTGATAGATGGAGTGGAAGAGGTAGGGAGAGCATTGTAGAGAGAAAGAAATAAAATAATGGGAAAGGCGAGGGAAAGAGGACATCAATAAAAAGAGAGACATAGAAGGCCAATAGGTGATGTAAATTGAGAGTCTAGATAGTGTATGAGAGGTGGGGAATAGAGAGATGAGGCAGTGAGTTGTGAGGCAGAGAGAGAAATGAAAGAGAGAATGGTGAGGTAGAAAGAGGCATGCGAGAGGTAGAGAAAGGTAAGGTATAGATGGCAAAAATGATAGAAAGGGTAAGATAAAGAGATGAAATTAAGAGGGAGGGGAAGTAAATGGAAGAGAAATGAAGGGGGATGAGATGCAAACAGAGCAGCAAGATGCAGAAAGAAGAGAAAGTAGAGAGAGAGAGAGAGAGAGAGAGAGAGAGAGAGGCACTTGAGGAGAAGAGAGGGGCAGAGAGCTGACCGAGAGCTAGAGATCTAGAGGTAGGATCGGAGAGAGGTGGCAAGTTGAGGTCATGAGAGGTAAGTGCTGTGGGGCACTGAGGTTTATTGAAAGAGAGGTGTGACGTACAGAGAGAGAAGACAAGGACTGGAGAAAGTGTCCACACTGAACTAGAGGTTGGTGATCACCCTAAATATATTTATTAAAATAAAGCATTAAGAGAGTGCACTTTTACGGATTTCAGAGTGTGCACCATCTTGCACTGAAGATGACAAAAGAAGCCATTTTGGCACAATAAACACATCCAGCATCAGTGCTGTTGGTGCTAGCTGAGGCAGTGGAACACTTGATGAGCTCTTTGAAAACGATGACATGTCCTCTGCTGGATCTGTTAATTCTGCCCTGTCTTATAACCTTGTGCCTGGGGAATAGGTGTGGTAATGTCGATAGAATCAGCCAGGTTTCTGTGAGGAAGAGCAGTTTCAATGTGTGGTCGTGCAGCAGGTCCCATATTTCAGTAGCGTGTTTATTGAGGGAGGTGTTGTTGAGGAGAAGGCAGAACAGGGAGGGGTGGGGAGAGGTGTGTAGGTGTGCATGGCCGAGGGAGAGGTGAGTGTTGTGTGCGGTGCATGTGAGGGTGGTGTGAAGGTGTGGGAAGGTGCAGGAAAAGTGTCAGGTGGAACAGGGGAAGGCACCTTCGCAGTCGACTACCGAGGCGTAGCAGCAGCACTGGAAGGTGCATTCAAGGTTCAGGGTGAGGAGAGGGAAGCAGAGACGTAGCAGTGATGGGAGTGAAAGCAAGGGGTCTGGCGCTGGGCACGGGAGGGGCGCATACGGGCTGTGCATCCAAGCTGCGGCGGACATGAATTAGGAGCGGGGGTCTCTGGGGCAATGGGTTGGGCTAAGTAACTGGCAGGAACCGAGAAGGGAGTGCGGCGTGGGAGAGGAAGCAGGGAAGGTCGCAAATTCAGGAAAAGGGCAGGAAGAAGAGCAAAAGAGTGAGAAAAAGGAAGAAGAGGAGTTAAGAGAGCAATTGAGTTCGAAACTCGAAGAGAAGAGCTGAGACTAAAAGAAGCCAAGAGCAGCAAGGATTGAGTGAAAAGGGCAGAGAAAAATGTTAAAGAATGAAAGGCAAAAGCACAGAAGATCAGCAAAGAATGAAAGAGAAAGAGTGGCAGATGACCAGCAGATCGGCACAGAATCAGTGTAAAAGTTCAAAAAGCAGCAAAGAAAGATTGCGGAATAATGAAAAAAGCACATGAAAGTGGCAGAAAGAGAATGAGAAACGCACAGAAAAGCAGCAAAGAAGGAATAAGAAGGAAGGAGTAATGCACAGTGAAGTAGCAAAGAAAGACTGAGAAATGCACATAAAAGTGACAAGTAATGAAAGAATGAGCGATGCACAGAAAACAGCAAGGAAAGGGCGAGAAGTGTTCAAACAAGCAAATGGTGCGTGCGAAAGTGATCGCGAGCAAGAATTTCGACCGCGACCGGGAGTTGTGTGCGCGCGCGCAAAAACTAAATAAAACAAGCATTGGCCGCGCGGCCGTGCGAGACGCGCTCTGTGGTGGGGGAGGGGGGAGGAGCGGGAGAGCAAGTGACGCGCGGCCGTGAAAGTGACAAGGCCGCGTGGCCCCGAGAAGCGCTCTGTGGTGGGGGAGGGGAGGAGCAAGTGAGAGGAAAGACATATGGCGCCTGGAGCATGCGAGGAATGCGCGTTACTGTGCGCGTACCCGCATGCTCTAGGCAAGCCCAAAAAAAAGTGGTCGCATTTCTAAAAGCCCACTTACAAAATGTCTCGCCCAGACCAGCGCAAGCGCTGGCTTAAGGGCGAGACCTAAAAACCCTCTGAGCCTCATCCTCCTGCCTGCCAGGGACGGCTCTGAAAAAACGCACTGAGCCATCGGCGCACGTACTAAAGGCAAATGCGATCAGAAAAATATGAAGGACGTGCACAAAAGTTTAAAATATACATGCACTTTGCGCTGATTTAAGAAAACAATTACCTCAATGAAAGGTCTCATAGGGATAAAAAGTAACAGAATGTGAGGAAGGGTTAGTCCTTCATTTATTGCAACTCCATTAAAGGGAAGGCCTATATTTTTCTGTATTTTTAATATTTTGGATGGCCTACAGGGGAGGCAGAAGCCTCGTTGGTAAGGACTGGGACGAGGAAGACAGATGAGGAGGTAATGTGCCCTGCCATGTGCTACAGTGTATATGGATCTTTTTTTATGATCTGGGTAAGAGTAGTTAACACAAATAGATGTGTGCAGGCTTCATTTGTGTCCAGCTACCCACACTCTTCACGGTGTCGCTTAGTTAAGAAAGCTGCTCGGTCTGTGAAAACAACAGATGGGCGAAGCCTTGCTTTGCCTCTGTGTTCGGTGTCTGAAACCAGTGGTATGTTCCTGCATGGCTTAGTCCAAGTAGTATAACTGCATTGCAAGACAGTTGCCTCCACACTCCTCAGCTAACCATGCAGCCAGTATAATGAGAGAAACCACAAAGAGGACAGCACTCTGGTAGACAATTAACAAAGGCCTTTTAACACAAGTCCTATATTTGCACAAGCTCTGGGAGTGTGTGTGTGCTCACGTGTGGAAGTGGACAGCTGCAGCACAGCCCAATCATTCTCAAGGTATGCACCTCAACAGGACAAGATGTCCTAGAAGCACACTGTACTTAACTACACCGTGCCACAGAGAGTGTGTAACCCATTTCAGTAGGATGTGTAAACAGCAAATCTAAGCAAAGGTTACACAGGAAGCAGCCCCATTTGAACTTTCTTTAGGCTAGTTCCATCAGGAACGTTCAAAGTTTTGAGGTCACATTGAGCAGGAACTGGAGGAGAAGGGGTAGGAGGGATTGTCTCCCAGCAACCCCTCAGTGGCTGTGTTTGAGGTAGGCTTCCTAACATAGCTTGTTACCTTTCTTTGTAACTCTATACATAGTGAACGTAGGATAAGACAGTACCTTGATTTTAGAACTGAACAGACTTGGTTACCATACACTACAAAATAAAGTTTATCACGGCAGTTGGTAGCAATGCAAAAATACCCTTAGTCCATGACACGTAGTAGAGCCATGATGAGCACTAAAGTGTAACATTTAGGCAGGCAACAAAACATAATTTTACCATTGCCTGAAGACCACTGCATATGTATTCATTCCAAGATGGTTGATGTGTATGTGTGAAAATGTCATTGTGGAATGGTCTGGCTTGCCTATGATCGTGAAGCATTTCAACAAGCACTGGCAAATGTAAAAGTAAGGGCGTGCTGACAAAGAAGCGGGCACAAGTGACGGGTGTATCAGGGGTGCAGCCATAGCTTTAACACAGCCCAGCCAGCCAAACAGACAGTGGTTAAAGGGGGCTGACCAAACGAGTACGGTTCTGTACAGTATGTATATATCTGTGCATGTGTATTAATAATGAACGTAAAGAAAATCCATGCTGGACCACACGTCAATGGATGATAATCAGATGAAAATGGGGTTAAGCCAGATCCACAGTCGTCTAACTCAACAATCATTTAAATCAGAGGGGTAATTTATTAATAGTCAAAGATTGAGGCGATGTCAGCAATGTATCACTAGGTTTTGGATATCAAACCAATCCTTAGCTAATCCTAGCTCAAAAGATGTTTTTATTATTTCAACACTGAATATTTGATGTTAAATATGCTTGCATGCATTGCAGAACCTTTATTGACAATAGTGTCAATAATGATCAAGAAAGGACTTCCGGTTCAAGTAGATTTCCCAAAATATTCACCTCCTAATTTTGCATACTTAAAGGTACACCAAGTCCATCATGGATGGTAGTCACAGTTTTGAAGAATTCTAACTGGTAAAAGTCTTCCTTATTGCCAAAATGTCATCCAGTAAGCATCGTGAAAGGTGGACCGGCTGTTTGAAGCAGCCTGCCAGACTTTAATTTTGCAGGTGACTACCTGGCCTGCATTACAAGGGGGGGTCAGTGATTGACTGCACCTGCCTGCTGGGGGATGTGTGGGGAGTCCCTGGGACCCTCTTTCTCCCGTTTCCATGGTTGCCCTCGGGGGGCCAACTCTTTTTGGCTCTCAGTCATTGTGCCTCCCTATGAGGTTCTTTAATTTTGACCCCATCTTACAGTCACCGCCATTTTTGTGTTGCCTTTACACAGGCTGCTCGATGAGCGAAGTGTCTCTGCCCTTTTGGACTGCAACGTGTCAAAAACCCCCTCCGTCCTTGTCCTTAAACCAATCTCAGACACCAGCCGGCCTAACTAATCCTTGTCTGGACTACCTAATCCCCGTATCAACTATCTGTTAGCCTTTAGTATTCTCCTCTCGCCATATCTTATCTTCTGGCCTTCGCTATTCTCTCCCTGTGTTTTCCTACTTTGTAACCTTCCTCTTGAAGCATACAGATATGTCCTGCCATTGCAAACACCGAACTATGGGTACCAGTATTGATTAACTTTGGGGGCTGGATAACACACAACATGTAAGCAGAGAGCATTCTGGTGACACAATATCTTGTTTTCAAACTCTCCTGATTGGCTAAAAATTTGTGCAATGGGTGTATGTTTGTACAGATGTATTTCGACGATAAAAGCTTGTGAGCCACGGAGTCAAGTGGCAGTCTCCTGAGAACCTACTTGATGTACTTCTTGGACAACAGTGCTTAGCTGCAGCTAATAAACTTGGTTTTCTACGCCAACAGGGTATTCCGTGTCTCTGTGCAACAAGGCAGGTGAACCCGAAGATTTCAGGCGTGCCCTGCGCCGCCAGGCCCAAAGGCCCGGTTCTTCAATTGGCGCCCAACGTGGGGCGGCTTCAGAGGTAGCGGTTGAGCCCAAGGATCGTGAGGAGCCCCGCAGGAAAATTCCAGAGGAGGCGCCCCACACCAGCGACCCCTGTATGTCAAAGAGTGGGCCGATGGTCTTTTGAAGTGTGGCTTCTCCTTTCCCACGGCTGCTGGTGCCTGCTGCCCTGACTGCTGCCCTGCCTTGGTCCCTCTTTTGGTGATGACTGGTATTGCGAGACGTTAGACGGACCTCTGTTGGCGTGAAGAAGACATTTGTTAAGTACTGGTGGGTAGCTCCCACTCCTTTTTGTTTGTTTTTGGGTTCTTAGATTCGAAAATTGCAATTGTCGAAGCCAAGGGGTGAGTACGTTTGTGCTGTTTTGATTAGCCCCTTGTTGTTTGTAGGAAGCCAGTGAAAGTAACGATGCCTGGTTTCAGTAAGTTTAAAAAATGGTGTTGTTTTTGTTGCGATATGGACTCCCGACTGGAGGACTCTTGTCCAATTCCTCCGGCTGGAACTCCTACTTATGAGCTTTACTCTAAACATGGTATAGGCCCCATCACCTTTAATGAAATATGGGTCCGCTATACGAAGAAAGATGGTGTTTTACAGTGGCCACATAATGGTAGTTTTGAGCCTGATATTTTAGACAATTTAGAAGCTACTTTGTTTAAAAGAAAAGCCTGGCCGGCTATGTTTGACTCTTTTCGCCTTTGGCGCAAGGAAGCCAAACAGAAAGAAATTAAACAGGCAAAAAGAGATTGGAAAGAAAAAGATATCACTGTCATACAGGCTGCCCAACAGTTTAAAAATAATGAAATAGATCATGCGATAGAGATCTTAGATAGGCAACATCACATGGCGATTGACAAATGTTACCCAGTGCTGCCAACTTCTTCCCCAAATCGCGATGCTGATCCTGAGAAGGATCCTTTAATGTCTCACTTATTACGATCGCCCCCGCCCTATTTACAAGGCGCTAATGCACCCCCGCTTTTGTTACCCGTCCAACAACCTGTTATTCTCCCACCAGCTCCAGCTCCTGCACCTCCAACACAGCCCTTTGTGGCACTGCCACTCCCGCCATTTCCTTTGCCTTCAGCTCCCTTGTTTCCAGCTCCTCTGCCTCCGACTTCTTTGCCTCAGTCTTCTTTGCCTTCGACCTCCGCTCTACCTGTTGCCTCTTCTCCTGCTCCGTCTCATACATTATCTCCTGTTTTTCTGTCAACTTCCCCTTCTATCCGTCAGCGGATGGTTGAGACTGTTTCTGGTCTCTTTTCTCCTCTCTTTGGGTCAGTAAGTCCTGTTCTTCCCCGTAGGCAGATCCGTAGTTTACTTCCTGACTCCCAAGAACGAGATACGTTCATGGGTCTTGCTCGCAGGTGGATCCTGAGTGATCTCGAATATACTGTTCGAGATATCATGGATACTTTTGAACAGTGGCATGCCCCTGTACAAAGATTCGTTTTCAATGCCATTTGTAAAATCCTAGGTCAGGAATGGGAGGCCACGGGATTGGGTTTAGCTCCCAAGGGTTTGCTGGATATTAGGACTGATTTTGATAAAGGAATTATTGTGGGTCCTGAGGTAGAGAATGCTATACGGACACTTATTACTTTTAGATCAATGTTCTTTTCCCGGTCTTTGTCTGAACCTGATCCTTCTGTTAGGCGCAAACTGAAACACTATCCTATGCGAGAGGTTCCCCCAGTATGGAGAGAAGAGGTTGCAGCCCAGGGTAATAATCCGCTTATACCGGCTCACTTCCAACGTATATGGGTACATGTACCTTGGAAGAGATCTGAGGTGCTGGCCCTTAAACAGTCTTTACCTGACCCCCGTAAAAACCCTGCTGGTTACTACAAGGAATTATCTCAGACTGTTGATGCTTGTATTATGAATTTGGCTGACATAGATATGTTAATGGGAAATGTTGTCCCACAACCATTGTGGGCTAGGATTCGGAAAGAGGACCACGCCCCAAAATTAGGAGGTGATTGGAATGCTATACTGGCTGCTGATGGGCTCCAAGTGGGTGGTGCTAAACCCGATAATTTAATTGCAGAACTTCCTGGTAGAATAATTACCTTAATGAAAACTATGATGCCCGCTCTGCGAGTTAATTGGGATAAGTTAGCTGCCTGTAAGCAGAAGAAGGATGAGAGTGTCTCTGACTTCTTCACTCGTTTTGAAGAAACGTTTCTTGATCACAGTGGTCAGGATATGAGCACAGAGGGGGACAGCGATTGTTCGTAGATAAATTTGTATTTAATTTGCTTCCCGAGCTCTCTAATAAATTAAAGGATTCCGAAAGTTCATGGGCTGTTTCTTCTTCAGCCCAGATATTGGCTACTGCCCAATATTACGAAAATAGGGATAAGGAGGAGAAGGACAAATTGGATAAAAAGACTAAAGATTTAAAGACGAAGGCTCTTTACAACAGGCTTATCCTCCTCGTCCTGCTCAGCGCCAGTTTCAGCCGACTCCCCAGTTTCAGAAGGTGTTTCAGAAACCTGAGCCTTTTGTTCCACGGCCTCCACTGGGTCCTAATCAATGTGCCTATTGTAAGGAAGAAGGTCACTTCAAGAATAATTGCCCGATATTATTGCAGCGTGCTGGTGGTACGCCTGGGCCGCGAGGCAGAGGTGGCTTCCAGTCAACACCTAGGGGAGGGGGCGAAGTACCATGTCCCAGGATCAACGTTCCTTTCCGCCGCAAAATTCCATGAATTATTTTGATCAGCAAAATACTCAGTCTGCCCATTATTATAATGACGATTATTATATGGAAGATGAGAATCAGGGTTTCTCTAGCTCTGAGGTTCTTTAATTTTGACCCCATCTTACAGTCACCGCCATTTTTGTGTTGCCTTTACACAGGCTGCTCGATGAGCGAAGTGTCTCTGCCCTTTTGGACTGCAACGTGTCAAAAACCCCCTCCGTCCTTGTCCTTAAACCAATCTCAGACACCAGCCGGCCTAACTAATCCTTGTCTGGACTACCTAATCCCCGTATCAACTATCTGTTAGCCTTTAGTATTCTCCTCTCGCCATATCTTATCTTCTGGCCTTCGCTATTCTCTCCCTGTGTTTTCCTACTTTGTAACCTTCCTCTTGAAGCATTTAGATATGTCCTGCCATTGCAAACACCGAACTATGGGTACCAGTATTGATTAACTTTGGGGGCTGGATAACACACAACATGTAAGCAGAGAGCATTCTGGTGACACAATATCTTGTTTTCAAACTCTCCTGATTGGCTAAAAATTTGTGCGATGGGTGTATGTTTGTACAGATGTATTTCGACGATAAAAGCTTGTGAGCCACGGAGTCAAGTGGCAGTCTCCTGAGAACCTACTTGATGTACTTCTTGGACAACTGTGCTTAGCTGCAGCTAATAAACTTGGTTTTCTACGCCAACAGGGTATTCCGTGTCTCTGTGCAACAAGGCAGGTGAACCCGAAGATTTCAGGCGTGCCCTGCGCCGCCAGGCCCAAAGGCCCGGTTCTTCAATTGGCGCCCGAGCGTGGGGCGGCTTCAGAGGTAGCGGTTGAGCCCAAGGATTGTGAGGAGCCCCGCAGGAAAATTCCAGAGGAGGCGCCCCACACCAGCGACCCCTGTATGTCGAAGAGTGGGCCGATGGTCTTTTGAAGTGTGGCTTCTCCTTTCCCACGGCTGCTGGTGCCTGCTGCCCTGACTGCTGCCCTGTCTTGGTCCCTCTTTTGGTGATGACTGGTATTGCGAGACGTTAGACGGACCTCTGTTGGCGTGAAGAAGACATTTGTTAAGTACTGGTGGGTAACTCCCACTCCTTTTTGTTTGTTTTTGGGTTCTTAGATTCGAAAATTGCAATTGTCGAAGCCAAGGGGTGAGTACATTTGTGCTGTTTTGATTAGCCCCTTGTTGTTTGTAGGAAGCCAGTGAAAGTAACGATGCCTGGTTTCAGTAAGTTTAAAAAATGGTGTTGTTTTTGTTGCGATATGGACTCCCGACTGGAGGACTCTTGTCCAATTCCTCCGGCTGGAACTCCTACTTATGAGCTTTACTCTAAACATGGTATAGGCCCCATCACCTTTAATGAAATATGGGTCCGCTATACGAAGAAAGATGGTGTTTTACAGTGGCCACATAATGGTAGTTTTGAGCCTGATATTTTAGACAATTTAGAAGCTACTTTGTTTAAAAGAAAAGCCTGGCCGGCTATGTTTGACTCTTTTCGCCTTTGGCGCAAGGAGGCCAAACAGAAAGAAATTAAACAGGCAAAAAGAGATAGGAAAGAAAAAGATATCACTGTCATACAGGCTGCCCAACAGTTTAAAAATAATGAAATAGATCATGCGATAGAGATCTTAGATAGGCAACATCACATGGCGATTGACAAATGTTACCCAGTGCTGCCAACTTCTTCCCCAAATCGCGATGCTGATCCTGAGAAGGATCCTTTAATGTCTCACTTATTACGATCGCCCCCGCCCTATGTACAAGGCGCTAATGCACCCCCGCTTTTGTTACCCGTCCAACAACCTGTTATTCTCCCACCAGCTCCAGCTCCTGCACCTCCAACACAGCCCTTTGTGGCACTGCCACTCCCGCCATTTCCTTTGCCTTCAGCTCCCTTGTTTCCAGCTCCCTGCCTCCAACTTCTTTGCCTCAGTCTTCTTTGCCTTCGACCTCCGCTCTACCTGTTGCCTCTTCTCCTGCTCCGTCTCATACATTATCTCCTGTTTTTCTGTCAACTTCCCCTTCTATCCGTCAGCGGATGGTTGAGACTGTTTCTGGTCTCTTTTCTCCTCTCTTTGGGTCAGTAAGTCTGACTCCTGTTCTTCCCCGTAGGCAGACCCGTAGTTTACTTCCTGACTCCCAAGAACGAGATACGTTCATGGGTCTTGCTCGCAGGTGGATCCTGAGTGATCTCGAATATACTGTTCGAGATATCATGGATACTTTTGAACAGTGGGATGCCCCTGTCCAAAGATTCGTTTTCAATGCCATGTGTGAAATCCTAGGTCAGGAATGGGAGGCCACGGGATTGGGTTTAGCTCCCAAGGGTTTGCTGGATATTAGGACTGATTTTGATAAAGGAATTATTGTGGGTCCTGAGGTTGAGAATGCTATACGGACACTTATTACTTTTAGATCAATGTTCTTTTCCCGGTCTTTGTCTGAACCTGATCCTTCTGTTAGGCGCAAACTGAAACACTATCCTATGCGAGAGGTTCCCCCAGTATGGAGAGAAGAGGTTGCAGCCCAGGGTAATAATCCGCTTATACCGGCTCACTTCCAACGTATATGGGTACATGTACCTTGGAAGAGATCTGAGGTGCTGGCCCTTAAACAGTCTTTACCTGACCCCCGTAAAACCCTGCTGGTTACTACAAGGAATTATCTCAGACTGTTGACGCTTGTATTATGAATTTGGCTGACATAGATATGTTAATGGGAAATGTTGTCCCACAACCATTGTGGGCTAGGATTCGGAAAGAGGACCAGGCCCCAGAATTAGGAGGTGATTGGAATGCTATACTGGCTGCTGATGGGCTCCAAGTGGGTGGTGCTAAACCCGATAATTTAATTGCAGAACTTCCTGGTAGAATAATTACCTTAATGAAAACTATGATGCCGGCTCTGCGAGTTAATTGGGATAAGTTAGCTGCCTGTAAGCAGAAGAAGGATGAGAGTGTCTCTGACTTCTTCACTCGTTTTGAAGAAACGTTTCTTGATCACAGTGGTCAGGATATGAGCACAGAGGGGGACAGCGATTGTTCGTTGATAAATTTGTATTTAATTTGCTTCCCGAGCTCTCTAATAAATTAAAGGATTCCGAAAGTTCATGGGCTGTTTCTTCTTCAGCCCAGATATTGGCTACTGCCCAATATTACGAAAATAGGGATAAGGAGGAGAAGGACAAATTGGATAAAAAGACTAAAGATTTAAAGACGAAGGCTCTTTTACAACAGGCTTATCCTCCTCGTCCTGCTCAGCGCCAGTTTCAGCCGACTCCCCAGTTTCAGAAGGTGTTTCAGAAACCTGAGCCTTTTGTTCCACGGCCTCCACTGGGTCCTAATCAATGTGCCTATTGTAAGGAAGAAGGTCACTTCAAGAATAATTGCCCGATATTATTGCAGCGTGCTGGTGGTACGCCTGGGCCGCGAGGCCGAGGTGGCTTCCAGTCAACACCTAGGGGGAGGGGGTGAAGTACCATGTCCCAGGATCAACGTTCCTTTCCACCGCAAAATTCCTTGAATTATTTTGATCAGCAAAATACTCAGTCTGCCCATTATTATAATGACGATTATTATATGGAAGATGAGAATCAGGGTTTCTCTAGCTAGGACAGCCGTGGACAAAGTGAGGGAGTCATTTCAGTTCCAGTGGACCAAAATGGGCCTTATGTTGATGTCGTTGCGCTTGGTGTTTCAGAACCATTTCTCTTGGATACTGGTGCAACGAAGAGTTCTATCATCCACTCTAAACTCCCTGGGGCACCTTTGTCTGGCTTAACAAATGTTTCTGTAGGATTTTCTGGCGCCCGGTTCGTAACCCAGTTTCTTGTCTTTTACCTATCTCCATTGGCCCTTATGATTTGGAGGCTCCTCTTATTTTGACAACTGGTTGTGGTGAGAATTTGTTGGGGTTGGACTTGTTAAAGAGATTGTATGCGACACTGCATTGTTCTCCTTCTGGTGTACATCTTACTTTAGGCAAGAGATTAATTTCCCGACATATTTGTCTAGAGACCAACTCCCTTCTGAATTACGTTCCCTGCCTACTACTCTTTGGGCTACAGGCCCCAATGATGTTGGTCTCTTGCAGATTCCACCCTATGTTGTCACCCTCAAGTCCAATGTTAGGTTACCTCGCATTCCTCAGTATAGAATTTCGAGTGATGGTGAGAGAGCGCTGATGGCTATCATTTATGATTTGGTTGAGAAAGGTGTGGTTGAAGAGACTAGAGGAAATGTGTGCAATAGTCCTGTTCTGCCTGTCCTTAAACGTACTGACTCTTCCCAGCCACCGGTTTATCGTTTTGTAATCGATCTCCGGGAGGTCAACAAGATCGTTGTACCCCAGTTTCCTCGTCCCAGATATCACTGCTTTATTGACAATGATACCTGCCTCAGCTGCCTGGTTTTTGGTCATTGACCTTAAGAATGCTTTCTTTAGCATTCCCATTGCTGAGGAAAGTAGGGATATTTTTGGCTTCTCTTTGGGAGGCCGAAGCTTCCGGTTCAAGCGCGCACCTCAAGGCTATTGTGAAAGTCCCTCCATTTATAGTCAGGCTTTGAAAACTCAGCTCGATGCTTTCACTTTGCCTCCAGGTGCCACCCTTATTCAGTACGTAGATGATCTGCTAGTTGCTGCTGATTCTGAGGAAATTTGTAAACGAGTTACTGTTTCACTGTTGCATCACTTGTCTGACCTTCATCATAAGGTTTCACCCTCTAAATTACAATATTGTCGCCAAGAGGTTACCTACTTAGGTCATCTCTTGTCGAAGGAGGGACGGCGGTTGATCCCAGAAAGAATCCAATCAATTGCACAAATGTCTGTACCATGCACACAGAGAGAGGTGCGTGCCTTTTAGGTATTACCTCTTACTGCAGACAATGGATTCCGAATTTTTCTTTGTTAGCAAAACCTTTGTTAGCACTTACCCTTAAAGATACCCCCAACCTCTTCCTTGGACAGAGGAATGCCAGAAAAGTTTTACTGATTTGCGTACTTCCTTGTGTTCTGCTCCTGTGTTGGGTACTCCGGATTACAGCAAACCTTTCACACTTTATGTGCACGAGAGAGAAGGTTGCGCGTTGTCAGTTTTGACTCAACAATTTGGTGACAAACAACGCCCGTGTGCTTATTTTTCGGCTACGTTAGACCCTGTAGCTAAAGCATTACCTAGTTGTCTGAAAGCTACAGCAGCAGCAGCAGTTTCTATTCGCCAATCTGCTGGATTGGTGCTAGACAATACGCTTATTGTCATGGTGCCACATGCAGTGGATACACTTTTAAACAGGACAAAAACCCAGCATCTTACGAGCGCCCGTTTATCGGGGTATGAGCTGACGCTCTTGGCTAGTCACGTGCACATCAAGCGATGTAATACCCTAAATCCAGCTACATTGTTACCAATCCCAGTAGAGAAAGACATTCAAGAGCAACATGATTGTTTTCTCCGTACAGAGGAGGAGACAAAAGGTAGGATTGATTTAAAAGATACGCCGCTCCTGGACCCGGATGGGATCCTATGGGTGGATGGTTCGTGTTTTAAGCTCCCCAATGGTGAAACGACTGCAGCCTATGCTGTTACCACTTTGCATACGATTGTGGAGACAGCACGCATTAGGCAGAATTCAGCCCAAGCAGCTGAATTGATAGCTCTGACTAGAGCTTGTGTATTGGCCGAAGGGAAGAGAGTGAATGTGTTCACCGACAGCCAATATGCATTTGGGGTGACCCACAGTTTTGGCCGCCTTTGGAGGGAAAGAGGATTCTTTACCTCACATGGTACTAAAATACAGCATGGTCAGTTAGTGAATGACCTTTTGGAATCACTTGCTTTACCCACTCAGATAGCAATTGTGAAGTGTAGTGCGCATAAAAGGGTCACTGATGATGTGGGTGAAGGAAACGCTTTGCGGATCAGAGAGCGAAAGAGACAGCGAGAGATGTGACGAGTCATATGTATGTTGCTGGACCTGCTAGATGGGTCAGTCAAGGAGGAATGTGTGAGGACACAATAGAAAGTGTGAAAATGATTCAGGAAGAGGCTACAGAGAAAGAATTGAGTAAGTGGAGAGATAGTACGGGAATGTTGGATGCGACAGGATGTTGGATAGAATTGTCAGAACACCAACGTTGGCTGTTACCAGACGCCTATGTACTTCCAGTAGTGACTATGGCGCATGTTCCAGCCCACATCAGTGCGAAAGGAATATGCAAGCTTTTGGCTCCGGTATGGCAGAATGCAGGGATTCCTAAATGTGCAGACAATCTTGTTAAACATTGCATTGTTTGTTTGATGCACAACCCAGGAAGAGGGACACCAACCCCAGCAGGCCATTTTGCTCCCCCAACGTATCCTTTTGAGGTAGTGCAGATAGACTACATTCATATGGAGAGATGCAGAAACCTAAAGTATGTCCTTGTGGTGGTATGTGCCTTTTCCAGATGGATAGAGGCCTACCCCTAAAGGATAATACTGCCTTGTCTACAGCTAAGGTCCTTCTGAAAGAATACTTCCCGAGGTTTGGTTTACCTCGAATTGTCTGGAGTGACAATGGAAGTGAATTCGTGGGTCAAATCATGCAGAAAGTATGTGCAGGTCTTGGGATTAAGCAAAAATTCCACGCGGCAAACCACCCTCAGTCAGCGGGTTTGGTAGAGTGCTATAATGGCACTCTCAAGCTTAAACTTGCAAAGATACAAGCCAGCACAGGTCTTGCCTGGCCCGACGCCTTACCTCTAGCCCTCTTGTCAACTCAAACAACTGTTCATTCTCGTGTGGGACTTAGCCCATATGAGATTGTGTTCGGACGCCCGGCTAATGTCTGGGGTGTCCCTAGACCCAAGAAGTACTCTAACATAGAATACCCAATGTTAATTGACTATTTGCATGACCTCACCACTAAATTGCGTGTTCTCCATCAGCAGGTACAAGACACCTTGCCACAGGCTTCCTCGGATCCTGGGCACACCCTCCAACCTGGCGACTGGGTGTGCCTTAAGAATTTTCAGAGGAAGAGGAATTTGGAGCCTTGCTGGCGGGAGCCAAGACAGGTCCTGCTGACAACACGTACAGCCGTAAAAGTCGTTGGGAAGAAGAACTGGATCCATGGTGTGCACTGCAAAAGGGTACCCTTGCCTTTGCCTTTTGATCAGTGGGTCCGCGAAGGTATAGGTGATTGTGAAGGAGAGAGAGTTCCCCGGTTTGTACCTTTTGGCGATGCACACCTAGAATGGACTCGGACTGAGAAAGAGGACGATGATGTTTTGCAAGAAGCTGTACCATCGCATCTCAGAATAGATACAACTGATCCAGAGACACTTTTTCAAGACCAGACTGTGCCAAACAAGGATAGATACAATCTGAGGCCTAGAGTGGCCAAAGACATTTGAAATTTATTTTTATTTTTCTCCCCTTCGTTCCTAAACTGCATTTTTTTATTTCTTAGATTGCATTTTTGAATTTTTGAATTGTATATATTTTCTTCCTTATGTGATACTGGACTCATCCCATTTTGCAGGGTCGTGGTAGGAGACTTGGTTTGTGACCTGAGTAGTGGCACTAGGTCTGCAGGACTTGCAGTGTCATAGGACGGCCAATAACCACAACTGAGCGAGATAGGAAGATTGCCACGAGCAACACTTTAGGGGATGACTTCCGGTGAATCAGAAATTGATAAAAAAACAAAATGAAGGAAAAATATTGTAAATTACTATTTAATAGATGTGGCGTAGTATTATGTGTTTTAACTCTGTTATGTGTTTTATTAGCTTGTGTGGGTTGGGTTATTCACACTTTGCAGCCAGCATCTGTACCTATATCTACCTCTCAGCCCATACCTTTTCGCACTACTATTTCCCCACACCAATTCTATACGCTACCAGGGCATGAACAAATTAGGAGAATGGAATATCTCAACAATTCATTCATCCAGCTATTACACCAGCATCAATTAGTAATCAATACCACCGATTGTTGGGTTTGTGGACTTTTACCCCATAATACAGATAAAGGAATGCCATATTTAGTTCTAACCTTCTCCCTAAAAGGATCTGCTTGGGCTTACACCTCTATGTTTGCCAATGCCTATGAGAACCAACATCGACATCCTGTTGGTCCGTATAGGGATGGAATTGACGTTAGTCATAATTCACTAATAAAGGGAATAGTGGCTATGTCAAAACATTATAAAACATTTAGTGAATTCCCCACCGACGAGCGACAAGCATACATTGACTGGAATGTGACACATTATGTCACTAGCATTACAGACAGAGCCAAAAGGAAAGGATCCCCACCTATATATACTGTACCCCACCAAGGTCACCTATGTCTCCAAGCCAATGGTCAAAATCATAAGGCTCAATTGGGAAAGAGCACTTGTAATATTACATATATCTATACATCCCGAACGTCTCCACCATTGGTAGCATCTCAAGGAACATATTTCGTCTGCCATGACAGAGCCTATACATGGTTACCAGCCGATTTCTCAGGGACTTGTTATATGGCTTTTCTCCTCCCTCCAACATATTCAGCTCCTTCGGGACATCACAAGACAAGGTACGGCAGAGGGGTTATTGCTTTGGAGGACACAGCAGGACAGGAAGGAGGTGACTTCCTTAAAGGATTCCTCCCATTTTGGGGCCCTATGGCCAATAGTAGAAATATCAGACATCTCATTCGGGTAGTTGAGGCAACAATAAATGAAACTGTCGGAGCACTGAGTAATATCACTGCTGAGCTTCAGCCAGATCGCCTTATGACATTACAGAACAGAATGGTGTTAGACATCATTCTCGCAGATCGTGGTGGAGTCTGTACATTGATTGGATCGAGTTGTTGCATTTATATACCTGATAACGCCCTACAGTATACCAGGCCATCTCTAAATTGCACCACATTGCTGAGTCCATCCACCAGGACGAAGGAAATTGGTCTCTGATGGGATGGTTTTGGGAACTACTGTCCACATGGGGATGGAAGGTATTGACCTTTGTTGGAGTAGTTTTGGCCATCATCTTCTCGTGTTGCCTTTGTTTACAATGTGGCCCCGCAATATGTGGTCTTTGTGCTATTATGTGTATCCCAAGACCCATGCCACAGAAAACGGAGAATATGAAGATGAAGATGATGTTGCAGCAACAGCTTGACGACTTCATGACCATCGACATTGATTCAGATTAGCGTGAGTCTTTGTGTATTGCCTGCGTAATGGCAAAAGGAGGGTCTGAGGTTCTTTAATTTTCACCCCATCTTACAGTCACCGCCATTTTTGTGTTGCCTTTACACAGGCTGCTCGATGAGCGAAGTGTCTCTGCCCTTTTGGACTGCAACGTGTCAAAAACCCCTCCGTCCTTGTCCTTAAACCAATCTCAGACACCAGTCGGCCTAACTAATCCTTGTCTGGACTACCTAATCCCCGTATCAACTATCTGTTAGCCTTTAGTATTCTCCTCTCGCCATATCTTATCTTCTGGCCTTCGCTATTCTCTCCCTGTGTTTTCCTACTTTGTAACCTTCCTCTTGAAGCATACAGATATGTCCTGCCATTGCAAACACCGAACTATGGGTACCAGTATTGATTAACTTTGGGGGCTGGATAACACACAACATGTAAGCAGAGAGCATTCTGGTGACACAATATCTTGTTTTCAAACTCTCCTGATTGGCTAAAAATTTGTGCGATGGGTGTATGTTTGTACAGATGTATTTCGACGATAAAAGCTTGTGAGCCACGGAGTCAAGTGGCAGTCTCCTGAGAACCTACTTGATGTACTTCTTGGACAACTGTGCTTAGCTGCAGCTAATAAACTTGGTTTTCTACGCCAACAGGGTATTCTGTGTCTCTGTGCAACAAGGCAGGTGAACCCGAAGATTTCAGGCGTGCCCTGCGCCGCCAGGCCCAAAGGCCCGGTTCTTCACCTACTGCTCCTTTGCTTTTGTGCTCACATCTGTAATACAGCGCGATTGCAGAAGCAAAGAGTTCCCTCATTGATGTTGTATGTAAATTTGGGCGAGTTTTTGTAGAGTGGTTATGCCACTCATTTATACATTTTATATTTCATTAGTGGTATTCTTATGATGTAAATGAATTGAATAATGCTTGTTTAACTGTGTATATTTTGTTTTATTGTTGCACTATGTATTGTTGTTTTTATTGTTCATAATTTGAACCAAAATAAACTATTTTAACTGACTGACTCTGTGTATAGCGTATCTTGCATGGGGGATCTCCTGCCAAAATGTTTGTACTTAGTCAGAAAGAAGGTTATTGGGTTGGTAATAGTTGAAGAATGTAGAGAGGCTTCCTGGAGCTTGGCCATGCAGGACCTTTGGCAATTACACAGACAAAGACAGGAGTGAGCACCAGTGTTAAACAGACACTAGTTATTGTTGACCTTGTTTTGTTATGTAAGTGGTCAGGTCTTATTTGCCTCACAGGTGTTTTGAGTTGAGTTATGCAACCTAGTGGGAGACAGCAGCTAGCTTATCTCCAAAAGAGGAATAATGTATCCATGTTCATGCAGAATGAAGGGGATGCATACATGTGGTTCTGGGTTCTTGGAATAACACAGATAAAAACATGGAGGAACAATTCCCAAGAAGGATTCTGGGAAATGCAGCCCTGTGGTTGCTAGCTCCACTAGACAAGTGGCAGACACTGACGGTCACAGTGCCTCCTTCTGCAGAGAATCTGCAGGGAATTCTCAAGTTCTTTTTTTAATCTAATCTGGAGAATCTGGATATAGCGGCTCTGCAGTCATCAGTTTTTTTAACTGCATCTGGAGAAAATGGATTATGGGGCAGCTCAGCTGTCATAGTCTGCTACGTTAGAGTCTAGCCAATATTGACAGTCCATGTGTCACTTTCTCCAGATTCGTTCTTGGGAATGATTCCATCATTTTGTGATCCATATTACAAGACGTTTCAAGGCATTTTGAAGACAAGTGGCCTTCATGATTTTACAGTTCTTTAGGGGTTCCAGTGACCCTCTTTTTTCGGTTGGTGTACCACAATTGTTACCAGCAGAATTTGGAACCAACTGGCCTTTTAACATCCCCTTCTTGAAGTTAACTAGACTGTCAGAATTGTGCGGCAGACTTACAAATCATTTTCTTATGCTATCCAAATTCTCTGTACTGTTGATGACCTTAGAGTTAATTTGGGTTCAAAATTTTGTTACCACTGTGGGCAATTAGACCAGCTTGTCTAACACAAATCTGTTGCATTGGCAATATATTTGTGGCCCAGTCCCAATATTTTCTTGAATTATGTTAATGCCTATTCTTCTATACATACATCTTTGTACTACCTTATTGGTCGCTGTATGTTCACAAGAGCAGTGAGCACTTTTATTTGCGCAATTATTATAATTATAATATTATACTGTTTTTATCATTTAAATCACTCATCATAGCATACTTTTTGTTACAATGGGTCTGTGTTAGCATTGTCATTTCCTTGTTTTTGGTATAGCATTACGGCAATGTTCCTCGACTGATTTACCCAAAATTCACTGTTATCACAATTGAAAAGCAAGCTCCCAATTTTGTTTAACCAGTATTTACAGGGCTGATTTTAGCAAATTTCACACAATCCGTAAATAAAAGACGGCAAGCAATACAGATCAATCTTACCCCAGCCCAAGTTACCACGGATTCCTGCAATCCTACTAACTGGCAATGGCGGTCCCCATGTTACATTCATGATTTCCAAGCTCATGGTACTAAAGAGAAATGGAGGGTCATATTTTGGTGTCTATATACAGTAGCACAACACAGTTTATCCGAAAAGTAGAACCTATTCAGTTCAATTATGGTGGCCGCTGATCTGTTTTACCCAGTAGAGCCATCAGAATAGCATCCTAATCATCAGTGGCCGCGTTCTTGACCCCTTGCTTGCGGTATTTCAAAGTATTGTTAATTCAGCTCTAGACCATTTTGGACATCATGTTTTGATGCTGAACGCACTTTTGGCTTTCCGTTGCATTGCTATAGTCCTCTTAGCAATCACTAAATCTATGAGCTTACATATATGCTTAGTATTCTTAGATCTAGACATGTATCCTAATAGACATACAAGTGTGTTAAGTTCTATATACTTACTGGACATTTCGGATATCAATTCCTGTATCTCTGTCCAATTCTGTTTTATCATTTGGCATTCCCATACAATATGGTAAAAATGCTGTCTGACATCTTAAGCAAGAGTCAGATGCTGCCAGGAATATTACTGGCAATCCTTTCAGGAGACAGGTAGGTCTGGTCCAAATAATTAAATTGTGTGAATTTGAATAAGGGGTTCCTAGTCACTGATTTGGTGAATGTTAAGATCCCATCTCATTCTTTGTCAGTGAGTGCTTTCACCAGCTTTTCAGCACTCTTTTACTGTCAAGATATTAATTTATAGAGCAGGGGCCAATTTCAAGTATAGGATAGTCACCTCATTTTTATACTTCTATCGGCCAGAGGAGCTGAGCCGCCAAATAGGACCCTTCTAAACTGAGCACTCCCTGTCCTCCATTGTGGAAAGGGCTCATTGACGTCCTTATTGCAAGTCTTTGTTGGACAGTTTCCCATAATATCCCAGTCTTTAAATTCTGCAGTTCCCTAAAGAACTGTCCACTCAGTATCACAGGCAATGCTACCAAAATGTAGACCACTCTCAACAATATCAACATCCTCACTATTGCCACTCGGCCCAGTGGCAAAAGAGGAAGTCTACACCGAATTCGGAATGGATCGCTTAATTGTTATCTCTGCTTTATTAAGGTTACCCCCGAGAAGTTGAGTTTCAGAGTGGTAAATATGAATGCCCAAGTATCTGAACATCATGGGTTCCCATCATACTGAAAATCGATGTGATTCCAGTCTAGGTGGATAGGGACTGTACTAATTAATTATCAGCCCTGACATCCTGCCAAATTCACCCAGCAGCTTCATAACATCAGGCAGGTTATTTTGTTGGTCTTTTAATGTAATGAAGAGCATCACCTGATTCTAGTAGGACCACATATATGCCATGTACAACATGCACCCTCAGACCTGAGCTCTCTCATGCAGTATGTTTGCCAACTGCTCCAAGGCCAGAGTGAACAACAAGTGCAAGAGGAGATTTCCTTGTCTGGTGCCCCTCTGCATGGGCCACTGAGCTGAAATTTCCTTTCCTGCTCTGGCCCATTCCAATTCTGTGCAGAACCTCGAACAAGTAATGACACAATAAGGTATTATGGGCCAGATTCGCAATTTGGAAATCGCAAAACGGCATGTATGAAAGTGTTTTGAACACTTTCTACGATTCCCAGTGGGTCACAAATGACCTACTTCATGAATATTAATGAGGTAGGTCGCAATTTGCGATCCATTAGGAATCACAAAAATCACAGGGATGGTGGCCTGCAGAGGTCAGCAGACCACCATGTCTGTGATTGCTTTTAAATAAAACAATCTTTTTTTTTGTAAAGCAGCCCAATTTCCTTAAAGGAAAACAGGCTGCTTTACAAAAAGGAAAAATGAAAAGTTTTCCATTAATTTTTTAAGAGCAGGCAGTGGTCCATGGGACCACTGTCTGCTCTTAAAAAATGTTTTTACAAACATTCACAGAGGGGAAGGGGTCCCTTGGGGACCTCTTCCCATTTACAAATGGATTGGCACCTACTTGAAGTAGGTGGTAAAATGCGAATGTTTAGCGACCGCATTTCGGTTGCAAAACATTCATACATACCGATGTGATTCGGTATTAGGAAGGGACACCTTAAACACGCCCCTTCCTAATACCGAATCGCAAACCCAAATTGCGATTCGGTAACAGGTTACCGAAACGCAATTTGGGTTTGATACATGTGAAAAGCATTTTTTGCGTTTGCAAACAGGCCGATTCTACGAATCGGCCCATTTGTGACTTTAAAAAGGCTTCATACATGTGCCCCCAAATGCCTTCTCAATATCTAGAGAGACAACTGCTGTATCTAAATATTCTTAACATGGACAATGGTCTGTTGGATCTCACATCTAGTTGGCCCCTACTGGGTTTAGGCACATCACTATTATGGACAATCTAGTGGTCATAGGCAAGAACCCTCTATCGAGAGCTTTCGTACATGAGGTGAATAATTCAACAACTGATTTCAATTTATATATGGAATAAAACTCTGGCAATAAGCCATCCGCTCCAAGCATTTTACCCTGGTAAGCTGATCTATTGTGTTCCCATTTTCTGTGGGGATTAATGGAGTTTCTAACAAGTCTGTCTGTTCTTGTGTCAGGTGGGTAATTTGTTTCCTACGCAGATAATTCACCACATTTCTTGTGTCTATAAAAGGGATAGCATATATAATTGAGTATAATAGGTGGAAAATACCTGATTTATATCTTTCTGTGTGTAGGAGATGTCATCATTAGCAGAACAAATTTCACTTATGGAGTTTCTGTCTGCTTCTGATCAAATCAGCCAGGGCTGTGTTGCCCTCAGTATGTTGTCAAGACATATATTCCTTGTAGCTAATTCCCCTCAGTCTCTCCACCAACATACAATGTTTTTTCTCTGTGTTTATAAATTCTTCATTGTATTGTGGATTGGCCATAGTTTGTAACTCCAAACGTCTCAATTCTAGCTTTAAAACTTTGAACCCCTGGCCATTGTGAGCCCAGTTATTAGGCATATCCCTTAAATTCCTACCATAAATGTGTCCAATTTATTCACCTTCTCTTGGGTCCTGCCCTTGTTTTCCTTACAACTATTGTCTATCTGTTCCCATATGGTTGTGCGAAAAAGGAGTGTCTTCCAGTGCCCGAAATGGTACCTTCCAAGTTCGTATCGCTGAGAGTTGCCAGTCTCATTCCTCAGTCTTCAAGAATGGATTATGAGCCAACTCTATTCAGCCTAGGTATTTTGTGTGGATGATTGTTTGTGCTATTCCCACTGTAGCCATAAACTTGTCAAGTCATGCATGTATCCCATGGACAGGAGACTAAAAGGAGTATTACAGAGTCTTAGGACATTGTTCCCTCTATAAGCCTAGGAGATAGTAATAGAATACCCAAGCCAAAACTTCTGTGATGTGGTCCTAATGGGAATCCCAAGCAGGTGCGGTATTGATCTGTTTTTCACTACATATTTATTTATTTATAAAGTTTTATATAGCGCGAACATGACCCACGCGGGTATCAGAGCGCTTTACAATATACAGTTATTAAACATTAGATGTTTGAGGTAGTATACATACATTCGGTATTCGCTATTCAGTACAAAAGAGGTAGATAGTAGTATATGGGTAGCATAGGTGACTAGTAGTCAACATTTGAAAGGATTTATATAGCGCTGGCTAGACCCGGAGGTATCAGAGCGCTTTACATGAGAATCAGAACATAGTTGCAGGTTACATCGTTACAAAGGTTACACAGTTCTCTTCGCCAAGTGCAGTGGAGAGACCTTTTACCCCTACTGAAGCATGGACGAACCTTATGGCTTCTTACTTTTACGAAAAGATTAAAAATATTCAGGACTCTTTCCCCGGGCAGTCCCCGGCTCAGGGTGACTGCCTGGAATGTCTCCTCCCTCGTATCCATGGCAGAGATCTGTCCGTTTCACAGTTTCCGCCTATTTCTTTGGATAAATCTTTAGAATTGATGAAATCTCTAAAATCCGGTTCACCTTCTGATCCGTGCCCGGCAAAAGTTCTGGCATCTATAGCGGAGATAATTAATCCGGCGGTGAATAGAATCTTGAATGCTTCACTTCAGTCGGGGCAAGTCCCTGACAGGTGGAAGAAGGCAAAGATTCTTCCCCTACTGAAAAAGCCCCTTTCTGATCCTGAGATTGCCTCTAACTATAGACCAATATCCCTCCTTCCTTTTTCACTAAGACCTTGGAAAAATATGTGCATTTTGTCACCTCCGCCTATGTCGAAACTAATTCCGTGCTCCATCAAAGTCAGTCTGGCTTTAGGGCCGGTTTGAGCACGGAAACGGCACTTCTGGAAGTTTCCGAGGTTATTAAAGAAACCTCGGACAAAGGCGGTAAGGCCGTATTGATACTATTGGATCTATCGGCGGCTTTTGATACCGTGCACCACGACCGACTCCTGCAGAGACTCCAGGAGTGCGGCTTCGGGGGCACGGTACTCCAATGGTTCACCTCTTTCTTACAAAACCGTCAGCAAGCGGTTTGGTCTCCACCTTTGCTGCACCCATCCCCCATATGCAGGCGGGGTCCCACAGGGCTCGATCTTAAGTCAGACACTTTTTAATCTTTATATGACGCCCTTAGCTTTTTTGGCAGAGACCCACGGAGCAAAAATAGTGTCATATGCGGACGACACTCAGTTGCTCTTTACCTGCGACAAAGACAATGTCTTTAGAGGGGACTTGATTAACACCTGTCTATCGGAGGTGTTTTCCTGGCTACAAAGGAACCAACTGAAGTGTAACACTGAGAAATCAGAGATAATTTTTTTTGGTTCCTCCCCTTGCGAGGTGTGGCGTGACTGGTGGCCGGCCGATATGTCCCCTCCTACATCCCCGGTCAAGATAGTCAAAAATCTAGGGGTCAAAATGGATGACAACCTGTCCATGAAAAATCAGGTTCAAACTGTAGCAGGGGCATGCTTCGGCACGCTCAAAATGCTCAAGCAGTTTCTGCCCCTTCTCCCAGTCAGTCACAGGAAAACTGTAGTCCAGGCTTTGATAGTATCTAGGCTGGACTATGTGAACGTTTTGTACACGGGACTACCTGAATATTTACTCTCTCGTCTTCAGGTGGCTCAGAATGCTGCGGCCAGGGCGATTCTTATGCTCGGCCCCAGAACACGGATGTCGCCCCATCTGAAAGCCCTGCACTGGCTGCCGATCCGTAAGCGAATCAGTTTTAAAACGGGCGTTCTAGCCTTTAAAGCTCTTCACGGTACAGGTGCCTCTTATATCAGGAAAAGAGTACAGTTCTACTATCCTAGCCGTACTCTGAGGTCATCCTCTTTGCAGCAGGCTATCATCCCCAAGTTCACCCGCGCTCGAACAGGAGGCCGCTCCTTCCAGGTGCATGCAGCCAAACTGTGGAACAGCCTACCTTTGGGCCTCAGACAGATGCAGGATCTTTTTACTTTTAGAAAGGCTCTGAAAACCTGGCTATTTCAGCAATAGGCTTCCTTTGGAGCAGCGTCTCCCGTCAGCCCGCCTAGATGTCGTCAGCGCCGGGACACTCAACTGAGTAGCTGTGCGCTTTACAAATACCCAGCTAACATAACATAACATAACATAACAGTTATTAGTGCATAGCTACATAATTACGTGTTAGGTCGAGACAAAATAAGGACATATACGTAAGGGAAAAAGCAGGCAAGGGGAGAGATACAAGGGGAGATGGGGTAGGAGCAGGGGGAGTAGACATAGAATGAAGGGGGAAAGAGGAGGGGGAGGGTGAAAGACACAGCAAGAAAGAAGAGGGGGAGGGTGACGGGGGCACAAACCGGTAAACGCGTAATACCTGCGTCCAAAGTCCAGTAAACTGTGATCCCAGGGGAAGTGGCATCATTCCCCCATCTCCGTTGCGAGAGGCTCCCTATTAAGCAGTGGACTCTCTCAGAGGGGTCTCTGAGACTCCAAGGTCTACCTACTGGATCCTTCCCCAAAAAGGGGAGAGGGAGTGCTTTGGCAAGGGGCGCCATACCAAACCTCAACTGTGAGTGGCTCCCTTAGCGCAGTGGACTCTCTCAGGGGAAACACTGAGACTCCAGAGTAAAAATATTGGATCTTTCCCCAACAAGGGGAGAAGGAGTGCTTAGTCAAAGGGCACAAGGGACAGGGGGCTAGGCGGCGTAGCAGACAGGGGGAGAGATTCAGGGGAGAGGGGATAGGAGCAGAGGAGGAAGACAAAGAATGAAAGAGGGAAAGCGGTGGGGGAGGGTGAGAGACAGAGCATGAAAGAGGAGGGGGAGGGTGAAGGGGGTACAAACCGGTAGACGAGTAAAAGCCGCGTTCAAGGTCCGGTAAGCTGTGCTCTCAGGGGAAGTGGTATCATTCCCACATCTCCGCTGCGTGAGGCTCCCTTTACGCAGTTGACTCTCTAAGAGGGGTCTCTGAGACTCCAAGGCCTACCTACTGGATCCTTCCCCAACAAGGGGAGAGGGAGTGCTTTGGTAAGGGGCGCCATACCATACCTCAACTGTGCGTGGCTCCCTTGACACTGTGGACTCTCTCAGAGGGGGTCCCTGAGACTCCAGAGTGTGAATATTGGATCTTTCCCCAACAAGAGGAGAAGGAGTGCTTAGTAAAAGGGCAACAAGGGACAGGGGGCTAGGAGGCGGGTCGGAACTGGCAAGTCAACAGAGGGGGAACAGACGGCAAAAGAAAAATCACATTAATACAAAAAGATAACACATTCAATACCAGGGTAAATTAGCGATCTAGAACAAGACAGGATCCGCGAAAGGCAAGGGTCAGGGGCGACAGAGGGAGGGAGACAGCGAGTTGAAGTGTCCCACAAAGAAGAGAAACAGATAGCAGAAAAGGAAATGTATACATTGTAGAGTCACTTAGGAGAGAGATGCAAACGGGAGAGCTCAGAATCACAAAATAGTGATATTAAGTACAAAGAACTACTGCGTATACTAGTGGTTAGAGTTGTAACTATGCAAATAGTCAATTCACTCAGGGAGAGGGAGAGGATGAGGGGGAGGAAGGAATAAGAGACAGAGGTAAAGTCAGCCCAAAGACCGAATGGGTAGGTGACGGCCAGTGAGGTAGTCCGAGGCCAGTCTCCCCTATAGCTCTCAAGGAAGCACCAACGGGGGTGGGAGAGGGGGAGGGTGGGCAAGACAGGGAGAAAGGGAGAAACTGTGCCCAAGGTCCGGCTGGGCAAGACAGGGAGAAAGGGAGAAACTGTGCCCAAGGTCCGGCTGGGCAGGTGATGGTCGGGGGGTGAACCAAGTCCGATCTCCTCAGCTGAACAGAGCAGCTCCACCGGGCGTCGGACAAATCCTCGAACTCCGCTGTCAGGAAAGAGGTCATGTGTCCTCAGGGAATGTCAGAGTGGTGCGGGGGTGGGGGGAGGAAGGCCATGTTCATAAAGAGATCTAGAAGTCCTCTTGAGGTCAGGCACAGTCCAGGAAGGGTTGAGTAGGTAAAAATTCAGCAAGGGGGAAGAAGTCAGCAATGTCGGCCATGTTGGGGTCAGGCATCCTGGGACCCTGATCACCTCTGTACCCCTTCACAGCCAGCAAGAAGAAACAAACACAGGTAAAAACGCACTGATCATCGAAAACATCTGGGGCAGCTGGGTGGATGTGCTTGCTAAACACATCTGGGGCACCTGGGTGGGAGGGCACGTCAGAGCCAAGCAGAGCGTGTCCTCGGTGAACTCACTGACTATTCCCAGAACTGCACCATCAACTTCTTGACCTTTAACCCCTGGCCTCCCCACAGCCATCGCACCCTCACCGTAGAGGTTCAGCTGGCCGGAGCCCCCACATATCGGGGCATGAAAGGAAGTTTATTCCGTGCTGCCCGGGCAGCTCCTGCCACCCCAGTGGTCCTGCGCTGAAACCCGACCACGCCGCATCCATTTTGCCCGCACAAAGCCAAAGAGAAATGGTGTCCCCGAGATCATGCGGTCTGCGCCCCCAGGGGTTGGGTCAGGGGGAACCCGCCTCAGCTGCGCTCCTCCCCGTTGCGTTCTCCAAAGGACAAGTACGGCTTGGGCGAGTTAGGTGCTGGCGCGCACAGCAGCAGCTCCCGCCGATCAGCTGCCACACTTCTCGTCTGCTGCGCTGATGCATACTTCATCCATAATGAAGTATGTGAGGAGAAGGGGTCAGGGATGGGGTCGGGAACCAGGTCACCGACCCCTCACTTGGATTTCACTGTCTAATGATTTTCTGGACTTTCACTGACCCCCCTCGCACCCTTCATCCCCTCCGTCCGGCCCGGGCAGCGAAGCCGTGCTGACACCGCTGCCAATCCCCTATTACTTATCGGGCCGTCAAACGCAATGTCAGAATGCACGGCTTTTAGTCTCCCGTAAATCGAGCGCCGGGCTGCGGTCTCAGATCCTCAGGTTTCCGGCTGTGACCGCACGGAGTGAGGTTGACATTTTGTGAAACACTCCTCCCAGCAGCTTTAAATCTCCCACCTCTGTGTGTGCCGCGCAGCAGCCCTGCTGAGCGCCGAGAAGCAGAAGGCAGCTCCAGACCATGACAAACTGCGATCGGCCTCTTGTATAAGGCACTGCGCTCGTTTGTTGGTAGGTGAGGCCTGGCTTGTCCAGGAGGGTTCAGATGAGGTGCGGCCAGTCCGGCTTGTCCTGTGCTGGGTCAGGGAGGGCTCCCAGGAACAGCCGCCATCCGCCGCCCAGCCCCAGAGCATATAGCAAAGCATTGTAGACACCACCTTAAATGCTTGGTGAATTATGGTGTCTTGCCAGTCTAGGAGACCGGGATTCTTAAAACTGTGATTTGTTAGTAATGAGGCATAAACCCTTGCCAGAGTGAGGTCCTCTCTGCCCAGCCAGGCCTTTAATATGGAAAACTACTCTCTACATCAAAGTACTGGCTTCACACAACACATGGTACCTCGGGGGCAATCCATATGAGTGCGCCCCTAGAATAAACAGAATAAGTTGTGTCTAAGTGTTGCATGCTTGTAAAATATTACCCTATAATGAAAACAAATACCGCTTTTTGTCTCAACCCACAAACCCAGCAGAGCACTTGCTTGCCTGGTAGACTTCCGAAAGTACTTTAATGCTGTTATGAGTATAAGCGTTCAAGAAATGTTTTTTTGTATTACAGCAGTAGTGTGCACTGAACTTTAAGTAATGTTTACTTAAGTCAGTAATGCAACATAAGACAAGATAACAATATGTATGCTACTGTGGAAGTAATTGAGGCACAGCAGTTAGGTGAGCCTAATACAGATTATATATCTGGCAGTCCAGTACGAAATGTCAGTCTGGCTTTGTTGTGGAATTAATAAGGTTTTCACTTTTTAATTTTTTTTAATTGATATTAAGGGACGGTCATGCATTGTACTGGAAGACATGTTATCAAATTAGCTTATTGCTGTATAGCACAGGTAATAGTGTTCCGCCCAACGGAAATGTTTTAAAGCATTAACTGAGACAAATAAATTGAATGTTTCACCCATTACATTTAATTAACATCAAATGGACAATCTATCTTCTCTGACTCGAACAAAAATAATAGCCTATTTTATATTTACCTTAACCCTCAGTTTTATCCTGTTTGCTGTAAGTGGCAAGTATTACAAGTGGCAAAAATGGGGACGTTTATTTTTTTGGTTTACACATTTTGAGCAAATGCTCGGGCAGAGGGTTCAGCCAAAGGAAACAATGTACTTATATGCACGTGGTTTTTTTTTCTGGTGCCTCTCAAAGATCTTTGCTTGATTTAGAAAAAGAACTAGTACAAGCGTAAGTCAATATACATAGGATTAAGTAACCCTTGTCATACATTATTTGGATATTGCAAGCCATTGCGAAGTTCCAAGAACATATAGAGGAACAAAGGCAAAGGCTGAGTTTCTTTCAGGGGCAGCTCCTCTGCTAAGGCGGTGGATCGTCGCCCCACCGCTTTAAGGCAGTGCAGAGGAATAAAAATGATAATAACGAAGGTGCAGTGAGGGACGGGGCTGTCCAGAGCAGGGGCCAGGGGAGGAGTGGTTTGCCCACTCAAAGTGCGCATGAGTGTTTGACCGGCTGTCTTGGGCCGGCCAAACATTCATGCGCACTTTGCATGTTCCCCACCAGACTGCATTACACAGCCTGGTGGGGAACATGCACAGGCTCCCTGTCCCCGTCTGAGCACCGAACCACAGCGCTCAGACCAATCACAACGGTGCAATGCATCGTTGTGATTGGCTTAGGGGAACTTAGTGGAACCAATGATAACGCTGTATTGCAGAGTTGTGATTGGCTCAGGGACCCTGGGAATCCGGGTGCTTGACCTCCGACGAGGAGACTGGAGAGGCTGCAGAGAGGTGGCGGCTGGCGGCGTGAGCAGCAGGTAAGTTTTATTATTATTATTGTTTTTATTTTATTTCTACCCCATCCCCCCTCACACCTCCTCAACACCCCCCGGCCCCCGCCGCCATTCCCTACTGGCCGCCACTGGTTCCTTTAAAAGATCATGGAACTCCGAGGTGAGTTGCAATGTCTGTTTAGGTCGAGCCTAGCGCAGCGCGCATGCGTTGCTCTAGGAGATGACCTTTTGGAATAGGTCTGCACTTTTCTAACACTCGTGCGTGTGGCGGCATCCACCTTGCGGGAGCGAGCAGCGGCGCGCAGGGGCCATCTGTTTCTAATTAGCGTGGACGCGCTTGTTCTCTTGGTAACAGAAGGAAGTCATTGCTTAACATATCACGCGTTTCCCATTGTAATCCCTCTCTCCTGTTGTGTTCTGCTGCCACCTGGTGGCGGAAAGCACCCGCGTACACAGTAGGCTACGACCTCTCATAACACGTTTGCAACAAGGGCATTTACCGATGTGATTCTGGGCAAATCACCAAATCTCCACGTACCTTTAGAGAAAAAAAAGAATGGGACCTCGTGTGATGTAATCTAGTGCTCATGTACAGCGCTACAATGCCCTTGGGCCAAGTCCACGCGACATAATACTGCAATAAAATGAAATAATAGGAAGATGTTGCTCTGCTTGATGTGAAAGGATGGCAGGGTGTGGCCCCTGTGGAAGCGCTTTGAGCGCTGTGCGCGAGGTTCGCAGGACAAACGTGTCCTGGCGAAGGATGCCTGCGCTTAAGCATGTAACAAAACAACGAAATGCATGAGAAGCAGAGCCCCTTTGCGAATATTTACTATTTTGGAGCGGCTTCTTGGCATTCTGTACCGAGCAGAATGCGCACAAAACAGATGTAGGCGGAATGTAAACATGATCAATGGCCCACAGGCAGCTTGTATAGGGAAGAAGTATAAAGGCCGGGCGCCGATTGGAGCCTCAAGCTGTGACGCAGTCTCACATCCCAAGCCTCAAAGAAAAGGCAACTAAAATTTAAGAACACGTCTAAAGGGCACCACCAGCTCACCACCATGCATATATCCTCTGGTACACAGCGGGTTGCTAACTCTCTTTTCTTCGACTTTGAGAGTATGTTGAATACCACTATGTTTTACATGACGCATTGTGCTATTGTCTCCGTGGTGCCATATCAGTGCTATAAAACAGAAATACACCCCCCAAAAAAATGATTCCTTCTAGATATTATGTTTTATGTCCAAAGCAATTTTATCCAGTCTCTCTGCCAAGCGGCCACGAGATGGCGCTGTCCCATGACCGGGAGATGGCCTTTCGTTGTTTCCCCACAGACGGGACTCTGCTCACGCGCCCGCCGCCTCGTGTTTACTGCATTTTTATGAGATTTGTAGAGAACGGGTGCGTAAAGCTTCAGTTTTATGGCAAATGCTGCTGAAGAGCAAAATATTGATAATTGCTGGCCCATCTCCTGTTTAGGATTATAACCTAGTTTACTTTGGTTGGTGTATTTGATTGATACGTGTCTAAAGTACATTTATAAATGCGTTATGATTTGTCTTTCCCAACCCGCTGACTAACTCCTGGGTATTGAAAACATGTTATCTGCCCTAGTTTTTGGAAAGAAGTGGCTGCGCACGTGCATTAGCATGCACGTCACATACGTTCAATGCCAGCATACCACGCTGCCTACAATATGCCAGGAATTACTAGCTTTAGGCCTGCACCTGCATTATGCTACGGTGGGCACAACCACCGTGGGTGATCATGTGGGAGCCAAGGATGTCTCTAATACGTCAAGAAGTAACGCAGTGGTGCAAAGGATGCCTACAAGATCTATGAATGGTCGCATTTATGCCAGGGTGAACCACATGCCACAGTTTGGTGCCATGGTGTAATGGATGCCAACAATATGCCAGTAATTAGCTCCATACTGCCACAATTACCATTATGTCCTAGTTGGGCGCACAGGATGCACACGACACGTCACAAATGATCACCATTCTGTAAGGGCCAGTGTTAGTCAGAAATAGAAACTACCACCATTGTGTCAGACCAGAATGTTACCAGGGACGAGCAATGGGCCGCCTCCCGCTGACTCTCACTGACTCTCTGACTGACTGACTCTCACTCTCTTTCTCACTGACTGACTGACTGACTCTCTCACTGACTGACTGACTGACTCTCACTGACTGACTCACTGAGTGACTAACTGACTCTCTCACTGAATGACTGACTCTCTCACTGACTGACTGACTGACTCTCTCACTGACTGACTGACTGACTCACTGACTGACTAACTGACTCTCTCACTGACTGACTAACTAACTGACTGACTGACTCTCTCACTGACTGACTAACTGACTCTCACTGACTGACTCTCTCACTCTCTCACTGACTGACTCTCTCTCACTCTCTCTCTCACTGACTGACTGACTGACTGACTCTCTCACTGACTGACTGACTCTCTCACTGACTGACTGACTGACTCACTGACTCACTAACTGACTCTCTCACTGACTGACTGACTCTCTCACTGACTGACTCACTGACTCTCTCACTGACTGACTCACTGACTGACTAACTGACTCTCTCACTGACTAACGGACTCACTGACTCACTGACTGACCGACTAACTCTCTCACTCTCTCTCTCACTGACTAATTGACTGACTGACTCTCACTCTCTCACTGACTGACTGACTGACTCTCTCACTGACTCTGACTGACTGACTGACTCACTCTCTCTCTCACTGACTGACTAACTAACTGACTCTCTCACTGACTGACTGACTAACTGACTGACTCTCTCACTGACTGTTATACAGGTACTATTTCCCAGCCTTCACCCTCCTGTTATTTATGCCCCCCCATAACAAAAAAAACCATAACAAGCAACCATTGGGACAGGCAGATAGAAGTTGTCAGCATTAAAAGGCCAAAAAAAAGCTCAAGACATTATTTATTGTTAATACTTTTTTAATATGGTCGTTCAGTTGTACATAATGCTTTCTTGGTCATATATAAGGTAACAAAAATGCTTCTGACACTTCTTTATTATAACTTTTCAGCATGCTGCAGTCTTCTGTACAGCACAGCTTAAAGACATAGGCAAAGTCAATATCTGTGGCTAAACACTTATAAGGTCCCAAAGGCGAGACCTATTGGCTATGCCAATGCTTGTTAATGTATGGCAGAGAGTATTTTATTTCCCATAACACATGGTCACACCATCACCCTTTCCAAAAACTATTTAAGTCCATGATGTATTGCTCTTTCATGCTCATTGCATACAAGACGAATAAAAGCAGAATCTGTAATGACAAATTAAACACCCTGAAAAGCTGTTAGTAATTTTTGCCAAAAGATATTAGAATCAGTGTAATGTAAGTCAGGTTAAAATGTTGTGGCTCTGATTGTGTAGAAACGTGCAGAGATTCTATTTTTCCTTCAGTGATCGATAGTGCAAAAAAAAACATGTTGCCAGAAATATTTCCTTTCTGCTGACTACTTTTTCTTTGTTGAGAAATATACCAATAGAAGGAAAAGCCACTTTCTGTTATCCCTGTTTAAACTGCAGCTATAATTATGCTATGTGGCCTGCCTTTCACCCTGGCTCCTGGCAGCAGGATTTGTGACATAAGTACTCAACTGTACCTCATTTCTTTATTACAAGTGACTAGAGACATCACAAGTTGTCTGTAATAAGGAAATAGGCTACTGGATTTTATACAGGAATTGCATGCTTCCATTTATTATATAATTATGCACTTCATGATGATGATGATAAAATAAATAATATGTTGTGTTTTCTTTGCATAGACAGTGTTTTTGTAGTTGTATTCTCATTTTCAAAGGATGATTGTCTTTGGAGGTTATACTTAAATATCCACCAGGTTGGACAGGAAATTGAGAGACAGAGTGAATATAAACATCATTTTTTTTAAAAAGCAACAAAAACTCAATTGTCTATTCATGTGGAGAGCTTGCTAGAGGTCACCTTCGTAGCCTTGTCACACTGGTCTAACGTTGCAGCTCTCTGTGCACTCAGAAAATAGCTAAACCCAAAACAGCTAATAAGATATCCCCAAAAAATCGATTTGGAGTTGCATATAATAAATGATCATAATTCACATGATTACGGAAACAAATATTTTGTATGAGCGATTAATTGGTAGCTTTCTGGTGTTTAGCTATTTTGTATGACCCCTCCCACCCCAGGAGACTCAGCCAGGCATGAATCCTCAGCGTGACGTGCCGCCGAGCCAGGCATTCCCATCCCCTGCATTTCTCTCAACAGCTTCCTTTCAGGCTCAGTTGTTTTTGTTGTAGGAGAGGTTCACAATTAACCTTTCCCAGATGTTTCCAATAGACTCTTAATGCCCCCTGCAAAAGGGCATAGAGTGATGTTTATTACCCAGCTGCCTTGCTGCCTTCGAGGTCATTAGTGCGGCCTTGTTGCCCCGTAGGCTTCCTGGATGTCTGAGCTGCGCTTGATTTTACCCATGTGGCTTTGTCATCGCTTGTAATTAATAGTTTTTTTCTATACTTAGGAAGTAGTGCTCTTTTACTCGTCTGCAGGCAAGCTTTTTTTAATTTATTCTTTGTTGCTAAGAAGCGAAGCACTCTGATTTTAGTTTCCTTTCAGTTAATTGTACGCATTACCGGTTTGTGAAAGGAACACGTGTTTTATTCTACACAGTTTCTAAATGTTGACATAAATATTACGTTTTTTGTTGAAATAGTCTCATCAGGCAAGCTACAGAAGTGGCACGCTTACACTGCTGGTAAAATGATCTATTCACAAACATTTTCCAAGAGTGTGCGTGGCTTTAATGCTTGAAAATAAGGTGTTGGAAATAAGCCACACCCACTCACTGAAAAAATATGACTGGAGCCCATTGTTATTTCATTGAAAGGGATCATTAGTCATATAGATACAAAAACATAGAGTTTGGTTTCTTGCTCCAGTTTTAGCTGTGCTCATAGGCTCTTTCAAAAAGCTCATATATTACTCGGCAAGAGTTCTTCTTGGATCCACATCGCAGGTAGTTCTGGGATTTCAGTGTTGAGAATCAGACACTTGCCCGCCGTACTTTCTCAAAATACATTAAGAAGCATTGTATTTGCACTGAAATGTCCCCTGCATGGTATGAAGGCATGTTCCCATGCCTGAGTGCCAGACTGCATGTTAATCTAGTATGCTTCCCAGCACTGCTGCCACGCTTTGCTGCCCAACACTGACGGTGCATTCTCCTGCGCCTCCTGCCATTTCACATGCACCCTTCCGCACATATCTCACTTCCTCAATGCACCTCACACACTCAATACAAAGCACATGATCCCCACTACACCACACCCTTGCCTGTCCTGCACACTTCCCAACACTCGTGTCCTCGCTTCCTCACGAAACACGCCACAGACATTTGGGATTTGCTACACAACCACTCACCAGACCTGCTTTTCCAGACCATAACCTGGCTGACTCCTCATCGACCCTCATCATCACCACAGCAATCCCCACAGGGCCGAACTGGCCGTAGAGGGCACTGGGAATTTCCCCGGTGGGCCGCCACAGTGGGGGCCGGTTTTAGATCCCTCTGGGGCCGTTTTTGTTACCAGCGTCCGGCAATATCGGCCCCTAGTAACAAAAGTGACACAAAGCTTTCCTTCCGATAGCACCCCCACCCCCCCGGGGGCCACCCGAGCTCTTTGCCAGGGCCGTTTTCAGTTCCCAGTCCGGCCCTGATCCCCCCCGGATGCAAGATTACTAGACAGGGAAAATAAACCTGGAGGCAGAATCGCTATCTTCTTCTAAGAACACATCCAATGCTCCACCACCTCTGAAAGTACCATCAACACTTAACCTACAAACTCCTCATCACCACTGTTGGGATGGAAAAGTCCCTTGAATGGTAATGGACGTGAGCACCTGCCCTGAGTGCCTTCAACTGCAATGATGTCTGGATCCCTGGTGCTGGATCTTGTTGTCATGGGTGCATGTGCGCCATGACATAGACCTGTCCCACGGACTGCGGTCTGTTTGTCAATGGAGTGAGGCCTAAAGGCTACATTTTTAAAGTTTTGCTGCTGAGTGCTTAGCTCCCCCTCGGCCTACATTAAATTGGTATGCAGAGCTGCAAGTCACCCCCAGCTGCAGGTTGGATTTCAGGGAGGCCCTCTCCTTGTCCATCCATCATATCATCTCCTTCTGTGGTTTCAACTACTGACTGATGGGCTTCTGCCCAGGCCCTCAGAACCTTTTGTACCTCCTCCTTCCTGGTGGTGATCCTTGCAGGAAGTCCCCTCTATTTGCAGAACATCTTGAGCTGGGCTATAGTGTAGGCATCCATTTTGGTCAACTGGAATTCCATTCTTGCAAGTGTGGTTTCACTCACAAAGGTCAGGGGAAGAATTTGGAAAAAGCAAAAAGAAGCCAATCAAAGAGAATTAAAACTTCGAATTGGTCTTAGATATGGGATGGCAGTGTACACTAAATCAGGTATGGCACTGCAAAAACAGAAGTCCTTATCGCACCGCTGCCACAAGTGTGAGAAATTGGGTTGTTGCTTGACTGGGGTGTGAGTCCTGGTCAATCATCAGCCACAATCCTTGTCAGGGTAAGGCACAAGCCAACCCTAAATTAACCTGTGCTCAAATCTATGGTAGCTTGGCACAGAGCAGTCAGGCTTAACTTAAAGGCAATGTGTAAAGTATTTGTGCAACACTTCAAACAGAAAAGCAGTGAAAACACCACACAATAGGGATCCCACACTAAGTTAAAAAAATAGAGTAATATTTAATAAGTAAAACAAGACTAAATTGACAAAATCCAATTAGTAGAACTGGTGACATTCAATTTAATTCCAATTCAATATCTTTATTCGGTCTGATTAAAAATAGACCATAAAAGTACATAAAATATTATACATATCTGCAGTCTCTCAAAAGTTAAAAAACAATCTTACATTAAATTAAGAACAGTTAAAAATGTATATGCATTAATGGGCTTTAAAACTCCACATTTCATCAAATAGCCAAGCTTTTAAAAAAACAAAAAACAAGAAGTGCAAATCGCAGTCAAATTTTAAGGCATCAATAGACTCATATCACGGTTGGCTGAGGTTGAAAGAAAGTAAGGGAGAAGGAAGGAGAACAAAAACCTCAAATAGTGTCCATTATGTGCTCCTACTAACCTCAGAGTTAAACAGAGACACCTCAGCCAAACTTCACCTATCAAATGCGGGCTCCATACGAGTCATGGCTATCTAAACGTGAGTGAATAGGCAAAGAGGGAAAAGAGCTAACACGAAAAAAAACGCTCACTACCCAAACGGAAAGAAATATATTGGCATCTACCTGCTAACCCACGACACGCATATAATTCAGAAGATTAACCTATCATAGTTTTTCTAGCCCTAATGGTTGCTTTCAAAAAAGCGCATACAAAGTAAGAAATTTCAGGTGAACTTAAAAATTGTAAGTGGAGCATAACAAAGGCGTCAAAAAGTGCTTTTATGCTAAACTGTGCAATTTGCAAAAAAACATAAAGTGCAAAAGTGATTGTGCAGATTTACAGTCACAGGGATAAGTAGATAATATATTTCCCTCTAGGTCTAAAGAGTTTTTAAAAAATAGGGACCAATGAATTGACCCTGCCCTAAAGCAGAAAAGGAGTGACCACTCCCATCTTGTCAGATCTAAACTTGTCTTTCATTCTCGTGTCTGCGCAGTGCTCCATGAATAAGATTTTCACCTCTGCCTTAGCGCTTTTGGAGATACAGCTAGGTCCAATGAACCAAGAAGATAAACCCAGGGTTCCTAAAGTGTCCCGTATATAACTTAACCATGGGATACAGTAAGCCGTATCCAACGTTATACAGTTGAGTTTAATATCCCTACATAACTTTGCTGCTAGGTTCGTCCAGACGCTAACCCATAATAAGAGTGGCGCCAGATGTACCTTGTCCACTATAAAACCCTGGTTTAACTCAAAATGAGTAATAAGACTGGAGGTGGATGGTGGTAAGCTCAGCAACCGCCGGAGAAAACGATTTTCCTCAGCCTGTAAGGAGCAACATTTGTTAAAATCCTAGACTCCTGCACCATAAGTAGCTGCACTGATACACTGCGAAATTATATACCTTCAATGGTGGTAAGACAGTCCCTCTGAAGTCTGGTCTAATAAGGTTACAGACTGTCCTAGCAGTTTTACTAAGCTTAAGGCTATCTAAGAGCAAGATGGGGATTCCACGACCCTGATGAGCTAAAGGTTAACCCTAGATAATAAAAATTATCAACACTCGTTAATTCTTGCCCACTGAAACTGATTTTATTTAGCCTCAATTTACCCAGTCCACAGGGCATAATGTGCAACTTGGTGTAGTTGGTTTTTAAGTTCAGATTTTTCATAAAAGAAGCAAAACAGTGCACCTGGTGTCTCAGTGCGTTCGGGGTGAGGGCTAGCAATTCCGCGCTGTCAGCATAAAGTAACGTGGGAATTGGGGCGCCTGCTATTCCAGGTATATCTGAATGGGAAGAAGATAAGTGGGCTGTTAAACCATTTATATATAAAATAAATAATATGGGAGCCAATATACACCCCTGCCGCACTCCACTGTTCAATGGAAATCAGAAGAAAGCTCGCCATAAGAATTTAAACAAACTCTAGCTGAGAGATCTGTATGTAGTGAGTGCAGAAAATTTACCAAAGGAGGGTCCACTCCTTGATCCAGCAACATTAACTATAATTTGGTTCTGTTCACTGAATCAAAGGCAGTGGACAAATCCATAAAAGCAAGGTAAATAGGAAAGTGCTTGGCCTAATTAGAGATTGTGAAGGTCAGGTTCAAACACTGTTCATTGGTGCCTACTTTCGGATGAAAACCAAATTGAAAAGGGGAGAGAATGTCCTTATCGGCTGCCCATTTGACCAAACGGTCATAAATGACTCTTCCAATGATTTTAATAGTGCTGTTGATAAGTGAGATAGGACGATAGCACTTAGGGGACATACGGTCACCCTTTTTGAATATTGGCACAACCGTTGCAGTAGTCCAGGAAAGAGGAATATTAGTTGATAAACAGGAACTAAATGTATTAGTAATAGGGGGGCCCATATCTTAGGCATGGATTTCAACAAATCCATAGGTACCTGATCTGGGTCTGGCACTTTCCCGCCCTTGCTATGTTGAATGAGCAATTCCACTTCCTCTATCGTTATTAAAAGGGGATGGGAGTTCAGCAATCTATTGCACAGAGCGGCTAGCATACTTGGGGCGTCCTCCATATAATAGATAGAGACTGAATGAGTGACCCAGTCTGAGCCCTAGATGTTGTTTTGCAGAAGAGGATTGGTAGGGGAGTTTCTTGATCTAATTTGTTTTACTAAATCGCAAAAGGATTTTCTGTCCTTACCCCAGGCTACATTTTCCAGCAACTCCCAATCATGTTTACATACTTGCCTCTTCCTATTTGAGAGCGCAATTTTATACTCACTGCGAGCTGTGGAGATCACACTTCTTACCCGGGGCTGTGCATTTAAAGCTTTGTTCAGCTTTTGATTTGCCTTAGAGCGGCCCTATCAAACCACCTCGGGTCCATGTTGTATGTGTGGATTGGCTTAAGCATAGACACCCTGATTATACATATTAGCCTATAGTAATACAGGGCCATCGACTCTTGTCCACTCTCCACTAGACAATTGAGAAATACTTCTAGGTGTGACTTAAGTAGGGCTGATAATGTTTCTATGGGTTTTTTCAGGTGCCAAATTAATCTTAAACCTTCCGAAGAGTGTTGTGTGATAGAAACTAAATTACTGTTACATGCAAGTCCCTTGATTTCTAGAAGCATGGAGGCACACAGAGCATTGTGGTCTCCCCATTCTGTAGGTAAAATATCTCCTTTAGAGAGCCAGGATATAAAATTGGGGCTTATAAACATATAATATATGAGTGAGGCTCTGCCCCCCCCCTCTAAAAGACGGAATCGTACTATTCGCTCCTCCTAGTGTCTAGAGTAGATCGACCAAGCCATGAACGGTAAGGTACTTATGAAGCTCTGCCCCCCTTGCATCCTGAGTGGTAATGTGTCCATTTATGTGGTTATCCTGGATCCAAGAGCCCCCACTTAGCTTTGCATTTAAATTGCCACAAAGAAAAACTTGCAGGTGGCTATTTTCGGACTTAGTTTGTAAGTCAGATAAAAAGTAAACAAACTGATGTAAAGTTTGCAAATACCATTAGTGAAGTCATTGTTGTAAAAGTTTATCAAATAAGGGACACAAATTATTAGCACTAAGAAGGAAGATGACCCAGATTAAACCTGTGAAACCTCTACCTGGGGACTTAAATGTGTCCAAATAGCTAGCCCACCCACAGCCCGGCCACGAGTAGAAGGAGTAGCGAGGTGGGAGTAGGAGGCATAACCCTCGAAATGTGATGCAACAGTAAGCCAGGTTTCCTGCAATACAATTATGTCGAACTTTGAGATAAATGTCCGCCAGTCCAAATTATAAATTTTCCCCTTAAGACCTGCTACGTTCCAGCTAAGTATAGAAAGAGTTCTGTACTGTGTGGTCAGAGTGTGAAGAGCATTTGCCGATATCTGTACAGGAGCGAGGACAGTAGGTATTACTGGTAATTTGTCGGCCATAAGTGTAATACACAGAATAGCAGACCTTCGTGCCCGCATGTCAATCCAGGTCAGAGAGTGCATCAAACCTGTTGGATATTGATACGGGCATGGAAACAAGATGCATGCATTGAAACCTGCGCACTGGCTGGAACTTTAGAAGGAAATATGCTGACTGCCTGGTTGTTTTGAATTAACTGAACGCAATTTGTCAGACCCACGATGAGTAGAAGGACATATATCCAATGCCCACTGACCAATATCTCGAGAGAAATTACATGATTGCGGCCTCAGAGGAAAAGGGGATTTATAGAAATAGCCTAACGGGACCAGGGTAACGGAAGTGCTTGCCAAGGTACGATGTCTATCATTAAATAACAGATGTACCAAATTTGGAGATCTAGAATTTACCACAATACAGACTCCCTGGAATTCAGGATGGTTTGGCCCTATCCATGCACATCTCCTTACATATATGATACCTTTTGCATGAAAAAAAGACATGCCTCTGTGGAGAACCAGCCAGTCTAAGGTTTTATTAAAATGTTCCTCGTAGGTTTCATGCTGATCAGTTCTTAATGAGGGTACCCCAACAAAGCAGCCACGTAGGGTCACGCAGCTGGAGGGAGATTGATAACAGGAAGTTGGGCCACTGGTTGCACTGATGAGACTTCATCCTCGGCACCCTTCGCGTAGTATGAAAATTTAGGAACTGAAGTAGGCAAATGGTCTACATTCTGCCTAACTAATGTATGTTTATTTTGCAATTGGTCTGTGGGAACTAGGGGGCATATTATCAAGAACGGCATTAAAATTATCGCCGGTTTAGCGGCAGAAAACTGCTGCTAAAGCGGCGATAAGGGGCTTGATAATATGCCCTGGAGAATTCCAATAGAAGCCCATGTTCACACCAGAACATGGACTTCTATTGGAATTCTCAAGGGCATATTATCAAGCCCATTATCGCCGCCTTAGCGGCAGTTTTCTGCCGCTAAACCGGCGATAATTTTTAACGCCGTTCTTGATAATATGCCCCTAATAGACTACAAAGAGCAAGTGGTGACTGTGTTGATAGACTGGGCTCCACCAGGGGTGCATCATGAGCTTTGGCTACAATGTCCTGCCTATTAGGAATGTTATTGATGATACCTGAATGGGATGGTAAATGGCCATTACCAGATGAAAAAAGGCCAATTTGGACTCAATGGCTTCCAAGCGTGAAAGCAGAGGAGAGAGTACAGTACTAATCATTGCGCACAGTTTCTCTGAGAGAGTCTCCAAATGACTAACCAAAAGTTCATTAATAGAGTTAGTGATCCAGATCTTTTCTTGCTGTGATGGTAGAGTTGGAACTCCTGGGCTTAGTATTGGTACAGTCTCGGTCTCTGGCTCTTGTGGGGTCTCAGAAAAGGATGGGAGATGGCTAACCATCTCCTTACGCCCCTTTCCTCGCCCCTTGCTGCGTTTAGGTTTCTTTGGCAGTTTGGGGTGTGGGCCTTATTACTTAAAACAGTAAGGGGAGTAGGGGTATCTGAGGGGGAAAATAACCTCGCAGTTCATAGTGCATCCTTGGATAATGGAAGAAACAGCACCATTTGGAGCTAGAACAGGGGGCATATCCAAGAGAGAATGAGGGGAAGACCGGGTAAGCCTCCACTGTCACCATCTGGGTTTAAGGAGAGCCTCTGCTCTGTTCGGGCAATTTTGTTGCTGATCGCACTGACGGCTCGTTCTGGCATCCGGTCAATTGACGTGGGTTTTGTTAGAGGGGTTGAGACCGGGCCGCTGTCACCTACTTTTTTCCTACCCATGATCAAGGATGGATATCTTATATACTAGAGCCTAAAACAATAGCCGGGTGGGCAAGAGCGGTAATTTGAGGGTCCCGCGCTGAGCCAAAAAGCCCTTGGAGGCACTCTGGGTTCAAAAGATGCAGGTCCAGTCTTCTCACCCAGGCAAGAGGACAGCAGGCATCTGGTCAGCAGTACTTTAAGAGCAGTAGTCCAGAAGAGTGGCATTCATGTAGCAACAGAGCAGTCCTTCTTCCTCTCAGAGTATCCACAGGTCCAGAAGTGTACTGAAGAGTTGGTGTCTGAGGTTCTTGTATACACAGATGTGGCTTTGAAGTGGGGAGAAGCTTCTAGGGGCATGCCTTTGAAGTGTACAGATGTCCTGCCTTCCTGGTCCTGACTCCAGACTGACTATAAGGGGTATGGAGTCCTTTGTGTTGAAGCCAGACACAGCATATTCAAGTGTAAGTGGGGCTGTGTCTAGCCCCTCCCTCCCATCCTACCAGTGATGGGCCATCCAGTCACACCTAAACTTCCATTGTGTGTGGCTGTCTAGGAGGAATTCACAAAACCCAACTGTCATCCACACCAAGTCATGCTATCCAGAGATTGGCTGCAGGCACCACATGGCTTTTCTAAAAGTAGCATTTTCAGAATTGTAATTTAAAATCTGACTGCACCATCAATTAGGGTTTTAAATTCGGATTCCGGAGACACCAAACATGACCCAATTACCCTTTCCCATTTGGAAATTACACTTATAAAATATAATAAGGTAATTCCAATGATATCCTATGGGAAAGGTAGGCCTTGCAGTAGCAAACAAATGAATTTAAGAGTTTTTCACTACCAGGACATGTAAAACTTAAAAGTACATGTCCAACTCTTTAAATACTCTGCACCCTACCCTTGGGACTGTCCAGAGCTTGCCTTAGGGGTGACGTATATCTATTAAAAAAGAAGGTTCGGGCCTGGCAAAAGGTTTGTTTAGCCATGTCTAAATGGCAGTTTATATTGCACGCACAGGCTCTGCAATGGCAGGCCTGAGATATGTTTAAAGTGCCACTTAAGTGGGTGGCACAACCAGTGCTGCAGGCCCACTAGTAGCATTTAATTTATAGACCCTGGGCACATGTAGGGCCATTTTACTAGGGACTTGTAAGTAGAATAAATATGCCAATTGGGTATAAGCCAATGTTTTAAGCAGAGAGCACTTTAGAACTGGTTAGCAGTGGCAATGTGTGCAGAGTCCTAAGGCCAGCAAAAATGAAGTCAGCAAAGACAGGCGGTCTGAAGGCAAAATGTTAGGGAGAAACCATGCCAAGGATGCCAGGTCTAACATGTATCCATTGTCTGGTTGCTGGAAAATCCTACTGTTAGACCTAACATCTTTTGGTGTGGCTTCCCCAGTCTTTTGGCTACTGACTTACTGTTTTTGACTGTGTGCTGAACTTCATTTCTGCTGGTTTTAGGACTCTAGGCCCTTTACCACTGCTGGCCAGTGCTAAAGTGCATGTGCTCTGAGTCTAAAATGTAATGGCTTTTTTCTTCTCCATGATTGGCATATTTGATTTACTAATAAGTCCCTAGTACAGTGCACTACATGTTTCCAGGGCCTGTAAATCAAATGCTACTAGTGGGCCTGCAGCACTGATTGTGCCACCCACATGAGTGGCCCTTCAAACCTGTCTCAGGCCTGCCACTGCTGAGCGTGTGTGTGCAGTTTTAAACTACCATATCGACCTGGCAAGATCACCTACTTGCCTGGCCCAAACCTTCCCTTTTATTACATGTAAGGCATCCCTAAGACAGGCCCAAGGTAGCCCCATAGACAGGGTGCAGGGTGTTTAAAAGGCAGGACATGTGCTTTTAAGTTTTCCATGTCCTTGCAGAGAAAAACGGCTAAATTCGCTTTTCACTACAGCAAGGCCTAGCCCTCTTATAGGTTAGCATCGGAGCTGCCTTGTAACACTTTACAAGTTTAACTTCAAATTGGGAGCAGATAGAAAATGGGAGTTTGGTGTCTCTGGACTCACAATTTAAAAGCACATCTTTTAGTGAAGTTGGTTTTTAAATTGCAGGTCTGAAAATGCCACTTTTAGAAAGTTGGCATTTTCTTACGTGGACCATTCTGTGCCTCTGCCTGTCCCTAGAATACACGTCTGGGTTGGATGGTAGCTGGACTTTGTGAATTCACTCTAGACAGTCACACACAAAGGGAGCTGAGGTGTGCCCTGCATATCCTGATGGGAGGAGTTGACATTTGCATCTCAATCTGGCTGTGCCTGTCCCCACACAAAGAGCTCCATACCCTCCTGTAGTGTGTCTGGAGCCAGGGCCAGGAAGGGCAGGGTCTTATGCACTACAAAGACCTTTCTTTGAAGTCTCCCTACTTCAAAGGATAAAATGGGTATAAGCAATGGAACTCTGACACCATATACTCATAACACTTCTGACTGAGGACATTCTGCCAAAAAGAAGAGCTGTTGTGCTGCCAGGAGGGACTGCCACTTTGCTACTTGCTTTGCTGTGTTGGCCTGCTGCCTGCTGTTTCTTGCCTGGTAGTAAGGGGGTTGGACTTTACTCTCTGCATCCTGTTTTCTAAGGTTCTCCAAGGGCTTGACTGAGCTTGCCTCATGTTGCTGAAGTCTCAGAGACATCCAAGACTTCACCTGCATCTTGCTACCAGCACCTGGGCTCTTCTGCTGTGACTCCTGACATGCCAAGTGGTGCCAAATCCAGTCCAGGGCCCTTGGAGGTGAATTTGGTGCTGTAACCAAGAAACTGATGCATCAACTCAAAAGTGTCAGTTCGGAACTGGCGCATCTCTGTGGAACTGATGCATCGCCTCTACCTGCACCGAACCGCGATGCAACAACCTCAACTTTTAACTAAGCACCGACTTTGCCACAGCACCTCCGAAGAACCACTGCTGCATGAGTCTCAGACACCACTCGACCAATGCCCATGGTGCACCATCCTGACTCCGACGCATCCCCTGCCCTTTGTGGCTTTTGAGTGATGCATCGTCTTCAGCCCAGCAGTTCTCAACTTCAACACCGAAGACTCGGCACACTGCGCTGTCAAGGCATCATTGACACTGTGTCGCCTTCAGAAACCGAGGCCTTGCGCCCGCAACCGACGCATCGCCTCCTCTGCATCGTCCCAGAGCAGCAAAGCTTCAATGACCTTTCACCACCTTAAGGAACTGACATCTCACCTACATCCACAACACTTCACCTCCTCTGCCCTATGCATCGTCTTTGGTTAATGACGCATCCAAGGTACTGTAAGAGGGTCTGCATGACTTCTGTATCTGGCAGAATGCAGCACACATAGAAAAAGGAAAAATTTGAAGAAATAAAGGTATTTCTCTTTGTTGCACCTCCCTTATGCCTTCTCTGGGGAGGCGTAGGAATCTGACTCATTCCCAGGTTTACAAAACCTTGTACATCTGGGAATGTATCAGATTCCATGGATGTTGCGTGGGAACACCCACAACAACACCAATGGGATGCCCCTTTCATGCAGAGTAATGCGTGAAAGGGGGCCATATTTACAAGGCCATGAAATGCCATGCAGGGTGATTTTACGTGGCCTTGCAATATGGGTCCGCCGTCGGTGTGTCAAAAAATGTGATGCACTTGAGGCGCAATGTGCTTGTAAATAAGCCCTTTAGTGTGTACTTCACTTACCCTGACTAGAGTGTGGCTCCCTACTTGGACTGGGTGCATACCTCTGTCAACTAACGCCTACTTTTATTCTACTAGACTACTGTCTCTGAGATTATTGTGGGTACAGAGGCTGCCTCAAACTGGATTTTAGTGTTAGATGCAGGAGAGCACTAGGATATCCATAGTATTCTTCCTACACACACCCCCAGCCCTAAGAGTCCAATTTGAATGTGGCTGAAGACTTTCGCCATCCTTAAAAGGCCCAAAGTGGTTAGGGCTTGCCCTGGGAACTTTTACTCCATTGGTTAGGAGTCATTCCCACCCACTATCACATGTCAGCATAAATGTGGCACCTCCAGAACACGTCAGAACACTGTTGGATCTCACGATGAACAAAAGAGGACTGGACTTAATGTCTGTTACCTGATAGGAGTCCTGAAAGATGGGACATGCTCCTTCTTGTACCCAGGACAAAGAAGAGGACTCCATGGGTCATAAGGCTGACCTCCTGTTCAAACTACAAAGATACAACAAGATACAAGAGGCCTCTCCTGCAATTGCCCAGCTGATCAGCAGCAATTGGACCTTGGCTGGACTCTGCTGTTCGCCTCTGCCTGACACCCTATGAGTCTCTAAGTGCCTCCCCTGAGGTCCTGAAGGGCTTTAGAAATGTGCCACTGTGGTGGATTGGAAGTTAAAGGACTAAATCAGAAGGTAAAATCTTTGACCAGGATGAATCTGGTTGGTATGTCCAATCTGTGCTCCATCGCTGTTGGCCTCAAATTGCACCCAGGTTCAGGTCTACCACGATCATTGGCACTTTGTGCTTCTTGGCACTATTCCTGCTTAAAACTTTCAAAATTCATATCTACGGTTTCCCTTACAGAACATTGGTCATTTTGGTGTAATTTTGTTTCTTAGATTTTACTCTATTTTTCTAATTCATTTTGGGATTTTTGTTGTTTTCAATTTGGTTTTGTTACTCTTTCGGTACTGCATAAATACTTTACACATTTCCCTAAGTGAAGCCTTTCTGCTCTGTGCCATAACTCAGGGGGTTGAGCTCAGGTTAATTTAGTGACTTCATGTGATTACCCTGACAAGGGTTGAGATTGTTCCTCAAGGTAGATAGTCACTCACCCCAAATAATAATCCAATTTCTTACACCTGTTTTTTTAACCCCTTCATGACCATACCATGCATTAAATGTAAATTTCTCACAAATAGCTAAACCCCGGGCAACCCACAGTAGGTCGCTCATTGGGGACTGCGCCGGGAGGAGACCCAAGGCCGCTGCAACCCTGCCAGCTTCCCGGGTTGCACCCATCCTTCATGCAACGGGACCCGGCATTGCTCCCACCCTGTAGGATCAGTTTTCCTTTGCTCCCAAGGGGTGGGAGTAATTCTTTGAATTTTCCTGCGTGAGAGTGCAGGCAGGGAAAAGTTTTGTGCTCCCACCTGGCAGGAGCAGCTTTGTGCTCCCGCTGTATGGGAGCACATTACACTTTCCCTGCCCATGCTCTCGGGCAGAGAAATAGATGGTGTCCTAGGATGAGATCCCCAGATCACTGTCCCTCAGCCAGCCCTGCAGGATGGGTTCCCTGGGGCCATTCTATGTCTCTGGGAGGGGGGCTGTGCCACCTCCCCATTTGCATCCCTGGGGATGGGGTCCCTGGGGTATTTTCAGACTCTGGAGGGGGCCTGCATGACCCCCCTCCACTTAATCCCTAGGGGATTTGATCCCCAGGGCCTCTTAGAGGATGAAGGAGGGTGGCGATGCAACCCCTCCACTTCATAAATATGTTGGTCCCGGGGATTGGAGTCCCCGGGGCCTTTGTGGGGCCACACACACCCACACTAAATAATATATGGACCACTCTTCCAGGGCCCTGGCCCACCACAGGTATGTTTTTGTAAATAGCACGGGAGCATGCACTTTAAAAAAAAAATATACTGCGGATCCTCCGTGGATTTGCAGAAACTTTTTTTTAAAATAACATTTTGGCTCCAGACGCGGTCTTTCTGGGACCCCACCACCAGGCCTGGGGGTCAGGGTATACCTAACCTGCCTTCTTATGTTTTTTTTGCTTTTTTTCTAGTACTCTGGACTGAGTCCTGAGTCATAAGATGGCTGCTAACACACCATTGTTGATGTGGTGGCAGCCAATCAGATCGCATGATGAGATCGATTCGCTCCCCGAATCCTCTGCGGTGTGACATATACAGATTTTTTAAGTCTTAACTCCTCAAAAACTACTGAACAAATTTACACCACATCACAAAAGGCACTCTTTCAGGGCCAAAATTAAGCTTTATGCCAATTTTGGTGTAAATCCGTTCAGCCTTTTGGGCTATAGCTGTGTCTAAAGTTCCTAAGGAAAAATAAAAGGGGAAAATGTGTTTTGGGACCCCCCCGTTTTTCTCGACTCTCGCTTGATGGATCCCTCAAAACCTTCCAGTTAGGCCTGGGCGGAGCTCGCAGTGTTTCACTCCGTGGAATTCTGCTGAGTTACCGAATGGCTCTGCCAAATTCCGCTGAGTTCCGCGTGCCGGCGGAGTATTGCTTGGCCACCCTAAGAGGCTCAGGCTTCACTCATTGCTGGCAGTAACCAATGGGTACCGTGCAAGCTGAGCCAATCCAAGCAGGCGTTGCCCCCATGGCATACTTGAATAAGTGTCCATGCATGAAACAGATGATGCATTTGCGAAATCCACCTTGAACAAATCTGTGTGAAATTCAAATATGGAGGTCCGTTATTCATAACCCTGACGTTTATAACATGAGAACAGTTGAATTGAGTAAACGCATCAGCTGTTGTACAGTGCAACTAAGCCACAAGACTGTGTGCAACAGCACAAATACAGGTTAATATTGAAAACGTGTAAAACTGAGTGTCTTAATCACAAGTTACCAGCTCCTGGAGTCGTGACAACTAACTGAAGAAGTTTAATGAATTGCGAGTAGAGAGCTCTAGAACATGCAGTCAGGTTCTTCAGATGCGTTCCTGATTTGCCCGCTGTCACTACAGTTTGACTCTGTCTCCCCAGTACATGTATTTTTTCAGTATACTTCCTTTCACGAACTAACAGCCCATTTCCCGGGAGGGTAACATGTACAAAGTTGGTAGGACGTGACCATAGAGCAGCGTCAAATTGAAAGCAGGCAAGATGTTCACTGTGTTTGTTTCAGGACGGCCCCCATCTAGAGGCCGGACGTATGGCAGTCGTATTGCTGCAGAGCATCCCATATGTCATATAAATGTACATGGTGAGTATGTAACTCCATCAGCCACCCTGACGCTCTGTAGGACCACCCGAATATTGATAACCACACAATTAGTTACTGGTCAATATATTTGCAAACCTTACAAACACTTAAATTAAACTATGAGCATCCATTAAAGACACCACTAAATATATCGATGCCTGTGTATAATGTTAAAATGTACTTATGAGTTAATTTCTGCTCTGAATTGGTGCCGCCCTTCGGTCTTCTAGGGGCTGAAATTGCTACCTTTGTGATGTAGCCACTTTGACCTTCGACCTTTTACAAGTGAGGGTTCTTTTAGTAGTTGGCTGGGTGTGTTTTACATCAACAGGTGTTTAATGACTGGCTGCAGCCTCAAGTTTTAAACTGTGTTTAAGAAAACTAATCTGTGTAAGCTCATCATCCCGGGCAAAGGTCATTTAATGAGAGTCCTTGTGATGTCACTATGCCCTGACGGCATGTTTGATGTCACTGTCGCTGACAGTGACTTCGGTAAAAATAAGCCACTGCATAGAAATTTCAGGTGGAGGAGGATCTGCCCGTGGCCAATCATGTCTTGTTACTTGCCGGTAATCTTTATTACCCCGATTAGGGTCCTCCACGTCCCAGTCCTAACCAAGTGAGGCAGTCCTGCCTCCAACCAGCCAATCAAACGCTTAAACAACAAAAACCGAAGGTCACATAAACCCCTCCCACCCACCACCATGCCTGTTATCAACAAGTCCCAGACACAAACACAGCGGGAGGGAGGGAGGGAAGAGGACTGGGACGAGGAGGACCCTAATCGGGGTAATGAAGATTACCGGTAAGTAACAAGACATTACCCCCTCATGGGTCCTCCTCGCCCCAGTCCTAACCAAGGGGGTCATTACAATAGCGGGCGGATCGCCACCGCCCGTATGGCGTTGGCGATCCGTCCGCCATATTCCACCGCCCGCATGCCAATTCCCCCCGCCATATTACGATAGTGGGGGGGAGTCTTTCCGTCCGCCGGTTTTCCGCCGGTCTGACAGGGGACCGGGCGGAAAAGGGCACTAATATGGTGGCGGTGTCTGCAAGACACCGCCATCCATATTAGGATGGTGGCGGAAAGACATACGGTCTTTGCTGTTGGGGGCCCGTTGCGGGCCCCCCAAGATGTTGAGGGGGGGTGCACATGGGGGGTACCTATGGTACCCCCCTGCATTTGCATGCACAAGGTGGCAGGCACCGCGTGGTGCCTGTCACGTTGTGCATGCAAATGCACAACATGCATATATTGCATTGTGGCGGGTGCTGCTTACAGCACCGCCCGCCGCAATTCAATATATGCGGGATGCCACAGCCACCGTGGCGGTGGCATCCTAATGCCTACAGCGGGACCGCCGCTCCTCTGGCGGACGGTTCCATTCACTGTTACGGTGGCAGGCGGACTTTGTCCGCCCGCCATCGTAATGTGCCCCCAAGTGAGGATCTCACAAGCAGAGAACCAGGAATAAAAAACGCAGGACACCAGGGATCCATGCAAAAAGTACAAAACTTTAATCAAACAAATGATTAATGAACAGCAGCGTTCAGAACGCCAACAGCAAAACTGTCAACAGAGGCATGCAAAACATCAAGTCGATAATGACGAACAAACGTGTAATGGGACTGCCAGGTGGCCGCCCTACAAATCTCCTGGATAGAGACCCCCGCCGCCTCAGCCCAGGAAGCGGACACAGAACGTGTCGAACGACCCTGCACCTGAGACGGAGGAGGCAGACCCACAGACTTATAGGACTGGCAGACCGCCAAACGCACCCATCGACTGATCGTAGAAGTAGAAACCTTCTTTCCTTTAGCCACACCCCCACAGGAGACAAACAGTGCAGGAGAAAGCCAAAACCCCAGCGAACGTTGGAGGTAAATCTGAAGAGCCCTGCGAACATCCAAAGAAGAAGGAACAATGGAATCCCCCTCTGTTGGCAAATCAGGAAGGATCACTTCCTGCTGTAAATGGAACCTGGAAGAAAACTTAGGCAGAAAAGCCGGGTCAAGCCGCAAAACAACCTTATCCTGCAGGAACGGCAAATAAGGGAAAGAAATAAGCAAGGCACCCAACTCACCCAACCGTCGAGCGGAGATGATGGCCAACAAAAAAGCCACCTTAGCGGACAACCACAACAAGTCCGCCTCCAACAAGGGCTCAAAAGGGGGCAACTGCAGACCCCGCAGAACAGTAGGCAAATCCCAAGAAGGCACGAGCACAGGAGAGACTGGACGACGAAGCCGAAAGCTCCGAAGAAGCCGACTCACCAAAGGGGCAACAACCTCCAAGGAAGCCCCCGGACCCCGACAAGCACGAACCGCAGCCCATTAAGCTGACAATGTGGAAGGGGAAAGGTCCTTCAAAAAACCATCCTGGAGAAAATCCAGTACAGAAGCAGGATCCCCAAGCACAGGATCCACACCATGCGAAGAACACCAAGAGACAAAAGAGCCCCAATGTCGACCATAGCACTTAAGGGTTGAAGGCCGACGCGACAACTGGATGTCACGGGCCACCACAGAAGAACAGCCCAAAGGCTCCAACGTCAACCGCTCAAGAGCCAGGCCGTCAATTGCAAACGACGAAGACAAGGCAGAGACAGGAGCGGAAACTGAAGTGGAGCCGGAACCAAGGGAAGCCGGACAAACCGGTCCCCCACCAGCCGCAACAGGAGAGGAAACCAAAGGCGGCGATGCCAAAAGGGAGCAATCAACAGGACCAACACTCTCTCCCCCGAATCTTTTGCAGTACCCTCGGGAGGAGGGGAATAGGAGGGAAGGCATACAGAAGGCCCGAAAGCCAGGGAATCGAAAGAGCATCCACCACCCAAGCCTGAGGACACACCACCTCCGAACAAAACCTGGGAAAAAGAGCGTTGTGAGGGGAGGCAAAGATATCGATCCAGGGAGTCCCGAACCGAAGACAAAGGTCCCGGGACAGAGGAACAGAGAGGTGGTACAGAACAGAGGATGGAAGGTTGCGGCTCAAGGCGTCAGCATGAAAATTCAGCTGTCCCAGAATGTACACAGCCCTCAAGGCCAACAGGTGAGATTCCGCCCAGGCACAAATCATGGAGGCCAGCAGATTCAGAGATGCGCACTTGGTCCCCCCTTGACGGTTCAAGTAACAACGAGCCACCTGATTGTCGGTACGAACCAACAGATTCGTCCCATGGAGATGAACCTGAAAGAACTGCACCACCTCCCAGATGGCCGCCAACTCCCGCCAGTTCGAGGAACGGGCGCTGTCCCTCCGAGACCACTGACCCTTGGCCTCCAAGGACCCCAACGTGGCCCCCAACCCCAAAGACTGGCATCCGTGGTCAACAAAAGGGGAGGAGGAAGACAAAACCACACCCCCTTCTCCAGATTTGGAGTGCAAAGCCACCAGTCCAAGTCCCGAACCAGAGCAGGAGAGAGAGGAACCAGAGTCTTGTAATCCGCCCGGGAAGAATCCCACCAAGCCAACAGATGAGTCACCAAGGGCTTGAGATACAGGCGAGCCCAAGGAACCACAGCAGTGGTGGCAGCCATCAACCCCTGGACCTGCAGCCAAACACGAGCCGGTGCAGAAGGGCGACTCAACAGATCCTACAACAGAGTCTGCAGGGAAAGGATCTGAACAGGAGGGAGAAACACCGCCCCCAGAGTCGTGTCAAACAGACCCCTGATGAACTGAAGTCTCTGAACAGGATCCAGATGAGACTTGACCAGATTCAACATCAACCCCAGATCCTGGAACAAGGCCAACGTAGCCTCCACCGCCAGAAGAGCCTTAGGAAAGGAGGAAGCAGAGATCAGACAATCATCAATATAGGGAAACACGGAGAAACCCCGATGCTGCAAAACCTCCACAGCAGGAGCCAATACCTTGGTAAAAGACCTGGGAGCAGTGGAGAGGCCGAACGGCAAAACCTGAAACTGGAAATGCATCCCATGTACTGCAAACCGCAGGAACCGCTGACTGGCAGGATGGACCGGAACGTGAAAATAGGCATCTTTCAAGTCCAGAGAAGCCAAAAAATTGGGGAATGACGGACCTCAAGGTGACCATCCGAAAATGATCCAACCGCACCAACTTGTTCAAAGTTCGGAGATTCAGAATTGGGCGGAAGGAACCATCTGGTTTTGGGACCAGAAATAGATGGGAATAGAACCCCAGGCCCCTCTCCTCCACTGGAACCGGCACAATAGCCCCCTTGGACAACAACATGGCGACGCCGGACAACATGGCAGACCGCCTCACGGGGTCTCTTGACAACGGGGTAACTTGAAAGAAATCCAGAGGAGGAGGACCCCGGAAGGGAATCTGGTAACCTAACCTCATGACAGACAAGACCCACTGGTCGGAAATATCGAACTGACCAATGGGCCAGAAACAACCAGAGCCGAGCCCCCACCACGGCATAGTCACTTGTGCCCTGCACCAGGGGGATGCTGCTGCTGCAGCTGCTGCTGCTGTTGCAGAGGCCAGAACTTATAATGGAACGCGGCCCCCCGACCATGGGCCCGACCACGAAAGGACTGAGAAGACAAAGCCCCCTGAAACCCCTGTTTAAAAGGACTTCTTCTTAGGCACAGGCTGAAAAGGTTTCATAATTTTCTTCTCCTCCGCAGACTGCTGCACCATCATATTCAAATCGTCCCCAAAGAGACGGGCCCTCAAAAGGCAGCTTATTGACCAAGGCCTTCTAAGCAGCATCAAGACGCCAAGGCTTGGTCCAGAGAGACCTCCTACCAGCCACCGCCGCCCCGGCAGCCGAGGAGAAGGCCCACAAAGAATCAAAAGTCACATTCGAGAGGAATTGTGCCAAGTCCTCCATTTGAGCCAAAACAGGAGTAGGGTCCCCCTGATCCTGCAAACAGTCAAACAACTTCTCAAAATCCTTCAGAAGGACCTGCGAAGCATAGGCCGCATAAGTGCTAGCACGCACCCCAAAATGAGAAGTCGCATATGAACGTTTGGGAGCGGACTCCACCTTCCGCTCCACCGGGTCCGCCAGGGAAGACTCCGAGGACAAAGAAGAAGACGAAGAAGAAGCCATCGAGGACAGAAGAGAATTGACTTTAGGAACCGGAGGATACTGGGTGTCAAAGTTCGCCAAGCGATACCACTTCCCCAGAAAGCGAGGAATACCCTGCTTATCAACCTCAAGCCATTCCTTAGCCAGGATATCCTTCAAGACAGCATGGAAGGGGAGATCATCCACCACAGAGGAACTATACTGGGAGTAAAACCCCTCATCAGACAATGATTTAGGGTCAAAACCAAGTACCTCCCTAATATGGACTAGCATGTCCGAAAAAACCTTGCCCTGGACGTACTTTCCCTTAGGGGAATTGTCCATGTCCTCATCATCATCCTTAGACTTCTTTGCCGCAGGCTTCAGCAGCGCAGACTGGACAGCAGAATTGATTAACTCCTGCAAATCAGCCCTAGAAATCTGTAAAACATCATCCTCCTGCAGGTCCTGGACATTATGTTGTTTGAACACGGCTTTCGCAGGCACCGGAGAGGAAGTCCCATCACTCATGGCCAGAGAAAAACGGAGTAAACCACACAGGAAGCACCAAACACACACAAAAGGAAGTACCCAGCAACTCCCAAGAAATACTGCCCCAAATCAACCAAGTCCTGTGACGCGAGACTTGAAAATCAGAAAGGGCAGCCCCGCAGTCTCTACCCACAGTCACATACAAGGACCATGGCCACGGGGTCCGGACGCTGCTGGAAACCCCCAGCTCCGGAACGACCCGAGGCCAGGACAGCAGGAACGCTCACCGCCCCAGCTCAGCACATGCGCGGTGAGCGTCCTGACCAAGGAGCAGGAGTGCGGCCGACCGGAGCACCGGTACGGCCGCGCATAAACATAGAAATAACTGCACAATAAACATAAGCACTAAATAAGACCACAATAGCATATTGTTCTAATCTCACGGCACCGCAACACTTCCCGCAAAAACCGGAAACAGCAAACAGGAAACACGGAGCACCAGCGTTCCAACCGCCGTCGGAGCAAGAAAAAAACAGGCATGTCGGTGGGTGGGAGGGGTTTATGTGACCTTTGTTGTTTAAGCATTTTGATTGGCTGTCCGCCCGCCACCCTAGCGGTAACGGGACCGGCAGCCTGACATGCGGCAGTCCCGCCACCCTAATTATGATGCTACCGCCACCGCAGCGGTCGCATCTGGCGATTTAACATTGCGGCGGGTGCTGCTGGCTGCAGCACCCACCGCAATGGTGAAATGCCATGTTGTGCATTTCCATGCACAACGTGGCAGGCACCGCACGGTGCCTGCCACCTTGTGCATGGACACAAGTGCACCCCCCACCCCTCGGGGGCCCCCAACAGGCCCCCAAAGCTAATCCCCGCCAGCCTTTCCATGGCGGCATCGCCGCCATGGAAAGGCCTTCAAAACCTCACATCCGAATATGGCTGGCGGTGCCTGCTAGGCACCGCCACCATATTTGGGCCCCTGCTCCCCCCAGCCGGCAATCGTAACGATTGCCGACCGGCGGAAAAGCGGCAGACGCACTTTGCGTCCGCCGCAATACCCACCGCCATCGCAATATGGCGGTGGGTAATTCACATTACGATTGGCGTAACGGTCGCCACCGCCGGCCCGGCGGTGGCGATCATTACGCCATCGTAATGACTCCCTTGGTTAGGACTGGGACGAGGAGGACCCATGAGGGGGTAATGGCGATCCATACAGCCCTGCTGTGCACTGGGGCTTGGTGGGGAGGTGCAGAGTCAGTGCATCTATTACTTTCTTTTGTTATTTGTCTCCCTCTCGACATAAATGTTTGTTTGCTGAATCTTGCAGCAGGCCTGTAGTTGTGCCTTTGCAATTCTGAAAATACTAATATCCGATTACAGAACCAGGAGACATGAGCTACAATCCCAGCATTTCCACTCTGCCATACTTCAGTGATCTTGGACAAATCACTTAATTTCTCTGTACTTCAGTTGCATTATCTGCGAATATGGTCTGTTAAGTGGCATATGTTGGGGTGGGTGGCAGTAAAACTCCGCCATGCAGCATAGGCGGAGTTTTTGCTAAACTTCACTCTCAAAGCAGAGCGCAGAGTGGCAAAGCTTTGCGAAATCCGCCGGCGGAGCAGAGTTTGCGACACACCTCTACTTCCAGTAGGAGATGAGGTGAAAAACATTTTTGGGGGGGAAAGATTTGTCAAGATTCATCAAAGGGCAGTAAAGATATAAGCAAACCAAAAAATGCATTTCCTATGGAAACGCGATCCGAACTATAACTACCCAGTGGCGGTCTGTAAATAAATAAAGTTCCTGCTATTTTCAGGTTATAGTTGTGTCTTTTCTCTTTCTGTTGCTCTAATTGCTTAATGAAAACTCACCATGATGTAAAAAGAAGTTCCAGGTGACTTGAAACAGCTAAAATTTGTCGTGTAACCTATAAAATATCCATAACAGAATATTTGCATTTCGAGATTTTTAAATTGATAACACTATGTTATTAAAGGCTCTGGTTTATGAAATAATATATATTTAGGATCTTATTTCACACTAATATGGGCTTCATCATACATCTGCCACGCACTCAGAAAAGTGTAATTTTCTTTTTTTTTTACAGCCACAGTCCCTCGAACTTATTTATCTTAGGGACCAATGTCAATTTATCTCATGGTCTAAAAGAGTAGATATGAGCTTTTGTTATGGAGTAGAAACCAAACATCACTCATGCATTTTACGTCTCAATATGTTGAAAGGGGTTATTGCAGTTTAGACTCATATTTCTATCAGCTAATCTGTCCCAAACCAATGGAAGTTAATTAATACGATTGGTAATCAGGCATGGCTCCAGGCAGTAATGTAATACGGCCCTAACCCTCTTCATGAATAAACCCAGGGTAATAAAGGGGAAAAATAGACGGTCTAAGGATAGTTGTGTTCTGAAACATGATCCCCTGTGGCGTTTTCGACTGATGCGTTTATCCAGTGATTAACTCAGAGCATTTCAAATGCATTATTTAATGGCATATTAGACTCGTTATGTGTACTCTTCTGAGAAAAACACGTTTCCCATGAATACAAAATGATAATCAAAAGCAGATAGCAAGCAGATAATAAAGTTAATTTAGGTCAGCAGAAAGCACAGGTCTCTCTATTTATGGTACATTTGCAGGGGTGAATGCATCCTGTTCTCATTACCTCGGCTGGCAATATTTGTGTAAACCAGTGTTTATTGTCTAAGGGCCCCTTGCATTAATGACACACACACTCTACTTACTGTGTAATTTTCCGAATACAACCACTTGTGCGAAGAGCTAAAATTCAACATCAAATAGCGCATAATTTGTTTAAATAAAAGTGCAGAGGTCCAAAGTTTTTCTCAGTAGCCCACCAACAGTGCTGTATATGCCGTAGTAGCCCAACACCAAGTCTTCCTTGTCTTGATTCCATTTAATTTCTCTTTCATCATCATCCTACACTTCCTGTCTCTTTACCTCACTTTTAAAGATTCTCTTTCAACCTTGTCTTCTCTTCTTTTCCCTCTTCTGCCTTACTCTTTCTTGATGTGTGTCAATGTCTGATGATGTAAACTCACCGCAGGCACAAAGTAAGCACTCAATATAGGAGGTAAAAGGTTCTTTCTACATTAGCACATCGCACTCCTGATTGCATTGGCCGTGCTGGCCCCCACAAGCACTAACAGGTTTGTAAATAATAAAGTTATGGACAGAAAGCATCCATGTTTTGAAAAAGAAAAATATAACTATGGTAGCGTCATGGAAGCGTGTGTGTTCTTGCTTAAACCTATCAAAAAGTTTTCTTTTCCGATCCCTTAGAAAATGTGTTCTATTGGAAACCTACAAGACAAGCATATTTTTCATTTAATGTATCATCAGGGCCAACAGAACTGATTTGCATAAACACAAAACGTGCAGAAAAAATGCTAACAGGTTTTGCTTCATTTCAGTCCTGAAGTAAGTAGTAGGCAATTGATAACCTGCACAACTGAAACGTAAGATAATATAACAATGTAGAGCTGATCATTTGAGGTCTACCTAATGAAAAAAAGTACTTAAAAGCCCACATTATAAAGCCTTCCTTTGATAGGCAACGGACTAGGGAATTTTTTCGAACGACAACGTCAACTTTTATAAAGCTTTATCTTAATGGTTACTGTTGTCTTCTGTGGAGCATTAGAGGTTGAGTGCTTTCCCAGTTCATATTGATGTTGACCAAAAAATGATCAATCTTCTACAAGAGCCTCTTTTAAGGACCCACAACTCCTGTTTCATGAGTATCTAGTAACAACACACAACCGGGCCAATCAATACAAAAACAATTTTTAAAAAAGGAATAGATCTAGCACGGTTAGTAGCATTGTAAAAGTTCATCATCCATGCAGAACAGACAAAACAAGTGGTAAAAGTTTCTTCCCTCCTACAGTGCAGGTATAGAAGGAGCAAAAACACTTAAGACTTCTCTCAAGGTGCAAGTGCTTGCAGTGAAAAAGAGCGACCCAGACTTCATTAGGCACACAAGCTGCACATGCAGTTGCAATGCAAATGTATTTCACATAAAAAACAGTCACAGCTTAGTTGCATCAAAACATACTTCTTCATGCACAGGCACACAGAGAGAGAAGAGAATGAGCAGCATCACTGCACATTTCCCTTGCACACAAAACAAGAACAGCACTGTGCAAGCTTGTTTCACACTAATAATAGGCACCTGTTAGGGCCAGTTAATGCTCCCCTTACAAACAGAAGAAGTTCGTAGCAGTAGTACTCCTAGCTTCCCTCGCACACAGCAACCAGCATTTCTGCATAGAGGAAGGGAAACAGGGTTAACTTGAATGGCCACAGGGCAGCATTTCTGAAGGACCTTTCTGTCTGTGCATACCAATGGCTTCTGAATAGTTCAAATGTTAGAAATCTGTGCTGGATACTAAAAGAAAACATACAAATGTCCAACAAGTAACATTAAACAGCGGAAACAGAAAATCTATAATAAGGTCTGTTTTGAATTTAGAAAAAAGGCTAGAATGGTTCTTTGCCATTACCTTGAACACACGTAGTACGTCTTTTGTTAAGTCTGCTGGGAGGAGATGGAACAGGTAATATCCCAGTCATCAAAATCCTTCATTACTCAAAGTTCTAGTCTTCTCCATTCCAGTCCTTATGTGTGTGAGGTGAGAAAACCCTTCATTTAAAGGTTGGTAAAAGTTTGCCATTTTCCACCTAGTGGATGTATCCTTCTTTCTGACTTCCCTTTCTATAACTCTGGCCCTGGCCTTAACCCATAACTCCCCAGCAGTCGAAGACTGTACCTACCAGATACCAAGCATGAACCATGATTTTTCTGTATCCATGGGGAGACGATGACCTACACACAGAGATTGATTTTGACATTTCGTTTTTGAATTTATGTTTTAATCCTAACTAGTGTCCCAACTGCCTGCTTGTTCCAGCTGGTGTCTCTTAAGTATGGTGTGATGAATTAGTCCACTCTGCTCATTTGCTCTTGTTGGGGGTGGGGCTAGTAGTGCTGCTATCCTCTCAGAGAAATCTGCTGTGCTTTTAGCAGGTTTCTGCTTCTGTCCCCTAAATTTTGACCATCGCCAGGAAATGTGGTATGTGCACCATTATCTGCCCAAATGGAGTCCCTGATAAAGAGGGGAGATTTTGTGACTCCTCCTAGAGGGAGACATTGCACCTCTTTAATTTCAGTCATCCTTTAGCATGCTGTGGGCAACAGGAACTTTGCCCTGCATGGATTGTATGGCTAGAACACTGTGACCTGATTTTGTTATGTCAGAACCCATTCGGGGGCAGAGGACAGACAGTGGCCATAGTCCACAACCGTTGATGTTTGGGTCATTCTGGTGTCATTGATTCAGCTTACTATGGCTCTGCAAACTGCATCAAGTACACCCCTCCTGTACTTGCCTTTCAGGGTAGCAAGGCAGAGCAGTCAAAGGTCCCTAAGGGAGGTAGTATGCTGTTCAGCCCAGTGCTTTTCTTGTAGAAAGAGAAGTACTTTAATAACACAACAATATAATACTGCAAACAGGAAGGGTGTTCAGTTACAGGGCTCTTCCAATGTTACATCCTAAAACAAATTGTAAAGCTCCTGCACCCACTTAGGGTTCTATATCAGGGGTGTCAATTCCCACCTTACTATATTAATCCAGTTTCATGACTGTATCTCCCACTCTTCTAAGGTGACGTGCACTGCATGGACACTCTGGCGAGAATTGGCTCAAGTACGAGTACACTATTTAGCTATGTGGGGAATGCCCAATGGATGGGACTGGTAAGTCATTTCAAATTGTGCCTAGCGGTAGAGTTTGTGGCAGCACTCATTCTGGATTTCAGTACACATTTCTAAGGTAAAACACAGACTTTCAGTCTTTCAAACACAGTGCTTCATTACCTCTCCTTGTGGAACGCAGTTCAGCATTACTGTGGTCGGGCTATGTAATTTGCTGTCAAACGGCAGAGTCCTTTTGCAGCAGGAGCAGGGTCATAGAAGTGCCCCTCGCCACCCCCTTTTGGTCAAGTTGGACTTGTGGTATTGCAAGCCAGGAGTCAGCGATCTTTTTCTTCTTGTCAGTTGTGGCCTCGGTCCGTTGGGGAAGTCCTTAGTTGCAGCAGCAGTGATGTCTGGATGTACAGCTCATAGGCAGAAGAAAGCATGTCCCTCAAGTCACAGAAGAGATGCCCTGCTGCACACTGCTACTCAAAGTTGATGGTGTTTCACATAATTCACCAAATGAACCAAATAGGGAGGCCAGCTGACCCCTCTCAGTTTGGGTCACCATTGGCCACACTCCCAAATGCAGTTGGCTTCATCTGCGCGCTCCATGCACCAGGAACACAACTGAGCTTTCCTCCTACAAAGCCAGACATTCTTCTACCCTCTCTCAGCAGACACACAGTCTTGAATGCTTTACGCAGACCATGAGTTTCTACAGCAAGTTCTGAAGATTTCAGGTGATGTTCCCTCATCTCTGGGAAACATGCTCTCCTGCAGACATCAGCCATGATAACACAGAGCTCTTTACTTTGCAGAGCACTCCCTTCCTTGGTCAAGAAGAACTTGGAAATGGACCAAAGAGAGGTGGTTTGAGTCTCACCTTTCTACCCATTTTCCAGACAGGAGTTGTGGATCCAGGGTCTAGGGTTCTGGACCTGCTATGAGGTGGCCCATTTCAAATGTCATTTTCTAGCTGTAATGCAGACACTGCTTTGTGCAAAGGGATGGCTCTCACAGAAGAAACCATTGATACTGGCTCCATGGTGGAGTATTCCAAACATGGGTGCAATAAAGTGTGAGTCTCTTCACTTGTTTGTCATCAGCCTTTATGACGTAGAAATAAGGGACAGACAAAAAGACAGGCCCTACTTAGAAACGGCTTCATCTATACCAACCAAATCTGCTTAGTAACCCTCTCCCCTAACATCTATCAAATGTCATTGCTCAGGAAGGACTAATCAGCAATTCCATGCAAAAAGGGGAAGGACTAATCTGCAATTCCTTGTTAAAGAATGTATACAATTTCTAAAGGTTGCCCTGTCTCCATTCTCGCTCTCTTCAGTATTAGGTACTCCACTGTCCAGCTACTGGAATGCTAGTAGTAAGCTTCCACTATCTGGGGAGGCTGTGTCTAGGGTCCATATTGTGTCATTAAAAAAACAGCGAAAATCCAAAATTGATCCCACTGGACCTAGCAATCATACTGTCACTACTCACAGATCTTGCTACGACCCTATATGTGCCACACATTCACCATGAATAGATACACTCTTCATGCACATGGTATGTCAGAGCAAGGGACTGGGTGTTACATCTCAGGAGAACTTTAAGCAAGTGGACCCGGTGGGCCTCACTTCCTTGAAACAGAAAAAAGGTCTGCTCAAGCCTATGCATCTCTAAAAATAGGTATGTGCCACCACTGCTGTATGTCACCAACATACAATAGGCCCATCTTGTTAGAAAAAGTACGCTTACTGCTTCACTCCAGGTCGCAGAGCAGGTTCTGGACCTTAGCTTTAACATGGACAGGCCAAGGCCTCAGCGCAAACATTGGATTATCATGTCAAGTCCAACGAAATATACCAGTTTTACATGCAATATGGTCACTCAGGACAGGGGTGCATGCTGTATAATATTCCCATCCCGTTGCCATGCAAAACTGTTGGCACACTCTGGTCCCACATTAGCAACTAAGTATATATTACATAGTGGCGGTCGCCACTAGGTAGTTATAGTTAGGTCAGCTGTTCCATAGGAAAAGCGTTTTTGTGTTGCTAATAACTTTGGCACAGTTTGACAAATCTTCATGTAACTTTCCAAAAAGTTGCTAATTTTGGACTAGTTTGTGCATGGAACACTTAGGGGTGATCCATCAAGTGGGAGAAGAGAAAAAGGGGTCTCAAAATGCAAAATCCCTATGCATTTTCCATTGACTTCTTTAGACAAGGCAACTGCAAAAACTGGTTAACCGAATTACAACAAATTTGGCAGGAAGCTAGATCTTGGTCTGCAGATTATGCTTTTTATGATCTGGTGTGTATCTGTTCAGTAGTAATTGAGAAATTAAGGTTAAAACATAATTGTATATCTGGATGGTTGTGTCTGTGAGAGGCTTGAGAGACTCTTGCAGGAGTCCCAATTTAAAAAATGGAGCTTTCTGATTGGCCCAGGGAGCTTTATTCACTTGTAACATCTCGCTCTCATAGGAGCCAAACTCCAGCGGGAGCGAGCGCTCTGATTGGCTGACAGCTACATAAGAACAATGTTGCCGTCCCCTGTCCTGAAATGTAAAAATATTTTTTTGTCTTTTATCAGCCCCTAATTTTCATATGAATGACTTCAATTTGAACAACTAAACATTGTATGTGGTGATGACAACACTAATTTATATAGCTGGAGTCATACGAGATAAGCCAAATGATTGTAAATACAGCCTCAGTGTGATGATGTCTCAAAATTGTTTTGGGTGCAACATAAAAAATATTCTTAAAATTCTAAAATAAATAATTATTATTCTGTGTTTTTCAACATAAGGTGCTTTGTTAAACTGGTGCACCCCACCACTCCATGGAAACACATGGTCATTATTTCATAAACATAAAAGATAGACTCCACTTTATCGGCAGCCCCATTCCAATTGTGAAACATATGTGTTGTAGAATTAAATTCACCAAAAATTCCTTTATACATATTATTTTCAATTGTGATAACCCTAAAAAGCCATAATCACATCACACAATTAAATAGTCAAAATCATTAACGACTGTTTGAAAAATCATTCAAAATATCACCCCAGTGGGCTAAACATCTCAAATACATTTTGGGTGCATATTTGTAAGTTGTAAAATAGTTTTCACAAATAATTATTAACTATGTAGATGTGTCTCTACCCAAGTGGGGAAACACAAACAGGTAAATATATATGAAACGCAACAGGATAAATTTATATGAAACTACTAAATAAAACATTTCACAAACAAATCTTAGTTAAAGAAAAGAAGCATAGTCTAATATAGTGTCTAATTACACATAGGGTCAGATACACCAGTTCATAAGAAATCAGAAAACTCCTTAATCATTTTATGACCCATCGGGTATTTTGCATCCAAATCCAGAATATATCTGCACTCCAGATGTTTCAGAGTTTTCTCTCTATCACCTCCTCTTATCTGCCGCTATAGCCTAACAATACCAAAACATTGTAAAAGGACAGGGTTTCTGATTGTGCTCCCTATCAAAAAGTATCACAACTGGGTATGCATTGTCACAATTTCTGACGGCCCTCATGTGTTCTAAAATTCATTTGGGTACCGTAAAGATGGTATTTCCCACATTCACACAGTCAAAGGGGCACTTGATTACATAAACACAATAATTGCTAGCACATCTGATACGTTGCTGAATCTCCTTAAACTTTCCAGTAGGTAAGTTGAAACTCCTACAATTCTTAATGAACCTACAGGCCTTGCAATTATTACATTTGAAGAACCCCTTCCTAGTGGGGAACGAGCTAGTCTCCTTCCTGGATTGTAAATAACTGGACGTCAAAATATCCTTCAATGAACTGGCCTTATGATAAGTAATACTGGGATTGTTCAATATTTCAGTACATAAATCGGATCTGCTTGAATAAGATGCCAAAGTTTTCTCATCCAAATTATCACTCTTCTTAAAAATTCTCAAATTACCCACTGGCAAGTGTATATACACATACATACATATCTGGGACATGTAGTCGCAGTGTAAAATCTATAAAGGTTTCATCCAATGGGAGTGAAGCAGCAGGCTCATTAACAACTCGCAGTGCGAGCACCGGCGCAATCGGCATTCAAAAAAGGCAGTCCAGCCGAAACGTGTCATGCCGTAAGAACAAATAAAGTGATCTCTGCAGATCCGCTGTGTTCCCTGTTTGTTCTGGGAAGAGAACGAATCTGGTGTGATATTTGCGTGCAGCCACAGGCACGCGGGGGAACCCGTCCCTCGGTGTCTGGGAGCAACAGTGGCACAAGGGGTGTCTGGATAATTCTGAGTTATTGGAAGACCCCGGACCACCGCAAACCCGAGCAATGATGGAATTTGCTGACGAAGTCAGGCCATGACTACATGGAAAGACGCCGTTTACTTAAACTGAGCCTTCATTTCTACAGGCTATCGGGAATTGCGGACGATGTAGGTGCCTGCGGGGAAACTTTTAAATGTTTTTGTGATTGACTCTGGTGGCGAAAAAATAAGCTTCAGCGTTTCCAGTGAAGGGAACTCTGGGACATGTAGTCGCAGTGTAAAATCTATAAAGGTTTCATCCAATGGGAGTGAAGCAGCAGGCTCATTAACAACTCACAGTGCGAGCACCGGAGCAATCGGCATTCGAAAAAGGCAGTCCAGCCAAAACGCGTCATGCCGTAAGAACAAATAAAGTGATTTCTGCAGACCCGCTCTGTTCCCTGTTTGTTCTGGGAAGAGAACGAATCTGGTGTGATATTTGCGTGCAGCCACAGGCACCCTGGGAAACTCGTCCCTCGATGTCCGAGAGCAACAGTGGCACAAGGGGTGTCTGGATAATTCTGAGTTATTGGAAGCCCCCTGACTGCCGCAAACCCGAGCAATGATGGAATTTGCTGACGAAGTCAGGCCATGACTACATGGAAAGACGCCGTTTTCATAAACTGCACCTTCATTTCTACAGGCTATCGGGAATTGCGGAGGATGTAGGTGCCTGCGGGGACAATTTTAAATGTTTTTGTGATTGACTCTGGTGGCGAAAAAACAAGCGTCAGCGTTTCCAGTGAAGGGAACTCTGGGACATGTAGTCGCAGTGTAAAATCTATAAAGGTTTCATCCAATGGGAGTGAAGCAGCAGGCTCATTAACAACTCGCAGTGCGACCACCGGAGCAATCGACATTCGAGAAAGGCAGTCCAGCCGAAACGCGTCATGCCATAAGAACAAATAAAGTGATCTCTGCAGACCCGCTGTGTTCCCTGTTTGTTCTGGGAAGAGAACGAATCTGGTGTGATATATATATATTTGGTGTGAACAAGGCAGGGGATCCTGCCGAAACACGTCATAGCCCGATAAAAATAATGGAATTAATATTGTGGACTTAATTCTGCTGGTGTCATCGTGTCTCTATTCGGTGCGACGCAAGGAGGTGCCGATTTGTGTGGATATATATATATATATATATATATATATATATATATATATATATATAAATAACCTATTGGCAGTCGTCTGTAGGTAGTTATAATTAGGACCTAGTTTCCACAGGAAAAGTGTTTTTTGTTTTGGTAATAACTTTGGTGCTGTTTGACGAATCTTCAAAAAATTTCAAGACTAATTTGCCACTCACTTCAGCTGCTGTCTGCAAAGTGTTGGGGTGATTTGTCAAGTGGGAGCCGAGAAAAAGGGGGGGAGGTCCAAACACACTTTTTCCCCATGCAATTTGCATAGGGATTTTAGACACAACTACATCCTGAACCACTGAATGGAATTGCACCAAATTTTGCAGAAAGCGTGCTTTTCAGAAGTTGGTGTAAATCTGTTTAGCAGTTTTGGAATTATTAAAGAAAAAAGATCTGTGTATATCTAGACGCCCACGATCCACTGCGGATGGGGGTGGATTCGCAGATCCGTGAACCATGGGCAATGCCGTGATTGACTGGCCACAACCTGAGAGGAAAGTTGCAACTGCCATTTAGTTAATCAGGACTCAATTCCCAGCAGGGAAAATGAAATTTAAAAGTGATAGAAGGGGTTATGTTAGAAGTACCCTGACCCCAGGGGACTGATGGAGGGGTCTGTGAGGGACCATGGACAAGAAATTGTCCAAAACAATTTTTTTAGTGCACAAGGTTCCGTGAATCCACCCAGATCCTCCTGGATCCTCCTGGATTTGGGTGGATCTGTGGATCCAGACTCAAATTAAAAAAAAACACCCACCCACTCACATCCACCCACGTACATACCCATTCAGCCACTGACACAACCACTCACAGACCCACACACCTACTCACACACTCATACTTACACACCCACCCAACCACTCACACAGCCATACAGTCACTCACACACCCACTCACAGCCCCACAATACCACTCACACACCCACTACAGATCCACACAGCATCACACACCTACTCACAAAGTCACTCATGTACCCACTTACACACCCACACAACCCTCACTCACCCACTCACACAAACATACAGCCACTCACACACCCACTCACAGATGCACACAGGCACTCACACAGCCACATACACACCCATACAGCCACTTACACACCCACTCACAGATCCACACAGCTACTTGCACACCCACTCACACACCTATACAGCACAATCACTGGCACACCCACTCACACACCCATACAGCCACTCACACACCACTCAGAGACCCAAACAGCTACTTACACACTCAGTCATATACCCACCCATCACACAGTCACAAACTCTCTCACACCCCCACACAACTACTCACATACCCACTCAAACATCAATACACCCACTCACACATCCATACAGTTACCCACACACCCTCTGACACACCCACACAGTCACTGATACATCCAGTCCCAGGGAACCACTCACACACCCACTCACAGATGCACACAGGCACTCGCACCTACTCACACAGCCATGTATACACCCATACAGCTACTTACATACCCACTGATAGACCCACACAGCTACTTATATACCCACTCACACACCTTTATGGCAAAACCACTGACATGCCAACTCATACACCCATACAGCCACTCACACACAACCAAGAGACCCCCACAGCCACTTACACACCCACTCATATACCCACCCATCACACACTCACACATACACCCACACAACCACTCACACACCCACTCATACATCCATACACCCAATCACACACCCACTCAGAGACCCAAAAAAACACTTGCACACCCACTCACAGCCCCACAGAGGCAATCACACACCCATGTACATACCCATTCAGCCACTGACACACTGACTCACAGACCCACACAACCACTCACACACTCACTCACTCACAGACCCACACAACCAGACACACATGCTCAAACACCCACCACACACTCTCACACCCATACAGCCACTCAGGCACACACTCACAGACCCTCACAGCCCCTCACAGCCACTCACACATCCAGGTTACAGGGACTTTATAGTTAGGAAATAACATTAAAAAACGTAGAAATTACCTAAAAATCAAAAGGTTACAGGGACGTTAAAGTTAGGAAATAGAATTAAAAAAACATTAGAAATTCACTAAAAAACCAAAGGTTATAGGGACGTTATAGTTCGATTTAGATTTTACACACATAAAACCACAGAAATTTAACAGTTATAGTTGTAGTTATCTCAAGAAACTATAACTCATCCCCTAAGGTAACTATATCTCGCTCCCTCGCTATGCACTGCTAATTACCCGACACATTACATCAGTATTGACATCTTCTATGACATCATTGATAATATCACTGCAACATTACCAGCGAAATTATTGATGAGAAAATTGTTCATGGCTGGGGCGCTAGGTATAGTTACCTTAGGGCACAAGTTATAGTTTCTTGAAATAACTATAACTGCTGAATTTCTATAGTTTTATGTGTGTAAAATCTGAACGTAACTGAATTTTTTTAGTGATTATATTCATATATATATATATATCATATATGTATATATATATATGTATACATATATATATATATACACACACACACACACACACACATATAGCGCAATGAGAGCGCTCACTCGGCACAGCATTGCAGAGAAAAACGGGTTTACTCTAGTACCATGACGCATTTCAGCTGACGTGCGGCCTTGCTCACATGACAAATTGCAGACCAATTCGTGTACATTAAACACAGTGTAACATAGAAGAAGGACCATCGCCTAAAAACGGAAAGTTTGACAAGCATGGATGCCATCTTAAAGCTTCATGGGTACACAAAGATAAATCATAGTCACAATGAGTTATTGTGTATGCAATATAGGTAAACTTTGTTGAGACAAATCAATTCCTTCACAGGCCAAAATACATAATAAATGTGCAACACAATAAAGGTAAATAAATACATTTTTTATCAAAAAAGGACTACTTATGCCCATAAAGGCAGATAATTATTGTGCTGGGACCGAACCCCTGCCAGGCTGTCTGTCTGAATGTATGGTCTGGTGGTGAATGGATACTCGACAGTTCATGTGCTAGTTTCAGAAGACAGGGCAAATTGATAATGCAGTAAATGCAGGCTGTCAGTAGAGACCTTGAAAAAATAAACATACGGCTGTGTCTAGAGGATAAGACAAACAGTGCCAGAGATGGCGGGGACACGGTCATTGCCCTGAACACCACCCTACACAGTAGGACTGTTAAAATGAGTTCACAAACAATAAACGGTGAGTGCACAGGTCAAACCAATGAACAAACCATGAAATCAGGCCCAAATGGGCAATGGCAGACAGCAAACGAATAATGAAAGAGTGAAAAATGGAGGGGCAAGGAGGGGGGAAGGGATTTAGGGGGTAGGAGGGGAGGAAATTGGGGAGAGGGAGCCAGGGGGAAGGGGGATGAAGAAAGAAAGAAAGCAATGTACCAAATACACATCATTCAAATGAGAAGAGACAGTGCCAACTGCATTAGACTACATAGTGACAATCCAAGGTAAAATTTAAAGAAACATTAACAGAAGAAGTCTCTCAATCTTATTTATGATGTGCTACAAACACCCAAAATGGTTAAGGTAAAGAAAAAGGTAGGGGAACCCGTCCGGCTGACTCCTGAATTCATGTTCGAGAACCCTTTACTTTCCTCCTGTAATAAAAAACACATTGCAAAATATTAAAAACAATCGTTACAAAGCCTGTATTTATCAAAAGTCAAGTTGCACAAGAAATGAAATAGCAGAATATTTTTCATCATATAAATGTACACTCAGCTCCTCATCAAGGTTCAAACCTCCTGGACTCCTGGTATCAAGTTCAAGTATAAATTTGGATTCCCTTTTCCTAAGTCTGAGTCTCCTGTCACCCCCTCTGATGTTGCATGATATTTGTTCAATCACAAAAAAAGTGAGTTTGTTGAGATCACTGAAATGCTTTTCCTTAAAATGTCTAGCTACTGGGTAGTGGGAGTCACAGTTATCAACAGCTCTAAGGTTTTCCAGGACCCGTTTCTTGACCATCTGTATGGTACAACCCACATATCTAAGTGTACAGGGGCATTCAAGGACATACACCACAAATTTGGAGCTGCAAGTTAGGAACTAAGTGATCTTGCGATTACTGTTACCATTGGGAATCATGTAGTCCTTCCTACAGTTACTATTATTGCAAGCTTTGTAGTAGCCGCAAGGAATACAAGCCTTGTAGACTTAGTTCATTGGCCTTGTTTGTGAGGGCAATGTCACTGTGTACCAGCATATCCCTGAAGGAACGACCCTTCCTGTATGTGATTTTGGGTCTATCGCTAATCATGTGGCCTAAGGTAGGATCACATTTGGGGCTGTCCCAATTCTTGTTGAGTATTTTTTATAGTTCTCAAGGTGTTATTAAAGATCATCACTACTCTCAAATCAGGTAGTTCATTGGTCCTTTATTGTCAAAGAGAATGTGTCAAAGAGAATGTGTTCTCTCTCGATATTTCTAATGCTATTGATGGCTTTATTGAGGACCCATTGGGGGTAAATGCATTCTCTGAATCTTTCTACTATCATTTGTTCCACCTTCTTGTAGGACTCATCTGTGTTGCAGTTCCTTCTTGCACTCAGTAGTTCACCATAGGGGATACTCCATTTGAGAGTATCCGGGCGACCACTGAGGCCATGAAGAACACTGTTACAAGCAGTGGGTTTCTGAAAAGACAGGTATGTATCTCATTCTGGATAATCACAACCTTGAGGTCTAGATATTCTGCACTGGTTCTGCTGATGGTCTGTAAAAATACAAGATTATGGGTGTTATCGTTGAGTTTCCTGACAAAATTCCAAGCTGGCTCAGTGGTGCGTTTCAAGATGATGACCAGGTCATCAATATATCTAATCCATAGGACGACCTGTTCAGGTTTGGGAAAATTGATTGTGACATTGAACACTTGCTCCTCTCACCAGCCAAGGAACAAATTCACGAAGCTGGGAGCGAAGCAAGTGCCCAATGCAGTTCTGAGTACCTGTCTGTACAGTGTGCAATTAAAAAGAAAGATGTTAAGAATGCAAAATCTGATCATTTCAGTGATCTTCTCCGTGTGTGCAAGATATCTAATTGGTTTGGCATGAAGAAAATGTTGGCATGCCAATATGCCCTTCTTGTGCTTTATGATGGTATACAGGGAGCTAATGTCAAGTGTCATCAAAATAAAGTCTTCGTCCCAACACAGACCTTCCAACCTGCCCAGGAAATCCTTTGGGTCCCCGATATACAAAGGAATACCATTGACTAAGGGCCACATGTACAAACATTTTTCGCAAATGGGATGATTCGCAGAATCCGCCTGTTTGCGAATGCAAAAAGGATTCTGGGCATGTACAAGCCCAAATAGCTTATCGGCAGCTTGTTACCGAATCACAATTTGGGTTTCGCGATTCGGTATTAGAAAGGGGCATGTTGAGGGCATCCCTTTCTAATACCAAATGGCAGTGGTATGTATGAATGTTTTGTGACCGAAATCCAGTTGCAAAACATTCACATTTTACCACCAAATTCAATTTGGTGGTAACCCATTCAAAAATGGGAAGGGGTCCCCAAGGGACCCCTTCCTGTTTGTGAATGTTTGTAAAAGCCTTTTTTAGGAGCAGGCAATGGTCCCACGGACAACCGCCTACTCTTAAAAAATAAAACTTAAACATTTCATTTTTGATTGTGTAACGCATCCTGTTTTCTTTAAGGAAAACGGGCTGCATTTAGAATAAAAAGATTGCTTTATTTATAATCAATCACAGACATGGTGGTCTGCTGACCCCAGCAAGCCACTATCCCTGTGATTTTATCGATTCCCAATGGATCGAAAACCGAGGCTTACCTCATTAATATTTATGAGGTAGGTCTATTTGGAACTCACAAACGAAACTCAAAAGAGTTTCATACATTTGAAATAGCGATTTCCTAATTGCAATTCAAAGGAAATCACAATTAGGCATGTGGCCGAAACTCCCTTAACACATGGTCTACGTATTTAGGCACATTTTTGGAAGGCACTGCCCTTGGATGATGCAATGGGCCTGCCTGATGGGTTAAACCTGTCCATGAGCGCGTTTTCCGCCAATTCTGAAGATGGGGTCCTGATGCCTAGGAATACAATTGCATCTCCCCCAAACAAAGAAGCACTTACTTCTGTAAAGTACAAATCATCCAAGTGTGTTTTCTCTGCAGTTCCACCTTGTAAAGTTATCTGTTGAAGACGCTCGAGCAACAATCACATTGGCAAAGTTACAGGCACACAAGGTCACTGGAGACATTTCCTCCTTATTCTTTACATAGCTGTAGTGTAGGAGATGCACTATACATTTACCCAACAAGGTAGCACTTTCTAATTAGCCAGTAGAAAGTACCCCAGTTGGGTAGAGGTGTTGCACAAAACGGCGGCGTCTTCTTGGATAAATACGATACAAAAGGGGATGATGGACGGAACGTTTGAGCCAATCAAACACTCACCCCCAGTCAACTGATCTGGGTTTAATCCATCATCATTCTTTAGCTCACTCCACCACCCCAGTTCAGACATGGCCATATGCAAATCAGTCTGACCCTGTGCCTCATGGGAACAGTCCAGCCCGAACTGCCAAGCCATGTCTTCCCTGGACCGGAAACAAGCATCCTAGGACCGGTTTCTGGCATTCCAGCCGTCATCAGCCAGGCTTGCTTGAATCCAGTGGCAAAGTGAGCAAGGGACCCACGTCTGGGCATACCCCCGCCAACTTAGGGCGAACAAAGCGATACAAAAGGGGATGATGGACGGAACGTTTGAGCCAATCAAACACTCACCCCCAGTCAACTGATCTGGGTTTAATCCATCATCATTCTTTAGCTCACTCCACCACCCCAGTTCAGACATGGCTATATGCAAATCAGTCTGACCCTGTGCCTCATGGGAACAGTCCAGCCCGAACTGCCAAGCCATGTCTTCCCTGGACCGGAAACAAGCATCCTAGGACCGGTTCTGCATTCTGTCCATCAACTGTTGTTTTTGCTTTTGTCACCCCGAGTGGGACGGGTATGCCCAGACGTGGGTCCCGTGCTCTCCATGCCACTGGAATCAAGCTATCCTGGCTGAAGAGGGGTGAAACCCCGTAACCGGTCCTAGGATGCTTGTTTCCAGTCCAGGGAGGACCTGGCTTGGCAGTTCGGGCTGGACTGTTCCCATGAGGCACAGGGTCAAGACTGATTTGCATATGGCTGGGTTCAAACTGGAATGGCATGGTGAGCAAAAAACGATGGATTTAGGCCCAGATCTCTGTACTGGGGTGAATGTATGACATTGTTCTGCATTCTGTCCATCAACTGTTGTTTTTGCATTTGTCACCCCGAGTGGGACGGGTATGCCCAGACGTGGGTCCCGTACTCTCCATGCCACTGGAATCAAGCTATCCTGGCTGAAGAGGGGTGAAACCCCGAAACCGGTCCTAGGATGCTTGTTTCCAGTCCAGGGAGGACCTGGCTTGGCAGTTCGGGCTGGACTGTTCCCATGAGGCACAGGGTCAAGACTGATTTGCATATGGCTGGGTTCAAACTGGAATGGCATAGTGAGCAAAAAAACGATGGATTTAGGCCCAGATCTCTGTACTGGGGTGAATGTATGACATTGTTCTGCATTCTGTCCATCAACTGTTGTTTTTGCATTGTTCTTGGATAAATATGCAGGGCAGGATTCATTTTGACAGCATGGAAGGTATCAATATTATCATGTGGCATGGTGGGTAAGAAGGTGGACCATGGTTTGAAACCACTGGGATAGGCGTCATCAAAAATAATTCCTAGATCTTCAAGTAGTATGTGAATATTTTTGGGGACACTACCCTCAATCGCACACATTTCTAATTCATGAGGTGTCATTAACTTGTCTGTGTCACCAATGGTTAAATCACATGGGAAAGTACTAATTTCTTCCTCATGGCTTGCATCCCTACTTCCCCCTTTATGTCTCAGCCTGTGCCATTTTTGAAGTTTAAGTTTCCTTATAAATTTAAACATGTCATTTTATGTCTCTGCATAGTTGAACCCTCCCCCCCCCAGGGGGCAAAATGAAAGATCAAAGCAAAGGGTTATCTTTTCCATATCAGTAAGTGTTCTCTCTGTAAGGTTAATAATGGTTTTATTTACCATCTCCATGTTCATTAAAGTTCAGAGTTGGGGCTCCTTGCTCTGGTTCCCACTCACCCCAGTGGTCTTGTTCCACCTCTTCTGTTTCCTCTGGGGGAGTCGTTGTCGCTTTTACCTACTCCTCCAAGACCTCTTCCTCCTCCTCTGTTCTATAGACCTGCCCCCCAGCCTCTGCTCTTTAGAGCTGTCAGCTCCCACCAAGCAAAAGCAAACAGCTTCCACCTGGGGGTGGCCACCTTGGGAGGTAGTAGGAGCCGGCTCTGGGGGGTGGCAGTCCCAAGGGTCGTCCATGGCTCCATGAGTGGCTCCACTGTAGCAGTTAGCCTCAGGGAGGTGGTGATCCCCGGAGCTGCGGGGGGCAATGCAATCCCCCTTTAATTTGAATGAATTGCCCTGGGGAGGTGGCAGTCCCCAAGGTTGCAGGGGGCCACATGGGCCCCCCACATTGATTTTATGTTTAGCCCTGGGTAGATGCCGGTCCCAAGGGCGCAGGTGGGCCCAGCGGGCCTGCCTTCATACATATTTTTAAGTGCCACAGGGAGGTGGCAGTCCCCGGGGCTGCGGGGGGCATACAGTTCCCCCGCATATATTTATACAGATTTTCCCTGGAGAGGTGGTGGTCCCCAGGGCATGAGGGGTGCTGTGCGGGCACCCCCACATTCATTAAAAGCAGTGCTCCGGGAAGATGGGGTTCACTGGGGCTTTTATATTCCTACCCTGCCCCCTCCTCTTTTTTAATGTTTTTGTGGAACTCAGCAGAATTCGAGTCCCAAGATGGCTGCCAGCACTTATTGGTTGAAGTCTTGGCAGCCAATCAGATTTCAGCACGGGGACTGTCGGATCTTCGGAGGATCTGCGTCCATATATACAAATTTGAATTTCTTTTAATAACTCTACAACTACTGAATGGATTTACACCAATTCACATAAAGATCGCTTTCTGGACCAACAAATACCTTTCTGCCAAATTTGGTGTCATTCCGTACAGCTGTCCCGGCTGTAGTCATGTCAAAAAGTCCTATTGGAAATAACATCTGAAATGCATATTTTTGACCCCCCCCCTTTCTCGGCCCCCACTTGACGAATCACCGCAAAACTTTCCATGCACAACAAGAATCACAGGGGCTCTTGGAAACCTTTGTGAAGATTCGACAAATGGCGCCAAAGATATAGGCAAGTCAAAAAATGCTTTTCCTATGGAACGATGGTCCTAACTATATACATATCCTCGAATCTTTACAAAATTTTCAAAAAAAAGTCCCCTTTGTGGTTTAGCTGCTGTGTTGAAAGTTTAGGGGTAATCCATCAAGCATGGTCCGAGAAAAAAAGTGGGATCCTAAAATGCGTTTACCCCATGTGATGTATGCTGGGATTTTTCATTTTTTGAACACGACTACAGCCCGAACTGCTGAACAGAATTACAACAAATTTGGCAGAAAGCTAGATGTTGGTCCAGAAAGCGTGCTTTTTGTGATTTGGTGTAAATCCGTTCAGTAGTTTCAGAGATATTTAAGTTTAAAAATATAAATATCTGGGAGCCCAAATTCTACTGAAATTTGATTGTCTGCCAACACTTCAACCAGGAAGTGTTGGCAGCCATCTAGGGACTTGGCTTAAAGCTGAGTCGTACAATTTTTTTTTTTCAAAACAGAAAAGGGACAGGGCAGAAATATCCTGACCCCCTAGGCCTCTTGGGGGAGTTCCACAGGGACCCCGCAGGGCCAGAAAAAGCATTAAAAAATATATTTCTGCAGGGCCCACTTCATTTCTAATAGACCCGCGGGTGGGCCAGGTCCCAGGGGCATCGTGATAAAGGAGGGGAGTGCACATACCCCCTCCTGGGGCTCATTGATGGCCCGAGGACCACTACCTCCCTGGGGCTTTGTGAACAAAAAATGTGTGGGAGGCCATATGGCCTCCTCCGATGCCCCATGGACCACCACCTCCCTAGAGCTTATTAATTTAACAATGGGGGGGGCTTCTTGGACCCTCCCAGCCCTGGGGACCGCCAGCTCCCTGAGGCTTTAATTTTAATTAATGCGGGGGGCATGTGGACCCCCCCGCAGCCCCGGGGACTACCACCTACCTGGGGCTTTTCTAAAATGTAATGCGGGTGCCCACGGCCCCCTCGCAGCCCCTTGGACCGTGACCTCCCCGGTGAAAAATTGAAGAAGGGAGGGTGTCCACACAGCCCTCCCCTGGAGCCCTAGATGGCCCTGGGGACCTCCACCCCACAGGGTGGGCTCCTGCAATGTCCCGGGGTGCCCACGCTAGGACATAACTGTTAGCTATGGCTTGGCAGGAGCTTTACTGCTCCCACCAAGCCATAGCAAACTGTGCTCTGCTTTGAGCAAGCAAGAGCATTTTAATAAAAAATTAATGAAGGCCGGGCTCCTGGAGGTAGGGCCCCCGGGGCTAAAATTGGCCCGGGAAGGTGGCCACGTGGCCCCTCCCCCTTTCAAGAAATGCCTGGCCACGTGGGATGGGGTCCCCGGGCAATACTGGCCCAAAGAAGGGGGGTCAGAGAAAATAAAACATTTTGTTTCTCCATCACTCTGCAAACGCACCTCCTGGCGCACTGCTGGTTGGGGGATGAAGTCCCCTTAGGTCCAGAGGGTCCCTGGGGACCAACAAGCCCTCCTGTTACCTCCAGTAAGTCCCAAACAGTGGGATTGCCGAGAGGCCCTCTGAGGCCACACCCTCTTTCTCCACCACTCTGCAAACACGCCTTCTGGCACACTGCTGGTTGGAGGATGAAGTCCCCTTGAATGCTGAGGGTCCTTGGGGGCAAACAAGCCCTTCTTTTACCCCCCAGTAAGTTCCACACAGCCTGATTGCTGAGAGGGCTTCAGAGGCCATGCCCCCTTGCTCCACCACTCCGCAAACGCACCTCCTGGTGCAATACTGGTTGGGGGATGAATTCCCCTTGGCTCCAGTAGGTCGTTGGGGGCCAACAAGCCCTCCTTTTACCTCAAGAAAGTCCCACACTGTAGGATTGCTGAGAGGTCTTCGGAGGCCATGCCCCCTTTCTCTACCACTCTGCAAATGCACCTCCTGGTGCACAACTGGTGGGGGGGTGAAGTCCCCTTGGCTGCTGAGGGTCCTTGGGGCCAACTACCCCTCTTGTTACCTACAGTAAGTCCCACACGTCAGGATTGCTGAGAGGTTGTCGGAGGCCATGTCCCCTTTCTCTACCATTGTTGCAAACACGCCTCCTGGTGCACTGCTGGTTGGGGGATGAAGTCCCCTTGGCTCCTGAGTGTCCTTGGGGGCCAACTACCCCTCCTGTCACCTCCAGTAAGTTCCACAGAGCGAGATTGGTGTGAGGATTTCGGAGGCCACACCCCTTTTCTCCACCACTCTGCAAACGCACCTCCTGACGCAATACTGGTTGGGTGATGAAATCCTTATGGATGCTGATGGACCTTAGACCCAAGAAGCCCTCCTGTTACCAGGAGCGGCCCGTGCAGGTAAGAGCGGTGGGGCAGTGTGGGGGGATTCGACAGGCGACGTTGAGAGAAAATTAAATAAATAATTCATTTTCCCTTGGCGTCATCCATCAAATCCCCCTGACCCCACTCCACCGCCCCACCGCTCTTACCTGCACTGGCCGCTCCTGCCTGTTACCTTCAGTAAGTCCCTTACAGCAGGATTCCTGAGAACTGGTCAGAGGCCCGGCCCAGTTTCTCCACCACTCTGCAAAAGCGACTACAAGTTAAAAAACCATAGAAATTCAATTAAAAAACAAAAGGTTCCATGGACGTTACAGTTAGGATATAGATTTTGAAAAACCTTAGAAATTCACAGAAAAAAATAAAGGTTGCAGGGATGTCATAGTTAGGCTCAGATTTCCCTCATACAAAACTAGCGAAATTCAGCATTTATAGTTACCAGAGCTAACTATAACTTATGCCCCCGCAATGCACTCCTTATGACCTCACCTATTACATTACTCCTGACATGGTCAGTGACATCACTGATGACATCCCAAAAGACATCACTGATGACATCATCCACAGAACCACTCACACAAACACTCACACTTCCATATAACCTCTCATACACCCACTCACACAACCATACAACCACTCACATACCCATTCACAGACCCATGCCAGTACTCACATATCCACTCACTTCTCCACAGAGGCACTCACACACCCACTCACTCACTCATACAGCCACTCACACAACCATTCACTCACCCATAGAGCCACTCATACAACCAATACCTCACACGTACAGCTACTCACATAGCCACACACTCCCCCATACAGCTACTCACACACCCACTTATTTACCTATACAGTCAGTCACACACCCACTCACTCATACAGCCTTTCAACACAGACACTCACTCACCCATACAAGCACTCACACACTCACTCACACACCCACACAACCACTTACATACCCATTCACACATCCATACAAGCACTCGCATATCTGCTCAGTCACCCATACAGCCATTCACTCAGACACCCACTCTCCAATACAGCCACTCAAACACCAACTACCTTAACCAAACATCTACTGAAACAGTGACTCACTCACCCATACAGCCACTTACACACCCAGTCACTCACTCATACAGCCATTCAGATACCTACTCACTCACCCATACAGTGACTACACACCCACTTACCCACCCATAGAGCAACTCACACTGCCACTCACTCACCCTTAAAGCCACTGACACACTGACTCACTCATCAATACAGCCACTCACTCAGCTTTTCACTCACCCACACAGCTATTCACACACCCACTTATACACCCATACAGCCACTCACATACCCATACATACAAGGATACATACAGTCACACAGCCACTCACATACTATATGTTAGAAGCAGTATCACTCAGTAGTAGTGTACCTAGTATAGTAATGTAACTTTTGGAGAAGGATAGTATATATGTTTAACAATCATAATCTCTTAGAAAATACTTACACTCACTTGGAAGGTGTCATCAGTGATGTCATTTGAGATGTCATAAGTGATGTCGCTGACCATGCCATGAGTGATGTAATATGTGAGGTCATAAGCAGTGGACTGTGGGAGCATAAGTTATAGTTAGCTCAGGTAACTATAACTGCTGAATTTCACTGGTTTTGTATGAGGCAAATCTGAGCCTAACTATAACTCCCGTGTAACCTTTATTTTTGTCAGTGAATATATATATATATATATATATATATATATATATATATATATATATATATATATATATATATATATATATGAAGACAAAACACCTCGTTTGCTTGAAAAAAGAGACAGAACCGGCACTCCGTTGGTTTTCACTCTGACTTTATTTTTTCATGAGTGTTGCAATCATCTACGGGTTTCGGCAGCCAGCCGCAACCTTGTTCACGATATATATATATACCTGTTTCAGTGCCCCAGTGCCCACCCGGACCAATTTCTTCAAATTTGTGCCCCAGAGGGAGCCCTAAGGTCCCCACTGCCCCTGATTTCTTCCCAGTTGGCACCCATTACTTTGCTCCCGCCCAGGCAAGAACAAAGTTTTGCAGGGTTTGCCTGTATTTTCCCAGGCAGGGAACCACAGTGTCCCATGGAAATGGGTCCCCAGGACACTGTTGGACCAGGCCCCTCCTTGCCTTTATTTTAGATATGGCCTGAGGGCACTGGGTCTCTGGGGCGTCATGGAAGCTTGGAGAGGGGGTGGCATGCCCTCTTCCCTTTATTTTAGATAAGGCACCAGGGGATGGGTCCTCTTGGAAGCTCTGGAATGGAGGATTAGGAAGGGGCCCCTGGGCACTGGCCCACCCAGGGGGTTTAATAAAAGGTGATAGACCACCATTATTGTTTTTTTTATCGGATCTGTATCTCCTCCTTGGATCTATGGCACTAATAAAATAAATTACAATTTTTGGCCCCAAGGATTTTCCCTCCTCACCAGGTCAAGTGGGGCAGGGTATCTCTACTTTTATCTAAGGCTGGGGACTGAGTCCATCTCACCAGCCCTCAAGAATCTCAATTGGCTTCCCATTGAAGGAAGATGTATCTACAAGGCTGCTTGCATTACCCACAAAGCCCTTCACACTTGAACCCAAACTACCTAGGTTCCAAACTTTCCAAAGCAGGAAGAGCCAGCACTCTGAGAAGTTCCAACTCACTACTTATCATTTCTCCCAAACTGAAAAAGAAATCCTCACAGACTTGCTCATTCTCTGGAAATGCTCCTAGGATCTGGAACTCACGCCCTAGAGATCTCCGCTGTAACACATCCTTTTCATCCTTCAAATGGGACCATAAATACCTACTGCTAAACAAATACTTTAATACTCAGACAAACTGAGTTATGTTCCCAAAGATCACACCCAATCCTTCTAGACCCTTTAAGGTGGTCATTTGGTTGTTTAAGCTTCTTCTATGTCATTCATCCCATTAACATGTGCTGTTCTAATGTACTTATATTGTAACTACCTTGACTGCACAACACTTTTCTTGGTCTGTATATATGTATGTACTTCAATTGAATGATCCTGCATTATATGTAGAGCACTCTGATACCTTCAGGTCTAGCTAGCGCTATATAAAACCTATAAATAAATAAATAATAAATAAAATGGCTGCTGCCTCATCTTTCCTGATGTGGTGGCAGCCAATTAGATCTTATCCAGAGATCTGTCTGATCCACGAATCTTCTTGTTTTGCCCGTGGGAGCTGAAGTGGATGAGACCAAAGTTATAACCAAAAATGCTATATAAATATATAAGGACCTGGCTGTGCTGTTTTTCTTCCATGCCCTTGGAGTGGGGGGCTGCTATTGGTAAAGAAATCCTGTATATATATATATATATATATATATATATATATATATATATATATATATATATATATATATATATATATATATATTCACTGAAAAAACCATAGGTTTCAGGGACGTTATAGTTAGAAATTATCATTTAAAAAACCTTTGAAATTCACTGACAAAACCATAGGTTTCAGGGATGTTATAGTTAGCTGGACATTTCACTCGTACAAAACCATAGAAATTCCACTGTTATAGTTAGTTCAGCTAACTATAACTCGCGCCCCCGCAATGCACTGCTGATCACATCACATATTACATCATTCATGACATGGTCAGTGACATCACTGATGACATCACTGATCACATCTCAAATGACATCACTGATGACATCACTGATGACATCATCCAGTGAATGTGTTTTTCTTTAAAGTTTAAATATGTATTATATATATACCAAGGTGTATTGAAGAATGAGTGGGTGTATAAGTGTCTGGATGGAGGATTTAGGTGGTGTGTGACTGACTGTTTAACTGAGTTATTACATGTGTCTTACTGAATGCATGGGTTAGTGACTAAACTGTGTGAATGTCTATATCAGTCTGTTTGCTGTTGTATAAGCTGCTGCATGGGTTGGTCAGTAGCTACATGAGTGTCTATATGGGTTATTAATTGGTTGCCAGAGTATTTGTATGGGTGCCTGAGTGTGTGTGTGGGTGCATGGGAGGTGTGTGACTCTGTGCATACATGTTTGAGTGGTTGATTCACTGGGTGGATGGGTTCAAGAGTGCATGTGGAAACAGCTGTATGCATGGGTGAGTGTGTGTATGGGTGTGTTAGTGAGTGAATGGATGTCTCAGTGGTACATGTCCAACTAACTACATATGTAAAAGACAGTGTATGTGAGAGTTGGAGTATATAAATGACTATACGTGAGAGTTAGTGATTGTGAGAGTGGCTGTATGGATGAGTGTGTACTTGTATCAGTGATTGTATAAGAGACTAATTATGCGTTTCTTTCTGTTTGAATAAGTGATGTGTTGTGTGTATAACTGTATAGGTCAGTAAATGGAAGTGTGATTGATTATTTGCATGACTGACTAGGTGTGTGAGTAACCCTGGATGAGTGCTGCTGTGTGAGTGTCTGTGTAGGTGTATGAGTGCATATGATAGTGTTGTATTGATGAGTGACTGCATGTATGAGTGATTGTATGGGTGAATGAGTGGATGAGTGTGTAGACCTAAGAACCAGTGATTAGATATGTAGTAAGTAGTATTGGTGTGTCTATGGTTTCAAAATTGGAATTCTGTTTTTTGGAGTGGGTGTATCAAAGGTTATATTAGGGTGTGAGAAGGTGCATCAGATTGTCACATGGATGATGTCATCAGTGATGTCATTTGAGATGTGATCAGTGATGTCATCAGTGATGTCACTGACCATGTCATGAATGATGTAATATGTGATGTGATCAGCAGTGCATTGCGGGGGCGCGAGTTATAGTTAGCTGAACTAACTATAACAGTGGAATTTCTATGGTTTTGTACGAGTGAAATGTCCAGCTAACTATAACGTCTCTGAAACCTATGGTTTTTTCAGTGAATTTCAAAGGTTTTTTAAATGATAATTTCTAACTATAACGTCCCTGAAACCTATGGTTTTTTCAGTGAATTTCTAAGGTTTTTTAAATGCTAATTTCTAACTATAACGTGCCTGAAACCTATGGTTTTTCAGTGAATTTCAAACGTTTTTTAAATGCTAATTTCTAATTATAATGTTCATTAAACCTATGCTATTTTCAGTGATTTTAAATAATCATTCCATTCTCAACCTAGTGAAAACAGCCAATATCGCCAGTTTTCCAACAATAGCTTCCGCAATTTTTTTTGCCACAAATGAGAGCACAACTAACGCTAATAATATGCAGAGTAGGCGTTCCCGTGCAAAAATAACACGAAAACACCACTTCCCGATATTTTGAACAAGCAGCCAAATCTGGGGTGCGATCCAAAAACAGGCGATAAGCTGCGTTAGCAGTAGGAATTTAACATCTGCCTTTTACTGGTGTAAAGCAGGACGACTACCTACAGTGTGAAAGGGAGCCCATCCCAGAACCACATCTGAAGACCAACACATGTCATAGAGCTACTGACCATGCAGCTCCGACACCCAAGAAGGCCACAACACCCACTGCCATCACCCTCAGGTCCTCCCCCCCGGACCACCCCCCTCCCTACTACCAGCGAGGCAGCGCAGAACAGGACAGCGGACCTTCCAAAAACAGCATGGTCCCTCAGCCACACAATAGCTGAATCTTGGGAGATGTGGCAACCAAGTATGTGTGAAGGACGCAAGTCACCCATCAATAAAAATGCACACAATACCGAGTGTAGCGGTGATGTGGTAGACAGACCTCACTATGCAGAGCACAAACCTCTCCATGTGGACATATACTGCTGGTGCTTGTAGTGTTGTGGACAATAGACGCAACCATGTTACCTCAGGCAGGGGGGAAGATCTCGGTTATGTAGCTGTGTTGTCCCCCCCTGGAAGCGGAAGCGGAGTGTGCTGGTCCAACGTACGCCACTCTAGCGTAGGAGTATGAATAAATAGGCTGGGGCTGTGGGCGTGGTTCACTTGTGGGAAGGCCAAAGCGTCTGCCAGGGCGGCAGCCCTCACCCTGCCACGAGGCCTCCGCCGTGACTGCCGGCCTCCTCGACACAGGCCCACTGCGAACCCAGCAGCAGAGCACCACAGTCTGTACAGACTACTGCCTTCGATCTACACTGCGGACAGCAGGGCTCACAATTCAGATCGAGTCGCGATTGCAGATGATGCACTCCAGTAGGGAAGAGACATTGATCCCAGTGTAAGTCCAAAGGAACACTGAATGGCAGTCTACACTGCGGACAGCAGAGCTCACAATTTGAATTCAGTCTTGATTTATTAATTGCAGACAGAATAGTACTCTATGTCCTCGAATTTTGTCAAGAGGAAGTGACAAAAAGCATTCCTTGATGTCAGTGCTGACTACTGCCTTTGATCTACACTGCGGTCAGCAGGGCTCACAATTCAGATTGAGTCGCGATTGCAGATAACGCAGTCCAGTAGGCAAGAGACATTGCATCATCGCTGGCTGCGCACATGCTGAGCGCCACACCTACCACTAACTCTATGCAGCTCAAGTCAACGCCACATGGCTGTGGACTCTTCCTGACCACTGCCTCCGGCCTACACTGCGGTCAGCAGGGCTCACAATTCAGATCGAGACGCGATTGCAGATGACGCAGTCCAGTAGGCAACAGACATTGCATGATCGCTGGCTGCGCACACGCTGAGCGCCACACCTACCACTAACTCTATGCAGCTCAAGTCAACGCCACGTGGCTCTGGGCTCTTCCTGACCACTGCCTCCGGCCTACACTGTGGTCAGCAGGGCTCACAATTCAAATCGAGTCGCGATTGAAGATGACGCAGTCCAGTAGGCAACAGATATTGCATGATCGCTGGCTGCGCACACGCTGAGCGCCACACCTACCACTAACTCTATGCAGCTCAAGTCAACGCCACGTGGCTCTGGGCTCTTCCTGACCGCTGCCTCCGGCCTACACTGTGCTCAGCAGGGCTCACAATTCAAATTCAGTCTTCATTCATTAATTTCAGAATCCAGTAGGTAACTAACTATAACGTCCCTGAAACCTACATATTTCGACAGTGTATTCCATAAATGTTTCATCTTTTGTTCCATACACCTACACTGCGGTTAGCAGAGCTCACAATTTAAATTGAGACATGATTAATTTATTGCAGAGAGAATTGTACTCTATGTCCTCGAAGTTTGTAAACAGGAAGTGATTAAAAGCATTCTTCGATGTCTGTGCTGACTACTGCCTTCGATCTACACTGCGGATAGCGGGGCTCACAATTCACATCGAGTCGCGATTGCAGATGACTCAGTCTAGTAGGCAACAGACATTGCTCCCAGTGCGGCTCGCCCGCACCACGCATCATCGCTGGCTGCGCACACGCTGAATGCTTCTGATGCCCCTATCTCAGTGCAGCACAACTCATGAACCCTTTATGATACAATGTTTTGTGTATAATTTCACATCTGCTGCCCCTACCTCAGTGTACCACAAGTCATGGACCCTTTACGATACAATCTTGTGTGTATTATTTCACATCTGTTGCCCCTACCTTAGTGCAGCACAAATCCTTGACCCTTTATGATTGAATTTGTGTGTCTGATCAGATGATTACTGTTGTACTTGTTGCCAGCACCAACCATTCCCGGACGGCTGGCTTACACTCACCCCACACGCATCCAGCACAGACGTCACTGGACATGTGACCCTGGTAATAAAAATGAGTCGAGCGCACGTGCCCGTACCCAGTTCCACTATCTATCTGTGTCCCTGTGTTCATTATGTATGCAAGATGCCGCCCCTGGGCCCTACCACATTACATTGTGCTGTGGAGAGGGTATGCAACCATGTTACCTCTGGCAGTGGGGAAAACTTCGGTTATTTAACTTTCTCTCGGTCATTGTACAAGTACGTACGTAGAGACTGGATCATTAGAGTACTGCAAGGAGAGTGTATAGTGAATTTATAAGTGCTTGGAGATTGGCGGAGTAACTGTATAAGTACATATGTTGGTGCAGCCTAACCCCGAACACAAGCTTGGCTCTAATTGGCTGCCCTCCATGTGCCAAAAACTGAAACTTGAACTTTGCATGGCCCTGTATTGCTACAGCTGCAACACTCCACTGAATGTGCAATAAACATTCATATCCACACAGATGTGTCATGTCCACCATCTTTCATGTGTGGAACTATGGATGAATGTAGGGTCAGTGATTCCCCGTACCTTCCATGTTGGCCATGTTGTGGGACTTGGCTCACAGAGTGACACATTGGCGCTTGCGACCCGGGTGATGTCAGCACTACAACAGGGACACCTGCATCAGTTGATTCCTCATACAGCCCAGGACGGAGCCACGCCCATAGCTCCGGAGTCATTCTTCACAGCCTCACGCAGGACTGGCATACGCCAGGCCAGCCCACTCTGCTTACGCTTACAGGGAAGGACAGCAACGCTACATGGCCCAGATTTTCATTGCAGTGATCTGCTGGTCACACCCTAGTTGTCAGTACGCCAGAGCTACTCCCTCACGGCTAGTATACACCCACACTACACCCATCCAGCACAGGCGTCACAGGACACGTGACCCTGCCAATAAGAAAGACGGGCGCACGTGCTCGACGCCATTTCAGAGTTGCTCGCATCGGATGCACTGCAGCCGGCACAGGCACACCGGCACAGGACGGTGACTTTCGGTCCACTGAGGTACGGGTACCGTAACTGCTGAGCGGGTGTACAGCCTGCGGTGATGGCCCATCCCGGCGGTCTGGACAGCTCGGTTTTCTGGCCTGCTGGACCGCAGTGTAGGCCTGAGCCATCAGACAGCGCAGGCCTACCGGCACGTGGCGTCGCCTCGCTGGTCACAGAGTTAGTGGCACAGCAAGGGCTGAGCGGGTGTGCAGCTTGCGATGAAAAGCCCAGTGCACTGGTATGTCCTCTGCCATGGCAAAATCAAGACCCAGCACCAAATGTGAGACCTAGTGGCCTGCGGAGCGGGGCTGCATGATATGCAGGGTGCCGTGTCCGCGGGCCCCGGGCTTGGGGCTTGCAGCGGCATGTGGTAGGCCCTCTTTTCTACACACAGGTTGCGAAAGGTGAGCAGAGAGGCTTGTTAGCGCAGCGGCGGGCAGTGACCTCCGGGCAGTGGGAGTGAATGGGGTGCAGCAGCCTGGGTGCGCAGCAGCGGACAGTCACCTCCAGGCAGTGGGAGTGGATGGGGTGCAGCAGCCTGGGTGCGCAGCAGCGGGCAGACACCTCTGGGCAGTGGAAGTGGATGGGGTGCAGCAGCCTGGGTGCGCAGCGGCGAGCAGACACCTCTGGGCAGTGGAAGTGGATGGGGTGCAGCAGCCTGGATGCACAAAGGCGGGACAGAGAATTAGGCGTGTGCAATTGTATGTACTCTGCCATTACTGATTCCATACTACGTTTCAGATGAGTAAGCTTGAGGGCTTCACTATGTTCCGGCACGTGGTTGGAGACACACCGGTGACGGAAAGGTGAGCTGTGGGGGTTTTGTCCACAGAGTGGGCACTCACTGTCCCTCTACATCTCTTCCTTTCTCTCCCTCACACACTTTCTCTCTCTCTTCCTCTCTCTCTCACTCTATCTCTTCCTCTCTCTCACACTGTTTTTTTCTTTCTCTCTCTCTACCTCTCTCTCTCTTTCTCTCTCTCTCACTCTTCCTCTGTTTCTCTCTTCCTCTTTCTCACACTGTTTCTCTCTTTCTCTCTCTCTTCCTCTCTCTCACCGTTTCTCTCTCTCTCACTCTTTCTCTCTGTCTACCTCTCACTGTTTCTTTCTTTTTCTCTCTCTTCCTCTCTGTCACTCTTTCTCTCTCTCCTTTAATGGACGCATGACGCACAATGTTATCTTGCTTTTTGTCTAGCAGGCTGTGATTCACAGATTGACGACCCCCCCGACACGGACCTCGCGCCACGAGGCGATGACTTCAGTTCCACTGAGTTAGTGCCACCAGAGCTGAGCGCGTGTGCAGCCTGCGATGATGCGTGGCCATCCTGCAATAAAAACCCACTTTGAATTGTGAGCTCGGCTTGACCGCGTGTACGCAACGCCTCAGGAGGTTGCTTCAGCACGTGGTGGACCCTCTTAGACACACGCCGGTGGCGGAAGGTGAGCAGAGAGGCTTGTTTCCGCAGCAGCGAGCAGTCACCTCTGGGCGGTGGGAGTGGATAGTGTGCAGCACCCTGGGTGCACAAGAGCGGGCAGACACCTCCGACCAGTGGGAGTGGATGAGGTGCAGCAGCCTGGGTGCACAGGAGCGGGCAGACACCTCTAGGCAGTGGGAGTGGATGGGATGCAGCAGTCTGGGTGCGCAGGAACGGGCAGTCACCTCCAGGAAGTGGGACTGGATGGGGTGCACCAACCTGGGTGCACAGCAGCGGGCAGACACCTCTGGGCAGTGGGAGTGGATGGGGTACAGCAGCCTGGGTGCGCAGAGGCAGGGAGACACCACTGGGCGGTGGGAGTCGATGGGGTGCAGCAGCCTGGGTGCGCAGGGGAGAAACAGAGAATTAGGCGTGTGCAGTTGTATGTACTCTGCCATTACTGATTCTATACTATGTTTCAGATGACTAAACTTGAAGACTGCACTATGTCCCGGCACGTGGTTGGAGACACACCGGTGGCAGAAAGGTGAGCTGTGAGGATTTTCTCCACAGTGTCAACACTCACTCTCCCTCTCCATCTCTTCCTTTCTGTCACTCACACTTTTTCTCTCTCTCTCACTCTCTATCTCTTCCTTTCTCTCTCTCACACTCTTTCTCTCTTTCTATCTCTTTTCCTCTCTCTCTCATTCTTTCTTTCTCTCTCTCTTCCTCTCTGTCTCACTCTTTCTCTCTCTCTCTACCTCTGTCTCACACTGTTTCTCTCTTTCTCTCTCTCTTCCTTGTATCTCACTCTTTCTCTCTTTCTCTTTCTCTTTCTCTCTCTTCCTCTTCCTCTCTCTCTCACTCTTTCTCTCTTTCTCTGTCTTCCTCTCTCTCACTCTTTCTTTCTCTGTCTCTTCCTCTCTCTCACTCTTTCTCTCTTTCTCTCTCTCCCCTTTCATGGACGCATGACGCACAATCTTATCTTTCTTTTTGTCTTGCAGGCTGTGATTCACAAATTGTCGAGGGATGACACGCCATACCTGTACCTACTTTTATTTTGTTGTTTTGTTTAAATAAAATGTTTTATATGTAAATCCATAGATGACTGAGATTCTTATTTGTCCAACCTCACATGCATCTTCTTTACTATAATTGTGCGACAGCCATTTTGTTACGTTCCAGATTTCCTAAGGTTGCTGTCACATTTGTTTGTGTGGGGGGGAGGTGAGGGGGGATGGCGGACAAGGGGCTGGTGGCGGGGGGTGGCGGAGCAGTGTTGGGTGTCCGAGCTGCATGATCGTTGGCTCCATTGCATCTGTTGTCATTCACTTTGAAAGTTAAAAATATCGTCTCAAAACTTAACCACTACTACAAAACACATAACACACCTTCTTAATTTCTAATTTACCTTCGTAGTTGGTATGCAGATTTCAAATGTCACAAATGCATGCAATTCTTGTCTTGTCACACAGTACATCTAATGCACCGCTTTCATCAAGAATGGAACCAGTAATGGCAGAATTTCCCTGTTGCTCCACACATAAATACATATAAAGAACAAATCAAAATAGTTCCTTATTTTTTTTAGATTGCAAAACCTCTCTTTATTGGTTATTTTTGAACTTTCCATATAAACAGTTTTTTTAAGGACACATACAGGTGAAAAGTTCAAGGTATTGTATCACCACTTTCTAGAACATTCTACGACACGTGCAGGTTAAAAGTTCATCATTTTTTTAAACCTACCGATATTTCTTTTGCAACATTTATTTCAACATTTAACGGCACGTGGAGGTCAAAAGTTCACCATTCTTTCAAGTTTGAACTGCACCTTCCAAATACAATTAGCAGGTGTGGTTGAGCTGAGCAAATTTCATCCTATAATATGTACTCCACGTATAAACTGCTTTTTTATTAACCAATCACAAAGATGCTTTTCATCAAAACTAATATACACCCTACTTTTTAGGACACAATACATTTCATCTCCCAATCGGTTAACGTTTAGTATGTAAAAAAAAAAGTAGTTCCCCATGTTTAAACATATCTCTTATTCTACGAACGGACTGCATCAGCTACAGACATTTATCCATATCTTGTAGCCATACCTTCAAAATGCTAGTGTGGATTGTAGGACATAGCTATGTTTTCTGGTGCAAGAGGTATGCAGAACAGAGACGTATTGACTTAGACCTAGGTTTCCAAATGTGCACATTAAATGGTTTGCACAGAGAGGATTGAAGTGGCACCAATTGCTCCCTTTGGTTAAAACCTGTTTGCATCTCCAACACCCTGATCTCATGATTGTGCACTGTGGTGGTAACGACCTAGGCACATTGACTGGGGTAGGTTTGGAAATGCTTATGAAAGACACCTTTGGACAATTGATGTTACTTTTGCCTCAAACTGTCTTTGTATATTCCAATATATGCCAAAGACAGAAGTGGAAATGGTCAAACCAATTTTGTCATAAGATTGAAAAATCTAGGAAGAATGTCAACAAAGCTGTGTCTGCATACCTCAGAGACCATAGAATGGGGTCGATTTACAACAACAACATACGTTTTGATATGGCTGATATCTACAGAAGTGATGGAGTACACTTCACAGATGAGGGAAACTGAGTTTTCCTGATTAACTTGAAGCTGTGCATTCGCACTTACATGTAGCTCCAACTAATAAACACAAGGGCTCTTTTTAGAGCCGCCTTATATTACCAATTTCGGCTCACAGAGTATCACTGGTGGGCCGTCGGGCAGGCTCGCAGAGGAAGAGCTGCGGCCTGTGGGCTCAGCTCGCAGAGGGAGACCTACGAGCCGTTGGCTCGCAAAAGCACAGCACTGTACTGGCTCGCAGAGGGAGAGCTGTGGCCGGACTCGCAGAGGGAGACCAACGGACCAACAGGCCTGCTAGCAGACACACAGCTATCAGTTAACGGGCTGGCTCGCAGAGATACAGCTGCGAGCCCTTCAAGCTGCAACCCGACGGGCTAACTCGCAGAGGGAGAATAACGGGCCGACGGGCCTGCTAGCACAGACAGAGCTCCGAGCTAGCGAGGTGGCTCACAGAGGTAGAGCTGCGGGCCCGACCGCTCGCAGACACAGAGCTGCGAGCCGACGGACTGCCTTCTAAAGGCATAGCCGCGAGCTGATGATGTGGGGAGAGGGAGCGTAAAAGGAGTATCTCGCACAGACAGACCTGCTGGATATTTTCAGTATTGCCTCGCAGAGGTAGAATTACGGATGCGATGCCTTTAAGAGGGAGAGATGCGAGCTGACGGACTGAGTCACAAAATGGCTCACAGCTCGCAGTCGCAGAGCTGCGAGCCGACGGACTGGCTTCTAAAGGCATAGCTGCGAGCCAGTGATGTGGGGAGAGGGACCGTGAAAGGGGTATCTCGCACAGACAGAGCTGCGGTATATTTTTAGTGTTGCCTCACAGAGGTAGAACTACGGACCTGATGCCTTGCAGAGGGAGAGTTGTGAGCTGACGGACTGAATCACAAAATGGCTGACAGCTCGCAGTCGCAGAGCTGCGAGCCGACGGACTGGCTTCTAAAGGCATAGCCGTGAGCTGGTGATGTGGGGAGAAGGACCGTGAAAGGGGTATCTCGCACAGACAGAGCTGCGGTATATTTTTAGTGTTGTCTCGCAGAGGTAGAACTACGGACCTGATGCCTTGCAGAGGGAGAGTTGTGAGCTGACGGACTGAATCACATAATGGCTGCCAACACTTCCTAGTTTCAACAGTTCGCAGCCAATGAGCCGCAAGCTTGTGCTCGTAACGCTTCAGCCAATCAGATGTCAGAATTCTTAAATATCGATATCTGGAAAATTTGATTTCTCTAAAACTACTGAACGGATTTACCCGATTTAAACAAAACCGTGCTTTCTGGACCAAGACCTTTCTCTGTGCCAAATTTGGCCCGACGGCTCACAGACACAGAGCTGCGAGCCGACGGACTGCCTTCTAAAGGCATAGCCGCGAGCTGATGATGTGGGGAGAGGGAGCGTAAAAGGAGTATCTCGCACACACAGACCTGCGGGATATTTTCAGTATTGCCTCGCAGAGGTAGAATTACAGAAGCGATGCCTTTTAGAGGGAGAGATGCGAGCTGACGGACTGAGTCACAAAATGGCTCACAGCTCGCAGTTGCAGAGCTGCGAGCCGACGGACTGGCTTCTAAAGGCATAGCCGCAAGCTGGAGATGTGAGGAGAGGGACCGTGAAAGGGGTATCTCGCACAGACAGAGCTGCGGTATATTTTTAGTGTTGCCTCGCAGAGGTAGAACTACGGACCTGATGCCTTGTAGAGGGAGAGTTGTGAGCTGATGGACTGAATCACAAAATGGCTGCCAACACTTCCTAGTTTCAACAGTTTGCAGCCAATGAGCCGCAAGCTCGTGCTCGTAACGCTTCAGCCAATCAGATGTCAGAATTCTTAAATATCGATATCTGGAAAATCTGATATTTCTCTAAAACTACTGAACGGATTTACCCGATTTAAACAAAAACGTGCTTTCTGGACCAAGACCTTTCTCTGTGCCAAATTTGGCATAATTCCGTTCAGCAGTTTGACCTGTAGCCTTTTCTAAAGTTTTCTATGGAAATTGCATGGAGAAAACACGTTTTGGGACCCCCTTTTTCTTAGCCCCCTTGACGAATCCCCCAAACTTTTAGGATAGGAGCTGACCTGAAAAGAGGAACTTTTTGGAAAATTTCGTAAAGATTCGTCAAACGACACCAAAGTTATAAGCACATCAAAAAATGCTTTTCCTATGGAAACGTGGTCCTAACTATAACTACCTACTGGCGACCGCCAGTCGGTAATATATATATATATATATATATATATATATATATATTGGGATTTCAAGCTTCATGCATATCCTTACATGGAGGCAAAAGTTAGGGGGCAGAAAGAAGCATCAAACAACAAAATAAACCAATGGAGACAAAAGGCAAAATAAGAGAATGGGAAAAATTATCAAGGAAAGAATTAAACAAATGGTGGGAAATTCTAACCCTGAAGAAATATATTGAAGTACAAAGAGTTCCACGTGGATTGCACATTTCTTTAATGCCAAGTCATCAAGATACAAGTGGTGAACTCCTGCAAGAATGGGGGGAGCACATACTAAATGCATCCCTGGGATTAGTAGTAATCCTAATGAAACATACTGAAAAGGTGCTGAGTACAATACAACAACAGTTAACAGAACTTGAATAGGAATTTGAAAAATTGTAACTAACGGAAGCCCTAAAGAAATTAAAAGATGACATAACTTTGAGGCTTCAGAAAAATGAAGAGTTCAAATATAGAAAACAAACTAAATTCCAAAGAGATAAAGAAGATTATAAGTAGGGAAAATCTTCACCTTTGCTAGATGATTCGACACACTGCGCAAATAAGATTGACTGCACTTAATAACTATGGAGTCATCTAGCAGGGAATCAATCACAGACACTTATTATAGTGAAGGGGAGGCAAGCGCAACATCCGCCTTAACCAACGAGAAATCCACTTTTTTAAACGAAATGCACCTTGGACTTTAACAACAGTAATGGTAGGAAACAAGATTTCCATCAAAAGAAAGAGAAAGGGGACATAATCTTGGTGCAAACTGAGGAAAATAAGGAAAGACCAGGAGTTAAAACCAGAGGGAATGTGAAACAGGCAATCTACTAGGAAAGCAACACTCAGGAACTGAAAATTATCAATCTGTCAACTAGGACAATAACTAATGAGGAAACCACACTACTCAGAAAAGGTCTGAACTTCTGCCCCACAGCACATGTTGATATCTCACAAACCAAGTTTGACCTCTATAAATATATACGCAAAATCAAATTGGCAAAGATCCCCTCAGAAAAAATAAACTAAAGGGAAAGTATTCCAAAACTTAAACCAACCTGTGTCTAACAATGTAGGCTAGAGCAACTCTCATAACCCTAATAACATTAGATGACAGCAACGAATTACAGGATCAGAGAAATGTAGAAGATGAAATCTTCCCAATTAGGAGTCAGCTCGAGTGGAAAAAAACGTAAATCATTTTTTATGCAACACTTCCCCAGGTAATAAAATTGGCATCTTCCCTGAAGCGGTTTTGCAATATCTATATAAAATGAGAAGCACACAACTAGAAAAACAACCTATCTAAACAAGAAAAGGAAGCATTAACGGCACCACAGGAGGACGAAACTAGTGAAATTGAACCTGTGTACAAAGGGGGAAACATCATAAGTTTAAATAAAGCAGATTACATCAAAGAAGCCAAGCGGCAACTATTGGATGAAACGTTACGCTCGCCTCACCAATAATCCCATCAAAGAATGCAAGAAAAACTAACTGAAAATCTCAACAAATGGGTAGAATTGGAGCTCATTGTTGAAGAAGAACAATATTTAACAACGGATCACCACATCACTCCAACTATATATTTTCTACTGAAAATCAACAAAAATCAGGAAAATCCACCAGGAAGACCAATTGTTGCGGCAAGGGGTTCACTGTTCACTGTTGGAACCAGTCTCTAACTACATTGACCAATTCTTGGCAACCCTAGTAAAGAATCCCATTCATAGCTAAGAGATACAGGGGAGTTACTACAACGTTTTGAAGGAATACCATGCCAACCCTCATACAAGTTAATAACCATGGACGTCATCTCTCTATATACAAGCATTAAATATAGAATAGGTTTACAAGCATGTGAACATTTCCTAAAAAGGAGAAATATCCACGTATACCAACATAACCAAATGCTAATGGAAACTATGGAGATGTGCATGTACAACAACATATTTTTATTCAATAGAGAGTTGTTCAAACAAACAAAAGGGACTGCCATGCGATTTTCATTCTCACGAAGTTACGATAAACTAACAATGGGCTGGTGGGAACAACAAATTGCATGGACATCTGAGAATGATTTATTTGCAGAACAATCATGTGGCTTCAATTTATCAATGACTTGTGCCTAAACTGGCATGGCACAAAGGAAGAATTTGAACAAGAAATTGAACAACAACCAGGCCAAACTCCAATTCACATATGAGATAAGCAAAACAAGGGTGACTTTCGAGACACTCAGATCTATATCCAAAACAACAAGATTCATACAACACTGCATAGAAAAGAAACAGCAACCAATGCAGTGTTACATGCTGAAAGTTTCCATCAGAAGTGTCTAAAATGGAGTATTCCATACAGTGAATTTTCAAGAATTAAAATAAACCATTCACAAGAGAAAGAATTTGAAAACACAGTCAAGTAAACCTTTCAAAACACACAAATATCCGAAGGCCATCATTAAATCTGGTTACCATAAAGCCATGACAAAAAATTGAACACAGATCCTACATGTGAAGGACAAACAATCTGAAACAGGCAAAATAAGATTGATAACAAGATATTCTGTACAAGCAAACAGACTAAAACAAATATTAAGAAAACACTGGGGATTACTAAAACTGCACCCAGGTGTTGCAGACATAGTAGGGGATCATCCATGCATGACATACAGAAGGGCTCAAAATTTAAAAGACAAATTAGTGCACAGTCACTTCAGCATGAAACACAAAACTTGGATGAATTTCCCTGGCTTCTGGAAATGTATCCAGTGTAAAGCATGTAAAATTGCCATCAACACAAAAGAATTCACCATAGGACCTGGACAAAAGTGGAAAATCAATCAGCACATCACTTGCAAAAGTAGATATGCAGTATATGTAATAGAATATCCATGTAAACTAAAATATATTGGTAGTACAAACTGTGAAATCAAAAAACGAATTCTTGAGCACATTCAAGCAACAACAAACAATGATAAGAACAATGCCATAGCCAAGGGCATGGAACAAAAACATCAAAGCAATTGGGAAGATCTACGATACTATGCAATGGACCAAATTGTATGATCAGAAAGAGGGGGAAATGGAGAAAGGTTTCTTCGCCAAAAAGAATCAAGACATATAAAGTTATTTTGAACTCTAATACCGAGGGGTCTAAACCATGATGAAGAACTATATGTGCACTTATAAAGAAGATGACACATGAGGAAAACCTTAGACCAAAATAATCAGACACATAACATCAAGTCCAAGTTAAAATTAAGAAAGTGGAAGAGTAGGAGAAAACGAACTAAGATCTCTAATGTAAAAGCAAGAATGAACTTTTCAGAACATCATAAACATCTTGTTATGCACTTTCTTCTCACATGAACAAGAATCCTGCAAAAATATCATAGTAATTATCCACCAGAAATTGAAAAAAGTGGCATTGCATAATCTAACCATCCCGCCTACACAAACAAGTGAATATCATCATTTTACAGATTTCCAACTTGATGGAACTATGCGTCGCGAATGAGATGGAAAGTCCTTCCAACCATTACCATAACAACCAAAAAGGAAAAATCAATTGTCAGTATCATCTTTACAAAACTAGATCTAAACAGACATGAAGAAACAAGAGTGTCAAAAATGGGGAATATTTGCTCACCAGAGGTCATGAAAAATCACTCTGAAATGCAAATTAACAACCATGTACATAAAGCTTATCAGCGATTAATTGAATAGGATACGATGAAACAAGCTTATAGGAATTCAAGAACCGGCCCATTGGAGGGCTTGAAAATGACTTGCAAAATAATCACAAATCATCGTAGCACAGTAACAAAGCCCAAGGAAAGGGCGACATAAAGGAAAAATGATTGTTCATCATTTTTTGAAATAATTAGGATGAGAGACCAATAATTGAACATCTGTAAAAGTGTGGGGACAATAAGTTAAAGCAAAACATGACAGGGCGAAAGTTAGCCCATAGAAGGGTACAGAATCAAGCACATATATGTTCCCCAGAATTCTAGAGCAAAATGTTTGCAGATTATAGTCAACCACCAGAGGGATGTGTACACAGGAATAAGATACCATAGAAACATTTTCCCTGTGTGGGCCATACGAAACGTTGAAAGGACATCTTTATTTCCCCTTCACAAAACACACAAAGGGACTTTGTCAGCCCACTGAAGGGCAGGTAAATCATTTGGTCTCTCATTGTAAACAGAAATTAACACACTGCATAATTTAACTAAAGTAATAAAACAAATGCAAGTCAGAAAACCCATAAATACCAGCGAGCCTAGATCAATGCATAAAGTAGAGACAAGAGGCAACAAACAAACAAGAAATTATTAAATTACAAATGTAGTAAATTATGAATGATTCCAACAAAGTTAAAATGTCATGGACATGTTTAGGAAACATCAAGAGGAATCACTGTTGCCTGCTGTTCTTCTCATAAAGAAAACAGCAACTACCAGCATGCATAGCGCACATATTCCGATACAATCAAACAAGAAAAACATTGCCAAGTACATGAAAGAAGTAAAAGGCAAAATCGCTGTCACTATAGCACGATCTAACATCAACACAATAATTATGTATAAGCTCAAAGAATCCAAGAAACAAATGTCACCAGATAGCGTTAATCATTATATGTTGAACCTCTCTACAAATTGATCGTTTTTAAATCACAACCCTGCACTAGCACTTTTTATCTTTCTTCTATTTTGCATCTATTAGCACAAATTTGCACAAGCGTAATTGGCACTTTTTTGAATGAAGAAGAATCCTCCATTAAGGAAATTACAAACGACAACTCCCATAAGAACAGGGAGAATGAACCTGAAATGAACTCTTTTTTATTGTCAACAAGAGGGCAAGAAACTTGTCACAATATTACATCAATATTACAGCAATCAAGAAGCAAACGAAAAGTAAAGAACACATGACTCGAGAGCTATAGACAAATAAACAAACATCATTTAACAGAAAAGATCGTCAAAGCAAAACAATTATCAAATAATAGTATTCATAGAGCCAGTTTCTAAAATAAAATGCTCCCATATTGCATCTAATTTCATTAGAGAACGAATGCCCCTTGCCTTAGCCAAAGCTTATTCCATTTCATACTTTTTGGGAACCAACATCCACCAATCATTTATAGAAGGAGGTTTTGGAGAAATCCATACCCGGGCAATTGCCAGCCTAGCAGCGACCAGTATATTGTAGAGAGCCGCGTAAGTCTATAATTCGTGTGTTTATAACCCATCATGATTTCTATAACCGTGACAGGTGAGTCTATCCGCAGTTTCTGAGAGAATACTTGGCTTATCTTTTGTCAGAATATCTCTAATTCCGGGCAAGTTGCAGACATATGCTTTATACTAGCCACATATAGACCACATCTGGGACATTTCGTCCGATCACCACCTACCCCAGGCAGAGTCCATTTAGCAATTTTTTCTGACGTATGATACAGCAAGCATATGGTACGGAATTGGTGCATCCGCAGACTCACAGAATATACTGAATCATCTATAGTACTTAGTGCTTGGTTGACAGTGACTGACGTGATCCCCGTCCCCAAAGCTTTACTCCCACGCTCCGCCAGTCTTTCACAGCCACTTTGTCTATAGTTGTTAAAGCACTTATACATATGGCTTATCATAGATTTTGTCTTCTCCTCATGCAAACAGTCCCAAATCTCAGAGGTAGTTATTTTTGTCAGGGCTAGATATCTCACAAGGTGATTCCTAATCTGAAGATATTTAAAAAACATATGATTAGGTAATTTATACTGGAGCTGCAAATTCTCAAAGAAAACAAAGCCATTGTAATCATAAAGATGCCCAAGATGTGTCAACCCATAACTAACCCAGCTTTTACTGACAACATCCTGAAACACCTCCTGGAATATTGGATTACCCCATAAGGGAAGTTTATCATAATAAAATGATATATTACATCTAGTAGATATAGCACACCATATGTATATACTGTCTCTTATAGTCTTAAACTTGACTCTTTTGAAGTAGTTTGGGTCATTAATTCTGTATAAATACATATTGCTATCATCTCCCAACATTAATTGGTGAAAATAAAGTTTATGAGCAGGGTTAAGAAGACTGCGGAAACGCCCGGCAAAAGCTGCCCAGAAATACATTTTGAAATCAGGAAAGTCAAGTCCTCCCTGATTATATGGAAGCTTAAGTAGATCAATTGCTCGTCGAGCTTTTCTGTAGCCCCAAATAAAACTACCTAACACACCCTCTAGTCTCTTAAAGTAAAAATTAGGAACCCGCAAGGGGATACATCGAAATAAATATAGGAATTTGGGTAGTATCTTCATTTTAATAATATTAGTACGTACTATGATGCCTATAGGATTTTAATAATATTAGTACGTCCTATGAGAGAATTGTATATTTTTGTTATCATGAAGAAAAATCAATTGTAACTATGCATGGTCAAAGTGATCATTGTGAACCAGGGAGCCAGACCAGAGACTGTTGTGCATGGCTAGAGCTGTGCACAGCTGCCTGGTACAATGTCCCTGTAATGGCCAGATCATAATATTAGTGTAAAAATACAGCTCTTTTTATGGTTCCTAAATTCAAACTTAGAGACACATATTTTAAGCATCCTACATTTGGAATTCTCTGCCATGGGATCTAAGACCCTCCGCCTCACTGACAACTTTCAAACAAAAGTTGAAGACTGGCCTGTTTGATTAGGCACCTAGCGAGACCAGTGCCAACAGACCAAGACTGCAATTAATGAGTTGCATGGTACTGGAGCTGATTTATTTTGCCCTATGATATTGTTACAGTGCAGTAAATTTACCCTGTACTGTGCAATTACGAGTTAAACCCCAGGGAATAAAATATTACAGTGTCGGGCCAGTTTTTCTCTGTGCAGTTACTAAATTTATTCTGCGGGCTGTAAGTAGCTTGGGGAATTAATGAGGAAGGATGAAGGGGTGTAGCGGAGCAAATGGGCAGCATGTTTCTAGCAGAATTTGAAAAATAATGGGAATAAGTTGGCTGCTGCTTCAGCCAAAGACCAATGTGATTTTTCTGGCCAGTTTTCCAACTGAAAAAATCTAGTCACGTTCTTTCACACCCATAAAAACCAGGTGTGGAAAAACCTACAGACTTATAATTAGACAGAACGCATAAAAGTATGTGTTCGCTTAGTTCTGCCTGACTTATAATTTGGCCCAAGTAGGGTGGTAGGTATTTTACAAATTCTGTCAATAGGTTAGTCAGTCAGGCAAATAACAATGCATATTATTTAAACTTCTAGAGCCAATCTATGCACTTTATGCAATTATTTCCAGCAGTATCAATTAAATGTCTGAGACATTTATGGATAACCACTATCTCTATCATGCTTTGTTAGTTGTCAAATGAGCCAATGACACACAACTACAGATGTTGGCGGAAGTGGATCACAGACAGAAGATGAATACATTTTCTGCAGCTTCACATAATATTCAGCATTACACAAACAACATTCGAATGTGTCTAAATTGCCTTAAGACAGACCTTTTTTCACTCACTCACATCAACACTTCGAAAAAATGAAAGAAGTTATTTTTTAATCAAATACATCCCGCCTCCACCAGTCTTAAAATTCAGTCCCCTTAATACTTTGGCTACTTTGTTCCCACCTGTAATTTGTGGTAGTGGTATCCCCAAAACCATGTCTCGGCTAATGCCTGATATACATTTTCTATAATGATGATTCAAAGTAAATTGTGTTGCCTTAGAAAGTTCAACAAGGAACCATTTATCTGAGAATAACAGGCAGCTCTGGTATGGTCTACCAATCCTCAAATGATGTCACAGATGCTCTTTTGAGGCTAATGAAACTCCATACATTGCACATTTAGCTAGCAAACCTTTCACCAGCTGTTAAGATTTCATGACTAATTTGACAGAGTCCCTCCTTGTTTTTAATGGCAGTCAGGCTGGTTTATTCACTTACCCCAGTATGATCGAAATAGAAAACCAAATAGGACAACATAGCTATTAACTGCAGTGTCAGATTACCAAATGTATACGCAATCTACACAGTTATGTTTTACAGTACTTCTACAAGCAGGAACAGTTAAAGAACCCTGTGTTTAAGATAGAGACAAAGTGGGTGCTGTGTAGTCTGTGAGTAAGTGTGTAATTAGTGCATGAGAGGAGTAGGTCACATACAGCATTTAAAAGGAAGCATCTTTTTTTACTGAAGTATGGGGGGACTCCCCCACCCAGCATATTGAAATGGCGTTGTTATATTGTGGAAGTTAGCAATTAAAGACTTGCTTAAATAATACGTTTTCAATTGATTCTGAAGAACACATATTTTATCTTTTCTCTTGTAGCTGGATTTAGAGCATTCCAAAGCTCTGGCTACAAGTAAATTAGTCGACAGCGTTTTGTCATATGACAGCAATTCTTAAACTTCTGGCTTCTGTGAACGGTGGGCAGTCAAAATATCGAATTTTAAATATCGACCTACACTAATATCGAGTTTTTAATATCGTAGGGACAGAATATCGAAGTCAAGAATATCGTTGCCCAGAATATTGACTTGGGATGGTGTAGGCCTCTGAATTTGGGGGGGATCTCTGCTAAAGGCTGGGACCATACGTGGTCCAAAGCACAAGTTTGTGGAACTTCGTGAAGGGGTTGCACTTGACAATAGTGCACGGTACCCAGGGACTGCGGTTCCTCGTCACTCGTGGGGTCCACTTGCCTCAGCTTCACTGGGGACTCACGATGGCCTTGGAGAAGTCAGGAAATCCTCTTTCTGGGCTGCAGGGACTTCGGGCTCCGGCGGGAGCGGCGTAGTTTGTGACCGTCGTTGCAGTTTTTGGTGCCTGCCAAGCAGGGGAGTCACTCCTTGACCCCAAGGGAGATTCTTCATTCTTCCAGAGGTAGTGGAACGTCAAAGGTCCGGGATTCTTCTTTAGAGCGTCGTCCAGGAATATCTAGTTTGCAAGGTCAAGGGTTCCCTATCTTATACTAAAAGGAAGGGAGGGACTAGCTCTATGACCCCACCTATGGGAGGGTCAGGGGAGTAGGTGGCTACACCCACTTCCCTTTGTCCAGTTTCATGCCAGAGCAGGGGCAGGTAGCCCCTGAGCCGGTTTGAACTGGGGTATGCACAGAGGAGCCTTCTGCTCCCCCAGTGCAGGACTTCAAAGCACTCTAGGAGTGCACCCACCCAGCCCCAATACACTAAACCCTGTCTGGGAGGTGGTCACACCTCCCTGTGACAGGATACCTATTGTTGGGCCTCCTCCACTGCGAGTTTCGGTCATCAGCAGGAGGGAAGCCCAGTGTCTGTGACTGGTGGCATCCATTTTGTGATGCCAGGGCTCTTCAGGATTCTACCGCGTTTCCACAGTAGGTACATGTCTATCCCTCTAGAAGGGTGGGATCATACTCCCACACCAGGTACTGGTGTGGGGGTATGATTCCAAGGTGTTTGACACCAAACACAACATGTTTTGATGCAGCCATTCCAAAGTTAGCATTAACCGCAAGGTTATAATGCACTTAAGAGTATATGGTTTGATCGCATTCACAAACAGCCCCAGAGAATGGACTCCTGAGAGCTGCAGAGGGCCCTGCTCAGGCAGAGGCACCCTCTCACATAGAAACTAAGCACCCTGCCCTCAGGATTGATAGGGCCTGCCTTAGGGGTGACTGATAGGTTTAAATGTGTGTGCAGGGGAGATATAGGGAACCTATATCTCAGTGAGGGGTGCTAGCACCTCCTCACCCAGGCTGCAGTAGCAGGCCTGTGGTGTCATATTTAGTCTGCTTCCCAGGGGTGGCATAATACATGCTTCAGCCCCTGGTAGGCCTGTGAAGTACCTATGCCCTTGGTACCTAATTTACCATATACTAGGGACTCATAAGGTACCACAGTATCCAATCACTAGTGCACCTAGAGTGCACTCCAAGTCGTTTAGAGAGAACAGAGAGGCTGGGGCCCTGATTGGCAGGGTCCCAGCCAGACTATAGCCAGAAACCAGTGTAAACATCAGAAAAAAAGTGGGGGCAACATAAGAGGCAGATCCTACTCTCCTACACTCCTGCAACGCGCCCTTTGACCTCAGGCAAGCACACGTCTCTGCTTCCATTGACTCAGAGAGGTTAAGACCTGCAGCCTGTAATATGAGAGACAGACTCTGAGAACACCCAGCATGTGCCAAAATGCGGACCAAAAGGCACTGTTTCTTAATTGTTCACGATGTAGAGAGGAGACGTGAAAAGAGGTGACATTCGTGAACTTTCGCTTTGACTTTCTGGTGCCCCAGAACATATTGCTTAGACAATTGCTGATATAGGTGCATATAATTGCCAAGCAGAGTAGCTGAAGCAGTTTGTCGGTCACACCGGATGTGTGAAAAGTTTTACATGCATTTCATTTTCCTACGGTTGTTAAGGTTTGCTCGGAAACCAGACGTGCAATTTCACCCGAGTTTGCTATCGTCATCAGTTTGATTCTAGATGGGCGAGTGCTGCTATCCTTTTCTTTTTCCTCTCATGAAACTTATTTTTTTTTATTTTTCAGAGAAATTTCATTGCAAAACACATCTTTAAAACTTTAATTTTTGTAAATAATGCGTGTCTTCCCCAAAACAAGGATCGCAGAGAGTCGCAGTCAGGAGTGGCCAATATAATTATGGGCGTGGCTTAAAACACGTAGTTAGAAATCTCTGAAAGCATTATGTACCCCCGACTGGTATTTTGCTGCTTCTCTCTTTGCATCCAGATATATAATACAATAAGTAACTTTACACCCACAGCAAGCCAGGGCTACTGGCTTTGTCAATGGCTGTTAGTTGCATAAGATAAATAAGCAACCACAATGCTTTGTATAAAATGGTTAAAATGCTCCAGTTCTAAAATGAGGAGACTGTGAAAGAATTTTAACGAGTCCCTTTAACAATACATCATAGGCAGTGAAGGGTGCTACTGCTGCCAAGCTAAGATTTTTTTTTCAGCGAGGGCGAGGGCAATAATAGAGAGCCCGAATGGGACTTGTCTCAACATCTGCTTTTTAGAACTGCCAGTGAGCACCGGCAGGACCCGGCCCACTTAAAGCTCTGGTCGCAGTCATTGCCAACTGTCTCTCGCCATCTTTGTAACTCCTCTCTCTATGCTATCATTACCTGGGGATTTTGATTTGGCCAGTGAAAGCAAAGCACCACAACAATCGCCATCAGCACCACACTCCCCATTTTATTGAAAATGGAGTGCACTCTTGATTATATATAAGGTATTTCTGTTTGATGGGCTACTCGTTAAGGCATAAGGACCACTAACAATGTTGTTTTATCTTTTTGAATTATTTTATTCTTTGTTTCTTGCTGAAGGAACTAACTGCATGTGCCCATGTGGGTGAGGACCTTATGCAAGTGCAATGGGCATTTAGTTGTACTGAACTCTGCACTGCGGGTTTAGTGGCCTGGGGATATTCCCCGTTTGCTTGTGGTAATTTGTGTTAGTTACACGAGGCATGTTGTGATCATCATGAATGGTTTGCGTCAGTTTTGTGCATCCTCAAGCGTTCCTGAGCATCTAGGAATCCTGAGGGGGGCCACTTATGTTTTCCTTGATTTTTCAGGCATTTTTCAAGGGTATCTCGAAAACATGGGATTCGTAGGATCCCTAGGATGGCCGTACTTTTTTTTTTATTTCAACAAAGTGTCTTTAGAATTTCTGGGCGATGATGAGTTTTTTCCGTGACCACAGATAATTTCCTCAAGTTGAGTACCTTTTTCCAGGGTATCGGGGAGTGGTACAAGACCAGAGGTGGGTAAAGGTCTTAACCATGATATGTTCGAAGGGATCATTGGAGTGGTTGGTGTTCCAATGGATGACCATAAGTTTAGAATGTATTACTTTCATTCTATTTGACCATAGCACTGTCTTGGACTTAGAGCTTTTCATCAGGCCTCAAGTATAACTAATTTGGTGACAGGCAGACCCAGCAAAGGCAAGGACACTACAGCTGTTTTTATTAACAGCAAAACATTGGTGAATAATTCTGGAATATGTGTACCTTATATGTATTGCATCAACAATGGCCACATCTCACATACTGCCATCTTTCTTACTAGTTCTTGCCAGCAGGTACAACAAGACAGAAAATCTTCCTCGATCCTAAAAATGTATTAGCTAAATTGAAGGTAGTCTAAAAAAAATCAGTCTGTAGTTGCCAAGAAAGTGGTCATTGCCAGGTCCAGGTAGACCTCCACCAATGTGACGTGCTGGGATCATGGCCTCTGCACACTATGGGAGAAACGTGCAGTATAGCGCACATAGTGCATGGAGTACTTCTGGGGTGCAGCATGGAGTGTGATCTTCTAAATCCTATACACCAATATTTTTGGTCCAGGGCTTGGTCGACAAAGACATCAGTAGAAAGTGAGGCATGGCAAAATTATTGCGACGAAGAGCATATGAGTGGTGCTGAGAGATTTGATGGCACCTCTGGCATTTTTCAGCACATCCATGCCATCCGGGCAATCACTCCGTAAAGCCTGTGACCGCCTTTATAAGGGAAAGAGAACAATTGGTGCACAGGGAGGTAGGGCTTAACAGCCTGACTTCTGGTAACATGGTCAGAGAGACCATAACCTAATGCTTAGAGCCTCTCATAAGTGCAGCTGTCCCTGTGCTTTTCCAAGCTGTGTCAGAGGCTGACAGGTGAATCTACAGTGCTCAGCAGGCTTCCTGGGCCACATTCGTACATTTTCTGACCCACAACTGCAACTGAGGCTTTGAGTGTCAATTGCACATTCTCACCTCATTTGTTTCTCTGCTGCCGCTGCCTACATCACTATAAGACGTCAAATTGCCATAATGACCGAGTCCTGTTTTTTCAGCTTGCATTCTGGTACCTGTATTTCTATACCTATAATGTGATACCTATAAATATCAGAACGCAAAGTAAAAATATAGAATGTTTAAGCTAGTCACTTGGAGCCTACGAGTTACACGTCATTATATGCTGCAGAAGGTACTGCTTCAAGCCCCTTTAACGCTCCATTAGGCTTCTTTTCTAGATGTACATAGGTACTGTGTATGGTTTGCAGTTTACTTGCGTGGCACCATATGCTTTACTATAATATATTCTATCCTATACATTGGTACTGTTATTTTTTGGAATGACCTAGACACCCACATTAGCTGTAGTGCCAGTCTCATGTTTTCCAAAAAAGTCAAACATAAAAATATTTAGAGAGGATTTCAGTTCAATCACCTGTTGAATTGTCATTCACATTTTGCTCCTGCTCACCACAGCATGCAACATAGGACAATGGCTAAGCTCACCTGAGGCATTGGCTGCCTCGTTCTGTTAATGGCAGCACTTTTCTTGATCACAGGCGGACAACAGCCGGAAAACAAGGCTGGTGTGTCTGTGCTAATGAACAACTCCTTTACTCGTCAAACGTATAAGTGTATTGCATATGTTTGCAAAAAATAAATTAATAATGCTGCGCAGGGCCAAAATGACAAGCTTTTCTTGGACACCCTTCTCCCTTGTTGGGTAGAAAAGAAACAACTGGAATACAAAGGGCCCCTCACACTACTTGGCTACAGTGACATTGTGCCTGTTGAACTACTTGCAGCTGTTTACGGCTCCCTCTCTGCTTCCAGTCTGTCCCTGCAACCACCCCCTCCGAGGCTCTGCTTGTGCTGCTGCAAACCCAGATGGACATAACAGCCGCCTCCTCAGCCCCCACCAGCTCCAGCTCACAAGAGGCATTCCGTGCAGTGTGAGAATGTATTTCTGAAAGAATAGGGTGCGTAGCTACTCTTGTGCTGTCTGTCACTGGAAGCCGCATATGACATTCTACAAAAAATGTAAGCTTTGTTAGTACTTATAAGGTCCCAAAGGCGAGACCGATTGCATTGCAAATGCTTGTTCATTTTGTTCAGTCACAGGCATAAGAGTAGAAACATTTAAAACTTTATAGTATTTGATCACAACATTCTCAGATGCAAGCAAATTCTGCTCGCATCTGGTTGACCTATTTTGGGTTACATGCTGAGTCTTAGTTTTGGTCAACAGTAACTCCACAGAGTGTGAGGCCAGGACAATTAAAGGGTGTCCCATCACTATGTTCTCGCTCTTTTACAAACTAGCGCTCACTGCGGCAACCACTTTCAAGCAGCCAGGGAGACCTGCCGCTACAGGATCAAGTGCAGTAGAAAAATAGGCCACGGGTCTTCGGGCCCCTCCATGTGTCTGCGTCAAAACTGATATTGCGCACCCATCTCTCTCACTGTAAAACAGAGTAAACCCTTTTGCATATTCAGGCATTCCCAGAGCCAGGGCATGACTCAATTTCAGATCTAGGAATGCTTTTCTACATTCATTGTCCCAAGAAAGCGGATCAGACACATCTCGATGTGTCAGCCTCAGTAACGGCTTTGCCATCAAGGAAAAGTTCAGTATCCTCTGTTTACATCCTGATGTCTTTCTGTGTTCGAGGTGGATTCATCTACAAAATGGCTCCCACTGTTTCTGGTGACACCTTTCTGACTTCTTTCATGATGACGTGTCCCAGATATTCAACTTCTTTTTGACAGTACTGCAGTTTACCTGGAGAAACTTTGCGTCTGTTTTCTGCCAGGTGATTTAAAAGTGCAATGGTTTCCTACTTACAAGCATAACATTTATCCGATGCTACTAACAGATCGTCCATGTATTGAACAAGGTTAGACTCACAAAGCATTTTCAAAGTCTCAAGGTTTCTTATTAAGATCTGGTTAAAAATAGATGGACTCTCTGTATACCCTTGAGGGACACAACACCACATGATTGTCCTCTGTTGGAAGACAAATGAGAATAAGTATTGGCTATCTTCATGCAAGGGCACTGAAAAGAAAGCCTGACAAAAATCAATGACTGTAAACCATTCTGCAATACAGGGAATTTGAAATAGTACAGTGGCAGGATTTGGTACCACGTGACAAGAAGTCACTACTATCTCATTAATCCTTAAATCCTGGACAATCCTATACTTGCTATTTGGCTTTTGTAATCCAATAATAGGTGTATTACATGGGCTCTCTCAGTCTGCCTTTCTGAAGCATATCTTCAATCACTGGTTGTATTCCTGCAATAGTTTCTGGAGATAAATGATAGGATGATATTCTAGGGTAAACAGCATTTGGCTTTAATCTGATTTGGACTGGTTCTACACCTTTTATGAGCCCAATGTCTTTCCCTGTGAGATCCCAAACTTTTGCACTTACAGTGATCTTCAGGTAATTCGGAAACTGTCATTAAGGGAAACCTTCCTACTTCAGCATTGTGTCTAATCATTTTAAAGTTGACATCCTCATCATGTGTCTGAAAGGCAACACTGTCCGGTGTGCAGTATATTGTGCAAATTAACTTACACAACAGATCTCTTCCTAGCAGGTGTACTGGGATTGCATCGCAACCCACAAATTGGTGCTTCTCTTCAAAAGTTCCTATTTTTACTGGGACTTCTTCTGAAATCGGATTTTGCCTTTTGTTTATTTGTAACCCCAACTACTTGGATCATTTTCCCTGAGAGAGGTAAGTCTGGTACTTCCACTGTTCTAACAGTAGAATGGATAGCTCCTGTGTCAATCAGGAAAGACACGTGGTGACCATAGACACTTGCATCTACATATGGGCCACTTTGATCTACCTCTAAGACTGCACCAAGGATGCAATCTTCCTACTCTCTCAGGCACTGTCATTGGGAATTATCATAAGCAATCTCATCAGTTTCAAATAAAGGATATTGACCTACAACATTTTGATTCTGGTTTTGAAATTGTGGCATAGCATTTTGGAACTGATTTGCATTAAACTTTGTCATTTGATTTAAATTCAGTTTAGGGCTCCCCATTTGCGGAGCAACAGGGGGCATCCTTTGAGCTTGATTTTGCATGGGAGTCTGTATTTGCTATGTAGGCATCCTCTGTACTGGTGTACCCTGTGAATTTTGCATTAATACTCCAGCATTTTCAGGATTAAATCGTCATTCTCATTTCCAACACCCCATCCTATGACAAACATGACAGGTAGTAACCTTTTTAATTGCAGCAATGTCTGTCCCGGATCCCATGCCTTTGATAACACCTCTACCTCTACAATGGGGCATATTAATTCCACCTTGATTTCCTGAAAATCCAGCCTTCAAAGCAACAACTCCTTGCATCATTCCTTGATTTCCTGCAAAAGACAGGTTCTGAAAACCTTTCTGAGCCAACTTAGTCTGAGCTAACATAAAATTCTCCTTTATTTTCCTCTGCTTCATATCCAATTCATCACTGCATAATTTTGCGAAACGCAGGATTTCATCTAAAGTTTTGGCCTGCCAACAAATCAAGTCAGCATTTGTTCTAATATATCATTTCCTGAATCTGTAATTGACTCATCTCCTACTTGCTTAGCAGCATCCCTAACTTTTTTCATACACTCTGATGTGAGAACCAGATATAATTTGCTTCCTTCAATAATACCTTGCCTCCATCTACACTGTTCCTCGTCCTATAGAGCATTTGAATAATTCTGAATTGATCTTCCTGTCCTTCTCTGACATTTCTCCTTCTCTTTTTCCCCTGCAAATATTTTTCAAGCATTAAAGCCTCATATGCATTAGTCGAGGTGGTGGCTTCACCTCGGTCAGATTTCCCTTCAAATGATTTAGGATTCTGGTATTGAATGTCCGATATCTCAGACAACTTCAAACACCCTTATGTTCCGTAATCCTACTCCATTGTCGAAGCCACAAACACAGATTTAATCCATGTTCGGTAGTCATAATGTACACTGGAGTACCCTTAGGTGGTGCCTCCTCACCTTTGCATAGAGGAATAGTGGCATCTCCCCTGACAATTTTCTTAAAATACTTAAAACATTTCATAATAATAAATTGACTTTCAAATTTTCAAGGAAAACCAAATGTTTTTGATTTAGTTCCATATACGTCAATTGTAATTAACCAATTAGATGACAGCTTTTAATTTCACGTAATTCTTTACCACATCCAAAGGCAGCACTCAAACCGACAATGTCCAATCACAGTGCAACACTGAAAATCCACTAGCCAATGGCAGCACAAAAGCACACCAACCGTACAATCCCAGGGCGAAAAACTATGACGTATAACTCACTCCTCACAGCAGATCAACGTCCTTTACAATTTTTTCACATTCATACACAACCTTCAAATATATTCTTAAACATCTTCTTGTCTGCTCTTTCTAAAGGAAATTAAGTATCACAACCACTCAAGAATATTCTACATTCGCAAGTGACTTCTAGATCAGTGAAAATTCACCCAAATCAATGCAGCTTCACTTGTTTGCGCAATAAGGCTCCACTACATTAACCAAGATTAATTAAACACAACAGCTTGACCCTATTGTTACCAACGAAAGTGATGGTGACTCACACTCCACATCTAATTCACCTGCAAACAAGTTTAAAACATTTGTTATTATCCCGGGAACTTTCGACTTGAACAACCTTGAAACTCAATTCCTCCTTTTTTCAACAACTCGATGTCTCTATCTTACACTCATACACCTGAAAAGAAAAACACTCACAGCCACAATACTCTTCCACCATGACATTTCCACCCTATTAATACTCACACCTTCTAAACCACAACTGCCAAAACCGCAATGCCTTCGATTTCAGCCTCGCCACGCCATCACGATCTGGACACGGGAAACTGGAATCAGGGATTAATTTAATATCACTTGGGTACTACTTTTAATGCTCTATTCAAGGTGTAAACCATACCTCTGCTACCAGAAACTGTGGGAAATTTCTTCGAGGGTTTCCAAAGGGTCATTAAGGCCTAACACCCCAACTTACAGACATCATCCTTTGGAAATCCTGATGGCTTCCCTTCAGGTCAATGGACCTCATGCATAAATCATCAACTGTCAGATTCTTAATGTTCAGTCAATGATGAGAGATTGAAAGAGTTTTTAAAATCATTATTTATCTTAAATGATCAGTTGGTTTTTGTCATTTTTATTCAGAATAGTTCAGCTTACAGAAATATCAACTAAAAGATTGATTAGTGAAAGCATAAATCAATACAAAGTGTTCCATAAAGGAAAATTGACACTAAACTAGCCAAGAGCCTAATCTACCCTAAATAGAACCCATGAACAGTTCCTTTTCAGAAAAGAGCAAGATAGAACTCCTCATAAAGTGTCATTCTGGAAACTCAGCCGAGTTCCAAACAGGCGCAGTAGCAACCGTCAAAATGTAAGTGAAGGAGGAAATGATTGTTGCAGTAGCATTGATCAGAAAAAGGTTTGGATAAGGTAAAAATAAAGTCACTTTTAGTAATAGCTTTCGGTAATGAAGGGCTGGATAAAGAAGTAACCCTCTGCAGATTCATAAGGGGTTGAGTCTCAAGGGTCAAGACTCTCAAGTCAAGTCTCTAAAGAAAGAAGAGACTCCTCTCCCTAGTTAGGAACACTCATTAATATAAAATCGCACAATAATGTAACAAAACTTTAGAAAGTGTGAATAGTTCTCCTCCAATGGAAACTGCTCATCCAATTGTGTCATCAACTTCTGATGCTTCTTCTCTTAATTCCCACAGTAAACATCCATGCCAGTATGTAGTAAAATGATGTTGCATACCCTTGTAACATGGAGGAAGGTTCTCATGAGAACCTTCATACCTAAGCTTAAAGATGCGCTCTATGTCCATTGTGAATACAAAGCAAATCAGATATGCTGAGACAAACTAGCTATAATATTCTGGTGAGACATACATAGAATATATCTAAACCATTATTTATTGTGACAGCCACAGCAAGGTTCTTTGTTCAGTTTAAATGAGCTAATGTGGCATGATGAATCTAAGGAAGCATAAGCTTGAAGTCAGCACATTCTTAAGTAAGATGCGGGTGCTAGGCAAAATGTGCTAAATAAACGTCTATTAAGCTATGAGCAAAAGTTGAAAGATCGGGCTTTTGGGCCTACTAAAGGGGCACATTTAAGAATGATAACCTAGTACAAAAGTTTCTTAACGTTATTTCATATACATTAAGCAAACACATTTTCCCTATGTGTGATTAATTTATGAATTACTTGCAACATTAATAATGCATTTTGAAAGGATTCTTTCATGTTTTAGAGAAAGCACATTTTGTTACGTGCCATTTTCTATGTGAAATCATTTCTGCAGCAGTCTAAACGCATTCTAAGGTACAATTCTAATATAGTTTGCAAGCCGAAATTTGATTTTTAAAGTCATTTCCCACAATAGCTTGCAGTCATAGTGTATGTTTGTTGGACTGATTCACTGCTACCCAAAAGCACTCCCTACATGCCACAACTGCAGACATTGCTCTGCACTGAATCCACAGTTTCACCAACACAGTCTGTAGCAGAAGACTATGGCACCCACACAGGTACCCAAATTTAAACCATATGCATTGAAAGTGGTCCATGATTAGAAATGATATGATCCCAAACATTCTTTGGTCCTTCCCCAGTTATATTTTGCTTATCTCTAAGAGCTCTATAGCTATTGCGTCCTTCCTCAGAGAAGGGAAAAGGGAGAAAACAGACAGGAGTCTCACCAACCCTCAAGTACGCTTGGCTCCTTAGGATGGACCATTATAGAAACTACCCCAGACCTGCCAGAGACGATTTCAATTTAGATATGTAGAATTCGCCACCTTGTTCTGAGAAGTGAAAATCACCCACAAATTTACATTTGACAAGTCTATATTTAACACTAACATAAAAATGTAATGCTATTCTACTAAAATTAAGTAAATCATTAGCACAGGTAAAAATTGGAAATGTAAACTTATAGTAAGTACTTAATATTTGAGTAAGAGTTAACAAGGACTAGCATTCAGCTTTCTGCTGAATTGTTACGAATTTAAAACTATTCCACTCATGCCTCTCTTTAGGTCAGCTATGGTGAGCTCACCCTTTGTGAAGTCTGTGTTCAGCATAGTGGCCACTAGATTCCAAAATATCCTCTCTGAACAAATAAATTCCAGGTTTTATACACTGTTTTCCTCCAGAAACAAGAATTACTTTTCTCACCTCCTTCAGATACCAGATCATAGTCTGAGAAGTCGCACTTAAAGAAATGATGAGAAATATGGTGTGCATCTGAAAAAGCACAATAGCAGACTTTCACATAATATAAATGCAAATAAAGACTAACATTAATAACATTAAATTATATTCATGTACTGTGAATGCAAGCAGCAAGGCAAGCAAGCAGAAAGGCATTAACTAACAAAACCTTCACAGTAGAAACGCATTTGTAAATATCTATTTCATGTTCACCCACCGGGAATTAGGGATCATAGGCGATAGGTCATAAATAATGAATGATTATTGGTGATATTGACAAAAGTATTAAGATCTAGGAACCAGGGACTCCAAGGCTGTAAAACTTGCAAAAAAGCTCAGTACTAGACTGCCCCTGACATTGATTGATGAAGCGATCTGATGCTAGAGATCCATATATGGCTTTGCAGTGGATTTCCATTAAAAAAATATTCATGCTGACAAGCTTTATAATTACTGAAAACCAGTGCACTGGTCCACCTCTATGCATGTTTGCAGACTGGTGCATCCTCTTTAGCAGTATTCATATGTTTAAACAAATACAGAAATGAATGTGAAACAACAATGAGCAAAGCAAAGCAGGCCATAGTCTGCAATGAAGTCATGCCAGGAAACACATTTTCTGAAATAATTATTATTCTTAAGAGCCCGTCTGTTTCGCTCATACAAGTTTCTCACAATTGCCCATAAAGTATAAAAGCACTTTTTAAACAAAATAAAAATATGAATAAAGACATGCTGTACAGTTCCTACTAATTAAGTAGGACAGTGCTTCTGGACAAAATAAATGTTAAAATATGGGGACAAAGTCCACTCATATAATCAGAGTATGTTGGCCCAATTCCTGGCTAGCTCACAGTGTGCCATCTGAAGACCCCTAACCTTCCAGGGTACCAGATAGTGTCTGCAACCTCAGAACATAACAACTCTATTTTCCCCAAGGAAATCGTGGAAACAGATCTACCCTTATGTTGTTACTTAGGCATGCCCAAAGGGAGACACAAGAAATATATGAATTGGTATTTCAAACATTTATTGAAGCAATTGTATCCTTGTGTGAAAACATGAGCTGCAATAATTAGTAGAAGGAAACAGAGCATTGTTACCCGCATTACAAGAATGGTGAAAAAGATGAATAATTCACCCATCAGAACTTTGCAGAGATTATATAAATATAGATCATAATGACACTCCTACCTAGCACGACCTATACTATAGAAAGCATAGTCAGAATGCATTCTGCCAGATCACTTGAAGCCACCTAACTTCTCATACCTGTGTGTGATGTATAAAGAAGCCAGTCTGGTGTAGAACAGGCTGATGTCCTTTGCAGGATAGGGATTGGAGTCAGCAGGGCTGGATCTCAGTCACAGGCGAACGTTCCACGATAATCCATCGAAGAACTCCTCCGGGGAACTTGGCTAAGAGTCAGTTTATTTAATAAAAGCCTGGTTCAATTCCCACTGTGTCAGAGGTGCAAATCTGATGTGTTTGGTTCTCTTTCCGATTCAGAGTTCTCTCCAACTGGACAACAAAAAGTAAGGGCAGCATGCTCACTTGAACAAAAAGTGTTGTGATAAAACGCTCACAAAGAAATGTGCTTGCAAGAAGAGCACTTTCTGAGTATGTTCTCATGTACATGCCAAGCATGCAAAAAGTCCCCATCCAAGAAATATGTCAATTTAAACGTCTATTTGTAAATGGAAGCTTTTGTGCACTGGCCCTGTTGAACCCCACAACAGACAGGAGGTGAGGAGAATTTGTACATTGGAAGGCTTGAATTATTTGAAGAGCAAATGAGTCAGGGAAAGCAGAAAAAGTATGGAAAAATATGAGGACAAATTCTGCTGAACAGATTGGCAGAAAGGTGTAGAGTTAAGGAGGAGCATGGATGATGAAGGAGTAGAAGGAGGGAAAAGAGCATTACCCTGATAGTTTGAAGTATTTTGTATTTATTTGGGAATGTAACGTAAAACATTCAGGCTACCTCAGAGTGCTGGAGACGGTATGCAGGTAAGTAGGAAAAAAATGAGAAAAAAAGAGGATACATCAGTCTGGTTGGATGGTTGAATACCGTAACAAATGTCCTTGCACAGTGTCCATTAAGTCTGTACAATATTCAATTCCGGACAAGTGCAAATATTTTTGTGACAAGTACAGCCTCTTGTCTTTTGATTTTTATAGCAGAATGCTTTTTACAAGACCCAAGACTGCAAGAGCAGGAGTGGAAAAAAACATAATATATTGCTGTGTTCGGAGAAGAGATTTAGGGTCAGATTTATTATATGGCAGATGGCCTGTTTTTCCACCAGGACGACAGAGTAAATTACTCCATCACCCTGGCGAAGGTACTATCTGCCAGGTTTAGAAATAACCAGCAAGCAGACAGTCATTTTTTAAAGCAGTGCCAGGAACCACCGCTACTGCAGTTCCTGTCATTGCTTTTTGCAGTTTGGTGCAGGGGTCCATCAACATGACAGAGCAATGAACCAAATTATTTTCTTTTTACTTTCAAAAAGCAGACCCAAAGCAGGATTTTGTTTTAGAAATAAAAAAAAATGCTCCCTTCGCCATGGGAGTCCTCTCCCATGGTAAGGGGAGCATTTAGCACTTTTCACTGCCCCTCAACACCAGTGAGGGGCAGTGACAAGCAGGGAAAACTGACCTCTAATTCCACCCATCTAAATTAGGTGTGCAACATTAGAGGTTTGCCTCACAGCCCTTACATGGCAGGGCCATACGAGTGGTTTATTCATGGTGGAGACAGAGTACTCTCTGCCATGATTAAATAAAGTTCCACCACATCTAAATTCGGCGGGCAAACCATTATGTTGGCAGTAAGCATACTCCGTCATCATTACAACGGAGTATGCTTACCGTCAACAGATCAATTGGGCCCTTAGTAGAGTTAGAGAAAAAAGTTGTTTCAGAATCCAAAGCAACAACCATGATACTGGAGGAAGTTAGTTTGAAAATAAAATTCGACTTGCAGACCATGTTAGAATTGTACTTTAGAAATGCGTTTAAACCGCTGCAGTAATGTTTCACATAGAAAATAACACGTAGAAAAATGTGCCTATCATATGGAATGAGAAGGATCCTTAATAATGCTATTAATGCTGCAAATATATAGATATATTAATCATTCATATGTAGAAGAAAGCGTGCTTACAAAATGTTTATGAAATAATATAATTAACATTTTTTGTATTAGACAATCATCAATACATGTGCCCCTTTAATTAGGCTTAAAAGCCTTTTTCTTTCAGCTCTTGCTTTTGGCTTGATAAACATTTATTAGAATGTTTTGCCTAGCACCTGCCACTTGCTTAAGAATGTGCTGACGGGGGTGTGGTCTGGCCACAAATGGAGATGGCTGCTTGAAACAGGAGCTCCACAGGTGAGCAGGCCCTAGATGGTGGCAGCGGCATCTCCCAACATGTGGGGACACATCCATCCGGTCCCCCAGGCCTCTACAATGGGCAGGGACTTCAGAGGCAGCCCCGAGGCGGTAAACTTCACAGAAGCGAGAATCTTACGTCCTGAACACCGCTTTGCCCGCTGGGCCTTTATTGAGGAGTGGAGCCCCGGCCCACAGTAAACAGAGCAGCCCGGCTGGGTTGGGCCACTGATCGATGAGCCACAGGAGTGGAGCATGGTGGCATCGGCTGCCGCACCTTACTCCCCGCAGTTTATACACCGCATCAGAGCCTGCTGTCCTCAGAACTGGAGGTAGGGACAGCGGCTGACATAGCCTCCACCACGGCCCTTGAGACCCGGGAGCCGCAGCCCACCACCTGGCCTCCCCGCCTACACCGCTTGTGGCCACTGGGAGGGCCCGGCTCCATCTGCTATCATACGCCTGCGCTCCCAACAGCAGGGGAATACCGCTGCATGACCTCCTTGCCCCCAAGGCCTCTACCTCGTATGCTGTGAAGTGAATAGGGCCCCACGGTCTCCCCTCAGTGACAGCACCCACCCTTCTGATGCCAGTAATAGGAGCCCAGCTCCTGCAGCAACGTGCCTCCCTGCACGCTACATAGAGGACACCACTGGTTGCTTGCTTCACCACACCAAGGGGGGTGGTGGCCCTCGGAGGGGGGTGCGACGAGAGCCTGCCACACTAATACAACCACAGGAAACTGACAGCGATAGCAGAATGTGAGACGCGGGAGGCAGACCCTGCAGTGTGAGCTTCCCCGACCCACTGGCCCTTCAGGAGCGCACAGACAGTGTGGGCGGCCCGCGCAAACAGATACTGTATCTCGTTGGTAGTGCACGGCCGGTCTGCCTAATCAAGTTGCTGCCCATTTACCAACCAAACCTCCCAGGTCTCCACCAGTACCCCGCACGACGCCCCTGATCGCAGAGGGACTACCCCTAACCCGCAGTGCACGGAGTGGGAAGCCTACTGGGAGTCGTCACTGTGCCCCTCTGGCACATCTAACTGCCGGCCTTAGCGCCCCTCCTGAAAGGGCAGGGTCCCCCCCGGTTATGCCACAACAAGGCGGCTGACTAGAGCTCCGTGGTGCATGGGAGCGACAGGGAGAGAGGCCCGCCTCCATGGACTGTCCCCCCACAAACCAACTTACATTTTCAATGGTTCGACTGCGCACCCCTGGGTGGCTTGAAGGAACCCTTCTGCGGCACAGGGAGTCTTCACATTGACGCCATTCTACTTTTCGAGGCTTCCCCGAAGCCTTTGTTACCACCAACTCCTCCTCTGCTGACTCTCCATGGAGAACTCGCTGGCCAGGGGATGTCACCAGCCAAGACCACGGTCAAGCCCGCCCGTCAGCTGCTCTTCTCAGAGGCCCTCAACCGGCCTCGCTCTACATCCGCCTCCCCGGGCACGGCCTTCTGAGCTCCAGACCCACCCCAGCCTACAGCCACTGGAGCCCTGGACCCCACCATGGAGGGTATATTGCAGGAAATCACAGCTGTGGGCCGGCGACTGGAGGGCATGGATGCGAATATTTCTGCATTGACGTCGGAATCCAAGTCCATCCAATCAGACATTCACCGGCTTCCAGACCAGGGTGGACGGCCTGACGCAACGAGTTTCAGTGCTAGAGGACTGGGTCCACACATTGCCGGAATGAGACCAAGAACTCATAATCCTCTGTAGCAAAGTGATCGGTTTGGAAGATCGAAGCCGGTGAGACAATGTGAGCATTTTTTGGGATTTCCAGAAACAGCGGAGGGGACCGACGCAAGAACTTTCCTCAGAGACACGCTACCAGCGCTTACCAACCTTATCTTTGACCCCCCCTTGGAAATACAGTGTGCACACCGCATAGGTCCGCCTAAGAGGGGCGCATCCTCACGTCCATGGCCCCTCATTGCTTGCTTTCTGCACCATGAACAGGCGAGACAGCTAATCTCAGCAGCCTGAACCCATTACCATATATCTACGAAGGGCATGAAGTTCAATTGGCAGTGGACGTTTCCTGGGAAACAAATGAATGATGAAAAGCATTCCTATACCTCTGTCCCAGCCTCCGGCAGCTGGACATAAAGTACCGTCTCTTCGAACCAGCTCGATTCCGAATCACCAGTGAGGGGGTATCAAGAGACATTTTTGACCCGGAGGATCTACGCCGCTTCCTAGCAAACCTCCCCAACCAGAACATGGGCACCCTTCCCCGGCCACCTCAGAGGTGTGGGCCCCATTGCAGCCTCCCCACAACACCAATTCCAGTGACCACCAGCGGGATACTGGGAGCTCTCACCACTGGGGCAGAGATCAAGACAGAGTGGCCCTCTCTCAAGGGGATAGAAACCAGGCTCTTCAGGCGGTGGCAGCCCTCACAAAAGATCAGGACAGAGACAAGTCCTGATCCCCCTTTAAACCTGTCTTCACCCCAGAGTTCGGAACCTGAGACCCCTCCCCGTGGCTGAGACGTCTCTGCAGATGCAGGTGGACCTCATCTGGAGAATTGGGGGTGGAAGACAGCAGATGGCTGAGTACCAACATACCATTCTGCACTCTCCTTCTCTCTCTCAGTTCTATATGCTTATGATGGTTATATGCCTTTCATGTTGTTCCTCTCCTACTTCCTTCATGCTACTGTTGGTTTGAGGTTTGAAATGTGATTGGTTGTATTGTATTATTGCGACAGATCCATATCCACCCCGCTGTTCCTCACCACATCACTCTCCTCCCCCTCGGGGATACCACTCACATGCTATGTGTGCAGTTCTTAAGGGCATTACACACACATGTGTCCCTAGTGCAGTTACCCTCCTTTCCCCTTCCCGTTTTACAATTTCCCAACACGATAGTACCACCCCAGCATGATCCTCTCCACCAGGAGAGCTGACCCCTGCCCGAGAGCGAGACCCTGCCGCTGCCCCCGCACGGCTGATGTTACATGGACACACACCAGTGTGCATACTCTACAGCCTACCCTGGCCACGGACAGGACTCCCCCCCCACATGCTGCTCCCGCAAGTTTAGACCAGCAGCACAAAGTTGAGAGCCCCGAGCGCTGCACTCCTCGCTGCACATACCCCATCCCCCATGTCGCCGATCCACCTACCTTCTCTCAGTCAACCCCCAACCATCTGCAACCCCCCCTTTAACACACACGGGAACCGCGAGACTCCTCTCTCCCTCCATATAAACCCCCATCTGCAAGACCCCCTTTTAGCGTGCCCGGCGCCTCCTACCTGTATACCCCACCCTACTCTCTATCTTTGAACCCTACCACCCCTGTCGCCCTCCCTCTTTCCTCCCCCTCTTTCTACCCTCGTACTCAGCCTTCTTCCTCCTCCCCTTTCTCTTTCCTACGCCCCCATCTTACTACCCTCCCCGGACCGTTGCTCGCTCCTAACCCCTACACCACTGTTCTCACCCCCCGGAGACTTCATGCCCCACATGCCTCCTTCCGTGCAACGCGTTCATCAACCCCTTTGCGTTCTTTCGTGGAACGTCCATGGCCTCGCGCATTACATTGAGAGGAAAAAGGTGCTGGCATACCTGCAGGCCAAGCGAACAGACTTAGCCCCACTGCAGGAGACGCACCTTGATGACCCAGAAGCTGACAAATTACGTCGACACTGGGTGGGCAGGGTTATTCACAGCAGTGCTCAGGCAACCTCCTCCAATGCCACTTGCCCTCAGCAAACATGTGGGGTAGCAATTCTAATCCGCAAATCATTGCCAGCAACGGTGGTGAGGACATGGTCTGACCTGGACGGCAGATATACATTTGCGAAGCTAAGGGTGGGAGACAGGTCCATATGTGTGGGCTCCATAAACGCCCCAACAGGTAATTAGCGTGCCTTCTTCCTCCTGCTCAACCACCTACTAGTAGAGATTGAGGCATCCAAATGTATCATCGGAGGACACTGGAACCTCACCTGGGATGCGATCCTTGATAGGACGGCCCCCCTGGATAAGAGTAACGATGCAGACAGAGCCCTGTTAGGGGACATTACATCGGACCATGGCCTTGTTGACCACTGGTGCCTCTGTCACCCGGTGGACAAAGAATACACCTTCCTGTCACTGGTCCATGGCACACAGTCCAGACTGGACTATTTCCTCGTCTCGCACCAGATTGTGGCACTTGTAAGGGAGTTCCAAATCCTAGCAGGAACCCTGTCCAACCACTCACCAGTCTTGATGTCTCTGGTGGTGGGCTTGCCCTCCCTGGGTGGCACACCCTGGCGTTTGAATGTACAAAGATACTGCTCCCCCAAGGAAAGGCTCAGCTCCGGGCACACATTTCCACATACATGGCGAATAACAAACATTCTGTGGACTCCCATAGGGTGCTCTGGGCGGCCACAAAAGCAACCCTCCATGGACAGTTGATGAGGACATCGCTCTGGCCAATAAACAGGCCTGAGTTGTCGCATCCGCAGCCTCGTCTCCTGCACACAGCGCTGTCCTCAGCTAAGCTTTGCATCCTTCTTCAATGGCGTTCACCATTACCTCCCTCCCAAGAAGCCTGGAAGGTAGCGATGATTCAGACGCCATCTTACGAATGCATCATATATGGCATGCAAGACCAGACTGAGGTGTTCACCCAGACATGGGAGCCTTTCCTCCAGGACACTCCATGAAGCCAACCGCACAGCTACAGACATTCCCTGAGACCCCATTCCTCCCCCTCCCCGCACGCCTCCACTAAGCACAGCAGACAGCCTAATGTATGGCACAGAGCTTAAGACTCCCCCTCCTCTCTCTCGTCCCCCCCCTCATGGGCTAAACCTCTGGTTTCACCATTTGCCTCAGGTCCTTTCTATAGACCCCCTCCCCTTACCGTTCCCTTACCATCACTCCCTCCCCCCTCAGAACACCTCCCCATTTCTACCTTACCCCCCCACCTCTTTCTCCCCTTTCCTCTTTACCAATCTTCTCTCCCTTTCCCACCTCTCTCCTTCTCCCTACCGCCGGGCACTCAGACTACTAGACTACCAGATCTCCCCCTCACAGGTGGAGACCACAAGGGCTGCACACCTGCACATAGACCACACCAGCATCCCGGGGTCATAGGACGACCCCTATCTCCCACCCTCCCTTCCCACATACCCATTCCACCTCTCCCATCCTCCCCCATCCTCCAGAAGCAGCACTCTTCCTCATGGCCCAAGATTGGTGTCCCACATCACATTGCACTCCGGGTTTTCGTTTTCTCTTAGACGTACCCCCCCACACCAACGTATACATTACACTCCCACTCCGGTCCCACACACCCCCTCCCTTTTACACCTTCCCACTTTCGAAGATGCTATTGTAAGGGGGTGACGGTATTATCCCCACCCCCATTTGACAAATGTTAGTGCCCACTGTACTCTGACCTACCGTGGAGGCTCATCATGTGATAAAGAGAAGATGGGTCAAACAATAGCTCCACATCATTGACCAGCGCTCTTCCCTCCGACAAATTTGCCATTCTTCCCCTCCTCTGCCCTCCCCACCCTACCAGTATCTTCGTCCTCCATCCCCTCCCCTGGTTCCATATATTGTTCTCTACATTGTACTCTTCACTGGTGTAACACGACTCAGTTGGACATTTCCATTGTATTTGAAACTTTTATAAAAAATTACAACACAAAAAAATAGAATGTGCTGACTTCAAACTCGTGTTTCATTCAGTTCCCTCACCCCATGTTAAGTCATTTCCCTTAATACAATTAAACTTGCTGTGATTGTTATAGTAAATAATGACTTAAACATTTTATGTATGCTTCATCAGTATATTATAGGTTGTTTGTCTCTGCATCGCTGAGAAGCCTTAGTCTTAAAACTGAACTCATAGAGCATCTTTTAGCTTAGGTAAGAATGTTCTCATGAGAACTTTTCTCCATGTAACAAAGTCCTGAAACAATGTTTAACACTATAGCGGCGTGAATGTTTAACGTGGGAATCCGGAGAAGAGACATGGGAAGTTGACAACACCATCGGATGAGTGGTTTCCATTGGCTTAATCAGCTAATGCCTAATAGAGTTTCCATACATTACTGTGGGATTTTATAATAATGAGTGTTCCTAGATGGAGTTAGAGGAGAGTTGGAGGAGTTCCGGAAGTGAGACTGAGACCCAGATCTATCTCCCCTGCCTTGAGGCTCTTCTCCTGGAGAGTTGATCTTTTGCTTTGTTATCAACTGCTTCTGCTAACGGTGACTTATTTCCTCTTACTTAATGATCTTTTCCTGATCACTGCTACTGCAGAGATCATTCTATCATTGGCGGTTGCTATTGCAGTTGTAGGGAACTTGGCTGAGTTTCCAGAAGGACTCTTTATGGGAATGGGAAGTTCTTCTTTTATTCTCATGCTTGCTCTTTTCCGAAAAGGACTCTTCATCGACTCTACTTCAAATAGGTTAGGACCCCTAGCTAGCTTAATGATGTTTCCTTTATGGAACACTGTGAATTGATTTATGCTGTTACTAATCAATCTTTTATGGATATTTCTGTAAATAGACTAATCTGAATTAAGATGACAAAACAATACTAATCCTTTAAGATAAATAAAGGTGTTGAAAACTTCACCTACCTCTTATCATTGACTGAACATTTAAAATTCTAACTGTTGATGACATATATGCATAGTTTATGTTTTTGTTTGAACTTCAATTAAAAAACGATGGCAAAGGTCCATTGGCCTTTCAAGAGCCATCAGGATTTCCAAAGGACGAAGTCTGTACGGTTTTTCTTTCTTAAGACCATACTTGGCAAATCTGCAATACTGATAATCTATGTAAAACCATGGGTGTAAATGTGCGGTATTAGTGGTAGTGCACTGCACAATGACTCTAATTTCCCTTAATTTAAGTAGATCTCCATAGTTATATTGGTTTTATTTGTTCATTTGGAGTTCATTTGGAGTTCATTTATCAGGATTTACTTGGGCCAGTCAGAGCTAAAGCAGTCTGAGATGTCATCACTGGAAAGTTGGTACTGGAGTTGAGGTGAAGGACAATTTGAGTCAGTTGTGATCAATCATAGTTGAGAGCGAGGAAAGAGAGAATTAAGTTATAGATTTTTGTCTGCAAGCACAGAGGAGATGTGGATGCAGCTGTATCATTTTCCGGTCCCTCAAGATGCATTTGTACATATGGTCCCTATAGCAACTTTTAATTTTGAAGTGCATCCTAGGGCCTCAGTTTGCAAAAACCTTAGGCAACCACAACAATTACGATCAATTATCAGTAAAAGTATACACAAGGGCAAAAGAAAGATTATACAGCATGTGTAAGAACAAATATTTTATTATTAATTAATATTCAATAATATATGTATCAAAATAGAAGAAAAATATTGACAACAATAAAGACTCGTAAATTAATTATTATCTCAAAAAATCCAAATGGTTCATGTATACACCTTTCACATCAACATTCATTCTAAAACCACACACCCTTGAAAGCAGAGTGCTGGAAAGATATATATAGCAGTGGGATATCATACATGGAATAATATTTTATTATATAGTAAATCAATATTGCAATCAATGTTTCATTCTATTAAGCAGATGTCTTGTTATGACGAATCTTTGTGTGGCTTTTATTCAATTATCTACACACGTTTTGGCATAACACGGGTATCGGTATTCGGGAAATAGGATATTTTCTCCCAGTCTACAGCTTTCACAATAAAGGTATCCTACAACCATCTGTTATCAGACATCTTACTGGCTGGATAACAATCTTAATGTGCGCAAATCTGCATTGTTTTTGTTGACCCTCACACACCCTATTGGTGTTATGCTTCATCATCGGATCTCATTCTGGTCCCTAAAAACCAAGGGCCGGGGGCGTGGCGAAGATGGCGGCGGAGTAGGACGTGGGTTCCTATCCCTCCGGATGTGCTGAAGTAAGGAGCTACCCTGGCTACGGTGGCGAGTCCGATTTGGGGATACGAGCAACTACTGCTGCTGTTTGGGCTCTTACCGCCCCGGTGCTGTGATAGCCTGGTGGAGGAGGGGTGCCCGTGCAGGCGGCTGAGAGAGGCGCGGACGGCCCTGAGTCCCGCTGCGACCCGGGTTGGAGGTGTCCCGCGGTCACTGTGACTGCCCTTTCACCCAGGACCAACGCTGGAGCCGTGATGCAGCGAGGTCGGAGCTGGCGCGGTCGCGCTGAGTGAGGCCCTGGAGGCGGCGCAATTTTGTGCGCGCTGGGGACGGCCTGCACCAACGCTGCGAATGGCCTGCGCCAGCACCGCGGAAGACAGCGGACGAGTGACCGGGAATGCGGAGGCCTGTGCTCAGGCTGCCAAGAATACAGCCAACCCGGAGCGCCGACTGCTGTGCCGGGCGCTGGCCCTACGGGACGGCTGGGGAAAACAAGCATCGCGGCGGCGGTGGCCCCCTGAAGACCCGCAGGTGAGGAGTGACAGGCTGGGTCTGTAAAGCGCAATCTGCGGGGGCGGAGTGCGGTCCGCAGTTCGGCGGACGGGGAGGCGATTAGACGGAGGCTGCCACCGGGGACTGAGAGGGGAGAAGACTGGAAGCTGCGACGGTGCCTGCTCTGCCCACTGATGGGGGATGGCGGTGAGGCCTGGCGGGAGCAGCTTGGCTGGGAGCTCTGAGCCTCATCAGTAGTGAGACTGAGCAAGGTAGCCTGTCCAGAGATCTTTGGATGTCCTCTGAACGACTTTGCCTGTGGGCCTGCTTACGCCATGATATGACGCACAGTGTCCTTGAGGGTGTCTGGAGCGACGGTGATTGTACCCGTGGTGCCCACTGACCAACAGGGCCTGGAGCGGTGAGTGGGCCTTGTGCTGCTGAGCCCCTTGTGACTGGCCCTATCTGCACAGACGCACACGTGGTGGACTGGGAGCTGGCGCAGGTGTGTCGTGATATTGGGGTGGATGCGCCCCCCTGACTCGAGCTCCCCTGGTTTGCTCTACACCTTTGCTGACCGCTAGGCCCGGCAGGCCCGCTGCAACGCACTACTCCCCGTGCTAGGCCCGGATTGACGAGCAAAGGAGTGCAACGCAGGGGCAGGGCGATTTTGCCTGAGACTCGCAGAGGCTACAGAGGAGGCAGGAGTGACGCAGAGCGATAGCTAGGACCCGGTGGTGTGTGGCCTCCGGTAAGCCAGTGGGGCACTATTGCGACTCGCCGGACCTGCTGAATGGGATCTGGTGGTAGCCTGTGCCTTGACCTGCGACCCTTGTTCAGGAAGGGGACGGAAGGAGTGCCGGTGAAATTAGTCTGGAGTCACTATGTCCTCGGCCAGGGGTAGGTGGGATAAATCCCTGAAAGATCTGCTGCAGAAGCCGTCGGGGCACTCCGAGACGCAGCCGGCGGCGGGAACGGCACTGGTTGATGGAGACGACGCGCCAGCGACCAAGGCCTTCATGGTCGAGCTCTTCTCTGCTATCAAGGAGGATATTCAGGACCTCCGGTCTCAGCTTGCCACAGATCTACGTGAGGTCCGGCGTGATGTTGATGGCATTGGAGAGAGGGTGGCGACATTGGAGGAACATGATCTGGGCAGAGAGGATGACTTGCACCAGCTACATCAGGAAATGATACGTCTTCGGGAGCAGAACATAGATTTACAAGCCCACGCGGAGGACTTGGAGAATCGCTCCAGGCGTAATAACATCCGGATCCGAGCAGTGCCATGGAAAGGTGAAGGCGACGACCTCCGAGCCTATGTCAGTGCCTTGTTCCTACAGATCCTTGGGGATGAGGAGCTTCGGGAAGTGCAGATGGACCGTGTCCACCGGGTGGGCCTCCCGCGGGGTCCTAAAGCTCCCCCTCCTGACATACTCGTCTGCGTGCATGATTTTCAATTAAAAGAGCGCATTCTACGCAGGGCTAGAGACATTAACCCCGTACAGTTCCGCAGCCACCACCCTCTGCTCTACCAGGACTTAGCGGCCTCCACCCTGCTCAAACGCAGAGAATTCAAGCCTATTACCACCCATCTTAGAGAACAGAAGATTCCGTACTCCTGGGGGCATCCGTTCCGTCTCATTTTCAGGCATCAAGGCAAATTGATACAGCTCCGATCACTGTAGGAAGCATATGAGAAGCTGGGTATGGAGAGACCCACCCCGGACATAGAAGATGGTCGGTCACTTCCGCGCAGACGACGACGCTCCACTGAATGGCAACGAATTGGGGGATCACTGCCAAGTCCCGCACCTGACACAGCGACGAGCAAGCTGGAGAGGGAGGCAGCCCTCTCATCAGTAGCACAGGCCACGGACACGCCAGAGATAACCTGAAATGCTTGGCATGGCAGCCACTTGGGTGCTACTTGAGGCGTCGGGGAGAGGAGGCCCTTTGACTGAGTGTGGTGTTGCGGCATCCTCGCCATCAGCGGGATCAATAACTCACCCTTGACGCAAACTGAATCGGTGCCACGTTCCCCTAGACACTGATTCATGAGACGAACATTTGTCATGTTTTCTTGTTTTCTTTTTGTTTTGCTGACTTTAAGGGTTTTTTTATGTTGTAGTTATAGGGTATTTTTGGGTGTTCTTTTGGGGCTCCGCATCAGTTCACGGGCGAGAGAGGCAGGTAACCCGCTTTTGGATGATGACCCTTACTGGCTCTGACCCTGGGGGCCTGGAGCTGGCGCATAGCTTTTCTTTCCTCCCTTGCCAAGATGGTTAGGGACCTGAAAATTGTTAGCTTGAATGTGCGGGGGTTGAACAACCCGGTTAAGCGATCAGCAATGCTCTCCCTCCTAGAGAATGCGGGGGGGATATTTGCCTGCTGCAGGAAACCCACCTTTTAGCTAAAGATACCAGGCGTATGAGGGATAGGCGCTTCCCACAACAGTTATGGTCCTCGGGACCGTCCAAAACAAATGGGGTGGGAATTCTCTTTGGGGCACGCTCACAATGCAAGGTAAAGGCCACGGTGACGGACATAAAGGGAAGGATGCTGGCGGTCAAGGTGCAGTGGGGAGATATACATTTCACGATGGGATCCTTATATGCCCCGAATGAGCGGCAGGAACCCTTTCTGCGACTAGCCCTCTCCGAGGTGCTTGCGTCGCCCGACTCAGCAATATTGATAGGGGGGGGACCTGAATGTGGTGATGGATCCGGAATTAGATAGATCAGGACAGAGAACCACTCAAGCAGGGGCGCTGACACGGGCGGGGAAACAATGGATGTCTGACTGCGGGCTGTGTGATGTGTGGCGCGTGCACCACTCTACTGAGCGCGACTATACATACTTCTCAGCGGCACACAAAACATATGCGCATCTTGACCACTTTTTAGCTTCCTCATCTCTTCTCCCACATTTGCACGACGCGGATATTACACCCCGATCCCTATCGGACCATGCCCTCATTTCAGTCCAGCTTCCAGCGAGATGTGCGCGCTCTACACCCCCGGGCTGGCGACTCCGTGAGTCCCTCCTTCACTCTGACGAAGTCACTCAACGGATTTGGGATACTATAAAGCATTACATTTCTGAGAATGACCTGGAAGGCACACCCCTTGCGGCAGTATGGGAGGCCCTGAAACTGGTAGTCCGGGGGGAGTTTATTGCGATAGCAGCATCTTTCGAACGACTCCGCAAAGAGAAGCGTGCGGAGTTAGAAAAGGAAGTGGGAGACTTGGAGGCAATCCATAAGCGCACCGGAGCACCAAGAGTTTGGCGGGAACTGGAGACGCGACGTCGCATGCTAAAGCACTTGGATTTAGATAGGGCGGAGCACACGCTACTACGGCTTCGGCATAAATTCTACCTCAGTGGGGATAAATGCGGAAGGATGCTCGCACACAGATTAAGAGCGCAGGCGCAGGCGACAACAATTCCCTCCATCCGCGATCAGAATGCCATAGAGCATACCACGGATACCCTTATTGCCGATACTTTCTGGCAGTTTTATCAAAGCCTTTACTCGAAAGGTGATACTCAGCTGCAGGATCCTGGAGAATACTTGGCCTCCTGTGATATCGCCCCCATATCCCAGTCATCAGCCGACAACTTGGACTCCCCTATTCGTATCGAGGAGGTGATATCGGCGATCGCGCGGCTCAAAGTAGCTAAATCACCGGGCCCGGACGGCTTTCCGGCCCTGTTTTACAAGACATTCTGTGCGGGGCTGGCTCCCCTTTTAACGAGGCTTTTTAACTCTTTCCTCCATGCAGGGGAAGTGACACCTTCCATGTCTGAAGCGGCAATCTCTGTGATCCTTAAGCCTGGGAAAGAACCAACCGACTGCGGGTCGTACAGACCGATTTCGCTCCTTAATATCGACGCGAAGTTGTTTGCGGGTGTTCTCGCTTCACGGCTTAGTCCCCTTATGGAGGGTATTGTGGATCCAGACCAGGCCGGCTTTATACCTACGCGACAGGGAGGGGATAACACTAAGAGGCTATTACACCTCATTGACCTTATACACCGCTCGCGCGCTCAGGCCTTCTTGCTCTCGGTTGACGCGGAGAAGGCCTTTGACCGAGTCGATTGGGAGTATTTATTCGCGGTATTACGCACGTTCGGGTTCGGAGATAATTTTATCCGTTGGGTGCGGTGTTTGTATGCCTCCCCCACGGCTGCGGTGCGGGTCAATGGTTGTAAGTCATCCCTGTTTCCCATTGCTCGGTGTACGCGGCAGGGCTGTCCCTTGTCCCCGCTCTTGTTTGCGCTCTACATGGAGCCTTTTGCCCAACGCATTCGTTCAAACCCTGACATTGTGGGCCTTAAATTTGGAGCTGATATACATAAAATCAGTATGTATGCCGACGATGTCATCCTCTCACTTACACAGCCCCGCACGTCGCTGCGCTACTTGGTTCAGGAGCTTACTGCCTTTGGAAACGTAGCAGGGTTTAAAGTCAACCACACAAAGTCGCAAATCCTCAATATATCGATCCCGGACGTTGAAGTGCCGGATCTACAACAAGACTTTGAATTTCAATGGGGGTTCACGGACATCACATATTTGGGCATTCGTTTGACCTCGTCCATTGCTAAGACAGCCGCACTCAATTACACCCAGCTGATGGAGCAGACGACCAAGGCCTTGGCTACCTGGTCGCGTCTCAAACTGGCGTGGTACGGCAGGATAGCGGCGGTGAAGATGACGGTTCTGCCGCGCATCCTATATGTCTTTCAAATGCTCTCTCTGACCCCACCGTCGGGCACACTTCGGAAGCTGCAGGGACTTCTTAATAGGTTCTTGTGGGACAACAAGAAACCGCGCCTCGCATTCGCGCACGAACCTCCTCGAAGGCGCAGAGAGGCCTTGGTTTTCCGATAGTGAATGCTTACTATCAGGCCACATGCCTCCGTTACATTACGGAATGGAACAGGTCCCTATCTAGCAAGCACTGGAACTTTATGGACCAGACGGTAGCCGGACGGAATATATGGCGGGAACTGTGGCTTCCGCGTAAGCAAAGGGCATGGGGGCTCTCCTCGTCACCAGTCACCTCTCCGACCCTCAAGGTTTGGGATCGATTGGCGGGCCCGAAAGGGTGGACCACTTTCCCTTCTCCGATGTCTCCCATAGTCGATAATCCCGACTTTCAGCCAGGGTGTGCATCCCCGATTTTCCATCGCTGGAGGGAAAAGGGTTGCAAACGGGTGGGCTACCTGTTCGATCTCGAGGGCGTGATTCCTTTTCCTCAGTTACGCAGAGATTATGATTTGCCAGCGGCGGATGCCTTCTCCTACTCGCAGGTCGCACACTGGGTTACACGATCGGAGAATTTTGCTCTCATGTCTCACCCCCTGACTTCCTTTGAAAAATGGTTAGTGTGCAAAAAGGATGATCGTAAGCTCATCTCCGAACTCCATTCCATGATTACTACACACACACAGAAACATCGCACAAAAGCACAAATTAGATGGGAGACTGACCTTGGGAGGCCTTTAACGCACAAAGGGTGGGAACACATTTTTTATAGAGCACATCACACTGCCTCCAATACGGCGGGAGCGGAATCTGCCTACAAGGTGGCTACTCATTGGTACTATACCCCAGTGCGCATTAAGAGTTGGGACAAGACCAAGTCAGACCTCTGCTGGCGGGGGTGTGGCCTTACTGGCACGCTGGTGCATTTACTATGGCACTGCCCAAAGCTGGTGCGCTATTGGACTGCAATCCTTGATGACATCAACGCAGCATTTCAGATTACATTGCCACATACGCCTGAACATACGCTGCTGGGTCTTCCCCATCCCAAGTTCTTCCCGTTGAAATCCTTGAAGGGTAAGCAAATTGCCATGGCATTACTTGCAGCACGACAGGTGCTCCTGGCACGGTGGAGGTCCCTGACAGTCCCAGACCCTCGGGATTGGATTCAGAACCTCTGGCAACTATTAGCAATGGAACGGCTTTCGCTTAGTGCAGAGGGGAAAGGTCAAGACTTTGCGACACTATGGGCTCCCTTTTTGCAGATACTTACCAAAGATATGAGAGAAGTGACGTGTCCCAAATATCTGCAAATTCTGCGTCTCATACCCTTAGAACCACCTGGTGCATCCACACCCTGAAGGGCTAGATAAGTGTTAGATAGCTACCTACTGATTAGAGACAGGGGTGAGTTGGTTTAGATAGGGTGAACTGATGCGGAGGGAGGGTGGAGGGTGGGGTGGGAGGAGGGGGAGGAGGGGGGGTTGTTTCTTTATTAGTACTTTATAAAAGTGGTATTTTACTAAGCGCCTTAATAATTCACTGTGGTTTGAGCGCATCGCGAGGTCGTCCTCCGGGATGTAGACCTAGTCGCTGTGCCATCCTCAGTAGCGTTTTCGCTCTGCCGGCATTATGATGTAGGCAGCTCAGCTGTGTATTTACTACCTGCGACCACGTAATAAAAATGATTGATTCTAAAAACCAAGGGCCCGATTCACAAAGGTAAACTTAATACCTAAAAGTAGTAAAGTTACACAATAGTGTAAGTTTACCTTTGTGAATTGGGCCCCAACTTGTTCTGTCATCTCACTGAATAACTCTAACAATTGAACTACATCTTTAAAGCATGGAAACATCACTGGTGTCAGTTCTTGATGACCTGAGAATGCCAGCAGACAAAGGACATCCATTGGCATTTATGTGCAGTCTCACATTGCAGATTGTTGACCAGGCTGATGGCGGCTGGGGTCTGTGCATTGCACTGGTGTGAATCCTACCTGAAAGGCAGGTATCAGGCAGTTCACTTGCCTCCTTTAATGGAATTTAAAACGTTGACCCAGGATGTGGCTCAGGGTTCGGCACTTAGTCCAACCCTTTTTAATTTCTGTAACAGTCCATTGGCCAAACTGTTTAGATCATTTGGCCTTACTTGGATGAACTATGCGGATTATACGGAACTGGTCATAGTCATGGATTGGTCGGAGATTTCCCAACTGCAGATTTTTCATCAGTGCATGTCTGCAGTTACCCTTTGGCTGAAGCGTGATGCCTTGAAATTTAATGCTGATAAAGCTTAGGTGATGTGAAACAGTAACTATCGGCCCGAACATTCCCTTCCAATTTTTGGCCCGATCTTGGTGTAACCCTCCCTGTCTGACAGGAATGGTGAGAAATCTTGGCTTCCATTTGAAGCCTGACTTGTTGCCTGAGAAACAGATAAACCATCTGTCTTCCACCTGTTTCTTTTAGTTTTGGATCTTGGGGAGAATTCTTCCACTTCTCCCAAATTCTGTGCATCCTTTGGTAGTCCAGGCAACTATCCTGAGTCACCCGGACTATTGTAATACTAACTTCTCTGGGTGCTGCTATAAGTTTATAATAAGGCTTCAACACATTCTAAATGCGGCTGCTAAATTGGCCCTTGGTTTACCACGCTGCACCTCTGCCTCAACTTTATTTGACTTACTACAAAGGTTTCCAGTGATTAAAAGGATTAATTTTAAATCCATGTGCCATGTCCATGGAGTGGGCTACGGTAGAGGACCTTCCTAGCTTAGAATAAAGTTTATCCGTTATGTTCCTATCTGCACTCTGCAATCTATTGATGTGCACCTGATGGTAGTACTGAGGTTTAATCTGGCTCGCTTATGAGTCAGGTTTTCTTCGTCTCAGCTGCTAAATTGTGGAATGAGCTCCCAGTGACATTGTGTGAGATTGGCGAGGTCTCACAGTGCCCAATCTCTTTGCCTTTCTATTTCCTCATTCTTTAGCACTAGGGTTCCTGTTTACATAACAGGGTGCGCTATAAATATTTTAACATAGTATAACATTTGAAGGAGCAGCATATGAAATTAATCTCAAGAAGGAAGAAAGGAAATACAGAAATGGAAGGAAAGCCTACTGTAGGAAGAGACACAGAATTGTGGATGAATTATAGGCAAGAATGATGTCAAATTACTCTACTTTACTTGAGCCTAGCAAAGAAGACTGGGCAACATGTCCCATGGTAGTTCAAGGCTCAATTAGTATTTGTATTTTATAATGTAAATCATTTCTTTCAGACTAGATTACAGAATCATTTAATGCAGACTAGATTACGGAATTGCCCTTCTCTCAGGCATTCCCACAGTTTATCTAGGCCCACTAAGAGCAACAATACATGCAGCAGCGTGCTTTGTGTTAGGTTTAAAAAAATTTGACCACATTTCCCCAGCCCTGATAACCCTCCAATGGCTTCCCATTGAAGCACGGGCCCAAATCAAAACTGCCTGCATTACCCACTTCACCCTCTTATCTAAATGAGAAACTGAAAATCTCTGGAGCAGATAGGGGTTGGCAGAAATGCCCAGTCCCTGCTTCTGGAACCCCGCATCTTCAGTCGAGAACAGTGCATGAGCCAGTCATTCTCTGGTAGTGCCACAAAAATCTGGAGCTCCTTACCCCCCTCCCTTCGCCCAACAACCTGCATAGCCACCTTCTAAAAGGACCTCAAGCTCCTCCTATTTGACAGACACCTGGGTCACTCACCCTCGACCATACCTAAGTACCCTCTCCAGAAGACGAACTACCTTCATTGTATGTCCCCACCATCTTAATCAATGCTTGAACCGTGTGCGTCCCTTGTCCAAAAGCTTCATTTGTCCTGGTCACAGCTACTGATGCAAATGTCTGAACGTAATTATTGTCACTATAACTTGCTTTACCCTTGTATCATGCTACTGTTGTAAAGCGCTCTGATGCCTTCAGGCCAAGTCTGTGCTATAGAAAATTGCAAAAATTAAATGCAATAAATAAATTCTAGAATATTTTAAGACACCAGCTTCTGCTTCTGCTTCTCAGGGCAGGACTCATCTGTATCCACTCATTTCTCTAATGTGTACACTCCGTTAAACTACAGGATGTTGGGGAGTATTTCATTTTTTTCTGTCAGTTGGTGGTCATACTCTGTAACCAAACATTATATTTCCTAACACCACAAATGTAAGCTCTTCCTCTGCTGATAAGTGGAGCACAGTGAGACCGCAGGATATGCACGTTATCATGGTTCAAAGCATGTTACAGCCACACGTTAAAATATCTTGTGGTCTCGCTGATATCAACAACTTTTGAGACTGACAAAATAATACTGGAAAACATGTGAAATGCTGGAAAAACACCTGAACATGAAAATACTTTTCAACCCCTATGTGCAAAGCACATTGTGTTCAACAATATGTTAATGACTACAGTAAATGCAAGTTACACTATATTACCTGTTTAATGTAATGTCTGCCATTTACATTGCCTTTTTGCACTTTTAGCTATTTCAGTTACCTGACTGTCAACTGCTGTTTGTAGTTTGCTACTGTTGTGGATGGAAATGAAATAAGGGGTGGATAAATCTCCTTCTTCATAGATCTTATTGTCTCGCCTTCTGCCCATTCTTTCTTACGTGGATGATGTAGTAGTAATTTCACAAACAGGTACAGGGCTTCAAGAGCTGATAGATGATTATATTGCTTTTATGCAAGACCTTGATCTACAAGTTAACGCCTCCAAAACCTAAAAAGAATGATATGTGGAGCAGGGCCTAGGAGAAGACCATTATTAAAAATAGTAGAGTGATGGAGACTGCAACATTTTCATATCTTGTAATTTTATTTGATGATAAATATGCCTGGAAACCTATGATCGCAAATAGGGTGGCCCTGATGGAACAGGCTATGCAGGGAGTACACAGATTTGTGAAAAAGTTGGATTCCAAACCAGTTAAAGACATTTTAAAAATCTATGCATGTAAACGTGTGACAATTGCTTATTATGGGGCTGGCATCTGGGGCTTCCGTAAGGTACAAGGTATGCAGTCTGTAGAAAATGTGTTTATGAAAGATCTCTTGGCTGTACCGCTAAATTGTTCAAATACCATAATTCATGATGAACTCCAGGCGCCTTATATAACAGATAGAATTAATATGGCACCCTTGCTACTCTGTCATTCTTTATGGAGCAGGGAGGAAACAGTTCTAACTAAATTGATCCTAAAGGATTGTCTCCAACTGCACGAAGCTCAGGAAATTCCATGGCTCGCCTACATAAAGTCAGTATGTGCAGAGCTTGGACGCTTCGAACTGTATAGTGACCCTAGTTCCTGTTCAAAAGTTACCAAGCTTTCTTTGAAGCATATGTTTTTGAATAAGGCACGGTCAATAAGGTTTGAGGTGGATAGGGTGAAATCCTCAGTAGTTGCTTATACCCGGCTATATTCTCACGAGGGTCTCCCATCATACTTATCCTAAATACAGAATATACAACACCGTTACGTGTTGACAAGATTGCGTTTTAACCTTTTATGATTGGCTATTCAGCAAATTGTTTTTCTTTTGCTGATTTGATTTTGTGCCCTTGTGATGGAGTTTCCATTCAATGCACCTTGCATATCATGGTTTTCTGTAAATTTTATGATTCTCCTAGAAAACATTCTTCAATCCCTATTTTTAGAAAGTATGAATTGAGACAGTGTAGACCGGCATTGTTGTTTTTGCAAAACCTATAAGGCCCTAGGATATGTTATGTAGTGGCCTCGTTTATTTGGCAGGCATTCAAATTACGAAATCGTGCAATTTCCTGAAATAATGATTTCTACTGATTTTTAAGCCTCATTCTGCTACTCCATTCAGTACTGTGTGAATGTTTTTCATTGCCCTTTTAATCATTGTTCAGCACGAATGCAATGTGATGTGATCCAATTTCTCTGGATTTGTTATCCCTTGAGGATGCTTTTTCTAATGCACTTTTATTATCTTTGCTGCTAGTTTTCGAGTATTGTGCTAATGATCTTATATACATTTTAATTCCTTGTTGCATAATATGTAATATGACAGGTCTTATCTATGTATATATTTTTTTATTGTAATGTTTTTATTTTTTTATCTGTTGTGCTTTCATGCTGTTGAAACGTGGCGAAATAAAGCTATTTTGATTGATTGATTGAGTGTGTGTGTGCGTGCACGCGTGTGTGTGTGTTTGACTATCAATTGGTGCAGCACAATTTAAAGGCAAATAAGCTTCTTGGCACTACAAAAAATGTAAGAATGACAGCTTGCAATGCACAAGCAATGGCAAAATCAATAGGCCTGTCTTCTATGTGAGAAAGCATCCAAACACAGGAATAGAGAAATGCTGTGGTCGTAGTAATAGTGGGTAGTAATAATGGTGTTAATGGTGGTGTTGGTAGTGTTGGGTACTAGTGGTGGAAGTGGTGGTGATAATGTTTGTGATAGTAAATGCGGTAGCAACGGTTATGGTCTTAATAGTGCTAATGGCGGTAGTAATGGTGATGGTGGTTGCAAAAGTTCACACTTGAGTCCTGACAAAAACATAAGGCAAGCATTGGCAAAGCCAGTAGGTCTTGTCTTTATAATGGCGGTGCACAGCCGTTGGCTTGGCCAATGTTTGTAAAATATTGTTTAAAGAAAGTGGAAAAAAATACCAAACACATATCTTATTGTACCTAAAAAGTGTGCATTGCATTCAATGTTTTGACTCTTTATAAATGCTATGGTTTATTTTCCAAATACTTTGAACTCTGACTACAATATAAAAAGAATAAGGAAGTGTCAGAATGTAAAGAGAAACACTTGCTGAGGCCTAATATATTTTTCACAGGATTCAACCATTTGATCTAGTGTAGAAGCCCAGGGAGCAGATGTATGTGCCTCCAGGAGAAGAATCATGCTAAGTACTTCTGTTTTAGATGATAAGTGAGTGCAGCAGATGTTCCTTCCTCCAGCTCCATAGAAGTCTTTGTGTGACAAAGCTTGTGCTTTCATGCAATATATGGAATGCAGAAGATGGTATGTTATGTTATGCATATTTGTAGAGCGTGCTATCATCCACAAAGGTGAGGAGGTGTATGGTGTATGGGCCTGGTCAGAGGGCTTGTTGGGGTTACTCAAAGAGCCAAGTCTTCAGCTTCTTGTGGAACTCAAGTAGAGAGGAGGATGTTCTGATGTGCAGTGGGAGGCCCTTCCATACTTCAGCAGTGATTTATGAGAAGGCTTAACCTCCAGTTTTGTTTCTGTGTATGCATTGGATGCGTGCAAGTAGGAGTCTGGCTGAGCAGAGGTGTCTGGCTGGTTGATGACGGAGATACAATTGTTCAGGTAGTCTGGTCCTGTGTTATGTATTGCTTTGAATTTGTGGATGAGGAGTTTAAAGTGCGCACACTTGTGTTTTGGGAGCCAGTGGAGCTCCCTGAGGTGTGGTATGATGTGAGTCCTGCATGGAAGTCTGACTGCCGCACAAAGGATGGTTTGAGGTCAAGTGATGAGTTGCCAGCTGGTGACAAGGGCATGGGTGACAGTTCTTCTGGTGTTGCTCGGAAGCAATTTAAAGATCTGCCTCAGCATCCACAGGGTGTGGGAGCAGGATGCTGTTACAGCATTGACTTATGCGGGCACATACAGCTTGTTGGAAATGTTGATCCTGAGGTTCCTGGTGTGAGAGCTTGGTGTGGAAGCTGGTCTGAGGTTGGCCAGCGAAGAGGTGGATCCCCATGGTGAGGTGTTTTTTCTGAAGATCACAAATTCTGTCTTGTCAGTGTTGAGCTTGAGGCAGTTGGTCTTCATCCAGGTGACCTCTGTTATGCAGCCGGTGTACTTGTTCCTTGTTTTGGGGGTTTGTCAGAGTGGGACTGTATAAGTTGTGTGTTGTCTGCGTATGAGAGGATGTTGATGTTATGGACATAGATGACATTGGCTAGTGGAGTCATATATGTATTAAAGAGGGTAGGGCTGAAGGATGAACTTTGAGGCACTCCACTGATGAGTTTATGGGCTTCCGAGATATAGTGTTAGGCTGACCTTTTGAAATTTTTCCATCAAATAAGAGCTGATCCACTTGAGAGCAGGTTCTTGAATGCCAATCTCATGTAAGCGTTTGATATGGGTGGGGAGTGATACTGTGTCAAAGGTTGCTGAGAGGTCTCGTGGTATGAGGGCCGTGGTCTCTCCTCTGCCTAGGATCATGTGGATGTTGTCTGTTACGGTGATGAGTGCTGTTTCCGTGTTGCGGTTGGGTCTGAATCTGGATTGTTTGGCATCTAGGAGCTGGTCGTCAGTGAGGCTTCTGTTTATAAGTCTCTCTAAAACATTGGCCGGGTATGGTAATAGGGAAATTGTTCTGTAGTTGTTGAGCTTGGTTGGATCTGCCTAGGGTTTCTTGAGCATGACGGTGACTGCAGTGTTTTTCTAAGCTTCTAGAAAGGTGTTAAATTGCAGATGGGGGTGAGTCCCTTGTTAAAGGTATGGTTGGGTCAGGGGTCCGATTGGGCTCCGAAGTGGATGAACTGCATGATGTTGGCTGTTTTGTCTATGGTGATGGTGGTCCACATGGTCAAGGTATATTCTTCGTCTGAGATGGGGAGACTTGCCACAAGGTCAAAGGAGTTCAGTTGCGGGTCAAAGTTGCTGCATATAGATGTGATCTTGCAGCTGAAGAAGAAAGTGGCTGCAGGCATGGCAATATCTTTAATGATGGCAAACATTTCCTTACTGGTGCTGGCGTTTATGTGGTCTGAGAGGGTTGGATACTAGGACTTCCAGATTTTCTGGTTGTAACATTTCAGAGTGGATTTGAACATGTCATTGTCTGCAGATTCATGGCTTGTTTTCTATTTATTCTTCAGTGCTAATAGTGCTGTTTCGTCAGCCTGAGTTATTCAGTATACTGTCTTGCTTGTGTTTGCATTCTTTCTGTTTTGATGTGCTAGAGCTGGCCAGAGAGTCAGTGCAAGTGGTGATTCAGTCATTGAAGTTATTGATATCTTCCATCAGGTTGCTGGTGAGGTTGGTAGCAGTCCAGACCATCTCTGGGATGTTGTTCCTGCAGTGGGGGCCGGGCCCAGAGATAGTGTAGCTGCAGGAAGGGAATGCTGACACTAACAAGGGCGTGGTCTGTCCAGGTGACAGGTGATAGTTTTCCTACCATGATGTTGTTGAGGGAGGAGAAAATTGGGTCCAGTAGATGTCTGACAGTATGAGCAGATCCAGTGATGTGCTGGGTAAGACCAAGGTTCCTGATATTTTTGAGTGCAGTCGAGTTCTGATCAGTTAGTGCAGGGTTCTGGTGGTCTGTATACAAGGGTTATGAACAAAGTAAAGATGGCTGTGATTTGTAGCTTGAAGGTGAGGCGCTCCATGTATCTGGTCACTGTGTCCATGACGTTGATGCAGTTGAAGGTGTCCTTGACTATAATCGGGACTTCTACTCCACGCTCGTCTTGTACAGAGGTTTTACAGCCAGCAGGGATGGCAGTGGCTATGCCTGGTGCAGAGACTGGGTTCAGCCAGGTGTCTGTAAGGAAGAGCTGGTCAAGGGCATGTTCATGCAGCAGGTCCCATATCTCTGTGGTGTGTTTGTTGAGTGAGTAAGTGTTGAGGAGAATGCATGTGAGTGTGGAGTACTGTGCCGACAGTGGCAGGTTGGTGTGCTATGTACTGTTCGTGCAGGAGTAGTGAGTGTTAGGTGAAGGAGCGTGAATGAGAACCTGCAGGGGGTGTAGGTGAAGGCTCCTTCCATTTTGTACGGTGCAGTGTGGCGAGTGGCGGTCAGAGTTGAGGTTGTGGAGGGACCTGGCGAGGTAACAGGTTAGGTGGAGACCCAGGGGTCCTAGCACTTGGTGAGGTCCAGACACGAATCGACGCACACAGGCTTGCCATGGGTGGGCCTTTGGCACGGCAGCAGCACACCTGCTGCATGTCTACTGTACATGCGCCCTGCAGCTGCCATTAAGTAGGTCTTGGTAAGAGCACAGGAGGTAGTGGGTGAGGCTGGGAAGGGTGCGGTAGGCAGGAGAGTAGGAAACAGGTGAAGAGCAGGAGGAGCACTTGGATGAGGTAAGGAAATGCAGGAAGGGGAAAAAATAGAGGGAAATGTCAGACAAGGTGAAAGAAAATAGCACAAATGAGGTGCAAAATAGCAGGAAAAAATATTGGTGAGAGAAACACGCATTGGCAAAGCCAATAGGTCTGCCTATGCAAGAGTTACTGGCTTTACCAGTGTCTTTAGCCATGTTGTTCCCCAGCTTGGCTGCTGTTCAGCATGGCTAAAAGTTAGTGGCATAGAGAAGAGTGACGTGAATTGTCGTATGGTGAAGAGAGAAGCAGGAGGAGCAATTGGATGAGGTAAGGAAATGCAGGATGGGGCAAAAAGAGAGAGAAAAGGCACACAAGGTGAAAGAAAATAGTACAAATGAGTTGCATAATATCAGAAAATAAAAAACAATGGTGAGAAAAACAAGCATTGGCAAAGCCAATAGGTCTTGCCTATGCAAGAGTTATAGGCTTTACCAATGTCTTTTGACCATGTTGATCACTAGCATGGCTGCTGTTCAGCATGGCTAAAAGTTAGTGGCATAGAGGAGAGTGACGTGAATTGCCGTATGGTGAAGAGTGGAGTAGAGTGTTGTAGAGTGTAGTGGCAGAGAGTGTTGTGTATTGGAGTGGCATAGTATGGAGTCGCGTAGAGTGGCATTCACTGGAGTGGCAAAGAGTAGAGCGGACTGGTGTAGAGTGCATTGGCATAGAGTGCTGTAGAGTATAGTGGGATACAGTGCAGTGACATGGAATTCAGTGGCTTACAATGCAGCATCATAGAATGTGGGGGCGCAGAGTAGAGCGGTGCAGAGTAAAGTGGCATAGAGTACAGTATATTAGCGTAGAGTGGTGCAGAGTGGTGTAGAGTTGAGTGATGCAAAGGGCAGGGGCCTAGGATAGAGTCGAGTGGCATAGAGTGCAGAGTACAGTAGAGTGGCATAGAGTGGAGTAGAGTATATAGTGCCATTGGTTGCAGTGGCATAGAGTGCAATCGGGTACAGTGGAGTAGTGCAAAGTAGAGTGGCATACAGTTCAGTGGCAGAGAGTGCAGTGTTGCAGAGTAGAGTGTCAGAGTGCAGTGGTGTAGAGTAGAGCAGAGTGGTGTAGGCAGCAGTGATGTAGAGTACAGTGATACCAAGTACAGTGCAGTGGCATAGAGTACAGTGACAGTGCAGTTGGGTAGAGTGGATTAGCATAGAATCCAGTTGTTAAGAGAGGAGTGTCGTAGAGTGCTTTGGCATAAAGTAGAGTGCTGCAGAGTGAAGTAGAGTGGCGTACAGTGCAGTGGCATAGAGTAGACTAATTCAGAGTAGAGTGAAGTGGCATAGAAAGGAGTGGTGCATGGTAGAGCACCAGCATGAGAGAAACATTTGTCAGATGTGTAAATGCACCTTCTCTTGAAACTCGCGTTTCTGGGTGACAGGCTGTTCCAGAAACAAATGAGCAATGTACGGCATATTACCTCTGATGACACACAGCTGCCTTCACTGAATTTGCAGGGCAGGAAAAGAGAGGAGCTATTGCAGACCGTAGTCGCAGCCAAGCTCTGAGCTCAGACTTTGGTTTGTGCTAATTCTAAACATCAAAGGAAATTTTCTGAGTTGTTTTTCATCCGTTGTTCATCTTTTAGGCAAGGTGTTGAAGTCTCTTACATTTTACTTTGATCTGATTCGGTGTTGATTAATACATTCTAGCGTTGCAGGGATTAGTTCAGTTTCTTGAGCATAGCTAGTTTACCATTGATTATAAGGTGTGTCCTTACACTGCAACTACTGTTAAAACAAAAACCTTTCATTTGTTTTTAGCACTCCAAGGGAGTGTTTGGTTTGCTCATTACTTTACTGCAAAGTTTGTTCTTTCCCTTGCTTTCCCCTCACACAACGCATCACTCCCCTTTCACCCTCCCTCTAGGTATTCCTCTACGGCTCTCCAGGTGACAGATGACTGTCTTGGTGGTATGCTGTGTGTTGTCCCATTGCACTTTCCTGTTCCTCTTTGTGAACATTTAGCCAGTCTTCACTCCATCACCAGGGTCCCCTCTCCCACTCCATGATGGCAACCACTAGTGATTTTGTCAATGCCAAATGCTTTTAAAAGGCACCAGCATTAACAAAGAGAATAGTGGCGACCAGTCATGTTACTGCTAGCTATCCTTCCAAATAGACTTTGTGTGACATCACAATCAATGAGTCATTGTTTTTCATCACACGAGACTGTCATCTTGAAAGTGTATAAAATAATGTTTTGTATAATTTCAAGATTGAAGGACGTGGCCCTCTAAGGCCACGCGGGTCTTTCACAACCACCTGCTATGCCTTCCCCAAAATGAAGAGTCGGTCAGACAGTAGAGAAATACAAACTTACTTTATTCGATATATACTCTGCAGAGGAGCCCAGTCAGACCTTCACCCTAAGATTTCTGCCGAGGGGACTGACTCCCCAGGGTACGCTAATACATAATAAACCCTTCTGGAAACTTCGGCCACGCCTCTAATGGAAAGTTACCGGCTTGAGCCGGGCATGAACAAAGGGGGTACAGAGAGATGAGCTAACACCTGCCAGGTGGGTGCATTATCAATACTCCAAGGCCACTGTGCCGAGTCTCAGCGTCTCCTAACGTGGGAGCAGAGCTACATGTAGAGATCGGAATGTGCAATCTGCAAGTCGAGTTACAGCCTTGAACAGAAGAAAAAATAATAACGAAGTGCAGCGTTCTGCTGAGGCAAGCGGGTTAGTAAATAAGGCCTAGTACGAGCCCAAACAGTCTTCTAGTGTTTGCGAAATACAAAATGGAGTCACACTGGCTAACTAATGTTCACATGTGGCAAGGATAACTCAGTGGGTTACATAACGTAAATACAAATGGCGTCTATTTAGCCACACATGGCTAAGCTAATATAGCATAACGAGTGCATCATGGGAAGGGGAGGATTTCCAACCTAACAGACCCTCCTTTTAGCGTGTGTGGCTAAAAAGCTTTATTGCTATCCGGCAGGGTCTTTACAATTCTAGGTGAGGAGAGAGATATTACCTAGCCATCCATTAGTCAAGGTGAAAACAAAGTAAATGCGAACAACAAAGAAATGATATTCAGTATTCAAATATTCCCTCGTCTATTAACATTATTGACTGAATTTCTTGCATCATCATGGGAGAGCACTTATTGTCACATTTGGGCAACGAAACACTAGGAGTAAGTTTGCTAATGCAATATGTGCAGCAGGCTGGGAGACAATTTATGCATAGACAACATGTGAAGATGACCCCTGCAATGGCTATCAGGACAAGAAGTATCTTCCAACCCCATGACGTCAATAGACCCCAGAGCCATCCCAAGAGGGACCATGAACCATTGTCTTCGTGAATTTCTGAAGCAAGTCTGTGCAATTTCTGTATTGCAGAGTATACAGTCGGGGCACTGTCAGGTATGTAAACACAACATCTGCTGCCAATGACGCGGCAGGCTCCACCCCTGTCAGCTAAGATAACGTCTAAAACCATCCTGTTTTGAAGCGAGACAAGTCTCGTAGCCTGGAGCTCGACTGTAATATTGGTCAGTATACCTGCAGTGACATCAATGACTCCCTCGACTACTCTGGCTAGACGTCGAATATTGCGGGCATTGAACATGGAACCCCAGAACGGTATGAAACCCTTCATTATGTCAGTAAACTGCTGCAAGGAAGTATCTGTCTGGTCAATATCGTCTGGATCGACAACCCTCTTAACTCGAAAAACTGGGGCATCCCTACGCTGCAGACGATGAGTTCTGTGATAGTTGGAAGGAGTTATATAAACTGGGGGAAGGAGGTAAGAAAGGTAGCATCGCCCAGACCATCCCTCAGGCAACCACACATAACCACGATCACCACAAATGAAATAAACATTGGGTGGTGGGATCAATGGAGGACTCTTGGGCATTCGCAATATAGAAGTGGTGTTGCATCTACTGTTCCCTAGCTCTATGCCGCCCATCCCTCGAACACAAAAGGGAACCGGTACATCTATCACTGCCAGTGGTATGGGCTTATCTTCAGTGACATTGCGGGCTTGGAAAGATTGGTAATATTCAGATATATTGAACTGCAAGAACCTATCCCTGTCCACCCCTGTTCTGTTTGCCCTCCTACCTCTATTTACCGCTCTAAGGCAAGAGCTCAAGAATACTCGATCAAATCGCCCATTTCTGGGGAAAACACCATGTGGGGATCTATGCTGAGGATACACATTCATTGTCAAGGAACGGGAAAGGGTGCTCCTGTGTTCCAAAGAGTCAGGCTGGGAGAATGAGCGAATCAAACTAAGTAAGGTGAACCAACCCTCACAGCTATCAACATAGGACAGAGGCATAGGCAGCAAGTTCTCACTTTGATGTGTAACCGAAGGTAACAACCCACACACCCAATATTTCGTTGTGTTATAAACAGCATGTGTTTGATGCAGCATCTGAATAAAAACATTATCTTTATAGGACTTCCGGTACTCTTCTTTGTGAGGTGCTAAAGTGCCAATAATATGTTCAGGAGGTGTTGGTGTAGTACTTATCCAAGCATGCACCAGATATTTCTCTTCTAGGAAGAACAGCACCCCAAATACAAATAGCAGAGAAAGCAGAATTATTACCACAAACACTATTTTAGTCTTGGGGGACCAGGAGGACCAAACGGGACCATGTGGAGTGGGACGCGGAGCTGCAAAGGGCTGCTCCTCGTCAGGAATGGGATGACCAAAGGGATACATTTTTAGAAAATACTTTTAGGAATTGGAGCCACAATGCAACCGGCCAGAGGGGTATTCTTCTTTCCTGTGTCTGTTATGAGCCTCACAGGCAGGCTCCTATCGTTCATCAAACGATCCCACGGAGGAGCTGCACAATCGCAGCCCTTGCTGGAAAACAATTGCGGCCCTTAATGAGAAACAAATCCTTCTTCTTCCAGGATAGGGCAACCTCCCTCCAGGGCAAATACCCTCAGCGATCCTGTCCAGTGTCCAGGGCAGTGCACCAGTGTTCTTCACTCTTAATCTAAAACAGGCACCAGAGACACAGCGCCTACACCCTAGACTAAAGTCCTTCCCTAACTCCTGGATTGCCCTGCTGGCGCACTGTCCTTCCGTCAGGGCCGCAGATTGTGCCTGGTACGCCCAGGCTCCTCGTCGTTCACAAACAGGGGCAAAAACTCAGATTCAGCTGGGGATCGGGACTCATGTTGTTGTACCCCAGGAGCTGGAGTATCCGGGGCGGCCCTTATCTCAGGGGGAATCGCCTCGAATAAGGCCTCGTCACTCTCCTTGTCTGTCTGCACCCCTCTCAGCCGGGTGTCAGAAAAAGGGACGAAGCGGGTAACCAGCTCCCCTTCCTGATCAGTGATCCCGTCTTGCACCCAGGCATCGTATGGAAGCGGAAGGGGCACCCTCTTCACGTGTGAGGCATGGACCCAGTGCTTTTGGCCATCAATCTTTACTGCAGTGCGGGTGGCCAAAAGCACCTGGGCAGGCCCCTTCCACCTCGGCTCCAAACAATTTTTGAGCTGGAACTGCAGAACCATAACAAAATCCCCGGGCTGGATCTGGTGCCTGGGGCCCTCTGGCACTGGTTGTAGAGCGGCGTGTACCTATTGGTGGAGAGAACGGAGATCTTTAGAAAAAGCATGCAAATAGTCAATCAAAAGAGGGTACTCTATCTCAGAAAAATGCTTGGGTCTTGGGACGCCCCAGACATTGGCAGGGCGTCCGAAGACGACTTCATAGGGTGACAGCCCTGTCCTGGAATGCGCTGTCACCCTTGTGGACAACAATGCTAAAGGCAAAGCATCTGGCCATTGCAATCCTGTACTTTCATGAATCTTTGCTAACTTCCGTTTGAGAGTACCATTGTACTTCTCAACAAGGCCTGCTGATTGGGGGTGGTTCGCTGCATGAAATTTCTGCGTAATTTGTAAGCCCTTACACACCAGATCAATGACTTTGGCATTGAAGTGGCTCCCATTGTCACTCCAGATCACACGTGGCAATCCGTAGCGTGGGAAGTACTCTTTTAAAAGTGCCTTTGCCGTTGCCATGGCCGTATTCTCTTTGGTTGGGTAGGCCTCGATCCATTTACTGAATGCACAAACTACCACTAGTACATATTTCAAGTTATTCACTTGTTCCATTTCGATGAAATCCATTTGGAGAACCTCGAAAGGGAAGGCGGTGCAAAATTACCAGCAGGTGTAGGGGTGCCCTTCCCAGGATTGTGCTTTAGGCAAATAATACAGTGCTTTACCAAATGTGCGGCAACCTTAGGGATATTCTCATTCTGCCATACTGGGTCTAGCAGTTTGCATATTCCTTTGGCACTAATGTGCGCCGGGCCATGAGCCATGGAGACTACAGGGAGGACAAACGAATTTGGCAACAACCATCTCTGCTTCCCTGACAAATCAGTCCAACACCCATCCTCATCCAAATGCCCTGTCCTTCCCTCCCACATCTCCAGTTCATCTACAGTCGCTTCTCTCTGTATTTCCTTCACACTTTCCACTGTATCCTCAAACATCCCATTGTCTGGAACCCATCTAACAGGGCCTGCCACAAACATCTTATTCATCTTCTATCTAGCTGTCTCCTTAGCTGTTTGGTCTGCAAAGGCATTACCCCTTCCAACATCATCTACAACAGCCTTGTGTGCGCTGCACTTGATAATAGCCAACTTGTCCGGGAGTGTCAATGCTGACAATAACCTAAGTATTCGGGGACCATGCTGTATCCTCTGCCCATGGGATGTCAGGAACCTTCTCTCTGCCCAGAGGCGCCCAAAATTATGTGCCACCCCGAAAGCGTACTGGCTGTCAGTGTAAACATTAACAGCCAGTCCTTCACTCAGTTCATAGGCCCTCAGAAGGGCAACTAACTCTGCAGCTTGGGCCGACTGGTATGGAATACGGGATGTCTCAACTACGGTATGTAATGTGGTTATTGCACAGGCTGCAGTAGTAGTGCCATCCGGCAGTTTGAAACAAGATCCATTGACATATAGTTCCCCTTGGGGGTCAGATAAGGGAACATCAGTCAGGTCTACCCGTCCTTTCGTTTCTTCCTCAGTCCGAAATAAACAATCATGGACATCATTGCCCTTTTCTTCTGAAGGGAGGGGTAGTAACGTGGCTGGGTTCAAAGTAGCGCTTCTTTTAATGGTAATGTGCGGAGCAAATAATGTTAGCTCATATCCAGTGAGACGCGCACTGGTGAGGTGCTGCGTCTTTGTCTTGTTCAAAAGCGTGTCCACAGCATGAGGTACCATAACTGTGAGGTCAGTATCAAGAACAAGCCCTGACGATTGTCTGATAGATACCGCTGCCGCCGCGGCAGCCCTCAGACAGCTCGGGAGCGCTCTGGCAACGTTATCCAAAATGGCAGAGAAGTAAGCGCAGGGTCTCTGCTTACCACCGAAACCCTGTGTTAGGACAGAAGGCGCGCAACCATCCGCCTCATGTACATAAAGCACAAAAGGCTTCTGGTAGTCAGGAGTACCAAGCACAGGAGCAGAGCAAATCGCAGTCTTTAATTGTTCAAAAGCTTGCTGGCATGCAGGTGTCCAAGGCAAAGGCTCATGCACGTCTTTGGTAGTGAGGTAAAGAAGGGGTTTTGTTAGTAAGGAAAGATTCGGGATCCAGTGATGACAATACGAAGTTATCCCCAGGAAAGCGCGTACCTCACGTTGGGTCTTAGGGACAGGCATGTTAGTGATAGCAGCTATGCGCTCTGGTGTTAGTCTGCGACCCTCCCTCGACAGTAGGTGACCTAAGTAGGAGACCTCCTGTCGACAATATTGAAACTTCGAAAGGGACACCTTGTGTCCGTGGTGTGCCAAATGTAGCAGTAATTTTACCGTGGCATCTTTACAGCCTGTTTCAGTGTCTGAGGCCACAAGAAGATCATCGACATATTGCAGCAACACATTACCAGAGGGAAGCTCTAAGGAATCCAATTGTGTTTTCAAAGCTTGACTATAAATACTAGGGCTTTCTGTATAGCCTTGTGGAGCACAACAGAATCTAAAGCTCCGACCGGCTATTGCAAATCCAAACAGATAGCGGCTATCTGGATGGATTGGTATGCTAAAGAAAGCGTTCTTCAAATCTATCACTGAGAAGAATTTCGCTGTCGGGGGAATCATGGTCAGAATTGTGGTGATGTCAGGTACCACAGGATACTGGGGAACAACTATCTTATTGACCGCTCTAAGATCAATAACAAAGCGGTACACATCAGGATGGGTGTCAGAACAGTCCAAGGGAGCCTTCTCAAGAATAGGAAGAATAGGGCTATTGCACACATTCGCTGCTGTCTCTTCAACCACCCCAGACTTAATCAATTCCTGTATTATTTGCAATAAGGCCTTTTCGCCTGCCTGGGATATCTTGTATTGAAGAATTCGGGGCAATCTGCCATTATCCTGTACCTGTATAGAGACTGGCAAGATCTGAAGCAACCCCACATCTGTATCACCTGAAGCCCATAACTTGTGCGGCACGTCTCGGAACTCGGTAGGGAGGGGGTCATCCTTTGCGAAGCATTGTTTGGCATGGGTGACTCGCGGGCCAACAGTCATGTAAACACTGTCTGGGGAACAACAAATCGTTGCATGCAATCTTTTTAACAGTCCTAGTAAATTCTCCCCACAATTGGACGTCAGTAGAAATGGTGAGTCAACTGTAAATGGACCGATAGTCAAAGCAAGAGGCTTGGAAATGGGGCTAACAACCAGCACGCCTGAGAAACCCACCAAAACATTATTTTGGCCAGACAGAGCTGCCCCCGGACCAGTGAACGGGAAACAGAGCTATTCATAGCCCCTGTATCGACTAGGAATTTCTCGGAGGTACCTTGTAAATCTGCAGTAACGTACGGTCCACGCTGATCTACAGGCACCGGAACTGGTCCCTTGCCCTGCCCCTGGCTGTCCTAGCTGTGAGACAACCCCATCACGTCATCCATATCATAGTCGTCATGGTAGTACTGTCTTCCCGAAGGGTTGTCAAAATACTTCCTGCTCTGCCTGTTGGAATATGCGTCCTCTGACTGCGTCCCCCCTCGGCCTCCTCCCCCTCATCCTCTTCCTCCAAAACCCTGATCTCTCGGAGCCCCACCTTTCTGCAAAAATTCCGGACACTCGTTACGCCAATGTCCCTCCTTTTTACAGTACACACATTGGTTGGGTCCCACGGGGGCACCTGAAGCACCACCCCTGTTAGATCAGGGTGGCCGTGGACTCGAACCCAAACCTCATCCTCTACCTCTTCCTCTCGCAACTTGCTGCATCAAAACCCTCGTCTTTAAATCCTTCGACTTCTTCTCTACCCTGTCCTTGTCCTCATTCTCTCTATGCTCATAATACTGCGCCATACTCAATATGACGGACGGAAAGGAAGTCGTCCAGGTACTTTCTGAAGCCTGCAACCTAGTGTCAACCTCAGGGAGTAAGTTAGTGACGAACCTGTTCACCAACAAATGGACACCACCCTCCTGTGACAAATCCTGGCCACTAAAATCTAGGTACACCCCTTCAAATCTGGTAAAGAAATCCGACACACTCTCGTCCTTCTTCTGACGACACGCAGTAAACTTATCCCAATCCACCTTCTTCGGTGGGATAAGGGAGTGCATGTAGGCGATAATACGCCCCAGTAAAGCCAATAACTCTGCCTTTGGCTTCTCACCGGGCTTGCGCTCCTTATCCCATGCTCTAATCTCGGCCCATGTGCCACCCAACTTCAAGGCATGGTCCTGCGTGTGGACTTGTCTCCATATATCTACCGGTACCAACAAGCCGAAAAATAGCTCTATGTCAGCTAACGTCATCACTGTGGAGGAGGCCGCCTCTGTCAATTCTTTATAATATGCAGTGGGGTTTTCCTTGGGTCCGGTAACTGGCTTTTTAGGGAAAGGACCTCGCTCCTTTTCCAAGGAGTATAGATCCATTGCTCCTGAAACCGAGCATCGACTCGCGGTCTTATTACGGCATCCATAGAGTCGTGCAATTCTGGTATTTCATGGTGGTAAATGGGATGGACTTCCCTCATAGGGTGCTGCGTTCCTAGCATCGGGACCTTCTGGAGTAGCCTGCCTCGGTAACCCACTAGTGTAGACACATTACTAAAAACCTCATTCAGGGCCATGTCTGTAACATATACTCTGTCTCATATGTCATAGATAATCTGCGGTGCAGTACCCTGGAAACACTGCTCCCACAACATTATCAGCATGGCAGACATGTGCTTAAGGGCATGCTGCTGTATGAAGGGCTCATAATCCTTCATAACACTCCACACATCCTCCACACTATAAATCGGGTGCCGGGCCCATTGAGCTGCCTGATTCGCCACCATCTGTTTTTCCTCAGTACCCACAGCAGAGCGCACCAACACCTTCTCTAGGCGGTCTCGCGCCGCCGCCCAGTTGGCTCCGGGAAATCCACGTGCCGGCGTTTCAGCATGCAATGGTGTTTGGGGCATTACACTCACAGGGGAAGGGACGGATGCAGAGACAGGTACCATCATGTAGGGGGACAAAGTTGTAGGTGTAAAAGGGAGTGTAGTGGACGAGGTGGAGCCAAGAGACGGGGCAGGAGAATGAAGAGACAGGATGGGGGAAGTAACAGTGTCCGCTCCTGTGGCCGGTGGGAGTACAAGGGAGGCAAGTGGGGCCGAGGTCGGAGAAGCAAGTGGGGCTGGGGCCGAGGCAGCAGTACCAGAAGCATCAGAGGGAACAGCCCCAGAGGTCGAGGACGGAGATATGGGGACCGTAGGATATATCCACTGTGGTGCATAGGGAGGTGGGGGGCTAGAGCCCAAGAGCTCCTCAACAAGCTCATCTCCTTCCTCCCTAACAACATAACTTTTGTCTGTCTGCAGACGAAACTTCCTATCTGCAATCTCTATGCCTTTCTCTGTCTTCGCCCTTTCATAGGCTAACGCCTTCTGCGTAATCGTTTGTGTCTGCTTCCTTCGAACCTCTTTCTCTGATCGCATGCGTCGCTGCTTTTCTTCTTTCTGCCACACTCTCAAGGAATCAAACATAGATTGCCTACTCCTTTTAGCAAATAACTTGTCCTGCAGGAAATTTATTTTTTGTTCATCAAATGAGCCAGTAAGTGGGCATTGCAGCTCAGCATTGTCCCTCATATATTTATTCCACAATGTGCTAAACATAATAGGGCCAATACCATGCTTGACATATATGTCAAAATTTGGGGTACCCTCCGGAGGTGCAGGCTAGCTCTCTTCCAACCGAGCATCGGAAGAACAACACCGGCATCCAAAACATCCTAACTTACTTAAACAAGGCATCTTAATATAATGCACAGGCACTGTCCCTAACGTACAAACAACACCAACAACAATAATACAGGAGAATAGAGTAACAAAAATCACTCAAAAACCAAACCAACTGTCTGGAAGGCACAGCCGCTCCTCACTCAAACGCACATCCTACCAGCATCGTCATCAGCCTCAGTCCACAGACCACGCAACACCCAGACACACTAGCACATCACCCGTCAGCCCTGAGGCTGCACCACCAGCGAGACGGCCGTCTAAAGACCGTACCAAGTTCAAGAGGACAGGTCGTAGCCCCAGACCTTTTTGAATGTACACCAATTACCAGTTGGCCTGGCAGATTGTCTGCGAACAGCCCCAGACCTTTTCAAGCGCGGGCCAAATTTCCGGTTGGCCTGGCCGGCTGTTCACGAACACTCTGTGTCTTCTCCAAGGGTCCGCAAACCCATCAAATTCAAACCAGTCCGAAGGCTAAACCAAGACACAGCCCGTCGACTCGTGTCATCCAAGCAAGGCAGTCCGCAAACTGCACCCAAGACAGTCCAGAGACTGTGCCGATACAAGAGGACAGGCCTCAGCCCCAGACCTTTTCAAGAGCAAATACAATTACCAGTTGGTCTGGCAGATTACCTGTGAACGGTCCCAAACCTTTTCACAAAGAGGCCAATTACCAGTTGTCCCGGTAGACTGCTCACAAGCGCTCTGTGTCCCTCAAGGGTCCGCAGACCCACCAAGCCCAAGACAAGACAGTCAGCAGACTGTACCAGACACAGCCCACAGGCTCGTGTCGGTCAAGCAAGGCGCCATTTTCCAAGAATCAAATCACTCACCTGGTGCGCACAGGTCGAGTCAAATTATTCTACACTGCCGACTCTTCGGACCAAACGGTCAACTCCAAGGTTCACCTTCTCAGGACCCCAGCCGGTGGCCACTAGCCAAGGATCCGCCCGATCGGAAGGGTGGGGCAGCTGCGAGAACCAAGCTCGGTTTTGAGTATATGGGGCCCCGATCCGCCCGACCGACCAGACACCACCCCGGTCCCTGCGACCCAATTACGGGTGAGGGGGCCACACTTTGTGGGGTCCCAGTTCGGGCGCCAACTGCAGGACGTGGCCCTCTAAGGCCACCCGGGTCTTTCACAACCACCTGCTATGCCTTCCCCAAAATGAAGAGTCGGTCAGACAGTAGAGAAATACAAACTTACTTTATTTGATATATACTCTGCAGAGGAGCCCAGTCAGACCTTCACCCTAAGATGTCTGCTGATGGGACTGACTCCCCAGGGTACGCTGATACATAATAAACCCTTCTGGAGACTTCGGCCATGCCTCTAATGGAAAGTTACCGGCTTGAGCCGGGCATGAACAAAGGGGGTACAGAGAGATGAGCTAACACCTGCCAGATGGGTGCATTATCAATACCCCAAGGCCACTGTGCTGAGTCTCAGCGTCTCCTAACGAGGGAGCAGAGCTACATGTAGAGATCGGAATGTGCAAACAGAATAACAGTGTATTAGCAAGTCGAGTTACAGCCTTGAACAGGAGAAAAAATAATAACGAAGTGCAGCGTTCTGCTGAGGCAAGCGGGTTAGGAAATAAGGCCTAGTACGAGCACAGCCCAAGCAGTCTTCTAGTGTTTGCGAAATACAAAATGGAGTCACACTGGCTAACTAATGTTCACATGCGGCAAGGATAACTCAGTGGGTTACATAAGGTAAATACAAATGGCGTCTATTTAGCCACACATGGCTAACCTAATATAGCATAACGAGTGCATCATGGGAAGGGGAGGATATCCAACCTAACAAGATGAGCTCCAATTTGTGCTGTCAAACTGTGTCACCAATGCCAATTGAGTTGCTTGCACCGCATAGATAAAGTGCGAGCAGTTAACTTTCCCAGTGATTGTTTTAATGGCCATTACCTCTGCAGAAAGGTTATGGTCTTCCTTGCTGACTGATATCACTTAATCCGCCATAGGGCAGACTTTGAGGCCAATTCTCAAAGGTAATTTTACCATTCCAACTCGACAAAGAAGCAACATTTTTAAGGGGATGTTCACAAGGACGTATCTCCGAGTTATCGCCACCTTAACGCAACAAAAGTGGAGATAGATTTTAACGCCCCATTCACAAGCGGTTGCAAACTGCAGACAACGCAAGTATTGCCGCGATAACTGCCTCAAAATTTACCTCCACGGGTGACACCACCAACTAACCCTAATGAGATGCAGAGTAGGTGTTCCCGTGCAAAAACACACGAAAACACCACTACACCACATTCACAACGAACTGCCAGTTCTGCGATGCGAACCAAAAACAGGCGATAAGCCGCGGTAGCAGCAGGGAATTAACACCTGCCTTTTGCTGGTGTTAAGCAGGATGACTACCTGCAGCATGAAAGGGAGCCCAGCCAAGAGCCACATCTGAAGACCCACAGATGCCATTGAGACAATGATCATGCAGCTCGGAGACCCATGAGGGCCACAAAACCCACCGCCACCACTCCCAGCCCCCCCCGGACCCCCACCCGGACAAACACATACCGTGCACGACACAAGAGCCACAAAAAGCACATGATGTCTCACAATGACAAAAAGAAACACACATGTGTGGTCAGAAGAACGAGAAACAGTCACTCATCATTGAAGTAACAACCAAAAACTTTATTGAATACAACACAAAACACCAATGCGGAAGACTCCTGTCGGGTCCGTCCGGGACAATCCTGATGTCACAGCCTGGAAAATAAAGCACAAAATCAGAACGTGTGTCATGCGCACATCAAAGGAGTGAGACACAGAGAAACAGAGAAGGAAAGAAAGGCAGAGAGAGAAAGAGAGAGAAGGAAAGGAAGGGAGAGAGAGAGAGAAGGAAAGGAAGGGAGAGAGAGTGAGAGGGAGAAGGAAAGGAAGGGAGAGAGTGAGAGGGAGAAGGAAAGGAAGGGAGAGAGAGAGAGGGAGAAGGAAAGGAAGGGAGAGAGAGAGAGAGGGAGAAGGAAAGGAAGGGAGAGAGAGAGAGAGAGAGGGAGAAGGAGGGACACTGCCGCCCCGCGCACCCAGGCACCACTGCTCACCTGCTGCCACCGGTGTGTCTCCAACCACGTGCCGGTATACACTGCAAGCCACCAGGACTGCAATCTGTAATCGAGGCCAGAGTCAATCATGGCAGAGTCCATCACACTGCACACGGCAACAACGCCTGCCCATCCTGCGCACACATGCAGCCGCACCCTACCCCCTCCCGCCAGCCAGCGCTGGCTGTCCGCACTTGCGCACCCAGGCCCCACTGCTCACCTGCTGCCAATGGTGTGTCCACCAGTGAGCACACCACGTGCCCTTGCAAGCTCCAGGCCCATGTCCCGCCACCATGGCATGCTCCACATCATGCGGACCCACGCTGCGGCCCAGCAGGTCCCACATATGACGCTGAGTCCTGAGGCATCAATGGCAGAGACCACATCATTGCACACGTCATCATCGCAGGCTGCACACCTGCTCAGCAATTTCGGTGCCACCAACCCTGTGCAACCCCAGTCAGCGCCATGTGGTGGTAGGCCCGTGATGGCCGCATGGCTTCGGGTGCCACTAACCCTCTGCAACCGCAGTCAGCGCCACGTGGTGGTAGGCCCGTGACGGCCGCATGGCTTCGGGTGCCACTAACCCTGTGCAACCCCAGTCAGCGCCACGTGGTGGTAGGCCTGTGACGGCCGCATGGCTTTGGGTGCCACTAACCCTGTGCAACCCCAGTCAGCGCCATGTGGTGGTAGGCCCGTGGCGTCCGCATGGCTCCGGGTGCCACTAACCCTGTGCGCAACAAGTCATGGGCCCTTTATGATTGAGTATCGTGGAACGTCTGTCATCCAGTCACCACTGGCAGTGGGGAATGTGACGTTGTCGGCCCCTTATATTGGCGGGGTCACATGGCCTGTGACGCCTGTGCCGGATGGGTGTGGTGTGCGTGCAAACCTGCCCTCAGCATGCTGACAACTAGACCAGCGACCTGCAGACCACTAGCGTGTAAACCTGTGACTTGTAGCTATGTGGCCCCCCCCTCGGAGCGTAAGCAGAGTGGTCTGGCCTGGCGTACGCCAGACCAGCGCAGGGCTTGCAACAATGACTCGGGGGCTCTGGGCGTGGTTCAGTCCATGTCCGCACAAGGAAGTGACTAATGCGTGTATTCCTGTTGTGGTGTCTGCGGCACCCGGAACACAATTGGCAATGTAGCACACTGTGACTGGATTCCCACTAGATGAGCATCATTGACGTTGGGGGGAATCACTGAGCCTACATTCATCCACACATTCATACATGAATGATGAAAGACATGACACAGCAGTGCGTTTCTGAATGTTTAATGCACATCCAGTGGAGTTTTGCAGCTGGAGCAGTACAGGGCCATGCCAACCCCACTACACAATATGGGCCCGTGGAGGGCCAGCCAGAGTTCATCGGGGATTGAGAAGTACAGCGGAAGAGGAAGGGTACAGTCCGCAGTGTGGTCGCCGTGTCATTGGTCACCAAACAGGATATGGCAGTCCATGTCGCGGTCCAAGGTGAGTGCAGCAGAGTGTATCCGGGGTCAGTGGAAGGTCATGGGGCAATGTGCAGCACCAAGCAGCAACAGGCCAGGTGGCGGACATGAATGCTAGTGCCTCCTTCTGAACTCAAGCCCATCCACGTCCTCGTCCTCGGATGTGTGCTCTGCCCCACCTGTGGGTGGTGCAGTTCCGGCTGCGTGCCACTGACACATCAGGGGCCGGAGGTGGATTGTCGGCCGCACTGTGTGGCAGTGACACATCAGGGGGCGGAGATGTGGATGGTGTAGGGGCAGCAGCATTCATCTGCGCCATGCCTTGTGGCAGCAATGCCATGATGAGGACATGCAGGGCATGGCAGATCCCAGCTACATTTCGCTGATGTGCAGCGGTGGCTGCCATCCTTTCTGCCTCCATCCGCACCATGTCCTCCATGAGCCTCTGCATGTGTGCCATCTCACGGCTGAGATCGCTGGAGCCACTCTGAGCGGACAGGTGTTCTTGTCTCCGAGTCATGACTCCAGTGATGTCAGCCAGGGCTCGTTGGAGACCATGGAGCGGCGTGTGGGTGTCCGTTAGGGACTGGAGGTGGTCCCTGATGGGACTCAGATACCCATGGATGGCATCAAGTTTGGTAGCCATGAGGTCGAACCCCACCCACACCTGCTCAGCCATCTCCCTCTGGACCTCCAACACACAGCGTTGGAAGGCCATTTGTTGTTCCTGGGGGACTTGGGAGGGTGCCGGGGCTGTGGGTGCCTCCTGCTGGGTGGTTTGGGTGGTGGGTGGGGTCTCATGGATGTAGCTGGGCTGCCCTGCTCCTGGCGGTGATTGGCGGATGAGTTCAATGATGTCTTGGAGGGCTTGGGTGTCGATGCTGGTGGTGTCCTCCTCATCATCAGTGAAGAGTGGCCATGACTGCTCTGCAGGTGGCGTTGACGGTGCCCCTGAAATGTGAAGGGGAGATGCTGTGTTACAATGTGTCCACATGTATGTAGACGCATGGTACATGTTCACATTCAGACAGCATGGAAATGTACATTGTGACAGGCTGTTGATCAGGGCCATGATCCAGAGTCATTGTGGGTGTGCACTGTGCTCTGCTTGATTGTGCATGTGTGCCATTCTGGCCATCTCCCCCCGTCCCCCCAGTACCTGGTGGTTACTCACCCTGTTGCCGTTGTGTTGTGTCATGTCGAGCAGTGTCCGGTGCCCCGACTCCTGCCACGGTCTCCACACTGATGACTGTTGACACCAGCTCCTCCATGTCATCCAGCTCCAGCTGTGGCGCTGGGCTCCCACCTCCAGTCTGCATTGCTGCCTTCTGGTTGCCTGCGAGTTTCTCCTTGGTCTTGCGCTCGATGTCAATCCATCGCCTCTTGACCTCGTCCATTGACCTCTTGTGCTCTCCGACGGCATTCACCTTGTCCACGATGGACCGCCATAATCCATTTTTGGTGCCCAATGACACATTGGAGGCGACGAACAGTTGTTGATGGTGTTCTATCACCTCCGTGACCAGGATCCTATTCTCCTGCGGACTGAACTTCGTCTTCCTCTTCTTCTTGTCCTTGCCCTTCCCTGTCACCGAGGTCCCAGGCTGGTCGTCCGGGGTGCTTGTGGGGTTCCGCTCGTCCTCTGCGCCTGCTCCGGCTGCCTCCATGGTGCTTGGGTGTTGGTCATTTTGTGTTTGTGTGTTTTTTCTACTTTTGTAGTGATTTTCCCGCCTGCCGTGTGTGTATAGCAGGCCTGGTGCAGCTTATCACTGATTTCCTCATCGCGAATGGGCTTTTCGCACGTTTTTCGTGTTGGGGTTTGTGTTTTTGACTCCGTCGCGGTGGTTGTATCGCAGACATTGGCCGCGTTTTCGGAGGACTATCGCATGGTACCACCGTGTTGTGAATTCCAGGTTAACACGGGGTTATTTTCCCGCGATAGACTGCGATGTGTAAAGTTGCGTTAACATTTTCTGGAGATGTTTAGCGCACGTTCTTGTGAATATCCCCCTTAGTGTTCTTTCTATACCTCAAATTTCCACTGCAGAAATGTGCCAGGCAAACATCAGTAAAATCCTCCACTTTCATCTGCAAAGGCCTTCTGAGAAAACCCTGCAAGCGTTTTGTTACTATTGGCCACTATTGCAGTGAGGTTGCTATAGAAACGTCAGTTTCCAGACCGGCTGTGGGCAGTACAGCATTAAGCTACGATTCTGGTGCCCGAGACATTAAGGTCAGTTCCACCATATACAAAGCAGCCTCCACTGAAGTTATCACTAATAAGATCTGGAAGGCTACTATTTAGGCATCATTACATATTTACACCTAGCACTATATATTGGCTATTGACACGATGACTGATGCGATCCTTGAAAAGCCATCCCACAGTGTGCTCTCTGGTGATCCCTTCTCAACTCATAAAGGCAGAGATTTTATGCTGCTTTAAGATAGGATTTTCTGAGGGGCAAACTATACCACCATATGGTGAAAAGCTACTTAGCCGTGCATATCAAGCCCAAATCTTTTGATATTCACAGATGGCCTTTTGACCATGGAGGACGAATGTGCAGTACCAGACACACTCTTCAAACGAGGATTCAATCAATCAAGGATTTAAAAGCATGGCAATTCACCTGTGAGGGTTTCAAGGCACTGGAGCTGCTAACTGTTTTGTGGTGATCTGAAACGCAAGGAGAAAGCATTCAGAAAACAGGGGGCAAAGAAAGAAACACAGGTACAAATTAGGGAAAAGCAAAGAGAAGGCACTCAGAAAACAAGGGAAAGGAAGGAGAAAGCAATGAGAATGTGGGGAAAACTAGGAGAAGGCACAAAAAAACAGGGGAAAAGGAAGGAAAAAGCATTGGAAAATGAGGAAAAAGCAAGGAGAAAGCACTCAGAAAATGGGGAAGAAGCAAGGGGAAGACAGGAGCTGCAGCGATGCAGCAGCACAGGGAGACCTGGGCCTGGGACAGATAATATTGTTCACATTGACCGATAATCTTATAATATAGGAATGAACCATTCATTTACAATTGTTTCAAATATTCTAAAGATTCAACAAGTCAAACTACATATTGCACAAGCGAGAAACCTGGGTTGGTTCAGAGTTCAGTCTCATCTCCCCAACTTTTTTCTACTGACCCTCATAAAAGTATACAGGCTTCTGACAATGGGTCGAAAAGAGATGAGGAAAGGTGAAAGAAAGTGAATAGCACATAAGCTGATCAGCAATTGTTCTAGTGCAGCACAAATGGCTTTTGTGATACTGCACTGGCACAACTGGCAAAAGAGCACCATCTGGGGCGCACATGTCTATAGGCCTGTGAATCTGTTGCTCCAATACGTCAGTGCCATTGTGGAATTGTGCAAACCATTAGTTATGCTCATCCACATCTCATGAGTGCTCGAATATCGCCAAGAGGTAGAGGATTCTAGTCCCTCCATAGAACCCTCACAGTAGATTCAGTCAGACTCCTTTCACCCCATTTTCACGAGGTGAAACTTGGCATAGAATAAAGAAGCATACACATTAGTGACAGAGAAAGGGAATCACTGCCTCATGCATGCTGCAAAATAGCGGACTGCTTGCATCTGCAGTGCCCCAATACGTGGTGCACTGAAAACAATGCTGGGTGAGTGGCGATCATCTAACAAACATACACAGCCAAGGCAAAAGAGAAAACAAAACCACCAGACAGGTGCAACGAGTCAGGAGTTTGGATCAAAAACTTCTTGGCATGAAACAATGCTGAACGGTATTTTAAAGCTTGTTGTTAGTCGGTCGATAAGGGGTGTTTTTGCAAAGTAAAACAGAAAGTTTAGTCAATGTAGGGAACAAGACCAGCAAACCACAATGGAAGATAAAGAAGGAGGGGGCAAGCAGTGATGAGTGAGGGGGTGGGAGGATGGGTTATCTCACTTTGAAGCCAGAGAAAGAAAAGGTGCCCTCAGGGAAACAGCATCTGACATTTGATCTTAGTCTTTAAATAAACAGCAAATTTGATAAGATAAGGGCAAGAATTACAGCCCTGTTTACAGAAAAGCAGAGATCGTTTGAGAAAAGAGCGCTCATGTGAAGTGCTCTTAGACAAAGAAAAAAGAAGTTCCTAAAGCAGTTGCTAAAATCGGACAAGTGTAAGACTACTAGTAATGGGGCTATATATCGTGGGAGACACAACCCACAAATAGGAGGGACAAATAGGCTTTTTAGAGGACACTCGAAGAAACAAATGAAAAGCAATGGGCGGGCTGTAAGCCACAAAGTATACACAACATGTCTCGACAAGACAGTGCAAGCGCTGTCTAGACGAGACCTATAAGGAAGAGAGAAAGGCACAGAAAGAGAAGGAGATGACAATGAAATTGCAAGGACAGAGAGAAGGGAACAAAAACATATGGAGATGGCAATGAAATGGCAAAACATAAAATGATAGCATGAACAGTGGCAAAACAAACAGTGACAAAGGAAGACAATTAAGTGGCAGAAAGGACAATGGCAGAATCAACAAAAAACAAACAATGGCAACAGCAGACAAACGTGAGAGAGCAAGAGAGAGAGCACAACAGAAAGGAGAGGATCAAGGCAAGGCCTCGGGGCCCAGGAGCTGGGTCTGAAAGGGCCTTGCTTGGATGGAGGTTCAATTGCATGTACATCTTAGGGATGTTAGGACAGTTACCTGCTTAGGATAAAACAAAAACAACCCTTAAAGTCTGATCTTCAGCCATACCTCTGCAACAATATCTCTGTTGATGTGTTTCTACAGACAAGCTAGGAGGGGTGGGGAGCACACAGCTCAGGGGGTGAGGAGGTGGATATTTAAAAGGGTAAAGCAGCAAACAAGAGAAAAAGCTAGAAAACACATGCACTTTCATGAAGTTCTGAATAAAAAATAAAAAGTAGTTCCTTAAATGTAATCAAAGGAAGTATACAAGTCAGTCAGCTAATCAAAAGGCTTATAAAGAGGTTATGATACAGAGGAGGGACAAACACAAGAGCATGGAGGTAAGTCATTGAATAAGAATCAAGCAAATGAAAGTAACAATAAAGCCAACCAATAATATGTAGTGGGCAAACTGTAAGCCCACTTTAAGTACACAATAGGTCTTTTGCAACTGGCCTGCTTGTGCTGCCTGGTAGGTGAGACCTAAAAAGACTTCCGTAGTGGAAGCAAAATACAAAACAGGTTGATTTTCTACATACAATGCGTGTGCACATAACTCAATGTGTCATGACTGAGTGTAATTTTGATATGTAATAGTACCTCATGTATGGCAATGCAAACACTAGATAGAAGGTAGAATGATACATAAACAGCCAATATCATGAGGGGAGAGAATAATACTCCTCTTGGTGCAGTCTGATCCCACTCCATATGCACAATAAAATAGTAGTAAGAATATGTCTTGCAAACAGCTACTCTGTTAAGCTAGACCTAAAAAAGAAAAAGGAAATACATTTAAAAAAAAAGAATATTGAAAAATAAGAAGTTACATAGTGAAAAGAAAAAAAGAGACTAACAAAACCAAAATGTATTATGGGACCTCCGAAAGGCAAGATGTCAATGTATGCACCATAGGGAGTAAAGAGATGGCTTCAGAATTAGGGCCAATAAAAGGTAGGGCACGAGCACCACAGCGAGGTTGTTTCCTGGGTGCATTGTGCAAAATGGCATTGGCATTGGAGCATGCAGGTTTGGGGACCTTGTACTAGTTAGAAACACTCTCTGAGACTAGAGGGGCATATTTACAAGCCCCTATCGCCACAGGAACGTCACTTTTTACAACGTTTTTGTGGTTATAGGAGTTTCGCCATATTTACAAGGCAGCATTAAGCCTTAATGCTGCCTTGTAAATAAGGCCCCCTTTCAGGCTATGCTTAGCATGAAAGGGGGGGGGCAATGGGTGTTGCTGTGGGCGTTCCACCGCAACACCCATTGATTCTGACGCTGCCTCCAATTTACAAGGGAGGCGTAAATAGGAGGCTGTGCCAGAATCAAGACCAGGGAAAACCTGGTCTTACCCTGGCGCAATGAGGAGAAATGTTCCATTTCTCCTCGTTTTTACTATTTTCATGTGTGCTGCGTTGTTCAGTACACATGAAAACAGCAAACGGCCAATGATTGTTTATGTACAGTAAGGTCCCCTTCCTGCACATAAACAATCATTTTTTTAAAATGCTGTTTTGCAACTTCTATGTGTGCTGCATTAAGCAGCACACATAGAAGTTACAAAACAGCATTTAAAGATTGTGTGCAGGAAGGGGACCTTCCTGCACATAAACAATCTTCCCCTGCATGCAGACACCCTTGCACTATCGTGCATGGGTGCCTGCGTTGGTGCTAGGCTACTAAGTGTAGCACCAGCGCAGGAGGAAACGCAGGGCTGCACCATATTCTTGTAAAGATGGTGCAGCCCTGCGTTTCTGAAGTGGCGGAGTTAGGCGTTAAGCCAGGAAGACTAACGCCTCACTCCGCCAGTTCCCTTGTAAATATGCCCCCCAGAGGGTCCCAGAGACGTGAGAGACAGAGAGAGATAGAAAGAGAGAGAGAGAGAGAGAGAGAGCTTGTGTGTCTGAAGGTTGTTGAGATATTTCTCCTCTGAAGCATGCTATAACGTTCATGCTAATAACTGCGCTAGAGATTAAGAATGGGTTACTTCATAAGAGAGTGTCAAGACAGATTCCAACGAGCATTTTGTATGTGCCATTAACTGACATAGTTTATCTCTTGAAGACACTTCGGCGGTTCTGTAGTACATCCATGTGTTTTGGGGCTGATGTCAACATCAGAAATTGTAGAGGTTTGTGAAAACAAAACGCTCAAAACCAGCATCTGTCACTTTGATGATGGCCATCTGTTTTCTGCGTTGTTATCTTTCCAACAAGAAGTCCATCAGCTTAACACATGCTTGGAATTTCATATACAAGCCCTACGGTGTTTAAAACAAATCGTTTAAGGCTACATATAGGTTACATGCAGACTCTAATGTGTAAAACGGGCATAAACAATACCAGGGCACATGTGCCCAGGATTTAACATACGTCTTCACCCCCATTAACACACTGTCAAAAAATAAGAAATAACGGAACCAAAAGGTATTCAGTTGTTGGAAACTCAATGTTTGCAACTTAATACCTTAAGAGAATGACATTTCTAAACAGAACCACTGTGGTAGCTTTGTATTATATCGTACCGTGCGTGTAATTTATTCTTACTTGATGGGTCTAAGAACCTCTGAGGCATACTTCTCTGAATGTAAAATAAACATTTCAAATTGGCAGATGGTAGTACTTTACTGTCACTTGTCGGGAGTGCTGCTGCTCAGTCACATAAAGCAAGGCATAGCCATTTAATTATAGTGTACTGTGTGCAGCAAGAGTCAAAGAATATATAAACATAATATTGACATCACACATGCTGGTCGGGGTTGTATTCATCTGGTTGTGCTTATTAAATCTTTTTCGAACGTTGTTTCTTTTATTTTTATTTAACTTGTATTTCAATGCAGGCAGCAATGAACGTCGTTGTTTTTTTGTTTTTACTGAAAATGTCACTGTGTTTTGTTATTTTTCTAAACTCTGCATTATAATTATGTTTGGTGATTGTATCTGAATTGTATTTGAATGGTTAGAACAGCTGAATGATTGACATTGTCTAATATATTACGGCTAGAATTCAGTTCTGACTTCAGACTAAGGGCAATACCAAATTTGACATCACATTGTGCTGTTTGTATACATGACGCTTTGGTGCTCTATTTGTGTGCACAACTCTACGTGCAATTCTCCTACCAGAGGCAGGAGGGTAATGCTCTATTACTTACCGGTAATCTTCATTACTCCGGGTCCCGTTGTCCTCGTTCCATTCATTGACAATGTGGAGATAACCATCTCCCGACAGAAAAAAAGAGCAGAGGCATGCTGGGACCCTAATACTGCCCCTTCCACCGGGAGTACATAAGCAGTACTTACCCAGCATCCCGCCTGTAAAACCAAGCCCACACAGGAAGGGCGGCCGCCCGGGAGGGAGGGAGGGGCGTATGAATGGGACGAGGACAACGGGACCCGGAGTAATGAAGATTACCGGTAAGTAATAGAGCATTACCCCCAGGTCCCTTATGTCCTCGTCCCATTCATTGACAATGTGGAGAATACCAAAGCAGAAAAAACCGGCCTTCCGAACCAGCCAGCACACCCAGGAAAACCCCACCAAGAGAGCACCCCGAGGGAGCAAAAACAAGGGGGGGGGGAAACTGCAGGAGGCAACCGGCCAGCAAGGGACAAAACCCAGGACCGGAACCGAGCCAAGGAGAACAGAAGGCCACAGCCCAACAAGGAGGCAGCCAACCAGAGAAACACAGACGGACCAGGCCCCAGGAAAGAACGAACAGCACCACCAGGGACGCCAAGGACAACCACTAAGCACCCAGCCCAGCCCAGAAGGAGAAGCCACAGCGAGAGCCCAGGAGCGGGCAAAGCCACAAAAGCCGGAACCAGGCTGTACAAGGCCCAAAGAGCCCGCAGGACCAAACCCCAACAAGGACAAAAAGGCCTCAAACCGAACCAGGGCCGGACACCAAACCACAGCAGGAGCAGTGGAAAAGACCCCAGGGAGCACAGAGCCCACCAGCCCGGAAGAAGCCCACGCAGAGCACAGGGGAGGCCGACAGAGACCCAAAGCCCACAACCGCCAGACCACACAGCAGGCCCGGAAGAAAACAAACAGAGGCAACCGCCCCAACGGAAACCGGAGGAAGCAGAGAAGCCAGAGGAATAAGCAGCACCGAACCCGAACAACCAGCAACCACAGAGGCAAGACAAAAACCACAGGACTGCACCCCGACAGGAGAAGGGGCCCGCCAAACAACAGACACTCCAGGAACAGCACCCGGGGGAGCCAGGGAAGAGAGGAGCGGGCAGGACAACAGCACCAGGACAGGGGACGCCAGGCAAAACACACCCCAGAGCCGGCACAGAAGACACAGCAGAGCCAGAGCGGCCCAGGAAGCGCAACCGGAGGCCACGCCAGAAGCGCCAGAAAACCGGCAGAGCAGGAGCGACCGGAGGCAACCAGGACACGCCAACCCAGAAAACCAGGGCCCCACACAGGCCGGAAAAGGCAAGACGCAGACCAGCGGCAAACAAAACGGAAAGCCACCAGCCACAAGAAGGGCCAACAAAGGAGGAGCACCGGGGCAACGGGGGGGACCCCGAAGCCCAACAGGAGCCAAGGAAACCGACCGAACCAGGCAGAAAAAACGCGGACACCCAACCAGAGGTGGAGCAAGCCCGGGAAGAGAACAGCCGGCAGGAGCAGGTCCAGAAGGGCACACAAGGGCAAAGCAGACACCACCAGGGAGCCACGCCCCGAAACCCACAGCGCACAGGCCTGGACAGAGGGCCGAAGAAGGCGACCAACAGGGGCCGAAAAGCCCCCAGGAGCAGGGAACCCAAGCAGCCCCCACCCAGGCACCAGGCAGGCCCAGACACTGCCAAACGACGGGGAGGAGACCAGGAGCCCACAGGGAGCAACCGCAACAGGAACCCAGGCAAACCCCCAAACAAGGGGAACCGCCGTGGCACGAACCCCGAACCCCCAGGGACCACCAGAAAGGGAACCAAAGCAGCGAACCGCCACACAGAACGCACCCCAGCCCAAGGCGAAGCCCCAGGGCAGGACAACAACCAACCTGGGCGCCCGGCATACCGGGGAAAAAACCCAACCCACAGCCAACAGCCAGGCCGTGAGAGGGCCGGAGCAACAAGGCCCCCTCCTCCGGAGAACCAGCGGCAGAACAAACCGCACCGCCCAGGAAAGGAAGAGCCAGAGCCCAACCACACCAGCCAGAGAAAAGGAGGAGACAGGCAGGAGGTAGAAGCAACCAGCAGACAGGGGCAGCAGGAGGAGAAACCACAGAACGAGCAACACCACCGACTGAACCCGGAGACAGCTGCTCAGCAAAGGAGGAAATCCCCAATCCCAGGAGAAGGGCCCGAACATCACCCAGCAAGGACAACCAAAGGCCGGGAGGGAAGACCAAGTGGAAACACACAGCACCCGGCAAGCACAGGCCGAGTCCCAAGCAGGGACGAACCAGGCCCAACCCGCCCGAGCACCGAACAAGCCAGGACAGGGGAGGCCGGGGAGACACGGCCGCAGGCCGCAGCAAAAGCAGGGAAACACAAGGACCATGCCAAGGAAACCACGGAAGCCAGAAACAGCACAAGAGAAAGCTGAAGAGACACGGCCACCAAGACAGCAGCACCCAGCACAGAACACAGCCAACCCCGGAGCTCACCCAGGGCACAGCAGGGGAAGCAGGCAGCGACAGAGGCCACGAAACCGCCCAGGCCCCAGGACCAGCCTCCAGAGCGAAGATCAGGACACCAGCCCTCCGCCGGAACAGAGCAGCAAGGCAACAGGCAGAGAACAAGAGCGCAGAAGGGGGGAGCCGCGGGCAGCGAACACACAACCCACGAGCAAGAGGCAGAGATCCAACCACCAGGCAACAGCGACACAGCAAGAGCTGAAGAAGCAAAGGGCCGAAGGCCAAAGGCCCACGCAGCCAAACAGAGGCCGCACAGCTCGCACACAAAGGGAGCAGGCCGAGCAGAGCGGAAAACCCAACGACCCACCCAGGGCGTGGGCACGCAGCAGAACGACCCTCCGTGCGGAAAAAAACGCAACCCAGCGGGAGCAGGAAAGCAGGGAGCGAACATGCAATCACAGAGCCCCTGGAAGCCCCCCCAGAAGCATAGGACCGGAGGTACGAACCCATGCCCCCCAGCAGCAAGGCCGGCCAAGCCGGGAGCAACAACCACCCCAGCGGGCAAGGAAGTCCATGTCTGACAAAATCCACGGCTCCAGCAGAACCGGGCCAGAACCAGAAGGAAGAGGAAGCCAGACCGGCCCACGAGGAGGAAACCAGGATAAAGAGAAGGGCCCAGAGTGCGAGGGACACAGAGAACCAGAGTCCGAGCAAGGCAGGCCCAGCAGGACAATACGCCAACAGGCAAAATACAGCATAGTAATCCACGGCAACCCAAGAACTCTGCAGCACGCCCGCGACATGCAGAAGCCAAGCACAGTGCCCCAGGAAAACGGAACAGCAACCAGAAAGCAAACACACACGAACCACAGAACAGAAGCGGGCGGTGACCCAGGTGGCTCGAACAGAAGCATGTCACAGCAAACACAGCCTGCACAGGGCAGCACGCTGCCATCCACCAGCCCCCAACACCGCAGCACCACCGTGCCAGGCGAAGAACAGCAGCCAGGCCAACAGAGAGCTCAAGAGCACCCCAGGAAGGAGCGCACCAGCACAGCACACGCCGGAACCCCTAGAAGGATGCCTCGGTACCAAAACAGTAGTCGTAGGGGTTGGTAGACACACACAGCGCCAACCCGCCCCAAATGAAATTGGAGCGCCGCACAGAAGCACCAGCCCTGTCGCGCAAGGACACAACCAAGCGCCCGGCAGGCGCGGGGAGAACAAGTGACCCACCCAGAATCACAGCCGACCCCGAGACACTAGCCGTGGCCCCAGCTCCATGGCCCCGGCGGCACCAGCCCCAAAGGCGGCCGCTCCAGCCGCGAGAGAAGGAGGCAGACATACAAGTGTCAGCGGAAACAAAGACATACCATAGGCAAGGAAGCAAGCACCCCACATGCCACCAGGCCGCACAGGCATCGAGATGCCACGCTGAACACCCGCATAAGCAAGCCCATGACAAAGAAAGACAGGGAGTCCCCCGCCAAATGCCCCATGAGCACGTCGGACCACCATGGCCGCACAAGGGCAGCATAAACAAAGCAACAATAAAGGCAACACAACACCGTGCCAGCTGTTGCGCCACCAATGCAGAGGCCCACCCGACAGCTGCAAAGGCTGAGTGTAGCAACTAGTGTCTACACCTCCGCTGGGTGGGACGGAATGTGGAATCCAAGGGATGTGAATGGCACCACAGTGAGCCCACGAAAGTACACACGTAGCCGCCAGGAGCCAGACACAGCGAGCAGGACAAGCCGCCAACAGACCGAAATCCGCCGTCACAGCAAGCTGCTGAGTCCGCCCGGACTCTAAGGAGAAAGCGCCGTAATCAGTGCGATCCGCAATGTTGACGGATCAACACAGCACTCCCGGAATCAGAGGAGCAAAGAATGCTCAATTCAGGCCATTTTCACTCCATTTTTATACATATTCCCCAAAGCAGAAAGTGGAGGAAAGAACACTTGGTTGAACTGAAACTCTAGTGAGACACAACCTGCAGGTGCCTGGCTTGTCTCATGGGAGCAACCAAACTCGGACCCCGCACCACGGATTCCCCCAAGGCCGCGGAGACAAGGAACAGCATCAGGTACACTCGCAGGAAGTGTAAAGAAATCCGCTACGCGGGACTCACCCGGAGAGGGGGCCGAACACCACCAGCAGCAAGGCCCCCACTCCAACAGCGCGAAGCCAGGAACACTGCAAATGCGGCGCGTCCTCCAACCGGCCCAGCCAAAGGAAGACGCGCAGGCAACCCGGAAGCACCCGGGAGGGTATGCACCAGCCGCAAAGGGCCGGCCGGCCAAGAGGTTCACCGGCCAGGAACAGGCATGCCACCCAGCAAGCCCGGCAGGCCAGGGGACAGCCCAGGAAAACCCCACGCCCGCACAGCCAGGCAGCCGGGCGGGGGGGAAGGATCTTCAGAGAAGAACGCCACTCAAGCCCAGCAGGAGCAGCACCAGCAACACCACGTCCATTCTGTCGACAGACAGAAAAAAAGAACAGGCGGGATGCTGGGTAAGTACTGCTTATGTACTCCCGGTGGGAGGGGCAGTATTAGGGTCCCAGCATGCCTCTGCTCTTTTTTTCTGTCGGGAGATGGTTATCTCCACATTGTCAATGAATGGGACGAGGACATAAGGGACCTGGGGGTAATGCAAAAAGCCACACAGAGTTTGAATCTTGGTCTGTGATTGGTCTGTTTCATCAGAGGCATTGATGTGGAAAAGCATATCCTTATTTTCAACTGTACCGTATAAGGTTGAATTGATTACCTTAGAGTCGAAACTATTTGCCAACCTGATAGAACACAGGATCCTACAGCATTGATAGATAACCCTCTGCAGATAAATATTGATTCACTTAAAAAATATATTTAAGGAAAGTTATGGTTGTTTACTTAGCCTACCATAACTGGCTCTCAGTTCGGACAATAACCCCGTATCGACTTCAATTAAGTGTCAAGGGTCATGAAGTCAACAAAAGGAATAAAATATAAACAGGTTCACTCTTGCTCTTCCCCCTGACCGTTCACATGCAACAGAAGGAGAATATTAAGCTACTAAAGGTTGAGTAAGAGGAGGTGAGCTCTGTGGTCTCCATGACATAAACGGTGTATGGTGTTACTTCCACTATGCCTGGTATTTTAATGGATCAACATCCATGAGCATTTTTTAACTGAAATGGTGACTTTAGGTTTTTTTCTTTCTTCAATTTTCCATGCAGAATAGAGGGGTCACACTGACCCTGTGGTTCTCCTAAGAGAGACTGCCCAGTCAGGGACCATAACGCATTGCTTAGGCCCACTGGACACACAACAAAATAAAATAGAGAAGTGCAAATCATCTTAGAGCAGTGTCCACAGACCTAAGTCTCAGACACTCCCAGACTACCACAGTAGTAGCTGCTATATCATACAAAAAATCGTATTCGGTACTGATATGGTGCCCCTAGCACAAGACTGTGTCTCTGAGAAACTGGGCATGTTGGTATTGAGGCCTGGGTTTGATAAATAGAACTTGATAGGCATTTCCAAGGTAGGTGATCTCTGGTCTAATGGGGCGGTGTTGCCGTTCTCTGAATTACATGAGAATATGACCTCGCTGTCACAGAAACCTTTTGCTATCTCCAGGTTTGTCATGCTCTACAGCCAGGGATCCCCAGGGGGGAGGACCTTCCTGAATCATCACCATTGGAAGACAGGATGTTAGACGATCACATGACCCTTAAGTAGATCTCCCACACATATAAAAAATTGATCAATAACTCACCAGATATGCTCCTTCAGCTACGAAGCAGTTGGAAGGCAGATTTGGAGACCTAGGGTTCAGATGTACGAAGTATACCGTTTCCATTTCTTAAACAGCAAATCCGTAGGAATCGCTATTTAAGAAATGCAAAAGGATATGTACAAAATTTGTGATTACCTAATAGCGGTTTCTACAAAGTAGGAATCGCTATTAGGGTATCAAAAATAAGAAATGCTGTTCTATTTCCGCCTATGAGCAAAATAGGAAATGGTTTAAAATTCCTACATTGTGATTTCCTATTAGCAAATTGTAATTTAAGAAATGCAAAGCCAACGGTGCCTCTGGGCTTAAGGCCCCCCTGGAGGCAACCCAAATTTCCTAGTGCACATATGCCCAAGGAATATTTGCGCTTCATGTGACAATAAAAAAATGAATTTTTGATGCATTTTTTTATTTTGCACATGGTTACCATCGACTTGAAGTAGATGGTAATAGCATTTCCTAAATGCCCAAATCACATTCAGGAAATGCTTTGTACCTGTGTTTTAGGAATCGCAAATAGGTAATCCCTACTTGCAATTCCTAAATCGCAGTCGTAAATTGCGACCGCGATTTGGTCTCTGTACATCTGGAATGGCCTGGAAAGGCCATTTAGCGTTTCTTAACGGCCCAAAATAGTGATTCAGACCATTAAGAAATGCTAAAACCCTTCATACATCGGGCCCATAGGAGATGAGGAATGGCCAGAGACTTTAGCCTCCCCAAAAGAGGTGGCGATCAGAACAGGGTTACGACTTTCCAACTTAAGATATTACATAGACCCTATATATCAAGCAACACCATGGTTAAGATGGGTAGGAAACCTGAACCATCCTGTATTCGACAGTGTGGACAGGAGGGTACTGTTTTTCACATTAACTGGGATTGTCCATCGATCCAGGCCTTTTGGAGATCAGTGGTAGCTTGTATAAATGACGTTTGGGGTAGTGATTTGGCTCCTTCGGTGAAATGGTGGCCCTTAAATGAGTGGGAGGCTACAGATTTGGACCGCACGGAAGAGATTTGGGTCACCCTTGGCATAATCATTCCGAAACAAAATATAGCCCGATCATGGGGGGCAATATATGCATCACTGCATCAGAGACTCGAAACGAGATAGGGACTGGTGTATGGTTGCAGAAAAGGTGGTGTACAAAATTTGTGGTTGCCCCCTCAAGTGGGAGAAGATTTGGGGCCAGTGGAATGCATATGGAAGTAGTCAATGCACAACTCCCATGGTAATGTCCTCAGAGATTGGCACTACATGAAATGCTACCATTAATGTAGGTTAAGACGAAGAGATATTGTGATGCAGAGAATTTCCCTGTCTAGAGCTGGATTGTGATGTATAGATTGGATATATTCACTAAGTTGGATTGTACCGGATGTGATATCTTTATTTTTATTGTTGTCATGTACCCAATAAAAAGATGTTATAAAAAAAGACTACAATGGGCACTATGTGCTCAGTGTTCTAACTGCTAACATAACTGTGGCCATCTTTTTTTACCCCACACCCTGTATTTCCTGGCTCGGTCCAAATCCTGGAGGCTGTAGATTCTCGTGAATCACTGGCACAATATTGGCACAAAAAATATTGTGTCAAAAACATTGCAAACCACAATATCATTCTCTTATCCTTACAATGGTAAGTACCAAAATGTCGGGGAAAAAATATCGTACAAAAATATAGATTTAAAAAAAATATATAAATAGACTTTAAAGAAGTAAATGCTAAATATTTTGATATTTTAAATATAATATAATATAAATTAAATACATTCCATTATTATTTAATACTATATATAAATACCTGCGTATATAAACACACACACATATATATGTAAATATGTTTACATGTAATGTAACATAATTAATAGAAATATTTATTTTGCATTGCACTAATTTCTTTAATATTTTACATGTATAACTATGAAAACATATATACACATACACATACATATATATATATATATGTTCCACAACACCCATTTCCAATCCACAAACAGGCTCCAGCACGTTTGGGGTCACGAGGCGCTTTAGTTTATTGTGGCAAGCTCAGGTGATGCGTTTCGACCGTCAAAGCGGCCTTTCTCACAACAGGTAATAGACGCCATTCTGTTACTTTTATGCACCAAGTTTTTTTCCAAACTTTCTTAAAGTGACATTGCTCTTAAAGTGACATGTGCAAACTTTACAAAACTTAAATTACACCACAGGAATTCCCACTCCTTGCAAATTCACTGTCTGCCCAAAATATCAACTACTGATCAACAGTTCATTAATCTTTGAGCATTAAAGGATATAAATGTATTGGTAATAAATAAAATAAATCCTAACCTTCTATCAAAATTAACCAATAATGTAAAATATCGAATGATCTTCAAATTACAATTAGCAGTTCAATGTATTGTGGGCAATTGCCCAAAGACTCACCCAAATAAAGTGCAAGGTGTTATGTGCAAACCTGCGGTGGTGTGCAAAAGCATTGCTGTGCAAAATATGCCATGTAAACATCTAAATTCTTAATTCCTCATATCCAAAATTGAACTTCAAATTTAAAATCAAGAATTTTAAAACAGAAATGTTGTGGGCATCTTTCAAAGACCCGCCCACAGCACATTTCCTTGGTTAATCCTCACTGGGTGAACCTCACATTATAGTGATATTCATAAACATGGCTTCATCTTACATCTAATGCTGTGTCCCTATGGGCATGCCTACCCTCTGGTGCACATACTTCGGGAGCTACAGATGTCACAGCTCCCCACCTGTTGATCTTTACGACTTGTTAATTGAAAGCATATAGATAATTTAATACATTCACACGAATTGGTACAATTATTTTAAAAAAATGCAGAAAAAGTGCTGAGTGTTCCTAACAAAATCATTAAACCTTCTAAACTAATGCCCATGCCTATCTTAACTGCATAGACTGGCCAGAGCTTCACTTCTTGTTACTTTATGAATATATTTCTAACTAAAGATGAACAAAAAAATCCTCTTCAATATTTAAACCCGATGGTGCTTTCGTGTTAAGCTTGAGGATGTGCCTGGATTCCAATTGTCGAAGACATTGCTTTCTATTCCCACCTCTAGTCCTACTGGGGACAGAGTCTAGAAAAAAGTATGAGAGATCTTCTACTCTGCTCACGTGAACCTCTTCGAAATGGCATGCTACAGAGTAGGACTGATATTTGTGCTTGATTGCTCTAATATGCTGCAAGATGCAGAGATGTACATTTAGAATAGTAGTGCCTATGTACATCGTACAGCATGTACATCTTAGTGAATAGACCGCAAATTCACTCCTGCAGTGCAGCGATATCTTGATCATTAGAGTTCCATCAGAGAAAGGTAAACAGGCCTGCGTGGTGTTGCAGGCCTTGCACCTATGACACTTCTTGAAGCCACCACTTCCTGCAAGCCAGGTCTCCTGTCTTTGCATTTTTGGACTCATTGACCTGGCTCTGAAAAATGTGATAAGGGGTCTATGGTGTACCTGTGATCCTATCACTGGGTCACTACGAAGAAGGTGCCAGTGCTTCAGTAAAATCTGCCTCACTTTTTCATGTTTAGTACTGAAGCCAGGGATTAACCAGATCTCCTGCTCACCTGTATATGCCAAATGATAAATGGGAATTCCATACAAAGACCCTATTCAAAAGCTGTCAGTACTTCCTTTAAACATCTACCAGCTTTTGTATCACATCCAACTATTACCGAGGAAGAGATAGCAAAATGAATCAAAAGCTCCTGTTCCTCTAAAGCTGCAGGCCCAAAAGGCATTCCTATAGACTTGGTAAAAAATGATGTGCTATTTTGGAGCTCCTTATTGGAACAGCTGTTTCTTAATGTAACCAGGACTGGGCTGGTTACATTAAAGGCGCAGTCACTCATCCTATATGCAAAAGGGGGTCTAAGCAAGACCCAACTAGTTATCGCCTCATAGCCCTCTTGGATTTTGAGGGGGAACTATTTGTCAAATGTCTACTAAATACTCCGGCACATTGGGCAATGCAACAACACCACCTACCCAAACTCGATTCTGCCCAGGCTGCTCCACTGTCAATCACATTGTGCCACTGACTCTTCTTGCAAACAAATCACTAAAAAATAAAACAGCACTGAATGTCTGCTATGTGGATTATTCCACTGCTTTTGATAATGGGAATCATCAAAGACTATGGACAAAGCTCAGGAATTGGGGATTGACCCTTCATTATTACACTTCCTTGTTGAATTGCGCACAGATACCTGTTTACAAGTAAGGCTTTCTACTGATCTAAATTCCACTCTGAGACAGCCTTAAACAAGGCTGCACTCTGACTCCTCTACTATTTTCTTCATATATTGATGACTTGTCACCATGGACTACCACAAAATTTGGGAAATAAGTGGGTGTCACATTTGGCCTATCCTGATGATATGATGATACTGTTGCAAACTCCAAAAGGGCTAGAATACTTTTTAAATCATTTAAATGGTTTTAATTCAGAGAATAGATTAATTACCAGTTTTTCAAAACAGAAAATCATAATATTTGGAAGGAAAATTAAGACTGTACCCTGGATCATTGAAGATTCCTCAATTGACACAGTTGATCAATATGAGTATCTGGGAGTTACGATTGATAATAGGCTATCTTGGACCAATCATCTGTCGACAAGAAAGCGCATATCAACTATGATCACTATATCTATAAGAAGATTTTCCAAATGGCTTGGTAAAGCAATTAAATCATCAATAAAAGCATTACATATGAAACATATCCCTTTTTTACTTTACACATCGTCTTCATTAAATGGCTTAGTCATATCCAATCTTGACAAAACTTATATGAAGAGTGTACGAAAATGTCTGCATCTTCGTACTGCCACTTCGTAATCAGACTAGAGATGAATCTAAATACTTTAACATAATTCCATTATAGGGCTACTTTGAATTATGCATGTGATTGTGTGGGGGCCAATCCTACAACCCTAAAATCTCTAATCTACCTGGAACTTAGGTAAGCATCATATAAGGACATGGATTTGAACATAGCATCATCAAAAACGGATCTAGAAATATATAATCTACCTGACCTGGAGACGCTGGCTAAGCCAAATCGAGTGACTCAAAAATTTATGTTACGAAGAACCTTACTCAGAAGACAAAAGACAGTGACCTGGCCACATTACAGCAATACAAACATATGAATTGAGTTACAGATATTGTTGCTTCTCTAGACTGAGAATATATCAGGTTAAACCTGCCTGGTTACATTAAACTGAAACACCTAAGATTTATATTGATCTACATTCCCATTTATGAATTTGAGGGGACATGAAATCAAGCTTTGAAAGGAAAGTCTGCTTGTTGACTTTGTGGACTTACAAATGAAACTCTCATGCACAGTTTATGTATCTGCCCTAAACATCTATATTTAAGAAAATTCTACTTGCAACCGATTTTTAGTGAGGCAAAAATAAGATCTGCCCCAGAGGCTGTTAGAAATTGTTTTATATTCTAAGACAATGATGCTATCATAAAACTAACTACATTTTTAGAGTATTATTAGACAATACCGATAAATAGCGCCTTTTTTAAATCCTGTAGTTATTTCTATATGGTTCAATCCCTATATTATGCAATTGTAATATACGATTTAAGACGCGACTGAACCATTCAAAGATGGCGCTGTGTTTGGCACCATACACTCGTCACTTCCGGTGCGAATTATGTTATTGTAATATACAATTGAGGATGCGATTGAACCACTCAAAGATGGCGCTGTTTCTGGCACTACATACTCGTCACTTCCGGCGCGACTTTAGCATCAATCTGGGACTAATTGTAAGTAATTGGCTAATTTACCAATTCTCTAAGCATACAAAAGTGTGCGTTTTCGTTGTATTTCTATATGGTTCAATCCCTATATTATGCAATTGTAATATACGATTTAAGACGCGACTGAACCATTCAAAGATGGCGCTGTGTTTGGCATCATACACTCGTCACTTCCGGTGCGAATTATGTTATTGTAATATACAATTGAGGATGCGATTGAACCACTCAAAGATGGCGCTGTTTCTGGCACTACATACTCGTCACTTCCGGCGCGACTTTAGCATCAATTTGGGACTAATTGTAAGTAATTGGCTAATTTAACAATTTACTAAGCATATAAAAGCGTGCGTTTTCGTTGTATTTCTTTGAGATCTTTTTCGGACCAGACGACGATATGGAGACTAGAGCTACACTTGCTGTGAGTATTTTGGGTCCGTGTGTATGCATAGTGAGGGTTATGAGAAAGGATTTGTGCGGTATATTATACGAACAGTGTAGAAATACTTATATTAAGTTCTTCAACCAACAACATACAATGTGTGGTTCTGTGTTAGTGTAGTCTTAAAAATGGCTGCCATCTTTGTCGTTTTTTGAAAATCTTTTAATCCGATTACGGATAGAGCAGGATTTTTGATATTAAGCCCTTCTACTTGATATATATAATATATGGCCTTGTATTAAGTTCTACTTGATATATATGATATATGGCCCGGGATTAAGTGCTTTAACTTGCAACTTATAATATATGGCTCGGTGTTAGAGTCTGGCGAGTTTTTAAAAAATGGCTGCCAGTTTTGCAGTTCTTTGTAGGACTCATAGATATACATTTTATGAGATATCACATTCTGCTTGCTTGCAGTAATGTTCTTTGTGGTTACGATTGTCTTCTAAAAGAGGCTATATCTATTTTTGGTATATATACTTAGTAAATAAAGAGGATAAGAGAGAAAACATATAAGATAATTGTCGTTAGAAATAAATAGAACTGATGGTGATTCATTTTTTTAGAACAAAATAAATATACATGATATGGAACATTAGTGAGTATATAAGCTTTATCCACATTTTTTTCTTTTAGGATACATCGATTTAAAATCATGAACTTTTTGATTGACATAATACCCAGATTTGAATATACATAGTCTGCAAGTAAGTCTCTCGATGTGCACTTTGGAAATGGACACTTGTCAAATTAGTAAAGAGTGGTGTATAGGCTATATAACGAATTGTGGATATGAATACGTTACAGATCACATTAAGAATGCACGAAGTAAACATTCTTTCTGTTTCTTTATTTGAAAAAATCTATATTGTGGGTAACATTAGATTAATGATATTTTGTGATACTTTGTGGTGAATACATACATATGTGTATTTTTCACTTTTTCTATAGATTTTTGGGTTATATACTTTGATCGTAAATCTATGAATGAATTCCCTCTCACATTCTAAGGTACGTGTACTTCCTTGAAGTTGATGAATTTGAGATATAATACATTTTCTTTGGGAACAAATGGGTTAGGTACAATGTGAATTGTTTATTGGATGTCTTCTCTTCCCTTTTGGTTAATTGTATAGAGAACTGAGTTTTTGCATAGTATCTGTACATATTCAAGTACAAGATAGACGATATAAAGTTTTAAAGAATATTGCATGAATATGCGTTATGAAAAGGTGTTTTCCCAATGTAACTTGATGATCTCCATAACTATGCTAATAATGATCTGGTTCTTATGTTTTAAATGTTTGTGTTCAATGTTGTAAATAGTGTTTGTTTATGTACTTTTTTAGCCCTGAAGAAGTCCGATTGAGGACGAAACGCGTTGGCAGTTTTGAAATTTTAAGAAAATGAATAAAAGAATGAATTTTACTAACTGAAGACCTTGCTGACTTTTTCTTTTGGGAAAACAATCATTGAATGTAAACTTATGAATATGGTTTAATAATGATTTATATATGTGACTATTAGTGTGCGGGGCCTTTCTGCTTTTAGTGTATTAGAGTGACTAGAAGTCTTTTCTTGTCTCTCTGTTTTGGGACCTAGGGGATTGTGTCCTAAGCCCGTCGCACCTTTTCTATTTGTGGTAACTATCAGGGACGTTAAGATTAGTGCGGGTGTCGATGCTTTGATCCCCAAATTTTTTGTGCCACATTTTTAGATTATGCCTATAAAGCGTTAGCCTCCTGTGTTCAGTAATTTTTAACCATACTTCCTCATTTTTTAAAATAAATATGTCCCGTATTTGTTCTATTGCTATCTTATAGCCATGTTGACTGTGATACATTGGTTTTAATTGTAATTGTTAGAATTAATACAATAAACGTTTAATTGATACTGATACTCTATTGTTTGCTTACAAACATAGTCCACAGTCTTTTTGTCACACCCGGGTTTTCAGTCTTTGAATTTTTTTTCTCTTCCCATATAAACTGTGCAAATGTGTGGGTAAAATTCATATTTGCTTGATTGCTCAAATGAAATGCATTTTGTTCAAGGCTTTATCATTTTTAATTAAAAAATACTGACAATTTTTAAAGAGTATTTAATATACTCCAAAGTGTTAGGTGCAATACTTACATCTATTCATGTCTTTGTGGTGGCTACTGTTAATACTGTAATGTTGCAGTATGAAAACATGACCACAGCCTTCAGTTTGTCTCCTTATATTACTTTCCTCACATACAATATATTGAATACTCTGACATCTTGGAAGTGCAATTAATCATAATATACCTACAATCTTCATTGTGATATAATTATTATATCATTGCGTCTTCACAAAAGAGATATGTGCTGTTTCAGGAGACATGGATAGCCAGATCAAGCTATTTTGCAGATGGGCTTTCGGTAATGACATAATAAACACTAACTAGACAAGGTAATACCAATTCAGCCTAGTCTAAAGAGGCTGGGCCCGATTCAGAAAAGGTAAACTTACATTTTGTGTAAGTTTACAAATTTTTGGTATTCACAAAGTAAAACTTAGACCAAAAGTCTAACTTTACTACTTTTCGGTCTTCACAAAAGTAAACATAGACCAAAAGTCTAACTTTACTACTTTTCGGTATTCACAAAGATAAACTTAAACACAAAGTCTAACTGTACTACTTTTCAGTATTCACAAAGGTTAACTTAGACCAAAAGTCTAAGTATGAATGGGTGGCACCAGGCACTTTCACATGACCATAAATTTATGAAATGGACATGTTCCTTAAGTTTAACGTACCACAATTGCGAGACTCCAAAACACGTTCTTGTTTAGAGTTGGATTATCACCTTGTGTAACATAACAAGTGTATTTATAAAGTGCATGCTCACTATTTTGATCTTCTTTGCAATGAATAACAGATGCTTTTTGCGACCCCTACTCAATGATACTCGCTTTATCAACCTCAGAAAGATGAAAGGTTGAGTGGTCACATCCAGATTCAAACTTGGACCATGGTCAAGAAGTCAAAGACTGATTCTTGGGGTGGATAGTCCTTTGAGCCACAAGACCTTCATTTTACAGGTTTATCTAAAGCCTTATTAAATATCTGGTTTGTACTATATTCACCATTACATTCCTACAGTGAATGAGATCATCTTCAGTCAAATGCAAAGGATGCCCTCTTGCAAAGGTTTTGCTCAAACAAATATAGTGTCTGCTAATTACACAGAGTAGCTCAGGAGAAACAAAATGACCCTTCAATGTGTATGGATGACTAGTTTACTCTTTAATTATACATTAATCCCCTGTGTTTATTAGTCCAAACATTTGTCTGAAGGGTAGAACATAATCACAAACTCTTACCTTTACTAAGAGAACAAAATCTTTTTGTGGAGACTTTTGTCTATAAATTAAAAGTCTACCTCAAATACAAGGATGACACAAGAATTAAGTCAAGAGAGGTTAGTGAAGAAGAGCTTCTGTATTGGCCCAAATTACCAGAGATTGTGCATCTAGGACAAAGATATCTTCAGGATGAGTGAAAAACTGGAATTTCCTTTGCAACTGAGTTATAACTGGATGTATTGTTCTAGCTAAAATAAATCTTTGATTAATGGTCATCAAGAGGCACTCCAAGTGGCTCTGTCTAAATAGACAAAAAAGAAAAGCAGGGACCTCTTGTGGTTTGGTGATCAGTGCTGGGAGAAATTATTTGATCCATTAAGAAAGTCGTATTGATACATAAATAAATCCTGAACCTACCCCATTACTACTTCTACCATATAAACTGTCACCTGTCTGACAAGTTGTCAGCAGAAAATATAAAGACATCAACTATCAGGAATAGACTACAAGAAGAGTGGTGTGGATTGAGTTCTTTAACCTGCAACAACCATATCTCTCTACATTAAGAAAATTCAGATCATAGAACCTTTCCCTTCGTCAGAATAAAATTATTGGACAACACTAAGCCATACAAATCCTGAATAGTGACTTTCCAATGGAAAATCAATAAAAAATATTGAACACATCTTCCTTGTCTACGCATAATTTGTGAAATTTAGGAAAATCTTTCTTGAGAAAATACAGAACATGGTTTTCTCATTCAGTTGACAAGAAATAATAGCCTGTCTCTTTAGGGACCTGTTTTCAGAGATCACATGGAAGGTCTCGATTTCTTTCAAAATGGGAAAAAAAATAAGAGAAGAGAATTTAGAACCAGATGTACGGAGCACTGGTCGCAAAAATACTGGTTATAATTTGTGACTAGTATTTTTGCAAACAATGTGCTATTTTGCAAACCGACCTATGTCCTAACAGGTTGGTTTGCAAAATACTAATTCCTGGTAGGTCAAAATTCAACTTACTTCATGAATATTAATGAGATATTTGCGACCCACTAATCACTTTTAAATGAGATTTTTTTAAAATGCAACCCGATTTTCTTAAAGGAAAATGTGATGCACAAAGAAAAATAGAAAAGTTTAAGTGACATTTTTTTAAAGTAGGCAGATAAACCAGGGGACAACCGCTTACTTTTAAAAATGTTTTTGTTAACATTCACAATGGAAAAGAGGTCCCTTAGGGACCCCTTCTTATCTGAGAATGGGTTACCACTTACATGTTTGTAGTCAGTAAAGTATTAATGTTGTGCCACCGGGTTTCAGTTGCAAAACATTTATACCATTCCGATTGGATTGGACAACCTAAACAACCCCTTCCAAGCATTTATGTGCAAACCCAAATTACAATTTTGTAATGTTTTACTAAATCGCAATTTGGGTTTCATACATGACAAAAGCCATTTTGGAGTTGCAAATGGTCCGATTTTGGAAATCTGACCCTTTGCAAACACCAAAAAAGCTTCATAAATCAGGGGCATGTAGTAAGCTGCATGCCATCAATGAAGGAGGCAGAGTGAATCTACTAAATTAAGGATATGAACAGAAAATGGGTGCTGGTTTTCAGGTGCTAGAAAAGGATGTTACATGGTGACCGTACAATCATAATACTGCTTGATTAAGCTTGTTTTTTTCAGTGTAAACCTTTATTACGAGTGGTACCTTAATTCCGATTGGCCTAGTGATAGCAATTATCAACCCCATCACAATTATGAGATACTCGAAAATCCTCGGAGTGCATTGGCCTTAGAACAGAAATTATCATCAATGTAATTTAAAGCACCACAGCCCTGATAACAGTTCATACTATTGTGAAAACCTAATCATGTATTATTATGTATTACAGTAGTGTTGTTTTACACATATATGATAAATAGTCTATCAATATTTTATAGGCAGATATGGATGTTGTTTCTTATTGGTTTGAAGCATCCACTAGCTTTAAACATGTTTGCTAAATTGCATGGTTCTAGTACACCCAGAATCCATGTATTCGCAGTTGTAAATTTTCACATTTCCGCAAAGTGTAACTTCACTTTCCAACCTGGTAAATGGGAATGCAGCTATAGATGAATAATGAGCTCTGTATGCGATTTATGACTGATATATTCTCCTCAAGGATATCTTGTGCTTCCTCAGGGAGAAGATCATGCCATCTGCTCATTAGTTTTTGCTGAAAGTAACAAGTTTCTGAATCAAGATTAGGTTTCATAGACTTGTAAAGAGAAAGCCTATATAAGCTGTCCTACATTTTATGTATTTTAGAACTATGATCCAACTGACCCTTTTTTCGAGCAGGAGACCTGGATAGTTGAAATGACAACTGTCTTTATTATTAAAATATTATTTTGCTGTGCTGCTTGCTATTTTGCATTAAATGTAAGTTAGACTTTGGGCTGCCCAACGTATTGTGTTTTATTTTGTAACACTGTAAGTACAAACAGAAGACTAAGGCCTGATTTGAGAGTTTGACAGATGGGTTACTCCATCACAAATGTGACAGATATTCCGTCCCCTTTAGTTCAAGTGCATCATATCCTATAGCACTTGTAATAAAGCAGAGCTGATACCCGTCACATTTGTGACAGAGTAATTAATCCACCAAACCCTAAATCATGCCCTATAAAGCTAATATTAACATGTTAGAAATATACAATGCATTCTCAGCTGTCTAAGAATTAGACAGGTAACTACTCAAAAAGTCCATGACGGGTAACTTATAGCTACACAAATTAGGCATTGCCTTCTCCAATATAGACAACTGTTTGCGAATAACATCAACAAACTTTGCCACTAGTGCCCAAATCTACTTAGACAAGGCTTTTAGAAGCAGTGAAACCATTTCAGCCCTGGAAGACACACTGTCTCGCCTGTAAATAGTTGTGAGCAATTTATCATGCTTCACTGAGAGATTATGACATAAGCAAAGCAAATGCAGTCTGTCCTCTGTTTTATAACCACAAAGCCAAAACACTCGGTCCTGTTTTCAGGGTCTCAAGTCTCTCAGAAGTTACTGAACGGAACTGTGTCAATGGGGGCCCTTAACATTTGGAGTCCTGGGCCTCTGTACCATGCACCCTCAAACTAGGGATCAAGACCCCCTTTAGCACTTCACTTTCAAGATAACAGAGCAGATTAGTCCATGGGTGACTCACAGAGGTGCGGTGGACTAGAAACTCATAATTCAATATCGCACAACAATAACCCTCAATTAATGAATGTCCAGCCAATCCTTTACTTGATACATGAAAAGCACATGTAACTAAAGAGTATGCACAAAAATATAAATATGTACATGATTTTAGTACTTTTAACAACTAAAAGAGGTATTATAGTGGCCAACTAACACCGTAAGCCTTGCTTGTTTCTATCATCTGTGAGGCACAATTTGCCACCTTATAGTCTCTTTGTCATATAAAACTAGGAAGATCCTCTAGAAAGGCTGATTGCACTAACATTTGGCTTTTCACAATTAAAAAGTCAGGCCTAGAGAAGCTTCGACATGAATTCAGAATTCAAAATACAAATCTATTGCCTGTGTCAATATATTTCGCCAAGGACATGCATTTCTACGTGCTTTAACACACATGTCGAGCCTACCACACTTGTCCTAAATCACATTCAGGCAGCCCAACAATAGTGTTGCTGGTCTTTCCGGAGAAGGAGCTTAAAAAATAGATGAAATGGCCTGGTGTCAAACATGGCGGATGTGCTCTAAATAAGCTTGTGTGGCTGCTTCCAGTTTCTGTCTCCATCCAGTGTAATCCTGTATTCCTCAGGGTTGGCAGTGGCAGATGTCTGCTAGCTCCGTTAATAGGCTGCATAGTTTACCAGGTGTGAGTTTGCACATGTTGGCCTCTACTGGAAAACTCTGAATTGGCCTAACTGTGCAATGTGCAGCCCAACAGTGAATTGGTGGCCTCCTGAAGAGACCAACTCACAGAGCTTGATGTCCCTGGAGCCATGAGCTGGCCACAATGTGTGGCATTGTAGCAAGGCTCACGGTGGGCCCCGTGGCCCTTCTTGAGATACTGGGAGGTGAGGCATTACCTCTGCCCACTCTTCTTTCCTGGACACTCCTGGTGGGCCGTGGTGAAGGAGGACTGATGACTCCGGGAAAACCTGCATTGGGCCTGCAGTAATTTGGGGCCTTTGTTTTGGTGCTGCCTGGGATGCTCGTGCCCCGCTTGGTATGAGGGGGACCTATGGTAGGGTGGGTGAGCTGATGAGCTCAGCTTGCTACTGTGGAGCAGCAGTGGCCCTACTGGAGCAGACAAAGCAGAGATCCAGGTGTCAGTGATCTGGGCTCCTCCTTCTTTTTCCTGGGCTTAGGGATAGTGGCCGCTATCAACCCTTAGAGACATGAGACAAGATGTACCGGGGGTAACCTCTTGTTTCTTTCTGTCCGCCCTTTAAAGATGACGGGAGATATGAAGTGCTGCAAGCGCCACAAGTGACTGGTCTGGCCATCACAAGAGGTGGTGTGCAGTGTCATAGGTGGTATTACTGGGTCTCTCTGGATTTTGTCAGAAGACACTCATGCACTTTTGATAGAACTTTGATATTGGAGGGAGATCCTCACCTATTATTTTTAAGCCGTAACTCTGATCTGACCACTCTCAATTTGTGACAGTGACCCAGGTTGGAGATATTGGTGATCTATGGAACGAGGAGGGGGTCATCCCAGTGTGTCTGAAGGGGTTTTCCCTCTTCAACTCTCCTCTTTCTCTGACAACCCCAGAATGGTGAAAGATAAGCACAACAAAGAACAGGTGCTAATCAAAATGGAACAGTTCACCACATTCACCAATGACATTGTGCTGGAGATGCGGACTGCAATACCACATGCTGGAACTGTCATATGTCCCGTGCAGGCCCAATACCATGTTCCCTATGTTAGCATGAGCACGCTGCAGTCTTTATTTTGCTTTCCACATGTTACTACACACGCATGTTGCTTTGTGCCACTCTGTACTTTCACACAGAACCTACTGTTATTTTTATGTTCTGTATTTACCTGGAATTTAGTCTGAACACCGTAGACATGGTCAAACAACAATGCCCCTTGTTATTCTGTTTTGGTCAGGCTCTAGCACATAGAGAAAACACAGACATGCAGCTGTTGTTTGGGAACACATACTCTTTGTCATATAGGTGCGCACAGACAGGCAAATACACCGACGAGATCGTGACTACAGCTGAGATGTAGAACTTTCATCTGTGCATGCTAAGGTATGGGACCTGCTGCAAACACCCAGAGATCTTTTGATATATAACCATTTTGCTTCTGTAGAAGGGGAGGAGTGTTATTTTACCCTGTATTATATAATGACAGCTCCTTTTATGATTTATGGATTTCTTACTATGCTGACCGTATTTGTGTTAGGCATCTTCTTACTTATTGTGGCACGTATCCTGCATACCAAATCGCAATAGTTACAATAAATATTTTAAACTTTTCTCGTGTCTCTGTCAGATCTTATTGTGCGCAAGTACGACTGTGAGAGCGAAAGGGTGTGTCCTGTCACCGCGATTCCTGAGAGGGTCGGGAGTGTTGTGTTCTGGTGTGTCTAATCACTTGCTCCTCTGTGAGTGAGTAAGAGGGCAAGTGAGACACTATAGCTAGTCGGTCCCGGGTTCATAGGTACTAAGGTGGTAGGACAACTCAGTCCCTGTCTACTAAGGTTCTATGGTCCCCAGCATAGTTCTGTGATTTTGCAGAATCTCTGCAACATGGTGCCGCCAACGTTTGATCTGGTACTTATTTGCGCGACCCCTGAGTAGAGCTTGTGCTTGTCCACGATCACCTCATATCGTTACATGGAGACGTCCATGGTGCAGAGGCTTTACCTCCTCGGTTTTGTCAGTATTTCCTATTGCTGTAGGTTTTCCAAGCTTGGATTTTAAATGGTTAAAACCACTTTTGTGCTGCTGTTTGAATACCTTACGTTTCCATATGCTCAACTGGTTATGATTCCAGCTTATTACCACGCGGCAGTTACTCAACACTTGTTACAGAATGGAGTCCCCAATGCAGGGTCTCCAGTTGTTTTTGTGGGTAAAGTGGGCCCTCCGTACTGCGAATTGTATTACTTTTCATTCTGATATAGTAGCTAATGTTCCTGCGGCTTATCGGCCCTATGTGATAATTTTTTTTTTTGAGTTATATATAGCACGACCTAGACCCGAGACATCGGGTATCAGAGCGCTTTACATGAGCACCAGTTTCGTTATAGAAGGACACATTCATTTTTGTTAGGCACGGGGAGATTAAGTGATTTGCCTAGAATCACAGGATGTTGAGCATGGTTGCCGAGACTCGAACCCGGTTCCCCAGCTTCGAGGTCGACCGCTCTAGCCATAAGGCTACATCCTCTCCCTGATCATTGAGCTTCCTCTTACGGCCTGGGAGCACCAGATTTGGTTTAATGGCACCCTTCCCTATCCTCTTGCTTCTGTTCGCATGAGCCCCTTAAGCATTGACAGGGCCACATGGGCTGTTTTGGCAGGCTTTACTCCGTATCCACTTTATGCTACGGCTAATGTGGCGGATGTACATTTGTTGTAATCTCAGGTAGTCCATTTATATAGAGGTTTGATTCAGTTTGTTGCCCGTGCCTTTTTGGCAGCTCCACCTGGGCTGAACCTCCTGTGCAGGCCCCACAAGGTAGAGGGCTAGTAATTAGCCTTATTACAAACTCCATTATGGGCAAACTTCCCCTTAATCGTGAAGACTTTCCGTTTTGGATTGATCAAAAAATTGATCAGCTTGATGCTGTTATTCGCCTCACGGGTCCTGTAGAGAAGCATAGGACCATTACTATATGTTTGCCTACTGGTCTGGTCCCCCCTTTGGCTGACTGCAACACCTGGGGGATGGTGTTCGCTACAGATTATGCACTTTGTTATGGCATTCGATGAGCATTCTTCTGAACGTCCCCAAACATGTATAGAATGAACATGGGGCTGCTACTGCCCTAGATTTGGGGATGAAGCTAGTGGGTAATTTTCCCATAGTCTCCGAAATGATTCTTTCTAATGTTAAAGGTGAAGCAGCGTCCTTGATTATACACCAGTGACTTACTGCTATGGCCGTAACTGACCGTGTGTGTGAGTTGCCTGTGATTATTTCTGATGTTTAAACATCTTTGGGACGTAATAGTGTGGGGTCCAGACCATATGCGCAATCTTTGGGAAAACTTCTTCCTGAAAAGGAAGGTCGTCTGGTTTTTCCTAAGAAATATTTGGATAAATCTAGACAACAACAACAACAGAAGCCTAGGTCTAGTGGCAGCTCACCGCCATCGGACACTACTTAGCGATGATATGATTTGCGTGAGCACACTAAAATTAAGTGTTATAATCTCATCATTCATATGGTATATTCCGTCACCCCTTTCCCATGCCCCTGTTGGTTGTGCCCTGCCATTGTGATTCAACTTTCCACAGCTGACTCCAGCTGACTGGAACCTGTGAGGGTGTATGCACGAATAAAGAAGACTCCAGAACTTACTTATGTTTCGTCTTCATTTGTAACATTGGCAACGATCCACCGTGTGGGGACGGTTCACCATCATCCCCAACGCTTTCTCCAGTGTCAGCTGTACAACTGTGCCTTTCTTCGAACTTCTTGTGAGTAACATCCTTACTCTCTCTTCAAGTCTTATGCTACAGCACTCATGACTGTGAGCCTGCATTTCTACACACTCTCCGTTTCTTCCGTTGCTGTTGTGAGGATATTGTGAAGATTTCGTTACTGCCCTCGTTTCCTTCATCTACTGTCGACGCGCAGCCTCTTCTGTGCCCAAGTTCCTGTTGAGTGTTGTCCTTGCCGGAGTACTGTGGAAGTTCTGTGGCTGCCGCTTCTCCTCACATTTGCCACCCGTAAGCCTTGCACTTGCCTTCTGCTGCTTCCTGGGGTGCCGGTCTGCCTGTGGCTGTCTGCTTGTGGCGCGCTTTTCCTCACATCACCGAGGCGTGCGACTGCAGCTCTGCAGGGTGCTTTGTTTCTCACAGCCAAGCCTGATCTTTTTTTGGCGTGTGAGCGTGTCCCTTCTTTCAGCTTTTGGGCTCCGGCGAAAGGGAAAATCCTTTTCCGACGTACTGCGGTGCACTCTCTTCGTCCTTCCAGCGTCCTTACGTGCTATCCACGCGTCTTCTACGGCTCCTTCCTGGGGCGTGGCTGTGGTTGGGGACGGCCTCTTGTGATGTTCCCGTCTTCGAGGGACAGATCGTTTTTCTCGCCGCCTATCGCCACACGCTGATAGGCACAGCTGTTCCTCGGTCTAGCTCTCAGCGTGGGAGCCTGTCTCCGCTGGGAATTGCCTCTCATATATTTACTGCCTGTAGGCATGCGCTGACGGGCACAGCTGTTTCTCTCATATTTTCACAGCGTGGGAGCCCGACTCCGCTGTGAATTACTCCTTTAATTTGTCCTGCCTGTTACCGTACGCTGACAGGCACAGCTGTGATTTGTTTACTTGTTATGACTTCGCTGATAGGCACAGCTATTCATTGTATATCATAATTTTGAACCTGCATTATTTTTCAATATTTGTCTTCATTCTCTGCCTATCTCTGCACGCTGATAGGCACAGCTTTCCACTGTGTAATTCTACAAACTCCAATATGGCCACAGCTAATATGTCACAACCACCACCTTTCCTGAATGAGGTTGACGAACCTCTACTACCATGGAAGCAATGGTTTGGTTTAATGGAGCCCTACCTAATAGCCATAGGAGGGGAAAATTTCTCTCCATTACGTAGACTTCATACACTACTCAACAATTTAGGTATTGAGGGCAGAAAGACATATGATAATATTGCTGTTTCTTCAGGCAAAGATGGGGACAGCGAAGAGGACAAAAATGTGTACCAAGTCGCAGTTAACAAACTAAAAAAACATTTTGGGAAGAAAATAAACGTTGTGCTAGAGAGACACAAGTTCTTCTCGAGAGTACAAGGAAAGAGCGAAAAAATTAAACCTTTTGTTGCTGCGTTAAGAGGCCTAGCTAACACGTGCGAATTCGAGTCTCTTCAAGATTCTCTCATCAGGGATCAGTTGGTCAGATGCACTAACAATTCTAAAATCCAAGAAAGACTACTGGTGGCCAATCCTGATCTCAAGGAGGCAATTGACATAGCAGTTGGGATCGAACATACCGCTGATTGCATGGTTGCCATGAAAGGGGAAGGAGACAGACCAACTGATGTAAATGCTATAAGTAAACATGATGGGGGAAAAGATAATAGGAGTAATGTTACTTACACACTTCCAGCAGGCACCAAACGTAAGTGCTACAGATGTGGGAGCCCGACCCATTTAGCCAATAATGCTATTTGCCAAGCTAGAGCTGTTACATGTCACAAATGTGGTCAAAAGGGGCATTTGGCCAGTCTTTAGGGAACAGCGTTCTAAATCAGTTTTGTCTATTGAACACGACTCCCCTTCCGACACCAAATTAGTGTTTCAAATTAAGAGTACTAATGACACCACCAATTTCCCCTCATGTAATATCACATTGGACAGGAAACCTGTGACAGTTTTTGCTGACTCATGTTTCCCATATACCTTAGTGGATGCTAAAATGTTTTCCCAACTGTTTCCTACCTGGCAAGAAGATATGCAGCCCCCAGATATTCAACCGGGTGGTTACAATGGGGATCCCATACCTTTACTTGGAATGACTACCATGGAGATAGGGTTCAAGGGAAGGAGTACTGTGGGCAAAGTTTATGTCACTCAGAAAGGATCTAATTTGTTGGGGTGGAAGCACCAATGGGAACTTGGTATCAAGTTGGATCCCAACAGTCCCGACCAAGTATTTTTGGTGGATCCGTCGGTTGGGGGGATGGAAGTTTGCAACAATTTCCCTAAAGTCTTCTCTGAAGAGTTGGGTTTGCTTAAAAATTACCAACACTCCATCAAACTCAAATCCAACGCTAAGCCAGTAGCACACAAGGTTAGGCCCATTCCTCATATGATGGAAGCCCCTCTCCAAAAAGAGTTAGACAGACTATTGACACTAGGAGTCATTTAACCTATTGAGAGCTCCCAGTGGTTAGCCCCGATTGTCCTCACCACTAAATCATCTAGTAAGGACATTAGATTATGTGTTGATCTAAGAGATCTTAATGAGAACATCTGGGTGGACATGCACCCCCTTCCACGCATTCATGAAGTCCTTACCCTTATAAAGGGGGCGAGTTGTTTCAGTGTGCTGGATCTCTCCTCAGCCTTCCACCAGGTAGAGCTCCACCCTGATTCACATCATCTCACATCATTTGTAACTCCTCTTGGGGCGTTCCGATACCTTCACATGCCGTTTGGGCTGGCTTCGGCGGCTGCTGCCTTTCAGAGGATTATGCAACATGTGTTGAAGGACCTTCCCAATACTCTTTGCTGTCAAGATGACATCCTCATCCACGGGAAGGATGTGAAGGAGCACAATACCATCCTTAGAAAGGTGTTAGTCAATCTTGAAAAGGCAGGTCTCACCCTTAAAAAGAGAAATGTCGCATAGGAATGGGGTCAGTAGAGTACCTCGGGTACACCATATCACAAGACGGTATTAAACCCAAATTGGATCTTGTGGAGGCAATTCAGAACACTGCTGCCCCAAATTGTGCTGAAGACCTCAAATCATTTCTGGGCTTATCAGAGTACTACTCTAAATTTGTTCGTAATTATGCCACCATAGTGGAACCATTGCGGAGTTTACTTAAGTCCAGGACCCCCTACGTATGGACCAATGACTATCAGGATGCCTTTGTAGCGGTCAAGGAAGGAATTGTTTCCGCCCCGTCCTTGGGTAGGTTTGACCCCACCAAACCCACTGTTCTTTGCATGGATGCCAGCAGTAAAGGGCTAGGAGCTAGTCTCACCCAATTGGCAGAGGGCAAAGAACAAGTGATTGCCTTTGCCTCTCGCGCACTCAAGGGCGCGGAAGTAAACTACTCTGTGGTGGAGAAAGAAGCACTTGCTTGCTTTTGGGCGATTAAACATTTCTGTTTCTTCTTGTGGGGCATACCATTTACTGTAAAAACTGACCATAAACCTCTCATGTATGAGTTTACCATGAAAGAGTCAGTCAGAACCACCCCTAAAATTTCTAAGTGGATACTAGGACTGGAAGGGTATAATTTCAGAGTTAAGTATGTACCAGGAACACAAAACGTTGTGGCTGATTATTTATCCCGCTCACCGCCTGAAGTAGAAAGTGATTCTGATTCATGTGAATGTGATGATGTCATACTTAAACTTGCATGTCTAAACAAGGAGGAATGGGATGGTTATGTACTAACTGATGTAGAGTTGAATTCACTCAAAGATTACATTAGAAATGGTTGGCCAGCTACTAAGTGTGATATCCCAGCATCACTGTGCAAATACTGGGATGTGAGGTTGGAACTCAACATACAAGGGGGAACCGTTTTGTAAAGGTGAGAAAATTGTCCCTCCTGAGAAACTTAGAGGGAAAATCGTTGACTTGGCCCACATGGGACATCTAGGGCGTAGTCTCACAAAGAACAAAATCCGTCCGGATTACTGGTGGCCGGGTATGGATGCCATGACTGAGAACATTGTGAGAGATTGCTTAGAGTGTAGCCGTAGTGACAAGATTCATCAAACCTGCAAACCTCCTCTTTCCCCTGTAGAGGTCCCTGACCGCTCATGGTCCAAACTAGCGCTCGACATCATAGGTCCACTCAATCTTAAAATGTTGCATGAGCGTTACATTCTTGTTTTGGTGGACTATCACACTTGTTGGGTGGTTTTTAAGTGTGTTCATTTAATCAACACTGACGTCCTCATAGAATTTTTGAGAAGTGTTTTCTTTGATGAGGGCATTCCAGACATCCTTGTTACAGACAACGGTGTGCAATTCACTTCAGAAAACATGAAAGAGTTTTTGTCTGGCATGGGAATTACTCATCACAAGACTGCTCTGTATTGTCCCCGTGCCAATGGATTGGTTGAGCGGATGAACCACATGTTTAAAGAATGCTTACAGAGAGCTGAATTATTGTGTCTACCTGCCAAACCTGTTCTACAAGATACTATTTGGGCTTATCGCTCTACCCCCAATAGTGTTACAGGAGTTTCTCCTTTTACTTCCCTGAAAGGCAGAGTCCCTAAGACCAGACTTTCTCCCCCAGTATTGATGAGGGAAGGGATGTGTGTCATGAACCATGATGAGATTTCCAGGAGGGTGAATGAACACCAGGTCAAATATAAGAATAGATACGATCAAACCAAACATGTCAAATCCAGAATTCTCAAAGAAGGAGAATGGGTCCGTGTTGACCTTCCCAAACCACGTAGAAAGGAGGCTTCTAGATTTTCCGAGCCTATCAAGATAGCCAGGGTGGGCAGAAATGTGGTTCATCTAGAAAATGGACAAACCTGGAGCATGGACAAAATCATCTCTCACAAGCAAGGGAGGGGTTCTGAAGCTGTTCCTGATCAAGGGAATAGGTCGGAGACTTTTGCTCCCAGAAGATCTCAGAGAATCAAATCTACACCCTTGTGAGTTAGAGACTATGTTATAAAATGATCTATGTACAACGGTCATCTCCTATGCTTTTCGCTTCTGCCTTTGGTTTTCCTGTACCCTCTTTTTCTCTTCCTTTTCCCCTGCTCTCCTCTCCCTGTTCTTTCTCCTCCTTCCATTCTTTCTCTTTTTCCGTCTACCCTAAATAAGGAGGTGTGTTATAATCTCATCATTCATATGGTATATTCCGACACCCCTTTCCCCTGCCCCTGTTGGATGTGCCCTGCCATTTTGGTTCAACATTCCACAGCTGAAAACCTTGGCGGACCCCACTGACCTCATAAACTACAGACCCATCTCCCTGCTCCCGTTCCCAGCAAAAGTCATCGATAAAGCCATCAACAGCCAACTCGCCACATTCATCGAAGAGCACAACATCCTCGACTCCTCCCAATCCGGCTCCAGAAAAAACCACAGTACGGAAACCGCCCTCCTCGCCGCAACAGACGACATCCGCACCCTACTGGACAAAGGAGAAACAGCAGCCCTCATCCTCCTCGACCTCTCAGCGGCGTTCGACACAGTCTCTCACCACACCCTAATACGCAGACTCCACGATGCAGGGATCCAAGACAAGGCCCTCGACTGGATCCACTCCTTCGTCTCCGGCAGAATGCAGTGGGTCAGACTCTCCCCTTTCCTCTCAGACCCTACACCAACAACCTGCGGAGTCCCCCAGGGGTCCTCCCTCAGCCCTACACTCTTCAACGTCTACATGGCTCCGCTCGCCCCCATCGTCAGAACCTACGAACTCAACATTGTGTCATACGCAGACGACACCCAACTCATCCTCTCCCTATCCAACGAACCCAACACCGCCAGACACAACTTTCGAGAAGGCATGGAAGCCGTCGCCAAATGGATGAAAAACAGCTGCCTACAACTAAACACCAACAAAACGGAAGTACTCATCATGGCCCAAACCCGACGCCTGGAACGACACCTGGAAGCCTGCCCACCCCCACGGACCACGCACGCAACCTGGGAATCATCCTGGACTCAGGTCTCAAAATGGACCGCCAGATCAACTCCGTCCTCCTGCTTCCACACCCTCCGCCTCCTACGTAAGACCTTCAAATGGATCCCCCTCGAACACAGAAAGACCGTCACTCACGCCCTGGTCACCAGCAGACTCGACTACGGCAATGCACTCTATGCTGGAATAAACAAAAACCTCACCCGCAAGCTACAGAACATCCAAAACGCCACCGCAAGACTGGTCCTCAACCTGCCAAGACACTGCCACATCTCCCAGCACCTGTGCACACTCCACTGGCTCCCCATCGAAGCTAGAGTCACCTTCAAGATGCTCACCCATGCTCACAAGGCCCTCCACGACACCGGACCAGCATACCTGAACAGCAGACTCAAATTCCACGCACCCCAAAGGACGCTACGATCAGCCCAGCTCTCCTACGCCGTGGTCCCCGCATCAGAAAGACCAGATCGGGAGGCCGCTCCTTCTCCTTCCTCGCAGCCAGAGCCTGGAACGACCTTCCGCTCCACCTCAGAAAGACAACATCGCTCCCCATCTTCGCAAGAAACCTCAAAACCTGGCTCTTCGACAGACCCCCTCTTTGATGGACTGGAACCTGCGAACCCCCCCAAGATATTTGAATAGTCATACACACACCTTTGCAGTGTAGAACACCCACAGTATGGCCCTGATTAACAATATCGTCTGTAAAAAGTTTAAAACTAAGCTAGACATTTCTAATGGGTTTTTTAGTCCCAACTTGGCTCTACAAGAGCCGTGATTGGTCTGCATTTACCGCCCTCGTTCCCAGAGATGATACACTCATTTACCAATGAGATATAAGAACAGCCCCAGTATTTTTGCAGCACATATCATGTCCCTTTTACATGATATTGATCCTGACGCTTTATCCTATGTTGATGACATATACCTTACCGATGATGAATGGAATCCACATTTGGCGAGAGTGGATCACATTATTATTACTATGCGATTTGTCTTGCTGTCCTTTTTCTTGGTTATGAATTAACCCATGAGGGTAGAGGCTTGGCTCCCCATTTTTTTAAGAAGTGCGCAATTGCAACCACCTTCTACCCTCAAAAAATTGCAGTCTCTGCTTGGTTTTTTGAATTTCGGCAGGACTTACATTCCTGAGTACGTTAAACAAATGAAACCTCTTTATGCTCTGATACACCTGACTCTTTCCGCTTCCTCATGGCTTCCTGAACATGCTGCAGTCTTACGCGACTTACAGTCTGATCTGCTTGCTACGCAGTTCTTACAGACCAGGCTTAACTCCACTAATGTGGTCATTTGGATAGTACTGGGTGCAATTGGTTTTACTTATGTCACGTTCAATGAGGGAGACACTGTTCCTATTGCTTATAAATCTCATCTTTACACTCCTGCTGAGATGCGTTTTTCATCTCCTGAAAATATTTTGACTGTATTGCAGATGGCCATCCTTAAAGAACGGCCTCTCGTTCCAGGTAAACACATCTTTGTTGTTTCACCTGTGCCTGCCTTAGAGGCGGTCACAAAAGCTAGTGTTCCCAATTCTAAAGCCCTTCACCTGCGTTGGATTCAATGGCTACTTCTTTCACATCTGTTGTTTCCTTTGTTTTTGACCCTTCACAACAAACACAAGAGTTTCTTCCATATGAGCATGTTCATCCTCTGCCTTCGAAGCTTCTTCCTCTTGATCAGTATAAATGTATCATTTACACTGTTGATTCGGCACAACCGGCCATTGGTTCTAAGCAGACTTATTCTGCAGCTTGCGCTATAGTTGTAGGCCCTATGATCGATGGAGTTTTCCACTTCACTTTGATTCATACACAGTCTCTAGGTGACTGTATGGCACAATTGGCCAAGCTGAATGCGTTGCTTTTGGCTCTCGAGCAGTGTGATCCGAAGTCACTCACCCTAGAGGTGTGTGATCCTTTTTACTGTGCACAATCTTACAATGACAATTTACACTTTTGGAAACAAAATGACCTTCGGGATTCAAAAGGCAGCACAAAAAAGCATAAAATGCTTTTGGTAAAGGTGGCTAATCTTAAGGACCGCCTACCACTTACACATGTTGTACATACCTTGGGCCATCAACGTGTTGTTGGTAATTCGATGGCTGATGAAGCAGCCAAATATGCAGTAGCCACGACTGTAGTAGCCACGATCACACGTTCCATCACTGAAATTGATGATAACATCTTGGCTGCCATAGCCACGTGTCAGGAAGGAACAGCTTTTGCTCAAGGTTTTCTTTCTAAATATACATATCAATTAACTACTGACAAGGTTCTCCTTGTAACCATTCCTGGGGTTGGTGATCGCTTGATACCAATCCTCAACCGCTGACACTATTTAATAATGGCCGCTCAAGAAGGCATGGCTTCTGCACATGCAGGGGTTGCAGCCACTGTTTCACTCTTACAACAACGTTTCTGATGGTGTGGTCTATACCAACAGACTCGCCGTTATGTCTTATGCTGTGACGTTTGTCACAAATTAAATGTTCTACTGTGTCACGCCCACCTCAGACACACCTTTATATTTCAAATCAGCCCTTTGTCTTATTTATCTAGATCATTGCAGTCCCCTTGTTTCTGATAATGCATTCAAATATATTTTGGCTGCAGTCGATTCTTGGTCTAGGTTACTCTGGGTCTGGCCACAGCGCTTGGCTGACTCTTGAACTTTATTAAGGATTTGGAGATCTTTGGCAGAACTTATACCTGTAGCACTTTCCATTCGACCCAGGGTCCGGCTTTCGTCTCTAAGGCGTACAGTGATTCAATGGCGTTGACGGGAGTGCAGGTGCATTTCTCGTCTCCACATAGGCCTGAGAGCAACTCTGTTGTGGAGCCGATAAACCGTGACTTAAAGCAGTCTTTAACAGTGAAGGTATTAGGTACGGGGCGTGGCTAGTTGACTCATCTCTATGGGGTTCAGCGAGCGCTTAGTAATCTCCCTAAAAGATCTCTGGGTGGGTGGATCCCATGCGAAATGCTCTTTGGCATCAAGATGTATGTTGCAGACCTTGATGGTGTAGATGTTGTGGCGGCAGCCACAACCTTTGATGTAGATAACCACTGTGCTGTCTTGAGGATCTACAGAAAAGTCGTGATGCTCTGGCTAAGAGTCATTTGCCTTCCTCTCTCCAATCAGATGCGGCTATACAGTATCCTGCTACCGGCTGGCTTTTTAAAGTTGGTGGTTTAGTTTGTGAAAAGATTATGATCAAGAAAGAATTTGGTCCCTCCTACCATGTTGCTGTTCCGGTGCTTGGTCTTCATGGTACCCAAACTGTCATTTTGCCTCCGCTTCCTGGATACAAGGATAATCGCTTTGTTTCTTTTGGACATGTCAAGTTACATCATATGGCCGATACTAAATAGTATAACTCAAGGCGTTCCAACACAGAATGTTGCTTTACAGCCCGTGAGCACCATCTTTGGTGATTCTCCCCGGCAGCAGGAGGGGGATCTCAAGACTTCAGTTGACCTGATACATGTTACACCTTCTTCACATTCAATAATGGACATTGTTTACTCTGTTCCTCCAGTTGATGCCCCATCTGCGGTACAAGAACCAACTGTCCATCCAGATTCACATCCTCCTCTATTTCAGCTGAGTTCCTCTGGTTATTATATCGATCAAGATAATTTTTCTTCAGACAGGTCTTCGTTGTCTTTTGTTTTGCCTTCACTACCAGCATGGATTTGTGTTTTCATCTCCTGGTTAAAACGCACTTATCTGGTTCCGCCTTGGCTATATATCTGGATCGTATTTTCCATGGTATTTTTGTTCATGTGGATTGTGTTTCTGACAGTTTTTTTTCCTTTTGATCAACGGCCATTACCTTTCAAAACTCTTTGCTGAAGAATTGGCTGACGGGGTGTTGGCCCCACATTCCTCCTTGCATAAAATGAAAAGAGACCATTCCCTCATTAACATTTCAATTGTCACGGTCACTGCAGATACTCTATGTGTTCCGTGTTTCCATGGGTGATGTCATAGTATTTGGATGGCATTCGGATGATTGGGATGTTGATACTGTGAATTCGATGTTTTCTGAATTGCAACATTACACTTTGAAGTTGAGGATTTGTATTTAAATTTTGCTAACCTGATACCATCCAAAAAACTACTTGTATGGGACAGGCTAAAATTGCAGAACTGAATACTCCAACTATTCCATCCATTGCGCCTTTCGACAATTGACAATCTTATACTGAAGATCAATTCAATGGCATTATACAAAATGGTACACTTAATTCTTCAGTTATGGCTCTGGGTGGGTGTTTGGTGTGGCCATTAGACACTAATGTCTTTCATGCTCGTTTTTTAATCTCCACATCTGAGTTTAAATTGAATCGACCTGATCCCCGATATTCACAATCCACACAACATAACACTGTTACTATTTACTCTTGGGTAAATTATGCCAACAATGGTGAGAACATTCCACATTGTCTTCAGTGAAACAAGACAATTCAGCTTAGATCCAAAATGCTATTTAGTTGGACTCTCCAAACACTGAAGAACATGTGCGTTCCTTGGCATTACCTTAATTCCACAACTTTGTTCTTAATATTTAATTTGACAGGTAGACCGCAATCAATGGCTATGAAAGATGCTAGTTATACTATGTTACACATAGAGAAACCTGAACAGCTTTCCTTTACAATAGCAGAAACACCGTCTGCAGTCTGGTTAATTCACGGGGTTATCTCATTACCTATCCCTACTTTTTAGTTCACTGCTTGCATGAAACACTTCCCGGTGGGTAGATACGAACCTCTTGGGAGCAGTTATATACATGAATTGTGGTCCTTGCCATTTACATATCATTTTAATGGGCTGAGGGAGAAGTTTTTCTTACAGGGGAGGAATGGGACTTCACTGCTGGTCATTCTCCTGTTTCTCAACACATAAAAATCCATGGCGCCTGTAATGTGTCTGCCCCTAATTTGGCTTGTTATTTAAAAGGAACTCCTGTTCCCTTTTTTATTCCCACTCTCACATTGCATTCAAATGGAAGCCATCTAGTCCTTAATAATCTGGACTGTTGTGGTCTGCAGGCAGGAATCCCGTATGTGGTGTCTGTTTCCCAGTTATTACTTCCTGCAACTGCAGTGTTGATAGTTCAATCTGGCCGACCATTCCAGTTTTGAAAACAGATTTCAATAAGCTAAGCAAACTCAAAGCTTTATTGTTTCAACAAGAAGTGGCTCTTACTTCAGCTTGCGAAACCTTCGAATTCCAGGTGGCGAGACCATCCGGTGAAATACAGTCATTGTTCACAAATCTCCCCTACATTTCGGTGAACTGATTCATCAAAAATGTAATGTGTCTGATACCACGGCCTGGCCCACGGGTGCTGTTCCTGCTATTCCACAATGGATGCTCCATCCTTCCAGGGCAGGCATAGCTGCATCTGTACCGTGAGTGCATGCTACAACACTTTGGAGTAGTGGCCCTCGACGCTCTGGATGCAGAGTTCTGTTTAACCTTCCGCTAAGCTTACTTCACCTGCATGCAACCTGTGTTTCATTGAATCTGGTGCCCCCTTTCAATGGGCTCTGGACTTCTGCCTGGCTATGCCACACAAACTGCCCTCGATTTTGAACTGTTGATGAGTCCCTTAGTGGCCCATTACCAGGACTATTCCTTGGGCACGTGACTGCTTCATAACCCGTCATTATGGCCAGTGGCTGGAAATGGTCCTGTGCAATGGCACAGCGTCTTCTGGAACTCAGTTTCATCGATATCGATACAGGTTGACCCATGAGGGTCTTATCGACATCTGGCACTGAGGGGAATGTCTGCTCAATTGGATTACTGATATTTGTCTCTGGGAAAGAGCGGATTTAATAATGGAATTGTTGGCTTCTCAGTTGGCATCAAATGTTTTGGGCCCAGCGGCACTTTTTGAAACATTATAATGATACAAAAAATGTTTTTGGGAGAATCTGTAATTACTCATTACCAAATATCAATGCTATATTGACTGCACTGCCATTCTAACGCTTTGGGACTACTTATTGCCTGAATTCTGTCGTTACTATTGGTGCTACCAATACTGACCAAGGGGAGGGTGTCATATGTCCCGTGCAGGCCCATTGCGGTTTTCCCTATGTTAGCATGAGCACACTGCAGTTTTTACTTTGCTTTGCACATGTTACTACACACACATATTTTGCTTTGTGCCACTCTGTACTTTCACACAGAACTTACTGTTATTTTTGTATTCTGTATTTTCCTGGGATTTAGTCTAAACACCGTAGACAAGGTCAAACCACACTTCCCCTTGTTATTCTGTTTTGGTCAGACTCTAGCACATAGACAAAACACACACATGCAGTTGTTGTTTGGGAACACGTACTCTTTGTCATACAGGTATGCACAGACAGGCAAATAAACAGATAAGATCGCGACTACACCTGAGATGTAGAACCTTCATCTGTGCATGCAATGGTACGGGATCTGCTGCAAACACCCAGAGATCTTTTGATATATAACCACTTTGCTTCTGCAGAAGGGAAGGGGAGGTTAGTTTTAACCAGGGTGGAGCTGGCGTAGTGCCTCTACGCGGAGTTCCACGGAGTTGGAAAAAAACTCAGTGGAACTCTGCTCCGCTCTGCTCCCTCCCACTCCCTAATTAATTATAATTTTTTAAAAAGGCACTTACCTGCTGTGGCTGCCTCCTCCATGACATGTCCGCTCTCCTTCCTCGTCCTCGCCTCCTTGGCCATTGGAAACCCCTACGTTGTACGTCTTGCATTGTACGTCTTGCGCATGAGACATCGGTCCCGGATTCATGGGCACTGAGGTGGTATGACAACTCAGTCCTTGCCTACTAAAGTTCTATGGTCCCCAGCATAGTTCTGTGATTTTGCAGAATCCCTGCAACAGAACTAACCCCTTCACAGGTGTCTACAGATATTATCCTTCAAGTTATTGAAGTCTCTCAAACCTTGCGGGAAACTCAGATTGGGGAAGTGGCAGCTGATGTTCCCTGTTGTGCCAGGACTTGTGCACTGCTATGGCCCTTAGGTCCACAGCAGAGGTATGCATCACTGATGCTGAAGACTGGAAACACAATATGGAAAACAAAAGTGAAGCGACTGAAGGTGGAAACTCAACAGTTCAAGAAAAGAGTGGAGGCCATAGAGAGCTGCGCACACCACAGTAACAATTGCACTGTGGGCATCCCTGAGGGTGTGGAGGCCAGGATGCCTGAACACTTTATACAAAGATGGTTGGTTTCCTGGAACCACAATAAGGATCTTTCCACTTGCTTAATCAAAGTGAGGGCACACAGCACTACAACAATATGCCTCCCCTGGAGCACCTTCAACATGCTTTATTACAGAATTACTTAATCAAGCAGACTGAGATACCATCCCTGCAGTAGCCAGAGAACAAAAAATACATTCTATGAGCCCCAACACGTAATGATCTTCGTAGATTAGACCTGGCAAACCTCAAGTTGCGAAAGCCCTGTGCAGGACAGAAAGGAAAGCTTAGAGCTAATCACCTGGATTATAGACTTAAGATCATCTCCAAGCTAGAAGTCATGTACCAAAATAAATCCAATATTTTTCAAAACCCCAGAATGTGCCTGGGAATGGGTTGAAGAAAGGACAAATGTACGGCACCCACAATCCAGAATCCCAAGATCTGATGATGAAGGCAGCCCGAGAAAAGCGAAAATACTTCGAAGGTCCAGAAGGAACACCTTCAATCCCTGTCCCACTAGGAGACCCATAATCCCAGAGGACACTGGAAAATCAACAGGGGAAAGTAATGAACAGCTGAAAGACTGTTTCCTGCCCAGCAGTTGGTGGACCTGCCAGGAGAAAACTATGTTTAACTTTTGCCACAAGAGTTGATGGGGGCACCCAGTACAGCACCACCATACCCTCAAACTTTCTACGGTGGGGGCAGTCGGGTCATCGTCTGGCTACACAGGGAGATGAAGGGGGCAAACAAAATGCCACCAAGTTTGTAATTGTTAGAACTGATTTGTTTTGTGTTTGATTAGGGCAACAAATACTTTGTGGGAGGTAATCCAGGGAAATATGAGTTGAGGGGTTTAAAGGATTGTGTTCCTTTATAGGCTATATGCTTATGCACTCAGTTACTCCTGATCATAACACTATACCCTAGCTATGAGGTGAAATGATTAGCATGATTAAAAAATAACACAGGTTACCGCATCATATCATGGAATGTTAACCGGCTGCTCCATCAGTAAGTTAAACGCAATGCCCAATGTGTTGATTCTGCAAGAATCAATTTTGCTGGATGCCCACTATGTCTTTTAAAGCACTTATGCTATGATAGGGTTTATCACTGAGGCTTTGTTAAAGATTCCTTGTGGGTGTGGGGTGCCATACTATTAAAGAATTTCTTTCCCTTTCTGGTCTCAGAGATCCATTTAGACCCCTGGGTTGCCATGCTGTACTGACCAGAGCTGTAGAAGCCCAGTCATTGACATTGATAGGTAAATATGTACCTCCCCCTTACTTCAAATGATGCTAAGTGAATTGAGGGGGCTACTAGCTAGACTTTCTCAGGGCCTGACGATACTCAGAGGTTACTTCAAAGCAGTAGTGGATAAGTAAGCAGATAAATATAAGTTTCAAGATGCTGGCCCTTATCACACAACAGGTTGGGCCTCCACACTTGGTTTATGTGATATATGGTACACCTCACGTCAGGACAAGAATGGATGTACTTATTTGTCATCTCAGTACTCCTCGTTCTCTAGAATTGACAATTTTTATTTTCCTGTCACCAGACTTATTCATTGTGCGTCGGTCCAGCATATTTCCTTGCAGAATATCTGAGCTCTCTCCTATCTCACAGACCATTGGTCGTGAGAGTAGAGACACACAGTGCATTTTAGAGATTGAATGCATGGGGGCTACTAAATGGAGGCCATAATGAGCATCTTAAGACTGAGATCTTTGAGCTAAACATGGGTTCCATTACCTCCAGCTTTTCATTGTGGGAGGCATTTAACATAGTACTTAGAGGGAGGTCTAAAGCCTACCTTATTCACAAGGCAAAGTAAAGGGAGGTAGGTGTATACGCTCTTGAGAAAAAGATCCTTAGGCTTGAGTGAAAACATTTATCCTCCAGGGAGGTAACTCTCCTGCTCAACTGGCGATCGCAAGGGATTTTGTTTGTCAATGCATATTGGATGTAGCCAGATTCAAGGATAATCCTAAATGTCCATGACACTAACAAGATGTTGAAAACTGGCAGGTTACAGATAGCGAAGTCTTTGTCAGCTACTATTGTAGTCTATAGCACTGCACTCTAATTGTAAAGACTATTAAATGCGGAGAGGGCAGAGTTTGATCTCCCACTTACTGAGGACAAACTCTGAACGGTGCACTTTTATATGTAATCTGGCAGACCTCACGCCCGATTGGCCTTGCAGCAGAATTTTTCAAAGTTTATGGTCCTGATCATGTCCCACATGCATAATATATTTGAAGAAGCCAGGACAACTGGATCTCTATTGGAAGACCTCAAGTCGGCTACAATAACAGTCTTGCTCTAGCCCCCAGACTTACAGACCAATGTAATTAATTAATATTGAAGCTGAAGTCTTGGCTAAGATAGTTCCCAATAGGGTCGCCCAAGTAATAGGCTCCCTAAAACATTGTGACCAGAACTGGTTCATGTTGGGCAAAGGGATGAGATACTGCATCAGGCATCTACTTTCTACTCTGACCCACATGTGGGAATTCTTGTGCCTGTCTACTTTACTGCTCATTGACTTTGTGAGGGCCTGTGGCACCTAGATTGGGGTTTCCTGTGTCAGATTCTCTGTAGGCAAAATGTTGGGCCACACATCCTTTCTTACATTAGCCTACTCTACAATCATCCATTAGTTAGAATTTGCATTAATGGGGTATTATCATCTCCCTTTCCTATTGTGAGGAGAACGAAGCAGGGCAGCCCCATCTCTCCATTCCTGCTTGCCCTCACTATTGAACCTCTATCTACCTAGAAATGACGAGATGATCTGGTCCAGGGATTTCAATGGAAAGGGGATATTGAAGACTGTATTTCCTATGCAGATATCTTGCTTCTTTTTATGAGATAATTCAATTGGATGGGCCGGAGTCTGAACTTCAAGCTGAGGTCCACTGGTATACATGTCAGTTAGGACAAATCTACCACTTGTTCTGCTGTGGGAAGACCCAACAGCGTTCATCAGGTGAACCCTCAAATTCACTAAAATAACTGTAGCTCAACACCCTGGTAGCTACGTCACAGAGCAGACAGGCTTAACATAGGGCAATGTGTAAAGTGTCTATGCAGTACCAAAACAGTAATAAAGTCAAAATGCAAAACAATATAAATCCCAAGCTGAGTTAGAAAAATAAAGTAAACTTTTATAAACTAAATGACACCCAAATGAAAACAATTCAATAAGGGGAACCAGAGATATGACATTTTAAAGTTTAAGTAGCAATAGTGCCAAAAAGAACAAAGCACCAATCTTAGTCAATGGTCATGATGGACATGGGCACAGGTACAATTGGAGCCTGGCCACAATGGAGCGCTTTTCGGATACACCAAACTGGTTCATCCTGGTCAAAGATTTTAGCTTCTGACGTAGGGCCTGATTCAAAATGTGAAGGACAGATAGCCCATCTGCCACATTGGAAGAGCAATAAGATGTAATGCACTTGTAATATGATGAATGGGATATCTGTCACATTTGTAACAGATTAACCCATCCGTCAAACTCTAAATCAGGCCCTTAGTCTTTTGAGTCCCAATCCACCATGGGAGCACACTACTAAACCCCACAGGAACTGAGGGGAGGCACTTAGAGACTCTCAGGGTGTCAGGCATAGGCTCCAGAAAGGTCCAGTGCAGGTCCAGTTGCTACTGGTCAGCTGGGTACTGCCAGAAAAATGCTTCTTGCAGCTTGCTGTCTCCCTATAGCTACATAAAAGGTCAGCCAACTAACCCTTGAGGGCCACTTCTTTGTATTGGGTTCGAGAGGTCTAAGCCTGCTCTTAGGTCTTCCACAGGTCCTGAAAATGTTCTGAAATGGGAGCCTGGAGATGCCACGTTTAAGCTAGACACTAGCTAGTTGGTGGAAATGACTCCTGGGCACACCCCAAACAATGGGGTAAACATTCCCAGGGGTAACTCTACCCACTTTTGCAACAGCTCATGTTTGTCTTATTACAAATAGGCCCAAAATGCCATGTTTAAGGGCATTGTCAAGATGGTGAAAATCTTCAGCCACACTAAACTTGGGCACCGAGGGCTAGGGGTGGATATGGGGATTGTACTATTGTAATCCTTGTGTCCTCCCATATATAACACTAAAATCCAGCCAGGCAAAATACCCCTAGCAAACACAGAGACAGAAGTCTGGTAGCACAAAAGCAGGGTTCTACAGCAAACAGACAGCGGATACACAAGAATTGTCCTGGATTCCTGTCCTCTCCTTTTGAAGAATGCACCAAGTGTTGCATGTAGCTGAAGAGACCTGTCAAGCAGGATTTGACACTGCAATGTCAAAAATGTATGCCCACAGTCCTCACCCTGCATATTCTGTGGAATTAAGAAAAGCCATCTCTGGCCATTGGGGTCAACCTATTGGTTGCTCCTGGGAGGTATGTCACAAGTATTTTACACCTTTTCAAAGATTGAATACAGTCTGAGAGCTGGCAGATGCTTATGCTAATTAGCCTCCTAAACGTTCAGGCAGGAAAAGTGTAATTTACCTTAATATTTAATCACAGTTCTGACTTCACCATTGAATTTGATTTTAGTAACTATTAAAAATAGTGGTTTAATTCTTTTTCTAGCTTGCTCCTTTCTCAAGTTAGCAGTATTAGTATTTTAATCTCGACTCTGGTTTTCTACAAAGGACAGGTCAGCCTGATACCGTTGAAATAGGCTTTTGGGCCTTGTCACTGTAGGGACATTGTAGCATTAATTTTCTACATGCCCCACCCAAGCATGTGGGCTAAAAGGCTTACATAGGGGTACCTGAATACAATTTAAAAGGGAGGTTTTTACCTGGCAAAAGTGTTTATTTTGAGAGGTGGCAGTGTATGTTTTGAACTCTTACAGTCAGGCTAGAGTGGTAGGCCTGAAGCCAAGTTTACCCTGCCACAATAGTGAAAGACACAATACGTGCTGCAGCAAATTTGTGCTATTTAACTTCCAGGCCTCGGGGTACATTTGTTACACATTATTCTAGGGACTCACAGGCAAGTTTAATGTGCCAGCCAGGGATAAGCAAACTTAACCATGGTTAATGGGGAGCACTGGAACATTACTACTGGTTAGCAGGGGTGAGGTGCACAGAGTTCTAAAGCCAGCAAAAACATAGGGGCCAGCATTCATAATGAATGGATGTTTGGTGACAGAGAAGACTTGGCATTTCGCTTTGAATGGGACCTTTAGTGGGAAGATAAGGGTTTGCTGGATCTCTGTTACAACACTAAGATGCCCCAAGACCTCCCACTCCACACACAATGCTCAAATGTAGGAAGAGAGCTCATCTCTGCACACACTGATAGGATACAATGACATTACAAACACACCTATGGCAGGAAACCTATGTAAATCATACCACACGCTGGCAAGGCTTTAAGCAGTGGGACACCATTGATATAACTTTATTGGGGGATGTTTGGCAGGCCTTTCACATCAAATCTTTTGCTACTCTTCAAGCAAATTGTTATCTACATAAGACAATTTTTTAGATGCATTCAGCTAAGCAATGCCCTAGAAGTATTAGGTCCACCTATGAAAAACTCACCTAGGGCATGCATCTTAGAAATCATGCAAGACATTGGTGGCTTAAGGGGAGACAGAACACTCATACACTTGGTTGTGGCTGAGAGGAATGGACTTGTGTTCAAAGCTGGAAGAGCCCATCTAATTGGCTAAGAGGTCCCTGAATAAACATAAAATAATTTGGGCAACATGGTGGAAACACTTCCAATCCGATGCAGCTTGAGATTAAGAAGGAATCAGTTAGTTTGATCTGTGATCATATGATTGTGATTAAATATATTTATTCAATAGTCATAAACTTTTACTGACATTGAAAAACCAATTAAAAGAGTTATATTTAAAAAAAGCAGGGAGGTTGAGTGTTCGATGATTGAGAAGCAGCCAATCTATCTAAAGGTGCCACCAGCTCTTACTGTGAATCTCATCCCACCGACTGGCCCACTCTATGCAGCAATCTGGGTAAAATACAACTTGGCAGCTCTCTCTAAAATAAGAGTACATTGGGCCACATGTATCAAGATTTGGAATAGCGATTACCTAATTGTGATTTTCAGCAAATCACAATTAGGTAATCACTTTTCCAAATGTATAGAACTCCAAGAGTTTCATTTAGTGATTCGTTGGGGCTCGCAAATTGACCTACCTAATTAATATTAATGAGTTAGGTCGCAATTTGCGACCCCCTAGGATTCACTAAAATCACGTGGATGGTGGCCTGCTGGGGTCAGCTGACCACCTTGTCTGTGATTGCTTGTAAATAAAGCAAGCATTTTGTTTTAAATGCAGCCCGTTTTCCTTAAAGGAAAATGGGATAAGTTTAAAAAACAAAAATGAAAAGTTTTCTTTTCATTTTTTAAGAGCAGGCAGTGGTCCGTGGGACCACTGCCTGCTCTTAAAAAATGTTTTTGCCACCATTTCCAAATGGGAGGGGGTACCTTGGGGACCCCTTCCCATTTGCGAATGGGTTGCCACCAACTTGAAGTGGCAAATTGCGGCAAATTGTGGTAAATTGCGATGCTTTGTGACCACATTCACGGTAAAAAATCATTCATACATACCGCTGCGATTTGCTATTGGGAAGGGACGCCCTAAACACGCCCCTTCCAAATAGCAAATAGCTAACGCATTTTGCGATTCTGTAACAGGTAACCGAATTGCAAAATAGGGTTTGATACATGTAAATAGCCTTTTTTGCGTTCGCAAACAAGCTGATTTGCGAAGGCAAAATTGGTTGATAAATGTGGCCCATTATTCTCTGAGCTTGCCTTATCTAATACAGGCCTGCAGTTCAACCACCCCGTCCTCAAATTAAGTCAACTGCTGGGCAGCAGAGGCAATTCCTTAGTTTTAGAACTGGGAGCTTCTTCCATCTTAACTAGAAAACGGTTGCTGATGCTCAGCTATGGAAATCGCAACCCAGCCCTTTTCCTCCAAAAGGAGATTACTAATCCCCATGGAATGGACCTATTGTTCACCACAGCCTTTGACCGGTTAGGTGGCAGAGCACAGTATATTAACTCACTCAACTAGGCAACTGAGAGGGTGAAAGCATCAGCTAAAACTAGTGAAATTCCTTGATCTGCTGCATACACACAAAATATCAGTGGAACTATCAGATAGCCTTGTTTGATTTCTGTTGAGGATTTTATAATTTGAGAGCCAAGAGCCAGTTTTCCTAACTATTATTCTAACTGATGTCCCTTGTTGAAGCTTTTGCCAAAGCCATTCTTGTTAGACACTGTCAAACGCCAAGTAGAAGTCCATAAATCTTTTGTACAATGCTGCGCCATTTTGCTTTTGCCACTTCTGAGTAATTTGTTTTTTGTTGAATATTTTTTATTAGAATTGAAAAGAATAATGAAGAGTACAGTCATTGAAAAGAAAAATAAACAATGTATTCGAATACAAAGCAGGTAGTGAATAAAACATCAACATTAGGGTAAAAAAGCTATAAAATACAATATAATAGGAAACTGTAAAAATATAAACAGTATACATGTCAATACTATAATCAATTTTATGTTTTATAGAAAAAGAGAGAAAAGGATGAAAGAGGGACAGAATAGAAGACAAAAGGAAAGAAAGGAGGATAAAGATAAAGAAAAGAAAGGAAAGGTAAAAGGGAGAGATATAGGAATTTTGATAAAGATGAGTGTGAATACAAAAAAGTAGTGAAAGGTAACCAAAGTAAATCAGATTTAATTTTCTGAAAAAGCGATGAAGAGAAAACAGTAGATATTATATGCTCGTCACAAATAAGATTCCACCATGTTAACAAACATATTTTAGAATGATCTTTCCAACAAGTAAGTATAATTTTAAAAGCAAGTGCAATAAAGAGATCAAATAACATAGGTTTCGGACAATGGTTTTGAAAATAATCTGACATAGTCCCAGGAAATACATTTTGAATTGATAGTGGGATATTACATTGAAATATCGTTGAACATTTAGACCAAATAGATTTCCAAAAATTGAAGACAATAGTATAGTAGTTGGAGTAACGTATTGTTGTAGAAAAACAGGACCAACATAAAGGTGAAGTAGGGGCATTAATCTCATGAATGAAAGTAGGAGTAAAAACAGCTCTATTATACACAAAAAATAAAGATTGAGTAATATTGGCAGCTTTGGAGGTAGTGAAAATGTTATGCCATAATTTATCCCACTGTTGAACATAAAACAATACAGGGAGGTCTTGCTCCCATGTCAATTCAATAGAGGTTTGAGTCGGATGGAAATGGGAGCGGAGAATAGCTTATATATAAGGGATGCTTTATGAGTGGAATCACAAGCAATATTATATAAAGGTGCCAAGGGAGTAAACGGAGTAGAGTCAGGGGAAAGCTATTGGTAATTAAAAAACATTGAAGTACATGTGATAGTTGAAAATATTGAGGGAAGCAGGATCAGGGTAAATTATAGCGTTCTTGTAGTATAGTAAAAGGGATAACAGAGTTTTGGGGGATCAATTGATGAACATAAAGGATACCCTTCTCTTTCCAATGTTTAAAATAAAATGACGTATGACAAAACTTAATACATTTATAGTACCAAATAGAGGAGGCGAGAAAAGATTGAGAAAAATCAGAGCCAAGGGTGAATAGTGAATGCATTAAATGTTGGGAACATTTTAAAATAGGGTTTTTAGAAACAAATGTACAGTTAGTCATGTAAATAATATTCTGAAAAGAAAACTCATGCAATAAAGAAAGTTCAAAGGTAATCCAGCTAGGTATGGGGGAATCATGAAAATTTCTGTTCAAAGCATGCATTTGTCGAATAAAAAAGCAGTATGATATAACTTAAAATCAGGGAAACTTACACCACCCTCATTTTTAGGTTTAGTTAATTTAGTTAAGGCAATATGAGCATTTTCATTATTCCAGAGAAATTTGGTACAAAGGGAATTAATTTGGGAGAAGTAATAATTGGGGATTTTAAAGGGTAGCATAGAAAGTCGAAAAAGAACATGTGGTACAATCATCATTTTAATAGTGTCCAGTCTACCCCACCAAGATAAATGAAGAAAGGACCAGGTAGAAAGTAAGTTTTGGATTATAAGTTTTAAAGCATTAAAATTGTGAGTAAGAGTGTGGGAAATGGTGGGAGAGAACCAGACACCTAAGTATTTGATCTTGGAAGGACACCACATAAAATTGGTATTATAAAACATAAACTGATAGCATAAGGAGTTTATTGGTAAAATCTCAGGGGCATATTAGCAAGACCCACGTTAAAATTATCGCTGTTTTAGCGGCAGGAAACTGCCGCTAAAACGGCGATAATGGGCTTGCTAATATGCGTTATAGAACTCCAATAGAAGCCCAGGTTAGATGTGCAGGACATCTAACCTGGGCTTCTATTGGAATTCCATAACGCATATTAGCAAGCCCATTATCGCCGTTTTAGCGGCAGTTTCCTGCCGCTAAAACGGCGATAATTTTAACGTGGGTCTTGCTAATATGCCCCTCAGTTTTAGAGAAGTTTAATCTATAATCAGATATTTTAGAATACAAATCAATCTCCTGCAAAAAGGGAGGTAAGGAAGTCAGGGGATTAGATATATAAACCAAACCATCGTCCGCAATTGCAGAGAGTTTAATTTCGAGTGAGTTGTGTTTAAAACCAGATATAGACAGATTGCAACGAATACTTTCAAGAAAGGGTTCTAGACAAAGAAGAAAAACTAAAGGTGAGAGGGGACAACCTTGTCTGGTACCTCTATGTAAGTTAAAATAAGGGGAGAAACATCCATTAACAAAAACACAAGCACGTGGCACTGAGTATAGTAGTTTGATATAGGAAAGGACTTTAGGGCCAAAACCAAACCACTGAAGCATTTTAAACATAAATTTCCAATTTATACGATCAAATGCTTTTTTAGCATCAAGAGATAATGCAGCGAAAGGGGAGGGATGTTTTTTCCCCAATGTAAGAATATTAGAGAACATCCTAGCATTATCCGAGATAAGTCTACCTTTAATAAAGCCAGCCTGATCAGGTTTAATAAGACGAGGAAAAACATCTTCTAGCCTAGATGCAGGAATGTTTGCAAAACTTTTACAGTCATAGTTAATTAATGAAATTGGATGATAATTTATACAGAGAGTATGGTCTTTATCTGGTTTAGAAATAATAACAATATGGGCATCTAAAAAGGAGCCTTCAGGTTTAGATTTAAATAAAAAGGAAGTAAAATGTTAGAGCAATTAGGAGCAAAAAGAGATGAAAAGAAGAAATTAGTTCAATAGAAAAACCATCAGGTCCAGGGGCTTTGGCTTTCTGTAAAGATTTAATAGCATCTAAAAGCTCCTGGAGAGTTATGTCCTTCTCAAGAGTAACCTTAATGTCCGCATAGAGAGAGGGTTAGGAAGGCGTTAAAAAATGTTTGGATATTATATTCAGAATGATAAGTATATTCCGTATATAGTGATTCATGATAGGATTGAAAGGCATTAACAATATCAGAGTCGGAGTGTAATATATTATTTGTATGGTCATTTCGAATAGGTCCAATATTTTTCTTTTCCAATTTAACTTTTAAATATTTGGCCAACATTTTACCAGCTTTGTTTTGACCTCCATGATACTTAGATTTGATTTTGAGGAGCATGTTACATGCATCAACAGTAGCCTGTTTATTCAGGTTGGATTTGGCCTTGATTTGATCCGCAAATGAGAGGGGGATTTAGAAGTAAAGTAAGTATGTTCGAGAGTCCTAATGTGTTGTAGAGTGGACAGGTACTGGGAGTTCCATAATTATTTCTTTTTGGCAGTATAAGTAATAGTAAAGGCTCTAAATGAAGCTTTTAAAGCATCTCAATTGTTGTGAACGGAAGTGTCGAATAGGTTGATTAAATTGAAAAAATTCTTTAATAAAGGAAGTAGCTTCTAAAATAAAAGTTTGATCGGATAATAAGGAATTGTTAAATCTTCAAAGAGCATGTTTGGTAGTGTTAAGGGATAGATCAAAGGAGGATAAAACAGGGGCATGATCAGAAATGAAAATAGAACCAATTTCTGAAGATTGAATAGAACGGAGTAAAGATTTAGAGACCAAAATATAATCAATTCTAGACATAGTATGATGAACATTAGAGAAAAATGTAAATGCACGTATATCAGGATTGCAAGTTTTCCATACATCGAAGAATGGACGAGAGGCAATAGCAGATTGGAATGCTTTATGTGATTTATCAGGTTTAAATTTACATTTACATTTCCTATCAGAAAATGGGTCTAGCCAATCAATGAAGTCACCTGCAACAAAAATATTAGAATTAGTGATGGAAGATTATTTTAATTTAACATTGTGCCAGAAGTCAGGGTCTGATTTAACAGGGCCATAAATATTGAAAAAGTAATTTGTTTTTTAAAGACAGTGGCATTAAGCAATACCCATTGTCCATTCGTATCACATTCAGTTAATAAAACTTGAATATCTAACGACTTGTGACATAAAATAGCTACACCACCCTTATGATTAACAGCAGAAGAGAAAACAACTTGACCCACCCATTGACGTTCAAGCTTGAGCAATTCAGCATCATTAAAGTGAGTTTCTTGTAAAAAAGCAATGTGACAATTAAGTTTTGATAAACGTGAGAGTACATTTTGATGTTTGACGTAGTGACCCAGACCACGAACATTCCACGAGACAACATTAAACATGTTGTTGGGAAGAAACAGGGATACAGGAACGATGATGACAAACTGCAGAAACAATGAGGAAAACAAAAAGACACCATATATCAACAACAAAATAACATGAAGATACTGCCAAAAAAATAGTGAGGAGAAACAAATAAATGCACATTTAATTATAAAGAAAATAGGAAGGAAAAGAAGCAAAAGGAAAGTAGAATAGGATACAAAATAAAACAAAAAAGGAGAAAGAAGAATTAGGATAAGAAAAGAGAAAAGAAACAGATCAAGGACAAAAAGCCAGATCTGAAGTAAGAAGGAGAGAAAATGAGTACCAGGCATGTCAGCACCAAAAGCAAGAACAACAACGGAGATAGAAATAAGTGAAGAAAAAAAATATATAGGCATATAAATTTGGATAAAATGACAAGTAAAAAGAAAAAAGAGAGAGGAGCCATGTGCAAAATTAACAATTTAAGAGCTTGTGCATTTATATCCATAGGTTGCTTTGTAATATTTTGAAGGAACATTTTTAGTTTGGCCGGATCATCAAAGGAGCGGGAGACCCCCTCATAGGTGATTTTACAGAGACAAGGGTGTAAAATGCCATATCGAATGTTCAGATGTCTCAGTTGATGATGAAGAGCCAAAAACTCTTTACGTCTAGCATTTGTTGCATTGGAGATATCTTGAGAAATAATGACGTTGTGACCAGACCATACTAGACGACGCTTCTCTTTTGCGGTTTTTAAGACACGCATCAAGTCAGTGAATTCCAAAAATAGTATTATGATACCACGGGGTCTAGTAGAGTTCGGTTGAAGACAGCCCAGACGATGTGCTCGTTGAATATTAAGAGGAGAAGAAGACTGAAGGTCTAGAAGCTCAGGTAAAAATGTCTTCAAGAAGGTCAGACAGTCAGGGCCTTCAATGTTCTCAGGTAGACCATAAAGGCAAAGATTATTTCTTCTATTTAGGTTCTCAAGGTCTTCAGTATGTAATTTAAGTTTTTGAATTTCTTGCTCAAGCATCGGGATTTTGGTAGCCATATCTTGAAGGTGACTTACACGTTATTCCATATCAAACAATTTGCCCTCCATAATAATCCAACAATCCTCAATTTGTTGAAATTTTTCATTAGTGACATTCATGAAATGTTTAAGGGCACGTACCTTGTCTAGAATAGTGTCTAAAACAAGATTGTGAGATGACTGGATCGGAGATGGAGGGTCATTTTTGGCTCTCTTAGGCCAGAAAAGGATGGTTTAGTGGTAAAACGGGAATCACTGGCCATTCTGATGAAATGCACAGAGCGTTGAGAAAGCTTTTGAGAGGATCGAAGCCTGCCCATACAATATAGTAATAGTGAATAAAACTATCAAAGGGCACCAGTCATGGCATTACATTAATAGAGTGAAAGCTGGAGGACAAGTACTGATATGTAGAAAATAATATATAGAAATATATCAGTACAGTAGGCATGCCAGTAATTCATCCAAAAGAGCGAAAGGATAATGCTGTATATAAAAAAATGCAGATCTCCATAAATAAATTAGGTAATTTGATCAACACATTGAGGCATGAAGTGTTGGATATCTGTTGAGGCTGTGAGAACCAAGATTAAAAAATGAAAGCGGAGCGTTGAAGAAATGGCGGTCAATTGCATGTGACCAGACTTCATCACAACAACAGGTTAGAGAGTGTCCGATAATTCCCACCAGCTTGCGAACGTGCAAGGAAGCCAGGGAACAGGAGACCCCCTGAAGACCATCTGACAACTTAGAGCTCCACTACAAAATCACGGCAGATGCATTGGAAATGCGAGCCCCTACTCACAATGAGGATCAAAATTTTCAAAGCCAATACAGTGTGACGATGTGTAGAATCAAGTAGATCATGAATATCCAGAGGGGAGAGTCTTACAGAATTGTGTGTCACAACCGCAGCGCAGCTCCCATTAAAGTAAGTATCTTTTAAATTACAGTTTCCATCAGGAACCACAATATTTAGGGCAAATAGGAGCAACCACATTTAATTCCAATTCTTGAAATAGTTTAGGATAAAATTACTTCATTTGGCTGGTATTCCATTAAGTGCTCCAAGCATATATGCACTCCAGCTGTCAAGGAGTCCAAAGAAGAGTGCCACATTTGAGTAAACCGCTCACTCAGTCCATAGAGCATATACCTAAGCACAGAGATTAGAGACGCGAGCAGCACGCCGAGAAAATAGCGGCCGATCGCGTGTGACAGAAAAACACTACCTCGGCAGCAGGACGGAAGAAATGGGCGCAGAACGTTCCCACAGGCTTGTGAGCATCCAAGGAGGTAAGGGGAACTGGAGGCTGTATCAGGAAACACCAGGTATGGCCATGTAGGGCTGAAAAAGAGGACTTAGCTCTGTGAACACGACGGAGCTCAGCAGACCGCCGCCATCTTGCTTTGGCGCGATACCATGCCCCCCCACAACTTATGATTAATGACAGCAAGAGCTAAGGTATTGTGGCATTTGAGGTGTCCCTTTCTTGAAACAGGTTCGCTGCGGCAGAAGCAGCCTATAATCCCCCATCCATTTTCCTAGGTCTGATCGCTGTACTTTGGCATATACTTTAGCCAAGTGACACTAACCAGTAACTTGATGTGATATGTGGAATATCGGCCTTTGTAAAAATGGAGCACAATACAAAACCTGAATCAGAGATTATCGAAACAAAACAAATCTTTCTAAAAATCAAATATGAAAACCAGAAATCTTTGTTATATTTAAACAATACAGTATGGAGTGCATTAGGCACAGGGTTTCCAGAGACCCTAACAGCTTCCAAATGTGTCTCAGTGGGTAATTTAGTGCATTTAAATGATACTTTTATGTCATGCTACAAAGTGGGTGTAAGCTTGCCAAGTATTTAATTGTACAAAAATGAAATAACTATGCAAGGTCACACAAACAAATCCTTGAATTCAGGCCCAGAATTTCTCAACATCATTGTTCTTTGCTATTTTATAAATGTCATACCATGGCGATTGTAATTATTCATTTTTGGCTGCCTGGATGCTGTTCCTGTACTGGCTCTTTTACACAGTGATCTCCTGGCTGCACAATTTTGAGTTTAATGTATAAAGACAATTTATGAACAATTGATGCAAATTGCACACCGACTATTTGCGTCCTATTTTTAAATTTGTGATGCGACCTGTGTACAAATAGGTCACATCACAAAAAGTCCAGTTACAGGGGTCGAGAATGACCAGCATAATGAATGATAAGAGGGTAGGTCGCTTTTTGCATCCTCATGTGATTGCATATTAACATTGGGATGGTGGCCTACAGGGTACAGCCTTTCAAGCTCTCTCTTAGTAGCAATTGGGAATGAGTCACAAAATCTCTTTTGAGATTCAGAAAGGCTTTTCCAAATCAAAACAGGGGGTTTAGAACATTTGAAAATATGATTTTTCAGTTGCAAACCCCGTGATTTTAGGAATTGTACGGTTTGAGATTGCAAAATACTTTCATACAGCTGACCCTTAATTTCTAATTTTTGTCCCTCTTTATTTGAAGACAATAAATGTTGATCAAAAGAATGTTCATTGTTCCCTTTATGATTCCTACATTTGAGATATAAAGCAGATGAATATCTCGAGAGCTTATATTGATTCATTTTTCAACTATAGGAGAATTGCCAAAGTCCACAAATATTGCCAGACCACCACCTGGGAGACCTCTAGTGGGGGCCTGTGCTGGTATGGAGAAGGCAAAGCAACCATATAATGCAGATGTCTCAGTAGACTACTGTTTACTGAAAACTAATTGTGTTAAATTCTCCAAACTCCTAGGTTCTACTGATATGTCAAATATGGCTGTGTGCTGCAGAATTCATTTTGGTTCACTAATTTTACGATCTCTTGGAAGAATTCGGGTTGATTGTGGTCTAAACACCAAACCCAAGGCGTCATTTGGAGAAATATTAAGGACACTTTCTATTTGGGAGGTGAAGCACTCAATAGCCAGTCCCAGTTCTTAATTGACAGATCTAAATTCTGGTTTTGCGTATCCAAAAGTAAATATCCTCTGATCCTTGGTTACTTGAACCTTTATTTCATTAGGGGTCTTTAGTGATAGCTAATTAGACTCTGAGCACATCTGAGCTCCAACTCTGGGCAGCCCTCTTTGGAGCTCTTGGCCTGCATCACCCCCTCTTAGATCTTGGGACACACTGCCAGTATCCTTATCTCCAACTATGCATTATTAGTGCAAAGTGGTATTTAAAATGTCTGCCTTAAGAAGTTAGTGAGCAAATTATCCAATATCTTGTTTCTTGCCACATTAGTCTTGCAATTTCAGCAGATGCCCTGATAACAGTTGTCAACTTTGAATACTTTAGCAAGGGTATCGCCCAAAATTCCACAGACATTATATCTGAAGATGCTAAATGTACTAATGATGGGATCAGACCTCAGAGTTTTAAAGGTGTCTCCCACTCAAAATATCACAGTGAGTCTTACTAATACATGTCTCAGTGCCTTGACAATGTGGAGGGTTGTCAAAGCTTGGAACTATTCTTCTCCTCTGGACATTGGTAATTTTTCTCACTGTGGGTTCTCAGAGAGAGCCAACTATTTCTTAGTGATTTCTTTATCTACACATTTCTTTCTTCTATCATTTCTTTTTTAATTTATTCTTTTTGCTTCTCTGCCGTTTTTATGAAACATAGTTCATACTTTTTCATGCAGAAGTTCAAATCACCAAATTCTAAATAAAATTCAAAACAAGCCATCACTGGCCTCCAAGTATGCTTCTAGAATTGGGAATTTAATTTGGAATATAAAGAATTTGTAGGTGACAGCAAGTAGTAGATTTCTGGAAGACGTCAATGAATACTAGAAAGAGGTGGAAATGGCTGCATCAAGGAAGGCCAGCCATTATGAATATGGGTCAAAACCCGTGTTTGTGCAGGGATCGGAATTCCAAGTCGTGTGGGATTCTCCCCATAGGACAATTAGCAGGTTTTATAAGAATCCCAACCATGTAACAGAACATACAACGGTGCCAGTTTAAGTAAAGCTGGAGAACAGCAATGTAAAAACTAAATGGTTCGCTCTGTAATTTGAATGTGCACTTAATGCAGAACTCAGCATGAAACTGTAGCACTACGCTCTAGTTGTCCCTTGACTAGTTCAATATATTACTATATGACAAGGTAAAGTCAAAGCTTTCCTTGAAACGAATGAATAATTGGATTAATTGGGCTGGTACTGAATGTGCCTTTGAATCCCCTTTTTAATTCTTGGAAATAGCAGAATGAGCTGTTCAAAAACAAAAAAAAAATTCTGATCAAATGAAATGTAGAGATGCGAATATTCATCTGTATTTTACTTAAGACAAGTCTAAATTCGATGCAACAGCATTCCGCCCTTTCACAAGCATCCACACACAAAGTATTTCTCTTAAGTGCCAGGGATTACTATGGCAATGTATGCTTTTCGAGACCAACCAAATATATTTGCTTTGAGCCAATGTCTTTTTTTTAAAAAAATGATGAGGGCCTGGCAGCTTCTCCAAGAATAAACCTTTGTAACATTCATGACAAAACAATAGATGACAAACCCAAAAGGCTGGTGGCCAAATCCAGACCTTTTGGCTTTGTTAATGCTTGCTGCTTCAGAGTTCATATTAGAATCTATAAATATCATTGCAGCATTGGCATGTGTTCCCGCATAGTGCCCCACCTTGCTAATCTTTTCGTGAGTAGCAAAGAAGGGGGTCGTATCTTTGGACACCATTATGTATTTTGATACAGAAACATATTTGATATTATTATTAGTTAGAAAATAGACAATTTAATGTATGCATACCTATGAATCAGTGAATTTAACCATGCCTGCACTTATTGGATGAACACAGAAGGGATCAATACCATCCGTTTCACAACTCAAAACATGCATTAGTAGCTTTTTGGAGTGGCTGGGCAAGAGTGTAAAGCTACTTCAGTAAACATCAACTGCTGAAGTTGTTTCACAATTGCTCTGGCTTACATGTTAAAGGAAGTCCCACTCCCGGAGGCGATTTGGGGATGGTTCACTTCATTTCTCAAAGATCCCTGGGCTGGTGTGAATGCTGTCCCACTAACTGAAATCTGCAGAATTGCCAACTGGTTTTCTTCTCATACCTTTTTCTCTACTAAAGACTTCAGTGGTTGAAGGTGTATGGGAGGAATAATCTACTTTAAAATTGTTTGGTTTCTTGCGTTGGTGGCTTGGTGTGTTTCTTGCGGGTGTGTCGAAGTCCGGTCTGGAATCTTACTATCTGATAAATAATTACTGGGGTTTGAATGAGGGAAATAAAGATAATACCACATTTTGTGGCAATATTCTTCATTACATCTAGTCCTACTTGTCCTTTTCAGAGTCATTCAACCTTCTTTCCATTCCGACTGGTTTGTTACACCTGGCTTGTATATTTCAGGAAGATGCTAAAAGGCCAGGTTGGGTGAAGCTGAATATTTTTCCTGTCTGGACTAAAGATTCAGCTCATAAGTAATGTCAAGGGCGAATAGGATGAGAAGAAAGGAATATCATTGGTACATAGTCAGAGCATTGCCCCTACTGCTTTGTGGAAAAGGCAATATTACGTATTATGTCAGCTATTTTGTGTTCCAGAGAGGTTCACAAGGTTTTCTGAGAACGTTTTTTTGCTAGTGTGAGTTTAAAACGAGACTTTGTGCAGCACATAATAGAATATTGCACAGACTGTGAGGCATATTGATGGGTGTATTCACATAAACATCCAATACGTTTCAGAAAATACAAACGCCATCAAGGGGCTTAAAAATTATTAGGTTTCACCTAGACAGCATACGCGCTGTCTCTGTGAGACTTCTGTTTACATACAGTGGGCTTACAGCCCGCCTATGGCTTACTCTTTGTTAGTTTCAGCTTCGCTCTCATTTGCTTGACTCCCGTTTGTCACAGCGTACAGGCGTCATGTCTTCTTCTTGTGTTTGGCCCTCCCTTAGAGCATGGACCGAGTACTTGTGTCCATCCATCCACTGCTCCTATTTTTGGAACTACTTTTTTTGTGTTCAAGCACATCATATGAGTGCCTGTTTTCAGTCCGTCTCCCATATCCCCATATATGTAGCTTCTATTCCCTCCCACCTGCCCCCATCACTCTATGCCACTGCACTATACACCACTGCACTCTACGTCATGTCACTGCACTCTATGCCACTCTACTCTGCACCACTTTACTTTATGCCACTGCACTCTACGCCAGCGCACTCTTCTCTGCACTACTGTACTCTACACCACTGTACTCAATGCCGCTGCCCTCTACTCTATGCCACTACACTCTACCCTATTCTACCCTGCACGATTATGCACCACTCTACTGCACTGCGCTCTACACCACTGCACTTTATGTCACTGCACTCTACTCTGCACCACTCTACTCTATGCTACTGCACTCTACGTGACTCTAGTCTGCAACAGTCTACGCTACACCACTCAGTGCTTTTCCTGTTTTCATTCTATCTTCTCATTGGTCAGAAGGGTGGCAGCTACAGCTTTTGCACATTTGATGGACGGCTTTATAGCATCTTTATGGCTTTTAAATGCCTTGTTTGTGGCATTTGGAACTAGTGATCTATGTAGAAAACCTTTAAGGCTACTGACAGTTGTGTTGCCATAAAAGCAGGAACATGTGCCCTTTGTGCTGGTGATTCAAGGGATGCCCATAAGGGGGACGTTGACTTCATGAGTGTTGGAAAGTGTTCAAATACAACATATGTAAAGCCATTGGATGGTCCAGCAATACCTTATAGCTCATTATTGTCTGAAGGTGGGGCCGTCTCAGCTGGTTTTTGATACAACTGTTACCAGTTCAACAAGGTAACAATGTGTTAGACTCTATTATACCACTTGATACTTTTTCTCTAAATAGGGAGAAGCGACAAGAACAGTTGATGAAGTGGTAATATGGCAATCACTTAGCGATAGTCTTCATTAAATTGAGTGAATCCGTTTCTTATCTAAATCCTTGTCACTTCCCATACCATCTTTGGACTTCCATCAGTCTTTGCCTGCCATTAAGTTCTAAAGTATATATCAGGAGGAATTATGGAAGAAGAGTGGTCCTACGTATACCCTTCCATTTATGGAAAGAATTTTACAGAAACACATAACTTACCTCAAAATAGTCACACTTGTGGTGGACTCCCCATTTATAAATGACTAGAAGCACATTCCTGAGTGCTCCGGAAGCAAAAGTAAGCGCCTGTGTGCGCTTGGGTTGAGGGCCTGCACCACCTCCTCCTGTCGTCCCCCACCATGTTAGATCACACATATGCAATGCCACCATGGTGCAGTGTGGGGTGCTGACCACTGTCAGCACGAGTGGTTACACCCTACAGGGCTTTGTGCGGGGGCCGGCGCTGTCGTCATGTCAGTGCTCAATCCAGAGCGAGCAACTGCTCTTGGCTTCGCTACTCGTGTGCTACTTTCCTCTGGGAACTCAACCCTCCCCCTTCGCGGTGTGTCCACTGCAGCAGCGGGTGGAGAACGGTGGAAGCAAGAAGTCCCAGACCTGGGGGACCTGCAGGAGCGGCACAGGCCATTAAGGGCTTCCGCCGCTTCATCGCAGTCCCTGGGTTAGCGCAGAAGGAGTTGCCCTGCTTGGAGTCTGTTGCCGACCTGAGCTGCTGAGGCGCTCAAATCTGGGACTGCAACCCTGGTAGGTGCTTCACCCTTTCACATTATCAAGAAACAGGAGATAGGCATCAGGGTTTCCACATATTTCCCCCGAACACGTCTGAGATTATCATGTCCCTTATTTACTGCCTTGAGGCAAATCACGACTCCAGCGAATATGTACTATGCGTTTTAATTTAATTTATTTTTAATTTAAACTCTTTCAGTGTACATGACAATTCAGCGAACACTGGTAGTGTGGAATTATGTAGAAGTGGACACTTTTGGTATTTTGTATGTTGATGCTACGCTTCAGTGCATAGTTAGTTGGGTCTTGTTTAGGGTTGGCCATCGCGAGCAATACTCCGCTTGCCCACGGAACTCCGCGGAATTCCACAGAGTTTTTTTGTGACTCTACGGAATTCCGCAGAGTGCAACTCCACGAACTCCGCCCACCCTTAGTATACATAAGTTGATACTCTAGCTGCTAACTTGCCACATGTTATGAAGGGCCCCTTGCCACATGCCATGAGGCCTAGTTCTGGCTTTTAGCAATCAACACTTTCAAAAGTGGGACCTGTGGTTTTGCCTTTAGTTGTGATCCCACTTTTTCGATCATAGAGAGTGTTGTCTGAAAATGGCGGACAGGATTAGCCTTGCCTCAGAATTGGAAGCACTGCGAGTCATTTAGTCTCATAAATTAACTTATAAACAGTGTTTTACATATAAGGTCAAATGCACAGAATTTTCATAGGCATTGGTTTGTGAATAATGCATAAGCAGAGCTCCCTTGTCACCTCATGTCAGATAAGAGATATTCAGTCTTTCATAGCATTTTTATCTAACATAACTTTACATTCTGGTAAATTCATCCGTTACAATGTGCAAAGTTCTATTCTATTCATGTAGATTTTTAGAGTGTATGTCTACCCAGAAGGGCCTCCCAGCTCTAGAAACATTGTGTCAGTTGCATAGCCCTGAGCACACAAAACAAATTAAAAAGAGTAGTCTTCAAGCTTTTTCTAAATCTCTGTTCCGATTTAATCTTTCTGAGCTCCACTGGAAGAGCATTCCAGAGTTTGGGAGCAAAGAAAGCAAATGAGCGTCCGCCAGCCCTAGGTTTCTTGATCCTAGGGACTGCAAACAGCTGTTGGTTGGAGGAGTGCAATGTTCTCATAGGGCTGTAGGTCCTTAACAATCTCTGTATAAGCCAAGGCCCCTTCTTATGCACTGCTCGGTGAGCAAAACAAAGTGATTTAAACTGGATTCTCTTGTGTACTGGAAGCCAGTGCAAGGCCGTGTAAGTAATTTTACAAATACTAGAAGACAATGTGATCTTTTCTAGAAATCCCGACATGGATGTATTAAACCACAGAGGTAAAAATCACTTTTCTCTCTTTCTTTCCAATGTCACTAAACCATGGGGAGAAGGGGACAGACGCAGCTGCCACTGATCTTCAAAAAACTGCCTTCAATTTGTATTTGCCGGCAATGCCACCATTTTTGATTGCGAGGTGCCTGGGATCCTGGAGACTGAAACCGCCATCTTACGGTCTCGTCATTCCCCCGAACTGACTCTTTCTCCTGATCAGCGCCTTGTTCCGCCTTACTGACTATGGTCCTGATTTAATCTACATTTGCCTCCTATGTAACGTCCTTGCAACCGATGTAACTTGTATCTGATGTATCTGATGTAACTTTGTAACAATATGTAACTCGTGTAAAGCGCTCTGATACCTCCGGGTCAAGCCAGCGCTATATAAAACTCACCAAATAAAATGGCTTCAGGCCCCCTGGGAAAAAGCTTGATGGAATAAATGACTAATCCATGTCTGCACATCTCCCCACATTACATCAACTGTACTGACTCCCACTTTTCAACAGCATTTGCAGTAGCACACATTGGCATTCACAAGGCAACTACTGCACATGACGTTCTTGCTTGGTCAGCTGTTGAAAATGATTTAATGCAGTTCTAATTTCCAAATATGTACAGTAGAGTTACCTGAGGAAAGCACAGAGTTTTCAATTCCTCACAAATGTTGAAAACTGTACAAAGGTTCCACAGATTTTTGGCATCTTGGAAATTGCCCAAAGATTTTCCAACTATTAGCTTAGAATATCAACGCTGCAGGGATTGACTGATGAAAACTTCGATTTTAATAGCAGCTCAGTTGAGTTACAGGTTGGGCTGAGTGATGGACACTAGCATATTGAGTCTTTTGTAGAGAAGCTGTACAGCTATAGATAGACAGTCGCCCACTGGAGCCCACTCAACCCTTTATCATTCTCCCTTTGGATGGATGCAGAGAGCACATGTGTGTTACTAGAGCACCAAACATGCTAAGGAGTCCTGAGGAAAGGTGTGCGAGTTCAGATAGGCTGGCCAGGACAGGAAAAGGCTGCTAAGAGATGTATCAATGTGATGTACAGTTTGCTATCGGGAAGCACAAAGGGTAATTGAAGAGAGAGGAAAATTTACTTCCTTCCTAAACATTCAAGTGTGCTGGAAATAAATGCAGTTTCGGGTGCTTTTCTCACTATTGTTTTCATTTTGTACTTCTCCCACAGGTAAAGAACCTCGATTTATGTATGGTTCTTGCATCACCTAAAAAGGAGAGGTACAAATATAGATACTTCTTTGGGTCTTAACAACTCATTCAGGTGTACCCGGATGCTGTAGTACTCACAATGTACTCTCCCTCCCCTGCACTGTTTACCTATTTTTTATGTTGTATTTTTGTATCTCTGTTTTTGCTTCCTTACTGCCTTCCTACTATGTAATGCAATTTCCTTCTGTTTTTACAGTGTGTATGTAAAGCGCTCTGATACCCACGGGTCAAGCTAGCGCTATATAAAACTTTTAAAATAAAAATAAATAAAATAAATAAATGTCACTCATTGTCAGGAGGACACTGTGTTTGTAGTGATAAGCTTCCCTTTTGCAAACCAGTATTAGGTGTGCTGGTCCAGCTGAATGAAGGGAAACCAACTCCAGAATGCATTAACTTTTTAAATAAAAGCCCACTTCGGGATTCTTGAGTCCAGGTTCTTTAAAAGAAATGTAAATATTCAATTCTAGATATACTCTTATGTTTGGAGTACATGTACGTGTTTGGGGAATTTACAAAAAAATCCAGTTGTTTTCCTGTGAAGCTGTTATAGTCCTAGCCTTCCCGGTGTAGTTCCATGTGAATGCATGAAAGTATGTAGAACTATAAATTTTGTGTATTTGCGGGTGATTAAATGCTAGCAAAAGTGCATTTGACATGCCATGTTTTTCTACCACTAGGAAAATACAGAGAAATCCCTTTCCCTACAGCCTTGGCAAAATCCAGGGTGTGCCTACCTTGGATAGATTTACTCCTGCCCTTGACAGGAGTAAACCTCTGATCATATAGATGGCTGAAGTGTGTCTTGCAAATGTTTGCGTATATGCACAAAATCACAAGTTTGCAGATGTTTGCCTATTTGGCAGAGTATTTGTACAGTGGAAATGTTTACAGGCTACACACCCCTCCCTAGAAGCAGACTTACTCCCATGTAATAATACACTTCATTGGTTTAATATTAACTGAGAGCAAATCGATTTATGACTGTAAATCCACATTTGTGAATTGTAAAAGTAAATTTGCACTTACAATCATGCGATTTATCCACACATGTTGAAGTTTGGAGCAGAAATTTCTTTGTTAATCAGACCTTTGGTGTATACTTGACTTGGAGCAATAGGGCACCCCTACGATTGACCAATGATTTACACAATTTAAAATGTGGTTTCGTTCAAAAATGTTATTTTCATATATTAGTTGGTCACCCTGTACAGATTCTTTTTTGCATTCTGGAACCTGAATTTATAATGAAATAAACTGGATTTGAAGTATTAATTCAGTGAAACATTAGATAACTCCCCCTTTTCTCAACTATGGTTTACAGACCTGTATTGTCACCGCACTCTCACTCCTTAGAATACTGCTCTGAAGCAGCCAGAAATGAGGTGTAATGCTCGCAAAACCTAAAGAAACAAAGAAATATGAGGATAAGTGGCCAACTGTAAAGTGAAAACGAAATGGCATTACTCACTATCGTCACAATTCAGATGTACATTTTGTTTATTTTCAAAGTAGCTGTCATTCATAGCTATATTCTTAAAGCATGAATTTTGATAACCATGTTCTTTGAGAAGCGTGCAGAATTTTTTTGCACAAATGTAAACAATAAGGAGGCGGTGTTTTAATGTTTGTTTTTGTAGTTTTTTTTAAGTGGTTGACCTATTAACAACTGCAGTGAGTTATAGCTGGCCTGTTTAAGGTTGCAAACGATGCCTGTGAGGTTAAGATCAACAAGCCTTTTTAATAACGGCGCATTGTGCCCCGGTAACCTTGTCAACTGACCCAAGGTGAAAGGTGAAGATTCAATCTCCTCCACCTTTCTAAATGCAGCTGCTGCGCGCACAGACTGTAATTGATGTGAGACCCGGCTTTGTAACTCGAGCGTGGCTCCCGCCTGCAGCGCTGAAAACATGCAATTCAGGGCTCAGTTTCAGCTGATAGCTGGTTCTGCTCAGCTGATGGTCTGCCGAGGAGAATAACGTCTTTGTGGCTATCTGTCTTTAATCAGGGCAGTTCTTTTTCACCACTCCAGAGCTCAGGCACACATAAAATGACGGATCTCAGCAAGAAACACGATGAAGGGAAAATAAAGCGACCCCTTTTCCAAGTTGGATGTAGAAAACAAACTTATGTTACAATCGGGTGTGGTTTAAAAAAAACTTGATTCTATTTGTGACTTAAAAATGTTAAGCGTAATGCACATTTTCTTTGTTTTGTTCACAAAAACAGAATTATGGATTCTGATGCAGGTATACAAAACTAACTCATAGCTTTGAAGTGTTAAAAAGACTGTTCATGTAGACCAGTAATAAACTGTTATTAACATTTCGAGGTGATTCCCCGTAATCAGGGGCACCATCTTCCAGGCACCAGAGATGCAACACTAAGGGGCCGATTCCGATTCCGGCCGGAAATCTCTCCGACCGAGCCGGACCCGGAGAGAATTCCGACCGAATCGGACCCTAGCAGTCCGATCGGACGAGTACGATGCATTCGCATGCTATCGGACTCGATTCGGTCGGACTCCCATTGAAGTCAATGGGAGCCGGTCGTACAACGCGTACGCGGGCTCCCATTGACTCAATGGGTGCGAGGCGAACAAGGGCGCCCCTACAGCGGGTGCGCGTCCATGCGCATCGCAGCGTACATGCACAGGTAGGGGGACCCATGGTTCCCCCTGTGTGCGACTAGCGCGCCTACGCGTACAGGGGTCCGACGCGGACCCCCAAAGTTTGGCTCCGACAGCTCTTTCGAGCCGGACGGTGCAAGTCGGTCAGACTGCTCGCGGCGCGCATCGTACTTACCCGGCCGGGAAACGTCTCCATAGCGCGGTGCGAGTCGAGTCCGAGCGAGTCGGTCGGTGCGGTTCGGACCCGTGAACGAGTCGGTCGGCGATTTCGCGTGCGCTTGCATCGTACTCGCTCGGCCAGACCCGCGTACGATTCGGTCGGGAAACAGGGCTCCGAATCGGATCCGGTAAATCCGAATCCGATTCGGAGCACTACCGGCCGAGATCGGAATCGGCCCCTAAGACTGGATCTCGCTAACATCCTAAACCACCACTTCTGGCGAAATCCAAGGCAGAGATTTCTAGAACTTAAATCATAAAAAAACAATGTCTTCTTCACGATCCCTCCACCTGCCTATCTTCTAGGAGGTACCTAATATTGAAGAAAACACCCACTTCCACTATTCTTAACATTTCAATTTTTAAACAAGCCCTAGGATTCCTCTCGCTGTATTTAAAAGGGCATTGCTTTGTTAATCAGAGCTCTTGTGTGTCCCAACTTCATGCACGAATAGCTCAGCCAGTCCTATTGATCCCACCATAAACACGAGCCTGCAGCATCAGAATGCAAAGAAAAAAGTGACCTGGATTAACTATTCACAGATGGACCTGAGAAACTTGACAGCTCTCTCAGACAAGATATTCCTTTGCATTATAATTTTTGTTTGGAATTTACTCTTGCCCCTAGCCACTAAATGTATCTCTTGTTCATCCGAGAATCCAATGTGTTACAAATTCAGACTTTGTTATTGAAGAAAACCGAATGCTACGAGTCTGATTCGCAATTGCAACGGATGATGGGGCTTGTGAAAAACGTAGGTAGGCAGAAATCTTAACATGATTGCTTCCTAAGTTGCTATATTGTGTTATATTATACAGATTTGTAGTTCATGCATATCACCCTGGAGGGTATCCTGGCACCAGGGAAGGAGAAAGATCTGGACCTGTTTGAGGTGGGTCTGTTGGAAGAGCCAGGCTTTCAGTTTTGTTCAACAATTCAGCTCTGATGTGGCAGGGGAGCTTGTTTCAGGCTTTGGGGGCAATGGAGGAGAGAGAAGGCGCAACATGTGCCCAACCCCCCCCCCCACAAAAATCTAATGAAGAGGAGGGAAAAATGGCTCAAGGATGGGATTTATATATGTTTTTGATTGAAAGTGGATGCTAATTCCTGCCATGTTTTTTTTTTATTGATGTGTGGTTCTCTCACTGCATGTGTTTTAACCCCTTTAGTGCCAAACAATGCAAAATGGGCCTCTTGGTTCCTTAGAGGGTCCTGTAGAGGCACATGGATTACTCGAGAAAAGCACAGCTTTGCATTGTGACACGCTACCAACATGATTGCAGATAATGCAGCAGCCTGACACAATGCAAAGGTGTGCTCTTCCTGAGTAATCCATTTACCTTTATGAGACCATCTTAGGAGCAGAGCGGCCGGTTTTGCATTATTGGCTTTGTCTAGGAAGTTTCTTGTGTGTTAGAATGACTACTTTCTCCACACAATTCGAAAGTGTACGTCTCCCAAATAATTTGTTTACCCCACCGGAACTGTCGGACTAACCGAGTGGCCTGTCATACATTGTAGACTCTGTCTTGAAGTATTCTTGCACATATTGCTTACAGAATGCCTTATTGAAGGTCCCAAGATTCCACAGCCTCTATGGAACTTTAGTCAGATGGCTTTTGTTCTGATGAGACCTGAAGACTAACTACAGGTCAGAACATTGACATCCCCTCCTTAAGTTGGTTTCAAAACATGGTATGGTTCACCAGGAGATACCATGTATGAACAGACAAAATCTCTGATTATGTTTGTTTGATATAGAATCCTATGCAACCTTGGGATCTGTTCAGTGTCTTGTTTTATGTTGTTGTATATGTATTTGTTCACTGTCTGAGCACTGCGTCGTCTGCACTAATTCAGATACATAATGAAATGTATATTGTCCTTATACTAAAAATGTAAAAATCACCATCATACAAGATATTGTGTCCTGTACCCTTTTTCAATAACATTGACTGTGATCCAAGTTACTAATTGAGCTTTCACTTTCAAAGCAAAAGTAGAAGTGTCAATGAATGAGTCCCACAGGACATTTGTTTGGCTTATTACTTTCGGGAACTGTATTCCCCAGCACGTTTGTCTTAGTTTCAAAGGTAGATATGCTCATTCAGTTTGAGGAATGTAGACCTAGGAGGCTTTCTCAGACACCCTCAACTTGGATCCACAAACTGGAAGGAGTTGGATTTAGCAAAGTCAGTGCGCTGAAGGCGCATAAAACACACATTTTCTTGAGCTTCAAGTATCTACAGATGGAAAGCATTAGTATAGGTTCACTGGGCAAGTATACAGGATTAGTCAGGACTTTGATGAGGATAGAGACATGAACTGGTAAAAAAGCTTAGGCTAGGTGTGCTTTCACAGGGATATTGCTTAGGTAGAAGGCAAATAGTAAATGTAGTAGATTCACAGGTGATCACTTCATCTTCACATATGTATTCAATCCCGTTGGTGCCGCACTCGCCCCGATACTGAATTGCTTCCTCACTCAACTAAGCATATGACTCCAAACCCTAAAGAATGCAGCAGGCAGCCTCCTCCCTCAGCATCCCAGCATGCACACACATTCACCTCAAACAGCTTCACTGACTCCCCAACTACAGCTCTTTTCAAACTCCTGAAAAACACATTCAAAGCCTCACAAAGCATACCTCAATACCACCTCAGATTTCAGAAACCTTCCAGACACCTTTGCTTAGCTGGACTTGTACTCACACACATTCAATGCATATGCAGCACCAGAACAAGGAGCACTAACTTCGAATTGGCTCCAAAAGGGCAGAATGACCTTCCTCTACACATACTCCGACTCTAAAATTAGTGCATTTTGCACGAAGCTGAACACTTGGCACTTAGACTAGGTTAATCCACGGATCATCCGTGACTGCTCTTGTGTCCTCTCAGGTGACAGTGCACTTTCCCAAAAAATCATAACATTGCAGAGAACTCTGCACCCAACGCTACACGTATGGATAAAATGTTTGTCCTGCTTGCCATGTTCATCCTCCGTCAGAACTTAGTATATGTTCAGTTTACTGTATGAGAAGTGCACTACAGTCACAGTCCTGCACATAACAGTGGACGTGACATACACTACGTTCTCACTGACTACCCAGTGTGTCAAAAACTAACATTCTTTAAAGTTTATGACGTGCTCTTTAGGGAACTTAGCGATACCAAAGGGGATGATGGACGGAGCGTTAGAGCAAATCAAACACTCACCCCCAGTCAACTGATCTGGGTTTAATCCATCATCATTCTTTAGCTCACTCCACCACCCTAGTTCAGACACGGCCATATGCAAATCAGTCTGACCCTGTGCCTCATGGGAACAGTCCAGCCCGAACTGCCAAGCCATGTCTTCCCTGGACCGGAAACAAGCATCCTGGGACCGGTTTCGGGTTCAAAACCCTCATCAGCCAGGCTATCTTGAATCCAGTGGCAAAGTGAGCAATGGATCCACGTCTGGGCATACCCTGCCAACTTAGGGCGAACAAAGCGATACCAAAGGGGATGATGGACGGAGCGTTAGAGCAAATCAAACACTCACCCCCAGTCAACTGATCTGGGTTTAATCCATCATCATTCTTTAGCTCACTGGACTGTTCCCATGAGGCACAGGGTCAGACTGATTTGCATATGGCCATGTCTGAACTGGGGTGGTGGAGTGAGCTAAAGAATGATGATGGATTAAACCCAGATCAGTTGACTGGGGGTGAGTGTTTGATTTGCTCAAGCGCTCCGTCCATCATCCCCTTTGGTATCGCTTTAGGGAACTTAGGCAATATTCCCCAGCATGTTTGCCTTAGTTTCAAAGGTAGATATGCTCACTCTTTTCGAACAATGTGGGCCTCAGAAGGCATTCTCAGACACTCCCAACTTGCATCCACAAACTGGAAGGAGTTGGACTTACCACAGTGAGTGCACTATATACGCATGTAAGATGTCCTCCTTAGCCTCATGTGGCTGTCAAGGGAACCATTACTAAAGGTTTACTAGCCATGTTTTCGGTAACATTCAGAATGGAGGCAGGTACTTAACAGGTGGTAAAAATGCAGTCAAACTGTTTATTCATTTGTGAAGGTTGTGGATGCACCAACTGTCAACCTGTGTGGACATATGTGTTTATAGAGGTTTGTTTGGTGTGTGTTTGTGTGCAATTTGGTTGATGACTGATTGGGAAGTTGTCTTAATGGGGATTTGGTCCTGTGGTGTTTAAATGCGATGGGCCCTTGCATGGCAGCGGTATGTTGATATGAGTGTACTGATCTGTTGGATTGGGCCCGTGGCCGATGGTATGAAAGTCTTGTGCGTGGTGCGTGAATGACATGTGAATGGACCATAAAGTGTTTGGTGCCTTGACGTGGCTTTAAGGCTCACTTTCAGTAGTTTTGGTTTCAATATTCTGATACTTTAATTTCTGTAGGTGCTAAAAACCAACCAGTGTAAGTAGTGGATTAGTATCAGATTTATTATATCTGGGGCGGTAAGAAGACTCCATCGAAATGGCAATAGACTATCCTTACCGTGAAGATACTGATCTACCTACCTGATACATTTGTGGATGGACCATTGGGGTAACTGTGAGAGAAGACTACTCCATCTCCGGCATGGTTGCACCCCTTCCATGTCCCGACTGAGTAAGGGCCATTTGTGGCTGACCTTTATGTCCTCTCACCTAATTTGCATGTGCAGACATACAGGTCAGTGTTCACTGCCCTTCACCAGCTGAATAACTATGGTGGTAAGGGGCAGTGAAAACTGTCTAATGCCCCCCTTGCCATGGGAAATAACTCCCATGGTGAGAGGGGCGTTTTAAAAAAAAAAAAAAGAAAACCGGGATTTGGGTTTTGTTTTTGAAAATCAAAAAAAAAAAAGATGGACAGCTCAGTCATGTTGATGGAGCAGTGCGTCAACCGGAAAAAGGCATTGATAGGAACCGCATGGCAGATGTTAAGTCCTCTGCCAGGGCCACCGAGCATCTTTGTCAGCCAAAATGTAAATATAGCCCTTACTAAGAGCTCTTCAAATTTTTTTTGCAAACTAGACACCCGTGGTGTAACTTGCATTGATTCTTTTCACTGTTCCATAATGCCATACAAAACTTGAAAATGCGTACGTGGCTAACATTACTCATTTATGTACATTTTGTGTTGGAAATTTCTATAATCTGTTGAGACCCACAAATTGACAACCAACCAGCGTTGCCACACAAATCCACATAAAAACTGTGCCCAATTTTTCTGGGTTGCCCTAGCACCCACAATTGGAAAATGCTAAAAACAAAACATGGTCACATCACAGTTATGCAGTGAAAACACCCCGTTTTTTGCAATTTGGATAGTCATGGATTTTGGGCCCTAGTGTAGCTAACACCTAGGCAAACTGCACATTTTTGAAAACTAGACAAGGAGGGGAGTCCAGGGGTGCATGACTTGCGTGGCTCTCACCCAGTCACCAGGGGACTCCCATTGACCTTGGTTTGATCCATTTCTCGTGGACACTAGGCCCACCCACACAAGTGGGGCAGCGTTTTTATCGGCACAAGTGGGGTAATGCTGAATGGTAGAAATTTTGTAGATTCCTGAAGGTTCCAGAAATTTCCTTCACAGAAGTGTAAGGAAAATAAGTAATTTCAGGCAATGTCTGAGGTTTTCAGAGCATTGTGGGTAAGAAAACCTTGTGGGATCCACACATGGCACACTACCCTGTACTCACCTGATTGTCTAGTTTAAAAAAAATGTCTGTTATTCGTAGGTTTGCAAGGGTGCCACCACAGCACGGCCCTAAATACAGCAGCTACCCCTATTCCTTCTCTCGCATCGTAGATCATTGGGGCCTGTTCTGTTGTGGTCCATTGGCCCATCACAAAAGTGGTGTACTGTTCTTATTTGAAGACATGTAGAAACTCAGGGTGGTAGGAAATTTGTGGCTCCCCGAATATTACAGAACTTTCTGTCACAGAAATGTGAGGAAAACTTGTGTTTCCTACCAAAGCTCAACATTTGCTAAGGCTTCTGGGTAAAGTTACCTGGTGAAAGCCATGCAAGTCTTGCACCCCTGGACTCCCCTGCTTGTCTAGTTCTCAAAAATATTTGGGTTTGATAGGTTTCCCTAGATGCCGGCTGAGCTATGGTCCAAAATCCACAGCTACCCACATTGCAAAAAAAGATCCGTTTTCAGTGTAAAAATGTGATGGGCCTATGTTGTGTTTTGGGCCGCTTCTTGTCACTGGGAATAGGCCTACCCACACAAGTGAGGTGCCATTTTTCTCAGAAGACTTGGGTGAATGCTGGATGGAAGGAAGTTTGTGGCTTCCTGCAGATCTCAGAACGTTCCATCACAGAAATGTAATGAAGATGTATTTTTTTGTCAAAGTTTGAGTTTTGCAAGGGATTCTGGGTAAAAAAACTGGTGACAGCCATGAAATCACCCCATGCTGGATTCCCCCAGGTGTCTTAGTGTTCAAAAATGTGCAAGTTTGCTAGGTTTCCATAAATGCCGACTGAGCTAGGGTCCAAAATCCACAGTTACCCACTTTGCAAAAAGAGGGTCAGATTTGAGTGGAAAATGTGATGTATCCATGTTGCGTTTTGGGCTGTTTCTTCTTGTGGGCACTAGGCCTACCCACACAAGTGAGGTACACATTTTATTGGGAGACTTAGGGCAATGCTGGGTGGAAGGAAGTAGGTGTCTCCCTGCAGATTCCAGAACCTCCAATCAGAGAAATGTGAGGAAAAGTTTTTTAGTCAAAATGTTAGGTTTGCAAGGGATACTTGATAAAAAAAACATGGTGAGAGCCACATAAGTCACCCCACCCCAGATCCCCCAGGTGCCTAGTTCTCAAAAATGTGCAAGTTTGCTAGGTTTCTCTAGGTGTTGGCTGTGCTAGGGCCTAGAATCCACCGCTACCCATTTTGCAAAAACAGTGTTAGGCTTGAGTGGAAAAATATGATGTATTCATGTTGCGTTTTGGGCTGTTCCTTTCACGGGTACTAGGTCTACCCACACAAGTGAGGTAACATTTTTATCAGGAGACTTAGGGGAATGCTGGGTGGAAGAAGTTTGTAGCTCCGCACAGATTTCAAAACTTTCCATCACAGATATATGAGGAAAATGTGTTTGTTTAGTCAAAGTTTGAGGTTTGTAAGGAATTCTGGGTAGAAAAACCAGATGAGAGCCATGCAAGTCACCCCTCCCTGAATTTCCCCAGGTGTCTAGTTTTACAAATGTGCAAGTTTGCTACGTTTCGGTAGATGCCTGCTGAGCTAGGGTTCAAAATCTACAGCTACCCACATTGGAAAAAATGGTCAGTTTTCAGTGGAGAAATGTGATGTGTCCATGTTGTGTTTTGGCCTGTTTCCTTTTGCGTGCACTAGGCCTACTCACACAAATGAGGTACCATTTTTATCAGAACTAATGGGAGCATAGTAGAATTTTTTTTATTACTAATTGGATTTCACTGCATTTGTGCCTTTCAAATGTAGGTCAGTGTATAAGAAAGAAGACATTTTGAAAAATACTCTCTAAATCATATGCTAGTACAGGTACTCACAAATTCAGTGATGTAAAAATAACCACTGCTTCTAAACTCCATATCCTGTGCCTATTTCAGAAATTCATAGGTTTCCTTTATATCAATTTTTAACTCTAATATTTCACCGTATGAATTAGTCTATACTCAGTACACAAAGAAAAACAATTGTACATTGCAGCTCAGTTGTTGGCTTTGGGTACCTTGGGTTCTTGGAGAACCTACAAACTCTGTATACCCCCACAACTAGACGGGTCTAGTGGACGTAATGGTATATTGCTTTTGTAAATAGACCATAGTGGCAAAAAGTTACAGATGAAAACATTGTCACAAATGGCTGTTTTTTCCTAATAATTTTCAATATTTCTTTATTTCAACGGTTAGTTTCTTAAGGAAAACCTTGAGAGACCTACACATATGATCCTTTGCAGAATTGTGAATTGTGTCTAATTTTCAGAAATCCATAGCTTTCCTGGATCACCCATGGGTTTCACTCTAGTTTCCACCACAAACTTGAAGTAGGTTGAGAGCATTGATAATGGGGAAAATGGGCAACCTCTTTGAAAAATGCCAAACCTGTGGTACAAAATAGGTTTTTTATTCAGCTGTGCATGTTCCTGAAAGCTGGGAAGATGGTGACTTTAGCACAGCACTATTTAAACACTTTTTCCCCAATTTTATTTAATAATAATGTAGCTATATTTTGCCTATTTTCTCGGTCAACTCCAAGGGAATCCACAAACCCTGGGTACGTTTAGAATCCGCAGGATGTTGGGGCAAAAGGAAGCAGATTTGGCATGTATACCTTTTGTGGAAAAAAAATGATGAAGCCCTAAGCGAGAACTACCCCAAATAGCCAAAAAAGAGCTCAGCACTGGGAGGGGAAAGCCCCAGCATTTAAGGGGTTAGGAATAACAGTGATAACTTATAAGTCCTGATTTCTGTGATTTGGATTCAAAACATTTGAATTTCCCAGGTCCATGAGTGAACATCTCTACCAGTCCATATTCTCGCTTTCCATTCTGGGATTTTTAGTTTTTATTTATAACAGGTTAAACATCACTGCGAGTTCCTGAATGTAAACATAATACCTGTGCTGGATGAGTTACACGAGAGCTTGGGAAACTATGGAGCTCTGCTTTTTGTGCAGCAAAGGCTGTGCTGCCAAGTGAATCCATGTTGTGTGTCAGACAGTTATTGTTTCTTTCTCATCAGCACAATGCATTGTGGGACTTCAATGTTTAATTTGCAACTTTTTAGATATGGCCCTAAAACTCCCAGTATGCAAAGTGCTTCAGCCCAAAAACCAGGACTTGCTCAATGTGTCACACATTACATGGGTCTACTTGGTAGCTATGAGGCAGGGCACAGCCCTTTATACCGTTTGTTGAGACGCAAGGTGCAGTGAGGTGAGGGTCGGACATAGCACATCACCACCACACACGCTGTTTTTGCCTTGTCCCTTTTTCTTCATCCTCTGGTCTTGACTGAAACACTGCTTCATTCAGCAGAACCATTAAAATGTGATGGCTCAGTGCATTGAAATATGAGGTTACACGATGGTTAGCGCCAGGAAATATGAGGTTGTCTGACAATTTTATAGTCCATTTACATTGTGAGGAGAAATGTAACATCTTGTTCTCATGCATGTTGGTTAAGACTTGTGGTAAGGCAGATGCATTGCTAACAATGTTTCCTTGGTGGGATATTTTTCATCACACAAAATGTTATAACATGTTTAGGTAAACCACCAACCGTAGATCTCTCAACTCGTGCACTTTGAGGCTTATGTAGCTACTGCTGCCCATAGGCTACTTTAGCAATGTTTGCTTTTTGAGAATCAAAACATGTTTTAGCTTTTAGCCAATTATTTTCTTATATTGCTGAGAGCCCGACTGCACCTCAGCAATATTTCTTTTAATAAACCATGACAGAAGAAGAATTGTCAAACCCGAAAGGATTTGCCAGTGCTTGTTATTTTGGTGCATTTATTTGTTCTTTTCGACTATACACGTAGAACTATGACTCCTAGAATGTTAACAGTTGTAACTGGAAGTAAAAGGAATGCATCCCATGATACGTGCTCTATACAAAGTCCATCTTTTTCTCACTTTAGGGTGCAACAGAAAGTTTAATGCAGTTTTTGAACCTATTGAAATTGTTTTTTGTCATGTGCCACATTGAGTTAACACTACTTTGCATTCTAATACCTATGCTTCCCACGATAGAAAAGGGTTTACATCTCTCCTGCATGCAAAGTGCGTTTGACTAAACTGATACAACATGATATAGCTTTTGGCAACCATACCTTCAAATCCTCACTGCTTTTATTTGATCGATTAATTGATATGCAAATTGATATGCAAATGATATGTTAACTTGTGAGTTTACTATTGCCGCTTGAGCACTGCAGTAAAGGGAATGCCTTGCAGGTGTTTGCTAAAGTGATCAGACGATGTTCCTTGATATTTAAACCTTTCTTATTCAGCACTGCTCCATAACTTAGAAAAGATAATAATAGTGACACGGGTACACTGAAGGGCTAATAAACAACATTAAAGTGAAGTAGACAGCGGATGTAGGATGATGGAACAAAGATGCCTCCTATGAAACACCTTGAGCACTGCACTCATCTTGTTACAAATTAAGCACTGAAATGTATGCTTCTATTTTGTTTACATGTAAATCTTTCATGTCATGTTTCCGATTAAATTTTCTTGAGATTGGACCTGGATGGCTTACTTGCCTAGACTTTGATAGTCCATTATAACAAATGCATTTATATATTTTAGCCATATTTAATGGTTTGGCCCAAACGTTTTCGTTGTGTTGCAAGTCACCCGAGAACTTGCAAGTTTCTATGCGTGTGGCATGCCAATATCTTTAAAATTATATGTGCAGTTGGTTTTTGTGGTTCACTTTCAACCAGAAACGGAAAAAAACCAAGGGGCATATTATCAACAACCGGCGATAAATATCGCTAAGCGCACTTAGCGCTAGGATATTTATCGCCGGCGATCGATGATTTTTATCGCTGAGATAGCGTGCTATTAGCAACGCTTATCTCAGAATCGATAAAATTCCTGGCGCAAGCCGCCAAATGTCCGATTATCGCTGGAAATCCAGCGATAATCGCACGACATTTGGCGATAGCTTGTTGATAGGGCTGGGCATACTTAACCATGATATCCACCTTCCATTGGATATCATGGCTAAGTCAAACTAAAAGCATGCGTAAGGAAAGTAGCGTTAACCAAGGTTAGCGCTACTTTTTCATCGCTATGCTTGATAATTGGAGAAATGTCGGTTAACGACATTTCTCCAGTTATTTTGGGATGGAACGCCCACTTTGCATCTCATTAGAGATGCAAAGGTGGCGTTATGGAAAAGGGCGATAGGGCAAGGATTCACGCGATAGCGTGGCCTTGCTAATACAGCGATAAAATTATCGCCGCTTTTCGTCTGAAAACAGACGCTAAAGCGGCGATAATTTCTTATCGCCGGCTTGATGATATGCCCCTAAATTAGAAAAAAAAATCATTCTGGGACACTCAAGGTTATTATATCTGGAAAAAAACTAATCTATTCTCTATTTGGAGTTGAAAATATTCTTCTGCATTCCAGTGGGTATATGGTCAGTTATGAAATGCCCCTTGGCAGGTTTACAATAACGTGCCACCTGTTGAAAGATAAGAGTATTTAATAGTTTGAAACATTAATATGAGAGATCATTTCTCAGTCTCCAGCTATCATTTTAATTAAATGAAGATATACTGAGGAAAGACAATTCCTCATTGTAATAACAAGAATTTTTTTGTATGTCAGTTCACATGTTTTTTTCTTTTCGAGTTGTCCTTAAGTAGGAAAACAGTATTTTATTTATTTATTTATTTATTTTTACGGGAAGATTTCGCCTACTTATTTTAACTCTTGTACCTAAACTCTAAATGCTGCTATATTGAACCAGTGAAATATTATAGTGGATCACTCTGACAGATTATATGCTGGGAAATTGTTGCACGACTTCTCTGCACATCAAAAAGAAGTAAGGTTGGGCTAAAAATGAATAACGATTAGCAATAGCCTGTGGAATTGCTTTTGCACTGTTTTGTGTTCAACAAAACTAGATCTAAATCCAACCCGAAACATAGTGCCAAGAGAGACTTCAATCCCTGAAGTTGGACTCATCGTCACCTAAAGCTACTGTATAAAATGTGTTTCATCATAACCAGACCAGGTTGTTATGGTATTATGTAATAATATGAGAACTCTTAGAAAAAAAGAACTTTTTTACATACCTTTGTTCAGCAACTTCTCCTAGCCGGAAACCTAGGAGATGATATCTCACAATGTCGTTTGCTTGCAACACTGAAACTTCTTTGTAGTGTGACCAGGTATTGGTGTTTCTTGTGCAGTGGATAACTGGAAGTTAAAAGTTGTCCTAGAAAAGCTGTTCATTGTAGTCTACTGGTCTATGTGTTTAGAGTAGCGAGTGAGTCCAAAAGGGACAAATGGCATTCCTATATATAAGGCAATTGTAGTTGTCCTTTCAGAGCTATTTGCCAGACTGGATAGCTGATGATCCGTCCCTCCGTTCACCACCAAAAGCAGTCCCTTGGCTTCTCAGCCTACCAGGTGTTCCTTCTGTGTTCCATAAGGCCAGTTCAGCCCTTCTCTTCTGTTCATGAAAGAAGTGCTGAATTTGAGCTGGTGTTTGCTTGTGGGGCCCACCGACTCTCATTATTGGGACTGGCACTTATTTTTTCTCATCAGACATTTATAGAGAGCAAGAGAGTGAAAACATACAAAGTGTAAAGAAAGAGTAAGAGAAAGACAGAAAAACCACCACAATGGACGAAAATAGAAACCCACAAGAGTGAGATAAAGGGGCAGGGAGTGTCTGGTAGCGGATTAAAGATGCATGAGGTGGATTCCAAAATACATAGCCATGGTATTCGGAGCGTCAAAATTAATAGCTCTGGCCCGGGCTTCTATGCAGAGATTTGGGCATTGGCACTCATTCTCTTACTTCGTGAAAGAAACTAACCATGTGCAGATTGGCTCAAACAGCATACAGCAAAGTGCCACCAAAGGTTTAACAATTGCGCCTGGTGGCTTCAGTGGTGTACAGTGGTATGAATTCAGCCACCCTTCCACAGTTTTCTGGCAACATACTAGACCTCATTGCCATTCAAGACATGCTTTTTTGTTATATTTTTTCGGGGTAGGGATGAATTAACAACTTTTAATGGACATCTTGGCCATTACTTGTGGGTATCTCATGAGCCCATACCATGTTTTGCAGGGGCCCCATCATTCGTGATATTACTCTTGGGGGCCTTTCACTTGCATTGTAATATCTCACCTCCTGAGATCTCAGCACACATGGATCACTCGCTGTTTTGGCTCTACTACCGGTTTTGACATCTATAATGATGCCAGACAGTGCACCTCTGAAAATGAGTCTTAGCAGTGTCCTTCCTCCACAGCTCGAGGTTCATAAAGGCTGAAAGCAAGATGCCAACTTTAAAAAAAGAAGCTTACTTAAGCTTTCACACTGAGGATGTATGTGCACGAATCTCCCCAAGCAGTGCTTTCATGATCTCCAATGAGCATTTATACCCAGATGTCAGGGGCTACAAAAATCATCTGAGGGAACAGGGTGATAAAATGTTTTGTGTTGTACTTATATATAGCAAAGCAGCAATTAACTACGTTAGCAAACCAGTGCAGTTCACATCAAGCATAGCCAAAGATTCACATGTGGCATGCCTAAAGAAAAACAAGCATTGGCAAAAACCAACAGGTCTGGCGTTGTCTGCCAGCCTTTTGGCAATTCTTGTTATGTCATTGTTTTTGCAAAACTTTATTGTTTGGGAAGCTGCCGGGTGTTCATCAACCTAAAAAACATTGACTAAAGGCAAAAATGTTTTTTGATCTCAAAAAGGCACACATCATCCTTTACGCCCACCCAATGTCTCTCTAACTGCTCCTTTTACACTAGTTAGGGGCAAGAGAAAGGGATGCCCCCTTTCCCCGCTCCTATTTATAATAGCGATGGTCCCCCTAGTCCGGCATTTGCAGGAGAAGCACATTTGGCTTGGTTTACAGTTTGATACCAGCCCGCTGTTGCTATCGCTGTACGTGGATGATATACTGCTCTTCCTTTGGCATCCTGTTGAAAACCTGAACCGAGTGTTATGAGAAATTCAGAGGTTTGGACTATTCTCGGGGCTCAAGATTAACTGGAATAAGTCCGAACTCTTTCCAATGACAGAGCCGCCCAACAATTCCACAGTGACTTCCCACTACGTAGGTGCGCTGACACGGTCAAATATTTGGGTGTCCATGTCCATCGCGCTAAGGAACAGGTCCTCTGCCTCAACTATGGCCCGGCTGTGGACAAATTAGCATCACAAATTGAACGCTCGATAGCGGGGCGTATCGCGATAATAAAAATGATAGTCCTGCCCCAATTTCTCTATTTGTTTCTAAATATACCTTTCCTCTTACCAACGCCTTTTTTGCCACCGTAAGTGGGCTCCTGTTGAGACTGATCTGGGCCAGTCACAGAACGCATATGGGGCGCTCTCAAACTGCCATATGCAGGAGGTGGGTTTGGCGTGCCATGCCCTATTCCATTTCGATTATTTAATAGCGCAGTGCCAGTATGCGTACCATTGGTACCATGAGGATGCTAGACTCCCCTATAGCTGGATCGATAGGAATCTAGCCGGCCCCACACCCCTCAATATCATTCTTCCTCTTGGGCTACTCTTGGATCCCATGGACATTCAGCTACTTTCCACCACTTGCTTGGCATGGCACCGACTGCAGTGCTTTCTGGTTGCGGAGAGTTTGTACTCACCTGCAGTTCCGCTCGTGGGCAATCGGTTGCTCCCCCTGATGGTAAACCCTACTGTCAAGCGCACACGCAGCCGATATATGCTGCACACCACTGGAGATCTGTTTCCCGAGCATCACGCTATCTTCTGGTCAGAGGACACTCTTTTTACTGACGCCACATCGCTGGACAGATTTATTCTGCATGGTGTTTAGAGTGCCCTGAGGGCTCACGTCCCAATCTACCCCATTGCTCCTGGAGACTTCACCCTTCTCACTGTTCTTATTGAGGACACTGGCGAGCACTTGGTCTCAAAATTGTATCGTACATGTCTGGAATTGATGCCTATCGCAGATGGACGACTGTGAGAGGTTTGGTCAGAGGACCTACAGTGTCCCATACCAGACGATATTTGGTATCACTGTTGCACATAGACAAGTTAGTCTCCCCCAACCACAGACACAAACTGCTGCATTTTAAATTCTTATGTCACACATACATGACTCCTAAACTTCAGGCCAGGATTGATCCCACCTGCTCATTGAACTGCCCCAAACGTCACGCTGCAAACGCAGACTCTCTGCACCTGGCATGGCTGTGCCCCCATATAGGCAGTTACTGGACTGACATCTTTGCACATATCTCCCAGATGGTAGACGTGACACTGACTCCTGACCTCCTGCTTTGCTAGCACTGCTGGGTTATGCTCACAATATCCCAAAGGAAACCCAAAGATTTGTTGCAATCGCACTCTTACTAGTGAAGCGCGAGGTGGCCATACATTGGGAAGGTACACAACACCTTAATATAGCAAACTGGCTCAGGAGTCTTGTCTTTTGTGATACGACCAGCGAACTATACGCCCAGATGCAACCGCCAACATCCTGCCCTCAAGATACGTGGCAGCCACTACGTACATATTTGCTCCATTCCAACATGTCTGACAGTGAATAACAACTATGGGGCATATGTATCCACACCGTGTGAAATTTGATAATGCCATTACTGCGCGCCCGACGTTACAGCACCCTCCCTATAGGTTCACAGTGGCCGTCACCACTTCTAGACACTTCACACACATCACATGTAGACCCAAACAAACACAAGGAGATGACACTTTTCAGACACTCACCCCCAGTCACAGATCTGGGTTGAATCCATCATCATTCTTTAGCTCACTTCGCCACCTCAGTTCAGACCCAGCTATACGCAAATCAGTATTGACCGTGTGCCTCATGGGAACAGTTCAGTCTGAACTGCCAAGCCAGGTCTTCCCTGAACTGGAAACAAGCATCCTGGGACCAGTTTCTGGGTAACACCCTTTATCAGCCAGGCTAGCTTGAATCCAGTGGCAAAGTGATCAAGGAACCCACATCTGGGCATACCCTGCCAACTTGGGGTGAACAAAGCAAACACAAGGAGATGATGGACGGAGCACTGAAACTTTTCAGACACTCACTCCCAGTCACAGATCTGGGTTGAATCCATCATCATTTTTTAGCTCACTTCGCCACCTCAGTTCAAACCCCGCTATATGCAAATCAGTCTTGACCCTGTGCCTCATGGGAACAGTCCAGCCTGAACTGCCAAGCCAGGTCTTTCCTGAACCGGAAACAAGCATCCTGGGACCGGTTTCTGGGTAACACCCTTGTCGCCTTGTACAGATGCCCGGCATATTCGCCCCAGAACACTATCATAAAGTGAAGAGGAACAATTAAAAAAAAAAAGATATCACAAGTGTTTTCTGCAATGTCGGATTAAATAATGCTGGAAAATATGGGCGATAGAAGAGATGGTCCTAATTAGAAGGTATGAAGTACAGGCCACCAATACGCGATATAGAGAGAATGACTGCCAGTTTTTAGGTGTACATCGGCCTTTGTGCTAAAGGAGGTTTCTTTAAGAAACGGACAGTTTTGTTGCAGACAACCTTTATCAGTGTGAGATTCTTTCTTCACAATCTTTGGTCCTGAAGAAGGTGGCGTTGCCACTGAAACGCACGTAGACCAAGTTTGCCCCTGAGAAGTGGTCCAAGAGAGACAATTTCATCACAAAGCAGTGTTTGTAGGCATCTAAAAATACAGATCTCTCTAATACAACGTGGTACCTCTCAGAGGGCTGAATCTCTAGTGATGTGTATTTATAGTATGATTGTAGCTAGAATGAGTGTGTTAGTGTGGTTGTGTAGTATGAATGAACGAATTATAGGTTGCTGCTGGTTTAAATATTTTGATACTTTCAGTAAATTCATTTGCAATAAGCCATGAATTTTGACTTAATTGTCTGAAGAGATGAGCACTGTTTTGTATTTATGTATGTTTTTGTGATTTTTTTATTTAATATGTATACTAAAAGATAAAATAATGCAATGAAAATTGAAAATATTAATTCATTTGCACAAAGAAAACATGTTATAATTATAATAAAATATAGTAAAAAAAATATTGTTTGTCTTAAACTTTGAGGCGCTGCATAATATTGGTGGGTTACTGACATAGTGAACCTGTATAGGTCATATAAAAAGTAATATAGGTCAGGTAAGTGGTCTTTAGTGTTAGTACCTTTTGTTTTCTCCCCTCCTCTTGGACCTTAAAGTAATTTAGGGGGGGCCTTTCTTCCTTACTGTTAGTGTTAACACCCTTCATCAGCCAGGCTAGCTTGAATCCAGTGACAAAGTGAGCAAGGGACCCACGTCTGGGCATACCCTGCCAACTTAGGGCGAACAAAGTAAACACAAGGAGATGATGGACGGAGCGCAGAAGACTGCTTCTGGCTGGATTCTTCAGGTGAGTGGGAAGAATGTACCGCAGGGAGCTAGGCCAAGCCATGACTCTGGGTTGGGCATGGTTTATATAACCTCTCAAAGGCTCAACGGATGTCGCTAGTTCACATGTAGCACATGAAGCACATGGCCACCTGGAAGTTAGTCAACAACTTAAAGAAAACATATGCTAGCACACTCACTTTGACCGTACAGGAAGGGTAGGTGTAACTTGACAATTGGAACCAATTCTTCAGGAAACAAATGTACCATTTTTGCTCAAACATGCATAAAGGAAAACAACACCAAGGCCCTAGTAAGAGCGGGTGCAAAGTACTCTATCAGTTCACGTGATTCTGGGGGATGCTTGCAGAGACTCAATGGAAAACCACACCATGGCCCTAGTAACAGCGGGTGTAAGGTACTCTATTGGTTCACGGGTTCTGGAGGACGCTTGCAGGGACTCAAGTGCTATGAAATCATGGGCTTTGGGAAACATGGGTATTATAGCGTGCCATTAAACACCACAGGGGTAATACAATATGAGCTCTGCACACTAGACCCACTACGCAGAGAGTGCATGAGGGGGTCAGGACAGTTCCCCTTGTAAGAAATGGCCTACAGGGCATGCTTTGTCTGGGTGACCGGAATGAAAGGAACGAACCAGGCAAGGGGTATGAACATTGCTGGGTGGTTCACAAGACTGCTCTTCAGGACCATTTCCAAGCAATCAGGCAAAACAAGTGTCCATTCTCATGCTTAGAATCAAGGATTCTCTGTACCTTGAATTCCAAATGACCATCCAAAGGTATAGGTGAGGTAGGGGAAGCAGGACTAGTCTGGCCACAATAGGTCTTCAATAGGGACACATGAAACACTGGATGAATGGGTAAGTCTTCTGGCAACTATAATTTCACAACTACTGGGTTAATGATTTGTTCAATAGAAAAGTGAATTACTTATCTAGGTTGTAGCTTATGAGGCCCCTGTAATCACAGGTGTTTAGTGGACAGCCAAACATGAGCTCCAACCTTGAAGTCTGGCTGTTGTTGTCTAAGTCTGTTAGCATGTTTTTCCATACTTAAATTAGCCTGATGCAAGTGTGATAACACCTGCTGTTGTGAATCTGCCAGATGTTTTATAAAGTCTTGTATTGCAGGTACATTTTTGGAATGCATTACAACATTTTCGGGTAACATACGTGGAAGTGTACCAGTTAAAAAACAGAAGGTGTATACCCCAGTGGCTGAATGCTGTGTGTTATTGTAGGCAAATTCCGCGAAAAGTAACAAGGATTCCCAACCGTTAGGAGCAGAGGTCAAAAGACATCTCAGTGTCTTTTCCAAAACCTGATTTACCCACTCCATCTGTCCATCAGTTTGTAGGTGATATACAGATGAGAGTCTAGCATCAATGTCCAATGATGTGCAAAGACTGTGACAAAATCGGGAAATGAATAGAGGGCCCCTCTCAGAAATGATGACCATACGGAGTCCATGATTTGTTGAATAAACAGCATGGCAAGGATCTTGGAAGTGGGAATTTATTTGGGGGAAAAAAACTGCCATCTTGGAAAGAAGATCAACTACCACCAAACTAGTTGTATAAACATTGGAGTTGGGTGGGTCAGTAATAAATTCCATGCTTATGGTATGCCAAGGATGTGGGGCACAGGTAAGGTTCGTAATTAGCCTGATAGGGCGGAATGGATACCTTTTTTTCAGATCATATTGGGCAGGTCTGAATATAGTCATGCACTTCCTTGGACAATGTTGGCCATCAAAACCATTGCTGACAGTTTGTTACGGTCTTTTGGATTCCTGGATGACCTGCTAATGGAGTGTCATGACACCACGTTAAAGCTTCCTGTCTTAATTCTTTTGTGGGGACATATAAGGTGGGACCATGATAAGGAAGCCCATTGTGCACATGATTATCATCTCCAGTCACCCGAGAGTCCATTTCTTCTTGACTTGTACTCTACCTAACTCTATCCAAGAAGGACTCTGAGTCGCCGAGACCTACAATGCAATCTGAATTTACAATGTTCTGTCGTGTCTGTCCCTGAGTGTCCTGATTTGTGTATCCCCATTTAGATAGTAGATTGGCCCTAATCTGTTGTGTGCCTGGCTGATAAGTGATAATGAGGAAATTCATTGGAAAAAAATAACTACCTTACTTGTCCAGAGGTCAAGGGTTTTAAAGACGTGAGGAATTGGAGATTCTTATAATCAGTGTAAATTGGGACCATCTGCTGGGCCCCTAACAGGTAGTGTCACCATTCATCATAATTTAAACGGCCAATAACTCACGCTTGGCAACTGGGTAATTCTGCTCTGCTGGCACTCATTTTTGGGAAAAAAGGGCAACTGGGTGCATGTATCCGGTCACTTTGTGATCACATACCTCCTAAGGCTAGATCTACGAAGTTTCCTGTGGCCCCGGAATCTATGAGCATGGGTCAAACCTGTCTCTGTTGGGGTGCAATGATAAAGGTAACTGGTATCGTTAAATGTCGTGGAACCTTATGTGAGGTGTTAGCCAGGTGAAAGGGGGTCGGTTCAAGAACCACACCCAACTAAGTGACCCCTATGTCAGCTGACCACTCTAACTTTTTCAGCACTGTGTCAGAAGTCAAAACGCTAGCCTTCCTAATTCCCTTTGGTTTGGCAGAGCATTCTCGTGCAAAATGCCCTGCTTTACCGCAATATAGGGACAGGTTTAGTTTCTTTCTACTTTCCTTTTCCTCTACGGTCAGAGGACCGCGCAAACCCCCAAGCTAGCTGGGTTCTGTGTTATCCTGATTCTTAAGACTCTGACTCTTTCCATAACTAGCAGTCTGGGTTCCCCTCTGGGGCATTCCATTAAACTATGGTCAAGCCTGACAACTAAGTCAATGTACTCTAAAAAATCTGAGAGTAAATCTACAATGTGAGCGAGCTGCATGCATTCTCTTTTCGACAAATGTTGGCACTTTGCCTTATCACCAGATAGGGCATTTATAACTACACTTGATGATTCCCTCTCCACCAGCTCTGCATTGTGTAATGCCTATCTCCATGTGGCTAACCCTCCTCCGAGTCTCCTGTCACCATCTTTGTCTGGTCAGACAGGTGAGGATTAATTATGCAAGTGGGCACTCATATACTCAGATACTCTTTCAGATTTGCTCCTCTCCTTAGATTCCTTTTAAACACTTTTCAGCATCTCTTTTCAATGGGAACCGTATCTGACTTTTTCTTTAAGATGCTCTCTCCTTGATTTATAATTCTGTTCTCCTGATACTGTATTAGTTCCTTTTTTTCTGCACCTCTGCTGTTGTTGCTGGAACTTTCTGATATTCTGTTGCTGCATTGTCATGTGACTCTGTTTCAATTTTATGACCAGAATAAAATCCTCACAGAAGTTATCTCGTTCTACCATGCTCAACATTACAATGGCTAGTGACTCCCTCACTGGAGCAAAGACCGTCTAATTGGGCACCAAACCCAAAAGGGCTAAAAACGATTCTCCCTCTCATATTATGTCCTCCAGCAACCCAGCTCTAGCTACTATCCTTGATGAGGTAAGAGGTCTACAACCTTTTATGAGTGCTACTAATTAAAAATTACAACAGGTTGAGGACAGATGGATTGCTAAGCTTGTGGGACTGGGACAGCGTGTTATCTCTTTGCAAGAAATATGTACAAAGATTCTTTTGGAACAAGAAATTCAGAAAATTGAAGTCCACAGTGAGGATTTGGAAAATAGAAACCATCACAACAATCTCTGTCTTTATGGCTTGCCTGAGAATCTTGAGAGACCTGATTTACTTGTCTTCTTAAAGGTATTCCTTCCAGACCTGCTTGATCTTTCTGCTTCTCCACCTTTGAACCTACAATGGGCACATTGTTTGGGTTGCCTTAATCTCTGCTAAACCAAGAGGCATTATAATGCTTTTTCTAGAGTTTATAGATCTTCTTCATGTCTTAAAGGCAGCTAAAGACAAATAACGACTTGTGAGATCTGGTCACACAATTTTCATATCTCAAGATCTTTCCAATGCCACCAATTCCAGGCATAAGGAATTCCTCAACCTGAGACCCCAGATGAGGCAAATGAACATTCGTTATGGTGTCCTTCACCCCTGTATATGCAAGATATTCTATGAGGGAACCACTAAATCCTTTGATGATCCTCTAAAATTGAGACTGTTTCTAAAGAGTATTTAATCACAGGCAATGGATGTTGTTACCCGGAAACCTTAAGATGTTGTATATTCCTTCCAATTCATATATATGTATTTCTTTCTTTTCCTGCTCCATTGTTGATCATATCATGGTGTTGACACTCTTAGTGCTGATCTTTACCAGTTGTACCTTCAGATCTGGATTTCTATCCTTCATCTGTTTTTCTCTCTATTCACTTGTTTATACACTTTTCTTACTCCTCTTCCTTCCCTCCTCTATGTTTCATGTAAGGGCTTTCTTGTTATTTACCCACCTTTCTCTTCCTTGTTTTTATTCCTTGTCTGATATAACCAGCAATATTGGTCCTCCTTCCCTTTTCTGCAGCGTGCCGCCCTTGTTCCTGCAGTGGGGTGTGTAACACCTGCATCAACTTCCTCATCAACGTCCCAGCTCCCCCACACTGCCTGAGGTGACAGTTGCGTCCTCAGTCCACAGCGCAATACCCAGTAAGAGATCCGGCTGTGCAGCATGACTACCACCACCAGTCTGCATTCCTGCCTAGGGGCTGTTGCCACCTGCCCTCCCATTGTCTGTGCCTTCTCCCGACCGCACACTTGACACATCTTCCTCATCATAGTCCCAGGTCTTCCCCACTGCATGGGGGGACATTGCTGCGCAACCTCACAACAGCACAAAACTCAATCAGTAATGGACAATGGCTTGCGGTGCACTGAGTCACTGGCACCTGGAGTGCTGAGCAGGGTAGCAGGCTGATGATGGCATCCACGACAGGTCTGAGCAACTCCGTAGGTCTGTCAGGACCACCCTTTCGACTCTGGCAGATGGTGGTTGGAGGTGGTCCTTGCGGTGGTGGCGTGTGCCTCCTGCGGTGATGCGACGTCCGGGGTGGTCAAGACTCGATGCCATGTGTGGGCCCTGGTGGCCCGCAGTTGGGGCCGGAGGAGGCGGACAGCGCAGGGCCACAGACACATGGCATTGATGACCCCAAGACCATCGCTACAGAGGGCATTCAATGTCTCAGAAGAAGGGGTCCCAGGCCTGAGCAGCACAGAGTTAGTGGCCCCGGATGCACTGCGGCTGGCACAGGCACCCAGCCACGGGACGGTGACTTGCGGTGCAGTCAGATGGGCCATGCGACCTGAGCGGGTCCAAATCAATGTCCGAGGTGTATGTTGCGGAGTGTTGCGGGGGACAGTGGAAGGTGTCCTCCAGGGCATGATGCGGAAGGTCTGATGTCATCTGGAAGCAGCAAATGGAGGAGTGGAAAGCGCAACCCTCGTCCTCACCAACAATTCGGGATCAGCTACATGAGGATGAAAACTAGCCCCTAGTCCATGGACTCAAATGCCACCAATGTCCGACCAGTGAGTGTCCATGAATGTCGGGGAACAAACTTAGTGGCACAGGTGCTGTGAGGGGATGCAGTCTGCGATGATACCCGTACACAGATGTGAACTCCAAGAATGCCAAATCAAGACTCTGTGACCTACTGGACCGCAGTGTAGGCCGGAGGCAGCGGTCAGCAGTGGCCCACAGCCACGGGTCGTTGGCTCGTGAGGCACACATTTGGTGACACAGTGGCAGTTGTCGGTAGTGTTCAATCACCTCCGTGACGCTGATCCTGTTACCTCCGGACTGCAACATGTCATCCTCTTACGCCCCTCCGTGCGTGCGAGGAAATGTTTTCTGCCTTCTGAATTACCGATGTTCAGTTACAAATCAGTGATCCCACACGTGCGCAGCGTAGGCTGAGGGCAGTGGTCCGCGTAGGCCCACAGACACGTGTGGTTGTGATGCCATGCACAGATTTGTTGCCACCACATCGGAGGGTGTATAGTGAATTGTTCTCTGCCTTAAATATTGTTCCCTGCCATAGTGTAATCAAGACTCAGTTCCAAATGTGTGACCTACCTGACCGTGGTGTAGGCCTGAGGCAGCAGTCAGCACGGCCCATTCACCGAGTGTCGCCGGCATAGGTTGGATGGCCCCACCGGCCTGCGTAGTTCAGGTTCAGTGGCACCACGTGTTGCAGGCTGGCGTTGAACAGGGTTAGTGGCACCACGTGTAGCAGGCTGGCGTTGAACAGGGTTAGTGGCACCACGTGTCGCAAGAATCCCATATGGAACTATGCCTCACTGATCGGGGGGGTCTGGTGCTGTGGCTGCTGGCCCAGATGTGGGGTCACTGCCATTCATGACTCAGGACACACTTTCACATATGGGACCTACTGGTCAGAAGAGTAGGCCGGGGGTAGCAGTAGAGTACGGCAACGAAAAAGGAATAAAGCGAGCCTGTGTCGTGGAGGCCGTGATGGTCTGAGGTGGCTGCCAAGGTCGCGGGCTTCGGGCTTGGGGCTTGCACCTGCACATGGTGGACCCTCCTTGACACACGCCGGTGTCGGAAGGTGATCAGTGTGGCCTGGCTGCGCAGGGGCTGGCCTGGCGGGTTCGTGGTCCAGCGTGCCGGGGTCTGGCAGGCGCACAGCATCGCAGGCAACGCCGCTCACGAGGATGGCATCGGCCTCATGCGGGGTGGGAGGCACTGCCCTGGCGGAGACGTGGGTCTTTCCGGAAGAGGACCACGCCCAGGCCTACGTGCTTTTTATTCACACCCCTATGCTGGCGTGGCGTACGCTGGGCCATCCCACTCCGCTGACGCTTGGGGGGGCGTAACAGGCAACATTTCCACGGGGTCCCCCACTGGCTGGGGTGACATGGTGGAGTCCACTGTCTACTACACTCCATACGCAAGCGGTGTATGTCGCCATGGATATGGGTGTGTTCTGCATACTGCGAGGTGTCCAGCACATCTCCGGCACTCTTGGCATTGTGTACTTTCCCAATCATGGTTCTACTGCATCCTTCACACATGGCTGGTTGCCACCTCTCCCCACATTGGGCTATTATGTGGCTGAGGTGCCATGCCGTTGCTGGCTCATGTTCAGGGCTTGCCCATGTGGACATTGTAAGTTGTTCTGTCGTGTCTGGTGGGTGGGCATGTTGTTGTGCCTGTTGTATGTGATTTTGTGACGTGTGCATTGCCAGTGTTGTGATTTGCATGGTTGTGGAGTTGAGGTGTGTGGGGTGTTCATTTGGACATTGCCCTGGGGCTGTGCATTTCCCTTGTTGCCATCCTGGGAACGCTAGTTGATGATGGACTGTCGGAGGATGTAGGTGTCATGCACATTGGCTGTGTATTTGAGGGCGACATTGTTGGGTGTTCCAAGGTGTTCTGTTGTTGCCTGCACATTGATGTGAGACGTGTGCTTCCTGTTGCGGTGATTGTGTGCTGTGTCACCAGGGGGCACAGGTAGTACATGTGTGCTGTGTATTGCCCCCAACACGTGCGTGCATCCTGCTATGGCATATGGTCCTTGCTTGGTCTCCAGCGGATCCTGCGCATTGTGTTATACGTATGGGGACTGGGGTACCAGGGTGATGGTGATGTCCAGGACAGGTGTGGGGGACTTGGATGTGGCTGGCTGTGAGACTCCTCCGACTCTGGCGGGTGTTGTTGGGGGGGTCCCAGGGGCCAACAGGTGCAGCCACGCCATCAGCTTTGTGTGGGGTGGGATGTTGGTTGTCCACTGTGTTGGTGCCGTAGGCCTGTTAGGCGATGATGGTCTGGATGCGTAGGTTGGTTGTCCCTTTCAGCCTGTAGTGGACGGTGACATTGTCAGATGTTGGGTCTGTGCGGCTGGTACGTTTCCTGGGGTTCCACTGTCTTTGTCTGCGCTGCGTCTGTGGTGGTCCGGTGGGGGGGTGTTCCGGGTGTGGGTTGGGGTCATGGGGTGGTGGCTGTGGGTGTTGTGGCCCTTTTGGGTGTCCGGGCCGCATGATGGGTGGCTCCATGGCATCTGTTGCCCTTGGGATGTGGCCCTGGGCTGTGCTCCCTTTTGTGGTGCTGGCTGCCGTCCGACTTTACACCAGGTCAGAGCAGGTGTAAATTTCCTGGTGCTAACGCGCCTTATCGCCTGTTTTGTGTTTTTATCATGGATGTGACTGGTCGTTGTGAATGTTGAGGTGTGATGTTGTCTCGGCTTTTGGCACGGGAACACCTACTCTGCATCTCATTAGCGATATTTGCGGGGGTCCTCTGTGGCGATGTTTTTTGCGGCTGCTATCGCGGGTAAACTGGTGCTGTGGGCTGTTTACACGGGCTTGTGAATGGGGGGGTAAATTTATCACGACTGTTAGATTTGGGGGTCTCTAGTTGGCATAGGTAGGTACCTGTGACAAATAGGGACCCTTGCGTCTAGTCAGGGTAAGGGGCTACACTCCTAAAATAACCCCTGCTCACCCCCTTGGTAGCTTGGCACGAGCAGGCAGGCTTATCTCAGAGGCAGTGTGTAAAGCATTTGTGAACACATACAGTTATACAGTGACAACACTACAGATGGACACCACACAGGTTGTATTATAAAAATAGTATTTTTATATAGACTTAACACAAGACCAAACGACAAAAATCCACAATACTGTACTCAAAAATAGACTTTAAAATGTTATAAAATAGCTCAGTTCTCTCAAGTTGTAAATGCGACACTTTACTCTCAATGTACCTTGAATGCGTAACGCAAAGAAAACAAAAGGGTCGCAGGGAAGGTGATGCGTCGGTTCCTTACACGCAGGGGAGTGGATGCGTCAGTTCCTTACTGCTGCGCAGGGGAGTTGATGCTCGCTTCCTTACTGTGTGGGGAGTTGATGCGTCAGTTTCTTACTGCTCTCCGGTACGATGCGACAAGATGGCACCTCGATGCGATACTCTTCTCCGGTGCGATGCGTCAAAATGGCGTCTTGGTTGCGATGCGATAACGTTGCTGTGATGCGTGCCCGCCCGACGGCCGTGCGGCGACTCGATGATCTTTGGAGCCATGACAGGCCCTGCGACGCGCTTCTCCGGTGATGCGACGATGACCTCTGTGGCAGTGTCCCGCTTCTCCAGCGATGCGCCGCGCTTTGGCGATGAGATGATGACAGCGGCGTCTCGCTTCCTTGGCAATGCAATGACAGCGGCTGCGGCAGCGACACGCTTCTCGTCGTTGCGTCGCGCTTCCAGCTCCCAGCAACACGCAGTCTCTCAGAAGGCCCAGCACAACAGCAGGCACTTCAATTCCCAGCAAGGGAATTCAGGGGGGAGCTGGTTGGTGAAGTCTTGTATCCCTGAGACTTCAGGCAGGAGGCAAGCTCTAGTTCAAGCCCTTGGAGATTCTTCTTCAAGTTGATAGAAAGCACACTCAGTCCTTTTCTCCTCTCTTTGGTAATGAAGCAACCACTGCAGGCCAACCCCCAAACACACAGCACAGGGGTAGTCTCCTCCTTCAGCTTCCTTGTTCTTCTCCTCCGCAAAGGTTCGTCTTGATTCCCAGAAGTGATCTAAAGTTCTTGGGTCTGGGTCCCAATATTTATACTACTTTTCTCTTTGTTCTCTGAAGGCAGAGAGGCCTTTGCCTAGTCCAAACCAGTTCTGGTCAGTCCTGAAGCACTTTGTTTACAGGACTCCTCTTCCTTTGACAGTGCAGGCCAGGGACATCAGACACACCACAGGAGGTGGAGCCAGCATTGTGGAGGAAAGGCACAGCCCTATTCAGGTCCCAGGGGTAACTCCTCCCTCCTATCTGCATGCAGATCTCTCTATTCAGCTCTGTGCTGACTCACCCTGTCTCCTGGAATCCCCCAGCCCCTGTCACTCAAACTCCAGACAAGGAATACACAACCTACCAGAGGCAGGCTTGGATAGTTAGGCAAGAAAATACCTACTTTCTAAAAGTGGTATTTTCAAACACAGAATGTTAAAACCAACTTCACTAAAAGATGTATTTTATCATTCTGAGTTCAGGCATACTAAACTCGGATTTCTACCTGGTTCCCTGAGTCCGTTAGGATTATAAGATGTAATAATCTAACTGCCCATTCTGGCCTATGGGGAACAGGTAGCCTTGCAATAGTGAAAAACGAAAATGGCTGTAATTCACTATTAGGACATGCCACACACATCAGGGCATGTCCTACCTTTTACCTACAATGCACCCTGCCCTTGGGCCTACCATAGGGGTGACTCATATGTATAAAAGGGAAGGTTTAGGGACTGGCAAGTGGGTGCACTTGCCCAGTCAACATGGCAGTACCAGACTGCACACAGGCTCTGCAATGGCAGGCCTGAGACACACTTTACAAGCTGCTCCGGTGGGTGGCACAACCAGTGCTGCAAGCCCACCAGCAGTATTGGATTTACAAGCCCTGGGCACACGCAGTGCACTGTACTAGGGTCTGACAAGTAAACCAATCAAGCCAATCATGGAGTCACTAATCCATACATCAATTTACCATAGAGAGCATATGCACTTTAGCACTGATCAGCAGTGAAAAAGTGCCCAGAGTCATAAATCCACCAACACCATGTCAGAAAAAAGGCTAGGAGGAAGGCAAAAAGTTCAGGGGTGACCCTGCAAAAAGGGCCAAGTCCAACACAACCCCCTTCCAGCCAAAAACGCAGGGTAGACCAATCACTACCTTGATGGGCTTCCCTGCTTTGGGCAATAGAACCTGGACCCTGGCCCACAACAGCAGGGGCATACTCCAGTTCTACGCCAATCTGAACCTATTGGAATCCCTCTGTCCATACTCTCAGGGCCCACCAAGCTAATCCATGGGGAACCCTTCTCCTCACCTGTGGACCCCACCTGTGCAGCACCTAACCTTAACTTGCTCACAGGTGTGTCCCAACAGACAGACAGCAAGCCACAGTGGCCACTGACAGTGGTCAGGGATGAGACCCAGGCCTTATGCCTCTCAGGGCTCTCAAACCTCTGTGGCGTCAGAGAGCGGGGGGCAGTAGCCCCAGGTGCTTGGCACCCTTTGTCCCCTCTCCCTCCTGTCAGGTCAGGTATGACATCCTGACACTGACCCACCAGCCCCAGGCCTGTACCCGGCAGCTGGACTGGAGACTGGGGGGGGCTTTCCCACCCCCGGTCCTCCTCCTTCTTGTTGGGGCTCTGTACCCTCCCACCTGGAGTGGTACCCCCTTCCAGAATTGCCAGGGCACCTGTGGCAGGTGTCCTGCACAATTCGCCCACCAGTTCAGGGGTTCTATCCTGCAACTGGGCGTCCAGGTCAGGGGGGACACCCTGTACCTGGTCCTCCAATCTAGGGTCTAAAGCCTCCAGTTGAACCGGGGTCAGAGGCGAGGACTCCCTCCCTCTGCACCCCCTTCCAGAGTAATGCCCCCTCCCATCAGGAGTGGTACCCCCAGAAGACAAACTGGTAGGGGCACTGTTAGCAGCTGCCCCTTCCTCCAGGTCAGGGGGGACACCATGAACCTGGCCCTCCAACCCAGGGTATGTACCCTTAGGCTGGACCTGTGCCTGGCAACCCAGGACTTCTGGGAGGGTACACCAACCCCCCCGAGGGAAACACACTCCTCTAGAGTTGTGTAAGAATCTGCCTGGTGCACCAGGACTTCCTGGGGAGCACGCATGCCCCCCCAGAGGATAACACATCTCTCATGTGTTGTGTGACAGTCTGCCTGGCGCAGATCTCCCGCCCCCTGTCCATCTGGCAGTGCGTGAAGATCCCCCGGGACAGAAGTGGTGTCACCATGGTCATTCACCAGTGACTCAGCCCTTCTGGCTGGCCCCTGACCCACTGGTTCTTCCACTGGGGACTCTTTCCCCCTCTCACCCCTCACTCTGGACTTCTGCACCCTCCCAAGTGGAACGGCACCACCAGACACCAGAAACACTGGAGCTCCATTTACAGACGCTCCAGGTTCTCTAGACACTAGGAGATCCTCCTCGAATGGCCTACTAGTACAGCCTAGGCCCCCAACCTGGTGTTCCCTTAAAGAACCATCCAGGCCCTGAGACTGGGTTTCGGGCACCTTGGGACACACAGCCCCACACTCACTCCTTCTCCGCAGAGACAGGACTTGAGCCCCTACACCCCTCCCACTACCACGGGACCTAGCTGGGCTACACTGAACCTCTCCCACCACTCTGGGTTGGAAGACACCTGAGCCACTCCTCTTAGGGTCACTCCCCAATGCCTCTTCAGACCCTCTGGAATCCACCAAAAGGTCTGCCTCCATTGTGAGCTCCCTGGGGTCAGAGAATTCACACTCCAACAGGTGTTGGCATAGCTCTGGAAAATAGGGACTTACAATATGCTCTCCCAAAATTGGATCACACAGACCCACCAAACTATCCTTCACCTCACCATCCAGTGCCTTGCACACGTACCCCTCACCACTCTCCTGAGACTGGCAAGACAGTATCTGACTGTCTCTGTCACTCAACCCACACTCTTCTGGGCGGTCTTCACACTCACACACCAGGACTTCAACCATGGGGTAACCCCCCTCCCTGCTCCTCTCATCTAGAGTCAGTGCAGTGTCCCTCCCACCACTAGGACCATGAACCCCTGGGCCAGTTCCCCAATCTATCTCAGGGACACTGTGCACCACCGGAGCTACCTCACGTCCTTGAACCTCCTGGCGTAAATCAACCCCTTCCAAGTCAGGCGCCACATCTCTGGGTGTGTGCACTTCCTCAGCACTCAATAATACAATTTTGCTGCTACCAGAGGGAGGAATCCCTAAGCCCCTGGCTTTCAACTCCAACTCCCTCATCATTCTCTCATGCTCAAAATGCATCCTCTTTTCCTCTAAGGCTAACTTCTTCATCTCTAATTCCATCCCAAGCTCTATTTTCTTGCTCTCTATGTCTTTCTGACCATCCATTTTGAGCCTAGCTAGCTCCAACTTATGCATCCTCTCCTTTGCTCTGTCCTCCAGCTCTCCTGGGGACAATCCCTTGGAAGAAACACTGCTGCCCGCCCCTGAAGGTGCTTTCCCTCCAGTTAGGCCCACTGGCCCCTCAAGCTGCCCATTTAAATCCTCTGCCTCCATTGCTGGCTCCTCAGGATGCTCACTGGCATTCCTAGATTCTACCCAGGCCCTCAGCACCTTCTGGTATTCCTCTTTCCTGGTGAGGCCTTTCACAGAGATTTTAAATTTCTTGCACAAAGCTTTGAGATGAGGCACAGTGTAAGTATCAATTCTCTCTTCTTCCAAAACAATGTCTACAGATACTATGGATGCTGACTTGCTCATGGTAGCAAAAAGACTGGCAGTTCTCAGGAATAAAAAATAGAAAAGAAGTTCCAAGGAAAAATCCTCACAAAGTATGTGGTTGCGTTATGGTCTGCACTCACTAGTAGTGTACACCAATTACTGTACATGAGTCACAAATGCAAGTCCAGAATCCTCACCGCTGACCACCAATGTTAGATTTGGGGGTCTCTAGTTGGCATAGGTAGGTACCTGTGACAAATAGGGACCCTTGCGTCTAGTCAGGGTAAGGGGCTACACTCCTAAAATAACCCCTGCTCACCCCCTTGGTAGCTTGGCATGAGCAGGCAGGCTTATCTCAGAGGCAGTGTGTAAAGCATTTGTGAACACATACAGTAATACAGTGACAACACATCACAGATGGACACCACACAGGTTGTATTATAAAAATAGTATTTTTATATAGACTTAACACAAGACCAAACGACAAAAATCCACAATACTGTACTCAAAAATAGACTTTAAAATGTTATAAAATAGCTCAGTTCTCTCAAGTTGTAAATGCAACACTTTACTCTCAATGTACCTTGAATGCGTAACGCAAAGAAAACAAAAGGGTCGCAGGGAAGGTGATGTGTCGGTTCCTTACACGCAGGGGAGTGGATGCGTCCGTTCCTTATTGCTGCGCAGGGGAGTTGATGCTCGCTTCCTTACTGTGTGGGGAGTTGATGCGTCGGTTTCTTACTGCTCTCTGGTACGATGCGACAAGATGGCACCTCGATGCGATACTCTTCTCCGGTGCGATGCGACAAAATGGCGTCTTGGTTGCGATGCAACAACGTTGGTGTGATGCGTGCACGCCCGACGGCCGTGCGGTGACTCGATGATCTTTGGAGCCGCGACAGGCCCTGCGACGCGCTTCTCCGGTGATGCGACGATGACCTCTGTGGCAGCGTCCCGCTTCTCCGGCGATGCGCCAAGCTTCGGCGATGAGATGATGACAGCGGCAGCGGCGTCTCGCTTCCTCGGCGATGCAATGACAGCGGCTGCGGCGGCGACACCCTTCTCGTCGTTGTGTCGCGCTTCCAGCTCCCAGCGACACGCAGTCTCTCAGAAGGCCCAGCACAACCGCAGGCACTTCAATTCCCAGCAAGGGAATTCAGGGGGGAGCTGGTTGGTGAAGTCTTGTATCCCTGAGACTTCAGGCAGGAGGCAAGCTCTAGTTCAAGCCCTTGGAGATTCTTCTTCAAGTTGATAGAAAGCACACTCAGTCCTTTTCTCCTCTCTTTGGTAATGAAGCAACCACTTCAGGCCAACCCCCAAACACACAGCACAGGGGTAGTCTCCTCCTTCAGCTTCCTTGTTCTTCTCCTCAGCAAAGGTTCGTCTTGATTCCCAGAAGTGATCTAAAGTTCTTGGGTCTGGGTCCCAATATTTATACTACTTTTCTCTTTGTTCTCTGAAGGCAGAGAGGCCTTTGCCTAGTCCAAACCAGTTCTGGTCAGTCCTGGAGCACTTTGTTTACAGGACTCCTTCTCTTCCTTTGACAGTGCAGGCCAGGGACATAAGACACACCACAGGAGGTGGAGCCAGCATTGTGGAGGAAAGGCACAGCCCTATTCAGGTCCCAGGGGTAACTCCTCCCTCCTATCTGCATGCAGATCTCTCTATTCAGCTCTGTGCTGACTCACCCTGTCTCCTGGAATCACCCAGCCCCTGTCACTCAAACTCCAGACAAGGAATACACAACCTAGCAGAGGCAGGCTTGGATAGTTAGGCAAGAAAATACCTACTTTCTAAAAGTGGTATTTTCAAACACAGAATGTTAAAACCAACTTCACAAAAAGATGTATTTTATCATTCTGAGTTCAGGCATTCTAAACTCGGATTTCTACCTGGTTCCCTGAGTCAGTTGGGATTATAAAATGTAATAATCTAACTGCCCATTCTGGCCTATGGGGAACAGGTAGCCTTGCAATAGTGAAAAACGAAAATGGCTGTAATTCACTATTAGGACATGCCACACACATCAGGGCATGTCCTACCTTTTACCTACAATGCACCCTGCCCTTGGGCCTACCATAGGGGTGACTCATATGTATAAAAGGGAAGGTTTAGGGACTGGCAAGTGGGTGCACTTGCCCAGTCAACATGGCAGTACCAGACTGCACACAGGCTCTGCAATGGCAGGCCTGAGACACAATTTACAAGCTGCTCCGGTGGGTGGCACAACCAGTGCTGCAAGCCCACCAGCAGTATTGGATTTACAAGCCCTGGGCACACGCAGTGCACTGTACTAGGGTCTGACAAGTAAACCAATCAAGCCAATCATGGAGTCACTAATCCATGCATCAATTTACCATAGAGAGCATATGCACTTTAGCACTGATCAGCAGTGAAAAAGTACCCAGAGTCATAAATCCACCAACACCATGTCAGAAAAAAGGCTAGGAGGAAGGCAAAAAGTTCAGGGATGACCCTGCAAAAAGGGCCAAGTCCAACAACGACTTTGGCTGCGATAAAGTGCCGTTAATTCGGTGATAGCTCCTTGTGAATATGCCCCTAAGTTTATTACTGAAGCTAAGGCCTTTATTAATTAATTCTTCCATTTTAACAACCCAAATGACACCTCCCTTTCTAATGATTGGGATGCTGTTACGACATCTTTTTGAGCTTTTTCTATTGCTTATTCAGCAAAGAAAAACAAAATCTACATGTCCACTATGTTCTATTAATGCACTAAATTAAGACACTTGAACATATCTACTTTACAACCAAATCTTCATCCACACAACATAACTTGGTTAAGGCAATATCCGAAGTTAACAATCTCACAACTATTGATGCTTGCAATATTCTGCTTAAAATTAAATCTAAGTTTCACAGGGGTCAGAATAAAGCAGGGAAAGTAATTGCCAATTATTTAAAAATTAAAATAGAGCGCAAAGCTATTAGCTCCATTATTAATGAATTGTATAATTCTGTATCTATCACTAATAGTGATATCTCTAATTCATTTCACTCCTTTTATAAGACAATTTATACTGAAGAAACTACCCCTTCAGCACTTAACATTCAAAGAGTTCTTAAGGACCCTCCAAAACCATGCTCCTTTACAGATTCATTTGAAGAATTAAACATCAACATTACTACAAAAGGTTCTGGGTGCAATTAAATCTCTGAAGAGAGCAAAAGCACCTGCAACAGATGGATTCTCTAATGAGCTCATTTCTTCCTTGTCCTAATTTTTTGCTCCTAAGTTGTTCAAACTTTTTAATTTCTTCATTTCTAACTCTAAAACTAATGGCTAGATACCACTTTATGCAAACCTATTGACCTTTTTCCCTCAGAAATTATGACTGTAAAATTGATGCCAAGATCCTAGCTACCTGTTATTCCTTATCTTGTTAAAACCAATCAATCGGGGCTTATAAAGGATAGGCTGGCGCTGATAATACTAGTATGTTCTCAAATATCAATTCCTTAGCTGTACAATATCTATCTCCACTTGCAGCACTCTCCCTTGATGCTGAGAAGGCATGTGGCCATTTTAATTGGCATGTTATGTTTACCACACTTCACTGGATTTGTTTTGGTTCAAAATATATCTCCTTTATTAGATTACTTCACACTAATCCTCGTGTTAGTATGTTTGTTAATGGTTGTTTTTCTCCCTGTTTTGACTTACACAGAGGTACTAAGCAGGGTTGCCCTCAAGCCCCTCTTTTATAAGGTTTCTATGTTTGGAACCTTTCCTGAAGTGAATTGGTTGTAATATACTCATATTTGGATTCAAACGAGGTCCCTTGGAAGTTAAACTATCTGCATAAGCGGACGATATCCTTATCTATATGTCTAATCCTCTGACTTCGTTTGACCCATTAATACAAGAAATTACCCTATATTCCAGTATCTTGGGTTATAAACCTAATTCTAATAAAACGGAAATTTTACCCCTCAACTCTGATTGTTATCAATACATATTTGCTACTACTAACTTTACATGGTGCCCTTCAAAGGTCAAATACTTTGGTGTTTGGTTCTTCACTGCCTTCCGTGACAAACTGAGGTATAATTTTGCAATGTTAAAATTCAAAATTCAAACTTTATTTTCAACTTTGTCTTCTTTGTTTCTACCCTGGTGGGGTAGACTTGATACCATCAAAATGATGATTGTTGCACATGTTCTATACACTATTTCCATGCTACCCCCAAAATCCCTAATCATTATTTTAAACAACTTGACTCTAAATTTTTATGGAATAATAAAACTTCACGTTTTGCTCTCTCTAAGCCCAAATGTCCCAAACTTGAAGGAGGTGTTTGACTCTCTGACTTTGAATTATATCACTCCTCTTTTTTAATAAGATAGGGGCATATTAGCAAGAAGAGGCGATAATCATCGCTAACCCTGCTTAGCGTGATTTTTTTTATCGCCGGCTATCGCTGGAATATATCGCCACGCTAACGCTGTATTAGCAACGATTAGCGCTATGGCGATGAATATTCCAGCGATAGCGAGGAAATGGGCCAACATCGCTGAAAAACCAGCGATGTTGCATGGAGAAGGAGAACACCTTGCTGATACGACCCTGTGGTCGTATCAGCATAATCCACCCCCCATGTTAGGTATGGCTAACACCTGCTAATTGCAGGTGTTAAATAAATGGCGATGACCCCGGTTAGCGCGACTTTTCACGTCGCTAACTGGGGCCATGGCCACCTTGCTAATAGGCGATAGGCCTGTTAGCGAGTGTTTCCCAGGTTAGTTCGTCGGGAACGCCCACTTTGCATGTCATTAGCGATAAATATCGCTGACATGCAAAGCGGTAAAAAACGGGCGCTAATGCCCGCAAACTGTCGCTAACTGCTGTTAGAGACAGTTTGCTGATAGGGCGATATAAATATCGCCGCTTTAGCGGCAAAAAGTGCCGCTAAAGCGGCGATAGTGCCCTTGCTAATATGCCCCATAGTTTTATGCCATTATTTTTGATTTTCAAGGTCAACCTTCACCAATGTGGATTACTTTTGAATGTTCTTTATTGCATGACTTCTCTTTTAGAGATATTATTCTTATGTCAAACAGTAGCTTTATATCCAAAATCCCCTTTTAAAATGCTCACACTACTTTTTGATGCATTTACTTTCCAACAATGCTTCCTACATTCCTCTATTTGGTGAAATACGTTTCTTTAGATATGCAATAGATCTTTTTATTTTAAGCAATGGAAAGAAAAAGGTATTAACTATGTTCATCAATTTATAAATGGTAATTATATGGCTACTTTGATTACCTGCAAACATAATACAAATGGCCTGACTCCTTTTTAGGAGACTATAAATTAATTTCCTCTTCTATTCAATATATTTTTTCCAAGTATCACATGACTCCTGATTCACTAATGCCAGTACCTGTTATGTCTACAGACAAAGTTACACAGGACACTATTCCTCCAAACTCCACCAGAATTTTTTTTTCTGGAACTGCTATGGGAAGATGATTTATCTGTATCATTATCTCTTCTGGGATAAAATATGGCTTACATTGCTTACGATCTCTAAAGCTACCCATATTAACCAATCGCTCTTTTTTATATATCATTGGGCAGTTATTACACCAGAACACGTTGCTAAATTTGACTCCTCTGTTTCTCCACTATGCTGGTCCTGCTCTGAATATAATGGTTCTTTAGTTCATATGTTTTACCAATGTTGCCATGTTCAAACGTTTTTGTCTTTTGTTTGGTCTAAGTGTTTAAAAATATTTCATTATAATATTCCGTTTACATTGCACAATGTTTTCCTTGGCTCTTTATTGCCTAGTTTTGCTCAATTATCTCCTAGACCTCCGCTGTTGGATTTTCTCTTTGCAATTGCCTTTAAGTTAATACTTTCTTGTTGGAAAGACTTTTTAAAGTTATCCATACTTACATGGTGGAATTTTGTATGCGATGAACATAGAATGTACGCTGTATCATCTTCTACCTTATCTCACAAAGTTACATCTGATTCATACTGGTTACCTTTCACTACCTTTCTCTCTCTGCAGTCCTCATTCTCCTAGTTTATTCTCTCTCCACTTTCCCTTTTATTTTAATTTTTTTCTCAGTCTCTTTTCCTCTGTTCTGTCTATTCTTTGTCTAGATCATTTTCTTCAAAACCATCACAAAGAGAGAGTGCAACCTATATCCTGTAAAACCACTTGCTCAGATAAAAAAGGGACTTTTTTAGAAGAACTCTCACCTACTAATGCTTCATCACAGGGTTCCCATCCGAGACACATAGTGCATCTGGGTGTGCTTCAACGCCTGATTTACAGCAGAGCAGGTTATTGACATTTAGGGATTTGATAGTTGAAATTACCTTAAGGTTTCCCTATCGCAAAGGTGAATCTTTTAATACTGGTAGCCCTAGGTAAAGTTAAAAACAAGAGTTGATGTAAGCGAGAGTGTTATGATCTCCCCATCTATGGTCTACATGTTTCAGCCAAAGTCTGTGTTGCCCAAACTGGTCGAATGGATTTCTTCAGGACCAAGTGGTCCCTAATCTCATGTGCCTGTTCCCTGCTAGTGTGCACATGCGCACTACTACTCGTGGAGTTGTGCTATATTCATAACTTACAATTTCTGTTTTTTGCTTCAGCAATGAAGTCTATGAAGTGTTCTCACAACGTGATTTTCTTTATTCAAGTGGAATATATTATCAGTGGAAACAATCAGCACAAGAAACAGCCAACACGTGTTATGAGAAACACTCTTTTTTCTCGTGGCAAAAACATATCAATATAATGAGTACTTGTGTTAATCTGATGGGCACTAACTGATTTGCTGCTCCGAACAATAGATTCTCCTGATGATTTCTCGTGGGGGAGAGCTGTGATAACTTAAATGAGGACGAACTGCATAACAATGTGAAGATATGTAACTAAGTAATCGTTATATTAATGTATGTTTGCCTTGAGAAAGAGCAGTGTTCCTCAAAACATGTGTTGGCACGATCTCTCTTTGTGTTCTCTTCTCCACTTCCCCTTTCTTCTTAGGTCTCTCTGTCACAATCCAGAATTTAAAGTGGAACTGACCAGATGTCTGAGTGACAAGGATGTTATCTTCCTATTGTGACTCCTCCATGATGTAGAATTAAGTGTTCTGACTCATCCAACTGATGCTAATCTTTTCACCCAGATCTAAAAACCTGCTGTCCTTCTGCATTGATGTACAGGTGGCCCAATTCATGCCAATGTATTAGAGAAGGAAATGCTTGCTTTATCACGCTGACAATATCAAGTACACTTAATTTGCCAATACAAATACAATGCTTAATATGTTTATTAGAGCTAGAAAAGGGAAACTACACTGCTGTTCTTTTATAATAATTATTTTAATATAATTTTTGCTCCAAGAAATTGTTGCAATTTGTTGATGCCTTAAATTATGGTTATTTGCTATTATCCAACTCAATGATAGCAAATGTAGCAACCTTACCAAATGATGAATATATCATTAATTGAACAACTGAAATGCCTTATTTTAGATCCATTGAATATGAAAATGATCTGTCCAACATCCTATTATCTGACTCTGACCAATTTCCTTCATATACCATACCCCCTTTCTTAAGCACTTGTTTCAAAGCCTAATCCTTCCCAGTGCATGTGGGACACTGCTCCTGTTGCTGATCTTTCAAATATAGAATGGATGGCCGCAACTCATATGCTGGCATTATATTTAATCATGAATCTTAGCATATTATGTTGAGCGAGGGAGATATTTTTAATCATGTGTGATATGAATGAAATATTTAAAGCCCTAAAGGTACCAGTAAACATCACTACCGTGTCCAGTAATCCTTAGCAATCCTTAGTCCTTTGTTTGCATCATGTATCACAACGTTATCATTCTGTGGTGAGTAAGATGCATCTGGAATGCTTTTACATTGAACTCACTATAATGTTAGCATTGGTCAGATGAGGATGGGCTGATTTGGTATCATCATAACTTCTGATTTGAGGCACTTAGTTATTCCTGCAACTCCATTTTGACTTTCTACAGTAAACCTACTTAAATTCACCTTAATTGCATGGGCAATTGCATGGTCATTTGCTACATAGTATTAACATCATCTCCTATCTCATGGTCATGAAATATAGAGGCACTGGTGATGGTGGCATCCTTGGAGGATCACCACCTTGAAGTGGTTGTGGTGCTTGCATGTCTCAGTGCCTTGGAAAGCTATGCTGGCAGGAGTTTAGTCTCCTGGCAGGGTCGCCCAAGTTGGACAGTGCAAAGAGTAAAGACCAAATGAAGCATGATCCAGTGGTCCTCCAGGTTGGGGATTGGGCACAAGGTTAACAACCTTGTCCCATAAAAAGCATTTGTTACCAAAACAGCAGCAAGAAACACTAAATCTTCTGGGTACGAGGGACTTCCAGAATCTCTCTATTAGACATGTATGATTAACAGTAGTCAAGCTGCAAGGAAACTACTGACAGGATGACTGAAGTTCTCAGTGCCAAGGGCAAGACGAGAATTGGATTATGAAATGTACGGACTATGTATGAGACAGGAATTCTGGCTCAAGTAACATCTGAGATGAGGTGCTAAAACCTACACATCCTTGGGGTCAGTGAAAGTAGGTGAACCAGATCTGGCCAGTTCTAGCACAATGAAAACCACCACAGCATGGATGGTACTGTACTCGGGATGGGGCGATGACCAAAATCAAAAAGGGGTATCCATCATCCTGAGCAACGGGACAGAGAATTATTAGGGGTGGGATGTAAATTCTGCTCCACCAGCAGAGTTCGCAAAGTTTTGGCGCAGAGTTTGGCAAAAACTCTGCCAACCGCCGCATGGTGGAGTTTTTCTCAGGCATGGCTCTACAATATTGAGTTGGGGAGTGAGAAAAAACGAGCGCTAGCCTGCCTCCAGGTGAGATTTCTTATTGTGGGTGTTCACGGCAGGTCGCTACCACTTGTAAAGTTGCCGCTCGCATTCGAAAGCTGCTGCTCGAGTAGAAAATCTACCCGAACGGCAGAAAGAAGCTGCACCCTCTGGCATGCCGCGTGATGCTGTTCATGCTGATTTTACAGCTTGTCCCGGCACTAACAATCAGCGTGAGCAGTGTGACGGACTGGAATTCTGCTGCTTGCGGAACTCCATGGAATCTCGCAGTGTTTTTAGATAACTCCGCAGAATTCCACTGAGTAAAACTCTGCAAGTTCCGCCCACTCCTAAGAAATACCTAATTGAGTGAAAGTCAGTCAACAGCAGACTCATGATAGCCAGGTTAAAAGGCACTCATCAACACTACCATTATCCAGGGCTGTGCTCTTCAAATGACGCAGTCAGTGACATGTTCTACTCACAGATGCAAGCTGAGCTTGAATCCATGCCGAACCACAACCTCAAGATTGTGATGGGAGACTTGAATGCTAAAGTGAGGAATTACTGAACAAACCATAGCAGAGCCATGGGAAAGGAAGGTTGTGGAACAAAGAATGTAAATGAAGAAAGACTGTTTTTGTGCCACAAATGATCTGGTTATAGGAGGGAATCTCTTCCCCCATTGTGATATTTACAAACTAACTTAATGCTCACCCAGCGGTAGAGATAGAAACTAGATCAACAGGGGGTTAGAACTCATGAGGATGGATAATCTCGAGCCTCTGATGGAGCGGGCAAAAGCGGACTTTGTCAAGTGGATGCACCTCAATCTTTCCGTCTGGTGTTGAGTCCAGGTGGTTAAGATGGTCACTCTATGCAGGATTACGTATGTGCTGGGAATGTTGCCCTTCCAGGTCTCTGTAGACATCCTTCGCTCCGTGGATTGCCTCAAGAGTTTAATTTGGAGGACTGCTCGGCCACAGTTGGCTTTTCCAAATTTCTTGCACATAGAAAGTATGGTGGGCTGGGTCTCCCCCTCAGTGGAACACTATGACAAGGTGCTTCATCCGCACAGCTCATCTATATGCAGCGGGGTGTGGTGGACCCCCCCTTGTGGGTTCTTATTGAATGAAGTCTTTCGCCAAGCTGGCATGTCATTTCTCCACTTTATGTGTATGGTGCCCTCAGGACGTGCTCTGCCAACCCCATGATCCAGGCGATGGATGTCACCTGGAGACGGGCACATTCCCTCTTTTCGGTTGACCATTGCCTGCACACCGAAGTCCCCTTGTGGTGGAATGCTGGTATTCGTATTGGGGTCTCTCTGCTCGACTGGCGTGAATGAAGGCGGGTGGGCATAGACACAATCTCCCAACTGTTCGTGGATTGCTCCCTTAAGTCTTTTTTGGACCTCTGGGAGGAGTTTCACCTGCCCACACGCCAGTACTGGTGGTATCTACAGCTCCGCCATTGACTCCGTAGTTGCCTGGGGCATCACCATGGGCCCTGGGGTCCTCTCTCATTGTTGCCTATTTTCGAACGTGGTGTATAGTAACAATGGGGTGACCCTGTGTCCCTCAGAACCTGGGTATCTATACAGAAAGCTACAGTTGGTTCTGTCGGGTCAGAACAATTTCTTCAAAGTTCACGAGCTTAATCATAAAACATACATTTTGGCTTGTAGGGGTAATGCTTAAGTGGTTAAGCTGGAACACAAGAGACAAACAATTTTACACTGCGTTGAAAGTATTTACTTTTTGTTCTGAGAAGAAGTATTTTTATGCATTTTTCGATGAGGCTGTCAACAATTCAATTAAAGATTGGAGTGACATTAAATATAGTGAAAAAAGTGCTCAGTGAAATGGGTAAAATAAGTGTCATTTGTACATGGGTGAGACAAACATATAATATATGAACAATTTATACAAGAGAGAAATATATTAAAATGGTCAGTATAGCAAGGAATCAAGTGTCTCTGGTGGATTGCACAATTGCTTGCTAATTTAGAACCAGAAGACCTGTAGGAACTGAACCACAAACGAACGACGACGTTTCGACCCTGACGTAAGCGTTATTTAAGAAAGCGTCATGGCGGGTCTTCTTCAGGACAAGGTGAAAAGGGAAGACAGCCCATTCATGGGGACAATTATCCTATAGCTGCCTTAAAGGATGCCTGAGACTGACCGGTAATCTGAAGGATTCAGGAAGACTCCAACATGTGTAACATCTCAAAATGAATCTGGAGGTTAGAGCCGTTTTAGATCTGATTTAATTATATATTTTTTCACTATATTTAATGTCACTCCAATCTTTAATTGAATTGTTGACAGCCTCATCGAAAAATGCACAAAAATACTTCTTCTCAGAACAAAAAGTAAACGACACAGTGTAAAATTGTTTGTCTCTTGTGTTCCAGCTTAACCACTTAAGCATTATTGCTACAAGGCAAAATGTATGTTCTATGATTAAGCTCATGAACTTTGAAGAAATTGTTCTTACCCGACAGAACCAACTGTAGCTTTCTGTGTGTATTTTCGATGGTGGGGCGGCTACTGCGGTGTGATGTCGGTTCTCCACAACCTGTTGTTTTGCCACAAATACTTGTTGCCCCAATCGACCCAGCTGAGGGCGTTGTGGCAGATGCTTCTCCAGGTGGAGTATGACAAAGTAGACTGGGCTGAGATCCTGGAAGGGCTTGACAGCAGTGCAAGGGAGGACAAGATGAAGTTCTGCCTCTTTAAATCGGTGAACGATTGTTATTGGATGCCTTCCAAGCTGGAACAATATGGCCTTCTCCTCCATTCCCGCTGCTGGCACTGTGCCCTCCCTGTCTGCGATGTTCCACACATTTAGCTCGATTGTCCTAACCCCTGATGGCTCTGGGTGGAGGTCCAGACCATGCTGTGCTACACTCTTCCTCTTTCCTTCCCGCTCTCTCGCCTCACCATGCTTTTACACGATCTTGCTACAGTGCCCCAGCTGTCTTGGCATGAACGCTGGTTCCTGGTCACAGCTTTGACATTGGTTAAGCTGTGCATCCTCAATGATAAGCTGGGCGTAATTCTTCAGGTGTGGGCCCCGTTCCTTGAGGACATGCTGTGATGGGACGGTGGTTGGGCACCTGAGAGAGCCTGATGCTTGGGCAGGGTACCCGGAATGGACACTTTCATCATCATCCACATCGTGCCAGTCTTCAATATCCCCGCTGCTGCCATTGGGTGGAAGGGCACCGGGAACCCCTGGTCTCCTCTGATACCCCCTACACCCACCTTCCCACTCTCCCCCTCCCAACTCCTCCTGCGTACCTCGGCCATTCATGTCTCTCTCTGGTCCCCCTCCTTCTGTTGGCTCCTTGGACTAAGAGTGCTTGCTCCCTAGGCGGCATATGTTTCCTAACAAGTTCTATTATTGTGGTCATCTTCCCAGCCTATGATGCTGTCCTGTGTGCACGGATGAGCCTCTGTTCTGTACTGCATTGCATATGTTGAAATTCTAAAATAAAAACTAAAGAAAAAGAAACCAGATTGAACACACTGTTGCCGTATACAGTCTAGTTATTCCGTATTGGGCGGCGGCTTCCACCTGAAGACAATTAGTTACAGCACATCAGTACTTAATGCTGACCTCCCTCTCGCACCTCTACTTTCAAGAAAGCAGAGTCCGGGTTGGACGCCCTGCAGACACTGCACTACGACTCTGTAAATATTGTTTGAATTTTTTTTCAACAGGACTCCCAATCAGAGCCTGCTCGAGCCTCCTTTGTAATACATCCCCAATTTTGTCTCCCAGCATGCTAATTAGAGTTAGCTGTGATCTCACTCAAGGAGGCTTCACTGGTACCTAAATTGGGTGAGTTAACCCATTTGGACACAGTGTCTGATATCTATGTTATGTGGTTACATATAAGTTTGTCACATGTTTGCTTAAGGTGGTTTTAAATGTTCTGTTTGTCCTGCACAGTGCAGATTGCACCTACACCAACACTGGCACGTTTTGCAGAGTTACCCATGCAGAACCTTACCTAAAACATGTATTTCACGGCTTGTGTCTCACAGGTAGCTTGATTTATGGTTATTACGCTCTGTTACAGGCCAGTTTTAGACAAAAGTCTAACTTTACTACTCGTAAATGCCCTTTGTGAATACCGAAGGTCGTAAAGTTAGACTTTTGACTCAGTTTATCTTTGTGAATCGGACCCCTTGTGCTTGGAATCCCCTAGTTTAAATTCAGTTGATTCAGTTATCCTGCACTTAAGAAAACACTTTTGGGTAGGGGAAAATTGCTTCGAGTGACCATGGCATGCAGATCCCTGCGGACAAAAGTGCTTTGTTAGTGACTTTGCATTTTTTTTTCTCAAAAAAATAACACACATCTCAAAATGCTAGATAAAACATCCAACTGACTGTACATGACTGTCTGTTTCTTCTATAGCCAAACCGTTTGTTTCTGGTTTTAGAATTTATACTTGAATCATCCTTCCCTTCTGAAAAAAAGGCTTTTGAACACAACTTTATTGATACTAGGCAAAAAAATCACGGCGGAACATTCCTGTATTCTCACCTTTCTAAGTTGCAGAATGATCCCTCAGTGCCCTCTACAACGAAATAACTTTTTGCGTTACCAAAATGGTTACAAGCTTTGTCTGCCTCGTCCTTGGATTTGATGCACTGTAACTGCCTCCCTCCACAATATGCCTCTCCTCCGTGACCTCAGTAGCGCCTTGAGCCAACAAAATGCACTATGAAGGGAAAAAAAAAAAAAAAGGAAAAATGGATGCGCATGTTCATAGCAGTATAATTACGGATGTTCTTTATTTTTCAATCTACTTATTAATTTGTGTCATGGGGGGTTTCGTTCCGTGAGAAATTGCAAAATATTTCACTAAATGCATAAGGGATTAGCACTTCTTTATTGACATATGCATTTCTTACACCGAACACTTGCAATGACATTGACATGGACACGACGTTGTATAAAATAGTTGCAAACGGTCACAGGAAATGTCATCATATGAAAGCGCTTCCCTCACTCTATTATGCTCAGTTTCTTTTCAAAGGGTAAACTGCAGTGACCTTTCCTCTGGATAAAGCCTGCATTACCATACTTTGCTGCAGTATGTTAATCACAGTGCGTGTTAATAATAGACTGCCTACAGTATTTCAGTTCTCACAGTGTGAGGCAAAGCATTCCCACACTCCATTGTTAGCCCTGTCACAGACCAAGGTGCCCAGAGAATCATGGCACCTCAGGGCTTTTCTGCGTTTACATGATTCCTTAAAGTTCTGCCTCTGCAATCAGATAACATAATTCCTTAAGAGTTGCCGTAAAAGCTGATCAAATGTGGATTTTGTATTAGATAAGTTTCAGACCACTCAAAAAATCCTCTGCGAGATGTTAGACTTCTGAGAGAAGTTATCCATTTTTATACAATCGCATTTTTGCTTAGTTTTGAAAACTGAAATAGTTTTGTCTTGAATTGTTTGTGGGGGTATTCACATTTCTCTCAGGAAACATGGCTAAAACTGCAATACTTTTAAAAGGCGCTTCTCAGAAATACGAGCTAAAGTATGCAAACTTACTGAAATGTAGACCCAATCAGAAATCCGAATGCAATGAAAAGTGAACCTTATTTGAGCCTTTCCTTCCTGAGACGCCCGAATGTCCCTCTGGAAATCTACCACGGCTGAACAAATGTATGCATGCAGAATATGGAACATTCTGTATAAACAAATAATAAAGCAAAATGCACTTTAGTTTTTCTTTGTCCACAGGAAAATGTTTTACCTGTTGAATAACCCCTTACCATACACCTCCAATACATATTTTGGATGCTGCGGTCTTTTACAGAAAGCAAATGTGGATGTATTTCCTGATTGGCTAGATAGCCTTCTGCAATTGATATTTAAATATCGCCAGACTACGAGTTTGTGTGTATTCACCTTCTTCAGGATGCCTCCTCAGAAATGCAAAAATTACCTCCCATTGTTTGCAATTTATGAATGTAGAAATCCATCATGCTTGCAGGTTTCCTATGTTTGTAAATGCACTTTCCACATTTTCTATTTCTGTGAATTCCTGTTTTTGCACAATGTAGATTTTAAGTGTGCTGCACTGCTTGTGACCTCACATATTACATCACTCGTGATGTTAAATGGCATCACTGATAATATTTCAAATGACCAAATTGATGACATTTCTGATCACATTACTGATTACATCAAACATTGGATATGAAAGTTTCCTACACGCATCAGATACTGGAAGTTATTCAGCAAGATATACATAGACCCATTTTTCCATAACATCTGTAGTACTAATGGGCAAATCCTTTGGCAATAAGCAGAACAAGCAGAATAGGAAGCTTATCTGAGAAATCATCCACATTAAGTAGATATAATTCTCTTATTTTTACTGGTTTTGAGAGGTTATTAAATCTTGAATACCATTCAAAAACAATGTTTGATTATTATTTATCTTAATAATAAATATGTCATTTGACAAAAAAAATTGAGAGAATGGATTCACTTCTACACATTAACCAATTATATAACATGGATGTCCAGGCATTATAGACAAACTTCCATAGTATGTAAAAGTACCATGAATATACTGTACACATATTCCTGAAATGAGCAAAATGGTGTGCCCCAATTTAACATTTCTTGCAATCATCTCCTGTCTGCAAGTGAGTTACCCAAAGATTCTACAAAAATGGAAAATTTTTCACTGAAACTTTGGAAATAAGTATCTGAACTTTGGAAATCTCCAGTTTATAAAGCTATTGTGTGCAGCACTACATGACAACTCTTTAACGTCAGAATGTACACATAAATGCACAGGCGAATAATGGATTGTAAGGAGAATCTTCAGTTTGTCTCCCATATGTTTGATATCAGGCCTTTGAATTAATGCACAGCTTATTGGAAACATATGTCTGCAACTGACACTAGTTGTGCTCAGTCTCTACCTTGTTTAAATTAAATACTGCTTGCAGTTCTAACTTCACTGGTAGCTAAAGTGTGCTCTCTTTAACTTTTGCCGACCTGAATGAGAATTGACTCCAGTACTACACTGTTTATATTTGAGGAGCAGTAGATTTGATGTTATCATCAGTAATCCGATCATTGATGTCATCAATGATGTCATGAGTGATGTAATATGTGAGGCCATGAGCAGTGCATGACAGGATGCATGTTATAGTTCCCTCAGTAAATTATAACAGGTGACTTTCAGTGTTTTTGGTCTTTGAATGTTAGTTTTTGTATTGTTACAACACCTTTCTATTACATCACTATAACCATTTTTTTTAGGGACTTTTATGTTTTTTAATGTAAGCTAAAATAAATCGTACCTTACCTAACTACAAAGTCACTTTTAGGGGGTGGGCATAACTTGTATAATTTCATGTAGTGTAATTACGCAAAATTACCACAAAACAACGCAAAATTACTCATAATTATGCTATATGCCTCGTCCTCCCTGTGCTTGTTCAGGTCCTTCCTGAACTGGGACAGCAGCAACCTAAGACCAGTTTTGCTCTTATTAAGGCTCATCACTTTGGTATAGCTTAGATTCTGTGCAGAGTGTGCGTGGGGCCCACTTCTGTACATACTCACCCCACTTAGGGCGTTGCACTGATGTATACACAAAAGTGATGGATGGAATACCTCAATTAATCTCAGCCACTGGTAATTACTTGAGGCCACATCACAGTCTATTGTTATTTTCCATACCATGTCACCTCAGTTTGGATTCGGCCATATGCAAATCAGTGTTGAACCTGCTCCAATAGGAACAGTTCAGCCCAAACTGCCAGGCCAGGTCCTCCCCGAATTGGAACAGCGGCAACCCATGACAAGTTTGCCCCTTATTAGTGCACAGATGCCAACCCAAATTCCACATCCCATGATGGAGTGTGTATGGCAGTGCAATAGACCAACAATCTAAAACAAACAACACATGGAAGAATGGCACATGGCACACCACCTTTCAAGACTCATTTGGCCGAAGCCACACAAGTCTATACAAATTCCTAGCAATCCTCCAAAAAGAACAAAGCTACCAACAACTAATAATAGAACAGTTAGCCAGATCAAACCAAAAATATCTAAACAGACCAAAGAGATGTACAAAATGTTACAATTTAAAGTACAACTTCTTGTAAATAACAAAGGTCAACACTACCTCAAGCTGATAGCTAAAATGATACTCTAACCAATCAAAATATCTCACTAACAATAGCACTCAACCCAAAGCACCTACTGTGTAACAAAATCATTTTAACATAATTTTTACAAACAATACCTATATTCATCAGTCTACAACATAAATATGAATAAAATAATAAAGAATGAGGCTAATAAATAAAATATTATAACATAAAAGTTATTAGAAAATATATCTCAAAACATAATACAACAAAATCATATTAACGCACAATGCATTACAAAAATGTCACATGACATACAAACAAAATAATACATTACATTTTATATTACAAGCACATGAATAAATATAGCAGCAATAACATTACACACCCAAAATATAAAGAGAAATTAAACTTGCATTTTCATAGCTGATGTCCATGATCCACCATGAGGCGGTAAAAAATGAATCCTCAAACACTTGCAAAAATAAACTCCCAAAAAAAGCCGAAATTAAAGGTCCAAATATAAATCCACAGCAATAGTCCATAATCATAGGATACCATAAAAAATCAAATAAATGTAATAAGTAACTGCTCCAGGATTACCAAACTTTTTCACAAAATGTCAATATAATATTGGTTAAAACAATAACCAAAAGATTCTTTTACATAAAAACACATCCAAAATTATGAAAAGTCTTGTACTTCGATAATATAAAAAATCTTCTACTGCGACTCAACAGTAATAAAAAAGAACATACCCAGCCTCACAAAACACACACCCCAAAACAATTACAAGCCCAACAACATTACATAGCAAAAATTATCAACATAACTACAAATGACTATTATTATTACCCAGATTCCACAAACTATAGTATTACACAGTGTTACACCAAAAGACTAAACAAAAAAAAATACAAACTAATGCAATCCACTAGAATAAAAACAGCTACCCAGATCCCCCCAACTTAAAAAACATGAAAAAATAAATACATTAAAATACGTTTTACCCTAAAACTTGAGCAGCAGCAGGGAACCGCGACTGACTGGAAACTAAAGGGGTCATCTATATATCAATCAATCGGTTATCTATAGAGCATGGCAAATCCCCTGTAAGGATCTCAAGGCACTGGATCTGTTCACTGCTGTGAGGAGGTTGTTTATTCAAACAACCAGGCCTTTAGATCTCTTCCGAATTGTTGGAGTGATGGTGTGGTCCTGAGGTGCAGGGGGAGGTTGTTCCAAGCCTTGACTGCCAGGTGCAAGAAGGAGCGTCCTCCGCTCTTGGCTCTGCAGATCTATGTGTGTCTACGATGAAGAGGGAGGCTGAATGGAAGTGTCTGGATGGTTGGTGGAAGGTTAAATGTTTGTTGATGTAAGCTGGTCCTTTGTTGTGCAGGGCCTTGTAGGCGTGGGTCAGCATCTTGAACTGGCATCTCTTCTGTATCAGGAGCCAGTGTAGTTTCTTAGGATAATGTGTGATGTGGGTCCTTCTGGGGAGGTCAAGTATGAGTCTTGCAGCTGAGTTCTGTATTGTTTGGAAAACTGTAACTGTAACCAACTCATTCTGAAATAAAATTAAGAATTAATAAATATAAAATATATGAAATATATTTATAACACTAAAACACAATTCCGATCGTATTTCCAATTCCAATGAAAAATACAAACTTGAAAAGGTAAATTTAAAAAAACTTTTGGTTATAAAAATATTGATTATCTTTTAAAAATTACATACACTTTATTTAAATTAATTGTTAGTTGAAAACAGTTTGAGTATGAAATATTTAAAAAAAATGGAATTTATAAATTAACTAAGCCTGGGCGTAAAAGTCTGCTCCGTTCGTGGAGTTTGAGGAATTCGGCAACTCCGTGTTCTGCGGAGAACGTGGAGTTACCGTTAAACTGCGTACTTTTGGAATTGCTGAATTAATGCTGTTTTCTCTGTTTTACCATGCCTCCTTTGCCTGGCCAGTGTGTGTGTGTGGGTTTGCCATAGGCCACCATTTGCCTTTGTTCCAGATGTCATGTGGCCTCTGGCCAGGGGTCTTTTTGTATAGTCAGTGGACTGTGCCTAGGCCTGCATATGCTCTTTGTTTTACAGGTCTCCTGCCTCTTGTTGTGATTTGTGGTTGACCATGTGGCTGGCAGTCATTTTGTGTAGGCAGCCAGTGTGCTTTTACAATAGGCCCGCATGCGTTCTTTGTTCTAGGCCTCCTGCTTCTTGTTGTGACCATGTCACTGGTGGCCATTTTGTGCAGGCAGCCAGTGTGCTTTTGCCATAGGTCTGCATGCTTTCTTTGTTCTAGGCCTCCTGCTTCTTATTGTGAGTCTGTGACTATGTGGCTGGTGGCCATTTTGTGTATCCAGCCAGTGTGCTTTTGCCACAGGTCTGCATGTCTTCTTTGTTGTGGCCATGCCTTCTTGCTGGTTGTTGTGACCATGTGGCTGACAAGCCATTTTGTTTAGGCAGCCAGTGTGCTTTTGCCATAGACCTGCCTGCGTTCTTTGTTCTACGCCTCCTGCTTCTTGTTGTGACCATGCTGCTGGCAGCCATTTTGTGAATCCAGCCAGTGCGCTTTTGCCATAGGCCTGCATGTCTTCTTTGTTGTGGTCATGCCTTGTTGCTGGTTGTTGTTATTGTTGTGACCATGACCATGTGGCTGGTGGCCATTTTGTGTTTACCACTAGCCAGTCAGTGTGCTTTCCCCATAGGCCTGCATGTGTTCTCTTGTGATCATGTGGTCGGTGCCTGGCTATTTGTGGTTTAGGCTAGGCAGCCAGTGTGCTTACCCTATAGGCCTGCATGTTTTGTCTTTGTTCCCAATGAATGCCTTCCTGCTCAGTGTTGTTGTTGATGGCAATGAGGCACTAGCTAGCAGCTATTTTGTGCATCCAGCCAAATTCGTCCCTGTGCCATAGGCTGCATGGATGGTTGAGCAATGAGATAGCAGTTTTATAACTTATTGTTATATCTTTGAGGATAACTTGACTTATGTTTAATTTTTTTAATTTTAATTCTTCCATTTCTTTTATTAATTGGTAAATCTTATTTTAAATGTTTTCAATGTTGTATCATTTAAAAACTTTTTTTTTTTCATACCATTTTCCACTACATCTGGCATCAATCAACCCCATGTCTGCTATAGGTGCACAACAGCATTCATTGTCTAGGGGATTATTCCTTCAATTGTGATTTGTCAGCTGCACCTCCCTGAGTGCCACATCACATGTGAGTGATGTCACATGACACACATAAAGCAAAAAGTTTCATCTGTATGATGGAGTTGTTTTTACTCTCTATTCTCCTTCCTGAGTGTACAGTCAGTCACCATGAAAGTATATGTTGGTGTGGTTTTCCGTTTTACGAATAGATGTACACTGTATTGTTATTTATAATAGGGAGTAACCAGTGACCACACTAAATGATATTGTGTTTGTCTGTACTACTAACTGAACAGCAACACTGCCACATTTCACTGATGACCTTCTTGCTTCTTTTCTTTTAGGTGCACAAGACAAGAGAAAACATCACCCATAGCACAGTCAGTAAGAAGGCCTGTCCACGGAGTGACGCGTGAGTGACACACACATAACAGACATCTCTTCAACTTGTGAAGCTAAGTGCCACTGCTAACTGACAGCTTCAAGATGGCCCCAAAGAAAGGTGCTAAAACTGCTACCAAGAAAGTGGCAAGTGAGAAGAAGAAGGAGCTTACCACCACCACCACTGGTATGTCACCCCAGATGTTTTTGGAAAACAAAAAACTGTGCCTGCCGCACCGGCCTCTGGGGAGCAAGCTGGGAGCAGCACCCCCAAATCAGTGGACCCACCCCAATCAAGGCCCAAGCCTGTCACAGAGGCAGACAGTCAAACCACGGCAAGGCCGATGAGCAGTAATGTTGAAATTAACTTATCTCGCAAAGTAGTACCCAATCGTTGCAGAAAACTCAGAGAAGTGGATAACAGGAACAGCAGCCACAACCACCAAAAGTAGTTCCTCCCAAAGTAGGAGCAGTTCAAGAGATTGAGCTTCATGATGAGGAAGCAGAGAAATCTGCTCCAGAAGATCCATTGTCTTCCAGATCTCCAGCTAGAAAAAGGAGGGTTAGTGATGCAGCATTTTATTCTTCAAGCCCCCCTTCTGATGATCTATACACCACTTGGATCCCGCCTCAGTCTGAGAGTGAGACACACCACAAGACGACTCAGATGAGGCTATGGAAAAGGAAGGTTCCAGAAAGCCTTAGAGTTATGGAGACAGATGTAGAAGAGGAGGATGACAACGAGCCAGTCATCATGGATGTTAGCCCAGTCCCAGTGGAGACCAACGTTACCCCATCCCAACTTCCCGGGGGAGATGTGGCAGTGGCACCACAGATCCGACTACCTCCAGCTTCCATATTTGCAAAGTCCCGGCAGCGACCTACATACACAACCACCTCAGTAGAAGTAGGTACTGCAGAGAGTCAAATGTCAAAACGCCTACCTACTGCCAGTTAATCCGACATTGGTAGTGATACCAGTGTCAGAAAGTTGAGCTCCCCAGTTTGGGACTTCTTTTCTGTTAGCCAGAAGGAGACGAACATTGCCATATGCTCCCTTTGTGGAGAAAGTGTTAGTCGGGGTAAGCTTGGTACAACCAAAGGTAACGGGGGCCAAACAACCCATTTGAGAAAGCACCATATGATCCATTGGGAGGAACACCTTAGTGGCCAAAAAACTGCAAGTGTTGTTGGTGAAGGGGGTGAAAGCCAGCTGAGCAGGGAATCTGAATCCGATCACGGTGGAAGGTGAAGAAGAGGAAGACATCTTCATTAAGCACAGCAGCCCTCTCCCATCAGTGCAGTAGTATCGCCCACATCAGCAAAATTACAATGGCACAAGACTCAGGTCGAGACACCAGGGCAACAGAAGCCAGTGACTGCCCCGCTGAAAAGCACATTGAGCCTACCACCGCCTGCTCTCAAAAAGTCACCTGCATTAGTGGCATCAGGAAAGAAAAAATTCAGGCTACTATTCCTGCCATGTTTTGGCTGGAGGGGCAGTATGAACGCAACCACCCAAAGGCATGTTTGTACAACGCGAAGCTGGGCAAAATGTTAGCACTGGACCTCCTCCCTTTTTCTTTTGTCGAAGGGGTGGGTTTTCTTGAATTTGTGGCAGCTATCTGCACGAAATAGAAGGTTCCCAGCAGGTCCTATTTTGCCAGAGTTGCTGTTCCAGGGCTACATCACGATATGCTTGAATTGCTTGGAAAAGCTTTGCAGCAGAGTGCTGTTCACAGTATCCACCTGACAACAGACATGTGGACCAATTGCCAAGCGTCTGATTACATGTGCATCACTGCACACTGGATCTCTTTTGTGGCGGCTAGAGAACAAATATCTGCAGGTGTTGACACTGAATGCAACAGTAGCCATGTTCGCCATGGAGAAATCCCATACAGCTGCAAACATTTTGGAAGACTTCAACAACAAGGCCTTTGAATGGCTGCAACCAAGAGGGCTTAAGATTGGATTTGTTGCCACGGACAATGGCAGTAATATAGTTAAGGCCATGGCTGATGGTGGTTATTTCAGGGTCCTGTGTTTGGTGCACTGCATCACCATCATTCTACATGACTTTCTAAAAAAGACCAAGTAAGCAACTTACTGTCCACCTGCAGAAGAATCTGCACTGATTTCAGTCATTCATTTAAAGCCTGGAAACAGCTGAGGGGCATTCAGCGTGATAATAGAATGCCAGTTAAAGCATTCATACAGGAGGTGCCAACATGCTGGAACTACCCTTATTACATGCTTGAACGCCTGTTTGAGCAGTACAGACCTATCAATTAATATGTCATGCAAAGAGGGGATGCAACTGTGAAAAGCATGATCATTGAGATGGACCAATGGGGCCAAGTCAAATGCCTGACAGAGAAGCTGCTTCCTTTTGAGGTGTTCACAGGAGAAGTCAGCAAAGAAGACAGTCCCATGGGCCAACTAATCCCATTGTTGCACATGCTACAGGAACAGCTAAAGGAGGTGCCTGCAGTGCACACAGGTGTGGAGGAAAAAAAGATGCGTATGACTTGGTGGAGATCTTAATCCTTAGCTTGTCTACTAATACAAGGGTGCAAAGAGGCATTGTGTCCTCCAAACATTACAACTGTGCCACAATTCTTGATCCACGGTACAAACCGTCACTGTCCACTTTCATTCCTATTTCAGACAGAAATGTTCGAAAATACAAAACATGGATAGCTGACCAAGGCAGAGAGCTAGAAAAAGAACGGCAGGGAATTAGAGGCACACTGCTACAGGGCACAAGTCCTGTGGGGCAGCCTTCAAATTCAGAGCCTTAGGGCAGTGCTGTTGGCTCACAGCATTCAAAACCAACAACCAGACCACCATCAACAACAAGACCAGGAGCATCAGCCCCAAAAGCTGCAACTGAGTGGTTTCTACTGACAGGACTTAAGTCTAGTGCAGAGGCGAAGGCAAAAGAGGTCGAGCAAAGTGGAGCACCAGCAATGAACATTGAGCGAATGGTCCAGGCCTATCTGAATCACACAACAGAGGTATACCTTGATCAAAACCCATTGGTGTATTGGTATGGGAAGAGGCGCCAATGGCCAGTGCTCAGCAGTCTGGCAATAAACTATGTTGCTTGCCCTGTCTCCAGTGTCTCTGCTGAGTATGTTTTCAGTGCTGCTGGTCTCATTGTGACAGTGAGAAGGACCAGTCTTTCGCCCCTAAACGTGGAGAGATTAACCATGATCAAAATGAATCAGCACTTTATACCACCAGATTACACCGTACCTGAAGTACCACAGGAGGAAGATGAGGGAGACTTAGATCATGGAAGAAGTGTGTTAGATGACCTACTTATAGGCGAATCACCAGAGTTTGAGGATGAGCTCTACTCCCCTGACTGCTAGGCCAGGGCCAACAACAACCATAGAACTTTCTCTCTCAGTCTGTAGTCTATCGCTGATCTGCTTTCTTTCTTTCTTTGACGCCAAAAAATCAACAACAACAAAAAAACATAGCTAGGGAACATTATTTACTTTATTATTTGTGTGTGTCTGGTTGACCAATTCATCCCCACTGTCTTACTCTTAGACACATTTTATTGCCGGATTCGAGTTGCAACTGTGTGCAGTGAAGACGACCTGACTCACCGACCAAACCCATTTCCCTCAAGCCAAGCATTGGACGGAGAATACAAACAAATGTGTGCCTGCCTCCAATCCTGGGCCATGACTATCTATCCTTTCTTACCCTAGAGGGACTGCTCCACATGTGACATTATAATTCGATTTACACTGGCAATTCTCTGCTTTGTGAAAAAATTGATCTGCATTCTGCAATGTACCACCACCGGAAGAACAGATAAATTGCTGGCATGCATTGCACGCTGAGTGACTGTTGTTTGTTGTGATTTGAACTTGTTTTGATGTGTCATCATCATGTGTGTTGAGAAGTGATGATTCATGTGACGGCAGACAGCGTGAGACTGGGTGTTTGTTTGTTACACTTAATGTGTTAGTGATGATTTACAATGTTGATGGCCTACCGACGGCTGATCAATAATTTTCCCCTGAAGGTTATTTTCTTTCCTTCCCCTTTGAGAGATAGCGAGATTCCTTCACCGAGTCCGCTCCACAGTCCACACTGCTTTGTTTTATTGTTTGCTTCATTGTACTCCTCAAAGAGTCAGAACTGACCAGTCCCTTAGATAATGCAAAGTTTGCAAACACAAATCTAGTCTACACAAAACATGACTCAATCTTTCCCTTCATGTTGTTCAACAACAAAATTGTACTACTACAGGCCAATCTATTGCATTTTAAGTTGGGACTCGGGACACAGTTGGTACAGAGTTGGACACCATACTCAAAGTCAGACTCAGGAGGATAAGAGACGATGGAATGACTCAGGTCGTGGGCGTGATTACTTCAAGAACTGCCACCAGAAGAAGATAGAAGTTTTCAAATTCACTGAAACCAACCAATTTGGATGATGACTTTGAAATGGCCTAAAGGTAAACAACAGACCTACACAACTCTGTGTAGCAGTGGTGGTGAGTGGTGACTGACATCGGTGTGTTGATTTGTTACTTGATTGGGAAAATGCTATGTTGCTGGGTGTGTGTGTGTGTTCAGTGCTTTCTGGCTTGTTCACTTCATAGCTCGAGTTAACTTCATTTTGTAACTTTTACTAGCGCACCATTCTGATTATTTTACTTTAGCATTGCTTACCATATTTTCTCATTTGGCTCTCTTCTTCTTTTGTACTAGTAGTACTCTAGTCTCCCTCTGGTGACTGTCTCTTTTTTTTTTGTAAAGCTTGCATACGAAATGGCGTTCACTCAATTTTTATTTCAATTTAATTAATTCCCTGCGATGAATATTCCTCATCCTACAGTTTGAGTTCGGCTAGGAGGGAGTGGAACCTCGCTTCTGGATCTGGTGCTTTCACTAGTATTCAACTGGTGCACAAGCATGCTGCTACTGTCTACTACCACCACCATGGCATCTTGGGAAGCAATGCAGCCATCGCTTTGTCTAATAACACATAGGAGAAGAACTGTGGGGGATTGTTGAGCTGCAATAATCTATATTCAATGGAAATTCAGACACTCACACCCCCTCCGAGTCCTTAGGGGTTAATTTAGTTGCAGACTGCAGAGACTAGGAGGAGAGAGTAGTAGGACAAGTGAGGGTACTGTATAACTATTTGTTGGTGTTACACTATCAGCAGATTTTAAAAACTGGCTGCGGGCCTGAGGCAAAGGAAGCAGCAGTGCGAAGTAAAAAAGTAACCCCGCAAAAAAGATTTAAATCATATGTACAACTATAAAAAAATTATTTTCCTAACAAATATAAACTCGAATACCCACAACACCCGGCCCACCTCTCTCCCTAACCCCAACCAATGTCCAAAGTAAGCTTAGAAGAAAGAAAGTCCAAAAGCCTAATTGTTCATAAATGTCCATAAATAAATAAGCGAAAAACCCCAAGATTGCCCAAACTCCCACAATCCCACCCTCTCCCAACAAGTCACACCCACCAAACAAAAGATTAAAAAGGCGCAAGAGAGGCCTAACGGTGGGCTAGGAGCTTCCTCTTCAAATGGTCAAAACGCTCCTCTATCCTGGCTTCCAGGCGCGCCATCCTCTGGAGCATGCGACGCTGAAAGGCTCTATAGAGTCTATAGGGGGAGCAGCAGTGGTTGAATGGTGGCGGGCGGCTGCCTGACCATGGTGCTGGACTACCAGAGGCACTGAGGCCTGGCTGGGGCCTGGGCATTGGAGGCTGAAGCTGCTGCATCGTCCTCCTTCTGGACCACCAGCCGCCTATATTCGGCCTTGATGGCCTCCAGCTTCCTTTGCCGTGTCCTGGCTGCTACCTCCTGCCTCTTGGGTTATGAGGATGATGGATTGGCAGGAGTAGCTATATCAAGAAAAAAATACAAATTTTAACCAATACACTTAGCAAAACAGTAACACATAAAATTATATAGTGGCACAGTAGCACTAGGAGTACATAACATTTGCTGGTATCCTCGATTCCTCGGCCCATTTGATTTTGATGTGATTAGAGTTTTCGGTATTAGGCACTATGGAGTATACAAGTATTCTTCTCTCTCTTATTTAGCTAAATTAATGTAGGCATGACAGCTCAGCTTGCGCACTAGACATACATACTTGCGTTGCGTTACTTTGCTACTGTCTGCAGGTTGGGCAGCTGTAGTAGACAATTATCTATTTTCCTATCATGGCCATGATCTGTTAAATGCCTCAGTTTCACCCTGACTACAACAAGGCAGATGAGTAGTCACTAATATATGAATGATATACGTCATGTGAGGTACTACTATTGTAACCATGCAGCCGATAGGCCACCTATGGCTGTTACTGGTGAAATGCCATGGGTAGGGACTTGGAGGGAGGCGATTGATGATGATGGGTGGGTACATAATATATGTTGTGCTTGAAAATGACTGTGAGTCAAGAGAGTAGTCTGAAATACAACCTCAAACCATTGAATCAAAAACCTTTATAAAAGAAACATTCCTTGTTTAATCTTCTTCCCATGGATTTTTCCATTTATCATTGCATTGTTCTTCTAGTATTTTTATTATTCACCCTTGGCTTTGCTACTCAATCACTGTTTAAGTTTTACATTCTCTTCATCCAGTCTTCACCTATGAATACGATCCATCCATCCAAACATGGCTCTCATTCTCAACAAACCTTTCACCAACATACATTTGTCATTCAACCACCTATGCATCCTTGCTTTGATCCATCAAACACCCCAGAGGATTCCTTTCACCCATACACTTTCACCCACCCAGGCAGGCATCCTTTCACCTTTCATCCATCCTTCACCCACCCATGCATCCTATCAGCCACCTATGTGCATCCTTCTCTGCCAGTCATATTACATTTAACCCGTCCTTCCTCCTTCCATCGTTCTTTCCCTTTTCCATCAACCCATCAAGATCTGAGTCTTCATGAAACTTTCTCTGTTGAGTTAAGATAAAAGAGGCTATTAGTTACTCAACTCCCGCTGTATATGCTAAGTAAAGAGGGGTGTTTTCAACAGTTCACAAATCTCAATAGTACAGTGTACACCCTTGCGGCGAGTATATAAATTGTCAATAAGCAAGAAATATGACTTACCACCGCCCACCACTGCCTCTGGTTCACACCCTGCAGCTGCCACGTCTGCCTCTTGGATGGCGCCACTGTCCCCACTGGCCCAGGCACTGGTGGTCGGTGCAACTAGAAAAAACATTACACATTTTTAGATGCCATATACGCCTCTCCCCTATTCATTTTTTCTTAGAAAAATTGAAAATACATACACCACACACATTGCTAAAATTCGGATACAGACAGTATGTTCTATCAAAAATATACAGTTGGGCATTTTGTTGGTGTCAATTTTTGAAAAGCCTCTCAAGAAGACAACCTGTAAAGGACTGGACTGAGTGGCTAGAGCTATTGGTGAATCTGAGTTTTTGAAAAGGAATAATAGTGGCCAACTGGGCAGACATAAGGTCTTCTGGGTTGCCAAATGCAATGGGGCCATCCTCCTCCTCCTCATACTTCCTTCCAGCCATGATGCACGGTAATCAGTTCACCATCAACTGCTGTTAATAACACTAGGCCTAGATAAGAAGACACAACTTTGGGGTGTCCAACGTGACCATGGCCACTCTCTCATTTTACTGATTGAGCATGAGAAAGTAAAAGAAAGCCTTCTCATCTCAACAAACATGCATAGAATACCTTACATGGGCATGCAATCTGCACTGCAGAGTAGTAGTAGTAGTAGTAGTAAGTGACCATGACCAATGGGTTCTCTGAGTCTTACACTACCACCACTAGACAGTCCACAAAATATATAAGGGGAGAAGGAAAACTGACTGAAAAACTAGAAGAAAGGAAGCTACAGTTAGACTAGTACAGACAAAGACAGTTTGAGGTAAAATATAGGCACTAGAAAGATAAAATAACTTAGTACATAGGAGAATGCAGGAATAACAAGAATTTATAAACGGATAGATCGAAGAGGATTTGGGGGAAAAATAAAATTAGGAAATGGGTAGAAATAAATAGTTCAAAATAATGAGCGCTAAAAGTTAGGGAAATATATATTAATATTAACAGCAGGAGGACTTACTGGGGTCAGCAGAACCATCAGCCGAGGAGCATTCTTCACTCTGGGAGGCACCTCCAACTCCTGCACCCGACTCGGACGACCTCTTGCCCCTGGATGCTAATGTAAGACATAATTAAAGAGGCAAAAATGATTGTTGGTAAATACATAATCAGGAAAGGAAACGGCAATTGCAATAACATTGTGCCCATCACTGCCATCTCGCCAACATGGTTTGGGCCACATGGGGACTCCATCCCCCACCTGCCATTGCGGCCGGAGCCGCCGACGTTCCTTTCCGTGCCAGGAGGTGCTTTAAAAGTGGCTCAGGGCTCCCGCGGCACAGGAGCCCATCACTGCCACGTCCCCAGCACTGTTTGGGCCACACGGGGACTCCATCCCCCACCTGCCATTGCGGCCGGAGCCGCCAACGTTCCTTTCCGCGCCAGGAGGCACTTTAAAAGCGGCTCAGGGCTCCCACGCCGCGGGACGCGCGCGGGCGTGCGCGGGCCAAAGGCAGGCCCATCTGCGCCCGTCAGCAACAGGAAGAGGCAGGGCAGGGCCACCCTCCTTGGCTTCATCTCTCTTTGTTGGCTTGCGGGTAAGACTTTTTGAACTAAATACCTTCTAATGGCATTCATCTCCTTCCTTTCCCTGGAAGCGGCATCTATTAAAGTACTCTGACAAACTCAATCTAGCTACCGACAACAACTGCTCCTGATTGCACCGGGACAAAAAGGGAACACGCCTTGTGGGATCACTAATATTTTTCTGATCATCATAACCTTTGTGACTTTTATTTTCATACTGCAAGGGGTTTGGGGTTTACTTGTGACATTTATTCTTCACATGAATATTGAAGACCTAATTATCAAACTGCCTGCCTACAATTGGACTATTATGTAAGTCCTAGCAGGGTGGCGATTGTAGCATAGCCACGTGATTGTTGGCTATTAAAACCCCCTTTGTTCCTCCCCTTGTTCCACTTATTATCTGGGCCATTCTTAACTATTTTTATATCTGATTGCACAGCTTGCATTTTAATTTGGGACAGCTCTAGGTTGATTCCATCGTGGTGGCTGTGGCATAGGCCGGTTCAGGCTGAATAATGGGGAAGCGTATCTGTCCTCCGAAGCCCAAAGCTACCCCCTTATCCTCATTACCACCAACTTCAATTGATAGGATGTTACAGAGGGCTATAGGGGTGGTCAATACAGAAATAGAGCTCACTGAGAGGCGTTTGTCATTAACTCCTGATTTATGCATTCCAGTGTCTGACTTATGTATTTCGCAAACTGCCACCCCAGCCCCTTTAGTTGAACCACCCTCACCCCCACTCCAAGAAGTTGCATCTAAAAAAGTAGCACGAAAGGGGAGAAATACCACCAGTATTCCAAAGAACGGGAAGCGTAAACAAGTACTTGGGGTGGAAACTAAAAGAAAGAAAATAAGTGAGGACCCATCATCTAGTGCAGAGGATTGAGAGAAGTCTGATTCAAATACAAGTTGTCCCCGCCTACTAGATTAGACATTGATTATCCTACTTGGGTATTGAATCTGTTGACTGACTTACAGAACCAACTCAGAGCCATTGTAAGGGAAGAACTCGCCCCCCTACTCACTCGTATAGATAAAGTGGTAACAATGGGGGAAAGTTGGCAAGCAAATTCCAACATAAGTACTACCCATGTAGTAGTTAGGGGGAAAGATTTTGGCTGCCAGGTGGACACTCTAAACCTGATATCTCCGGACGGGTAGGGTGTGCAGAGCAACTTAGACCCCACCACAACCCAAGAGATAAGGTACCCAAATGTTAACAACCACCAGGCAGGCATGAGTTCAAACCATGAGGCCGGGAGCAAAATTGTGGTACCCCCAAAGAGGGGCATGGATAAAAACAGCCCCCCTCTACATGGGCCCACGGAGACTTTCAGTGGGTTGGTGAGTGACGAACGCATTGCTGGTAGGCCTGAAGTAGTGAATTTACTGACCATAAATTTACCCCCTGCCTCTTCCCCGTATGTAGTTTTATTGGCAGGAGTTCCCATAATAAAAAATGACCAGAGGGAAACACAACTGGACCTTAGGAACAAATGCCTGTTCTGGTTAGCGAGGCACAGGCAGTTTGACTATGACAGGGCAGGGGAAATCATAATGGTCCGTAGAGTTGGCTGGGTGGGAAACCGACGAAAAACAATGCAAGGGGACTGTGTAGTTATAAAATTAAAAAATCCCCAAATCGTGGGTTGCCTACTCAACCAGAAAACATGCCACCAGGAGCCACTCACAGGGATTAGGCCCTTTCCACTGGACTTTTTTTACACTCACTACCAAACGCCATCTAGGGCCCACATTACCCCAGAAGCATGCAGATGGCCACTAAGCATCCCAACTGTGGGCAGGTGTGATGCCCCCCCCGACCCTTATTATTTAACATACCAGTAAACAATAGATTTGGGGTTTTGGAGGAGGTAGATTGACAAGTAGTGACTCTGACTCCTGACCAGGGATCTGTAACGCAGTGGTCGGAAACAGAATTGGAAGATCATAGCGGGGATTATCTCACCCAGACAACATGCCCTGGGCTAGGGGAAACAGGCAAGGACCACCGATTAGCAACACCCCAGACCGTTGGCCCAGAAGGAGCAGGGGTACAATTGCCAGGTGCACTTTTTGCCCCATTACCTGCTCTCTTGAGTAAAAAACCGAGAGAAGGCTTGTCTACGAGGCCATCAGATAACCAGCTTACTACCCAAATGAGGGACACTCAAACTTCTAACACCAATACACTTGAGTGTATCTTTAGAAAGAGCGCGCAAGGCAGCACAATGAGGGTCTTATCCTGGAACATTGCTGGACTCAAAAGCAAACTGTCCAGCCCAGATTGGGGGCTTTTTGTGGACAAATACGATGTATGCATGTTCCAGGAAACCTGGGCCCGGGAAGGCCCTCTGAGGGTGGGTTTTGCTTCATTCAATGTCCCTGCTACCTCGGGGGTGAGGGGTAGACCATCAGGGGTTTAACCATTTGGGTAGGCTCGCATCTGGGCTGCAGAGCCCGAACAGTTGACTACCCCGTCAAATGACATCCAGTGTGTAGTACTTACCTTTTCCTCAAAGATAAAAATTGCCTTTATCAATGTTTACTCTCGGCCTGTTAGCCTTAGCCAGGAATCTGTGACATTAGACCAACTGAGCCTCTTTATTCCCACTGTTGATCCAAGCATATGGTTGATTGTAGGGGGTGATTTCAACTGCCAATTTGAACCCCTCGCTGATCTAAGTAACACCACCCCCAGCGAGGAGGATCTTCAATGGCTAATCCCAGATCCACAAATTCAACCTATTAAAGCTTGGTCCCCGTTGGCACTCCAGATTAATTCAATTACATTAACTCACTCCCTAAGAGCGTGCAATGGCCGCACAAAATCGGATACCCCGGGGCAGCTAACGTTCAACAGATTAGGTCAATCGTCACTGCTGGACTACATTTTAGTGGAGACTAGGCTATGGCAAAGGGTTCGTGATTTTGCTGTCGTGATGCGGCAGGACAGTGATCACAACGCTTTGACCATGGAATTGGAGATGCTGACTCTGGGTCATCTTAATTCTAAGGCCACCCGTACATCTCAGGACAGTGGATTAATACTTTCAAATAATAGAAGGAAAATAAGGTGGGGTTTAATTCAACAATCACCTGACAAGATGGCCAAAGTATATCAATCAGTAATCCTGATTTTAATAAAAATGTGGGAGGCCACAATTGCAGGGGGTACTCCATTAACTACTGAGAGGGTTGCAAAACTGCACGCAGAATTAACATCTAAATTGGTAGATGTATTTTATCCAGTGGTACCTCATAGGATGAAAAGATGGCCTAAACGATCTTGGTTCAATGCCAAATGCCGAAAAGCCAAACGGGCTCTGCTAGAAGCCATTAAAGCAAAGGACAAACACTGAACTAAACTGAATCGGGTGCTGTATAAAGACAGCGTCCAGCAAGCAAAAAAGAGCTGGGAATTGGACAGATGGGAGGCCCTTAAATCTGCCTTATCTAATAAAGACATGAAGGCTTTCTGGACCATAGTTAGCTCAGGTGATACCGTAGGGAATACAGCCATTGAGCCGAACATAGCATCTGAAGCATGGGAGACTCACTTTCAGGCTCTATACACCACCAAGGAAGCTGTGGGCCAAACTGATGAAGCCTTCATAAATTTCACTGGGTTCGCCCAGGAGGCGGCCCCAGGGATTACCATGTCCGAAGTGCTAAATGCAATTTCAAGCTTCCCTTCGACAAATCGCCGGGTCTGGACAAACTACCGGGGGACCTCTTCCGGGGGGAACCAAAAATATGGGGACCTTACCTATGGGTCTTATTTAATGCTATTATGAATGGCATGGAGCTCCCTGATACCTGGCTTGGGGCAGAAATTGTCCCAGCCTTTAAAAAGGGCTCACCTCTTCTACCCACTAATTACAGGCCGATCAGTTTGATCGACGTTATCCAGAAATTGTTTACACGGGTACTTCTTGACCACCTTCAGGCGTGGATGGAAGAACAAGAGATCTTGAGCCCCTACCAAGCCGGATTCAGAAAAAACACCTCTACCGTCGACCAGATATTCAGACTTCAACTTCTTTTCTGGAAAACGGTGACAATAGAGGGTGGCAGCCTCTACCTAATATTTGTGGATCTGAAGTCGGCTTTTGGTCTCGTGACTAGGGCCAAATTATGGGGTGTACTTAGAGATCTGGGGATCCCCCTACCTCCTTAGCATTCTGATGAGACTGCATGAAGGTAATTTTGCTCAAGTGAGGTATGGAAAATGTGGTGAATTAAACCCCCGCTTTCCGGTCAACAAAGGGGTACGGCAGGGATCTGTGCTCGCACCTACTTTATTTTGCTTATTCATTAATGCACTGGTTGACCAACTCAGGAAGGTTAAGGATAATGATGCCCCTAAGATAGCGTCTGGTAAGGTTCCAGCAATGATGTTTGCTGACGACACTCTTTTACTTTCAAAGTCACCTATTGGAATCCAGCGGATCCTCGATAGCTTTGTTGCGTTCTGTAAAATCAGGGGGTTGGAGATTAATACACAGAAGGCCAAATTTATGGTCTTCAATCCTGCCAACAAGTCTCACTCTAACCCCTGTTTGAATGGCACTATGCTTGAAAGAGTGTCGGTCTTTGACTACTTAGGTGTCACCTTGACAGAAAACCTGGAGTGGGGTCCCCAAATGGCTAAAGCAAGCCTTAAGCTTGCTCAGACCGTAGGAGGAATTGCAAAAATGTACAGAACTTCCATCCACAAACCAGCCGGGCCAATAGCTGAGATTTATAAAGTACAAGCAAGGGCTGCTACATTATATGTGGCAGAATTATGGGGGCATTGCACCGCTAGTAGCCTGAACAAAGTAGAGAACAATTTCATGAGGCAGTTGTTAGGTCTCCCCCCAGCACTCCCCTCACCCCCCTACGCCTGGACCTGGGCATTAGGCCCATTGGGGAAGAGATCGGCCTTAGACCCATAACTTTCTGGTGTAGATTGTGGGTGACCCCGGAACTGGACGCCTATCGGTCTGAGCTCAAAGAGCTATTGAGTTTCCCGGGTATTAGCAAAATACCTTAGTTTGTATACATAAATGATGTCTGTAACAAATTGGGCAAAGCGCGCTTATGGAGTAATCCTGAAAAATCGTGTTTTTTAATCTCGCGGTCAGAATTGGTAAAATCCTTCAGGAGGCACAAATTTGCCGACATCCAGAAAAGCTCGTCCTCCGGCCGTTTGACAGCCGAATTCTTAAAAATCAAGTACGAGTACATTATGGAATCTTTCCTGGATGATATCCAACCAATTCTGGCAAGGAAATTATATGTACAGTTCAGATTTGGAACTCTACCGCTCCGTGCCTTTTCGAATAAATGGTCCAAAACTCTATCTGGAGGGTGTCCTGCCTGTAATTATAAGGAAGAGACAGAGTTACATGTCTTTTTTTTCTTCCCTGGCTATAAATTACCCAGACAACGCTGGCTTATTCAACTCTGCAGGAATCTAGGCTTCATACACTGTGCAGAGGCATTTAGAGTCCTAAAGTATGACACTCATGCTCCCATTTTTCTTTGCCGTATCTCGTTTTTTAATTTTAATGTGGCGTGTCCGTTGGATTTTTTTAAACCAACCATTACGGCCCTAGAAACTTGCATTGTTTGTATTCTTTCTTATCTCTGTATCTATTCCTTCCTTTTTAAAAGTTTTAATGATAATATCTCTTGATGAAATAAGTTTTTAAACCTCTGACTGCACTGTACTATACATGTTCCTGTCCCAGTGATTTCCAGGCAGTTTGATTTGGGAGGATCGAGATATGATTTGCCTAGGCTTATCCCCTGGAAGATTCCAAAATGCATTTTATTATCGCCAAATGTGTCAAGCTGTATAGTTTTTTATTGGGGTAGCATATTTTCTTCTATATGAATTAATTTTATGGTTATGTATTATTTATGGTTCACTTGTGTATACTCCCTCAGGAGAACTTTTATGATTGTGTACTTTTATGGTCCATGAGACCGAAATAAAGTTATGGAATGGAATAACATTGATCTTTCCTATATCTGATCGACTAGTTGTACAGTAGTATTGTAGACCATCCGATCTATTTATTCCACATTTCCGAAACCTACCTAGCCCACCTATTCCAAAGACTTTGGAATTACTAATAAATTGCAATGGATGATGTTTGCTTCTAAGTTCCAATCTCATTAGTAACCCTGGGCGGAGTTCGCGGAGTTGTGCTACGCAAAACTCTGCAAAGTGGTAAAAAAACGCTGCCGTGTTACGCGGAGCTCCGCAAGCGGTGGAGTGAGATAGAAAAATGCAGTTCGTGGTGATTTTCAGTGCCGGATGCTTGTCCGCACTGTGCAATCATCACGAACGGCACCATGCACAGCGCAAGCGGGCGCTGCTTTCCTTTCTTCCGCTTGAGTAGATTTTTACTCAAGCGGCTGCTTTCTCAACGCAAACGGGCAGTTTCTCAACGCGAGCGGTCATGAGCATACGCGACCACTCGCAATGAGAAACCTGACCCCCCCCCCGCGTTGAGAAATCTCGCCGGGAGGTTTATTTTCCATGCTCGCACTCGCCAACTTGATGTTGACGATCGCAAACGAGGAAAAATCTCGCCGGGAGGTGGATTTTCCTCGCTCGCCTACTTGACGTTGACGAACGCGAGCGAGGAAAGAAACTATGCTACGCTACGCGGGGTGGAGTTTTTCAGAGCTCTGCGTAACGCGGAGTTCCGAAAACTCTGCAAACTCCGCGAGCGGAGCGGAGTTCACCGCCCAGGCCTACTCATTAGCAATCATTCTCAACCCCCTTTGATGGGCCAATTCACTGATTCTGGATTTTGTCTTTAAATGCGAAGATTGACGCATGCATACACCAAATTGGTTGGTTGCTTGTCACTGTATGAGCTAAAAAAAAGATTCTAAGAACTGAAGTGAGAGGACGCGCGCCGCTAAATTACTAATACTAACTACCACTATCTTAGTGACAGGACAAAGGAAAGGAGTCTGTTTCTAGTCTGCATTACTTAAGTTCTTACATAATCAGTCCAAGTGAGCGCAAAGTCGCAAACAAGCATAATTAGGTAGCTCTGAGCACCTGTCTAGAATAACAATCACATAATGTAAGGTTTGTAAACGTAACTTACCTGCATGTGAGCAGCATGCTTGCTATTTGGGAAAAAATATTAGCAATAATATAGAATACACAAGTAATAATAATATTAATAATTAGCTACTCACCAAGCCCCGCGACCTCAACCCCTAGCAGGTCCAGCAGGTTCTGCTCTTGTTCCAGGATTGTGGGTGCGCCAGACCCCAGAGCAACGATACACTGCCCGGCCCACCTTCGCACAGCGCTGCTGGCGCTCCAGGATCCCATACCTGGAGACAGGCCTGCCACCTACTGCCAGGGTGGAGGAGAGGTGGCGCTACACAAAAAAACAAGTGCTACCACCTCCACCTCCAAACACAAGGCCTGGGGCTGCACCCCTTCCAAGCGCCGCCTTCCGCAAGGAAGGCAGCTCTTGATTGCCGCCTTTTTCGAGGCACGCTTCTCTGCCATGATGCTGGGGGGCGGAAAATAAGATGTAGAAAGTATAAAAAATAACAGGAAGTAGAAGGAAGGAAGTAAAAGAAAATTAGGAAGGAAGTACAGAGAAAAACAGTAGAAACTCACTAAAAACACACACAAAATTAGAAAAAACACAAAATATACACTTAGGAAGACAGAGGGAAAGATAATAAATAAAAAAGATCAGAAAAAAAGTTTTGGGAAACAAGGATTGAAAGGATTAGGAAGGATTCCAAAAGTAGGCCCCAGCATCATAACAGAGAAAGAAACAAGATGGCCGTGCCCATGCGCAACCACGTGGTGCAGTTCGCATGATATTTCCACTTGAACACGCAATCCGCGTTGCCCTATGGCAGAAACGTCATGCGTAGCACGGCTGACTTTTTTTACTGATTCGCGGTACACCTATAAAATAAAAATCAAACATCTTAAAATGCAATTTTAAATTAAAATCTACGTTAAATAAAAAAATGATATTTAAAAACAAATTCCCCAACACTTTTTCGCTATAAAGCTAACATCCCAATTCTAACAAATAATATATTAACTTAAAAATGTTATTTAATATAATTTTCTAAAAAAATGTACCTCATTCTAAACAATAAAAATATTTACTAATTAACTAATTTTAAAAACAACTTATTTTATAATAAAACCTTCAAAAGAAATATAAACATATGTCTATAAATAAGCAAAATATCAATAAAAATTATATTACTAACAATATTTTTACAAGAATATATTTAACAAAAACATTAACACCTTCAGTGCGCATGACGGAATGGTTTGATCATAGGCCACAGTGCTCGTATGCCGAGGACGAAACCATTCCGTCCTCTGCACACAACCACCAAATCCCTCTGCTGTCTACAGCAGAGGGATTTTCTTTTTTGTTTTTGTGCCTTGGGAGCTGTGGAAAAGCTTCCCCAACATTCAGAGGCATTTCTTTTTTCCAGTGTAATGACGATCGGCGCGCATGGTGCGCTAACGTCATTACAGTGAAAGTGTAATCAGTCGATGGGCTCATTTGACTTTCACTGCCTATGTGCTTGTGGGGCTATCTCAGCCCCCGAGAACCTAGGCAGATGGGAGAGGTATCTTTAAAAAGGGGAGAATCCCCCCTTTCCAATGGTACCCTTCCCTAGTAGATCCCTGCTTGGGGATTGCCGCAAGAGGGCGATCCCCAAGCAGGGATCCACCGCTGTACACCAGGGAAGGGGGAGCGGCCCATTGGGTAAGGGCCTTTGCTCCCCCCAAATATCTTTGGGCATATTCAGTCTTTCTGCCCCCTCGGGGGCAGAAAGCAAGCTAGGCACCAGGGATTATTTTTTTTGTAAACATAGGGGTGGGGGCTGCCCAAAATGGGAATGCCAATACCCCCACCTCCCCAAATAATAAAAACAACAGACTTTCTGACCCCCCCGGGGGGCAGATGGGGGTTATTACCCTCTATCTTCCCCCCTGGGGGGAAGAAAGCCCACTAGGCACCAGGTATTATTGCTTTTTATAAAAGAGGGGTGGTGGCTGCCCACAATGGGCATGCCAATGCCCCCCAACCTCCAGACCCTAATAATAAAAGTCTTTCTGCACCCCCTAGGGGGGAAGAAAGCCCACTAGGAACCAGGGATTTTTTTTAATGCATAGTGGTGGGGGCTGCCCAAAATGGTCATGCCAATGCCCCCACTCCCCAAACACAAAAGGAACAATCTTTCTGCCTCCTCAAGGGGCAGATGGGGTTATTACGGGGGGGTTTTATATAAAAGAATGGTGGGGGCTGCCCAGAATGGGCATGCTTATGCCCACACCCCCCAAAAAATGTGCACAGTCTTTCTGCCCAGATATGGGCAACAGCCCCCAATCTAGCCCCCTGGGGGGCAGAAAGCCCACTAGACACCAGGGACTATTTTTACTTTGTGTAGGGATGGGGCTACCCAGAATGGACATGCCGATGCCTCTACCCCCCCAGTTATTACACCCGATCTGCCACCAGGGATATGTTTATCGCCATGACAGGGAGTGGCCCCATAGCCAAGGGTCGCTCCTCTTTTTTTAGGCACACATTTTAGCCAGTTCTGCCTCTCTTGAGGGCAGATCAGCAATATATATTTAGGTTCATCTTCCCCCGAGGGGGGCAGAAAACCACTAGACACCAGGAAAGGTTTTTGTGTGTGTGTGTTAACTGGAGTTCGACTGCCGGTCTGCATGTACTGGCATTTGGCTGGCTGTGTGTGTAATGCATTTTGCTGCTGGTGTTTGTGGGCTTGCGCTTGGCTGGCGTTGTGTGTTGACTAGTGCTTGGTAGCAGTGTGTGTGGACTAGCACTTGCTTGACAGTGTATGTGGACTGGCACTTGGCTGGTGGTGTGCGTTGGATGGTGCTTAGCTGGTGGTGTGCGTGGATGGTGCTCGGCTGGCAGTATATGTGGACTGGCACTTGGCTGGTGGTGTGTGCGGACTGTCGCTTGGCTGGCGGTGTGGCTTGCGTGGATGCTCCAATGTTTTCTTACTCAGAATCCCCTGCAAACCTCAAATTTTGGTAAAAAAACACCTTTTTTCTCACATTTCTGTGTGCGATTACTGTGCCAACATGAATTTCCTACCACCCAGCATTCCCCTCGGTCTCCTGAGTAAAATGATACCTCACTTCCATCCTGGATAACCCTGGATGTCTAGTTTTAAAAAATGTACAGTTTTGCTAGGTTTCCCTAGGTACCGGCTGTGGTAGGGTCCAAAATCCACAGCTAGGCACATTGCGAAAAAAGGATCAGTTTTTACTGGAAAAATGTGATGTGTCCATGTTGCATTTTGTCCATTTCCTGTCATGGGCACTAGGCCTACCCACACAAGTGAGGTACCATTTTTATTGGGATACTTGGTGGAATGCTGGGTGGGTGGAAGTTTGTGGCTCCCCACAGATTCCAAAACTTTCTATTACGGAAAAGTGTGTTTTCTTTTACGATGGTTGAGGTTTGCAAGGGATTCTGGGTAACAGAACCTGCCACACCGCCACCCTGCTCCCACACTGCCAAACCTGTATGCACACTGCCCGCCAGATTACTACTTTTACAGTCACTGGTGGGCAGTTCTTTGGTGGTGCCTATGAAATAGGCTCCGCAATGGGAACATCAAAGGCAGTACCTGCATGACATGGACTGGCGCAGTTCATGCTGTGCAGGTACTGGGGTGCATGCACACAGGTGGGCACAACATGTGCCCCCTTGCATGCACCCCATGGCCCTGAGGCAACAGGGGGGCCTGTTGGGCCCCCTTTGTTTCCTCTCCGCCACGTTTTTCGTGGAGTAGGAACTGCCATGAAAACCGTAGTGGAGAGGAAATTAGCAATATGCTTGACAGAACCGCAGTGGTACTGCCAAGCATATTGTGGCCTCAAGACTGCCGCCAGGGATCTCTGATCCCTGGTGTGTGCGGTGGTGCAATGGCGGTCTGACTGCCCAAGTTATAATAGGGTGGTCGGACCGCCGGTGCCCGCACCGCCACCATGGCTACGGCGGTCTATAAGACCGCTGTAGTCGTAATCAGGCCCTAAGTGATTCTGACCTTCTCCTATCTGCCTATTTGTTATGCTGGATAATTTAGCTATTGTGCATACCAATTAGGTACAGGTGTAAACGTACTTGGCTCTTGATAGGACCTTTTTAGAGTGATGATGGCAAGGATGAACAAGCATGGCCTTTCTATGAAGATGAAACCTGCCACAGTGAAGGAAAGCAGCCCTAGAACCCATGAAATAGTCAAATCCATTCCCTTATCACATTAAAGAAGGGTAACTCGTATTTATATTGCTGGGTGAATTACTTGTGCAGAAAAATCATAGTGTTTTGGTGAAGGATGTATCATGGGTAGTACTGACATAAAATCAGTATGACCTCTTTGATTCATTATATTAGATCAAATCCTCTCCAAGATTATACAAAATGTAGGGTCCTCAATGTGGACCTTCAGTGAGGTAACTTGCGTTTATCGTTAAGTGAAAGGTGCCTATTCATTCCACGACACCTTGGCCATAAAATGGAAGCTAAATATTGCCTTCTTTCTTCAAGGATCCAAAAGGATTTGCTTCTTTGTATGTAGAGAGGGTATAGACTAGAGTATGTATAGACTATTCCAGACGTGCTGCGGAGCAGGTTGGATTTATTCCCTTGGAGAGGTTTTGATCTACCTCCACCTGCACCAAGTTAAATGCAGAACATCTTGGTTTCAGGCTGTTTTGAATTTTATTTGTCTTGAGGAAGACCCATTGTGATGTGTTGTTCTCACACACTTCTGTTGAGAGTCGAAACGTCGACAATAAGAATAGGTGCTCCGTCTCAATGTTTTACATACCTACACGTAAGGAACAAGGATATGTTTGAACAGTAATGAACAGATGCCTAACTGAATCTATTTTTCTGTTTATTGTATCATGTCAAGTGTCTTGTTGTTTGGATTATGTTTTATGTAATGCACCTTTTGTATGGCACTTATATATGTAATTATATATATTGTATAACAGTCTTATGTCTTGGCTACACAACCTATGTGTTCCTTCATGATATATGAATGGTAATATACTGTGCAAAATATTTTGTGTGCCAGCTTCATTTTTGTAATGTAGATAGTGTGTCTTCGAGTGACACACTATCCACATTTTCCATTTTTCATAAGAAATTGTGCATTTCTCGACAGAACCAATTGTTGCTATATATTACGTGTTTAGTTTAGGCACATTTATGTGACAGAAATACTGTTGTGGATTATAGACCGTCTTTATACACACAAAATGACGGCAAGCATAGTGTAACAAAAGACACGCTTGTGAAGAGAAAACTGATGTTGCAGTCACACTAAATGCAAGCACGCTCTGGCAGCATGAACTTTCTCAGATATGACACACAGAGTGGGCACATACTCAAAACAGACCTCATATGAGCAGTCTCACAGCATGTACACTTGCAGAGGTCAAGGCACATTTTTGCTAAACTGATGTTGCAGTCACACTAACTGCAAGCACACTCTGGCAGCATGAACTTTCTCAGATATGACACACAGAGTGGGCACATACTCAAAACAGACCTCACATGAGCAGTCTCACAGCATGTACACTTGCAGTAGTCAAGGCACATTCTTGCTAAACTGGTTTTCAGTGCCACAACAAATGCATTACATTCTTTGATAAACAAAACTCATGCTTGCAGGTATATTTGCCTTCCTCGTTCGGTCATCACAACCACTCTACAAAAATATGTAGCATGAAAACGCAGCTATTGACTAATTTTGGGTGAGGGGTTAAGTGAAGATGCAGTGAAGTGAAGATGCAGGTCTCCTTATGCAATCAGGTCTCCTTATGCAATCAAGTAGTAATTTTGATTTCAAAACACTTTATTGACATTTGTATACAATTGAAGGGTACAATAGAAAGAAAAGGCAAAAAAGAGATCACCCTTAGGCCCTCCTGCGGTCTTTTACCTATCAGTCTCTTTATCCGCAGTCTTAGGGTCGCATGTTACCAATTATAAGATCCAAATCATGGCTCATAACCTAATGTGCCTCCGTTCTAGTCTTATAACTTTTGTGTTCATGGGATGTGCAGTTTCAGCGGCAGAACTTGTGCCGTGGGTGTGGCTTTTTATTAGCCCATGATCTAAGAGTAGGTAGAATGGAGAAGACTATGTATGCTATCTAAAGTGTGTGAGTGTGCGATAGGTCTTCTGGTGCTGGTTTAAGAACTAACTCGCTCCTTGGAGCCCTGCTCTTCTGGACAGTCAAAAATAACCATTTCTGGCCATTGAAATGCATGAGAAGAATAACCAAATGACACATTATTCACCACTGTCGCATCCTTGGCTTTCACCACAGATAAAGTACACGGAGAGAAGCAGGTAAGGAACAGGGGGATTCTTTATTCATGTGTTGGACAAGGTTGGTACACAACTTGCTGACCCATGCTCATGCGCTCTGCCCGTCCACCTCACTGCTGGGTAATGTGTCCTTCCCTCCCTATGGCTCTTCTATATCCGACCCTGCCTCCGCTGACCGGAACCAGTGTCTGGTGTCCTCTATAGTGACTAGGGAGTGCAGGGTCCTCCGGCTCCTAGTGCCCTGCCGCGTGCTGACATTGTGACAACCACCACAGTTGATTTCAAAGAAAGTTCCTATCTGCACTTAATTAAATTCTGCTGCAGTACACATTGTTTTTTCTTTAATAAAAAGCCTAACCAAACGCTTCGAAAAATGAACATAGGCAAAAGCAGACATATCTAGCATTGCCTGCTAAGTCGCATATTTCGTGTTTGTGATCAGTATCATCATCATGCCGAATGCAATGTGATGAATTTCAAAAGTTGGATGGAAGACACACTGTGCAGCGGTGTCGTATAACACCGAGTACCTAACCGCCACATTCTTTCCTCCTGTTTTCAGATCAGTGGGCGAAGTGATTCCACATCTGAAGACGTAGGAAGATTAAAGTGAACTTATTCAGCTGACGCTTGAACTTTGCCCATTTTCAGACAAAAACACATGTTGCGCCCAAACGTCTCGATGATTAGCCATTGGTACACTTAATCAGCATCAAGTCTTCTTAAATGCGTTTGTTACAAAACGTCTGCAGATTTCAAATTCCATCTCCTGGCAAGCAGACGCCGACAAGCTCCCTTCAGGATATCTTCTGTTTTTACTTTCCCTAAACTGGTAAAATCAGGCAGGCGAACAATGACAGTTTTAAAAAACAAGTTAAAACAATGACACTAATGCTGACCATGCTTACAAATGTATGTAAGCACTGGCAAAGGCAGCTGGTCTTGCTTTTTGGCTCTGTCAATGCAGATTTATTGACTTTGCCAATGGTTTTTGCAGAAGATGTTCAGCATCAGTCAAAATAGAAAAATAGTAATAAAATGTTTATTGCTGATTCAGAACAGCATCGGCAAATAAATAAAGGCATAATGACATTTACATGTGCATGCATAATGTATGCGCGCGTATGTGTCATGATGCTATGGCAAGCACCGGTTGTTGAGGCATATGACCCCATGCGACACCACACAAGTTTGCATACGGTATGACATGGCAGCCATTTAAAAAAAAATAAAAGGTGCATGAAAGAGCATTATATTCACCTGTAAGGCCCAACCAAATAGTTTTAAAAATTAAGTAATAAAAGGAGAGATGGATGAACACTAGTGGTGGTCACCAGAAAGGGGCGTGGGACCTACGGCGGAGGGGAAGAGGGTTTTTTAAACAAAAAGTAATGCGGGGTGGGAAGGGGTAGTGGAAGCAATAGAGGAGCTGGGGTTGTTAGACCGACATGGAGAGCGCAACATGAATGGGGAATCAGTGCACAGGGGAGAGTCAAAAAACTACATGAGGTCCCAAGGAGTGCTTTAAGCAAAAGAAAAAAAGTCGTTCACTGGATGTAAGCAGTGGAAGGACTTAAATCGTGGTGAAGAAAAAATGCTTTGGAGAAGAAACAAAAAAGTATGGAGACGGGAGCCATTGAAAAAACAGGGAAATGCGGTAGACAAGAAAGCCATCTATTTCAATAGAAAGGGGTTGACCTAAAGCCCACCACTATAGGTATACAGTTTATTATGTATTGGTGACGATAGGTTTGGACAGCAGACAACTAAAGCTATCTGTAAGTGAGACATAGAAATGGCAACAGTAATTGTTTTACACAGACGATCCGCGCTCACATCTTTAAAGCAACAACTTAACGACCAAATAAACTGATGCACGTAGTAACACTATGGGGCATATTCACAAGGACTTATCGCCGAGTTATCGGCACTTTAGCGCAGCAAAAGTGGCGATAGAATTACCGCCCCTTTCGCAAGCTGGTGCTAACTGCCTACATCACCACATAAGCCGCGATAGCTGCCGCCAAAAACATCGCCACGGTTGACACCGCCAACTAACGCTAATTAGATGCAGAATAGGCGTGTCCTCGCAAAAACACACGAAAAGACAACACCGCGCGTTTCTCTACGGACAGCCAGATCTGCGATGCGAGGCAAAAACAGGCGATAATTCGCGGTAGCAGCAGGGATTTAACACCTGCCTTTTGCTGGTGCTAAGCAGGACGACTACCTGCACCACAAAAGGGAGCCCAGCCCACAGCCACACCTGAAGAACAATAGATGCCATGGAGCCACTGCCCATGTAGCTCGGAGACCCCTGAGGCCCACAACACCAAGCGCCACCACCCCCAGGACCCCCCCACCCCTGGCCCCCCCCCCCGGCCCACCCACCCCGGACAAAGATGTGCCACAGCAACTTCTCGAAATCACAAGAAAAATAAGAGCCTGATGTCGCACAAATACAACAACAAACCTACATGTGTGGTCAGAAGAAGGAGAAACAAACATACAACTAAGAAATCACAACAGAACTTTATTAATACACAACACAAAACAACAATTCTGAAGAGTCCATGCGGATCCACTCCAGACAATCTGGAAGTCACAGCCTGCAAGTAAAAATCCGAGATAAGAAGGTGTGTCATGCGCACATCAAAGGACAGAGAGAGAGAGAAAGAAAGAAAGTGAGCGAGAGAAAGAGAGGGAGAGAGAGAAAGAAAGGGAGAGAGAGCGCTGCCCATGCGCACCCCTGCCCCACTGCTCACCTTCCGCCACCGGTGTGTCTCCAACCACGTGCCGGTGCACGCTCCAAGCCCGGGACACACGACCTTGGCAGCCTCCACATCACGCGGACCTGCCCCGCGGCCCACGAGGTCACACACCTGAATCTGGGCCTTGAGTTCGGAATGGGAGAGTCCATTACAGTGCACACGTCATCATCACAGGCTGCACACCCGCTCAGCTCCATAGGTGCCACCAACTCTGTGAACCTTGAGGCAACGCCACGTGGCGGTAGGCCCGCATCGCACGCAGGCTCCGGACAACACTGCAGTCCACCAGGTCCCATGTCTGAAACGAGTACACAACAAATAATTGCAGAGTCCAAATCATTGCACACGGCATCATCGCCTGTCCGCCCCTGCGCACACATGCTGCTGCACCCCAGCCCCTCCCGCCGGCCAGCGGTGAATGTCCGCCCCTGCGCACCCAGGCCCAACTGCTCACCTGCTGCCACCGGTGTGTCCCCAACAGGACACACCACATGCCGGTGCCAACTCCAAGGCCGGGGCCCGCAGCCTTGGCAGTCCCCACATCATGCGGCACCCCCACGCGATCCTGCAGGTCACACACTTGATACTGGGTCTTGAGTCAGAAATGGCAGAGACCATATCAGTGCACACGTCATCATCGCAGGCTGCACACCCGCTCAGCTTCATAGGTGCCACTAACCCTGTGCAACTCAAGCCAGCGCCACGTGGTGGTAGGACCGTGGCGGCCGCCGGACGTCGGGGGCGACTAACCCTGTGCGCCACAAGTCATGGAGCCTCCATGATTGAGCCACGTTGCACGTACGTCAACAGGTCACCTCCGGCAGTGGGGAATGTGACGTTGCAGGCCCCTTTTATTGAGGGTGTCACATGGCCTGTGATGCATCTGCTGGATGGGTGTGGTGTGTGTGCAAACCTGCCCTCAGGGAGTGGCCGTGGCATGCTGGCAACTAGAACAGTGACCAGCAGATCCCAAGCGTGGAATCCTGGGACATGTAGCTATGTCGTCCCCCCTCGGAGCGGAGGCGTAGTGGTCTGGCCTGGCGTACGCCGGACCTGCGTCGGGCGTGCAGGAATGATCCCGGGGCTGTGTGCGCTGGCTCAGTCCTTGTCCGGACAAGGAAGTGATGAATGCGTGTGTCCCTGATGTCGTGACTACGCCGCACAGAACGCAATCGGCAATGTAGCACCCTGTGACTCATGTTCCACGGCGTGTGCAACATGGACGTCAGGGGGAATTACTGACCCAACACACATCCACACTCACATACTTGAATGATCGAAGACATGACACAACTGTGCAATAGTGAATGATTTACTGTCATCCAGTGGAGTGTTGCAGCTGGAGCAGTACAGGGCCATGCAGACCCCACTTCACATCATTGGCACGTGGCCGGCCAGCCAGAGTCCTTCAGGGCATGACAAGTACATCGGAAGAGGAAGAGTCCAGACCACAGTCTGATCGCTGTGTCATCGGTCATCTGACAGAATATGGCAGTCCATGTCGAGGTCCAAGGTGAGAGTCAATGGGTGCATCTGGGGGCAGTGGAAGGTCATGATGCCAAGGGCAGAACCAAGATGAAACAGCCCAAATGGGTGGGAGAAATGCTACTGCCGCCTCATGATCAAGAAGTCTGGATCATCCACATCCTCGTCCCCTGATGTGTGCTCTGCCTCACCTGTGGGTGCTGCAGTTCCGGCTGCAGCACTGTGTACCACTGACACATCAGGGGCCGGAGGTGCATTGTCGGCCGCACCGTGTGGCAGTGACACATCAGGTGCAGGAGTAGAAATGTCTGGCGCACTCTGAGGCACAGACACACCAGGGGGCGCAGATGGGGATGGTGTAGGAGCAGCAGCATCCATCTGCGCCAGGCCTTGTGGCAGCAATGCCATGACGAGGATCTGCAGGGCATGGTATATCCCAGCTACATTTTGCTGATGTGCAGCAGTGACAGCCAACCTTTCCGCCTCCATCCGCACCATATCCTCCATGAGCCTCCGCATTTGTGCCACATCACTGCTGAGATCGCTGGAGCCACTCTGACTTGACAGGTGTTCTTGTCTCCGAGTCAGGACTCCAGCGATGTCGGCCAGGGCTCGTTGGAGGCCATGGAGCGGACTGTGGGTGTCCGTCAGAGACTGTAAGTGGTCCCCGAAGGGACGTAGACACCCATGGATGGCATCAAGTTTGGCTGCCAGGAGGTCAAACCCCCCCCGCACCTGATCAGCCAGCTTCTCCTGGGCCTCTAACACACGGGTTTGGAAGGCCAGGTGTGTTCGGTGGGGGTCTTGGGAGACAGCCGGTGTGGCAGGTGCTGCCTGCTGTGTGGTCTATGCAGGGGGTGGGGTTTCCTCGATGCAGCTGGGCTGCCCTGATCCTGGAGGTGGGGAGCTGTTGCGGCCGATGAGCTCTCTGAGGGCTTCGGTGTCGATGATGGGGTTGTCATCCTCGTCATCAGTGTAGAGTTGTTGGGTCTGCTCTGCAGGTGGTGTTGATGGTCCCTCTGCAATGTTAAGGGGAGATGCTGCATTACATCGTGTTGACATGTTTGACCAGGCATTGTACAAGTTCACATACAGACTGCATGATGGGGTACATTGTGGCTGTGTTTTGGAGATGCCTGTTGGATGCGGGACAGTTGACATTTCAACACCATCAGGGATGTGAGGTTGTACTTGTGCAGTTTCATCTCACATACCCCTGCTATGCCAAATGTAATTGGCCAGTATCTTCACACAAGCAGCAGCAGTTTCGCCCTCTGTCCTGTTGTTCACGTGTTGCAGTTTGTCCCACACTGTTGTCTATGCTGCTGTGCTCTGACTGTCATATGTGTGTGCTGCAGTGTTGTGACGGTCGCCCCTGCAGCTCTGAGTCTGCTGCCTCTTGTCCCTTCCGGGCGGTGTGCCTTTGACTTCTGTGTCCATGCAGTGTTGAGTCGTTAACAGTCTTGAGTGGATGTGTGTCTTGGTGGGAGTGGGGACTGTGGGGCATGGTTTGTCCGCAGCTGTGTTGTTGACGTCAGGGGTTGATTGTGCAGGTGGATGTGTCAGAGTGTGACCTGCTCCTTTACGGATGTGGTCCACACTCAGCCACCTCAGTGTCGTTGCGTGCACCATGTCATGGTAATCGGACTGCAGGCATGGTATTCGTCATGCAGTGTCACTTACGTTGTCAGTGTGGCTCACGGAGCAGCAGCTTGGCTGGGTTCAGCACATGTGCATGGGTTGTATGTGAGCTGTGTGATGTGTGGGGTGGGTCCACTCTGGGCAGATGGTCAAGGGTGACATACTTGGTGTTCCTATGTGTGCTGCAGTATGGCAAGGGGTTCAGGGACATGATCTGTAGTCATTGTGGGTGTGCAGTGTGGTCTGCTTATTTGTGCATGTGTGCCATTGTGCCCATCTCCCCCCGTCCCCCCAGTCCCTGGTCGCTACTCGCCCTGTTGCTGTTGTGTCCGGTCCTCTAGAGCAGTGTCTGGGCCCCCGACTCCTGCCACCGTATCCACACTGATGACTGTCGACACCATCTCCTCCATCTCGTCCAGCTCCTCCTGCGGCGCCGGACTCCCACCTCCAGTCTGCATTGCTGCTTTGAGGTTGTTGGCGAGTTTGCTCTTGGTTTTGCGCTTGATGTCAGTCCATCGCCTCTTGGCCTCGTACATTGTCCTCCTCTGCACTCCAACAGCATTCACCTTGTCCAAGATGGACTGCCATATTCCATTTCTTGTGGCCAGTGACACGGTGGAGGTGATGAACAGTTGTTGATGGTGTCCTATCACCTCCGTGACCAGGATCTGATTCTCCTGTGGACTGAACCGCGGCTTCCTCTTCTTCTTGTCCTTCCCTGTCCCCGAGGGCCCTGGCTGGGGCTCCGGCGTGCTTGTGGGGTTCCGATCGTCCCCTGTGCCTGCTCCGCCTGACTCCATCATGCTTCGCTGTTGGTGTTTTTTTGTTTGGTGTTCTTTTTAACTGGTTTTGTAGTGATTTTTCCCGCCTGACGTGTGTGTATTGCAGGCCTTGCGCGCCTTATCGCGGATTGTCTCTTTGCGATTGGGCCCATCGCAACTTTTTTCGCGTTCAGCTTTGAATTTTTATCGCCGTCGCACTAGTTGTTTCGCGGACATTTTCCGCGTTCGCGTGCGAATATCGCACAGTATCGCCGTGTTGGGAATGCAACGTTGACACGGCGTTGTTTTCACGCGATGGGCTGCGATGTGAGAAGTTGCGGTAAGCTATTTTGGAGTTGTTTATCGCACGTTCTTGTGAATATACCCCTATGTGTTAGAGAATTTTATTGTAAGTCAAACAGGTTACAGGCATGTGCCCAAATAGAAGTGAAGGGGGTAGACCTTGGATAGTAAACACACTGTTTCTTGTAGAAACATGTAATTACATAAATCAGAAACAACGGCAGAATGTTTTTTCGAGCTTTTAGTCTCTCTGCCTCAGGCTATTGCTGCCTGCAATTTGTTTGGTCCCCATAATTATTGCAAATGCATGCATATCTCGGTGATCTTTCTGCGAATGTTTTCCGTACTTTATCAGTGTGAATCTTTCAGAAGAGGCAATTCCCTCCCCAGAGGGGCAGCAGTAACCAGGATTATTAGCTTTTGAAAAAAATAGCAGGCAAAGCAATGAACATCTGCTTAGATTTTTGTTTCATACCACGTATTTCATTCCAAACTTAGGGGCATATTAGCAAGACCGGCGATAAAATTATCGCCGTTTTAGCGGCAGGAAACTGCCGCTAAAACGGCGATAATGGGCTTGCTAATATGCGTTATAGAATTCCAATAGAAGCCCAGGTTAGATGTCCTGCACATCTAACCTGGGCTTCTATTGGAATTCTATAACGCATATTAGCAAGCCCATTATCGCCGTTTTAGCGGCAGTTTCCTGCCGCTAAAACGGCGATAATTTTATCGCCGGTCTTGCTAATATGCCCCTTAGTCCCTTATTTCCAAACCTATTACGAAACTTGGTTACAAATAAGGCGTTAAAGAAATATTTTTAGGTTGAAAAGTACTTTTTTCTTTTAACGTTTTTCACCTGCTTGGCTAAATCAGGTAAGTATTTAAGCATAAAGGCTGTCAGTGTATTGATAATATATTTTCAATTTAGTTAATTGTTCTACATAAAATAAACATTTATTTTCCGAATCATTCATGCACTTATTATAGAATATAAATTCTTGAATGGCCACTTACCGGAAATGGCATCAAGAAGATGATATTTGAGGATGACCTGAAAGGACTTCAGCTTGAATGCAGGCTGGGTAAGGAGTACAAGGACTTCAACCAGACTAACACCAAAGGCAATACCCCTGAAGTGGTCTGCCTTACCTTCATATTCAGATGCTTGTAATCAATAGGAGTGTGTGAAATTTGCATAATTTGTTTTCAACTAATTAGGCAAAATTTCGACGAAAATTAGGTGAAAATATGAGAAACGCAAATCCGTCATTTAGCACTATATCTTATAGTGAAATGTGTTCTCATATCAATTTTCAATGCCAGAATGCATTTCACTTTGAAACATAGTGCGAAAATTACAATTGCTGTGAACAGCAGCCGATTGCATTCTGGTGTTCCCGGGCTATATTTTAACCCCAAACAGCGGTGTAGTTATATGACTATCATAATGGCATAGTTTTGGTAATTTCAAATACAAGCGTAAACAAAATGACTTGGGCATAATTACAATTTCGCCTGGGCCTAGTAATCAACCAAACCATTACTTGAGTCATCCATCCCATCCAAACACTAAAGCCAGACACGCCATAGAACTCAGCGACTCTTATCTTCAATATCTCCTCACTAACCAACCCTCATGTACTTATCGCTTCCCATTCCTCACTTCTTCCACATCTATTTAACAAAGTAAAGGAGCACACTGAAGTGACAAGACAACATTTTGGTGCTGTACAAAAAGGTGTAGGTAGAATATCTGCTTTTTCGGCATGGTGATCCTGGAATATAAGCCTTTTGCTTGACTATATATTTTTCACCATACCCCTGCTAACCAGTAGTAAAGTGCTTATGCCCCCCCCTTTAACCATGGTTGAATTGGCATACCCCTAACTGCCATATTTAACTTTCTTATGAGTCCCTACTATATGGTACAAAATTTACCCAGGGAATGGAAGTTAAATGCCACTAGTGGTCTGCATCACCTTTTGTGCTATCCACTACAGTGGCATGGCAAACATGACTCCAGGTCTATCACTATAGCCTGACCATAACAGTGCAAAACATGCACTGCAGCCTGTCAAAATAAACCCTTTTGACAGGTAAAAACCTTCCTTTTAAATTTTAATAAGTCATACCTAGGTAGTCCTTGTAACACAGGAGGCAGGGTGTATGGAATTTAAAAGTGGTATCAACAAAGGCAGAGGGGCAGCAGGGTGAGAGACAACTGCACCACCTAGGCTTGTCACTGACAGTGAATAAAGGTCGTATTGCCCACCTCAAATGGTCAGCTGCCACATGACCACAGATAATTAAGATAAAAAAAAGGTGATGAGAGGCAACACACAAAGTCAGGTTATAGTGTACACAGTATAAAGTATAGTCTTCAGGTGTTGATTGCAAGTCTTTTGTTTTTCAAAAGTCCTTTTTGTACATATGGAGAACAGCCAACGCGTTTCACCCTTCACAAGGGCTTCTTCAGGACTGTGAATATCATACAATATGTCAAATGGTTAGAAACCACTTGATTAAAAGCTATTGCTTAAACAAAATGGTCAAAAAGACGTTTTAGATTTAGAACAAGTGAAAGAAAAGGCAAATGAAGGACGATCTGAGTTAGACATGGTGCGCGGAGCAGAAGAATTCACAACAGAGGTGGAAACATTCAAGCTAAGTGTGAAGGTTGGGAGAAGAAAAAGGTGATGCAGCCTGAGAGAGACCGCTCCTAGGGAGATAGAGAGATGTGACCATGGTGTCCTCGTGAGAGGAAGCCGGTGAGACGATCCCCAAATCAGAAAAAACACCCTGACAGTGACAAAGTGTAGAATGAAAGTGAACTAAAATGGCTACTGTTTACCAATATATGGTAGCAAAATCACGAATCCGTATGTGGGTACCAGGAATGAATAAAGTCACAGGGGGTTCATGTAGAAGGATGTATTGTCCATAGTTGAGGCCTAGAAAAAAAAGCATAGTATAACGAGGTCATATAATATGCTTATCACACGCAAACGGCTGCGTTAAGAAGTGTGTTAGCTAAAAACGGTCCAACTTTACAGAAAGTGGAGAGAGCAGACTCTGCTGAAGCAGGATAATATCATAAGAGTGAGAAGGATGATGTCAATGCTAATGTAAATGTCACCCAAAAGTGGATGTAGAAGGCCAACAGGAGCATACCTATGGTCTAGGGCCAGTGCCCTTAAGTCCTCACTCCAGAAAAAGGCGTACGTTGACTGAGGTGGCGAAGAGATACCTAGTATGGGGCAAATGGTAAGCCTCCAGGGTAATCCATATCAATACCTGTAAATGGAGTAAGAAAAAGAATATGATTACATCCATGTTAAGTTGTAGCCAAGAGTAATGCATACTAAGAATCCTCGTGAGAATGTTAAGAGGATGCCAGCTTGTGGTGAGTCTCACAAGGTAATCCACCAATTTATTCTGACAGGTGTTGTAGATATTTATGAGACTTTCTTGTCCAATTGATTATTATGAATGAAAATGTTTATTGTTATTAGTTAATAAAAACCTTCACAATGTACATTTAAAGAAATTGATTATTAGTATTCCTTCATGTATGATAACTATGTTAACCACTGTTGCATGATATTATTGTATACCCAGGTTCTCATGGGTCTAAGGGTTGCTCTTGTAGCCAAATTTTACCAATTTATATATTAGAAGTATGTATACTCCATAGCAGTTGCAATGGAGTATACATACAGCCAATATGAAGGTCCGCTTACCTGATTTAAATGTGGTCGGACCTTCAGGTTGGTAACAGTGGGGACTACTCTGTCTTCACCATAGCCAAACTTCTCCAAAGGTCCTGGGGAGTAAGGGCCCAAGCTTAGGGGCCCATTATGATATCGGGCGGATCCCACCGCCGCAGCGGTGGCCACCGCCGGGCCGGCGGTGGCGATCCGCCTGCCAGATGCTCCCGTTTCATCCCCGCCATATTAGTATGGCGGGGGCACTGCGGCGGACGGTAAGACCGTCCGCTGCTTTTCCGCCGGTTGGATCCCCGGCCGGGCGGAAAAGGACCTCAATATGGTGGCGGTGCCTTGCAGGCACCGCCATCCATATTAGGATGTGCAATTACAAAGGCCTTTCCATTGCGGCGATGCCGCAATGGAAAGGCATGCAGGAATTGCTTTGGGGGCCCGTTACGGGCCCCCGGGGGGTGGGGGGCTGCACTTGGGGGGTACCTATGGTACCCCCCTTCATTGGCATACACAAGGTGGCACAAGGTGGCAGGCACCGCGCGGTGCCAATGCACAACATGCCTTTTTAACATTGTGGCGGGTGCTGTTTACAGCACCGCCTCGACAATGTTAAATATGCAGAATGCGACCGCCAGGGTGGCGGTCGCATCCTAATAGGCACAGCGGGACTGCCGCACCTCTGGCGGTCGGTCCCGTGTACCGTTACGGTGGCGGGCGGACACAGTCCGCCCGCCATCGTAATAGACCCCTTAGTGTGGGAGAAGACTTTTGTCATCTTAAAAATGCCCAAAGTGGGTAGCGTTGAACCCGGGAATCTTTACTCCATATGTTACAGCATTTCCAGCTATCAGCAAGTGGCAGGCATAAATGTGGCACCACCAGGAACCCACTTCAGGACACTTCCTGTACTTGCGGTGATCCAGCGGTATACTAACAACAGATACTCCGCTACCATATACTCACCTGGGCCCATAAACACAACACACTCAGAATCGAGTAGACCGCTGGAGTTTAGTTTAATTTTTCATATTTCTCAAGATTAGTTATTTAACATCCCTAACTAACCTTCACTGATCAAAAAGTTCTTTCCTCTGGTCGATGGACCATTAGTTGAACTAATTGATGGTGATAATTAACATAACTCTTAACTATTCTTTAATTCTTAAAGTAAATAACCACAGACTCAGGAAGTTTTAAAATTGTATTTAAATTAAATGCATGTGAATCGTCTCAAAATTACAGTGCATTCACCATCATCTAGGAAAAAGTAATTCAATCAATTAAACATCAAGCATATATTTCGGACTCATTCAATGACAAATGCTCAGAAAAGGAGAGGACAGAGAGAAAAGAACATCTACAAATCGACATGAAATTATAATTACCAAGGATGGTGTGAAGACCAAGTCCCCTGGCCAAAGGGCTGGTAAGGGTCCCCCGGGATAGATCAGGAGACATAGACTTCAGGACAGGATTCAGGACAGGATAGTTGACCTCTCTAAATACCGACGACTGCGTCGCACCCCTCTCTGAGACTCTCTTCCTCTTCGAGATTCTTCCGCGATCTTCTTATCTAACCCAATTAAATTATGATGGAAGGTTCTGCATTCGGTTTCTTCATCAGCATCTCACAGCATCCCTCCCTGCGTCAGCATCTCAGCAACACGAACTCTCAGACAGCATCCCGAGCTCTGCTACATAACTAACTAAAGCTACCTCAATTATACCTTTCGTTCATCATGTACCACCCACTAAAGTTTCAATATCGTAAAAATACGAAATCAAATTGGTCAAGCAAGGGGGATGATCATCACACCATGCTTACATATTACTTTTATTCTTTCGAACCATTCTTTGCAAAACCCATCCCCTTAAACTTTATTCATTTCTTTCGTTCCCATACATGTCCAAACTTTATTTGCAACAAATTATAAAAAAGCATGAATAAGAATCTTCATCGTTGAACTTTTCACCCTCCGTTCTCAGGGCACATCATTCTCGTCCTTGGCTTGTATTCAAAAGCCTCTGTCATCCTTCCAGGTTAACTCTCATGTAGGCATGCGCAGACTTGAATCATTCAGTTCAATTCGGATAAACGTGAAAGGCCCAAATGCGCACTAATAATAAAGTCAAAAGAACAAATATTAATTTCACAAATAAATGATCACACTGTATACCACCCATCTCTACTCTAATCCCTTTTACTTATTTATACTTTCCCCGCATTAGCATTAGTAAAATAGCTTGCTTTTATTTCGGCTAAGCAGGTGCCATGCATGTGGGTCTTAAAGACGCCATTTTAGTGCTTTCTGCTCATGCGCAAGAATTTCCCTCCAAGCCTTATTCCGTCATACTGCGTAGATGCAGTTGATGCTTGCGCGGTAAAGATTTCCTGTTAAAGCTGTTTTAGTCCTTTATCCATGTTAATAGCATTAGTAAAACACATACGCAAGCTTCACTAACCCACGTGTTTCTGTGGTGCGTGTTATTATTTACGAAACATTGTTAGTAATTAGTTAATAAGTTAAACAAGAGGATTACTTCCGAGCAAGTCTCTTTCTTACGAGACCTTGCTCCATCAATCCCCTCTCTGATGGCATTTTGAGCCATCACAAAATGACCCATCCCTTCCCAGATGCCAACTTTAGCACATCTTAGTTTCTCCTTCTTCTCCCTTTATGTCATCATTTACTTCTTTCCCTTCCAAATCTTTCATCTTTTTATACAGTTTTCCTTTCATCTCTTCTAGCTGAATTTCTTCATATTCTCTCTTTCGTTTCTTTCCTTTTCCTTCCCTTTCTACATGTATCCTTCTCGTTCCCTTACTTCTGTAACATTTACATGTAATCATCACTATCATAACTATTGTCATTATTATAACTACTGGCAATATTATTTGACCTAGAAAACTCTTCCCAAAATCAGTAAACCAATTCCCTATTGATGTTATACTCTTTGTTAGTTTTCCCCATACACTGTCAACCTCCAGTTGGGTCAAGTCATTATGCATTCTTGTAATATTTCCAATAAACCTCTTAATTTGCAAATTTTCCGCGAATTTAGAATGACTCCAACTGAGGGTATCAATGCACTAAATATATTACCTACTATTTCAGAAAAACTAGCTCTTCTTACACGGTTAGTCCATTAGACTTTCCATTGATTCTGTCCACATGGTATATTTTTGGAAAAACTATTCCAAAATAACAGCTTCCGTAACATCGTGCGGGTAACCTATAATAGGCATTGTTCCCACAAACATAATAGATACCTGGAAATACAGGATCAGTTCCCCCTTTTAGTCCCCACCCTCCTAGAATTAGGAAGTTGTGTTCACATTCACTGGAACCAATGAAAATGTTATTGTAATCTGTCTTTAATCTATGAAGGCAGAATTTTCCCTTTTTCACAAAGTCCAGGGACATCGCAGCATGAGCTTCGCCCTTTGCATAAATTCCCTCTTTCTCAGCCCATGGGTTTTCTGTTCAGCAGCTTTCTTTATTAAATCCTGTCTCCTTTCTTCCACTAAATTCAAAAACTCCTTTTCTTCTTCACGTAATGTACAAGTCAAGTTATTCTTGTGTGCCTGGGTTATATCTATGGAACTCATTGTTAAAAAGAATTCACCCATAAACTGTGCATTTCTACTACTAGCCACTGGATTCATGTTCTTTCTAATGGGCAATTCTGAAAACACTACATCTAGATTTGAATACAAATATTGAAGTCTCCCTGTTGCATAAAATAAACTTGATAAAACACTACATGATACACCATATGTTAAAGGAATATGGTGATACGTCACCCCTTCTGACACTGATGAGGGTAACTTCATACAAACATAACAATTATTTATCTCCATTGTATTAACGTACTGAAATAACAATTTAGTAAACACATTTAAAGATGAATCATTGACTGATTCATTATGATAATTTGTTTAATCTTCTACCCCTATTTCTATTTTAGTTTCTTTTATTCCATCTACTTTCCCCTTAGTAATCGTATTATTTTTATTACTTATTTCCATCAACAAAGGTACTCCTATTGTTAAAAACAACCATACTAATACTACTAATGAAATACTACATAAGCAAAATCTTAAACATTTTCTTTTCAGATTTCGTTTTGGTCTTCCAGTGTCTCCAACTTCTGCCATTTTAATCTGAGAAAATTTCTTTTCTCTTTTCCTTTCTTTGTCTGTCTAATTTTTCTTTTATTTTAAGGAGGTCTTAATTTGCTTTCATCAATCTGTGCAACATGAACTTTTTCTGATTCCTCACTTAAATCTAAATTTTCAAATTCTTCTAGTATGACGTAGGTCCACTCAGGGGCCTTGTATTTTTTGTTCAGATTTCTCAATCTTGGGCTTCTTCGTGTAACTTTTATTAAGGTTTGTTTAGATTGTGTCTGACTCGTAACTTCATTTACTTGTTCTGGTTTCTTTTCTGATTTTCTTAGGTCATACCTTAATTTTTTCACTCCTTCTGGCCAATTATCCCCTTTTCTAACTCTTTTGACCTGAACTGCACTTTCACCTTCTCCGTCCCTTTCTAAAGTTCTTTTATTTTCACTCAATCTAGGCACAATCTGTCCTTGTTCTCTATTCTCTATGTTTGGACCTTCCTCTACTTGTACCTGTTCAGGTCTTATTATAATTTGTTCTTCTTCTTCTGCCTGAACTTGTTCTTCTATTTCTACCTGATCCTGTTCAGGTCTTATTTCAGTTTGTTCTTCTTCTGCCTGAACTTGTTCTTCTAGATCTGTCTTTCCCTGCTCAGGTTCCCGAGTGTCTTTGTTTATTTCTACCTGAGTGTGTTCTTCTTCTCCTGTCTTTTCCTCTCTACCTTCCTGTCTCTTCAATTTGGTTATTCTTCTTGTTTCAACAGTATCATCAGGTATTTCAATTACTGGTATCCACTCTTCCTGACTTGTACTTGGCTGTTCGTCATATAGTTGTCTTTCAGAATCTATCACTCTAGAGTCTTCAATGTCACAGTTTTCAACTTCTGACGTTTCAGCCTGCTCAGTCAGTGGCTGCTCTTGTTGTTCAGATGGGCTCGGAACTCTTCTGGTATGGCTAGCATGAATCCAATTGGGTAAACCTGCACACTTCACTGCTGTGGTAGTGACTAGTATGACTTGATGTGGTTTATCCCACCTGGGTGCTAGGCACGATTTTCTTGCGTATTTCTTCACTAACACCCAATCTCCAGGATTCAAATCATGTGCTTGGTCTGGCTGTCTTTCAACTGCGTCTTCTCCAACCTGGTGAGAGACAGAACGCACCATTTCAGCCAATCCTTTGCAATAGTCCAATACCAGATCATCAGTTATATTCATTAACTTGTTTCCATGAATAAATGCTTGTCTCATTGCCCTTCCCATGAGTACCTCATGAGGACTCATTCCTGTCTTTCTGTCAGGAATACTCCTGAGACCCATCAGTACAAGAGGTAATGCATCTGGCCATTTCAGCATTGTGGATGCACACACTTTCCCTAATCTTGACTTCATTGTGCCATTTAGCTGTTCAACTATTCCAGAAGCCTCTGGACGATAAGCACAGTGCAGTTTTTGTTCAATGTTAAATGTAGCACAGATTAATCGAATTATCTCATTATTAAAATGAGGTCCTCTATCTGATTCCAAAGTGACTGGAAAACTAAAACGAGGTATCAATTCCCTCAATAGTAGTTTGGCTACAGTAAGACTGTCATTTCTTCTAGTGGGGTACGCCTCTACCCATCTCGAAAACAGGCACACTATGACAAGTACATATTTAAGCCCATTGCAAGGAGGCAACTCAATGAAATCCAACTGCAATCTAGTGAAAGGTCCTTCTGCTTTTCCAATCTTTCCCCAACTGACCACTGTCTTCCTGCCTGAATTTTGCTGCTGACAGATTAAGCATCTTTGGCAAAGGCTCTCTGCGACTACCCTAAACTTTGGATTATACCAACTTTGTCTAAATAATCTGATCATTGAATCCCTGCCTATGTGAGTTGTCCCATGGTATACTCTTGCCATTTGAGGGAGCAGACAATCTGGCAAGACTGGTCTGCCATCTAAGTACACCCACACTTCGTCTTCTGCTCTTTTTGTACAAGCTAATTTTATCAAAATTTCCTTTTTTTTTTTCCTCATCTTCTTCTTGCAACTGTCTGACCTCATCCCATGTTTCTGGAACTGAGAAAAACATAAGTTGGCAGCTGGTTTCACCCGTTTCAATTTTTCTGTTAATTGACATTGTATTTCTTGCACAGTATCGAGCAATTTGGTCAGCGTATCTATTGCCAGCCGCCACATAGTCATTTCCTGACTGATGTGCAGCACATTTAACAACTGCTACTTCTTTTGGCAATTGTAATGCTTCCAATAAATCCTTTACATTTTTACTGTTTCTGATAGGAGATCCTGAAGAAGTCATGAATCCCCTTTGCATCCAAAGTTGGCCAAAATCGTGCACAACCCCAAAACCATATTGACTGTCCGTAAATATGGTTATTCTCCAATTTTTCCCCTTTTTGCATGCCTTTGTTAAGGCCACCAATTCGGCTACTTGTGCAGATTTGACCCCCGGTAAACAGGATGCTTTAACCACCCCTGTTATTTTACATACAGCATATGCAGCACTTAATCCTCCTCCTTCAGTTCTTAGGCAAGACCCATCCACAAATAATTCATGATCAGCTTCTTTCAATGGTGTTTCTCTTATATCAGGGCGGGGCTTAGTGCACTTCAGTCACATCCAGACAATCATGATCAATTTCATCTTTCACTTCTTCATTACATGGATCTGGTAATAATGCGGCAGGGTTCATGATCATACATCTTATCACTGTCACATTTTCTGCTCCCAAAATCACTCTTTCATACTTAGTCAGCCGACTAGGAGTGAGATGTTGCGTTCTTGTTCTTGTCAAAAGAATTTCAACTGAGTGTGGAACATAAACTTTTACAGAATGCCCCATCACTATTGACTCACTTTGCTCCAGACTCATACAAGTAGCAGCTACTGCTTTTAAGCAGCCAGGTAAAGCTGAAGCCACTGGATCCAAGGTGGCAGAAAAATACGCCACTGGACGTCGGCTCAGTCCATGTCTCTGTGTTAAAACTGAAAGTGCACAATTTTCTCTCTCACAGCAAAACAACGCAAATTCCTTTGAATAATCAGGCATGCCTAAGGCAGGGGCCTCACACAGACAATTTTGTAATTTTACAAAAGCTTCCAAACATTCATCATTCCAATCAATTGGGTCTTTCGCTCTTTTCCGGGTCAATTGTATCAATGGCTTCGCTAGCATGGAGAAGCCATTAATCCACTGCCTACAATATCCAACCACTCCCAGAAACATTCTCATTTCCCTTTGTGTCTGAGGTAGCTGCATCTCTTTGATTATTTTTATTCTTTCCGGTGTCACTTTTCTAACTCCTCTTTCTATTTTATGCCCTAAATACTTAACTTCTTGTTGAAAGAATTGCAATTTGTCTGGAGACACTTTGTGTCCTCCTTCGGCCAAATGGTTCAGTAATGCAATTGTATCAGTGACACAATCTTCTCGTGTTTTTGATGCCACCAATAGGTCATCAATGTACTGAACCAGAACTGATTTCTTGGGCATGACTAATGACTCAAGACACTTTTTCAGTATTTGATTGAAAATTGAGGGACTTTCTGTGTACCCTTGAGGAACTCGGCACCATGCCAAAATACGGTCCTCAAACCTAAAGGCGAAAAGATACTGGCTATCTGGGTGCAATGGAATAGAAAAGAATGCTTGGCATAAATCAATTACTGTAAACCAACCAGCATTCCAGGGTATCTGATAAAGGATCACTGCTGGATTTGGCACTATTGGGCAACAAGGCACTACAATTTTGTTAATCTTTCTTAAATCCTGCACTATTCTGTATTTTCCGCTAAGCTTTTTAAGTCCCATTATAGGCGAATTACAAGGACTACTCATTATTTCTTTTAAAATGCCTTGATTAATCATTCGATCAATTTCTGGAGCAATTCCTGCTTTTACTTCTGGACTCATTTTGTATTGTCGTGTGTTTGGATAAACTGCACCTTCTTTCACCGTCACTTTAACTGGATCTACATTCGCCATTAGCCCAATATCTTTTCCTGTAAAATCCCACACTTCTGGGTTCACTGTGTTTCTCAACTCTTCCGGCAAATCACCTTTAGTCACTAATGAAAACATCCCATCGACTTCTGTACCTTGCTTGGCTAGCATCATTTTGTATATAACATCTTCATCAGGGGTTTGGAAAGCGACACCATCTGGTGTACAGTAGATCGTGCAATTCATTTTGCACAATAGATCTCTTCCCAACAGATTTACTGGACTGGTGTCACAAACCACAAACCGATGCATTTCTTTAAAGTTTCCAATATGCACCTCCATTGGTTTTGTGATTGGGGTTCTAATCTGTTGATTTGATACTCCTACAACTTGGATGGATTCTCCCGAGAGGGGTAGGTTAGGGATGTCTGCTGTTCTCACAGTAGACCGGGTAGCACCAGTATCCAATAGAAAAGTGATGTCTTTACCTTCCACTTTCCCATCAACAAATGGACCTGACTGATCTACCGGCAAGGATGCACCAAGCACGCACTCCTCTTCCACCCCCTCAGGCACCGTCATTGCACACAGTCCGAATTTTCTTCATCATTTTGTAACAAATATTGTGTAACTGCTCTATTATTCTTACCACTTTCTCCTTGGAATCCGGGGTTCGCACTGTACTTTTGTACGTTCACAAAATTTGGTGTAGGAGCTGGTGGCACCTGATATTGTGGAGTAACTACCTGCTGCTGCTGATTCATAAGTACTTCATTCTGCATCTGTGGAATTAAATTTTGATTTGGCCCATTATTATTCTGAATACTCTTACACTCGTTCTTCCAATGTCCAAGCTTTCCGCACGCATGACAATGAAACTTCTTCTTCGCTTCTTCTCTATTCATTCGTCCTCTAAATTTGCTACCATTCGCTACTTGATCATTCTGACTCTGCTCTTTCACTTGATTATCAGTTTGGGCATTTGATTTATTCTTCTGCTGTTCTGCCAATTTTACCTGTGCCCACATCATTTTCTCCTTTAATTTTCTATGCCTCGCCTCAATGTTGTCTCCGCAATATTTTGCATACTTCAAACTTTCATCACCTGTCTTGCTTTGCCAGCACAACATGTGCTGCTGAATCATCTGGCTAATCTCCGGTTTCAAACCATATACAAACGATACACAAAATGTCCCATATCCTTATCACCAATGTTCTCAAAGCCACTATACTGCTTAAACACCTGCAGCAGCCGTTCATAATATGCATGTACGGATTCATTTGGCTCTTGTGTTGTCCTATCTATCTTTACCCAATCTGTCTCTTTAGGAGGAATTTTCCCTTTCAGGAAAGTAATTACTTGATGATATTTCTTCATCACCTCCTCTGAGGGTGCTCCTGTCTTCGAATCTCTAGCATACTCCTCACTTGGCCAATCAATTGTGATCTTACACTCTGTCCATAAATCAGCAGGTACCAAAATGTCAAATAAACCATCCAGGTCTTTCAATAGAACTTTTGAAACCTTCACAAATCTTTCCACTTGTTTATACCATTCAACTGGTTTTTCTCTCAATCTGGGGAAATCATTCGTAAATGATAAAATATCCTGTCTACTCCAAGGAACATGAACATATCCACCACCAGGAACTTCTCTCATTGGGCACATTTTCTCAACTTTATCTGATTTTCTCACTGGGAATGCCGCTGCTGCTTCTCTTGCTTGCACCTCTTCTTTCTTTCTTATCCACCTAATTCTCCATTTGTCAATGTCTCCCCATTTCCTCAAAATATTCGTTAACTCCTTTATCTGTAGTCTCTTTTCAGACGCATTAACACTTTCTATATCTTTGTCAGTAAAATCCACTCAATATGGTTTTTGCAACAATTTCGATTTCCCTATATCTATTCCAATCTCTGAAGCGACTTCTGTTAATTTCTCATGAAATACTCTTGCTCTCCTGGTTATACTCTTACATATGAATAACAACTCTTCATCATTATAAACGTTCAATCTTTCTATGCTCACACTTCCCATTATCATTTCTTCCAATTCCACTTCCAATCTGCTGATATCTAAAATCTTTGGTGGTGGGTTTCGATTATCTATTACCTGTGCCCATCTCTCTATATCTTCAGAGGTAACTACTGTTGCACCTCCAGTTCCTATGGGAACCAAAGATCTCTTCTCTCTCAAATTTGTAGGTGTAACTCTTTTCGGAGTTTCAGTTGAAGGTTCTACATTAGGGAGATCCATTAATGAAATAACTGATTCACTTTCACTGACCTGATCATCTGTAATTATTACTTCTTTTCTGGGACTGTTTAATGGAATTGTTACAGTTTGTGGTTTCTGGCAAGTCTTTTTATCTCCATACAATGGGATTACCGGACCAATGGTCACTGGTACTGTCAAAGCTTCAGCATTTAAATTCAACTGACTTACTTTATGAACAAATTCTTCTCTTGTTTTATTCAAAACATCTCTCTCATCATCCTGCAGCACCCTATTAAATGACGTATCATGTAAAATTTGTGGGGTCAAAGGCATTCCCATCACTGGTGCACTTGGGGTAACTTTACTAGTTGCTTCTTGATACGGTGGTGGATTTTTAATTAAAATATCCTCTAATAACTCATCATCTGATTCACCATATCCTGTTGTATTCATGTGTTTCATTTTCTCTTTACACTTTCCTCCAGACTGTTCCTCAGCCGTTAACACTGGATATAAATCTTCTGATACCATAGCTCTTCTCCATTGTTTCATCTGACCTTCGCGTGACTCATGTAAATATCTGGGGAAAAATCCTTTATATCTCCCACCTCTGCATTTCTCGCGTTCATATGACTCAGTCTTCCATTCTTCCAAAGCCTCGTATTGAGTTAATCTAGGTCTTGGTACTAAATCGTTCATTCTCATTCTCAAATTCTGAAGAATTCTCCCGTTAAACGTACCATTTTCAGGAAAAGCTAGCACTCCATCACCTTTCGTATATTCTATCCAATTTTCCAACCACACACAAGTATGATATCCTCTTTCCATCATCATAAAAGAAGCAGGTGTCTTCGGTGGTGGAATAGGAATTTCCTCCCTAGGCAGCACAGGCTTATCTTTCTTAAAGAAATTCTTAATTTTCTTTATTAATGACATTTTCTCTTTTCTCCATACATCCTAGATGAACGATATATAAAATTGTATTCTGTAAACCCTTGAAATCTTCTATCTGCGCATCTCACACTGGCAGTCAAATCAGAATCCTGCATACAATTTCTCTTTCTACCAACCCTAGCGCGGCTTTTAACTAATTATCCAATCAAACTCAGGCTCACGCTCGTGGTCTGACCAATGCCAGTGCAGCCTTTTTGTTGACGTCAGTTCAATCAATCAATCAATCACAGAATTTGTAGAGCGCACTACTTACCCGCGAGGGTCTCAAGGCGCTGGGGAGAGGGAAGGGGGGGGATGCTGCTACTGGTCGAACAGCCAGGTCTTGAGTAGCCTCCTGAAGGTCAGCAGGTCTTGGGTCTGTCGTAGGCTTAGTGGAAGGGTGTTCCAGGTCTTGGCGGCGAGGTGTGAGAAGGATCTGCCGCCGGTGGTTGTTCTTCGAATGCGAGGGACGGTGGCGAGGGAGAGGTCGGCGGAGCGGAGCTGGCGGTTGGGGACGTAGAAGAAGAGTCGTCTGTTGAGGTAGGCTGGGCCAGTTTTGTGGAGTGCCTTGTGTGCGTGGATGAGGAGTTTGAAGGTGATCCTCCTGTCGACGGGGAGCCAGTGCAGGTTCCTCAAGTGGGGGTGATGTGGCTGTGGCGTGGTACGTCGAGGATCAGGTGTGCGGAGGCGTTTTGTATGCGTTGCAGTCGCTTGATGAGCTTGGCCGGGGCTCCCGCGTAGAGGGCGTTCCCATAGTCCAGTCTGCTACTGACGAGGGCCTGGGTGACTGTTCTTCTTGTGTCTGTCGGGATCCACCTGTAGATCTTGCGAAGCATGCGGAGGGTGTTGAAGCAGGAGGAGGAGACTGCGTTGACTTGCTTGGCCATGGAGAGCGTTGAGTCGAGGATGACTCCCAGGTTGCGTGCGTGGTCGGTGGGTGTCGGGGCTGCTCCCAGCGTCTTTGGCCACCAGGAGTCGTCCCAGGCTGAGGGGATGGAGCCGAGGATGAGGACCTCCGTTTTGTCCGTGTTCAGCTTTAGTCGGCTGATCTTCATCCAATCGGCGACGGCCTTCATTCCTTCATGGAGATTGGCTTTGGCGGCGAGGGGGTCCTTGGTGAGGGAGAGGATCAGTTGAGTGTCGTCGGCGTAGGAGATAATGTTGAGGTCGTGCAGTCTGGCGATGCGTGCGAGCGGGGCCATGTAGATGTTGAACAGTGTTGGGCTGAGGGACGATCCCTGGGGTACGCCGCAGATGATCTCGGAGGCTTCGGATCGGAAAGGTGGGAGGCGGACTCTCTGGGTTCTGCCGTCGAGGAAGGAGGTGGTCCATTCCAGGGCCTTGTCTCGGATCCCTGCGTTGTGGAGGCGTGCGCGTAGAGTGCGGTGGCAGACAGTGTCGAAGGCGGCGGAGAGGTCCAGCAGGATGAGGGCTGCGGTCTCACCATTGTCCAGCAGGATCCTGATGTCGTCAGTGGCGGCGATGAGGGCAGTCTCAGTGCTGTGGTTGCTGCGGAACCCTGATTGGGATGGGTCCAGGATGCTGTTTTCTTCGAGGTATCGGGTTAGCTGTTTGTTGACGATCTTCTCGATGACCTTGGCTGGGAACAGAAGCAGAGAGATGGGCCGGAAGTTCTTGAGGTCTCTCGGGTCCGCCTTGGGTTTTTTGAGTAGGGCGTTGATCTCTGCGTGTTTCCAGCTCTCTGGGAAGGTTGCGGTCTCGAAGGAGAGATTGATGATGTTGCACAGGTGGGGTGCGATGGAGCTGCTGGCTTTGTTGAAGATGTGGTGCGGGAAAGGGTCTGACGGGGAGCCGGAGTGTATTGTGCTCATGGTCTTGATGGTGTCCTCGATGTTCACGCTGGCCCAGGCTGGCAGGGGGTCGTGGTCGATGGTGTGTGGCGGGTCTGGTGCATCGATCTTAGTTGGGGCTGTCTGGGTGTTGAAGCTGTCGTGGATGTCGGCGATCTTGCGGTGAAAGAAGGTGGTGAGGGAATCGCACAGGGGTTGCGACGGCGGGATGTCGTTGGTGTTGGAGCTGGGATTGGAGAGTTCCTTCACGATGTTGAAAAGCTCCTTGCTGTTGTGAGCGTTGTTGTCGAGGCGGTCTTTGAAGGAGATTCTCTTGGCGGACCTGATGAGGTGGTGGTGGTTACGGATGGCGTCTTTGTGGGCTGTGTGGCTGTCCGGTGTCTTATCACTGTGCCATTTCTTCTCTAGTTTCCGGCAGGTACGCTTGGAAGCTAGGAGTTCCGAGGTGAACCAGCTGGCTCTTTTGGTGGTGTCGCTGTAGGTGAGCTTTTTCAGCGGGGCGAGGGTGTTGGCACAGTCGTCCATCCATCGTCTGAGGTTGCAGGCAGCGTCGTCGGTGTTGGATGGGTCGGAGGGAGGGCTGAGAGCGAGGATTGCCCGGAGTTGGTCTTCGGTGACTTTGCTCCAGCAGCGGCGTGGGATCTGTTGGGTGCGGTGGTGTGTGGTGGGTTTCTGGAAGGTGAAATGGATGCAGCGGTGGTCGGTCCAGAGGAGTTCTGCTCCTTACTACTGACCCCTCCTTTACAATCTGCTTCTGTCACACGTCCGCTGTTTCTACCAATCCCAGAGCGGCTCTCTGTGACGTCAGTACAACTCCGGCGACTGACCCTCCCTTCACAAGGTAATACGAAAACTTATTTCTTAATACTTTTCATTAAATTCTTTGTTAATAACAACATAAAAACATTCGCTACTCTGTCTGTTCCACTAAACAAAAGGATAGATTTCAACCTATTCTTAAGTTTCAGCTACTGCGAGTAAAAACCCCTGTTTACCCTTCACTCAAGCTCCGGAGAACCTGCTACTCCTCCAGTGTCACCAGCGAATCCCTTTTGCTATCATTCGCACTCTACTTTTATACGAAATAGTCCCTAAGGTAACACTGCCAGCCCTACCTAGGCTAGACTGAGCTGGGGTAGCATGTGGGGAATTGTTGGTGGAAGACTCTGAACTGTTTTAAAGTTTTAAGATTGCACCCACTATTGCTGCTATACCTGCACCTTTTTAAAAGTTTTTATGACCTCCTGCATTTAAAGTTGCTCGCTATTTCCCTTGTGTTTGTGGCCACTTCCTGACCTCGGTAGTGCGCCCACGCTGATTGGCCGGCTTTCAGCCAATCAGTGTTTAGCCCGGGTGGAGCCTGTTGAGCCCCGTGGCATTTAATGAACGCCGCTGCGAGGACGCGCGGCTAGACTGAGCTGGGGTAGCGTGTGGGGAATTGTTGGTGGAAGACTCTGAACTGTTTTAAAGTTTTAAGATTGCACCCACTATTGCTGCTATACCTGCACCTTTTAAAAGTTTTTATGACCTCCTGCATTTAAAGTTGCTCGCTATTTCCCTTGTGTTTGTGGCCACTTCCTGACCTCGGTAGTGCGCCCACGCTGATTGGCCGGCTTTCAGCCAATCAGTGTTTAGCCCGGGTGGAGCCTGTTGAGCCCCGTGGCATTTAATGAACGCCGCTGCGAGGACGCGCGGCTAGACTGAGCTGGGGTAGCGTGTGGGGAATTGTTGGTGGAAGACTCTGAACTGTTTTAAAGTTTTAAGATTGCACCCACTATTGCTGCTATACCTGCACCTTTTTAAAAGTTTTTATGACCTCCTGCATTTAAAGTTGCTCGCTATTTCCCTTGTGTTTGTGGCCACTTCCTGACCTCGGTAGTGCGCCCACGCTGATTGGCCGGCTTTCAGCCAATCAGTGTTTAGCCCGGGTGGAGCCTGTTGAGCCCCGTGGCATTTAATGAACGCCGCTGCGAGGACGCGCGGCTAGACTGAGCTGGGGTAGCGTGTGGGGAATTGTTGGTGGAAGACTCTGAACTGTTTTAAAGTTTTAAGATTGCACCCACTATTGCTGCTATACCTGCACCTTTTTAAAAGTTTTTATGACTTCCTGCATTTAAAGTTGCTCGCTATTTCCCTTGTATTTGTGGCCACTTCCTGACCTCGGTAGTGCGCCCACGCTGATTGGCCAGCTTTCAGCCAATCAGTGTTTAGCCCGGGTGGAGCCTGTTGAGCCCCGTGGCATTTAATGAACGCCGCTGCGAGGACGCGCTGCTAGACTGAGCTGGGGTAGCGTGTGGGGAATTGTTGGTGGAAGACTCTGAACTGTTTTAAAGTTTTAAGATTGCACCCACTATTGCTGCTATACCTGCACCTTTTAAAAAGTTTTTATGACCTCCTGCATTTAAAGTTGCTCGCTATTTCCCTTGTGTTTGTGGCCACTTCCTGACCTCGGTGGTGCGCCCACGCTGATTGGCCGGCTTTCAGCCAATCAGTGTTTAGCCCGGGTGGAGCCTGTTGAGCCCCGTGGCATTTAATGAACGCCGCTGCGAGGACGCGCAGCGGCCGCGCCGCTGGCGCGCCGAAGGCGCACCTAAGGCAAGCCCGTCTGCGCCTGTCCGCGCCTGGACGGCGCCAGGAGTCAGGGATGCTGTCTCTCTTAAGCCACAAAGATTAGCCTACTCCCGTGAAGCTTTATCTGCCTTACATAGAGTGGGTGCTTGTGGGACTCATAGCTGGGCCCTAGATGATTGCCTGACCTCTTGTGGATATTGTACCTTTAGGTTGAATCCTCTTGGGCACTCCATACACTCAGGTCTTAGGACCGTGACATATACTATCTTAAGTATCAACTGCCGATCCCTGTCTAAACACCACGCTGAGGTATTCGACCTCCTCCTGGATCGATCACCTGAGGTTCTTTTTCTAACGGAAACTTGGCTTTCCGAGACCTCTGTGGCTATACCGGCACTCACCCTCCCCTCAGGATATGCCATATGCAGTCTAAATAGATCAGGGGGAAAGGGGGTGGCATTGCGATCATCTATAAATCCGCTCACTCCTGTAGCTTGATCCCCCAAGACCTACCGGACTGTGAAAGTGCGCTCTTCAAAATCTCATTGAGTGCAAACTTCACTTTCTCTGGCCTCCTTATCTATCGCCCACCTGGTCCATCTAAAATCTTCCGAGAGGCCCTGGTGAATACAATTACAGTACTAGCTCTCCAGACTGCCAATTTCAATATTAACGGTGACCTGAACCTTCACTTAGAGTTGCTAGAATCACCGGACATTCTTAGTTTCTTAGGGGACTTGGCAGCCTGTCAACTGACTCAACTGGTCTCCGGCGCTACGCATAACGCCGGACATCTTCTTGACCCCATCTTTTCTAACCTTGAGTCACTGGAAGTCTTAGTACCTCTCCCCATGATCTGGACAGATCACTTCCTCATCTCAATGCTGATTACGCTACCTGCCACAAAGTCCCAGCCGAACCAGCATCCGTCACTGAAACGGCCTTGGCATAAATTTGACCAGGAGTCTTTTCTCACAGCCTTGAGCACAAAGCCGCTAGATAAAGCCATCAATATGGAAGAGGCTGATGCGCTCTTTCATAGGCGGGTAACTCAAGCACTGGACACCTGTATTCCTTTTAAACTCACGCACTCTAAAGGTGCTCGGGCTAATGCCTGGTTCAACGAGGACTTGACCCTAGCCAGTAAGAACTGCAAGGTCCTGGAAAGAACTTGGAGGCGATCATATGCCCCCCAGGCTAAATCACAATACAGGTCAGCCATTAAATCCTACCATAAATTAGTGCGCAAAACTAGGGCAGCCCACTTTTCCAGCCTGATCACTACAAGTACTAATCGCAGTAAAACTATATTTTCTCTTTTAAAGGACTTGATCACTTCTCCCTCGGCATCAGGCAGTATTATATCCTCTAACCAACAATGTGAAGAGCTGGCGAACTTCTTCCTGGAGAAGGTCGAAGGTATCTATCATAATTTCGACCATGGTGCAATTCCCAGCATCACCGAGAGGAATACGCACATGGGTCCTGAGATCGTCCCTCTCACATCACTACCCACGATCTTTCTTAAAGACTTGGAGAGACTAGTAGCCACAATTAAATCAGGATCTCCAGACGACCCCTTAAGACCGGACGCCTTCAGGAAAGTTCAACAGGGCCTCCTACCTGAGTGTCTGGAGTTGCTCAATCTATCCCTTGCTTTGGCGGTGGTCCCAAAATCTTGGAAGCATGCAAAAGTAGTTCCTCTACTTAAGAAACCAATACTGGACTCCTCTAAGCCAGAAAACTATCGTCCAATTTCATTGCTTCCATTTCTTTCCAAAATCCTGGAAGCTCATGTAAATTCAACGCTAACTTACTTTCTGGAAGCTAATCACCTACTTGATAGCTCCCAGAATGGTTTCCGACCACGATACAGTACCGAGTCTGCACTGTTGATGGTTGTTGAGCAATTAAGATCTGCCTTGGATGCCGGCAGAACCTCTGTCTTGGTTCTGCTGGATCTGAGTGCGGCGTTTGACACGATCTCCCATGAAATTCTGCTCCACCGTTTGGAGGAGATAGGGATCGGCAATAAAGCCTTATTATGGTTCTCTTCCTTTCTGGCTGACCGGACCTTCCAAGTGATAGCTCCACCTTTTGCTTCCCGTGTTCACCCTCTTCGCTGTGGGGTTCCCCAGGGCTCGGCACTGAGCCCCACGCTTTTTAATATATACATGAGCCCATTGGCACGGTTGGCTAAAGCGGGAGGAATCTCCCTAGTGTCGTACGCAGATGACACCCAACTGGTGTTCGCCCTGTCAAATAACCCCAGCCAGGACAGAGCGAAATTTAAAGAAAATATAGTTGCCATCGCAGAGTGGATGACAGCTAACTTCCTGCAGCTGAACTCTGCGAAATCTGAGATTCTTCTGGTTGGCAAAGACTCCCATCTCTGGAATAATGATTGGTGGCCTCCGGCCCTTGGAGCTCCTCCAGCCCCCAAATCTGCAGTGAGAAATCTGGGTTTTATGCTTGATAAGGATCTCAGCTTTGAGACGCATGCCAAATCAGTGGCCGGGAAATGTTTTGGGCTACTGCGTGGCCTTAAACCGATACTTGGTCTATTTGACGCCCAAACGCGTCAGTTGATCATCCAAGCCTCTATACTGGCCCGATTGGACTACTGCAATGTGCTCCTTCTGGGCTCCAATAAATCAGTGCTGAACCGACTACAGCGGGTCCAGAATGCTGCAGCACATGCCATTTTTGCCCTCCCCAAATACAGCCATGTTTCCAACCTCCTCCATCGCCTGCACTGGCTGCCACTTGAACATCGAGTGCGCTTTAAGGCGCTCTGCATCATGCACAAGATTCTGACAGGCATCGGCCCAGATATCCTGAGCGACCTGTGCGCCCTTTATTCTCCATTGCGAGTGTTGCGCTCGGCAAACCAGATTCTTGCACGAATCCCACACATACGAAGGACCAGATCTGGTGGGCGCTCTTTCAGGCGACTGGCCCCCGCCCTATGGAATTCTCTCCCTCTTCATATCCTCAGCAGCTCTAATCACCAGGCCTTCAGACGGCTTGTGAAGACCTGGCTTTTCTCTCAACCCTAATCTCTTGCTTGTTCCCCACTCAGTTTTGCTTCAGCGCTGGGACGCCTCATTGCCGAGGCAGCCATGCGCTTTACAAGTATTATAATCTAATCTAATCTACCTAGCTTCTCAGTGTTATTCCAACAGATGAGTAATCTCACTGCAGTATGGTTTCTCTCACCACCCGCTATTCATTCCCCAGGAATTCTGGACAACATATAACAAAGACGCTAACTCTTTTGTTAAAACATAAATCAATAATCAATAATCTATACTTATCACCAAACTAGTCAATAATAACCATAACTCTACTACCAGAAAACTGATCCAGCAGTATACTAACAACAGATACTCCGCTACCATATACTCACCTGGGCCCATAAACACAACACACTCAGAATCGAGTAGACCGCTGGAGTTTAGTTTATATTTTCATATTTCTCAAGATTAGTTATTTAACATCCCTAACTAACCTTCACTGATCAAAAAGTTCTTTCCTCTGGTCGATGGACCATTAGTTGAACTAATTGATTGTGATAATTAACATAACTCTTAACTATTCTTTAATTCTTAAAGTAAATAACCACAGACTCGGGAAGTTTTAAAATCTTTATCTAAATTAAATGCATGTGAATCGTCTCAAAATTACAGTGCATTCACCATCATCTAGGAAAAAGTAATTCAATCAATTAAACATCAAGCATATATTTCGGACTCATTCAATGACAAATGCTCAGAAAAGGAGAGGACAGAGAGAAAAGAACATCTACAAATCGACATGAAATTATAATTACCAAGGATGGTGTGAAGACCAAGTCCCCTGGCCAAAGAGCTGGTAAGGGTCCCCCGGGGGATAGATCAGGAGACAAAGACTTCAGGACAGGATTCAGGACAGGATAGTTGACCTCTCTAAATACCGACGACTGCGTCGCACCCATATCTGACACTCTCTTCCTCCTCGAGATTCTTCCGCGATCTTCTTATCTAACCCAATTAAATTATGATGGAAGGTTCTGCATTCGGTTTCTTCATCAGCATCTCACAGCATCCCTCCCTGCATCAGCATCTCAGCAACACGAACTCTCAGACAGCATCCCGAGCTCTGCTACATAACTAACTAAAGCTACCTCAATTATACCTTTCGTTCATCATGTACCACCCACTAAAGTTTCAATATATCGTAAAAATACGAAATCTAATTGGTCAAGCAAGGGGGATGATCATCACACCATGCTTACATATTACTTTTATTCTTTCGAACCATTCTTTGCAAAACCCATCCCCTTAAACTTTATTCATTTCTTTCGTTCCCATACATGTCCAAACTTTATTTGCAGCATTCCAGGGTATCTGATAAAGGATCACTGCTGGATTTGGCACTATTGGGCAACAAGGCACTACAATTTTGTTAATCTTTCTTAAATCCTGCACTATTCTGTATTTTCCGCTAAGCTTTTTAAGTCCCATTATAGGCGAATTACAAGGACTACTCATTATTTCTTTTAAAATGCCTTGATTAATCATTCGATCAATTTCTGGAGCAATTCCTGCTTTTACTTCTGGACTCATTTTGTATTGTCGTGTGTTTGGATAAACTGCACCTTCTTTCACCGTCACTTTAACTGGATCTACATTCGCCATTAGCCCAATATCTTTTCCTGTAAAATCCCACACTTCTGGGTTCACTGTGTTTCTCAACTCTTCCGGCAAATCACCTTTAGTCACTAATGAAAACAACCCATCGACTTCTGTACCTTGCTTGGCTAGCATCATTTTGTATATAACATCTTCATCAGGGGTTTGGAAAGCGACACCATCTGGTGTACAGTAGATCGTGCAATTCATTTTGCACAATAGATCTCTTCCCAACAGATTTACTGGACTGGTGTCACAAACCACAAACCGATGCATTTCTTTAAAGTTTCCAATATGCACCTCCATTGGTTTTGTGATTGGGGTTCTAATCTGTTGATTTGATACTCCTACAACTTGGATGGATTCTCCCGAGAGGGGTAGGTTAGGGATGTCTGCTGTTCTCACAGTAGACCGGGTAGCACCAGTATCCAATAGAAAAGTGATGTCTTTACCTTCCACTTTCCCATCAACAAATGGACCTGACTGATCTACCGGCAAGGATGCACCAAGCACGCACTCCTCTTCCACCCCCTCAGGCACCGTCATTGCACACAGTCCGAATTTTCTTCATCATTTTGTAACAAATATTGTGTAACTGCTCTATTATTCTTACCACTTTCTCCTTGGAATCCGGGGTTCGCACTGTACTTTTGTACGTTCACAAAATTTGGTGTAGGAGCTGGTGGCACCTGATATTGTGGAGTAACTACCTGCTGCTGCTGATTCATAAGTACTTCATTCTGCATCTGTGGAATTAAATTTTGATTTGTCCCATTATTATTCTGAATACTCTTACACTCATTCTTCCAATGTCCAAGCTTTCCGCACGCATGACAATGAAACTTCTTCTTCGCTTCTTCTCTATTCATTCGTCCTCTAAATTTGCTACCATTCGCTACTTGATCATTCTGACTCTGCTCTTTCACTTGATTATCAGTTTGGGCATTTGATTTATTCTTCTGCTGTTCTGCCAATTTTACCTGTGCCCACATCATTTTCTCCTTTAATTTTCTACGCCTCGCCTCAATGTTGTCTCCGCAATATTTTGCATACTTCAAACTTTCATCACCTGTCTTGCTTTGCCAGCACAACATGTGCTGCTGAATCATCTGGCTAATCTCCGGTTTCAAACCATATACAAACGATACACAAAATGTCCCATATCCTTATCACCAATGTTCTCAAAGCCACTATACTGCTTAAACACCTGCAGCAGCCGTTCATAATATGCATGTACGGATTCATTTGGCTCTTGTGTTGTCCTATCTATCTTTACCCAATCTGTCTCTTTAGGAGGAATTTTCCCTTTCAGGAAAGTAATTACTTGATGATATTTCTTCATCACCTCCTCTGAGGGTGCTCCTGTCTTCGAATCTCTAGCATACTCCTCACTTGGCCAATCAATTGTGATCTTACACTCTGTCCATAAATCAGCAGGTACCAAAATGTCAAATAAACCATCCAGGTCTTTCAATAGAACTTTTGAAACCTTCACAAATCTTTCCACTTGTTTATACCATTCAACTGGTTTTTCTCTCAATCTGGGGAAATCATTCGTAAATGATAAAATATCCTGTCTACTCCAAGGAACATGAACATATCCACCACCAGGAACTTCTCTCATTGGGCACATTTTCTCAACTTTATCTGATTTTCTCACTGGGAATGCCGCTGCTGCTTCTCTTGCTTGCACCTCTTCTTTCTTTCTTATCCACCTAATTCTCCATTTGTCAATGTCTCCCCATTTCCTCAAAATATTCGTTAACTCCTTTATCTGTAGTCTCTTTTCAGACGCATTAACACTTTCTATATCTTTGTCAGTAAAATCCACTCGATATGGTTTTTGCAACAATTTCGATTTCCCTATATCTATTCCAATCTCTGAAGCGACTTCTGTTAATTTCTCATGAAATACTCTTGCTCTCCTGGTTATACTCTTACATAAGAATAACAACTCTTCATCATTATAAACGTTCAATCTTTCTATGCTCACACTTCCCATTATCATTTCTTCCAATTCCACTTCCAATCTGCTGATATCTAAAATCTTTGGTGGTGTGTTTCAATTATCTATTACCTGTGCCCATCTCTCTATATCTTCAGAGGTAACTACTGTTGCACCTCCAGTTCCTATAGGAACCAAAGATCTCTTCTCTCTCAAATTTGTAGGTGTAACTCTTTTCGGAGTTTCAGTTGAAGGTTCTACATTAGGGAGATCCATTAATGAAATAACTGATTCACTTTCACTGACCTGATCATCTGTAATTATTACTTCTTTTCTGGGACTGTTTAATGGAATTGTTACAGTTTGTGGTTTCTGGCAAGTCTTTTTATCTCCATACAATGGGATTACCGGACCAATGGTCACTGGTACTGTCAAAGCTTCAGCATTTAAATTCAACTGACTTACTTTATGAACAAATTCTTCTCTTGTTTTATTCAAAACATCTCTCTCATCATCCTGCAGCACCCTATTAAATGACGTATCATGTAAAATTTGTGGGGTCAAAGGCATTCCCATCACTGGTGCACTTGGGGTAACTTTACTAGTTGCTTCTTGATACGGTGGTGGATTTTTAATTAAAATATCCTCTAATAACTCATCATCTGATTCACCATATCCTGTTGTATTCATGTGTTTCATTTTCTCTTTACACTTTCCTCCAGACTGTTCCTCAGCCGTTAACACTGGATATAAATCTTCTGATACCATAGCTCTTCTCCATTGTTTCATCTGACCTTCGCGTGACTCATGTAAATATCTGGGGAAAAATCCTTTATATCTCCCACCTCTGCATTTCTCGCGTTCATATGACTCAGTCTTCCATTCTTCCAAAGCCTCGTATTGAGTTAATCTAGGTCTTGGTACTAAATCGTTCATTCTCATTCTCAAATTCTGAAGAATTCTCCCGTTAAACGTACCATTTTCAGGAAAAGCTAGCACTCCATCACCTTTCGTATATTCTATCCAATTTTCCAACCACACACAAGTATGATATCCTCTTTCCATCATCATAAAAGAAGCAGGTGTCTTCGGTGGTGGAATAGGAATTTCCTCCCTAGGCAGCACAGGCTTATCTTTCTTAAAGAAATTCTTAATTTTCTTTATTAATGACATTTTTCTCTTTTCTCCATACATCCTAGATGAACGATATATAAAATTGTATTTTGTAAACCCTTGAAATCTTCTATCTGCGCATCTCACACTGGCAGTCAAATCAGAATCCTGCATACAATTTCTCTTTCTACCAACCCTAGCGCGGCTTTTAACTAATTATCCAATCAAACTCAGGCTCACGCTCGTGGTCTGACCAATGCCAGTGCAGCCTTTTTGTTGACGTCAGTTCAATCAATCAATCAATCACAGAATTTGTAGAGCGCACTACTTACCCGCGAGGGTCTCAAGGCGCTGGGGAGAGGGAAGGGGGGGATGCTGCTACTGGTCAAACAGCCAGGTCTTGAGTAGCCTCCTGAAGGTCAGCAGGTCTTGGGTCTGTCGTAGGCTTAGTGGAAGGGTGTTCCAGGTCTTGGCGGTGAGGTGTGAGAAGGATCTGCCGCCGGTGGTTGTTCTTCGAATGCGAGGGACGGTGGCGAGGGAGAGGTCGGCGGAGCGGAGCTGGCGGTTGGGGACGTAGAAGAAGAGTCGTCTGTTGAGGTAGGCTGGGCCAGTTTTGTGGAGTGCCTTGTGTGCGTGGATGAGGAGTTTGAAGGTGATCCTCCTGTCGACGGGGAGCCAGTGCAGGTTCCTCAAGTGGGGGTGATGTGGCTGTGGCGTGGTACGTCGAGGATCAGGTGTGCGGAGGCGTTTTGTATGCGTTGCAGTCGCTTGATGAGCTTGGCCGGGGCTCCCGCGTAGAGGGCGTTCCCATAGTCCAGTCTGCTACTGACGAGGGCCTGGGTGACTGTTCTTCTTGTGTCTGTCGGGATCCACCTGTAGATCTTGCGAAGCATGCGGAGGGTGTTGAAGCAGGAGGAGGAGACTGCGTTGACTTGCTTGGCCATGGAGAGCGTTGAGTCGAGGATGACTCCCAGGTTGCGTGCGTGGTCAGTGGGTGTCGGGGCTGCTCCCAGCATCTTTGGCCACCAGGAGTCGTCCCAGGCTGAGGGTTTGGAGCCGAGGATGAGGACCTCCGTTTTGTCCGTGTTCAGCTTTAGTCGGCTGATCTTCATCCAATCGGCGACGGCCTTCATTCCTTCATGGAGATTGGCTTTGGCGGCGAGGGGGTCCTTGGTGAGGGAGAGGATCAGTTGAGTGTCGTCGGCGTAGGAGATAATGTTGAGGTCGTGCAGTCTGGCGATGCGTGCGAGCGGGGCCATGTAGATGTTGAACAGTTTTGGGCTGAGGGACGATCCCTGGGTACGCCGCAGATGATCTCAGAGGCTTCGGATCGGAAAGGTGGGAGGCGGACTCTCTGGGTTCTGCCGTCGAGGAAGGAGGTGGTCCATTCCAGGGCCTTGTCTCGGATCCCTGCGTCGTGGAGGCGTGCACGTAGAGTGCGGTGGCAGACAGTGTCGAAGGCGGCGGAGAGGTCCAGCAGGATGAGGGCTGCGGTCTCACCATTGTCCAGCAGGATCCTGATGTCGTCGGTGGCGGCGATGAGGGCAGTCTCAGTGCTGTGGTTGCTGCGGAACCCTGATTGGGATGGGTCCAGGATGCTGTTTTCTTCGAGGTATCGGGTTAGCTGTTTGTTGACGATCTTCTCGATGACCTTGGCTGGGAACAGAAGCAGAGAGATGGGCCGGAAGTTCTTGAGGTCTCTCGGGTCCGCCTTGGGTTTTTGAGTAGGGCGTTGATCTCTGCGTGTTTCCAGCTCTCTGGGAAGGTTGCGGTCTCGAAGGAGAGATTGATGATGTTGCACAGGTGGGGTGCGATGGAGCTGCTGGCTTTGTTGAAGATGTGGTGCGGGAAAGGGTCTGACGGGGAGCCAGAGTGTATTGTGCTCATGGTCTTGATGGTGTCCTCGATGTTCACGCTGGCCCAGGCTGGCAGGGGGTCGTGGTCGATGGTGTGTGGCGGGTCTGGTGCATCGATCTTAGTTGGGGCTTTCTGGGTGTTGAAGCTGTCGTGGATGTCGGCGATCTTGCGGTGAAAGAAGGTGGCGAGGGAATCGCACAGGGGTTGCGACGGCGGGATGTCGTTGGTGTTGGAGCTGGGATTGGAGAGTTCCTTCACGATGTTGAAAAGCTCCTTGCTGTTGTGAGCGTTGTTGTCGAGGCGGTCTTTGAAGGAGATTCTCTTGGCGGACCTGATGAGGTGGTGGTGGTTACGGATGGCGTCTTTGTGGGCTGTGTGGCTGTCCGGTGTCTTATCACTGTGCGATTTCTTCTCTAGTTTCCGGCAGGTACACTTGGAAGCTAGGAGTTCCGAGGTGAACCAGCTGGTTCTTTTGGTGGTGTCGCTGTAGGTGAGCTTTTTCAGCGGGGCGAGGGTGTTGGCACAGTCGTCCATCCATCGTCTGAGGTTGCAGGCAGCGTCGTCGGTGTTGGATGGGTCGGAGGGAGGGCTGAGAGCGAGGGTTGCCCGGAGTTGGTCTTGGGTGACTTTGCTCCAGCAGCGGCGTGGGATCTGTTGGGTGCGGTGGTGTGTGGTGGGTTTCTGGAAGGTGAAATGGATGCAGCGGTGGTCGGTCCAGAGGAGTTCTGCTCCTTACTACTGACCCCTCCTTTACAATCTGCTTCTGTCACACGTCCGCTGTTTCTACCAATCCCAGAGCGGCTCTCTGTGACGTCAGTACAACTCCGGCGACTGACCCTCCCTTCACAAGGTAATACGAAAACTTATTTCTTAATACTTTTCATTAAATTCTTTGTTAATAACAACATAAAAACATTCGCTACTATGTCTGTTCCACTAAACAAAAGGATAGATTTCAACCTATTCTTAAGTTTCAGCTACTGCGAGTAAAAACCCCTGTTTACCCTTCACTCAAGCTCCGGAGAACCTGCTACTCCTCCAGTGTCACCAGCGAATCCCTTTTGCTATCATTCGCACTCTACTTTTATACGAAATAGTCCCTAAGGTAACACTGCCAGCCCTACCTAGGCTAGACTGAGCTGGGGTAGCATGTGGGGAATTGTTGGTGGAAGACTCTGAACTGTTTTAAAGTTTTAAGATTGCACCCACTATTGCTGCTATACCTGCACCTTTTAAAAAGTTTTTATGACCTCCTGCATTTAAAGTTGCTTGCTATTTCCCTTGTGTTTGTGGCCACTTCCTGACCTCGGTAGTGCGCCCACGCTGATTGGCCGGCTTTCAGCCAATCAGTGTTTAGCCCGGGTGGAGCCTGTTGAGCCCCGTGGCATTTAATGAACGCCGCTGCGAGGACGCGCGGCTAGACTGAGCTGGGGTAGCGTGTGGGGAATTGTTGGTGGAAGACTCTGAACTGTTTTAAAGTTTTAAGATTGCACCCACTATTGCTGCTATACCTGCACCTTTTTAAAAGTTTTTATGACCTCCTGCATTTAAAGTTGCTCGCTATTTCCCTTGTGTTTGTGGCCACTTCCTGACCTCGGTAGTGCGCCCACGCTGATTGGCCGGCTTTCAGCCAATCAGTGTTTAGCCCGGGTGGAGCCTGTTGAGCCCCGTGGCATTTAATGAACGCCGCTGCAAGGACGCGCGGCTAGACTGAGCTGGGGTAGCGTGTGGGGAATTGTTGGTGGAAGACTCTGAACTGTTTTAAAGTTTTAAGATTGCACCCACTATTGCTGCTATACCTGCACCTTTTTAAAAGTTTTTATGACCTCCTGCATTTAAAGTTGCTCGCTATTTCCCTTGTGTTTGTGGCCACTTCCTGACCTCGGTAGTGCGCCCACGCTGATTGGCCGGCTTTCAGCCAATCAGTGTTTAGCCCGGGTGGAGCCTGTTGAGCCCCGTGGCATTTAATGAACGCCGCTGCGAGGACGCGCGGCTAGACTGAGCTGGGGTAGCGTGTGGGGAATTGTTGGTGGAAGACTCTGAACTGTTTTAAAGTTTTAAGATTGCACCCACTATTGCTGCTATACCTGCACCTTTTTAAAAGTTTTTATGACTTCCTGCATTTAAAGTTGTTCGCTATTTCCCTTGTGTTTGTGGCCACTTCCTGACCTCGGTAGTGCGCCCACGCTGATTGGCCAGCTTTCAGCCAATCAGTGTTTAGCCCGGGTGGAGCCTGTTGAGCCCCGTGGCATTTAATGAACGCCGCTGCGAGGACGCGCTGCTAGACTGAGCTGGGGTAGCGTGTGGGGAATTGTTGGTGGAAGACTCTGAACTGTTTTAAAGTTTTAAGATTGCACCCACTATTGCTGCTATACCTGCACCTTTTAAAAAGTTTTTATGACCTCCTGCATTTAAAGTTGCTCGCTATTTCCCTTGTGTTTGTGGCCACTTCCTGACCTCGGTGGTGCGCCCACGCTGATTGGCCGGCTTTCAGCCAATCAGTGTTTAGCCCGGGTGGAGCCTGTTGAGCCCCGTGGCATTTAATGAACGCCGCTGCGAGGACGCGCAGCGGCCGCGCCGCTGGCGCGCCGAAGGCGCACCTAAGGCAAGCCCGTCTGCGCCTGTCCGCGCCTGGACGGCGCCAGGAGTCAGGGATGCTGTCTCTCTTAAGCCACAAAGATTAGCCTACTCCCGTGAAGCTTTATCTGCCTTACATAGAGTGGGTGCTTGTGGGACTCATAGCTGGGCCCCAGATGATTGCCTGACCTCTTGTGGATATTGTACCTTTAGGTTGAATCCTCTTGGGCACTCCATACACTCAGGTCTTACGACCGTGACATATACTATCTTAAGTATCAACTGCCGATCCCTGTCTAAACACCACGCTGAGGTATTCGACCTCCTCCTGGATCGATCACCTGAGGTTCTTTTTCTAACGGAAACTTGGCTTTCCGAGACCTCTGTGGCTATACCGGCACTCACCCTCCCCTCAGGATATGCCATATGCAGTCTAAATAGATCAGGGGGGAAAGGGGGTGGCATTGCGATCATCTATAAATCCGCTCACTCCTGTAGCTTGATCCCCCAAGACCTACCGGACTGTGAAAGTGCGCTCTTCAAAATCTCATTGAGTGCAAACTTCACTTTCTCTGGCCTCCTTATCTATCGCCCACCTGGTCCATCTAAAATCTTCCGAGAGGCCCTGGTGAATACAATTACAGTACTAGCTCTCCAGACTGCCAATTTCAATATTATCGGTGACCTGAACCTTCACTTAGAGTTGGTAGAATCACCGGACATTCTTAGTTTCTTAGGGGACTTGGCAGCCTGTCAACTGACTCAACTGGTCTCCGGCGCTACGCATAACGCCGGACATCTTCTTGACCCCATCTTTTCTAACCTTGAGTCACTGGAAGTCTTAGTACCTCTCCCCATGATCTGGACAGATCACTTCCTCATCTCAATGCTGATTACGCTACCTGCCACAAAGTCCCAGCCGAACCAGCATCCGTCACTGAAACGGCCTTGGCATAAATTTGACCAGGAGTCTTTTCTCACAGCCTTGAGCACAAAGCCGCTAGATAAAGCCATCAATATGGAAGAGGCTGATGCGCTCTTTCATAGGCGGGTAACTCAAGCACTGGACACCTGTATTCCTTTTAAACTCACGCACTCTAAAGGTGCTCGGGCTAATGCCTGGTTCAACGAGGACTTGACCCTAGCCAGGAAGAACTGCAAGGTCCTGGAAAGAACTTGGAGGCGATCATATGCCCCCAGGCTAAATCACAATACAGGTCAGCCATTAAATCCTACCATAAATTAGTGCGCAAAACTAGGGCAGCCCACTTTTCCAGCCTGATCACTACAAGTACTAATCGCAGTAAAACTATATTTTCTCTTTTAAAGGACTTGATCACTTCTCCCTCGGCATCAGGCAGTATTATATCCTCTAACCAACAATGTGAAGAGCTGGCGAACTTCTTCCTGGAGAAGGTCGAAGGTATCTATCATAATTTCGACCATGGTGCAATTCCCAGCATCACCGAGAGGAATACGCACATGGGTCCTGAGATCGTCCCTCTCACATCACTACCCACGATCTTTCTTAAAGACTTGGAGAGACTAGTAGCCACAATTAAATCAGGATCTCCAGACGACCCCTTAAGACCGGACGCCTTCAGGAAAGTTCAACAGGGCCTCCTACCTGAGTGTCTGGAGTTGCTCAATCTATCCCTTGCTTTGGCGGTGGTCCCAAAATCTTGGAAGCATGCAAAAGTAGTTCCTCTACTTAAGAAACCAATACTGGACTCCTCTAAGCCAGAAAACTATCGTCCAATTTCATTGCTTCCATTTCTTTCCAAAATCCTGGAAGCTCATGTAAATTCAACGCTAACTTACTTTCTGGAAGCTAATCACCTACTTGATAGCTCCCAGAATGGTTTCCGACCACGATACAGTACCGAGTCTGCACTGTTGATGGTTGTTGAGCAATTAAGATCTGCCTTGGATGCCGGCAGAACCTCTGTCTTGGTTCTGCTGGATCTGAGTGCGGCGTTTGACACGATCTCCCATGAAATTCTGCTCCACCGTTTGGAGGAGATAGGGATCGGCAATAAAGCCTTATTATGGTTCTCTTCCTTTCTGGCTGACCGGACCTTCCAAGTGATAGCTCCACCTTTTGCTTCCCGTGTTCACCCTCTTCGCTGTGGGGTTCCCCAGGGCTCGGCACTGAGCCCCACGCTTTTTAATATATACATGAGCCCATTGGCACGGTTGGCTAAAGCGGGAGGAATCTCCCTAGTGTCGTACGCAGATGACACCCAACTGGTGTTCGCCCTGTCAAATAACCCCAGCCAGGACAGAGCGAAATTTAAAGAAAATATAGTTGCCATCGCAGAGTGGATGACAGCTAACTTCCTGCAGCTGAACTCTGCGAAATCTGAGATTCTTCTGGTTGGCAAAGACTCCCATCTCTGGAATAATGATTGGTGGCCTCCGGCCCTTGGAGCTCCTCCAGCCCCCAAATCTGCAGTGAGAAATCTGGGTTTTATGCTTGATAAGGATCTCAGCTTTGAGACGCATGCCAAATCAGTGGCCGGGAAATGTTTTGGGCTACTGCGTGGCCTTAAACCGATACTTGGTCTATTTGACGCCCAAACGCGTCAGTTGATCATCCAAGCCTCTATACTGGCCCGATTGGACTACTGCAATGTGCTCCTTCTGGGCTCCTATAAATCCATGCTGAACCGACTACAGCGGGTCCAGAATGCTGCAGCACGTGCCATTTTTGCCCTCCCCAAATACAGCCATGTTTCCAACCTCCTCCATCGCCTGCACTGGCTGCCACTTGAACATCGAGTGCGCTTTAAGGCGCTCTGCATCATGCACAAGATTCTGACAGGCATCGGCCCAGATATCCTGAGCGACCTGTGCGCCCTTTATTCTCCATTGCGAGTGTTGCGCTCGGCAAACCAGATTCTTGCACGAATCCCACGCATACGAAGGACCAGATCTGGTGGGCGCTCTTTCAGGCGACTGGCCCCCGCCCTATGGAATTCTCTCCCTCTTCATATCCGCAGCAGCTCTAATCACCAGGCCTTCAGATGGCTTGTGAAGACCTGGCTTTTCTCTCAACCCTAATCTCTTGCTTGTTCCCCACTCAGTTTTGCTTCAGCGCTGGGACGCCTCATTGCCGAGGCAGCCATGCGCTTTACAAGTATTATAATCTAATCTAATCTACCTAGCTTCTCAGTGTTATTCCAACAGATGAGTAATCTCACTGCAGTATGGTTTCTCTCACCACCCGCTATTCATTCCCCAGGAATTCTGGACAACATATAACAAAGACGCTAACTCTTTTGTTAAAACATAAATCAATAATCAATAATCTATACTTATCACCAAACTAGTCAATAATAACCATAACTCTACTACCAGAAAACTGATCCAGCAGTATACTAACAACAGATACTCCGCTACCATATACTCACCTGGGCCCATAAACACAACACACTCAGAATCGAGTAGACCGCTGGAGTTTAGTTTATATTTTCATATTTCTCAAGATTAGTTATTTAACATCCCTAACTAACCTTCACTGATCAAAAAGTTCTTTCCTCTGGTCGATGGACCATTAGTTGAACTAATTGATTGTGATAATTAACATAACTCTTAACTATTCTTTCATTCTTAAAGTAAATAACCACAGACTCGGGAAGTTTTAAAATCTTTATCTAAATTAAATGCATGTGAATCGTCTCAAAATTACAGTGCATTCACCATCATCTAGGAAAAAGTAATTCAATCAATTAAACATCAAGCATATATTTCGGACTCATTCAATGACAAATGCTCAGAAAAGGAGAGGACAGAGAGAAAAGAACATCTACAAATCGACATGAAATTATAATTACCAAGGATGGTGTGAAGACCAAGTCCCCTGGCCAAAGAGCTGGTAAGGGTCCCCCGGGGGATAGATCAGGAGACAAAGACTTCAGGACAGGATTCAGGACAGGATAGTTGACCTCTCTAAATACCGACGACTGCGTCGCACCCCTATCTGACACTCTCTTCCTCCTCGAGATTCTTCCGCGATCTTCTTATCTAACCCAATTAAATTATGATGGAAGGTTCTGCATTCGGTTTCTTCATCAGCATCTCACAGCATCCCTCCCTGCATCATCATCTCAGCAACACGAACTCTCAGACAGCATCCCGAGCTCTGCTACATAACTAACTAAAGCTACCTCAATTATACCTTTCGTTCATCATGTACCACCCACTAAAGTTTCAATATATCGTAAAAATACGAAATCTAATTGGTCAAGCAAGGGGGATGATCATCACACCATGCTTACATATTACTTTTATTCTTTCGAACCATTCTTTGCAAAACCCATCCCCTTAAACTTTATTCATTTCTTTCGTTCCCATACATGTCCAAACTTTATTTGCAACAAATTATAAAAAAGCATGAATAAGAATCTTCATCGTTGAACTTTTCACCCTCCGTTCTCAGGGCACATCATTCTCGTCCTTGGCTTGTATTCAAAAGCGTCTGTCATCCTTCCGGGTTAACTCTCATGTAGGCATGCGCAGACTTGAATCATTCGGCTCAATTCGGATAAACGTGAAAGGCCCAAATGCGCACTAATAATAAAGTCAAAAGAACAAATATTAATTTCACAAATAAATGATCACACTGTATACCACCCATCTCTACTCAAATCCCTTTTACTTATTAATACTTTCCCCACATTAGCATTAGTAAAATAGCTTGCTTTCATTTCGGCTAAGCAGGTGCCATGCATGTGGGTCTTAAAGACGCCATTTTAGTGCTTTCTGCTCATGCGCAAGAATTTCCCTCCAAGCCTTATTCCGTCATACTGCGTAGATGCAGTTGACGCATGCGCTGTAAAGATTTCCCTTTAAAGCTGTTTTAGTCCTTTATCCATGTTAATAGCATTAGTAAAACACATACGCAAGCTTCACTAACCCACGTGTTTCTGTGGTGCGTGTTATTATTTACGAAACATTGTTAGTAATTAGTTAATAAGTTAAACAAGAGGATTACTTCCAAGCAAGTCTCTTTCTTACGAGACCTTGCTCCATCAGCAGGAGATCAGGAGAGGACAATACCTGCTCTCTGTCACCTGATAGGAGCCCTGAAGAACTGGACCTGCTCCTCCCTGTACCCAGGACAAAGAAGTTGACTCCATGGGTCATAAGACTAACCTTCTGTTCAAGCTACAGGGATACAGCAAACTGCAAAAGTTATTTTCCTTGAAGGACCCAGCTGACCAGTTCCCACTGGAGCTAGACTGGACCCTGTGTTGGCCTCTGCTTGACACCATGTGAGTCTCTAAGTGCCTCCCCTGAAGTCCCAGGGTGCTTTAGATGTGTACTCCTGTGGAAGATTGGGACTTAAAAGACTAAGGGCCCGATTTATACCACGGTGGACGGCCCGCCGTTCTATCATGGGGCTTGAGTAAATTACTCCATCCACATGAGTGACAGACCGCCCGTAAAAATTGTAAATGACCGCCAAGCAGGCGATCATTTGTGAAGGCATTGGAAGGAACCACCGTCACAAGGGTTCCTGTCAATGCATTCTACTCTTTGCTACAGGGCTGAGTCAGCAGAATGCAGCCCTGTAGCAAACAGTATACTTTTTTTCCTTTCACCTTCACGTTGGCGGTATGTATACTACTTCACCGTTGCAACAGCGTATACATACCACCCTCGGGCCCTAAGTCAAAATATAAGATCTTTGAGCAGGAGGAGACTGATTGGAATATCCAACTGACGCTCCATTAAGGTCAGCCTCAAGGTCCTTAGTCGAAGGGGTGGCGTTGAGGGCTGAAGAAAATAGAGGACTGCCTCGACAACCAATCGTAGACCTCTGTCAGGAGATGGCGGCTGGCTTTTTAAAGCAAGATTAGTAGGATGTGCTCGACTAGGGTGCTACCAGGGGGTTGATATGCGCATAGAAGGCAATGGAATTCTGCCTTTATTGGGGTCCCGTTGGCATCCCTGGCACCCTTCTTGACCTTTCGAGATGGAAGTGGGAGATATGGGACTATTGCATGTGATGAGAGCCGCAGAGACCTACACTGAAGAATTGTTTTTCATTAATTGTTCTGTTGTCATTAAATATGCATGTTGCATCATTTCTTTTTCTTTCTCTTACTGATGAACATAAGAACTGGGGAAAATCTCTAGTCGTGTTTAGGCAAATTGCATGATGTTGCTGGTGGACAGACTTTACCCACATAGCCTACCAATGTATAAGACGGCATGCCATGCAGATTGTTTTGCAATTGCAATGCTGAAGATTTTTGCTGATGTACTAATCTTACGCTTGAATATCAATAAAGAAATAAAAAATAAAAAAATCAAGGCCAGCCTGAAATTATGCCTAGATCATTGTCTACCGCAACCATTGACTATCATTGGTGCTTTGTCCTTTTTTAGCTATTTCTGCTCAAAACTTTAAAAATTTATATCACCGGTACCCCTTATTGGATGTTTGTCATTTTGATGTCATTTTGCTTATTAAATGTTATTTGTCTAATACGATTTGGGATTAATTGCTTTGCATTGTGACTTTATTACTATTTTAATACTGCATAAATGCTTTACACATTGCCCTAAGTTACGACTGTCTGCTCCGTGCCATAGGTACTTGGTAGTTGAGCTCAGGTTAATTAAGTGAGTTTGAGGGTTCACCCTGATAAGGGCTGTGACTATTCCTTGAGGTGACGTTCCCACTTCACCCCAAATAACGATCCAAGGGGCTCATTATGATGGCGGGCGGACATCAGTCCGCCCGCCATCATAACGGTGATGGGACCGCCCGCCAGACGTGCGGCGGTCCCACCAGCCCAATTAGGATGCGCCCACCAGTATGGCGGGCGCATCCTGGCCTTTTAACATTGCGGGCGGTGCTGCTGGCTGCAGCATTGTTCGCAATGCCAAAATGCCACGATGTGCATTCCCATGCACAACGTGGCAGGCACCACGCGGTGCCTGCCACCTTGTGCATGGGACCCCCCCACACACACAGAGGGGGCCCGCAACGGGCCCCCAAAGCCAGTCTCCGCCTGTCTTTTTGCGGCGGGATATCCACCGCAGAAAGAGAGGCGGAAGGGCACATCATAATCATTACGGCGGTGCCTGCACGGCACCGCCGAAAATATTGCCCTGGTTCCGGGTTCCGCAAGGCGGGCAGAAAAGGGCCGCCTTGCGGGACCGTGGCAGACGGACTTTCCGTCCGCCGCGGTACCTTCATGATTCCCACCACCATCCTAATTTGGCGGTGGGAATTTTCATTGTGATGGCGGAAGGACCGCCACCGCCGGCCCGGCGGTGGCGGTCCTTCCGCCATCATAATGAGCCCCCAAGTTCTTACACTCTATCAAAGATGATAACAGTGCACTCCAGACCGACACATCTTCCATAATAGGGACCTTCCATTCCTACTTCTCCTCACTATTTAGTTCACAATGGTTTAATGAGGTGGGACAAGGCCATGATCTGAACAATCTGCTGTTTCCACATGGAGATTACATAGAGTTTACCTCCCTATATGAGCCCATAACTATTGAAGAAGTTAAAATAGCAATAAACAACCTTAAAAATAAAATAAAACACCTGAGGCTGTATTACCAAGGTGCCTCGGATGTGCAACGGGCGTTTGCACCCACTTAGCGTGCCCCTGGGGCACTCTGGTATTACAGAAGTGGCCGCAGATGCTTGTGCGCGCCCCTTCTGTAATACTGAAAGTGCTGGTGCACATACAGCGCCACCACGTCCTCAAGAGGGAGTTCTCTCATTTGCATGGGGGCGTGGCCCCATGCAAATATGGGAATCCCTTTGCCTCTGCGCTCGCGCCTTATTATAGACGTGGACGCAGAGGCAAAGAAGCTGTCAGGGGAAGCACTGACAGTGCGCCACCTAAAAGGTGGTGTGCTGTCAGTGCACCCCCTGATAGCAGCCACCTGGAGGGGGGGAAAAGGAGTCTTGTGGACCCCCCAGACATCCCCTTGCAGACGGGTGCAGTCACTCACTGCACCCACCTGCACGGGGATCTCTAATCCCCTTTAAAGTGCAGGTGGGTTGCCACCTGCACTGTGAAAACACGGAGCGCCTTCAAAGCAGCCGCTCTGTTTTTCACATGAATGAGTCCCCAGGGCAGCGCGACTTCACGGCTGCCCTGGGGGCAGCGCATTCACCATAACACGGTTAGCACTGGGAGAAAATCGCGCTAACCAGAAGGCTTTCTCTGGAGTAGATTGGATGTGTATTCAGAACGTTCTTGACAAAACCACTGCAGTCTAAAACGTGACTAATTATATAACTGCCAGCTTTAAAAGTCCCTCAGCACAACTTAAGATCAAGGGTGAATATTCTATGACAATACCACTAACTGAAGGTAGGAGACAAGAGTGCCCCCTCTCTACATCGATATTCTCCCTGTCAATAGAACCTCTAGTTAGAATGATGATGAACAATTCTAACAGAATCACACTTGGACAGAGAGAATATACAATTTCACTATTCACGGACAATATTTTATGCTTCCTTACAGAACCTGAAATGTCAATTCCAGTTCTGTTATGAGAATGAATTAAATTCACAGAGGTTTCAGGGTTTATAGTTAACTATTCTAATCATGTGCTATGGGAACGGCATATCCGGGGAATGTTAGCAAAACCATAATGCAGGCAGTGGGTATTAAATGCAACAAGAGATCTAAACAGTATCTGGGTGTCTACCTGACAAGAACAACAACAAGACACTTATTAATATAATATACCACCATTACTGTCAAGAATTTGTATAGATGGGGGAAGTTGAAGATCACATGGCTTGGCCAAATAGCAACACCAAATCTTCAAGGAAAATGGCAGTTCCTGCTCTCTCATTCTGCTGGAACATTTTATGCTGGCTAGCTCCAATGCAGGTATCCTTGCACCATAGTGGATAGTTTTCGTGCAGGAAGGGGACATGCACTTTCCTGCACAAAAATCTTTGGAGGCTTTTCCATCTTTGTATGTGTGCTGCAGAATGCAGCACACAAGCAAAGAGGAATTAACAAAGAGTAATAAATGTATTGCTCCTCGTTATGCGAGCCTCAGACAGGTGCACCATTTTGAAGCAAACCCAAGTCTACATCTCTTTGTAAATATGAGGTTGTGTCAAATTCCATGGGTGGGGGCACGGGAACCCATGGAACAGCTCCCTGATGCAAAGTAACACAATGCAGTGCCATTCACTGAGTTGCTTTACTTTTTGTTACAATGCAACATTTGCATACTTTACCTTTCGACATCGGTGTAGCTTTGTAAATACAAAAAAGGAATGAGTCAAAAAAGTGAATTTGGGCCCTTATTCCCCTATTCCTTTATGTGCTACAAGCGTTACCATTAAACTCACTAGATTGGTGATCACACATATTGAGAAAAGATTAATGTCTATTATCTGGAAAAATAAATCTTTAAGGGTGTCAAGGACATCATTACAGGAAACCATTGGCGGGGGGTGGAACTCAACTAACGTGGAGAGCATCATATACAGAGCCCAGCTGCAACCTACATCGGATTAGCGCTGCAATCCTGCTGCAGTTATATGTGTCACACTGGAACCTACTTATTCCACTGTTTCATCAGGTTATCCCACAGCTTTAGGCCTTGTGTAACTGATAACCTCATCTCAATTGCAGTATTACTCCATTACTGGAGCATGGTTACAAAGAAAAAGAGCACCACAATATTCCCTTTCCCAATGACATCAATCACCGACTTCCTTCCTGGGCTCAGAAACAGTATCAAGCCCCCACCACCCCCTCCTCACACCGAGGTAAGATGATTTATATATATAGTGGGGACCTATTAGTCAGGAAAACATGCAGAGAGGAAATCTGTCATAGGGTGAATGACAATTACAGGGTCCACAGGTCCAAAATAAAGCAAGGAGAGAAAGAACACCTCTTGAGTCTGCATTCTATGACAAGGTAATAAAGAAGGGAATGTTGCTGCTACGCACAAATATAAATGACCCCCAGGCTGAAAAACCACACTCATGTATAACTAATTTGAAAAGAGACATGAAGGAACCAATCCCTGTCGAGACCTGGACACGTTCTTGGATGAGGGCGACCAAGTCTTTTACATGCCTCCAATACAAAGAGATTGCATATCATATTTTAAAAAGATGTTACTTTACGCCTGTTCGGCTGAAAGTTATCTATGGTTCCTCTGACATGAGCTGGAAGGCTGCAGGGGACGGGGTGATAAGAAACATATGTGGTGGACTTGCCCTCTCATACAGAGATTTTGGGGAGAAATACTGTCAAGTATACGAGACATTACTGGAGTGCATCTGCAATACTGTTATTGGGAGATTCAGGAGAGGTTGTTTACCCCAGCTCACAACACCCATGGGTTAATTATTCACACACTTGCTGTTGGTCGCTACGTTGTCAATATTGCAATTTTGAATACAAAGACTCACTCCACCGCTACTTGTGTGGTGGTTCAAAATTTGGAACAGCTACGGTGTGCAAAAGATAGAAGCTTCAATACATGACAAAATACATATATTTGAAAAGGTCTGGTTACCATTTAAAACTTGCATGAAATGAGAGAGGAGACTTAGAGGAGGGCCAACGAGCAAGCCTATAATTCTTCAGTGGTCAGGGTTGGTTGACACATCATCATAATTGACCTCCAATGTTCATAAGCAAGCATAACTATTAAACCGAAACCATTCCTTGTTGAAATTACCATACATTCCTCCGAATGCATAATTTGTTTGCCTAAGAATGTGGATTTGGAACATGTAGCTATTGACTTGTGAGTCATGTTAACCATGTCCCTATATTCTGTGTGAAAAACATAAATACGTTTTTAAAAAAACAGGAGTCCCTTACACTCAAATATAAATAACAGAGATTGATATGAGTGGATGATTTAATGACTCTGATAAAAAAAATCATACCATATTGGAAATAAAGAGCTATCAACCAGTCTCGAAATCTCTTTCAAGTAATTGAAGCCTGTCTAAAATTTAATTTCCTTATTCTGTCAGTGTCACTTCTAGCTGAACTGGTTCCACGATCAATACCTTCTTTGTAAGAAAAAGCAAATGAAATGTAAGTTTCCACAACAAAAAGTAGCACGCACCCCTCCCTCTCTTCAGAAGATAATGAGTGAAGGTCTGAAATGTCCACCTGTTTATACGTCTGGCCGAGAGACAGCTTTATCTGTCTTGCCAGCCAATAAAAAACATCATATATAATACATGTATGTACCTATGTTTATGTCAGTTTTATTCGACTATTGGACTGTTCAACTTCCATTTACATTTTACTTCCATCTACTACAGCGTACAGCAGGGTTCTGGCCCTGGGGGACTGAGGGCCTGAGAGGTGAGGGGCTGGAGTAAGAGAGGTTGGTGAGGGGCAGTGTACCTGAGGCACTACAATAAACCTGTGAGGAGAGTAGTCCATCAGAGAGGAGCAATAGTGGGTCTGTCAGGGCCTGTCCTTTTACCCCGATAGTCAATGGCCCTCAGTGGAGGAGCAGGGATACAACAGAACCTAATGAATCCCCCACTTCCTGAAACAGTAACATCTGAGCCATCTGGACTTACTGGAAAGGGGCAATTAACTCCACTGGAAAGAAAGTGACTACCCAATGATGGTGATGAGAAGGACTAGAATTACAAATGATCATTCCTGGACCTAAGGTCCGCAATCAAAGTCAACTTATACAAAAGAGGAGAGACAGACAGTGTAAGCAGGAAGAGAAATGGATCAGGTGGACAAACTGGACAGGCTATTCGAAGCCATAATCACCGCAAGAGAGGCTGTAGAAACGACAGTGTACATTGTTAGAATTGATGTATTACTGCTGAGAGAAGATCAACAGAAACTGCCTGACTTGTAAAGCAAGCGGAAAAAGCCTTGAGAGAACTGCATCCAAACTCAGAAGCCCTGAAGATGTCAGGAAGCTCACGGAACAAGTGAATGGGGTGGAAGACTCAAGGGTGCTCATGAAGGAATAATATAGAACTGACATACTTGCTGGATGTTCTAGAAACATGTATAGCCCATGAGGTGGTGCCCCAGAGATTCTTTAATTTCTATGCCTAATTGCAATTGCATATGTCACCAGCAAAAAACCACCCCGGGGTGCCCTTTTAAGGTAGTTGTGGCTAGACTGCTCTGCTATCAGAAAAGAGATTTAATTTTGTAGAGAGTTGATATTGCAGTCATTTTCAACGAAGGACTGGAATAATAAGAACATTCCCTGACTACAAAGCAGGGGTGCAACAGCAGAGATCCTCCTTTTTGACTGTCGAGAGGAAGATGAGGTACAATGGGTGTGATAAATGCTGCTTTTCCCAGTAATGTTGAAGGTGATACTGGATGATAGGATGGTATTCTTCAATGACCCCAAGGAAGAGTTGGACTGGATGGAGAAGAGCATTGGGGTGGGAGGCGGCTGGCAGATTCAAATGCAACACCCTGTGAAGAGAAAAAGGAGCAAAAAATCCATATCTAGAACCAAGAGACCATCAGGGGAGCAGATATAGTCTTAGAAAGATGCAGTGATTCCTGGGACAGCCTTTCAGGCAAGGGCAACGCCATTTAAGTCGAAGAGGCTGGACTCCGAACGCTTGTTGCTGGATGAGGAAAAGATTCTGGACTTCTCCTCAGGACAAGCAAATGACTTACGCTTCTTCCACCGGAGATGCTAAACAGAACTGAGAATTAAAAGGCAGTGGTGGACTGAAAGAGAAGTAAACGCCTCTATGATTCTGAACATAGGTGGGGGTGGAGATGGATGTGTGGGGGAGGTCCTGCTGAGCAGTGTTAAATACTAGATATGACAAACTCTGAAGCATACACATTCCTAACTTGGAACATCAAAGGATTGAGTAGCTCTGCTAAGAGGTATAGAATACATACATAACTCAAAAGAAGAAGCCCAGATGGTCTTCCTACAGAAGACCCACTGAGACTGGGTAAAAAAGGACAGATATTTTCTACAGGTTACACGACATATGCAAGACAAACCCAGATCTAGGTTCAGCTGGGCGTCCCTTTTAAAGCATCAACAGGTAACATAAATGAGGCAGTATAATATGTAATGGCTGGTGGTAGATTGGATGCAAATTAGATCCTAATGCCCAGCATATATGCTCCCAAATCAGATCAAACTTATTTTCTGATAACATTGTGAGATTATCTTGCTCTGGTGACCCATTTGCCTATAATACTCGAGGGATTTCACCTGTTTGGAAGGTGTTGCACTGGACAGGCCGCATCCACCCCTACCTTCGTTGCCAGTGATAAGAAAGGCCAAGGCATTAAAATACAAGTTGAGGAACTGGGAGCTCTATAATCCATGACAAAAGAGCTTCTCAACACTAATAGAGTGCTCATACTACGTCCGCATTCATGACTTACAAGTCAAACTTGATAAAATCCATCCATCACTGTTAACTGAGGTTAGAAGGATGAAGAATCTGGGCAGAACCCTGTCTGATCACAGCTCTGATACCATCATGGACCTCTTTCTGAGTTTACTGGACAGTGAGCGGACAGGGAAGCATTCACAGCAGGCGATCAACCAGCTGTTCTCAGAGTGTGATAACAGACTGTATAGTACCAAAGACATGCTGGGTAACCAGCACATAGCCCAATAACTGCAAAGAGCAAAATTGGAGGCCTTGCCCCCAACTAAAGGAGCTAGAGGTTCCCATAGAAGAACAGGAAATCAAGGCAGCGGTAATGGGCCTGGCTACTGTCAAGATACCGAGTATAGATTGACTGCCGGCAGGCTGGCAGTCTTGTACTCAATCACACTACAACCCAGAAGATTGCACTTCGCAATTAATAAAGCTTTGATTGTTTCAATCCCCCAAGCCTATCATAGGGTTGTCTCAGGGTACGAGAAAATAAGCTTTACAATTAGTTGGCCTGGCTTCAAGGGTGGAGAAATCGTGTGCAGTTCTTGATTCTCATGAAACAAGAATGGTGCTAACAAGATGGAAGAAGAGATATTTATTGAGGCAACTGCTAGACTCACAGCAAGACTAGCAGGTCTGCCCAGGCTGCTTAAAGTCTCTGTCTGTTGCTAGCAGAAGAGCATGAGGAGGGCAGAACAGTCTTTGGCATATGCACCAGTAACTTCACTGCTGGGACTGCCAGTACTAAAAGGGGCTGAATGGGTATGTTGCTTTGATTGGTATAATGGAGGGGGACTTGACAGGATATGTTAGAAAACTGACACATGACTTCGAGGTGTGGGTATTCTCAGAGTTAGTCCAAAATGAGGAAATACCAGCTGGACAAGTTTTAACCTCTGGCAAGATAGTAGGCATGTTAACTTATGGGCAGGTTCTGTTGATAGGACATTGGAGGTCACTTCTAACAGCACTCTAAACAGCTTTCATAGGAAAGACTGAGGGTAATTTGGACAGAATTAGGGGAAAGTTGTAAGGAGGCCTGGTCAGTGATTTAAAGGACAAAACTAGATGCTGCTATTCAGGTATATCCGGAAAGTGTCCATAAATGCACTCTTTTTTAGAAGCTTTATTTGTATTTTTTACAGAATACAAAAGATCATCAGAAATTTACAAACTCCAAAGTAGGGGCGCAGACAGGAATCATACCCAGGGATTATCCGAAAAACAAACCCTCAGTACAGTAGGGCGGGTCACAATGGGCAGCTAAGAACAATGAAGCCAGCTGTGCAATGTGATACACTATTGTGGCTGAAACAGTTCGAAATGCAACAAGGGTGGGCACGAGTAAAAATAAAAGAAGAAAAGGAGGAGGGGAGTAAAGCTCAACAGAAAGCTATGGTGCTGTATAGTGTAGTGGAACGTGTGCCCTCCGACATGCCATAGTGTGTATGGATGGTGTATGCTAAAGGGCGATAGGAAATCTGCACAATAAATGCACTCTTTAAGTTGCATCAATTTAATATAGTCCAAAGAAAATATGGTATTCCTATCAGGCTTTGAAAAGCTTACATGCTTCCTTCCTAATGCAGAGTGCCAACTTTGCAGTGAAGAGGAAACAGATTCCTGCCACATGACGTGGAGCTGCCTGGCAGTTGCCAAGTTCTGGACCACCCTGGCAAGCACCTTGGAGGTAGCAGCAGGGCGGAGAGATGTACTTAAAAGAAAATCCTACCTCCTGTGCCTGATGCCCCGCTCATGGAAGAAGAAAATGAGTTGTATTTCATAGGCCTTCTTGCTGGCCAAGCTCAATATATCTATGAACTGGAAAGCTGTAAAGGACCTGCTAGTAAAAATGTAGTGAGCAGATGTGATTATAGAAGGGTGGGGTTGGAAGTAGAGGAGCAGAGAGACAACACCAGTTTGAACAATGCTAGAGTGTGCAACAGTCTGCTCCTCAATGGGGAGGAGAATACCAATGTGGGAATGTCTAGTAGAGAAGGGAGGATATCCCCACACAGCAGGGAAAAGTCCCTCAGAGGGATTTCCACTGCACCAGGCTCGCCCCTAAATCACCACCTGGGATCCTGACATGATGCATTACGGACCAACCGAAATGCAGAGACACTGAGTAACGTAGGCTAATTACCCAGACTAGTTTTTGTGATCTTTCTTGTTGTTCACCATTTCTATGGTTTATGCGTGGTCTTTTATCCAATACCCTCTACACTCATGGCTGCTACATGAATGGGAGCGGTGGAATATCGTCCCATCGAACAAGTTTAAGAACTTAAATGAATCTACCTAAACTTGACACACAGCAGAGAATGACGGTTTCAGGTCCTAACCACCTGTACCAGATGAGTGGTAGCAGGAAACAGAGTGAATGTAATAGGGTTGGAAAGCATGAACCGTGTTCACCAGATTTTCTTAAAATCACAAAAACATTATTTACAAAATTAATGCAATTTCAGAGGCTATCTAAGAGTGACTAACTGGAGGACACTGGTTAGAGGCAGTCTAGATTACTGCCCTATCAGGACGACGGAGGAGCAACACCTTGTTTTAATAATTCTATGCCTTCACAGAAACCGTTTAACAAATTAGATACTACTTACCTGCCTAGCAAATTGATCAACTCCATAGGCTGAACATGAAGGCAAGTCAGACGGTTGCATTTAATTTCTAAATCCGATTTTATTCATTTATTTAAGGTTGCATGAAGAGTTGGCTAGACATAATCGAAGGTGGCATAGGGCAGTACAACACAGAATCAGTTCATGACTGTATAAAGGTGAGTTTCTCTACACAGGGTGAGGAAAAGTATAGGGACATATAGTCAAAGTACATTTTAAATGTTTTGTAATGAATTCTTTTGATTTAGGGACATATGAATTTGTTTCCTTCATACATAGATAGAGTGAAACACATTTCTTGGGCAAAACCATTTGACAAAACTAAGAGTGTAGTGCGGATTGTGATAACATAATGAATGCCACATTTCCTCATCCAAACTTTGAATTAATAGAAATTAAATAACACTCAAATCTAATTAAAATGCTTTGTTGTTTCAGTTACTTAAACCACATACAAATGTACAAAATCAAATCATCTTCAAATTACAAAATAAACAAACTATTTAAAAAGAGGTATAATGATTGGCAGCCTACTTAGGAATTGTTTCGTTCCGGGCCTCCCACTATTAGTGCTTCTGTTGCCTACCATTCTATGCCACCCGGATCGTATCTATACATGTAGGTCTGTCTGTATCTGTTCCTTATGTGAGCAGAATATTCATTCAATGGTGTTGTGGCCACTTTTTCAGGTATCCTAGGGCTGAAAGGAGTTACTGGGCCCAGATTGTCCTCATCAGACCTTTTATCACTGGTGTCATGGAGCTTTACCTTAGTATTGAGACCAGAACTGATCACCAAGCACACCTCTTTAGCACTTCACTTTCAGGGTAGAAAAGTCAAGCAGTCCAAGCCCTGCTCAATGGGCAGGAGGTGATGTGGTACAAAAGATCAGAACACAATGAAACATATAGTGATGGGCAATAATTCATTGCACAGCCAGTGATTTTACTTAACGAATAAGTGCATAGCTTCTAACTCAAAGCCCATTTCTTTAAATCAAAGTCTTTGAAATGGGATACACTGAGTTATGCTCCTATTACTATACACCATACACAGCTGATGCTAGGTTCAAGCTGATCCCTTAAACAAGGTACAGGTTACCTTAGCGCAGGTCACAACACATTTTCCCTGCACAGTGCAAAATGGTGGGTACTACCCTGAAGACTCCTCTGGTAGCCCAGTCTATCTTTCTGAAGTGCTTGTGGTTTGATAGAGTGAGCTGTGTTCAAGTGTCCTTTGTACAATATATTTTTTCTTGCACTGTAACTTTCTTATGTTTGGTTTCTCTATTCTCCTAGCTAACTTTGCCGGGGTCTCTTGAGTGCACGCCTTCATTTGCAAGGAGGTGTCACAGTGAGATCACTGGCTGGAGAGTGTGACACACTTCTTTAGGTTTAGTCCTGGCTGGGCAAATCTGTGTTGGGGAATCTTCACTGCGCCTATACAAAAACCCGTCACTCAAACAAGCAAAGATCCCACCGCAGATCACAGTCTAGATCCAGACAAATCACAGCAGGTGATCTTGGTTCTAGTGCCAAACTTTTCAAGGCACTTTAGTTTTGTTCCTGTGATTGTCCACTGCGATCACAAATTTCTTAGCACCAAGCCATCAAAGGTGCTCCATGCTTTGCGGTTTTTCTTAGCACTCCATGCCACAAGCACTCTATCTTCCAAGGACACCCCAGAGGTGCCAGGGTCTCAAGGATCAGCACCCAATCCAGCAGTGCAGATCCTTCTCTTGGTTGCAGGGGGCAGCTTCCTGTTCTTCCTACCTCATCTCTGCAAAGTCCCCATTTCCTATGTAGAATCTTCCTCGTACAAGTGTTCCTCAAGCATCCCTCCTCAGAAGTCAGGCAGCTGCTCCCCTTAAGACAGGATCAAGGTAGCTCTGCTTCTGAGAGGTTGCAGAACTTTTTCCAGGTTAAAGTTCTGAACCTTGTGAAGAGAATTGGAAGTCAGCAACCCCAATCCTGGCACACAGGCGAGATTCTGGTTGAAAAATCTTGAAACACTAGTTGAAATTGTATGCCCCATACTATAAAAAAGTTTGGAAGTATGTGTAGAACAGGTCCAACTCTGGGGCTGGTATCAGCCATTTTCTGTCTTTTGCTTTGATTCCCAGACAAGACATAGTATTCCACTCATCTTGTCAGAAGGAAGGGGAGGTGTAGCTGGGATTCCCCTGTCAGGGGAGCCCCAAAACAAAGCCAAAAAATAGGAAAGGGTTTTCACACTAAGCTGCCTTTGAAACTGTTGGAGATAACGCTTCTAGGGAACACTGTACTTGGAGGGGCAGGTGGTTTTCCCTGCACTACAAAGGGGTCCTCTGCCTTCTATTCTCTACACCTTAGAGTCAATGCAAAGGACCTCAGGAATGCTGAAGAGCAGCTGCACAATTCACATTGTTGTCTGGGGTCTCTTCAACCTTCGTGTGATGCACTACTCTGGTTCAGGAAACAAATGTATATTTTTAGGTTGCGGCAATCACATGCAGTGCACACACTCCACACACAGTCTACTTCACCTGTATAAACTACGCACCTGGATGACATCAATGACACACAAGGATGGAGTGAAAGATCTCGTTGTAGGTGAATGACAGACCAATTTAAAACTACAGGAGGGGTCACTAGGCAGCACTCAATGGCAGGAGACAGGTGAAACTGGAATCGATTGCTGACACCACTTTCAGTCTTATACAGCTCTATGTGCTGACAGTAATCTTACTCAGAAAAGTAGGGTGCACATGCTGTGCCCAGCTCTGGGTGTCATGTAGCGCCACATGAAACCATAAGCACACACGCATAATTGTTGTCTGTGCTAAGGCAAAAATCAAAAGCCAACAGGAGCAGGCTGCGTGGAACTCAAGGCAAGGACACATGCTCTCCCGAGCCATGAAGGGGACATTTTTCGTTCCAACATGTAAACATAATTTTACTTGTGCACATTAAACTAGAATCACTGAGCTATGAAACTTCATTACAGGAGAAAATGGCACTCTAAAAACCACCACAAATGAATAATTGTGTAGTTTGTTCAATCACTTTTTTTCCAGATGAATCACGCAGTTCCATTAATTTGATGGATAGTGCACATCATCACTATGCTTAAAGTCCAGCTTTTTGGATATAAATAATTGTTGTATTTATTGGTAAATAGGTTCAATATTTTCTGACTTTTATTAAAATTAAGGGAGGATCCTTTCCTTTTGGCCCCAGAGTTTGGAATAGTAATGGTGAAAGAGCAGCGCTACATTAGAAGGAGCCTCTTAAAATAATAAACAATTTGAGGGTGTTTCCATAATGCCTTTGTGGTCCACAGCAAACATTCTTTGTCACTGAAAAACACAGATAATAACACAAATGTGACTAAGGCAAGTGATCACAATGACCATCTTGATATACTTCTATTGACATATTTTTAAAGAAAATACACGCTTGAAGACGAGGGAAAGAAAACCAGCAATAGTGCCAAATGGAGGGGCACATTAAGTAACGTGTGTATCACGCCTGCCCATGGGCAGAGGCTGGGCAAAAAGACTACCATCTCCAAGTCAGGCAAAATCACTGATCTAGTTGTCTTTTTACCATTTCCCTTGTTATGATTACGACTGTAAACCTTCTGCATTTGAACCCACAAGGCTGGAATGTTTGGTGTTAGTAGCAAAAATAAGCCAAGTGAACAGTACATTTTTAGATAAACCCCAATGTGTAGATATCTATGAAAATTCAGTGCGCTCATTTTAAAGTTTGCCTAGACAGCTGCAAGATTTTTGTTTGCACACAGTGGGCAACAGCCCACCCATAGCTTACCATTTGTTAGCTTCAGAGTTGCTCTCATTTCCTTTGCTTCCATTTGTCACGGCATGCGGGCATCATGTCCTATTCTTGTGTTTGACCCTCCCCTGAAGCATGGACCAAGTACTTGTGTTCATCCACTGCTCTTGTTTTTAAAGCAAATTTTCTTTTCTGTTCAAGCACTCCATTATGACTGCTTGTGTTTTCAGTCCATCTCCCATACCCCCATCCCTGTAGATTCAATTACCTCCCACCTTCCATGTTGCTTCTTTTCACTCCCACTCACACCCCTACCCTGTACTCTATGCCACTGCACTTTATTGCCACTGCACTGTACTCTATGCCACTGCACCCTACTCTTTGCCACTGCACTCTATGCCACTCTACTCTACTTTGCACCACTTCACTCTACATCCCTGCACTCTACACTGCACCACTCACTGTACGTCACTGCACTCTATGCCACTCTACTCGGCATCACTCTCCCCTATGTTACAGAATTCTATGCCACTGCACTCTACGCTACTCTACTCTATTCTGCACCACTCTATTCTATGCCACCGCACTCTATGCCACTGCACTGTATGCCACTGCACTCCATGCCACAGCACTTTTCTCTGCACCTCTCTGTTCTATGCCACTGCTCTCTACATCACTCTACTGTGCACCAATCTAATCTATGGCACTGCACTGTACCCCACTGCTCTCTATGATACTGCACTCTATGCCACTCTACGCCACTGCACTTTATGCCACTCTGTGCTACTGTGCACCACTCTACTCAAAACCACTGCACTTTATGTGACTGCACTCTCTGCCACTGCACTCTGCATCACTGCACTCTGACAACTGCACATTATGCCACTGCACCCTAAGACATTCTGCTCTGCGCCACTGCACTCTGCGACACTCTACTCTGCACCAATCACTCTATGACACTGCACTCTATTCCACTGCACTGTACATCTCTCTACTCTACTCTACACCATCCCTCTCTATGCTACTGCACTATTTGCCACTCTACTCTACTCTGCACCACTCTACTCTATGCGACTGCACTCTATGCAACTGCACTCTATGCCACTGCACTCTACTCTACACAACTGCACGATACGCGACTCTCACCTACTCTGCACCACACTTCTCTATGCCACTGCACTCTATGCAACTGCACTCTATGCCACTGCACTCTACTCTACACCACTGCACACTATGCCACTATACTCTACTCTGCACCACACTACTCTATGCCACTCCACTCTACACCACAGCATGCTACACCTCTCTACTCTGCACCATGCTACTCTATGCCACTGAACTCTACCCCTCTCTACTCTTCTCTGCACCACTCTACTCTACGAATTGCACTCTACACCACTGCACTCTACGTTACTCTGATCTACTCTTCAACATTCTACTCTGCACCACTTCACTGTACGCCACTGCACTCTATGCCACTATACTCTACTCATCTCAGCTCTACTCTATGTCACTGCACTCTATGCCACTCTACTCTACTCTGCACCACTCTACTCTATGCCACTGCACTCTACTCCACTGCACTCTACTCTGCACCACTCTACTCTATGCCACTGCACGCTATGCTACTCTTTTCTGCGCAACTGCACTCTACACCACTGTGATCTAATCTGCACCACACTACTCTACACCATTGCACTCTACACCACTGCATCATTCTACTCTTCAGCACTGTACTGTACACCACTGCACTCTATGCCACTATACTCTTCTCTTCACTGTTGTACTTTATGCCACTGCACTCTGCACCACTCTACTGTACTCTGCACCGCCCTACTCTGCACTCTACTCTGCACCAATCTACTCTATGCCACAACATTTCACACCACTGTGTTCTTCACCACTGCACTCTACAGCACACTACTCTACTCTGCACCATGGTACTCTACACCGCTGCACTCTACACCACTGCAACTTATGCCACTGCACCCTACTCTGCACCACTCTATGCCACTGCACTCTATGCTGCTCTACTCTACACCACATTACTCTATGCCACTGCACTCTGCACCTCTGTACTTTAATCTGCACCGCTCTACTCTACACCACTGTGCTCTATGCTACTACACTCTATGTCACTGCAATCTGATATGCATCACTCTGCTGTATGTTATTGCACTCTACGCAATTGCACTCTATGCCCCTCTACTCTGCACCACTGCAGTCTACGCCACTGCACTCTATGCCACTCTACTATAGTCTGCGCCACTATACTTTAAGCCACTGGACTCTATGTCACTATACTCTGCACAACTCAACTCTACTCTATGCCACTGCACTCTGTGCCACTGCATTCTACTCTGCACCACTCTGCTCTACACCACTTCAGCTACACCACCCTACTGTACTTTGTACCACATCTGTTCTATTCAGCTGCACTCTGTGCCACTGCTCTCTATGCCACTGCACTCTACACCATCTACTCTAGGCCGCTGCCCTCTATGCCACTGCACTCTATTCCACTATATTCTACTCTGTACTGCAACATACTACTCTACGGCACTGTGCTCCCCTCAATGCCACTCTACTCTACTCCACTCTGTTCCACTCCACTCCACTGTATGCCACTCCACTCTACTCTGCACCACTCTACTCTATGCCACTGCAGTCTATGCCACTGCACTCTATGGCACGCTACTATGCGCCACTTTAGTCTATGCCACTGCACTCTGCTCCACTACACTCTATGCCACTCTACTGTACTCTGCATCCCTCTATGCCACTGCACTCAATGCCATTGCACTGTACACCTCTCTACTCCACTGTTCACCACTCTTCTCTATGCCATTGCACTCTACACAACTGTACTCTACTCTGCACCACTCTAATCTATGGCACTGCACTCTATGACACTTTACTCTACTCTATACCACTCTATGCTACTGCATTCTGTGACACTCTACTCTGGTCTGCACCACTCTACTCGATGCCAGTGTACTCTATGCCATTGCATTGTACGCCACTCTACCCCTGCACTCTACACCCGTCTCTACAATACTTTGCACTACTTTACTCTATGCCACTGCAGTCTATGGCACTGCACTCTACACCACTCAATTCTTCAGCACTGCACTCTACACCACTGCACCCAGTGCCACTTTACTCTATGCCACTCCAATCTTCTCTGCACCATTCTACTCTACAGCACTGCACTCTACGTCAGTGCATTCTATGCCACTCTACTTCATTCTGCGCCACTCTACTCTATGGCACTGCACTCTACACCACTGAATTCTACCCTGCACCACTCTACTGTAGCCACTGCACCACTTCACTCTATGCCACTGCACTCTACTCCTCACCAGTCGACTCCATTCCACTCCACTCTATGCCACTTCACTCTACATCATGCCACCCCATTCTACTCCACTTTATGACACTCTACTACACTCTACTGAACTCCACTCCACTCCATGCCACCCCACTCTACATCACTCCACACCACTCTATGGATTGCGAATGCACTCTATTCCACTCCACGCTGCTGCACAACATGGTTAAAAATAAATTGGCAAAGCCAATAGCTCTCGCTATCTGCACCCTATCATGATTTTCTAACATGGGCAGTCATTGTCGGAGGGCTCCTTTGCTGGTACTCGAGTAGATTTTCGACTCGAGCAGCACAAAAATCAACTGGAATTGCTGTGTTGTCTTGCGTTGATTTTTCAGTGCTGCTTGCACTACCGGCTCTAAATTTCAGTGCAACGTGCATATTTTCAACCCGTTGGTGGAACTCTTGCTGAATCTTGCAGAGTTTTTATGTAACTCTGTGAGTTCCACCCACCCTTAGTTTTCATTACTTTCACTGCAAACCTCCTTACTAAGATGACCACCATTCATCTTTATGACTGCACAGAACTCTGATTGCAGGGTATGCAGAGATTGGCCACCTGACTGTGCTTCTGCTGGTTGACAACTGACCAAGAAGGGACCTCTGAAGGAGGTGGGGTGAGTCGGCCACTGCATGCTGCTTTAAGTCCAGCAGCATTGGAGTCCAAATAGGCAGTGCTCTGCGGGCTCTTGCTGTGGGGCCTACTGTGGAGGGAGAAGAAGGCATCGTGTACTTTTATAGCTGCCTGGTAGCAGTTCTGTGGGGTTATGATGCAAAGGGGACAGTGAATACGAGAGGATATTGTAGATCAGAGATGATAAGCAAAAGATTTACTGTACTTCATCATGCGTTCATGTTATTAAGTGTTGCTTGAGCTCCAATGACTCAAAAGAACTAGTTGTTGGCTTTATCATCAAAGCCGCTATCTACAAAAAGACATACGTTTGACACAAAAAAGGAGAAAGCCAGCAGCTGACAGGGGTTGACCCTAAGACCACTTTTGCTGCATACATCCTTTTGCTCTTTTTATAAAATTGATGAGTTGGAGCTCAGGCAGAGAGTAAGGCTGTCTCTAGGAACACCTAAAATAATTGAGCAGGAAATTCTTTTGGGTTTCGACTTAAAAATGAAATTATAAACCTGCACTGAAAAAGTACTCCTGCATAAAGGCGCAGATTTGCAATTCTTCCCTATTTATAAACATATTCCATAGATTGTCAGGAAAGCTGCACCTGTTGCAGATTCCACAGTGCAAAATTTTGGAGAGGGTGCAATTCTGCATCGCTCCTGCATTATTAATTGTATGTATTTGTGGCATACAGTTACACAGGTGTAAATGGATATAAGGCTTCTTTTGTGAATGCCTTCCAGCTTAAAACCATGTATTTTTGCTCGTAAACCTGGGGTCGATTTATGAAATTGTCGTGCAGCAAGTCACCTTGCTGCGCTAAGCTATGTGACGGGGAAAGGGCAGGAATGCATTGTATTTAAGTACATTTTCCACATTCCTGCCTATTCCCCTGTGCTGGCACTCTTTTGGCCGCCTAGTGCCAATGCAGGCATCCATGCATCATGCAAGGATGCCTCCGTAGTATATAGGATTTTTTTTTTACAGGAAGGGGGACCTTCCTGCACAAAAGCAATCCTGAGAGGCATATTCCTCTTTCTATGTGTGCAGCAGAATCCAGCACGCTTCGAAAGAGGACACATTCCCAGGTATTCCAATTCTGATAGATCTGGGAATGCGTCAAAATCCACAGGAGTTGCGTTGGAGCACCCACACAAAGCCCATGTAACTCCTTCCCAGGGCAGAGTAAGACAACGCACCGATTTGCGCTGCATTGCTTTAATCCAGATTTTTGGAGCCATTCAGGGCCACACGCGTGGCTTAATAAATCTCACTTAAGGTTTGCGTTGCACGTGTACCATGTTGCGTGGTGCAAATGCAACGCTAACCTGGCCATAAATAAGCCCCATGATTCTATTAGCACAAATGGCTCTGTGAATAGGACCCTTAAAATTCACCTACACAAAAAATAAAATAAAGGCGTGAACTCAGTTGGCCCATCAGTTCACTGCCAAAAACACAACCCAGCATCTCAGTGGAATAGATCCCTGGCTACACAAACCTGAGAACGCGTCTATTAATGTATCAACAGTTTACTTCTCAGAATAATCATGCCAAGTACATCCATTAAGAAATGTAACAAGGTTACTTTGTTTCGACATATTCAGCATTTTACAAAATAGTGCTGATTCCACAGCATAAAATGGGATCTCCAGTTGGCGGTGTATATTTTCCTACGCTTCCACATGACTCTGACGAATGGGGAATTAAAGTATTTATTTTCCAGGGGTTAACTTAGCTCAAATATAAAGTTAAATCTCAGCACCTGGCAATCATTTCTGGTTCCAAGTATCTGCAGATCCATATAACTGGGGTGTCCACAAAAACAGAACGTGCTTTCGGGGACATTTACAGGAAAGAAGTCATTACCCAACCACAACCTTTTCTACAAGAGTTTACTGGAAAACCTAATATTACTTTACAGTTCAATTTATGACCACATCCAGTGCCGCCCACATGAACGCTTAAGTGTCACAGCCTTTCATTTAGCAATTGCATACTTTGGATGGGCAGCTCAATATGTTTGTTTTGAGCATCCGAGGAACTACTTCAGGTTCATGCTTCATAGGATATATGACAAAGTGGTAGACTTGAAGGCCTGCAAATGTCAGGCTCCTATAAACCTTTTGTAATTTGTGTTTTGTAATTTGTATTTTGTAACTTGCTTATCATACTCAGGGGCATATTCACAAGCCCCTTACGCCACCACAACGTCACTTTCAGTGACGTTACGTTGTGGTGGCCATAGGGGCCTCGCCTTGTTCACAAGGCAGCGTTAAGCCACTTAACGTGGCTTAACGCTGCCTTGTAAATAAGGCCCCCTTCAAGCTGTGTTTAGCGTGAAAGGGGCGTGCAGTGGGTGTTGCGGTGGGCGTTCCACCACAACACCCATTGATTTTGACGCTACCCCCTATTCACCAGGGCAGCATAAATAGGAGGTAGCGCCAAAGTTAAGACCAGGAAAACCCTGGTCTTAAGATGGCGAAACGAGGAGAAATGCTTAATTTCTCCTCGTTTTTGCTTTTCACATGGAAAAAGCAAAATGCCATGGTTTGTTAATGTACAGGAAGGTGTCCCTTCCTGTACATAAACAAACCTTTTTTTTTAAATGCCGTTTTGTAGCTTACATGTAAGTTACAAACTGCCATTTTAGGTTTGTTTATGTGCAGGAAGGGACACCTTCCTGTACATTACAAACCTCCCTGCTTGCAGACACCCTTGCACTCTGGTGCAAGGGTGCCTGCGTTGGCGCTAAGTTGTAAAACTTAGCGCCATCGCAGGGGGAAACGCAAGGCTGCATCATATCCTTGTGAATATGGTGCAGCTTTGCTTTTCCGAAGTGGCAGAGAGAGCTGTTAAGCCAAGAAGGCTAACGCTTCTCTCCGCCACTTCCTTGTGAATATCCCCCTTAGTGTTACTTCTCATGTTTAGGAAACAAACCGACTAAAAAATATAATAAAAGAAACAAATATTCTTTGTGACGTAAAGTAAACATATTTCGTGCTAAAAGAATTAAAACTGCACGTGACTCTTTCTAGGAAGATATTAGGTATGTGTTTTTCCATTTGAAAAACAGACTACGAGATTCAGCTCCAGGGCTTTACGTAACTTTAAATAAATTATGTAAAAATGTAAATCCAGTATTTGTAAAGCGCACCTACCCGGAGGCATCCCGGCGCTGGGGGCCGTCGGGAAGATTAAGCAAGCTATTGCCCAGAGTCACATGGTGCTGGGCTGACCTGCCACCGGTGCCGGGGATCGAACCATGAGCCACAGCGTCCGGTGTCAGTTGCCCTGGCCGCAGCGCCACACCTCTTCCCTGTGTGTGTGTGTGCGCTTTTATATTAAAACGTACTGGTATTTCTTTTCTACTCTTTAGCAGCAAAGAGGAAGGCCCGTGTAACAACATATTCGCTCTACTGAATAAATCTCTACATTACACATTGCACTGCAAATGTGGGAGGTCTCCTAAATTTAAATTAGCTCTTCTCTTGTCATGTAACTTACTACAGGGAACACTGTCCATCTTATTCTGCTTATCACCATACTATGCATCAAATGAGAAGGGTTAATACTATTGATGGCTCCCTTAGCTGTCTAACGTTTTGATAGGGAGGTCAACAAATTTGCACTGATGCGTGTAATAACAAAAAAAAAAACAAGCTGCTCTGTGCAGTTAGCTGAGCCACCTGTCATTAAAAGTCTGGCAACAAATAATTTCTGCTGTCTGTCAGAGCTCAAGACAAAACAACAACAACGCATTGCAACAATCAATATACAGAGAAAGGTTTTGGCTCAGTGCCCTTTAACCATTGGTCACATTTGGTCAGCCCTCTTCAGGCATTGATTTTGTCAAATGTCATTAGATCTGGTCTACAAACATCTTTAGCTGTCTTCAGTCAAAAGACTTATTGTGGACAATACTAATACTTAGAGTGGGCTTTGAGTAAGCACATGGATTATCCTTGGATGGCTTTCTCATCAAAGACAGTTGCTTGTGTCTTATTAAAAAGCTTTCCTTCCTTTTCTTTTGCTTGTTCCTCCTCTGAGGCACAGTTTCTTGGAAATATTTTCCTTGATGACTTGTATCCTTCCACTGTTTATATTTTTCTTACTTTTTGACTTGTATCCTTCCACTGTTTATATTTTTCTTACTTTTAGTACTCCATGAGAGTGCATATTTTCTTGCTCTCTCCCACACTTCCCTATATTTTGCTACCATTTCATATCCCATCCCCAGTGCTCTTCATGTGACTCTTTCATCCCCCCAGCTCATCTGTTGCTTCCCCACGCTTCTTCATCCCGCTCGGCTCTTTTTGTCATAGCTTCTCTTTTCATTGTTCCCCTGCCACTCCATCAATTGTTGGAAGTCTTTACTCCCTTCCTACACCTCCTACACTTCTTCGTTGCTTCCCCACAGCTCTTGCCTATTTTTGAAACTTTTTTTTTACTCTTCATGAAGGGTTGGGAACTGTAATTTAATATCAGGCTAGTCCTTTCTGTAAATGCAGTTAAACACGAAAGGACTAGCCTGATATTAAATTACAGTTCCCAACCCTTCATGAAGAGTAAAAAAAAAGTTTAAAAAATAGGCAAGAGCTGTGGGGGAGCAACGAAGAAGTGTAGGAGGTGCAGGAAGGAAGTAAACTTGTGCATGTTTCACCACTCATGCATGCCCAAACATCATGATATGGTTACCATTTTGTTTTTGTTTTTTTATTAATTTACTGTTCCAAGGTGGCAGATGCCCATGTTGGAGCTGAAATATATATATATTTTGGAAAACATTTGGCAAAATAACGCACAATTATACAAAATGCAAATCTGTCATTTAGCGGTATATTGTAGCTCAAAATGCATCATGTCAATTTTTGACGCAAGGACATATTTCACTGTAAAAATAGAGTGAAATACACTAGTGGATTGATAATCAGCCACTTGTGTGCTGGCAGTTCATGTTATTTCTGCTCTCTCACCTTAAATGTTTGCAAAAACAGTGTGACATGGAATAATGGTGCAATTTTGGGAATTTCATATACCAAGCATAACATGAAATTCACAAAATTACATAAATTATGCCGATGTAATTTAAATTTCACCTGGGCCTATCTGGTACTACCTGAAACTAGTGCAAAGCGAGTATCTGGGCACCAGGAAGCTGCTGGAAGTGCAGATACAGTAGGCACTAAACACTAACATTCGAAGATGGCCACCACATTTCAGTGCTTGGCAGCATGTCAGTCTGCTCCTGCTATCTGCTACCATTTGCTGCAGATACACTGCTGTCTCTGCAAGAACACCAAGCTCACATTGGCTATGTCTGCTCCACTTCTGCTGTAGATCACCCCCCATGTTGCCTCACACTAGTTTGAAGGTGCCCCTTGGTGAACAGAGCCAGTCAGCCTCACATAAAGAGATGCTGTTGCTTCCAGGTAAACCAGTTCTGATTTCATTTGAAGCACAATTAAAACCAGAGCTGCACTTCGTGGCAGAAAGAGCAGCTTACTGTATATTTTTGAAGCTCTTCCCAAGGTTGGTAAACAGATGTGTGGTAGTTTCTCCTAAGCTTGTTACCTATCTTCCTTATATTATCTATGATGTCACTGTCATGGTAATGGAATGTGTTAGTTTGAATGCCAGGAGCCAGTTAGTTCGTGGAAGCTGTGGAGATGAACAGTCATTAAAGTATGTGCTCTTACACTTACCTGTCTCATTGTAATCACTACAAATTTGGTGACGAGGATGGGATGATTTCTCAGGTCAAACAGGGTAAAGAAAACACTGTGGGTTTTGCCTCTCGAGCATTACGTCCAAGTGAGAAAAATTATTCAGTCATCGAACGTGAGTTGCTGGTGTGTTGTTGGGCTGTGGAAAGATTCAAATGTTTCCTGTGGGGTAAAACTTTTAGTCTACTCACCCACCACAAACCCCTCATTCCCATTCTCGAGGGTAAAATTGTCAAAGATCATACTCCAAGAATTGCTAGGTTAAGTTCTAAGTTGTTACAATTTAACTTTGACGTTGCACACATACCTGGTGAAAAAAACACCAGGGCCGATTTCCTGTCTAGGTCTCCGTTACCTCTGGGAAAACAAGATCTTGATAATGATGCTGATGAAGAATGTCTCATTGCTGTAGTGTGGGTTGTTTCTCTGAGCGTGAATGGTTCTGTGGGATGGAGTTGGATGTTGTACTCAAGAGAGTTAAAGAGTTCATTGTGTCTGGGTGGCCCAAGGAAAAACATTTAGATAGCGATCTGCATCCGTTTGCTAAGATTGCTGATGAACTCACTTTGGAGGGAGGAGAAATGATCATGCGGGGGGATAAATTTGTTCCTCCTGAGTCTTTGAGAGCTCGTATTGTCGATTATGGCCATGAGGGTCATCTTGGACAGACGAATACAAAAAGGAGGATTCGCTGTGTGTATTGGTGGCCTTCCATGGCCCGAAAAATTAATGATGTTGTGGAAGGATGTATGACTTGTTGTACTAGCGACAAAGTCAAAGTCATAAAAAATGTTTCTCCTCCCGTGCAAGAGGTCGAAGTTCCCAACGGTCCTTGGTTGAAGCTAGCTATCGATTTTGTGGGACCTTTCAATGTTTTGCCTAACAAGTACAAATTCGCTTTGGTTGTTGCTGATTACTTCAGTAAGTGGTGGGAGGTTCAATTTATGACTGATCCCAATTCTCAAGAGGTCATCAAGCTTCTCCAAAGTCTGTTTGCAAGAGAGGGTTTCCCTAAAGAAATTGTTTCCGACAATGGAGTACAATTTACTTCCAAAGAGATGTCTGATTTTTTGAGTCAGTCCGGTATTGTTCATAGGCGTGTGGCTTTGTATTACCCACAGGCCAATGGTTTCATTGAGCGCACTAACCGTATTCTAGTTGAGTGTGTTCACTCGGCCGTTTCTTCTAGGACTGATATCAAAGAAGCTGTTCAGAGCATGCTGTGGGCACATCGCACAACTCCCAGTCCCATCATGGGCCACTCGGTTTTCAAAAAGTTAGTAACAAAATCGACAAGGCTCATATCGGCCATAGAGGACAAAAACGCTGTATCCAAGTGAGCTCATGGTTGGGTTGTGCTCAACAATTACGATGTTCTTAAACCTCAGCCCTACCTCAAGGTCGGAAGTAAGCTTGTGACCAAAGAAAAATTCCTAAGACTACGGCTGGGAGTTGGCCCAATCAATCCGTTTTTGCCACCATGGGAAAGAAGAGGGGGCGATCAGTTTTGCCGTCTGTGTGCGAATGACACTGAGACTTTGATCCATATCATATGCATATGCAAGAAGCTAAAGGAGATCCGGAAAACACTGTTAAAACCGTTATTTATCCAGCATGGAGTAAGGTCCTGTAGGCAGGCAGTGATGCTGTGCTTTAATCCAAACTTAGTACAGCTAAACTGTCGCCTCACAAAATTTCTCGATCTGACAGCATTGAGATTGAAAAAACCTGCTGCCAACAGTTAAGATCCACTATAGAGTGTTGTAGATGCTGCACTGGACCACTCTACTGGTTTAAAACTAGAAAGTTTATATAATTGATTTTAAACAGGCTCGTAAATCTGTGCCAGTGGTTCTATCACATTCGAAACATTTTTACGTCTTTTAATCACAAAACAAAAGCATTTTAAACTTTGTACTTTATTTTTATTTGTTTTACTAATGTAAAATTTCTGAAATTTAACCTGTAATGTTCTGAATGCAACGGTTTTAATTAATCATGCATAATAAAATGTACTTACTTACTTACTTACAGTCCCATCATGGGTTCCAGCCCCTTTGTGCTTCTTAGGGGTAGGGAAGCTTCTTTTCACATGTGTCCTGCCTGGATGAAGAAGTGGTGTTTACTGACAAAGTGTGGGGAGTCTCAAGCTGAGGTTGAGACACATTCTCAATCTGTTTTCCCGGATGCAGTAGATTTCAAGTCTAGTGTGTGTGTGGGAGAATGGGTGAGAATTAAGGGGGTCATTATGATGTCGGGCGGATCGCCACCGCCTGACCGGCGTTGGCGATCCGCCCGACATCTTTCCCCGCCCGCCCTCCATTTACCCCCGCCATATTACAATGACAGGGGGACAGCGGCGGACGGAAAGACCGTCCGCCGCATTTCGCAGGCAGGCAATCGTTACGATTGCCTGCCGTGTGGATCTGGGGCCTAATATGGCGGCGGTGCCGAGCAGGCACCGCCATCCATGTTATGATGTGCCAATTCAAAGGCCTTTCCACGGCGGCGATGCCGCCATGGAAAGGCCGGCGGAGATTGCTTTGGGGGCCCGTTACGGGCCCCCGGCGGGTGGGGGGGTTTAGGGGGCTGCACTTGGGGGGTACCTATGGTACCCTCCTACATTGCCATACACAATGTGGCAGGCACCGCGCGGTGCCTGTCACGTTGTGCATGGCAATGCAAAGCATGCACTTTTAACATTGCGGACGGAGCTGCACCCAGCAGCACCGTCTGCAATGTTAAAGTCCAGAATGCGCCCGCCTGTGTGGCGGGCACATCCTAATTGGCCTCGTGGGACCGCCGCACCTCTGGCGGTCGGTCCCATTTTCCATTACGGTGGCGGGTGGACTTTCCATCGTAATGTGGCCCTAAGTCTCCTCTTAACGTTTCTAAAGGTTTGTCAAAATTTGGTCTTCCTGTTAAAGTAGATGCTACTTCACGTTTTGCTGTAAGAGTTAATGGGAAGAATTGGTGGAACTTATCTAGGATTTACAAGGTTCCCAGGAGGGTGGTCTTGCAGTTAGGCCTTGAGTCTGGAGATGTGGTGGATTCTCAACCAGCACAGGTCAGACCGGCTCAGAAAGAGAGTTCTTTGCAATCCTCACGGTTTACCAAGTCTTCATTAAAATATGTCCCACCACGCAGGAGTGGTAGGATTAGTGTTCCGCCTAATCAAATGAATCTGTAATCTGTTCTATATTTCATTTCAAGTGAATTTTGTACCTGCGGATTTTCCATCCTTTGTTCTTTCTTTACTTATTCCACCTTCATTTTATTTTTATTTTTTCTGTTGCACTCAGTGATATCTTTTTGTTTTTGTTTGCCATGGGAAGAAAAGAGATGTTGTAGTAGTTTCTCCTAAGCTTGTTACCTATCTTCCTTGTATTATCTATGATGTCACTGTCATGGTAATGGAATGTGTTAGTTTGAATGCCAGGAGCCAGTTAGTTCCTGGAAGCTGTGGAGATGAACCGTCATTAAAGTATGTGCTCTTACACTTACCTGTCTCAGTGTAATCACTACAAGATGCTTTGCAATGTTCCGGGAACAAGAGATTCCTGCCTCAAGGGTACCACTAAAGCCCACTTCACCTGCAAACAGTGGGTCCTATTGTGCAAGAAGGACAGTGGGGGACCTTAAAGACAGAAACATAGAGCACCAGACCAAGGGTCAGATTTACTAAGCTTTCATGCACTTCAGTGCAACAAGGCAACTTGCTGCACTGCATTGTGTGAAGGAGAGAGAGCAGAAATGCACCAGCGCACTTCAGACAGCCTAGCGCCAACGTAGGCACCTTTGCACCATGCGGTGCAAAGGTGCCTGAGTTACGGGCAGGATTGTTTTGTGCAGGAAGGAATGCCTTCATGCACAAAACAATCCCTTGAGGCATTTTCCTCTTTCTATATGTGCTGCAAAATGCAATACACATAGAAAGAGGAAATAACGAGGGGAAAAAAAGATTTTTCTCCTCGTTACAAAAGGCGAGGTGATTTACTCAATCCCAGGTTTACAAACCTTTTCAAATCTGGGATTGTGTTAAATGCATAGGAGGGTGCTCGGGAACACCCATGCTTCACTCATGGAACGCCTCTAAGGACTAAGGGTGGGCGATATATTCCGCTGCGCCGGAGGAGTTGGCGGAGTTTTGACCTCTCGACATTAAGATTGTAATGCGCAGTTCCGGCCAAATGCCACCAATTGCTGTGTGGCAGAGTTTTTTCTCATGAGCGCGAGCAAGATATGGCATCCCCTAGAGCGAATTTAAGTCACTTGGAGGGCACCAAGTGAGATTATTTCAACATGGGTGGTAGCAGGAAGTCCTGAGCATTCGCAGTCAGCAAGCTGCTGCTCGAGTAGAAAATCTACTTGAGTGCCAGCAAAATCAACTCGAGAAGCTGCGCCCTCTGGTGCACCGCGTTGTGCTGTTCGTGCTGATTTTATAGCGCAGAACGAGCTCCAGGCCCTAAATCACAGTGTGAGCAGAGCAACAAGCCTATTTCCACCTGTGTGCGAAATTCTGTGCAATCTCGCTGAGTTTTTTTGTAATAACCACAAAGCAAAATGTTAGTAAATATTGCCCCATGTTTGGTCTATTACTTTGCCATATTTTGACCCTGAAACCTTCACCCTTTTCAACTGTCGTGAAGCAGGAACTTCCTACATTGCTCATCCTCCTCTTTGCTTCTGAAGTACATCCTAGCTGTTCATCGTCTTTACTCTCAGAGGCCTCTTGCTTTTACCTACGCATCCTGAAATCCAGTGCTTAATTTGTAATAAACATAAGTGCCATGGCCATCGTCAGGAGGCCACTGCAGCTTACATCACCCATCGCCACTGCCACCGCTGCCATTGACAGTATCAACACAACTACTACCCATCACACGCCTGCAAGTGTAACAATTCAGGCTATTCCAGGTACTCAACACTAAGAGTGGTTTGGGCGGTAGGCATTAGTCCTTTTTAATGTATATGGAAATAATAAACAACTGTTGTTGTGCTCATTTCTAAATTAGACAGCCAGAGCCACCATTTGGAAGACTGTCATAAGTGCCGGTGTTGACAATTAATTGCAGACGCCGAGCACCGGAAATCACTGGCTCAAATTTCTCACTGCTGTAATCACATCTACCACCATCTGTCAGTCCAAATCAGCTCTCCCTATACACCCTCTGAATGTCACCCTATTTTATGTCCTCAATATCAAGTCTTTTCACTTCTCTAACTCCTCTCAGGTGCAGTAGAGCTCCATTTCACAACTCTTTCAAGGCTTGTCTTGAAGCCATAACAAATCCAGGCCCCTTGTGTGCTACAGCCTTCCCCTCTTCCCCACTTAGCTCTATTTCTGAACTTATTTTCATGCACCAGTTCCTTCCCTGCAGTTTATTCTTCTTTCCAATTCCTGCTGGTACTGGGCTAGAGTATACCTAGACAAGTCCTATTCTCCTCACTATTTCTCTTATTTTGTTTCCAGCACCCACACTGAGGCTCCCCACTGATGCTATGGACCTGGAACGGCTCGCCTAAGGTGAGCTTCTCCATAAAAAAGTTTGCTGTATCACTGCTCCATCAGGAAGGTGGTGCACTTCCTGAGACTCTAATAAGCACTAGATCCACCACTATTTACGTTTCTTCTTTGTCTTTGTCAGTTATGTGTTATTGTGAGTTTAGCAGTCAGATATTAAATGGAAATTTCCGAGGTCTGCCCTGCCCTTTCATACATGCAGTGGGCACCCACCCACCATTTAGGTGATCAGAACAGATGGGTGATCCCAGCGCGCACCTTATGCCTCAGTGCCCTCAGCAACGAGTCAGCAGACCATCCTTTCTTGACAACACCACCTTGGAAAAATTAAACTCAAATCTTACTATCTCTTTCGACAAGCATTGCGAAAATCAATTGAGCTGGATTTATGAAGCTAACACATGCAAAAACAGGTATGCACAACCGCTGTTTGCATGTGTTAACATTTTAAAGCCAGACCTGTTGGCTATTCCAATGGTTAACTTATGTTTCAGACTGGTCGCGTGCATGTTGCTCATGGACTCAGTATTTTCAAGCTCATTGTAGTTGCTGTTTGTCTGGTATTGCTCCCCAGCATTTCCCCAAAACATTTCCTGTACAGTAGGATACTAGCTGAGACTAGACTTAGACCAAGAATACCTGACTGCTGCCAAGGTTCGGGTCCTGCATAAAGTTCGCCGTGGGCTATACCGCTTTTTTTGTGATAGCCAACTTTTTGCCGGATCCATATTCCTACAGCAATAGAGGGACATTTTGTGTGATGGTGAGCCAAAATTGTTTGTACTTGTGATTGAGCATTGTTGATTTATCAGTGCAGCATTTTATGTATTTATGTACTGATTTATTTATTGTTGGATTAGTCTTTCTATCGTTCTATTGGGGAGAGCAACACACAAGTCACAAGACACAAAAAGCCCCACACAATTCAAAGTACAATTTATAAAACAATAAAACAGAAAGTGTGAGACTATTTCAATCTCATTTATGTGCCTATAAATAAAGATGTATTCCAGTTTCTACCCAAAGGTATGAGGTACTTAAGAAACTTCCCTCCATTACTAGGGTATCTTCAGGCATGCCGTGGACTGTGCACTTTAGCTGCAGATCCCTTTATGTAGGGGTGGGGCAACTCATAGAGTTTCATTCCGTGGAATTCCACGGAATTACATAAAACTCTGCGAGATTCTGCAAAGTTCCACCAGCAGGCGGAAAATATGCATGTTGTGCCGCAATTTAGCATCAGTAGCGAAAGCAGCGCTGAAAAATCAGTGCAAACAACACTATGCGTGCGCAAGAGTGCACAGCATTCAAGTTGATTTTGTTGCCCTACCTGAGCAGCAGTAAAATCTACTCGAGAAGCAGCATACGTGCCCGCCCTCGACCACCCATGACTCCCCGCATTGAAAAATCACGTTACAGGACGCCAAATCTTGGTCGCGCTCACCAGCTCGCATTTCTGGAGTCTCGTATGGACAAAATTCAGCCATGCAGCGATTGGTGGAATTTCGCCTGAACGCCGCATTACAAGAGTAACGCTGTGTCACAAAATTCCACCAGTGCTATAATGTTGCACCATTTTAAACTAGGCTAGTGCGCATCAGTCAGTAAGTTAAAGAAAACGATGTATATTATCATGCGTTTTTTAGGAGCACAATTCTGTGGAAAATACCTGGGGGCATATTATCAAGAACGGCGTTAAAAATTATCGCCGGTTTAGCGGCAGAAAACTGCTGCTAAAGCGCTGATAATGGGCTTGATAATATGCCCTTGAGAATTCCAATAGAAGTCCATGTTCTGGTGTGAACATGGGCTTCTATTGGAATTCTCCAGGGCATATTATCAAGCCCATTATCGCCGCTTTAGCGGCAGTTTTCTGCCGCTAAAGCAGCGATAATTTAAACGCCGTTCTTGATAATATGCCCCCTAGTTATTTCAAAATAGTATGATACTCTAATGAAGCCAATGTACATCTTGCAAGTTGACGAGCTGAGTGATCAGACACACTAGTTTCGCCAGTAAACGATTTATATTTTTTAAATTTTTTTATTTGGGGTATTTAATCAGTAGGAGCCTAGACCCCAGAGCCAGCAGGGCATTTTTCAGACAAACAGGGATATACGGCAGATAAGAGTGGTTACCAAGTGTCAGTATAGCAGTTTCTATTCATCCGAAGTTACATGAGAACCATGCCACTTAAACTCCGAATGGTATATCAACTATACCAAGTTATACTAGGCAGTCCTTCTCACGATGGAATCTATCTACCCAATAGTTATGGAGTAGACAATGCATCCATTTTGTTGGATTCTTTTAACAATTTTTTGAGATAGAGGGTTTCAATACTTGCTCTGGTGATGCGGCTATGTTATTAAATGAGTCTGAGACATTTCACCAGTGATTTGTTTTCAGTAGTCTTTTTCCGTTGGGCTCTGTTGTGGCTGTTATTTATCTATTTTGGGGGAGGTTCATAGTTATGCATTACTGAGTAATGTCTGTAGGTGATTGATGCTGCTGGCCAGGCTATAGATTTATTTTGGTGAACACTGCTTCCTTTGTTCAATGATGCAAAGGTATGAGCATACTGGGAGAGTGTTTCGAATTCATTCAGTCTGCCCCACTTGTGTTTTTTTCATCTGTCACTCGAAATGTTCAGCTTTCTGCTGGCCTCCTCTCCTCCCTGCAGAGAACCAAATGGAGCTTTGCTCTGCAGGAGAGTGGAAACTGTGGACTTAAGCTTTCACTTTAAGGCTGACAAATGATAGTTTCAGAGCAAGTAAACTGTCTGATAAGCCCTTCCAGCAAGCACCAATGCCAATGCTTTTTTCTTCTGTCTTGCCAATGCCAGAGAGGCCTGAAAGTTCATCTTCCCCACATTTCCATTTGGCAGCCACAGGCATCCATAGAGATCCATTAACCATCAATGAAATGTAATGCAACACAGCATAACTTAGTGAGCTGTGTTACATTTCTTTACAAAGTCATGCAAAGCGGTGCAAATAGCTTCTTGCGTGGCTTTGTAAATGCCATTTAAGGACTTGCGCTGCTTTGTGGCGATTTGCATCATGAAACGACAAAGCAAGTCATTGTAAATCTGGCCCTTAATGTTTTGAGGGGGCTGCCCCTTGGTAATTACTACTAAAGGGCTAGGGATCAGGTTCCCCACAGTAATAGGGTATAGTACAGCACAATATGGTAAGATTTTAAATCAAGCACATCATGTTGTTGGTGTGGCTTTGTTATGATTAGTATGCTAGATTGATGACAAATGTATTTTATTAACAGTGAGCCAGAACATTTGTTGAAACTAGATAGAATTTTACGCCCAGTTTGTTCCTTATGGAATTATGACTAAGCACTTAGGATCAATAATCTTTGGGCAATTTTAATGAGATTTAAAAACAACTATGAAGAGATTTTATGGGGTCTTGTCCAGGGAGTTTTGGGGAAAATTATTGGCAAATTTTGAAACTCATGAGTGGTAGAAACTGAATAGCATTTGAGATTTGTAAGAGAAAGGCAGCACATTTCGGCAGAAACATATATGACTGATTAGAATTTAAAATTATCTCAACAGGGGACTTAAATTGTGTCCCTTGGAGAATTCTTGGGAACCAATATGACAAAATATTGATTTTTGAAGTGCATTTGAATAGAAAAAGGTAGTTCTGAAAACACATAGTTGCAGCCATGGCATGATGAGGCATGATGAGGCTGAGACCATACTGCCAACAACATGAGAAACAGTCAGAGCAGGGGCAGGTCTCTAAGGGTGTGAACAGATCCCAGGTGATAGCTGGGGTCAGGCTAGAAGCACTGGCTTCATCTCCATTCACAGGAACAGAAGGTAGCCATGTGGCAGCCCTACTCCTGATCTGGGAGTGAGTTGTAGCACTACAGGTCAGGTCTAAATTACCTCTTTATTCTGGTATCACACCCTTTCTCTGCACAGTGCAAATCATACCATTTGGCTGAACAGGCACAGTGCATAGTAAGTTTTAATGATGAAGACGGTACAACCACTTGGTGAAAAAAGTTCCCATCTCTTCTGCCCTTACAGCAGTCCTAGGTTGGACATATAGAGATACATATTTTTCTTTCTTTCTCACTCTCTCTCTCTCTCTCACCTCATAAGAAATGTAAAACGTTTTTTCTGAGAACTTATCAAAGTGGAAAGAGGTTACTAGGAGCAGGGATAAAGCTCTACCATATAAGGAAGTTGCCTAAACATAATAAGTTTATGAACAAGCCAGGGTGAAATTTAAATTATGCAGGAGTAATTTACGTAATTTCACATTACGCTTGTTATGCGAAATTCACAAAATAATGTCATGATGCCACATTGCCTAATTATACCACCATTTACAGCAAAATTATAGTGCAGGAGTGATAGGACAACACGAACAACCAGAGGGGCTGTTGTACATGCCACTCAACACGAGGACACGTGTTGAGCTAAAATATAGTGCTAAATGACGGATTGCATTCCGCATAACTACGCATAAATTCACTTAATTTTCCCTAAATTTCACCGAATTACGATAAAGTAAATTACAGGAATTTCACACACCACTATTTAGGAACCTATCACAACCATACTGAAACTTGCACTTCTGATGAGGCCTTGTATACTTTTCAGAAACAGTGATAAACCTCTCAACATGGCTACTACTCTTTTAATAGGACAATGCCAAAACGTCTTAGAAGGGGCATCTTTAGCACACAGTGCACCCCCAAAGACATATACCAACACATGCATGACATAAACACACACTGACACCAATCCATCATTTTCTATTGATAGAGTTTATAAAGCACCAAAAACAGTACCCATTGTACAGCCAGTTGGAGGAATAATAAAGAGATAAAAGGGAAAGAAACATAAAATACTGATAGGTGTCAAACATACACACTGTTTCAAACTGACGTGTCTTATTCTAAGTGCCCCTTCTTAACCACATTGTGTGATCCTGGGCAAGTCACTTCACCTCCCTTGGCCTTCATTACCATATCAACTAGAGTAGGAACTCTTAGAAACAGACTATCACCAAAGTGGGGTGCTATAGAGCTGACCTATACATAGATTAAATTAACTCTGTCCTGCAGAGGTGATCTGTGTATGACTCCAGAAGAGGGTGCTAAAACCTTCTCATAGTACAATATGCTTGCATACCAATTTGGCAGCAAGTACTGAGGTACCTTGGCAGAACAGTATATGTTAAGTGTACTGCAAGATTGATTTGCAGCACATCAGAGTGGGATACATGCACCACGCAGCGCACAAGCAGTGTACATTCTTTGGTTTAAAAGTGGAATTGGTATGGGCCAGTAACGCAATGCACTGGCAGTGAGCACCAGTCTCAATAACAACTATTTTAGACCTTGACAAATTCGAGTTTTCTTTTTACAACCAACATAACCTCAGTGGCGGTCTGTGCAGGTAAGCGCAGTGGAACTCTGGGGCAGGTCAGGAGTGAGGGAAGTCTACAGACGACAGAATAGGGAAAATTAAATAAATAAATAATTCCTACTCTGTCATCGTGAATGAAGAGCGATATATGAAGCACCAAAGCAATCAAAACATGAAAAGACATTGTCTTGTTAGAAAGAAGCTGCTTTGAAGACAAGCATCAGCATTCCACTTTCAACTTCAGAAACTATAACATGGCAAGTTTTACCCTACGAGACTTTTGAAACTAGCCATGCTGCCTTTGTTTCTGAAAAAAAAAACGAGCCTGATAGAAAAGGCACACAAAAAGTTGACATCAAAGTTTTTATCATTTATTTTTAGTCTGAAAGGTGTGCACATTGAAGTTGGCTGACAACGCAGCTGCGCAATCTAGAAGGAACTGTGGGTGTGATGTTTTCAAAGCACTTTACTCCTCTGATGAGTCTTGTGGAGAGTGAAGGCTGACCATCAGAGGTGGCAATATTTTAACATTTTGTGTCAATAACAAGTAAAAGAAATTGAATTTTTCAGTTGTAGATGTGGATTGTTGAGCAATAAAAGTTAACAAGCTCAAATATATACACATATGGGAAGAAAGGGTGCCGCACCAGGAAGAATCAATGATAGCTAGTATTGCCTTGATGAAAATTAACCTTTTGAAACATAAACTAATGAATGATGCTGAGAGATCTCTTTTAGCATTCGGATTGACTTTATGTCACACTATGGAGTTTTATTATGCTCTAACTCGTATTGATATGTTTCTCTTTGTAAGAAAATTGAAATTGCTGGAGGTACATAAAATGCTTCCCAAGAATTTGGAAGCCCCCAATGTTGAGGTGTGGGATGATGATATAACTGTTGGGGATGTAGATTGTCTGCTGGCATTGGAATCTTTGCTACATGAAGCAGCCTCAGTGCTGACATCGATGTTGACATAAGGGAAGTGTTGTGGAATATGGGTGTAGATGTTAGCACACCTAATAGGAGGGATAGCACGGAAGTCAATTTAATTTAATCAGTACAACCGGTAACTTACAAAGTGGGCTCCAGTTCCAGGCTATGTTCTTCTTCAGGTGATTGAATCTTTGCCACCATTTTAGAATGGAGCATAAAATGAAAATATCTTAACAAACATCATCATTATAGTTGATTAGTTCAGTCAATGAGAAAAGTTTAGGATTGGTTCATAATCTTTATTTCTAGTTAGGAGATTAGTAAAGTGTTCTCTCAAATGTATTCAATTAGTAATTCCGATAAATCCGTTTCCAGAAATTTCAAATAAAAGGTTATGGTTAAAATCAAGGTAATGCAGCAGATAACAAGCATGTTCCATAAAGGAAATTAGTCCCTAGTCCATATAAATTAATCAGTTCAGAATTTAGGTAGAACCCATGAAGAGTTCTTGAACAGAGAGAGGCCAGTGAAGCATTTTAAGAAATCAAACTCCTTATTAAAGATTAGTTTAGGAAGACTTAGCCGAACATCCGTATGCGAACAACAGGGTCTGCGATAGCTACACCCATAAAAGCAAGAGGAGAGAAGTAAATTGGGAAAGGTCACTGCCAAAATGGCAAGTAACAAAAGCCATCAGCAGTAGCATGCAGCAAATCTCTCAGTAGAAAGATAAAGTAAAGTCTCTGCAAAGCTCAAAAGAGACTGCACACAAAAGAGTGTCCTGCCAAACTAGGAAACACACACTATAATAAAACAGAAAAACACATGTATCAATCCATGTCGGTGTTAGATCATCTCGAGCCAATAAAGAGAAATTGTCCGATGGTCTGCAGCTTCTTCCTTTGTTTACCACGAGAAACACAGAACGTCGACAGTACTTAAAAGTATCAGTTAATTGCTAGACATTCATGTACTTGTAACATTTGCCTTGGGTTCTCATGAGAAACCTCAGCAATATCTATTAGCTATTCAGTGTTCTACTGCGTTACAATGAACTACTGTAAAGACAGAAACATTTTATTTGTAACGTCCTGGTTAAATCATGGGTTTCATGTCTCCATGTAAGCATTATTGTTTTATTATGCCATTCAGCATTGTATGAGTATGTGGAAGCTAAACTATCTAAATACAAGTAGAACAAGTAGCTTGGAGACTAGAAATACATTTTGTGAAGTCAACACATTCTACAGCAATGAGAAATCTAAACAGGCCACATTTGGGTCATCTATCAAACACATTTGTGCATGGTTCAGCATCTCTTAAAGCCATTTATCTATTACAGAGAAAATAAGGAAAGATAGAAAGAGGAATAAGGCCTAGTCTGGGGCTAGCAATGTAAAGACGATAGAAATGAAAGCTTACTGCGTTTTGCAATAATTCTCTACGTGTCATTTTTTTAACATAAACTGTATGCTAACTCTGCACCCAAGCTTTGTAGGTTTAAAAAAGGCACTCTATTGTATGTTTTTACGTTAATGTCTAAGGCAATTTTTTAAGTCTGTTAATAATGTTTCAAGCTAGATTTCCCTGCTCTATCAAGAGTGTATTCAAGCCCAAATTGAGGATGGTTCCCAATACCCCACATGATAATATAGATGTGGTTCATGATATTATGATTAAGGAATTAATGTCCCTGAGAAAATCAGCATCTAAATGGGAACATAGTCAGTCAGGCCAACAAAGAAAGGCATTGAAATCGTTGTGAGCTGATAGTTCTATACTCAGCGAACCCTTAGATAAGGGTTAAAATGTTGTGATTATGGATACCTGTAAGTGTGAAAGAGAAGCTTACAGGCAACTCAATCAGATTGCTACAAGGTTATGCCTGCTAACATGGACAAGGCATCTATCACTAAATATTATGACTTCTTTCTTGAATGGGAGGACCAGGGCATCCTTGACTTTGATGAATATGCTTTCTTATGAAATTGTCTGAATTTATTAAGGACTTGCGTTGCCCCTGCATCACGCAAAGTGATTCAAGGGCAACACAAGCCAATAAGTGATATTTACTATGCCACCCAGAGCCACTTTTTTGCATGGCTCTGCATAATATAGTAAATCTGGAGTAACACAAGGCAGCACAAGTCATTGCCTTGCATTACTCTGCCCTGGGAAGGCGTTCCATGGGTGGAGTGTGGGTGTTCCCACATATTCCCCCACGGTTTTGGGTGCATTCTCAGATTTACTAATACTAGTAAACTAGGGAATGTGTCAAAATGCTATGCCTTCCCAGGGGAGGCTCAACAAGGAGAAATATGTTTATTTCTCCTCCTTTTTAACTCTTTCTATGTGTGCTGCATTCTGTAGAATACATAGAAAGAGGTAAAAGCTTCAGAAGATTGTTTTTGTGCAGGAAGGTGTCTCTTCCTGCACCAAAATGATCCTGCCTGTAACGCAGGCACGCTTTCACCAGGGTGCAAGAGTGCCTGTATTGGTGCTTGGCAGCCACTAGTGCGCCAGCACAGAGGGAGAGCAGGAAGGAGCCATATCTTAGTAGATATGATGCATCCCTGCCCTCTAAACTTGAGCAGTTCAGCAAGTTATCTTGCTGCATTGCATTGCGCCAAATATTAGTAAATGAGCCCCCATGCTTTTGGGTCCCAAGGTCCATAAATCCAAGCAAAACCCTCTGGGTAGGCTCATTGTGTATTCCAAAAAGGAACTCCTTGAAAATACAGCAAAATATATCAATAAATTGTGGGATGCCCTTCACTATCACTTTCATGATATTGTTGTATACATTTTTAGCAAACAAATTCCCTTTATTGCCGCTTCTATCCCTATTGATTTGCTACTATGTAATGGGTTTGAGGAGATGACTATTACATAGCCCACTTCGGCAGTTTTATGAAGCAATTGGTGATTATCCACACAATAGATTTGATGACCTTGACGTTCACCAATATATGTACATTGAAAATTATCTATGATATCATGGCTTGCTTCCTGCAACAAACTACTTTTAACTTTGACCTGTTTGTTGGTTTTTGTCACCTATATCATGCACACAATGCATATTATTTACCTGGAAGTGAGACAGATACATTTCTGGTTATGTGGAGACTGGGATAGTATATCTAATATTTGACCTATGTTTTGGAATTGATTGTCTTGATTTACTATCTGTTACATTTTCCCCTGTCAGCCCATTTTCAGTGTACTTATTGCGGAGTGTAACTCTTCTATGTTCAGGCACAGTTGTTATTTATTTTCTAAAGTTGGTGGAGCTCACTCACCTTGACAAAGGCTCATGGGAGCCAAAAAGCGTATAACTGTTGTTGCACATTTACAGATTGCACATGATATAGACCCTGGTGTGCCCATAGTTATTTTTTTGCTAACGAAAGACTTTTGCTACATATATGAAGCCACTCTGTAGTTATAGTTAGGATTCCACGAGATAGGAATTCAACAGATTTTTGATTGGTAATAACTTTGCCACCGTTTGATGAATCTCCACAAAACATTGCAGGCCTATCCCTGTTTTCTACATGTACTTATGAAGCAAAGGTTCGCTGTGATTAGTTAAGGGGGTGCAAAGAAAAAAGGGGAGGGGGTGCCTGTAGGAAGCTGGCTCTGTATATACTATCCCAAAGTAAGGTATAGTGTGCACAGATACCAGGGAGTCCCCAGAGGTATAGCAGAGGCTAAATTAGGCAGGTACTAACAGCTCTCTTTGGGGTAGTGTGGGCAAGAGGTTAGGCTTATCCAGAGGGTGTGTTAAGCATTTATTGTATTCACTCAATCAAGACTGATGCACACACCCAGAGACTGAATCCAGACCAATTGGGTAAGTATAAAAAGGTATACTTGTATTTTGTTTCGAGAACCAAGCAGGACTTGGTACAGGTATGCAAAATATACTTGGAGTGCAGAATTTCACAATGAAATGCAGTTATGATTGAATTTTGAAGTAGTCACAGGTTGGTAATGATTCAGAAAGCAGTTTGCATTATATAATAATTACTTTTTAGTTACTTTTGGATTGTTTAGAGTACTGGGGGTAGTAGTCCTAAATAACACACCTAAGGTTCTTACAATACACGGTAAGAAAGACTTTTTACACTTTGCAGTTTAGTTGCACACTTAGAACATTTACGGCCCAAAATCTCATAACATGGGTTCCTATGGGAGAAAAAGTGTTAGCGGTTTCTCAGGTAAACACATGGTGTACGAGTTTTGGAGGTTATGACCAAGGTTCCCCAAGGTCTAGATGGGCTTGCAAGTTGCACCACCAATGGCACTGGGGTGGCCGGGTGCAGAGTGCAGGGGCCCAACGTTATCCAATGCAGCTAGGAGGGCCTTTGATAAGGGACTGCTGATGAGCAGGCCACTCGGGTGTGGGAACAAAGCTCCTGGGGTTAAGGTCAGCACTGCAGGGGCGAACGACCAGAACAGGAGCTGCACTGCCAGCGGCCCTGGGGTGGCCGGGTGCAAGGTGCCAAAAAGATGTCGGGAACCTGTGCTTTTCAATGGAGACCTTCGGTGCGGTGAAGTTGCAGCAGGCTCGGACAGGGGGGCTTCCTGAAGGTGACCACAACCATTAGCCAATCACATACTGACTTCTCATCCGAATATACCGTAGTACACAGTGGCAAAATATATAACTATGCTTTTTTTAAACCTATAACTTCAACACTACTTACACTATCCGCACATACTTCCAAAAATTAACATTTACACCTCGTAATGCATATTTCAGACACATTACATCTACATTTTTTCACACTCCATCTGTTTCAATTACCACACTCTACTCTATGCAACTCCACTATATGCCACTCCACTCTTGTCTAATCCACTGTACACCACTCCACTCTATGACACTCCACTCGAGATCACTCCATTGTAGGCTATTACACTCTCTGCCATTCCATTCTTTGACACTACTCCAGTCCATGTCACTTTGCTGTATGCCCCTCCACTCTACATTATTGTACTTTATGTCACCCCAGTGTATGCCACTTTAGTAAACACCACTGCACTGTGTGCCACTCCACTCTATTGCTCTGTGCTGTACGCTAATCGACTATATGCCCCACCACTCTTTGACAATCCACAGCATGCTATTATATTGAACACAACTCAACTGTATGCCACTCCACTCTACACCACTTCACTCTACGTCACTACACTCTATGCTACTACACTCTATGCTATTCCACAGAATGACATTCAACTCTACGGCACTCTAGTCTACACTATTCCACTATATGCCACTCCACTCCATGTCACTACACTGTATGCCAGTAGCTCAACGTTATTCACTCTACACCACTCCACTGTATGCTACTCCAGTGTATGCCACTTCACTCTTCGGCACTCCTCTCTACACCACTCCACTCAACAACACTCCAAACTACACCACTCCGCAGTACGCTATTATACTGTACGCCACTGCAGTCTACCACACTACTCTGCCAGCTCCACTCTACAACACTCCTCTCTACGGTGTTGCAGTCTACAATACTCAACTCTACACACTCCTCTGTATGCCACTCCAGTCTATGCTATTCCAGTCTATGCTATTCCACTGTATGCCACTACACTGTATGTCACTCCACTCTATGCTACTCCAGTGTACACCACCCCACTCTATGCTATTCAACTCTATGCCACTCCACTCTACCCCATTACAGTGTACAGTGTACTCTATTCTGCTGTACGCCACTCTTATGTACACTACTCCACTGTATGCCACTTCACTGTACGGCACTCTAAAATCTGCTATTCCTTTGTCCGCCACTCCACTGGAAACCACTCCACTGTATACCATTGCACTCTACGCCACTCTACTCTACCCCACTCCACTCTATAACACTCTACTCTATGCCAATCCACTCTACGCCACTCCACCCTATGCCACTCAATTCTACACTACTCCACTCTATGCTACTCCACTCTACTCTATTCTACTGTACACAACTCCACTCTCCAATCTATGCAATTTCACTCTATGCCACTTCATTCTATGCCACTCCATTGTACAGCCCCCCAGTATATGCTATTCCATTCTTTGCCACTCTACTCTCCACCACTCCATTGTACGACATTCCACTCTATGACAGTCCACTCTACACTACTCCAATGAATGCCACTCAACTAAACGCTATTCCACTCTACGCCACTCCACTGTATGACACTCCACTCTGTGCTATTCTACTATTCTCTTTTACTCCACTCTATGCCAATACACTCCACAAAACTCTGCTGTATGCTATTCCATTCTATGCCACCCAACTGTACGCCACTCCACTCTACCCCACTCTGCTGCAGCCACTCCACTCCACTCTACTACACTGTACTTTTATTTATTTATTTATAAAGTTTTGCATAGCGTGAACGTGACCCTAGTGGGTATCAGAGTGCTTTACATGACGGGGAATAGTTTAACATTTGGTCTGAAAAGAAAAAAAACAGGAAATACATACGTGAGAACCAAACAAATCATAAAGTAAAATAGGATAACACGGATTGGTCTTGAATAAAGACAGTAATAGGAGGGACAATCCCCATAGGAGTTTGCTGGCTATGCATTTTCAATGTGGCCATTATATTGTCTTAAGGTAAAAACTTAATCAGTAGAAAAGATTTGGCTTCTCTTTGAAGGAGGAGGTAGAGGAGATTAGGCGAACATCCGGTGGAGTTCCATATCTTGGGTGCAATAGCCGAGAATGCTCTGGCACCCGTTTTCTTTTTCTGAGTTTGTTGGGGTTTCAGAAGCAAGGTGAGCGCACTTTGTGAGGATCTGCTGCCCCCTGATTTTTCTAGCTTTTGAGCCAGGTAACTGTGGGTATTGAGATGTAACGCCTTATGCGTCATGCAGGCAATTTTCAGCTGGATTCTTGCCTCGTACGGTAGCTAGTTTAATGATTTTTAGATCCGGTGAGATGTGTGTGTTTCTTTTTGTTCCAAGAACAAGTCTGGCTGCCGCGTTGAGGGATGCTCTTAGAGGGGCCAATTTGTATCAAGGTAAGCCACATAGTGTTGCACTACCATAATCCAGTCTGGGTAATACTAGGGCTTGGACCACTTGTTTTAGGTCTTCTTGTGGTAGATAGGGTTTAAGTTTCCACAGAATGCTTAGTTGGTAATTCGCTCCTTTGGTGGCTGCGCTGATGTGATCCTGCATATTTAGGTGTTTGTCTAATGTGATACCTAATGATCTAGCGGAGTCTATGATGTGGGGAGAGCATTTGAGGGCTGTAAGATGTTTCAACCAAAGATCAATCTTGGGGCTGTAGTTCGGTGGATAGATGAGAAGAAATTCGGTTTTGGCAGCGTTGAGTTTGAGATGGTTAACCGTGAGCCAGAGGTGTGTGCTTTGTAAGATGGAATTGAGGGATATAATGTCCTCTGGGGAGGCGATTTTGAGATACAGCTGAGTGTCATCAGCGTACATATGGTATTGGATATTAGAAGATTTTAGGAGGTAAGCCAGTGGTTCAAGGAATAGGTTAAATAGAATGGGTGAAAGAGCAGAACCTTGAGGAACGCCAAGCATGATCGCATGGGACTTAGACAGAGATTGATTCATTTTGACTCTTAGGGATCTGTTTTGATGGAAGGAAGCGAACCATTGTAATACGACCCCTGATAAGCCCATCCTTTGTTCCAGTAAGTTCAATAGATTATCATGTTTGACGGTATCAAAGGCGGCCGATAAATCAAGCAGTATCAGAAGGCATGATTCATTTTGAGCCAGCATTTTTAGTATGTCATCCACTATATGAGTAAGTGCAGATTCGGTGCTGTGATCTTGACGGAAGCCTGATTGGTGTTGGTCGAGGAGTTGATATTTGTCTATGTAGCTGCAGAGTTGACTCTGGACACATTTTTCTAAGAGCTTTGCCAGAGTAGAGATGTTGGAGATGGGTCGGTAGTTGTTAGGATCAGAGCAGTCTCTGAAGATCCTCCTTAAGATGTTTTAGGCAATGATCAATCTCATTGAATCTCATTACCCAGTAATCATGTTTACAGGTAGCTGTAGGTTGCGTTGGAAGGTCAGGGAGCTTGGTGATGTTATGAGGGACGCCATGTTGAGAGGGGGGTCCTTATTATTAGCTGGACAGTTTAGAGATGAGTGTGTATGAGGAGGATTGGAAGTGATGGGAGGTGGTGTATTAAGGGTGGAAGTGAGAAGGTTAGAGGATCTGGGCGATTTAAGATTGATTTGTTGAGGAGATATGGGTTTGTGGATATTATTGTTCCCAGTATGGGTGATCGATGAGGGAGTGCCTGGAGGGCTCTCATTGGTATACTCTGAGGGGGCAAGGAGGGGTGAGTGGCAAAGAGGAAGTCCCATGAAGTTGGGGGCTATGTTAATTTTTATATTGGGGGGGAGCAGATGAGTTGGGTCGCCTACTCCTAGTATGGTTCTTAATCTCCGCTTGTGAGGATGGTTCTGGAGTGAGACTGGTGGTAGCGAGGGTGGGTAGGCAATCGCTTGAGACTGGAAGTGGGTTGATTGAGCTAGTAGCAGCCGTGTGCATAAAGGAGGAAGTGGGAGTTTCATCATGATCGTTAGGGTAATTTTGGATGGGAAGAATGAACTTGTTGTAAACCCCTTTTTTTAGGATAGGGAAGGTTTTGTCGATTAAGGATAGATTTTCATTCGAGGCCTGTATTAGTATAATCCCATTATTATATATGGATATGGTAGCATTTGCCTTGCAGAAGGGAGAGGGAGAGACCGATATTCTAAGTCCGTGAGGTGTTTTTTGGTGTCTACGATGCTTAACATGGAGAAAAAGTAGTTCTCCATTGTGCTCTTCTTTTTGTATGAAATATAAGGTCATTAATTCGGGTTCCCTTGGTGGTACAGAAATAATGGTCTGAAATAAGAGTTTCTGGGTGGGATTTGAGTAATTGGTGTTTGAGCTTTTTTGATGCTTTTTGGAAAGATTGGGGGGTATTTAATAGAAAAGGCATTGGAGCCAGATGGTTCCAATTTTCTGTCCATTATTTATAGCTGGGAGGTACCTCCTGTGGTTGTGAAAGTTTGTGGGTGATGCATCAGAAACCCCTTCTACAGTTGTAGGTAAATGAGGGAATACGTTCGTAGTATAGACCAGATTATTTGTGTTAGGGCTTCTGTTAGTGGTAATTTTGAGATGTGGGGAATGCAGTATTCTTCTTGTCCAGGGCTCAATCCAAGTTGTCTAGGAGGAGGGAGAGTCTGTCAGTGATTAATGTGCCTTTTTAAAGATGGCCGCTGTTTTTGCAGGGTTTTTTTGATGTTAGTAGCAGTCCTCTATTTGTTTCTAGGGAGGAATGTATTCTTTTTTCGGTTTAGGTCGTAGGAGGGTGCCATCTTGTGTGAATAGACTGATCTATATGTTACCACATTTAAATGGTGGTATGATTCTTTTGGGCGTCACAACACTAATGCGAATGGGATGATCAATCTCCCAATTTCCCATCCCGATTTTTCCAGTCTTTCTCCCTTTTTTGTTTCTTTTTTTTGTCCCATTCTTGCCCAGTATAATATGTGTATGCTCCAAAACCGGTGCAGATGCCCAGATGCAGTCCCACAGGCGCTCCTCTGCCCAGTGAGACCCAGCAGCCTCCCCAGATGGCCACTGTTAGAGAGCCGCAGGAAGCGAGGAGCCGTGAGTGAGAAAGAGAGAGGAGCTGTGAGAGAAAGTGGCACCAACCCTCTCTCTCGAGCGGCCTGCTAGCGGCTCCTACAGGTGACGAGACCTCCCGTAGGAGACAGCTCCGGTCACTACGACGGGGCGGGGGAGAGAGGAAGCACTCACCCGCTCCACATATTCTTCACGGGTGCGGTCTCGAGAGGTAATGAAGTAATCCCTGCGTCAGCTACCAAGACCATCTGTTTTGCTGGGTCAGGGAGCGGCTCCAAAGATTGCGGAGGTAGTCCTTCGGCCCACCCTGAAGTCTCTCGATGAAGCATTGTATCTCAGGCAGCGCAAAGCGCTGCAGGTCCTCGCACCACTCCTCCGACGGGCCCGCTCAGCCTGGGTGGTGACAGGGCGATTCAGTCGCCGCGATGGAATGGCCGGCGATCTCAGAAAGTTCAACAGGTGAGCAGCAGGAGTTTTCTCCCGCCTCTATTCCTAACCTCGAGTCTCGTATTTTCTTCTCGATACTGTGGGAGACGGTATCCAGGGTTAACATGGGATATTTTTCATTTGTGATCCCAATGACCCAGGAGCTGCGATCGCAGAGCTCCTGTCCGGTGGCCATCTTGCCATCCCGCCACTCCACTGTACGCTGTTCCACTGTACGGTATGCCGCTGTACACCACTGCACTTTGCATCACTCCCTTGTATGCCACTGCACTCTATGACACTCCACCGCACTCTATTCCAATCTATGCCACTCCAATGTATGGCACTACAGTGTATGTCACTCCACTGTACCCAACTCCACTCTACACTACTCCACTGTATGCTATTTCCATGCATGCTACTCTGCTTTGCGCTATTCCAATGTATACAACTTCAGTCTATGCCACTCTGCTTTAGACCACTCCACTGCATGGCACTACATTATACACTTTTCCTCTCCACACTATTTTTATTGTGTTCCCCTCCACTGTACCTCACTCCACTGTATGCCGCTCCTTTCTACACCATTGCACTCCATGCTACTCTACTGTATGCTAGTACACTCTACCACATTCCATTCTACACACTCCACTCTTTGCTACTCCACTGTACTCTATTCTACTGTACGTCACTCCACTCTAAGCCATTACACTCTACGACACTCCACTGTACATTACTCCACTCTATGCCAACCTACTCCACGCTATTCCACTGTATTCAACTCCATTCGACACTGCTCCACTCTATGCTATCACTGTAGCCAACTCTACTGTGGGCCACTCCAGTGTATGCCACTACAATGTAAGCCACTGCACTGTACGCTACTCCACTGTAGGCTATTCCACCCTACTGCAGTGCACTGTATGCCACTAAAATCTATGCTATTCCACTGTATGCCACTCCGGTGTACACCACTACAGTGTACGTCACTCCACTGTATTCAACTCCAGTCTACACTACTTCACTATATGCTATTTCCGTGTATGCTACTCTACTTTACGCTATTCCACTGAATGCCCCCCCAGTGTATGCCACTCCACTCTACACCACTCCACTGCATGGCACTACACTATACACTATTCCACTCTATGCTATTTTACTGTATGCCACTGCATCGTACCTCACTCCACTGTATGCTGCTCCACTCTATGCCACTGCACTCTATGCTACTCCACTGCACGCTATTACACCCTACGACACTACACTCAACGCCACTCCACTGTACACTACTCCACTCTCCGCCAACCTACTCCACGCTATTACACTGTATGCAACTCCATTCTACGCTGCTCCACTCTATGCTATTTCACTCTAGCTGACTCTACTGTACGCCATTCCAGTGTATGTCACTACATTTGATTAACATGATTAACACTGTGGGCCTATCCAAATGGTTTTCAAAACGAATGTATGACGTTACTACGCCATCCATTACCCCGCAGTAGGTTACAACGCGGACATTACATCGTCCGCGTTGTTACCACGCATGGCTTTACATCGCAAGTCGTTTCTACGACTTGCGCTAGATGGTGCGCTGGACTTAGGAATAGTATAAATTACTATTCCTACTCCAGTTAGCGCAACAGCAGGGAATGTGTTGGATTTAAAATCCAACACATTCCCTGGTGTTGCGCGCCATCTAGTGCAAGTCGTAGAAACGACTTGCGATGTAATGCCATGCGTCGTAACAACGCGGACGATGTAACGTCCGCGTTGTAACCTACCCGCATGGTATTACCAGCGTTGTAAACGCTGTTTCCCTTTCAAAACTGGATCTTAGAGCAGTGTACCATCACGTCGTGCTGGATGAGCAGTCTCTTTATCTTAAAGCTTTTGTCACGCCTGATGGTGTGTTCCAGTTTTGCCGTGTGCTGTTTGGGCTGGCCTCAGTGTCATTAGTTTTTCAAAAAGTATTGACAAGGATGGTTGAGAACATGTAAAATGTGGTGATATTTCAAGATGAAATTTTGATTTATGCTGATACTGTGTGACAAGTGTGTTCAGGAAGTTTTGTCTGTTTTGGAAAACAATGGAGTAACCATCAGAGAGGACAAATGTGTATTTTGTGTCAAGGAAATAGAATATTTGGAGCATGTTCTGTCTTCTGAAGGCATTAAACCTAAGCCCAGCATTGTTGATGGTATTGTGAACGGTTCACACCCCACTGACAGAGAACAACTTAGATCTTTCCTAGGGCTCTGTGAATTTTATGCTGAATTCATACAGAATTTTGTTGATTTGGCCTAGTGTTTCAAGAATTTGCTTTAAAAAAATCAGAGTTTGTATGTCCAGATGCCTGTCAAAGAAGCTTTGATTGCATTAAGCTGAATATTTTATCAGCCCCTTCTTTACAGCTGTATATTGAAGGCCATGACATCTTAGTGACTGTGGATGCCAGCACATATGGTATGGCTGCTGTCTTGTCACAAGTGGGTGATGGCACAGAAGTTACTGTGGGGTTTGCTTCTAGAAGATTGAGGGACGTGGAGTCAAGGTATTTGGTAATTGAAAAGGAAATGTTAGCCTGTGTCTGTGGAGTGGAGAAATTTAAACCCTTTCTCTGGGGTGGGAAATTTCGCCTGAGAACAGACCACAGACCGTTGGTCGATATCCTATCTGGAATTAAGATAAAAAAAGCCACGGCCAGGTTGGCTAGGTTGTCGATAAAGTTGTAAGAATTCAATTTCAAGTTGATCTACATTGCTGGTGGCAAGAATGTCATAGCGAATTTCTGGTTTTGCTTGCCTGTGGAGTATGATACCAGCATGGATGATGTACATGAGGAAACTGAAGAGTTCATCATTCCTAAAGTTGAAGATCTTGTAATTTGTGCTGACATGAATGAGTGGTATAAAAGGATTAAAAAAGGATGGTGTGTTAAGCAATACTGTAACTTTAGTGAAATCAGGATGGCCGAGAGAAAAGTCTCTACAAATATCATTGCAACCATATAGCAAAGTGGCAGATGAGTTATCATTGGAAGGTGAGTTATTGGTAAGAGAAGAAAAGTAAGTGCCGCCAGAATGTTTTCGTCAATGAATTTTAGAGACAGCGCATGTAGGGCATCTTGGTATGAGTGCTACCAAACAAAGGATAAGGAATGATTTCTAGTGGCCAGTGGTGAACACGGATGTAGAAAAGTTGGTAAGGAGCTGTATGCGGTGTTGCACTGGTAAGCACTTGGTAACCACTGTGCCTACAACTATACCTGTGGTTACTCCAAGTAAAGTGTGGCAGCGAATTGCTGTAGATTTTTTTAGACCTTTTCACTTATTGTCTCCCAGGATGAGGTATTTCATGTACTAGTGGATCATCTATCAAGGTGGGTGGAGGTGCGAGGTGTGCCAGAACCTAACCCTGATTCTGCGATTTGTTTCTTCTGTGAGGTTTTTGTCAGGGAAGGAACCCCGGAGAAATTGCTCATGGATAATGGGGTCCAGTTTACTTCTGCAGCCATGATGGAATTTCTGGATAAGTGTGGAGTGAAACATTTATGTACTCCACTGTATCACCCTTAAGGTAGCTGAAAAGTTGAGAGGTTCAACAGAATGCATTCAAATTGTGATAAGGTCTAAGGTAGATTGTGAGGCTGCCATTAGAGAGTTGATCTGGGCTTCTAGGTCCATGCCTCATTTGATCACGGCGGAGATACCTTTTGAGCTTATGAGAGGGAGAAAAGTGGTGACTTCTCTGTGTACTTTTTGTAAAGTGGAAGTGATAAGTCAAGGTTATTATGTCTCTGGGGACAGTGACAGTGCAAAATTATTGAGTGACAAATGCAGTGTGTTGCCAGAGAGATTTGAAGGGTAGAAACAAGGTGGTCAGAAAAACTAGAGTTGAAGTAGGAGTTCTGTGGTGGATCAAAGATCCGGTGTTGCAAAGAAAAGGATCTTACAAATTCCAAGATCTTGTTAGAGTGGTGGATGTAAGAGGTTATGCTATGCAGGTGTCGAATAGGCAATGGCAGAATTTATCCAGAGTTGCCAAAGTAAGAAGATACGATATGAAAGCAAATAAGGGTGAGGATTCCAGGTAATTCTGAATTAAGACAGAGTGTTAGGGTTATCAGATTGCTTAAAAGATTTGCAAATACATTAATTGTGTTATTGAATTAGTATTACTTTCAAGACAAGCTATTATCATTTAATTTAGTTAAGTAATTTTTATTGTTATGTTTAGAGAACACACATCTTTACATTTTTGTGTTGTATAAAAAAATATATAAAGTCAAATGATGTGTGGCATGTTTACATAGGATTTCTTCTATGTCATACTTTTAGTGATGTGTACAGCAAGGTTATTAGTTCACGATGTGTTCTATTATGGAACTCTTATTGCTATGGTTTAAAATGTGGGTCAGTTATTGTGATCTCTGGGCCCTTTGTACCAGCTGTGTTTATGAAGCTTTGCTACAATAAAGATATTGGTGTATAACGCATCCTGGTGGTTTAATAGCAACTCAACACCCCATCTTCTTTACTTTTGTTTTGTCGTTTATCATCGTGTTTGCCCTCGCTCCTCTTCTCCGCTTGACTCCACCCACTTTTCATCTGGCATTCCTCACCTCCCCGCCTCTGTGGGGCTCTTAGTAGTAGTCAACTTCTTTCCTACCAATGCAGTTCAGCAGGTAGCGCCAAGAGGCTCTTTTGAAGCTAATAGAGCAATCAATAAATGTGTTAAAGTAACTTAACATTTTTCTCTGATTTTAGCACTCTGCCCGGAGAGTCCCATTGGAGTCAAAACTAAATCACGGGCTAGAGCCCCGCAGCATCAAAGGGTCTATCTATTAGCACCTATAGATAGAACCCTTGATGTTGCTGTGCTTTAGCTCGTGATTTCGTTTTGGCTGCAAAGGGACGCTCCAGGCAAAGTGCTAAAAGACATCAACATTGACAAAGCCAATAACTCTCGCATTGCCGAGACCTATTGGCTTTGCCAATGCTTGCTATAAATGGAACCCCTTACAGGAGCATCACCAGCATACTCTTGTGGCAGTACAGTTCACATTACTCATGGTCTATTGCCAACAAATGGATAAAATACTGTTCATAAAGATTTGAAGTAGGTACATTAAAACAGCATTTCCATGCATTTTCAAAATAACGTACATCTGTTACTACATTCTGGGTTACTCTAATTAGCTCTTTAAACTCTGTCTTGTGTATTAAAAGTGCAAACTTAAGATTGACTTCAGAAAGTAGCATCTTTTTAAATGCATGCTATTGTTGGAATCAATCCAAACCAAAGCATTCTGGCCCAACCTAGTTTGCAGATAAGGGCTCCTGTCCTTGGGGCACATGCTCCCAGATTGCAGTCTCTTTTGTAATAGATACATGCTGTTTTCTCAAAGCCCCAAATGAGTTTCAGACCAGGATTCTGGCTTCAAGCTCCAACCCATCACAATACATTATCTTTGAACGCAATAGGCAGACTTTTGTTCAAACACAATTATTGATTTTGCTTGACCTTCAACATATTTTCCTTATTAGCATCAACTTAGCAGAAAATTGTTGACTGTTCTGGCGTTGAAGCCTTTCAGTTGTTTGGTGGTTCTCTATATCCACAGTACTGACATGGTTGAATGCAACAGATGCGCAGTATGATAGCTTTTTTTTGTAAGTATATCTGGTTATGTTCTATTTGAAAGCATCCCTCACTTTGCACAACTGATCCCTGACACTTTTGTTTTTCTTTTCTCAGGTTCTGAAAATATCAATAACACGTGCAAAAGGTGTAGTCTTCTTTTTGTGAAAGGCAAAAAAAATAGTTGTAAATTTCAAAAGTGAAGTCACTATTTTTTCAGGTTTTTAAAAGAGCCTAAGTTGAAGAATACGTTTTTACTTACTTAGGAAAAAGGGTAGAAAAACAATAGGCTGATCAATGTCATGACTTACTTACTTATTCCACCATATATACAGTATTACGCTTAGGAGTGACTTCAATGGATTATATTTTAGAATTAAAACTGATCGATTTGGTTCTTTTTGCCTAAAAAACTAGACACATAGACCCGACAATTGAGTCCCAGCTTAAAAAGATTTTCATCACAATGGTGCGATTATTCTTTTGGCATTGAAAACAAGAACTCTTTTTTTTTACCAAGCTATGCAGTTTTGAAATCAGATTTTAGGATCCGGTATAGATGACATGTCCCCTCCCAATGAATAGAGGGCCCACAATGTTGAATTTAGATGGTTTTGAATTCAAAATACCACAGCCATTACTAACTAAATTACTAACTAAAAATTGCGCCCCTGCCATGCACTGCTTATGACCTCACATATTACATCACTCCTGACATGTTCTATGACATAATTTATGACATCCGTGATGGCATCTCAAATGACATCACTGCTGACCACTGATGACATCATCAAATGAGTGTGTTATTTTGTTTTATACTTTGCATGGTATCTGGTAAGTATCATCCTAGTTCTCTACCTAATTTTGTACAACCTCTTCACTGCTAATGGGTGTCAATCTTTACGAAATGTATATGCTTCTAATAGGTCATAGGTGTGTAGAGGTATTGAGCACATTATGAATGTTTATGTACAGGACTAACACTATGTGCAGGTGACAGTTGATAACTCGCATACAAGTTTTTTGTTTTTGAAAAAAAAGGTTTGTAACGGTGCAATGATTGTATGTAGTAAATACTAAGCACTGTAAGCATCCTTGAGTGTTTTAAGGGAACTATCTCAGCATGATAATTTCTATAAAGGACAGGCAACTGTGTGCACCATGGCCCATATTACCATACAGGTGTACTTTCCCTTTTTTCACCATGGTGTACCTTAAAACAGGTGAGCCGGGAGCAAACAGGGAAAGTGCATCCTATCATGGTGAATGCGCTCAGGGCAGCTCTGAAGTTGCACTACCCTGGTGGCAACGCATTCAAGTCAAATACGGAGCGGCTGCTTCAAAGCTGCTCTGGGTTTCACAGTGCAGGCGGCAACCCAAGAGTGGAGAGAGATCAGTGACTACACCCGCCTGCAAGGGGATGTCTGAGGGGTCCATGGTTAATTGGGCCCCAGGTACTTACACATGTACATGCGCTTGATAAGGCACAGAAGTTGATCTATCAATAACGTTTTCAGCAGAGTATAACGGGTGTGGGTAGTATGATCTTTAGTACCTTCAAGCCTTGGGTGTTTATAGTGAGTAGTCTCTCTTTGGAGAGGTTTTGCATTGAGTGAGCACTTTTCTTAGTAGATACTGTTTAATATTCTGTGGTATATTCCTCATGAGAATTTGGCTGTCTGCAAACAGTGTGGTACAGTGTAAGCTCTCTGCCTAAGGTACATACTGTTTATGGCACTCAGTTTTCTACTGATGTCCGCTTAATTTCTCCTGAGAGGTTCGCTAACTGTGAAGGATTTGATACAGGCTAAAGGCTCTCCGTAGTAGGGCATTACGGGCCTCATTTACAAAATGTAAATGCTCTGCAGTGCAGCAAGCCTTCCTGCAGCACTGCTGTGCGTCAAAATAAAAGGGGAGGAATGTGCTGTATGTACAAGAGATGGCGCATTCCTGTCCTTCTCCCCTGCGCTGGTGCACAAACAGCAGCTGTGCGCCAGGGCAGACACCCTTGCATCATTTTGCAAGGGATGCCTGCTCTGACACCTTTCTGCAAAAAACAATGATCCCCTCAGTGCAGGCACCCTTACAAAATGACAAAAAGGCATTTTCCTCTTTCTATGTGTGCTGCAAAATGCAGCATGCATGCAAAGAGGAAAAAACTAGGAGAAAAAAAAGCATTTCTCCTCGTTGCGCCTCTTTATGCCTCCCCTGGGAGGCGTAGGATTCTGACACATTCCCAGGTTAACAAAATGTTGTAAATCTGGGAATGCGTCAAGTTCCATGGATGTTGAGTGGGAACACCCACAGCAACATCCATGGAATGCCCCTTTCACGCAGAGCTATGTGTGAAAGGGAAACATATTTACAAGCTCATGAAAAGTCACACAGGGTGACTTTACATGGCCTTGTAAATATGGGGAAGCCCATTGCGCTGTCAGTGCGTCAAAGTGATGCACCAGCAGCACGATGGGCTTGTAAATAAGCCTCTACTTTTGGAACAGGGCTTCAGTGTCTGGAGGAAGATGGTTTTCTCTGAACAGTTGTATACAGATTGAAGACCGTGTGCAGTAGGGGTTACTCATCTATATGTGGTTGATTGTCACCATGAGCTCGTTACCCATAAAATGTATGGTACAGGCTCAATGTTGCACATAACAGAATCTTACTTCACCAAAGATGGTTGTATGTATAATAGCATTAATGATGCTTAATATTATTCTGGGCTATTTTCTACATACACACCTCTATTGCCATACTCCTTTATAGAGTAATGTGTGCAAAAGTAGCTTGGATGATGTCATAAGCCCAAGTGGAAGGAGGCAGAGGCCAAGATGTAAACTCTATTTATGTGCTCCCTGTAGTAATGTTTGCAAGGTGTCAGTTATTTAAAACATGTAGTTTCACATAGCATAAGAGGTATAGCTCCATCTCTGCTATATAGAACTATGGGCCTCATTTAGATTTTGGCAGGCGGGTTACTCCGCCACAATGTGATGGAGATCCCCTTCACCTTAGTGGAAATATATTAGGTTATAAACCACTTTCAATAAGGATGACTGGATTTCTGCCATGTTTGTGATGGAGTACCCGTCTACCAAACTCTAAATCAGGTACTATGTGGATGCATGCCTAAAATATGTCTACAAAATTACTTGTAACTTTATTGTCATATTTGGAGTTGTTGGTATTGTTAACCCACTCACGTAAAGAGGTGTAAAACTTGGCCCAGAGGTGCTGAATTGCATTTAGGCTGAGGTTTATGCCTACGCATAGATGTAAATGTAATTGAGTGGAAATTTCTGCCCACATATTTACCTTTCTGAATTGGGCCAATAATCTTGAAGGGGATTCTGAATTTTCACGCAGCTTCAAGTGCTCTGTGAAGGACTTTCGTGCTTTTAATCTGAACATGACCCTGTTATTCAGATCCTGAGCTTTTTAAAACCTCTAGATTAAGTATGTGGGCTAATGGGCAAGGAGAGTGTTGTCCAACTCCAAGAAAAAGTTCACTAACCTCTCAATTATCATAGTGTAGCTGACGATTTTAAGTTGGTCGAAGACTGATGTGACTGCAGCTCCTATCTGGGAACTGAGGCATGATCGGCACCTCAGAATGCCCCTAGGCTCCTTCTTTCGATTTTGATGGAAACTATTTCTTCCAAGACTGGTTGGATGGCAGAGCACATGAATGTTGTACAGTGGCTAGCAAAGTTTTCATCGCTCATCTCGGCAATGACTTCTGGGTAAGGGGTCCCAGAGCTCTTGCAGGCCCTGAAGCATGTGTCCTTGAAGCATAGCGGTGAATCAAAACTGCAGCAGCATTTAGTAGCGACCTAGCAGCTCTTGGTATATGTGACAAGCGAGGGAGCAGAAATAAACAGCGGGCACTCCATAAAATATGGGAACATGGGCAGATATGTTGGCTACTGAAGATTCTATTTGAATGATAAACACCTGAAAACTTGGTTTCTGATACCCAACTAAGAGGACATTTATGATATAGTCAAGGGCATTTAGGATGTAGTTGTTGATGTTATTGATGATGATGCCATATGTAATGACGTCAGCGATGTCACCAATTATGTCATCTGTGATGTCATTTGTGAAATTATGAGCAGCACATTTGTGGAGCCGTTGGATTAAACAACTGTCTTAGCTGTGGATAATGGGCTTTGTGTAGCAAGCTTAACTTTCTGAAAATATGTATTGATGTTTGTAAGACTTTTTAACGAGGTAATGTAAATCTTCAATTCTTCTTTTCCGTAAGGAAACTTGACATCCTGTATACTGTCCAAAAATGCCTTAAAACACATCAATAAAACCAAAACACCCTAAAAATGTTTTTTCTTCAAACTGTATTTTGATTAGAAGAGTGAAGAACACCTTTTAAGCACAGGAGTGTTATTGAACGTGATTAGGAAGGTTACGTTTTCCGTAAATAGATGCATGTGCTATGCAGTCTTATTAGAAAGTCTAGGCATTTAAATCTGTAAGCCTTTTTAAATTAAAATCTATAAAAAATCTCCTGAAAGATTTAGCACCCTTCATAAGAAATAATGTTCTCTCTTGTTTAAACAAAAAAGGAAACTTTGAACCGAGACATTTGTAATGCTTCTTGATAGGGAGCACTATATTTCCGAATATTTGCTGAGCATAAAACTCTTCGTGTATGCGTTCATTGTACATGAAATATGTCTGCAGGCCTGTTTGCTGTGAAAAACGCAAGAAAGCACAAATTCAGTTTTGAATGCATCAGTGACGTTTACTCCAGTAATGAGTTCACTGACGAAAACCAAAGCATGAATGACTATAGCAGACGGATGAATGCCAAGCTTGTTGCGAGCTTCTCGTCAAAGCTTTTTAATATAACAGCCTAAGTGCAAATCACCTGAAGGTACACAGCAAAATGGCACGACTTGGAGCATAATGTACAGGGCATTTATTTATACTAAAGTAGCAGAAATTACATAATCTGGCACATGAAGGTGCAAGCTCTGTTTTAGTAACTTTTGCCTTTTCCTAGTTTTGTAGCAAATGGCGTCATTTTATGTCAGATTGTGGCAAAAGTTAATTTGAAAAGAAACATTTTGCACACATTTTCAATTTTCAGTGGTTTACAGAGAAGTTTAGGAACAGGTAAACTTGCGGAAAAGAGGGCTGCGTACATATTGCATTTTAGCTGGGTTCGATTACACTGAAGGCAGCCCTATATGGAGGGAAAATATGGGGATATATAAAAAGTATTGATTGATATGCCCTAACGTGCTTCCCACCTTCCCATACATATGGATCTCGGGCACAAACCAATCGCCCATACAGTGAAAATGTGTCCCCTCCTTAGGTGGTGCAGACTTTGACACACGGAAGAATTGGGTCCCAATAGACTGGCAGTAGGAGAGATATCAACACCAGTTTATGCTGCTGAGTTTCCATGGTTCAAATGCGTTAGATCTATGGCCTACTCACTAGGGATTAAAGGTTTGTGGCTGATTCCGAGAGAAGCCCTTTGGGTAACCAAATATCTGATAAAAGTACGATTCTGGAGGGTGAAGTAAAGAAATGGAAGACTGGCAGCTATGTTGATCGATTCTTAGACTACAAAAGTACATTTTTTAAAAATCTTTCTTAGATTATATAACTCCCCTGGCTGCTAAACAACTTTATGTAAATTATAAATGCGTCATGCAAGAGCAATGCAACACTAAAGTCAGATTTACCAAGCCACACAAGGCCACCTTGCGCAGTCCCAGATTTACTGTGAGTGGTAGACATGGTAATGCGACAAAATGCTACACCTTCCCAGGGGAGGCTTAACGAGGAGAAACAACTTTTTTACTCCACGTTTTTTCCTCTTTCTGCATATGCTGCATTCTTCAGCACACGTAGAAAGAAGAAAAAGCCCCAGAGGATTGTTTTTTGTATAGGAAGCCGTCCTTTCCTGCACAAAAACAATCTTGCCTGAAATGCAGGCACCCTATGGTGCAAAGGTGCCTGCGTTAGCGCAAGACAGCACATAGTGCACCAGCTCAAGGAGAGGACAGGAATGCACCTAATAATGTTAAATATGGTGCATTCCTGCACTCTCCCTGTCATTCAACGCGGTGCAGCAAGGTGTCTTGCTGCGCTCTGTTGCGTGACATTTTGATAAATCTGCCCCCAGTTCTCCCAGCCAATAGCCACTATAGGATATAGCTTAGGAGTCCCAGTGCCGATGGCAGATGCGAGGTATGTAAAACAGAGATAGAAACTGATGTGTATATAGTATTTCTTTTGTAAAGCATATGTTAACCCTCGTAAGAAATCGATTATTTCAATTTTTCATTTGATAGGATCGGCTCAATATGAAGAGGGTTTAAAAGTACTAAGAACAGACACTAGTTTATCCATTGTGCCAGGTCTGGTGGCTTAGTGGACTAATACACCCACTGTAAAAACCTGTGTGTGACCTGAGGGTCACAGGTTCAAATCCCAGCGGATCCACTCAGCCTTTCATGCTTTTTAGGTCGATAAAATGAGTACCATTGAGTTAGGTAACAATAAACATCTGTTATTGAGTGCCAAGATACCCTTGGGTGAATGTGTGCTTTGCAAATACATGTTAGGAGTAACTTTTGTATTATGGAAAGTCAAATATTTGGATAGGGCACGGGCTAACTGATTTTAAAATTGTATATCATAATTGTTCAGATCTTGTTTACAATTGTTTTACAATTTTTACATTTTATGTTTTAAGATGTATTTAAATGTTTTGATAATGTGTTTACCCCGAATAAACTTATGTTACGAAAATTCTCTCACAGTGAAGTGAATATTCGGCACTCAAGGCCATAGGAAATTGAAGAGGAAATTGCATTTTATTGAAACAGTGGGTCAATTTGTGTTTTCTGTAATATATATATGTGATACATTTTAACAATGCAAATAAATAGAATCTCACAACTGAGGTGAAAACTATCTCACAGCTCACTGAAACACTTTGTGCTGGCTATGATAAACCAGGAAACTTTGAACAGCTCTACAGATCTGGAGCTGTATTATGATCCGGTTTTTAGCCCTGCTCAGATGCAGAATGGGTCTATGCCAATGTTTTTTCTAAAATCACACTGTGGGCCCAAATTACCAGATTGTCATGCAGTGCCGTGAAGCAGCCGCAAATGCTGCGCTGCGTGAGAAGGAGAGAGCAGGAGAGCGCCATATTTACAGAAATATGGCCCTCTCCTCCAATCTCCCTAATGCCGGTGCAGAAATGTGCATCCATGTGCCACGGAAACACCTTTTTACCACAGTGCAAGGGTGTCTCCATAAGTCTAGCATAGGTGTTGTACTGGAAGGATTCACTTTCAGTTCAAAATACTATGGGACTTATTTACAACAAAATGATGCAGTGCTGTGCAGCAAGCCATTTTGCTGTGCCGAGCTGCTTAATTTTAAAAGCACAACATCTCTTTGCTTTCCCCTGTGTTGGCGCACAATTGGCTGACATGAGCCAATGCAGGAACCCTTGAACCATGGTGCATGGCTGCCTGCGTTGTGGGGATGATTGTAGTAATACCTTCCTGCACGAAAACAATCATTGATGGTGTTTTCCTCTTTCTATGTGTACTGTAGAATGCAGCACACATAAAAAGAGGAACAAATAAGGAGAAATAAAAGTATTTCTCCTCTTTGTGCCTCCTTGCTCCTTCACTGAGGAGGCGTAGGATTCGAACGCATTCCCAGGTTTACGAAATTTTGTAAGTCTGGGAATGCAGCAGAATCCATGGGTGTTGCGTAGGAACACCCACAGCAACACTCATGGCACGCCCCTTTCACGCAAAGTGCCGCGTGAAAAGGGGCCATATTTACAAGGCCATGAAAAGCCACGCAGGGTAGCTTTGCGTGGCCTTGTAAATATAGGGGAAGCACACTGCGCCGCCGGTGCGTCAAAAAAAGTGACGCACCGGCAACGCAACGGGCTTGTAAATACGCCCCTATGATTAGACTAACTTTAAACCTTTTCCCACTTTGTATGTGTGCTGTACAGTGCAGCACACATGCAAAGTGGGAAAAGAAAGGAGAAATAAAAGCATATCTCCTTCATAGCGCCTATCTGAAATGGGTGCTATTTTCTGACACTAAACTTTGTCTACTTATTTAAGAAATTAGGGCTTATCGTCAGAAAACTTGGGTGGTTGCATGGGAACGCCCATGCACCACCCATCGTATGCCCCCTTGAGGCTAAGTAATGCAAAGCAGCGCTAAGTAATGCAAAGCATCGCTATGTGCTGCTTTGCTTTACATTCAAGTGATTTTCCAGCGTAAAACAGGTTTTACACTAGAAAGTAAATAGGGGAACAAAGGTTTAGCATCGTTTTGCGTCACTTTTGTGGCGCAAAGACGGTGTTAAGTCTTAGTAAATAGATTGTTTAGTCTACTATTTTAAGTAAATAGGGCTTAGCGTCAGAAACCTTGGGTGGCTGCATGGGAACGCCCATGCACCACCCATGGTACAGCCCCTTGGTGCTAAGGAATGCAAAGCAGCACTATGCGCTGCTTTGTGTTACTTTCAAGTTATTTTCCAGCGTAAAAAAGGTTTTCCACTGGAATTAAATAGGTGAAAAAGATTGTGGATCATTTTGCTTCACTTTAGTTACGCAAACACTGCGTTAAATCTTGGTAAATAGACCCCTGCGTCCGGTACATATATTAACGTGAAGGATCGAAAAGTCAATGAAATAATGTATGACCTGCAGGCAGCGCAGTTTGGACAATGAGAGCCCTGGTTCTGATCGTTGTTGATTTCCGAGTTTAACCCTTTATAATGAGCGGGCTGGAGTTTCAGGACCCTTGAGCAAACCCCCATTTGCGCATGGATCACAATTTCGAGTTGTGAGTAGGCTACCCTACCGTTAAATACAAGGTACAATAAAGTTCGTATACTCTGTTAAATTAGGTCTGTTTCAAGACTACTAAAATTTCAAAGTGGAAAAAAGTATGGATTTTGCAGTTGCATCAAAAATATTTTTCTAGGGGATTGAGGCAAATGGGACTGCACTTATCTAGTTGTAAGATAATGTTTCAAAAGAAAGTCGTAAGGTGCTCAGGACCTGAGACTCAAACCCCTAAGGCTCCTGGGACCACGAGGATCCCTCAATAATATAAAAACCTGAATGACCCAGCACCCTTAATTGCAATTATTCACAATTGCAGTACAATTCATAAATGAGTTTTTCATTCATTAATATTCTTTAGCCACACAATTAAATATGACATTGATTCAGCAGGTGTGTTTCCAATCCTTTTATTAGTGACTACTTCTTCACAATAGATAAAACTGTAGTCTGCATTTGTGAATAATTGCAATTAAGGGTGCTGGATCATTCAGGTTTTTATATTTTGCCGTTACATGCAGATATGGGTGTAGCAAGTACTAAAATCTGCATTAACGCGCAAAAGTCTGTATGTTGTTCCCAAAAACCTTAAAATATGTGGGGGCAGATTTACAAGCCCCTTGCGCCACTTTTGCGTCATTTTTCCCATGTTAAAAGTGACGCAAAAGTGGCGCAAGGGGCTTGTAAATCTGCCCCCCGCTATTTATGGAACCCAATATATTCCGAAAGCAGAGAATTTTTTTCGTTATGGTACAAGAGTTCCTTCTTTCTGGGCACTCGTAATCAGAACCTTAGTGTATGCGATGGAAACAGCGTAAATTCGCAAAAAATAAATGCATAAAGGCATAGACCCATTCTGCGTCGCAGCAGCGCTACAAACAGGACCACGATACGGCTTCTTCAGTTAAAAGGCAGACCTCAGAGACGGGCTTTCAATGAAATAGGAAGATAAAATGCAGTTATTGCCTGACTGCCCCATAGGAGTGTCTCTCTATGAAATACCTTATAAAAACAATGTAATGCAAGATTGTGATTTCAACTTGTAGTTTTTCTGTTTACATAAAGCAAGCAGGTCTTTTATTCTTGTCCTAGGCCATAAGCAATGGACTGCGCGTGCCAAACTTCTCCTGCCTTCGCTTCCTCTACTGCAAACTGTTGTTCTTGTTCTTTCTGATAAATGACTCTGGTCTTGAGGTCATTGCAGCCGGGAAATGTGTGATATACAGGGATGCCTCGTTATGCAGACGTTTGGCAGAGAGAAGAAATGTCATGTCATCGCCAGGGTTTTTTTTCCACATAAACAGGACGACCCCCAACCACAGGCTTTACAAGTACATGTGGAAACCGTTAATTGTTTAAAAATAAACTCTCTGGGGGAACCGAATTGCAAATGAGGGTCTCAGCCCACATTCCGAATCAGCCTGATTGCTGAAACCGCTGAGAGGAAACACATTCAGTACAGTTCTGAGACATGTGCAGGCTTAGAGGGCTATCTTAAAAATGTTTAAATGTTTAATTAAGCGCTGCTCTGACAGTGAAGCAAATGGTGGGACATTGCACTCCACCATATGAAAGCAAATAAACGTTCTGGTGAAGATGTCATATGCAGATACGGGCACTTAAAAAACGTAGGGGCCTCTGTATTTATTTTGCACTATGCAACGTGATGCAAGAGCAACGCAAATCTTAAGACAGATTTTGAAGCCATGCACAACCACTTAGCGTGGCTCTGAGTGACACAAAAAACATATGGAGTAACGCAATGCAGCGCAAGTCGCAGTGTTGCGTTATTCTGCCCTGGGTAAGCTTTCCCTGGGAGCTGCGTGGATGTTCCGATGCAACTTCCTTGGATTTTGACGCATCCCCAGAATTACTAGAACTTGTAAACTTTGGAAAGCGCTGAAAAGATACACCTCCCCATGTGAGGCGTAATGATGAGAAATATCTTTATTTCTCATTGTTACTCCCTCTTTCTATGTGTGCGCAGCACACATAGAAAGAGGAATTTACCTCTCAGGATTGTTTTTGTGCAGGAAGGTGGCTCTTCCTGCACAAAAACAATCCTGTCTACAACGCAGGAATCCTTGCACCATGGTGCAAGGATGCCTGCATTGCCGCTAGGCAGCCAAAACGGCGCTAGCGCAGGGACAAGGACAGGAATTTGTTGTATTATTTTAAATACAGCGCATTCCTGCCCTTTCCCTGTAATGCAACGCAGCACAACAAGGTGACTTTTTGCACTGCATTGCGTTACTTTGCAATAAATATGGCCGTTTATGTATTACACATGCGCTTGCATGTGTGGTAGAAATCCAATGAAAGTCAGTCAGTTTAAATTGATCTGAGATTTGCCTGTGCAAGTGGTACAGCAAAGAGTTTGCAGGGCCTTTATCATAAATCCACTGAAATACTGACCAAGTTAGATATGTTTGTGAAACACTGTCAAATTCTACAAACAAGTCCAAAACGATAATGTGGTTTATCGCAGATACACAAGGGGTTTTATTCACATTGGCTAAACCTGGAGAAGGCATCTTCAAAAGAAACATCATTCGAAGGTAAAATGACAAATGGAATAATCTCATTGAAATATAAGGAACACCCTAGGGTTTACCTATGTATTTTGGAAATGTTGTGTAACTATAAATCGAAAAGTAAGATAAGAAAAATGATCCCGAATAAGTATGAGTTTTTAAAAAAAGCAAAAGAACAAAAAGCTAAGTGCAACACTTTAATCTCTATCTGGAACTTGGACAAAGCACAAGCAAAATCAGTGAAACCCTGAAATAAATGTTACTTGGACAAACTATGGGGGATATTCTCAAGAACGTGTGATAATTACCGCAAAATTAGCTTAACGCAACTTTGCACATCGCAGCCTATCGCGGGAAAATAACGCCGTGTTAACGTTGTATTCACAACACGTCGGTACCATGCGATAGTCTCACGCTAACGCATCAAATGACCGCGATAAAATTACCGTGACGGCAAAAAACCACGAAACACAAACACGAAAAAAGTTGCAATGTGGCCAACCGCGATAAAAAATCAGCGATAACCAGCGACAGGCCTGCAATTCCCACACGTCATGCGGGAAAATGCACTATAAAAGCACCGAAAAACACAAACAAAATAATTCAAACTGCGTAGCACCATGGAGGAAGCCGGAGCAAGTACAGAGGACGACCAGAACCCCACAAGCCCCCAGGAGGACCAGCCTGGGACCTCGGGGTCACGGAAGTGCAAGGAGAAGAAGACGAGGAAGACGAGGTTCAGTCCGCAGGAAAACAGGATCATCATCACGGAGGTGATAGAACACCACCAACAACTGTTCGTCACCTCCAACGTGTCATTGGCAAATAAAAATGCAATATGGCAGTCCATCCTGGACAAGGTGAATGCAGTCAGAGTGAGGAGGAGGACAATTGGAGAGGTCAAGAGGCGCTGGAATGATGCGAAGCGCAAAACCAAGAAGAAATTCGCTGACAACCATCAGGCAGCAATGCAGACTGGAGGTGGCAGTCCAGCGGAACACCAGGAGCTGGATGAGATGGAGGAAATGGTGGCCACAGTCATCAGTGGGGAGACCGTGGCAGGAGTTGGGGGTCCGGACACTGCTCGACATGACCTGACACAGCAGCACCAGGGTGAGTACCGAACAGGGACTGGGGGGACGGGGGGAGATGGGCACAATGGCACACATGCACAATTAAGTAGAGCACACTGCACACCCACAATGACTCTGGATCATGTCCCTGATCCCCTTGGCACACTGCAGCACACATACAAACAGCAAGTAGGCCCCCGTCCACTATGGGCACAAAGGGGCCCCTCCCCACACAGCACCAATCTCACAACCAACCCATGCACACGTGTCAAAACCAGCAAAGCTGCGTGTCTGTGAGCCACCATGACAATGCAAGTGACACTGCATGACGAATAGCATAGCTGCAGTACAACTATCATGACATGGTGCACGCCACGACACTGGGGTGGCTGAGTGTGGAACACATCCGGAAAGGAGCAGGTCACACTCTGACACATCCATGTGCACAAACAACCCCTGACGTCAACAACACATCTGCGGATAAACCATGCACAAGAGTCCAAAATACGAACAAGAGCCAAAATTAGCCAAGTCTGCAACATCTCAGCACTGTAGAAGCACAGAAGTCAAAGGCACACCGCCTCAAAGGGATAAGGGGCAGCAAAATCACAGCTGCAGGGGCGACTCTCCCACAATGCAGCACACACACATAGCAATAACAGCACATCAACATTGACGACAATGTGGTACGAAGTGCAACACTTTCACTACAGAACTGAGGACACAACTGGTTCCGCATGTGCGTAGAAACTGGCCAATCACATCTGGCATAGCAGGAAACTGTGAGATGAAAATGTACGTGTACAACCTCACATCCGTGATGTAGTTCAAATGTCCACTGTCCTGCATCAAATAGTCAGCTCCTCCCAAACAGTCCCAATGTACATTGTCATGCAGTCTGTATGTAAACTAGAACAATGCGTCAACATACATGTCAACACAATGTTAAAATGCATCTCCCCTTCACATTGCAGAGGGACAATCAATACCTCCTGTAGAGCAGACCAGACAACTCATCAGTGATGATGAAGAGGACCTCCACACCTTCGACACCGACGCCCTACAACAGATCATGGACATCTTAGGCAACCCACCTCCAGGAGCAGGGCAGCCCAGCTGCATCGAGGAGACCCCACCCCCTGCACAGACCACACAGAAGGAAGCACCCACCACCACAGCTGGCTCCCAGCACCTCAGCGAAGTACACATCGCATTCCAAAGGCCAGGTGTTAGACTGCCAGAAGGAGGTGGCTGAACAGGTGCGGGTGGGTTTCGACCTCACGGCAGCCGAACTAGATTACATATGTGGGTGTCCAATTCCCATCAGGGACCACTTACACTCCCCAACGGACACCCACACTGCGACAGAGACACACGCATTTGCACATTTCCAGTACTGAACCACGCCCAGAGCCCCGGGATAATCATTCACACCCCTACGCTGTACTTGCGTACGCCGGCCCAGTCCACTCCTCTTATGTATAAAGGTGGGACGAAAAAGCTACATGTCCAAGGTCTTACCCACTGCCTGAGGTGACATGGTTGCGTCCGCTGTTCACAGCACAATGTAATGTGGTAGGGCCCGAGGCCATCATGCATACGTAATGAGCACACGGACACACGTTGATAGTTAGTTGAACTGGCTACGGGCACGTGCGCCCGGCCACTTTTCATTACCAGGGTCACCTGACCAGTGACGCCTTTGCTGGATGGGTGTGGGGTGAGTGTGAGCCAGCCCTCAGGGAGTGGTGGTGCTGGCAACAACTTGAACAGTGATCACTATTAAAGCGGAAACAGAAAACACCAACATAACACAAACAACTGCGAAGCATCATGGTGGTAGCCGGACCAAGTACAGAGGTCACCCAATATTCAATGAGAAGGGTCCGTGAGTTGCAGTGCACTGAGGTAGGGGCACCAGAGCTGAGCGTGCTCATGTGAAGAAATTGTCTAGGATTGTGTCCCTTCGGGATATTCCTGCTGCAGTGGGGTGTGTTACACCTGCCTCATCTTCCTCATCATCGTCCCAGGTCTTCCCCACTGCCTGAGGTGACATTGTTGCATGAGCTGTCCACAGCACAAAACTCAATCAGAAAGGGTCCATGAGTTGTGGTGCACTGAGTTAGTGGCACCTGAAGAGCTGAGCAGGGTATCAAGCTGATGATAGCATCCAAAACAGGTGTGAGCAACTCTGATAGTCTGGCTGTAAGACTCTTTCGACTCTGGCAGTTGTTGGTTGGAGGTGGTCCTGGCGGTGGTGGCGTGTGCAGCCAGCGGTGATGCGTCTTCCGGGCAGGTCAGGACTCGATTTGATGTGTGAGCCCTGGTGGACCGCAGTTGAGGCCGGAGGCAGCGGTCAGCGCAGGGCCACAGACACATGGCGTTGATGACCCCCAGGCCATCGACTCAGAGGCCATCCAATATTCAATCAGACAGGGTCCATGACTTGAGCTGCATAGAGTTAGTGGCCCCGGATGCACTGCGGCCAGCACAGGCACACCGCCACGGGACGGTGACTTGCGGTGCACTGAGGTAGGGCCACGAGAGCTGAGCGGGTCCTCGTCGATGTCGAAGGTGAAGGTGAATGTCGCGGAGTGTTTCGGGGGACAGTGGAAGGTGTTCTTCCAGGGCATGATGCAGAGGGCAGAACCAAGCAGAAACAGGCAATATGGAGGAGATGAATGCTACAGACTCATTTTTAACACCAAGTCAGTATCAGCTACATGATGATGAAGACAACCCCCAGGCCATAGACTCAGACGCCACCAAAGTTCAACCAGAGAGTGTCCATGAATTTCGGGGCACAGAGTTAGTGGCACCAGAGCTGAAAAGGGATGCAGTCTGCGATGAGGCCTGTACAATGGTATAAACTCTGCCATGAAAAAAGCAAGACTCAGTTCCAAATGTGTGACCTACTTGAGCGCAGTGTTGGCCGGAGGCAGCGGTCAGCAGGGGCCCACAGCCACGTGTCGTTTCCTTGCGATGCACAGAGCTAGTGGCACCAGAGCAGTTGTTGGTAGTGTTCGATCACCTCCATAACGATGATCCTTTTTTCCTCCGGACTGAACCGAGTCTTCCTCTTACTCTTCTCCTTGCGTACAATGATATGAACTCGGCCATTGAATAATCAAAACTCAGTTCCAAATGTGTGACCTACTTCACCGCAGTGTAGGCCGGAGGCAGCAGTGGAGTACGTCAATGAGAAAGGAGTGCTGGGGGCCTGTGTCACAGAGGCCAGCGATGGTCTGAGGAGGCTGCCAAGGTCGCGGGCCTTGGGCTTGGAGATTGCACCGGCACGTGGTGGGCCCTCTTTGACACACGCCGGTGTCGGCAGGTGAGCAGTGAGGCCTGGGTGCGCAGGGGTGGCCAAGATGGGCCTGGGGTGCAGCAGGCGCACAGGTTCGGAGGCACCACCGCTCACAGCATCGGCCTCGTGGCGGGTTGAGAGGCGCCGCCCTGCAGACACGTTGGCCATTCTGGAAGAGAACCACGCCCAGAGCAACGGGCTTTTTATTCACACCCCTACGCTGGCCTGGGGTACGCCGGGCCAGCCCACTCCGCTCACGCTTACAGGGGGGGACGTAACAAGCTACATTTCTGCGATCTTCCCCACTGCCTGGGGTGACATGGTTGTGTCCACTGTCCACTACCCTCCAAACACCAGCAGTATATGTCGACATGGACATGTCTGTGGTCTGCATACTGCAGTCTGGCCAGCACATCCACGCCACACTTGGCATTGTGTACATTCTCATTCATGGGTCACTTGCCTCCTTCGCACATGCCTGGTTCCCACCTTTCCCCACATTCTGCTATTGTGTGGCTGAGGTGCCATGCAGTTGATGTCTTGTGTACATGGCTAGCCCAGGTTACCACAGTAAGTTGTGCTGTCGTGTCTGGTAGGTGGGCATGTTGTTTGGCATGTTGTATGTGAGTTTGTAACGTGTGCATTCCCAGAGTCGTGAGTTGCATGACTCTGGAGTTGAGGTGTGTGGTGTGTTCATTTGGTACTTACCAACGAGCAATGCATTCCCATAGGTGCCAGCCTCAAAGCGCTGGTTGATGATTGACTGTTGGAAGATGAAGGAATCATGCACACTGCCTGGGTAGTTGGCGACGACATTGGTGAAGAGTCCCAGGTGGTCCACTATTGCCTGCACATTGATGGAATGCGTGTGCTTCCTGTTGGGGTAATTGTGTGCAGTAGCGGCAGGGGGCACGAGGAGTACATGTGTGCAGTCGATTGCCCCCAACACATGCGGGAAGCCAGCTATGGCGTAGAAGCCTTGCTTGGTCTCCAGCTGTTCCTGCGCAGTGTGGGGGAAGTGAAGGTACTGGGGTACCAAGCTGATGATGGCATCCAAAACAGGTGTGAGGAACTTGGATAGGGCTGGCTGTGAGACTCCTCCGACTCTGGCAGTTGTTGGTTGGAAGGTACCAGAGGCCAACAGGTGCAGCACAGCCAGCATCTTTGTCTGCGGAGGGATGTTGGCTGTCCGCTGTGTTGGTACCGTCAGCCTGTGGGCAATGATGGTCAGGATGCGGAGGATGGTTGTCCTTTTGAGCCTGTAGTGGGCAATGACATCCTCTGGTGTTAAATCTGTGAGGCTGGTGCATTTTCAGAAGGTCCGCTGTCTTTGTCTGCACTGCCTCTGTGGTAGTCCGGAGGGGGCGGGGGGTGTCCGGGGGGGGTGGCGGGCCTGGGTGTGGTGGCGGTGAGTGTTGTGGCCCTTTGGGGCTCCGAGCTGCATGATCAGTAGCTCCATGGCATCTGTTGTTCTTCAGGTGTGGCTCTGGTCTGGACTCCCTTTTATGGTGCAGGTTGTTGTCCGACTTAACACCAGGTAAGAGCAGGTGTTAGATCCCTGCTGCTAACGCGCCTTATCGCCTGTTTTGGGATCTTATCGCCGATCTGGCTGGTCGTTGAGAATATTGCGAAGTGGTGTTTTCGCTGCTTTTTGCACAGGAACGCCTACTCTGCATCTCATTAGCGTTAGTTGCCGGTGTCATCCGTGGCGATGTTTTTTGCGGCTGCTGTCGCAGGAAAACTGGCGATATTGGCTGTTAGCACCAGCTTGTGAATAGGGCGATAAATCTATCGCCACTTTGGCTGCGATAAAGTGCCGCTAACTCGGCGATAAGTCCTTGAGAATATGCCCCTATGCTTACTAAAAAGGAGAGAAAGAGCTGTGGAAAGGTGGTGGAAAAAATCTTCCCTCGACTCTGAGCAGACGCCCTTTCTTATACCTTACCAGGGGTATAGACATTCACTTCTTCAAAAAATGAAAACCTGGAGTCAGACCTGCATTTTTGGAGCTAAAACTGTGCTAAAGAACTCATCAAGGTCTACCAGGAAGTGCCAAACCTTTCACCTCCACCTTCCTCCCTGGGCCATCACAGCATTCATGCAATGAGCTCATGGCACACTTTTGCTTTTAATTAGTCTCATTACTTGCTCCTACGTCTGTTATTTCTCCTGGCACCACAACATTCAGCAATTTGCCACCATCTAGGAGACTGATTAGACAGGATCATTGGCCGTGTCAGAGTCTACTGCCTCACCTAATGTAACATACAAGGCCAGGGCATTTACAAATTGTCAACCAGCCCTTAGCTTCCATTTGAGTGGCTTCCATCCACTAAATTCTACACAAAAATAACCTAAATACTTCCAGCTCTTTGTAAACAAAATGATGAATCATATCTCTGTTCTCATATCCAAGGATCTGTGCTCCATTGCTCTCCAGCTAGGTTTGTGTTACACAAGTACCACCGCATATATAGATACTCTGTTCAGTTTCCTTCTAGATTTCCCAAGGAAGGGGTAACTATTCCCAGTAGTCAAGGTGTCATCCTGCACACTGTAACACATTAGAAAGTGTGAGGTGTCTCTTTAAGATGGTCCTAGTTCAGAGGTGAAAGGAGTAAGGTAAAAACCCTCCTTGCCAATCTGATAACGCCTGTGTGAAAATGGGTTATTTGTTCAGGAGTATGTGAGCCCTTCCCAAGTAATAAGTCCAAAATATTGTCTGATCTAGCCCACAAGTTCAGCAAATAAACTTGGGTAGCTATGACATAGAGCAGACAGCCATAACATAAGAAAATCTATGTAAAGTCTAAAATCCAATAGGAGATCTAGAGATATAAATGTTTCAATGTTTTAGGGCAAAAAGCACTAAGAAAAGGTGAAGTGCCAATCAGAAATTACTGTTCGTGGTTGACTGGGACCTAGGAGCGATTTTAGGCTGACCACAATGGAGCAGAGATTGGGTACCCCAAGCGAGTCATCACAGTTAAAGATTTTACCTACTGACTGGTCTAATTTAGGCTATGGTGTATGGCCTGCCATCTGCCAGAGAGGTGGAGGTAATTACTTCCACCACCCCGTCTGAACTGCTGCCCACCATATTTAGCGGCCTCGGGTGGACCCGTGCAGATCTCTGTGCCTTTAGAGAAGTCACTGCCCAGAGGCTTTTCTGAAGTGAAATGAAATTCAAAATCCTTCAGAGGAGCAAGGTACAAGATACAAGGTAGCAAGAGACAAATACAATCCATCCATTCAAACCCGTACAGAGAACCTCCCCGCAATCTTAGAGGCAGCAATAATGACAACCTCACTCGTGTGACAGTCACCCAGACTCCTTCCCCCCCTAATCCGTTACAACTTAAATGTGTATTACTTAATTGCAGACCAGCCAGTAAACATGCCTCCGACATCTTCGACCTCATCCAACACAATGACTTAGACATTATCATCCTCACTGAATCTTGGCTAAATCCCTCTTCCACTCTGATCTTAGACCTCCTAGTACCTCCCACTCACGACATAATTAGGCTCGACAGAGCTCTGAAGTTGGGTGGTGGCCTAGCCTGTATTCATAGAATCACACTCTCGATCTCTCACTTGGAGTCCTCTAAGCCTTCCTCCTGTGAATACCTTTGTCTCAGCATCTCAAGTATGAACCTACCGGTTTATAAACTTCACACCTTCTACCACCCCCAGGGAGACAATCTCCCCTTCATCGAGCAACTAATGGAAATCATCTCTGTCAATGTTGATTCAACCGTGTCCCAAATCTTCCTTGGTGATTTCAACCTTCACTGGTCTAACCCCAACAACCTCACTGTATCTTGCCTTAAATCATTCTTAAATGATCAAGATCTGACTCAACACTGTGACCAACCAACTCATATTAAAGGAGAAACTCTAGACCTCATTATCTCGAAAGGGCAGACCATCACCTTGGACTCCATTACCCTGTGTGACTGGTCCGACCACCACTGCATCCTCTTTTATATTAACAGGGAGGTGTCGATGAGGAAGGCTCAACCAACGAAATTAAAGATATGGAAAAGGGACCTCAGATCAATAAACTCTGATGAACTAGCTGCCCACTGTAAATCGGCCCTCTCCTCCCAAGCTGACTTGGTTGAGGTGCAGTCACTCACCGACTCCTACAATTCGACCATCTCCAACATCATGGATGACATTGCTCCAATCCAACAAAAAAATGCCTCAACAAAAATATCCAAACCCTGGTATAATGACAACTTAAACACGGAACGCCGCAACCTTAGGGCAGTTGAACGTTCCTGGCGTTCCAATCCCTCCTCGGACCAACTAAGACTCCTTAGAGATGCTAGGAGCCTCTACAACAAACAAATTAAGATCGCTAAGGCTGACTACTTCAGACACCAACTGGATCAAGCGGCAAACCGCCCCAAGAAACTTTTCGAATTGGTCAAACAGCAATCAGTTGTAGGTCCAAACCACTCTGACCCTGGTGGCAGCCCTCCGTCTTACGACGAACTTGCTGCTTTCTTCACTGAGACAGCAAGACTCATCTCCATTGACCTCGCCTCTAAGAAGGCTCTACTACCCTCCCCCAGGGCCGTATCACCCCTTGACCTCTTAGAAAAGCGCAGATCTACCAGCCTGAACACCAAGAACAATGCGTCATGGGGCACCTTTACCCCATTCAGTGAAAAAGACATCAACAAGATCCTTCAGAATATCAACCCATCCAACCACTTCAGTGACCCGTTGCCCCTGACCATCTTCAAAAAAATCAAGAATGTACTCATCCCCACCTGGACAAGGATTGTAAACGCTTCTCTTTCACAAGGCACGATCCCTGATTGCCTAAAAGCATCCCAGGTATCAACTATACTAAAAAAAACGAACGCAGCCAAAGCTGATCTCAATAACTTCCGCCCTATCTCCAACATCCCCACCCTAGCGAAACTCATAGAAAAATGCGTACAATCCCAACTCTGTGCTCACATAGAGAATTACCAACTCCTTGACCAGCATCAATCCGGCTTTCGGAAGGGGCAGAGCACCGAATCGGCGCTCACTCACGTTATGGACGACATTTTAAAAATGCTTGACCAAAACGAATCCTGCCTCCTGATCCTCCTTGACCTTTCCTCCGCATTCGACACGGTTAATCATGACAACCTCCTTGCCATTCTGAAAAACAGGATGGGTTTTTCTGGTCAGGTGCTACAATGGTTCTCGTCCTTCCTTCACCGCAGATCTCAAAGAGTCAAGGCAAACCACTCTCTCTCCCAGCCCTCTCCAGTTCTCATGGGGGTTCCCCAAGGGTCCGCCCTATCTCCCATCCTCTTCAACCTGTTCTTGGAACCTTTAGCTAACTCATTAAACTCCACTAACATTCTCTTCCATATGTATGCGGACGATACGCAACTCTATTTGAAAATCTCTTCCCCGGAAAACATCATCTCACTCAACACTACCCTAACGTCTACTCAAAACTGGTTAACTGAGAACCATCTCCTGCTCAACACCTCCAAAACGGAATTCCTGCTCATCTCCCCTCCGAACCACATCCCCAAGCTAGACCTGTGGCAGAGTCACCTCACTGCCTTCAACTGCACTCCTCTCATCATAGACTCAGCCAAATCGCTCGGAGTCACCATGGACAAGCCCCTGAATATGAAAAATCATATCAGCAAGGTGTGTAAGGGAGCAAACCACTTGATGAGGACACTCAGAAATATCAAACCTTTCCTTCCACAAAATGATTTCAAGCAGGTGGTCCAAGCGCTTGTGTTGCCGAGGCTTGACTACGGCAGCGCTACCCTCTGTGGCCTGCCCAAATACACCCTGGCTCCACTAAGGGCATCACTGAACATAGAGGCTAGACTGGTTACTGGCACCAAACGAAATGAGTACATATCCCCAGTCCTAAAATCGCTTAAATGGTTGCCCTACGAAGCACGAATTCAGTTAAAGATTGCCGTTCTGGCGCACAAAGCCCTTCACTTCAATACGCCGAGGTACCTTGCGCAAAAACTTGAGCTATCTTGTGGTGTAAGAGCCTCAAGAAGCGCCAATACTTTCCTCTTGAAACCACTCATCCTTAGCAAAAAGAGAACTTGTCACAGAGCCTTCTCCGGCGCTGCCCCAAAGATATGGAACTCTCTTCCACCGGAAGTACGCAGAATCTCCTCAACAACGGCGTTCAAATCTGAAGCCAAAAGATTCCTTATGAATACATCCTTACCCTAATTTGGGCTAGGCTCATCTGCTCGAAGACATTGTTTCCTACTTCCATTGTACCATCATTTGTTACTGCTCCTCTTTACCGCATACTGTGACCCCCTTCATTGCCCGCTTATACCTGTTTATTGTATTACCCTCCATTGTGCAATTGCCCTGGAATCTGCGATCAATCCTGTTTTTTTTACTACTACTTGATGCCGTTTTTGCATTTATGTCCCTCCTTCCATCCTAATGTAAAGCGCTCTGATATCCTTCGGGATCTTGTTCGCGCTATATAAAACTTTATAAATAAATAAATAAAATAAATAAAGGTTGAAGGCTGTATCTTATGAAGTTTTCTTGAAGTCAGGCAGCTGTTGGATGAGTACTCTCTGAAGCTGTTGGTTTTTACTGGAAATGCTAGGAGTGAGAACACTCAAAATTTCATGCCTAATTCCTCCTATCAGTTGGAAAGTAGTTTTTGGGCTTTTTCCTGGTCAATATTTCTATCTTCTGGCTTCGTTTTTTATTTGTGAAATCGCACACCATTGCCCACAAGGTCCTGCTGAAGCTCCACAGTCCTTGGAAGCCCACGAATTTTCTAAGTCCCAACTTTTCAGACTTTTTGGAGCAGCTCCTGTTGGTCTCTTCTGATGCTCCCAGAACCTCAGGGATAGCACTTAGGGACCATGACTCACTTAAGTAGAGGCCTTCAGCAGGGTCCAGTCCAGATTCAGTTGTTACTGGTCAACTGGTCACTTCAGGAAAAAGGTCTCTTGCAGCTTGTTGTGCCCCTGTAGCAACACAGGAGCTCAGCACACTGATCCTTGGAGTCCACGTCTCTGTCTTGGGTACAAGTGGGACCCAGGTCCACTCACCCAGGTCTCAACACAGGTTCCAGATAGCATGTTATGTTCTTCCACAGGCCCAGATGTGTTCTGATGAGCTGTGGGAGAGGTGCCACTTTTTTAGGGTTCACTATCCAGTGGGTGGGGGTGACTCCTGGACACTTCCTAACCAATGAGAAAAAATGTCCCAGAGGCAACTCTTCATCTTTGCAGCACATTCTATTTACTTAACTGCAAACTGTCCTACAGTGCTTCTAGTCAAAGTAAAATTTGACTTGGCAGCACCCTTCTGTCTTCTGTACTTGATGGTGGATAGTGTCCCAGCCAGGGGTGCAACTAGTGAAATGAGCAGCCGCCAACTCCTCATCCACACCAATCAGATTCTTCTGGGACCATGTACTATTTTAATAGGTCTAGTGCCAAGCTGGTTTCAGATGGCCAAGAGAACAAAGGCTATTCTTCCACATGTCTCCCTTTACACTTAACTATGAAAAGGCAGGCTTCACCTTGGTCATTTTCAAGTTAATTTAGTGTCTGAACCCTCCTCAGCTGAGAGAAGTCACATACCTCACACCCAGCTCTGCCTGCCAAAAGACCAAAGCCGTTGTTTCTGCTTTGAGGACAGTTTTCATACTTCATTAGGAGAAAGCACTGAGAGAGCCTGCTGCTGGCAGGCAAATACTAATTAATATGGTGAAGCTTTGCGCAGACAACTTCTAACTTTGTGAAAGTTCTATTTCCTAAATATTTATCAAAGGTCTAACTTTACCATAGTTTTTTAAAATAAATAGTACAAACACTGGTAGAATCTTTTTGGTAGCTTATCCCAAACTAAAGTTTGCAGAAATAATATTTTATCTGAATGTTCGTTTTTCTCATTTCTGCTACTATTCATTTTCCTTCTGCCCAAGTTTGGTAATGAGGCACAATTAAGCTTTCAATAATCTTAACTGAGGAATCAAACAAACTGGACAATAGCATTTGGGATTACCCTGTCACCCTTTTAAAGAGAATGATTACAACAGACTTGAGCAAGAGTGGAGAGGTGTGGTGCAGCGGCCAGGGCAGCTGACTTCGGAGCACAGGGTTCACAGTTCGATCCCGGCTCCGGTGGCAGCTCAGCTCAGCACCATGTGACTCTGGGCAATAGCTCACTTAATTTCCACTCCGGCCCCCAGCGCCTTGAGACCCGTAAGGGTGAGTAGCTGCGCTATATAAAAACGGAGCAAGAATCGTGAAACAATGTTGTACTGCTGTATTTACTACAACCCCAAATACTAAGAAGCTTATTTATGGGAGTTTGGGATTGGGCAGCACAGCAAGGCAACTTGCTGCACTGCCCTACGCCAAAGTGAAAGTGCAAGAATGCACTGTATTTAAGCAATACAGTGCATTTCTGTCCTTTCTCCCTGCACTGGTGCCATCTCGGCAGGCTAGTGTCAAAGTAGGCCTCCATTGAAAACAAGATTGTTTTTGTGCAGGAAAACAATCCTGAGAGGCATTTTCCTGTTTGCACGTGTGCTGCACAATGCAACACACATAGAAAGAGGAAGTAATAAGGAAAAATAAACATATTTCTCCTTGTTACGCCTCACCTCAGGAAGCATACAGATTTGCGCTTCCCCAGGTTTACATGTTTTTGTAAATCTGGGGCAGCATTTAATTCCATGGGTGTTGCATGGGAAAACCCACTGCATCGCCCATGGAACGCCTCCGGGGCTCAGAATAAGGTGACGCAGCGATTTGAGGAGGGTTGCCTTACTCATTATTTATGAGGTAACTCATAAATCGTGCACTGTGGCTTTGCGTGGCTTCATAAATCAGAATGAGAGCATGTACCACTTTACGTGGTGCACAAGTGATGCAGGGCTCTCACAAAAAAGCACCTAAGTTTATTGTTATAAAAGTCCATGGGTACACTGTCTGATCAAGGATTCAGGCTGGCATTTATAGAATTAATCATTTCTTGTAAAGTGAAAGTCAGAGGTACATTACAGCTCACATGAAAAGTATGCTGGGCAGAATAGGGCCCTTATCTGTTGGAAAAGTGAGCAGCCCACATCGTACCCAAGATGTTTATTTTGAGTGCCTGGTGAATTGTTGCAAAGAATGGTGACTTGTTAACAATCTTTTAGAAGTCAGACTATTCAATTTACACAAACCTTATTTTTATAGACCTTTCTTTAGTCATAATGCAAGCTTCATATTCACTTCGACAATAAGAAATTTCTATTTGGTCATGTAGTAGTTGACTCAAGTAAAGGTGCATACATGTGTTGGCCTCCCTGCATTCTTTGTCAAACCACTTTTTGGAAGGGGCATAGACCTTCCATGTGTCAAGGTCTCCAAAATCATTGCTGAGAGAACCTCAATGCTTGTGGTATTAACATTCAGATCAAGGTCTCCAAAATCATTGCTGAGAGAACCTCAATGCTTGTGGTATTAACATTCAGATAAGTCTCAAGTCAAGCCATGAACTATGTGATCACCCTTGTGGTTAAAGGAGAACTGTCGACATTTTCAAATTTCTTGGTTAAACCCTGATGAGGGAGAAATTCTCTTCTAGGAAGGAGAATAACTGAATGTTCTTGGGGAAAAGAGCTTTTGAATATTGCTGCAAAGGTGTTATAATCACTCCAACAGTTAACAATAATTTTAAAATCATCAATTTGTTGAAGCAGCTCACCAGTAACAATACACAACCAATGATACTTTGTGCTACTTTATTATTTTGTCAGTCTTCTGACATGGATTCCAAATGTCTTTTCTAGACTCTTTGCTGGTGAGTTTGTTCTTTGTTCCAGGAGACACAGACTGACTCTTAGTGAAGTAAAACATCCTGTTACTGAGAGAGGTCTGGGCATGCAAAATTTCAAGTTCTATTTTTGGGGGTGCCAAAGATGGCCACACATTAGTAATGCTCTGCTGGCAGAGCGTATCATTATAATTCTGGGTGGATCAGGGGTCATCTTAGTCTCAAAGGATCCTAGTACATTCACACTGGTCATCTTGCTCTGATGCATGTTTATAATAGCAAACACAGAATTACCCCAAAACCATTATTAGCTGTTAAAACAATCAGACTCATCTGGTTAGTTTACTGAGTTAAGCTCTAACCTGCTTCTATCTGGGGAACACATGAATCTACTTGCTGATGTGCCTAGTTCTCCAATTTGTCCAACTTGGAAGATCTAAAGTACACAATAACATGATGCCTCTTAACACTCTACTCAGAGTAAGCCTCCTCCAATTGCTCTTTTACACATTTAAGCAACGTCTCTCTTAATAAAGTTTGTACAGGAGTTTGTTGCCTCTGTTGGTACTGGGAAGGAATCTACTGTTCGGGAGAAAACCAAGTCAAGTCTTTCTAGTGGCGCTTTGCTGGGGTTTCTTTTGGCACTTGGATTTGAATGATTAGTCTTTAGATTAAGTTGACCAAAGTACTCTGCCGATACGCGCATGGGCGTTAACCTGTAATCAAAAGTAACAATTGTCCGTAAGTGCAAGTACATCAAAGTTCTACTTTACATATCAATGTCTCTTCTTTTGTGTTGTTTTAGCTTCGACGCAAGGAGTGGATTTCGAGGGGGAGGGGGCGAAGACAAGAAGAAACTTCTAGATGGAACCAAGATAAGTGATTTCCAGAGGCTTCGATTGCCGTCCCCAGAGGGTTGATGACGAAGCCAAGCAAGCGGTATTTATAGGTGCACACTTTTCAATATGGCCGCTGGTCCTGTTGGCGCTCCAAATTTCGTGAATTCTCACCAGAGTTTGAGTGCAGTTCTTTTAGGCACTTTAACCTTACAAAGGATTATGGCCATGGCATATTGTAAGGGTGGAAGGAGGAACAATCCTTAGCATTAGCTACAAGACCATGGTGAGCACTGTCTGGAGCATTTAAAGGTGGTGAGGACAGGAGTTGGTTGGCAGTGGGCAAGAGGGAAACCAAGGGAGCGGGATCGTGCAAGCAGTTGGGGAATTGGAGAGTTATGCTCAAGAGCCCCCATGAGGCAACGTAGACATCCAGCTCGACCAGTAGTCATAACATTACCTCTCAATCAAGTAAGAGAGTGGTGATGAAATTGTATATTGAAATGCAAAAAGAGACCTGGATATGAGTCCCGCATGCCAGAGCGGAATAGGAAGGGGACCTCGACACTCCTATATCAGATAAAGAGTGGCTATATTGTTGTGGACAAATGGGATAACTATCCCCGAATGACCGGCTGCAACTCATTCACTTTAAATTCCTGCACTGCATATACCACACTCCCACTAAACTTCATAAATGGAGACTGTGGGGAGCCTACAAATTTGCTAGGTGAAGTGTTGAAGGTACGTTCTTCATGCATGCTGCCTGGACCTGTGACCAGATAGCATGATACTGGTGCAGGATAGTCCAAATTCTTTCTGCCATAATAGGCACCACTGTTAGTCCAACCCCAAAAGTGACATTACTGTGACTTAAAGCAGACAGTCCCAAGGCAGTGCATAGACTTGCTTCCCTGTCCCTTATCGCAAAAAGGTGGGTGGCGTGCACCTTGGGTGGCACCATAGCCCCAACAACTAAAGTATGGCTACAAGACTGATCATACTGTAATGAACAGCTAGACACATATTGCACCACTGTCTCATGCGCAAATCGGCCCCAAGATATATGGGACCCACTACGAAATTATTTATTTAATCATGATACATCTGAATAATTGCCCAAATAGTGAGTAGAGACAAAACTGAATACACACTGTTTTGTCAATTCACTCGGACATGTCCACTGAAAGATGGCCAATCTCGAGGAAGCAAAGTTTGTTAGGAGCCTTTGGCCCCAAGTAAGTGTGCTCGCTCAACCCAATCACTTTCACTGAACAGTGAACACACCATGGTGGAAAAAGCAAGATTGGGAGCAGAGCGTATGGGAGGTCATTATTGAAATTTCACTTTTTATTATTGATTGCTTGTTTCTCTCAATTGTTGACAACTCTACATCACAATAAGCTATGTAACGAGTCTGCTTTTGAAACTTATGAGCCCTATGACCACACTGTATACATAATGCTGAACTCAATTTCCATGTTAATAAAATCTTAAAAGAAAAAAAAGAAAAGAAAAGTTCTATTTTTTGACATCACAGCTTCAATGGGTGGATAGATAGCTGGACGCTACGTTGACTATGCACAGTAGAGACTGGGAAGGAAGATGTCAGAGTCCCAGTTACTGAGAATTGTGCTACAATGCTGGAAGAGGGATGTGCAGAAAACCTATCCAGCTATTGTATGGCCCTGCCTTGCCACTGGTGGGCCTAACAACTCAGGGACAACACACTCTGTGCTGCAATTACCTTTTTTATGATTGGCGAGTTGTATCAAATGGTGACCTAGTTTTATAGAGCCCTCCTTCCCATAACTAAATTTAATATGACTAGTCTGAGAGATGAGTGGGAGATGGACTTGGACATCAAATACAATCTTAGGGACCAAAGAAATCCATTGAATATGCCCATAGGATCTCTAGGAATGCCTGATTTAAATATCGACAATTTAATTATCTCCACAGAACTTAGTTGATCCAGAAAATTATTTATAGGCTTTATGGCTCTACTGTGCTGACCTGTCATAGATGTAGGAGTGCAGATGTTGGATTTTTTCATATGGAATGGGATGGTCCTGTAATCATAATTTCTGATGAAGGGTTACTGATCAATTGGGGGTGGTGACCTTTTTTTGGGTGATGCCCTGCAGCAGGTCTTCCATGACCAAAAATATGAATGTAGGTAATACATTTCTAGACTTAGCATGATTAATAGCAAAGGGAGCTATTGCAATGGAGTGGGAATGCACTGATGACCCCCTCTTCCAGAAACGGTCGCTGGTATTGTGAAGTGGTGGAGTGGGGGGGGCAAAGTAAAGGAAAAAAATGTATAAATGCTAAAATTACACTTACCTGCTCCGACGGCTGCCGCCTTCCTCCCGATCTTCGCCTCTCAGATGTCCAGGAACTGCTGCACACTGCGCAGGCTCCCAGCTCCCAATCCCAGCACTGTTCACATGCTGGGAATAGCATTCCCAGCATGTGAGCAGCACTGCAATTGGTCTGAGCGCCTCGGTTTGGCGCTCAGACTTTGACTGGGAGCCTGTGTTGGTTTCTCCACCCAGATGTACAATACAGCTAGGTGGAGAAAGGTTAAGTGTGCATGATGGTTTGGTCGGGCACAGAGGGCCGGCCAAACCGTCATGCCCACTTGGCAGTGTACACCAATCTCCGCTCCTCCCTGGTGCTGCAGCGTCAGGATGAATAACTCCACCCCTCCCTTGACCCGAGCTTGTTGGACAACAAATAAAATGATAATAAAAATGTTTTATTATCATTTTATTTTTGTTGGTGGCCTCTGTTGGCTTTCAGCAGGGGGGCGCCACTCCTCCGCCATTACAGAGGAGCCTCCCCAGCCATCTTTCCAAATGGGAAATGGCAGAAAATGGAAAACAAAAAAAGGGCTAAGAGCAAAAGTACAGTATAACACAAGGAAGAGAAAAAGGACTGTCTCACTGATTGTGGTCTTGTTGGGTCAAGAGGGGCACCCAAAGCCCTACCCTCATAGTGGTGAAAGGTTACTGCCTTTACCAGGAGTTAAGCAGCAAGATCGTGGTGTTGGCATTCAGTAGGAGTGAACAGGTCCCTTTTACAGGTGTCACTGCACTGGAGTGAGGGCTGAGGCCTACAAGCTCACTAATTAAAATTTCCACTGCTGTGTGCTTAACTTCCCCTTTGCCTACATCCGTTTGGCGGGTAGTGCTGTGCAGTGCATGTGTGATGTACATGTGCTGGGTGTATGTGTGCCTGTGAGTGGTACACTACAGTGATAAGGCAGTACTGTGCAGTGTGTGCATGTTATCTACATGTGCTGGGTGTATGTGTGCCTGTGAGCGATATTATACATGATGGATGTAGTGCTGTGCAGTGCGTACAGGTTATATGCATGTGCCTGGTGTATGTGTGCCTGTGAGGGGTACAATACATGAAGATCTAATGCTCTGCAGTGCATATATGCTGTATAAATGTTCTGGGTGTATGTGTGCCTGTGAATGGTACAGTACCTGGCTGACTCTGGGTTCCATTTTGGGAGAACCAGGGCTGCATTGTGAAACATGAGGAGAGGAGGTAGCGGAATCCCCCCAAACAGATTTGTGCATTGCTGCATTCCTATAAGCTGGGTGGGAAGCACTGGAGACAGGGAGAGCTGGGCTCCCTCAGTACGTGTCAAAGGATGCTCTTTGACTCAGAGATAGGTCACAAAGCAGGGACCTGGACACAGTGCAGGAAGGAGATGGACTGATAAGAGAATCATAGAGAGTAGGGCTAAGGCCCTGGGCTAACTTTTTATACACATATAACTGTGGCTGACATTCAGGTGAGGACTCTAGTCACTCCCATGGCCTGTGTTGTGGGGCCATCAGCTTCGGAGTCAATCCTGCTGTGACAGACTGCTTCCTGAAGGAAAAGAGGGCAGATGTGTGGCACTTCTAAAGGAAGCAGACCCACAACATAAACTTCAAAGACTCAGACACTAAATCACATTTGGTGTCTGGAAATGTGCTATAAGAAGGGGAGCTTGAGACCTAAAAAATTGTCAACTGTCAAGCAGCCGGTCAGGCTGTGTGAGGAGAAGAAGTCCTGCACGGCGTCTGCCTGTGAGCAGGACTAGGGGCCAAGGCCTGATAGTCTCCCATTTGGGTGAGGAGACATCACCCAGGGAATCCAAGACCACCTGCCCTGAAGCCTGGAGCAACAGTGCCCGGTGAGGAAGAGGAGAGCAATGGAGGGAGCGAGGTCCAGTGGGGAATACTGTTGAGTCGACTCCCTTAGCGAGGTGTGACGAGGTGGCTGTTGCACCAATCGGGTCGTTGCCCACATGCAGAAAAATGTCAGCGACTCTCTTATGCCAGAGCAGGCCCACTGTGGAGTTAGCTGTGATCATCGCTGTGTCGACTGGGTTATCACATGTGTGCAGTTAGGGACCGGTCACCCCGTATGCCAGAAGGAGCCGCTGTGGAAAGATTGCCATGCTGAGTGGGCCATAGGTCATGTGCAATGGTGAGCCAGCAACCCTGTACATCAGGAGGGGGTGCCATGAAGCCATCTGTTGTTCCGATTGGGTCAGAACCCGTGTGCAGTGGAGAGATAGTCATCTGGTAGTGGTCACATGGACCAAGTAAGAAGTGTGACCTGGTCGGAATTTTCACCGGAGAAGAAAGACCACCGTGGGAACCCCTGCGGGCCTACACCATAATGGAGGATTAGTGTCAGGACCTTTGCACTACCCCCATGCCTCGTAGGATAGACCAAACAACATAACCAGCTTGGAGGAGCCACGAAAAGTCGCCAGTCGCTGCAGCTGCATGACTGCATGTGAGTAATTCGAAGACCGATAAGAGCAGCCTGCCTGGCAACATGCAGTGAACTCACCTGAACCAGCCACTGCCGCTCCATTGCCTACAGATTGGACATGTGCAGGAATTCTGGTCACTCTGCCCCTGCAGGTGTAGGTAAGACTGGGGAAACTTGCTTGCTGGATAGAACTTCGGCGCTAGAACTTTTTACTTTAAACTGGACTCTTGAGACTCGGACTACTAGCGGGGATCACCCAGGCTGTTGCCTATAGAGAATGGGGAATAACTAACATCACTAGAGCGAGTAGGGAGTTGAACTTGGGGAACTCTTTAAGAAATATTAGAACATTGGAATGTTGGGAGCTCCTTTGAAAACAATGGAGTAGCTCCGGGCTTATAATGGCTGGTATAAGCCCGGAGCTCCAACATTCCAATGTTTCTTTGTTCACAGCTGTGGCTGTGAACAAAGGCTTCAGAGAGCCTGAGGGAATTTCAATCCCCTCGCGCTCCCTGAAGCCTTTGTTTTATTTGTTAGAACATTCTGCCCTCTAGTGGCAGAATGTTCTAATAGCCTTATAGCCCTTCGTAGCTGGGCTATACCGGCTATTAAAGTCCTGCTCCCTTGATAACGCTGGAGCGGGCCTTTAATAGCCGGTATAGCCCGCTACGGCGGGCTATAAGGCTATAATAGAGCCCTGCCCTTTGTGTTAATAGTGGTAAAATAAAATACTTAATTTTTTTGTAAAAGTAAGTATTTGGCTGGCCGATCATTTATTGCTTCTGCTGTGAGTATTTTGAGGTGTGAGCCGGTGTTCACTCCCTGTATCTTCCTCCACCCTGAGAGAGACTTGGACTACTCTGCCCATGCTATTCCTGAGAGTCAAGTATTTAAGAGGTACTTGACCCAGTTGCTAAGGATCCATAGTAGGTCGGGCCCCAGGACATCAGGAGTAAAAGGCATCAACCCCCACTGCTGGGCCCAGTAAGCCCTGCTTGCCCTGTGGCCCTCCAAACAGGGTTCTGACACAAGGTGTCAGCATTTTATGCCTGGGGCTTTTCACAAGCTTTTATTCGAACTGCCTCTTTTCTCCCCCATATCCCCTGATGGACAAACATCTGAGAAGATCACCCTGCAAAAGCACCCAAATTAGATAAATGTTATTTTACACATGCAGACCCACACAAGTTTAATGATAATGTCAAATGACTATGTTAATTTGTTATGACATGGGCCATGGTCCCCAAGACCTGTTTGCCTCCTTTATACATGGGATATATTGATACTTAAGTACTGTCACATGTTTTTATATTAAAAACCAATGAGAATATATATATTTGTTTTAAATTGGGGCACACCCTTGAATGTCTGTTTTACTAGAATCATGAGTTAAATTATCTTGAACTAGAAACTTTAAGGACACTATGAAATCCATAAGGGAACTGCCTATAGCTCATATCTCTGGAATAAAGTCAACTCCAAAGAAGATCTTAGAACACTGGGCATGCTTATTAACCAAATGAGCTGACATATCTTCCAAGAATGTTGTTAACTGTGTAAAGTTAGGTGAGGGAAGTGTACTAAAGGGTCTTTATAAAAATATATACTTATAAGGCTTCCCTATGCAATCTTAGTCACACTGGGGAATGTGGTGGACTCTAGAGAGGTTACCTTTACTATTCCCATTCCAAACATATCCACGTTGGGAAAATTGTTGGACTCCAAATGTTTCAGATTTACTCTTCCCTCTCCACACTTAGCCACATTGGCAAAGGTGTTGTAGTCTGGGGGGGGGGGGTTACATTCATTATTCCCACTCCAAACATAGCCACAATGGGGAAAGTGTTGGACTATAAAGGAGCCAGATATATCATTGCCACTCCAAAGTTAGCCATATTGGAGACAGTTTTGAACTCTGGGGGATCACATTTACTATTCCCACTCCAAACTTAACCACATTTGGGCAAATGTTAGACAGCAGTCAAATTTCATATTCCCTCTCCAAACTTAGCACATTGGTGTAAGTTGCAGTCTCTGTCGGCAGGGGTGGAGGGGATCATATTTACTATTCACATGTCAGACCTAATAATATTTGGGAAAGTGTCGGACTCTGGAGGGTTAGAATTACTATTCCCTCTACAACCCTAGTCATATTGGGGAAGTGAGAGGGTCAACATTTATTATTCCCACTTAGTCCCATCAGGGAAAGGTATGAATACTAAAATCATCATATTGAAGGGGGGGCGCAATTGGATGTGCCTATCTGCATAGGAGAATATGATTGAATATTTGTGATGTTTTTAAGATCTGGATTATCAGTGTAAATTACCGTGCAAATATGGCGGCTGAAAATCAAGTATTGAGACTATGATAGTAACAGTCCTCTTTCCTTTGCCAGATTTTAACCACCCAATAGGAACACCGCATGTGATTTTTTTAGATATAAAAGGAAATCAACGTGACTGAGCACATTTTATGAGAGCATTGAAAAAGGCTACTCGCCGAAACGCGTCTGAACTATATATATATATTCCACCTAATGGAATGACCTTAGTGGGTTTGTGGGGTCTTCCAGCATTTTAACAGCAACAGATCACTGAAGCTCTACAAGAAGCTGTTTGAGCCACAAGATAAACATTAACAAGAATGATATCTACTTCGTTCAACAAACTATTAATGCATGAAGCTGAAACATTTAGCGCTATGGCCGGGCACATTTTTATAGCCTAAATATGAAACAGGGTAATTGTTGAAAAAAACTTTGTCAGTCAATCCACTGAACAGTCAAAGATTTTTGCTGAGATAGTGAATCAAATTGCAATTATGAGATCCAAATGTGATAACCACTTGGAACCTCTCTTACCAAAATTGTTCCTCGATTCCATTAATCAAACAAGCATTTGAAATGCAATAGGTCTTGCATTTGTTAAAGTTAGATCTGTTGGCATTGAAAATAACAATGTTTTTTACTTTTGTTTTTTTATTTGCAGTGGAGTTATTATATTTCCATAGCGTTATTGCCAATGGTGTAAAAAAGCAAAAGTAAAAAACATTGTCATTTTCAATGCCAACAACTGTAACTTTAACAAATGCGAGACCTATCGCATTGGAAATGCAATTGGTCTTGCATTTCTTGGAGTTGGAGTTATTGGCAGTATGAATTCCAATGTTTTTTACCTAGCTATGTTGCAGGGTCCCATGGGACCTCTGTTGGCCACATATGGTACTGCACCGTGCAGAAGATATGGTAAATCCACCCTACACATAATGCATTGCATGCAAGACAGTAACACCAGAACATTCAAATAGCTTTTTACATATATACAATTAGTAGCTTTGAAATGTGACAAAAGAATTATTATATTAATTACGGATTAGGTTGTACTCTGTGAGGAGGTGATGAGGGTAAATTTATAGAAGGTCTCATATAAATGTGAGATGTGCTAGTGAGTAAAGTAACCACTGCCAGCCTTGCTTACGACCAAGCGTGTGTCCTGCCTGAAGCCGTTAAGAAAATAGTGCTCTGAGGCTATAATTAAAACCTAGGGCGTAACAACACATGTACCAGGGGGTGTCCTCATGGGAGGTTACAAGAAGAGACAAGGCGGTACTAAGGAGGGACTACTAAACCTATTGACCAATGAAAAGCCACCATTTACAAAAGACAGGGACAGGAGACAATTAAAAAGTTGGGCAGAAAGTGGGCGGAGTTTTATGCCCATATCCTGAATACAGCATGTCTCGAAGAGACAGCGCAAGCGCTGCCTAGGCGAGACCTAAAAAGCAGACGCCGATATCATCATAAGATGGCTTTTTGAAGGTCTTATATAACGAAACAGGGGGCTCAATTCTCAAAGGTATAAACATAAGAATCTACCTTTTTATGCATAGGCAGTTATTCACTAAGGGATTACCTGCAGACGCAGATATCTCTACCAAACATTTGGAGCAATCCACGCTCATAAATTCCATTCACGGTATGGGAAATGAGCATTCCAAGAAATTGTTTGCCTTGGAAGTTTGGGAAAACTCACAAGCATGTACATTTCGGGGCTATCTCAAACTCTGATCCACCCCTTTCTCACACAGGAAATGGTCAGAGACTTGATCCATTCCCCTTACAGGCAGGCCTGGGCGTAGTTCGCGGAGTTTTGCTATGCGGAACTCTGCGAAGTTACAAAAAAACTCCGCGAAGTTCCGCGAGTGGCGGAGTACAGTGCGAACTGCAGTTTGTGCTGGTATTCCTGCCGCTCGGGTAGAAATTCTACCCGAGCGGCAGCTTGCGAACTTACTGTTCGCGATCGAGAGCGGGGTAAAAACTCTGCTGCACATCGCAAAGCTGAGTTTTCTGAACTCCGCGAGCTCCACGGAGTGCGGAGTGCAGAAAACTCCGCAAACTCGGAGCGAAGTTCACCGCCCAGGCCTACTTACAGGAGGAGGGGAACAGATCATGTCCACATTTTGTGGGGTGTAGAGAAAGGACTTTCTTCACTGATGAAAATGGTTAATGCGTAGACAAAGAAGAGTGCATTTGCACCGGGGGCTCCATTTCCCTCTTGCGGGCTTCTCCACTATGAAGAACTCTGCACATACACATTAAAGACTCAAGAGAAGAGTCATCTGGCAATCCCAGAAGTATGCCTGGAAACCTGTGCCTAGGAATATTGGTGAACACTTAAATGTAAAGCCTTTCACCCACACAGGTGCAGATTTGCTGCTGGTTTTCTCAAGTGGCATTAGAAAAAGTGTTCTGTGTAATAATTGTCAGCAACTATAAAGAGTATGGGTAAGCAGGGTTGAAAATGCTATTTGCAGAAGATGACAAATAAGTACAATACATTAACCCAAAATATTAGCGCTTAGGGCAGTTCTGTGACTAGTAGAAATTGCTTTTGTTAATATGAAATGGGTATAATTTAAGGTGTAAAAGAAACATGGCTACAATCTGTAAAATGCAACAGAACTATTTAAATATCTCACATAGGACAGAAATTATATGCAAATTGTAATATGTATGTGTGAAGGTGCATATGAAGCAAGAAAATTAGAAAAACATGGTTTAATGTGCTTGAGAATAGGTCCAAGAAATTAATGACGAATAACTGCACGTTGAAAATATTGAGAAGATCCTTTTTCACAAAAGTATGCTACTGCACTCTGTCCTCTAAAATAGATAAGAAGTATTCTGTTTAAATGGTGAACTTGCAGTGAACTTTGGTTCGAATGGTGTTTGTGATGAATGTCAAGTAACCCTGGTGCAATTTTTTCCATTTTCATAGCGATACCAGGATCAATGCGATTAACAAAATAGCACCACATATCTCCCAACACATAATGAATTTTGATTAATGCCGGGTGATCAGTAAGTAACAGTGGTGAATTTTTCTAGGCACCAGGATAACCATTTTATCACTAATAATTTTGATCTTATGTGACAAATCTGTACAAAATATTCTAAAATATGCATGCCACTCTGACTGATACTCTGGATTTTCATTAGATAGGAGGAGGGTTGTTGTGTGGAAAGTATATTTTCTTTAGAAAAAACAGTCACAGCTACCACTTGTTTAGTGGCTCGGACTCTTTCTGAAGACATATACGATTCTAGATACCCATGTAGAGGTAACATGATTATTTGCATTAAAAAATCTTTGATAGTTTCGTTGAAATATAGCTTCTTTAGGCATATGTTCTCCATCTGGCCTTGTTGAACTCCTCCATAGGACAAAACCTCGCTATCAATGCCTTCTCAGACACCTTTGCAAGTTCAAAAATGATAAGAATTTGTGAATGTGCTAATGTGAAACCTCATTGCAAATAATGGAACCACTTCTAAATGAGTATCTAAAACTGAATAAGTCTTGAGAAAGTGACAATGTTGCGAAACACGGGCTGGCTGGGGCTGTTTTTTCTAAAACAAATCCAAATGGACTATGAGGATTGATGCATAAATGTCTCCTAGGCTTTTTCAAACATTCCTCATTTGAAGAACACATTTATTGAATTAATAGTTTGGTGTCACATGTACAAAAAGTGCCTGTACAAGTCAGAAGCCACTGTGATGATGTTGCACGTTGTAGCACCAGTACCTGTACTTCAAAAGGGAGACTGAAGAGGCGTGGTCTGGCCATGTAACAAGATGGCCACTTAATCTCAGAGCTCCGCGCTGTGAGGAGCCCCGGAAGGCAGCGTGAGGGCTTCCCGGTACCCTTATACCGGGAAGCCCTCACGCTGAGGCTTGAGCCCTGATATCTAAAGGCGAAGCTGTCAGGGATTGATTGACGATCGTCCCACTGGCTGCGGATTTCTCCAGGTGCCATTTTCTTGTGGAGAGTTCTGAGTGATTCTACGAGGGTAACATGGCGGCCAACGGAGCGAGCATGAACCAGTTTTGCTAATCTTATGAGAAATGTGCACTGCAAATCTACACTCACTGGCAGCACTGAAGCGGAGTCCCACTCCTCCTAGTTCATATTGAGGTGCGATGTCCCGGTCTGGCTTCTTCTTCTGAGGTGAAGTCTACCTCAAGCCTCCCACTGAGCTATAACACTCCTCAGGTGAATTTGACTTACCATCCTGGTTCTCTTTTCTAAAAAGAAAACTCACGTTCATAAAAGAGGTAAAACCTATTCAAATAAAAGTACGCCTTTTTCACCATCAACAAGGTTTGTGTATCAACGGTCTGTGTTTTATCTCAGGAGAGATAGTCTAGGCCCGTATTACCCCAAAAAACTCATGGACAACAAATAACGATACTGGCTCTGGATACCCATCTGCCTGCAGTGATTGAGTTAGTGAGTGTGTTGTTTACCGCTTCCTTTAAAGGTTGACTTATCAGGAGTCTTCTTGTAAGGATTTGCCCTAGTTGGAAGCACATAAGAAGACTGATCACTATAAGACTATCTTACACCCTTAGAGGTCATTATATATCATTACTGACTCACATATTGGCCTCTCCTGACTACTGCCTTCGTAGAAGGACTAATACTAGCCGGCAAACATATATTGCAAAAAAAGATAGCCATATCAGGAATCTGGAAGCACAGCAAGGAGTTGGACCATCTACTTATAGGGGCTGGAGAGTTCACCACACCAATACTCTCTCTTTGTTGCCCTTCCTGAGTGCATCTATGCTCACTGGTTACCACATAGAAGACATTAATTGGGCGTAAGTACTTACGCATCAGAAGACTGACACAGAAGAACCGGTAATGCCTTCTGGTAGGGAGTCTGGTAAACCCGCCAAACAACTCCTCTTTTCGGAAGAATATAAACCAGGGCCGTCCCACCTCAGAAACAAGTGGAGCCATCCTCTCGACTCAGAAACTATCTAACCCTACGATGGCAACCTCGACGGATTCCACCATGGATCGGATACTCCAGGAAATCTCTGCAGTGGGCCGACGATTCGAAGGAATGGGGACCTCTATATCTACCCTCACGACTGAGACTAAATCTATCTGCACAGACATCGCTGGATTTCAGAGCCGGATGAATGGTTTATCTGCATGGGTGGCAGCGGTGGAGAATTGCCTTGATATTATAACAAGCCGCGACCAAGAACTTCTCTTCCTCAGGAGCAAAGTAGTAGATTTGGAAGATAGAAGCCATCGTGACAACATCAGCTTTTTTGGCTTTCCAGAGTAAATAGAAGGCTCGGACGCCAAATCCTTTCTTAGAGATGCCCTTCCAAAGCTCACAGGTCTTACTTTCGACCCACCATCGGAGATGCAGAGAGCCCATCGCATCAGATCGCACAACACAGGGAAAAATATACGACCACACCCCCTCATTGTCTGTTTCCTACGCCATGAACAGGCCCGTCAGTTAATCATAGTGGCTCGTACGCATGGCCCCTACACATTCGAATGTCACAAGGTCAGAATGGCAGCGGATTTCTCAAAAGAAACTCATGACCGTCGCAAAGCTTTCCTTTCTCTTAGACCCCGCTTGAGACAGCTTGATATCAAGTATGGCCTCTTTGAACCTGTGCGTCTACGGATCACTAAAGATGGGATATCCAAGGAATTTAATCGAGAGGACCTTCAGCATTTCTTAGATAATCTTTCTTCTCAAAATATGGAATGTACTGTGTCTCTACAAGAACTTGTCATCAAATTCTACGATACCATATGGTGGGACCCGACATAAACCAAACCGGTCTCAGAGTAGAGGACGAGACTCAGATCGACCTGTTTGCTCCCTGGGAGATAGAGCACAGGCCCTTCAGGCAGTTGATGCCCTCACGCATGAAAGAGACAGGGACAAATCACGCTCTCCTATAAAGCCCTCTTCATCCAAGGAGGGTGTTTCCTGAACTTTGGATAATAAACCTTTCTTACATCAATGAGAAGATAGATGCTTGCTGCCTTTACATCCATTGCAGAAGAGGACTGGATGAGTACCTGAATATTTGCCTAATTGTTATGCATTACTTGCTCTATAATGTTCCTCTTTTCCCTGATTCCTTCTCTCCCACCCCCTCTTCCTTTCTTATCATATAACTATGATAATGTCTGATTGTACTCTGCACATGGTAAACTTTATATGACACAGATCACTCCCTTCCATTCCCTCCCTTTTCCTTCCTCTTGATCCCCCTCTTCTCCATTAACACTACACTCTTATAATGCTTGTCCTCTCCTCATCTCCCTTCGACTTTTAAATCTGACCTTTATGTCATTGACTGTATATTCTTGACCTCAATCCAGACAATATTATTTCATAAATGAGTTTCCCTTTTGACTTTGCCGCCAGATAGGGCTCCTCCGACGTGTATAGCCTGAAAGATTAGACCTGCAGAGAGCAGTTCTATACCCCTAGTGCTGCGCCTTCCCTGCGTAGCGCATTTGCTCCTTTTCTCTTCCCCATTCCTTTCTCCAGCTTCTCAAGAATCTCGCTTTTCCTCCTTTCTCACTCGTGCACACACAAGAGACTTTTACATTTACACTTACCCTTCAAAGTTCTCTAGTCTCTTAGGAAGTATCTGAGCGAGTTATTGCCCTTATCTTTGGTCTCTCTCCGTGTCCGGAGCTTTCCTCCCTTCCTTTTCCCTCTCCTTTTGTTCACTCCCTTTCCCTTGCATAGTCTTCCCCCTTATTCCAACCCACATTTATTTTTGACATCCCTTCCCCTGCACAGCTTTTACCACCTCTCTTCTCTTCCACTAGCTATTCTGTAATAACCAACCTCTTTCGATCTCCATCGCACACATGACAGCGAACATTTCCTCTTCCTCTCATCCGCTACGCATTGTCTCATGGAATATCAATGGTCTCACGCATTACATTAAGCGTATGAAAATACTCTCTTATTTACAAATGAAAAGAGCTGATATTGCCCTTTTACAAGAGATGCATCTGGATGTATTGGAATCATCTAAGCTACGTCGACATTGGGTGGGAAAAGTTATTCATTGTGGATTAACGACACAGTCTCCCACCAAGGAGAGTCAGTCATGGAAATGTGGAGTGGCTATCCTCTTACACAAATCCCTGCCCGTCACAACTGTCAAGACATGGATTGATCCAGACGGCAGATATGTCTTTGCTAAGTTTAAAATAGGAGATAGGACCCTCTGTGTTGGCTCAATATATGCTCCAACAGCCTAAATCGCTTACTAGTGGAAATTGGAGCATCCAGCTATGTCATTGGTGGAGACTGCAATCTTGCCAGTGATGCAGTCTTAGATAGGACGGGCCCCTTGGACAGGAGTGACGAGGGAGATAGAGCCTTATTGGGAGACATAAAATCGGATCATGGATTTGTGGATCATTGGCGTTTTGTCACCCCACAGACCAGGAGTATACCTTCCTCTCCTCTGCTCATGGCACTCAGTCTAGGATAGACTATTTTCTTATATCCCGCTCGGTAGTTACAATTACTAGTGAATCCCATATATTGGAAGCTGCTCTATCTGATCACTCTCCAGTTCTCCTTGCTCTTGACGTAGGTTTAGCTACCCCAGGCTGCAAACCATGCCGAATAAACATTCAGAGATACCGCTCATCCCAGGGTAAGGTCCAACTGCGTTCTAATCTCTCTGACTACTTAAGCAGTAGAAGTGGGGAGAGGAGTTAGCCTAACAGCTAGGGCGGTTGACCTCGAATCTGGGGAACTGGGTTTGAGTCTCGGCAATGACGCTGAACATCCTGTGATTCTGGGCAAATCACTTAATCTCCACGTGCCTAACAAAAAATGAATGTGTCCTCATGTAATGCAAATGGTGCTATGTAAAGCGCTCTGATACCCGATACCTTCGGGTCAAGTTCGCGCTATATAAAACTCCGTAAAAAAAAAAAAAACAATAATAAAGCATCAGTTATTTCTTGTAGAACTGTGTGGGCAGCTGTGAAGGCAAATGTTTCAGGACAGATGATGAGGGATGTGGCAGAGGCCAATAAGACGGCATCCCTTCGTCGCACTGAACTGGAAGATCAAATTACTTCTCTCACGCGCCTGTATTTCTCCCATCCCACAGTGCCCAATCGCCGACGCCTAGAACTAGCCAGAATGGCGCTCAATAATTGGTACACCTCCAAAGCTGAGTATGCCCTTCAGCGTCTAATGCGCATACACTATGAACAAGGGGAGAAAGCAGGCTGTTTACTTGCAGCACAGCTTAAACAGTGGGAGGCAGCCATGGGTATCCCTGCCATACGATCGGAAACGGTTATCATTCTTACTAAACCCCAAGACATAGCCAATACTTTTGCATCATTTTATGAGAAACTCTATACCCCTGACACCCCTGCAACTAAAGACCAATTAACCGCCTACCTTGCGGATATTGATCTCCCACACCTCACAGACGAAGGTAGAGATTTACTTAATGGCGACATCAGCAAAGCAGAAATTGCTGCAGCCATTGCCAAATTACTATACCATAAATCCCTGGGAGAAGATGGTTTCCTTGTGGCATATTATAAATGGTCTGGTGAGGAAGTAATTGAAACTTTACATGCCGCCTTTTATGAAGCTGTTCAGACAGCCTCGCTAGGCCCTATTTCTAACAGAGCGCTGATTGCGGTTATTCCTAAGCCGGGCAGAGATCCACTTACTTGTGGTAGTTATCGCCCTATTTCCCTTATAAATGGAGACGTTAAAATTTTGGCAAGTATTTTGTTGGCACGACTTCGCAAAGTTATCCCATCCCTCATACACCATACTCAGGTTGGCTTTGTCCCGGGCCGTTCCTCCAGGAACCACCTTCGAACGCTAGCCCACAATTTGTGGACTGCAAATGAACTGATGGTAGATGCAGAGGTTCTTTTCTTGGATGCAGAAAAGGCGTTTGACCGCATTGACTGGGGTTACCTCTTTTCCACTTTGAAATGCTTTGGCCTAGGTGATCAATTTATTTTTAAAGTCCACCTGTTATGTGACAACTCTGTAGCCCAAGTCCATTGTGGAGGATTTGTCTCAAACCCTTTTCCAATCCGTAGGGGTACCCATCAAGGCTGTCCCCTTTCCTTCCTCCTATTCCTGCTGGCGATGGAACCCCTTGCTTCCCTTATCCGCCAGTCACCGCAGATCCAGGGTATACCTATAGCAGGAGGTATATCCAAGCTTTACCTATATGCTGATGACATCCTCCTTACTCCAAAGGATCTCCCTCACTCTTTGCCAGCATTACTAGAGATTATTGATGAATTTGCGGCTTTCTCCAGTTATAAGGTCAACTGGTATAAAAGTGAGGACCTTCCAATCTCATCGGGCACCACAAAAGCATCAATTGATGGTTATCCCTTTTGCTGGAAATCATCGCAACTAAAATATCTAGGAATCTTGGTTAATGCTAGCTTGGAAGGAATGGTCTCAGACAATCTGTCTTCCCTTATTGCACAAATGGAAACTGATTTCACTAAATGGTCTCTTTTAAGCTTCTCCATGTGGGGAAGGGTACAGGGTGTAAGGATGGTCACCTTACCTTGCTTTACTTATGCCCTAAGAGTGCTACCAATTGTTGTACCTCTGTCCATGCTATGTCGTATAGATGCCCGTATATGGACCTTTGTTTGGGAATCCATGCGTCCTCGTCTAGCTGCTGCTAAACTAATGGCCCGCAGCTCCCACGGTGGTTTAGGTTTACCATCTCTGGAGCATTATTCTTTAGCTCTGCACCTTTCGCAATTAGTCTATCTACTCCCAGGCACGACTGACCCTCCACAATGGGTTACAACGGAACAATCAATACTTAACCGTGATGACAGCCTTGAATTTCTCTATGGAGCCCGTAACCCACGAATTTCCCCGCCGCACCCAGTGATGCAAGCTACATATAAAGCATGGCATCGAGCACACCGTCTTCTGGGAGTTACTCACCATTTGCATTCCAAAGCTCCACTAGTGGTAATGAGAGCATACAAATAAATAGTTGTGTGTTGGAGATCGAGAGGAATTCAGACTCTAGACCAGGTCATATTAAATAGAGAGTTGAAATCCTTTGACCTGTTCCATGAGGAATTTGATCTCCCATTGCATCAAGCTGAGCGACACCTTCAATTACAGTACTGCTTGAAGCATTGCTTGGGTCTCCATCCCTGGACGTTGGAATCCTCACCAATATTGGAATATCTCCTTATTTGGGGTCGGCACAAGGGAGTGATGTCAGGACTATATGCTGTATTAACTAATCACTTATATTCTCAACCACTTCTTAGAGGTCTTCGCGAGAAATGGCAGGGGCGCCTACACATTACCATTGAAGAAGATGACTGGCTGGATATGTTAGAAGCCCTAGACAAGGGTACTCGGGAAGCGCGTTTGAAATTCTGTCTTTTCAAAACTTTACATGATTGGTATTGGACACCTATGAAACAACAACAAGCAAGATTATTATCACACTCTAAGTGCTGGAGATGTTCGGGAGTTAACTGTGATCTTCCCCATATATTATGCTACTGTCCTTTAGTACAGGGTTTTTGGATCTGCGTAGGAGATATTCTGAGTGAAATAATTCCCCTCCGACTCCCCATTACCCCTCCCATGATCTTACTACATGATCTTAGGAATTCGCCTGACATTACACATCCACAACGTCGCCTTATGCATACTGCTCTCTCTACAGCAAAAATTTGTATCTTAAGGCAGTGGAGATCATCCAAACCCCCTTCGCAGGAGGATTGGATGGTGGCAATGATTCAGACAGCATCTCATGAACGAGTAATATATCGACTGCAAGACCAAGAGGAAGTATTCCAACAAGTATGGGCTCCTTTTCTTTGAGTCCCTTAAATGTTTTCTATTCCCGTCTCTCCCTCCTCCCCCCTCTAGTTAGACTTTCCTTTGTTTCTCCCCTCCTCTTCCATCCCCTTCTCTTCTCTCTTTTCTCTTTTCTCATTGTGCATATGCCTCTCCCTCCCCCCTTTTCTCCCCTCTTCCCTCCCCTTTCTCTCCCTTCCTCCCCTTTCCCTCTCTCTCCCATCACTTCCTTTCTTCTTCTCCCAAATTCCCTTCTTCTGGGTAAGGGGACGACAACCTTACTCTTTTATGACTAATTTGCATCTTCAAAGACCATCCCCCTCTTACATAATCATTATTATGAAGATCTAACTTAGTTCCTTTCACCCATGATCTATTCTGTCTATATTCCCCCGTGACTATGAATAATGATGAGTGGGGGTTACTTACTATACATAACATACACAATTTCCTCTTCTTCCGTCATTTGCTACTCGTCCTCCATATAATCCCATTTTTTCCCTTACTCCCCCTATCCTGTGCAGTTTTTTACTCCTTATTAGCACACTTACACTTGTATTGTCAATAGACTCTTGTGAGTCCATCACGTTGTGCATTACTTATATGTATATGCTTGCCTTTAATCTTCAATAAAGAATTATGAAACAAAAAAAAAGGCAGACTGAAGACCTTTCCTGGTTTGGCGTGAGACGGCGAAGTGACTCGTTCATCCAATGATGCTGCACTGAAGGCTGATCTATGCAGGCTAGGGGAAACTATGAGCTGGAGGGAGACGTTATGGTGCACTGCGGTATAGTCCCTCATTCTCTGTGGGATTTACTGCCTTTTCTTCCCTTAAATCTCATTTACACACTCCCTCTGCTACTCTTGAAAAAAACCTATAGGACGGTCATTGGAACTCTGGAGCGCTCCTCTCCACTTCCATCAGTCGGCTGGCATGTTGCACATACAACAATGTTCATGAAAATTACAACCCAATTTCTCTCCATAAAGACATATAGATGTGGAGCTTCAAGCCAAATATGTTTGCACTGAAATAAATACAAATTAAAAACACTGCTGCTAATGGGAAACACTCTTTGACAGGCAATATTTTGATCATGTCCATTGTGTTGACAGTGCTTCATTCTACTATGCAGAGGTGCACAAGCCCTTCCACAGAATGCTGGCACAGATCGCTGTTTAAAATATCCAATGACCAATATTAAGCAGTGTGCCATTTCAGAGAAAAACACCCGATGACAGACTCAGAATCAAAAATTTATTAGACTGCTTAAACTCTGACCTTTCAACACTTTCATGTCTCACACCACTCCATACGTGGATGGATATGCGGAAGGACTGATGGATGGAAGGTTGGATAGACAGAAAGACGGTTTTCATCTACCTTAATGTTCCACAGTCATTCTAACATTAAGCGTTGGCGCGCACTAAATAACCAGTTCACAAACTTAGACAGTGGAGCATGTAGCACACTAAAAGGGTCGCAATCCAAATTTCTTCTGTATGTCCCGCACTACAGGGTTTTACTCTGTTTCCAGTCAAATATAGGTTGATGATTGAAAGTTAGCTAGTTGAATGTGGCTTCTATAGAACAGTAGCATCGTTGTTAGATTTAAACAGCAGTAACATTTACAGGCAAGGACACTTTGACTCTCATCATAAAATATGTTTGATTAGTGTTATTAATTTACTAAATTGGTTTGCCTGGCACTGCCAGTATGTTTGAGCTTTCGCAACCATTAAGGTATTAACAGAAGTTGGAATATAATAGATCCCCTGTTCTGTGTTTCATTTGAAGCAGCACTATTTTCTGTCTAGTGGGGTTCTGATGCGATCTCATTTGTAGTGCACAAAAACGAGATATATGAGAAATACTAAATGGATCATTTTGTCACAAACATATATTCATAGGCTAAGATAGATGATTAATATTTGTATTAACAAATGTGTAATCAGTTCCCAGTCTCAGTTTTTGGTATTATAGACTCTAAAGTCCTGATTACAACTGGCAGGTTATATTTCGACTCCTGTGCAAAGCCCTGTTTACACAGAGGTCGGCATTCCAAGTTGTAGGGAGTTTACTGACGTCAGTAAGTCTGCACCCTTTGTGAAATCGCAGTAGGAAGTTAACAGGGGAAAGTGTAATGCAGTTTACTGCGACATGTGGGTGTTGATGCAGTAAGCACCAAAATCTACAAGTAACTTCCCAAAAACCTGGTATAGGATGCAATTTAGCATAAATTCTGAACTCTGGGGAGTCCAATTATATCCCTCTGGGGCACTCCCAATCAGGCCCTTAGGTCCAGATACAACAACACGTATAGCAATGAGGAAAGGGTACATTAGTTCTGAATGCAAGACAAGCAAGGGGGAAGAAAAAAAATTAAACACGGGAGACGCATAAACAGGAGCGAACTACAATGAAGTGGAAAGCCACAATAACATACATTGCCAGGCTCAACCCTTTTGCCCTGGAAGTGTCTGAAGAACCAGGAAGTGAGTGTAAGCTGGGAATAAAGTCTAGTGTCCTTTTAGTTTCCATCCTTGTTTATGGTTCCATATATGGAGCTTCTTAACTATTTGGGGAGGATGGACAACATATGCCGGTTCTCATGATCTCTGAGATATGTTATAGCCTTCAACACCACCAGATACTGTGACTGACCGTGGTACACCCATGAGTCAACTATAGTCTCTCCTTCATATTCAGGAGAAACATCTATCACAACTGTGGAGGTGTGCTTACTATGTTTGAGGTTGCACCGCTAACCTGAGACACGTGAAACATTGGGAAAACCAGTAATTATGTAAATCGATTTGATGCAGGTAGCTCTACGGGGAAGAGGTGTGGTGCAGCAGCCAGGGAGGCTGACTCCGGAACACGGGGGCTCACGGTTCGATCGCTGGCGGCAGGTTAGCCCAGCACCTTGTGACTCTGGGCAAATAGCTCGCTTAATCTTCCTGACAGCCCCCAGCGCCAGGACACCTCGCCTGAGGTAGCTGCACGCTTTACAAATACTGGTATTATTACAATCAAGTCGATTTCGATCAGGTTCCAGGGTTAAGTAGGAGTGGAACGGTGAGGAAAAGTGTTCTTCTGATCGGCATCATTTGTACCGGGACTCCATTGTTTTTTATTACCATTTCGTGTCAAACACTTCCACACGACCCACCTGGTCGTTTCTGCTGATGCCTGAGGAAATTCTAACTGACACGACAAAAACCATCTTGCAGCCTGCATTTCTGCCCAGGAACTGTCGCAAACCCAACCCCCTGTTCTTTGAAGTTCGACAGAAAGCCATGAGACACTCACGCCCTGTGTAAATGATTTGTTTTCCATCTCCTGCTCCCTGCCTGGTAAACATCCTTGACACCGTGATCAGGTTATCTGGACAATGGTCTCACTGCTGGGACTTGATCAGGGTGATTGGACAATGGTTTGAATGACCGTGCTTTGATCAAGCTGAGTGAACAATGATTTGAGTACCAAGCCTTGACCAGGTCACCAACTACAAACATCGTCTGGATCTGGTTATCAACTGCAAACACTGCCCTGATTGAACAATGGACTAACAGCCAAAAGACTGGAATGAAAAAGTATAAAAGGCTTGTAAGCTGCGGAGTAAAGCAGCAGCCTCCTCTGTCTTGTTTCTAATGAGCTTGGGACTCTGTTCCATAGCCCGGGCTATTTGAATAAATCTGGGTTCCTCCTGCAGACGAAGGCTCCTGTGTCTCCTTTTACTACGTATGAAGGGTATGGAAGACTTGGGCGGTTCCCCCGCTGCCGAGACCCAGTAAGTGGGTTATTCCGGTTCCTCAAATGGCGCCCGAACAGGGACTCCACGAGTACGAAGGTCAGGCCCGGTGGTTTTGAGGAGGTGCACGGAGAGACTCCGACGGAGGCGCCCTACCCGAGGGATTCTTGCAATCCGGTAAGCCGAACGACTCGCCTGCTGTTCCTACCCACCCGGTCTGGGACACATGACCGCGTCCTCGCTGGAGTCCCCTAGCAAATAATTTCTGGAGCAGGACACAGCCCTACGTCTGCAGAAGAGAACTACCCCTGTAAGGTAAGGGTGGACTGATCACCCACCAAGTCTGTATGATTCTGCTGTTATTGACCTTTGCAAAAGTCAAGCAAGCGAGGTGAATTTTTAAAACCCGCCGGTGTCTGTTATCTATTTACAAGCATGCCAGTCAGTAGTAAGTTCAAGAAATTATGTTGTTTTATGTGTACGCAGGACTCCCGGCTGGAGGCGGCTTGTCCGCTTCCTCCAGAAGGGACCCCTGGCCATACGATGTATGTTAAACATGGCCCTTCTGCCATAATGTTTTCCTCATTCTGGGTAAAATATACGAAACAAAGTAACGCGGAATTACAGTGGCCACTTTTTGGCTCCTTTAATTCCCAAGTTCTCGCCAACTTAGAGGAACAAATAATGAAAAGAAAAAAGCGCCCGTCTATGTTTGAATCTGTCCGATTTTGGAGGAAAGAGATAGAGCAGAGAGCTAGAAAGCAGAAGGCTCAAGAAAGAAAACAGGAACGTCTGTCAATGGCCGACCACGCCAGAGAAAATTTACAAAATCAAATGACAAAATCTGTAGAAATAGCCGATAGGGAGCATGGGGCCCGGGTACAAAATGTTATCCAGCTCGTGAGGAGAAAAGAAAGGGCCATATGGAAGGGGGAGAAGAAGGTGATTCCTTGCTTGATACCATGCTAGAAAGCCCTCCTGCATATGCCCCAATGTACCCTGCCCTGACGCCTCACACCCCACATATCCCCCCGCCACCGCCCACTCCTGCCCCCACTGCCCCTCCTACTGTTCTCCCTGTCACACCAGCCCTCCCGATTTTTCCTATGACACCGACCACGCCCGCTAACCCTGTCCTCGCTGCGGGAATGACAACAAGTCTCCATCCGCCCAACCCCTGCGGCTTTACCCCTACCCGCCCTTTTCCTACTTCCCCGTGGTCTACAGTTAAGCAGGATTTATATAAAATGTTGAATTCCCCCGACTGGCCTCCTTGCGCTCTGCAATCAGCTTTTCGTCCCTTCGAGAAAATGACCTACAGAAGCAACAGTGTGAATGTTGGATAAAGAACAGGAATATTTATGCCTTTAAAGACATATGGTCCACCTTTTCCCAGTGGACAATTATGGAACAGACCACCTGGGCTGAATACATGTGTACGCTGGTCATGCAAAAATTCGAGAATGCGCTTATGCAGATACCCACTGGATTAATGGACCTTAGGTCACAAATAAGAAGAGGCGATGTTCAGGGAGAGGGGATGTTTGGCGCTATATCTGCTTTAATGGCTTTCCGTGATACGACCGCTTTTTCCAACACCCCTCTAGAAACAGCTATGCCAATGAGAGAGGCGGCCCCTGACTTTGTTAATGCACTTACCGATGCCCAAAATAATGGCCGAGGGGTTGTTGAGGCACACTGGCGCAGGCTTTGGGTTCATGTTCCTTGGAAAAGGTCAGAAGTAATGCAGTTAAAAGAACAATTACCAGATCCCAGGAAGAATCCGGCTGCCTTTTACAGAGAATTAGGTCAGATTATATCTGCAGGTACTCTCGTTCTTGAGGATATGGATTTACTTTTTGGTACGGTTGTCCCCACTGAAATTTGGGACAAGATTCGACATACTGATCATGAAGTGGCGTTGGGAGGTAAATGGGCTGACCTAGAAGCTATGGAAGAAGCAAGGGTAGGAGGGACTAAACCAGAAGCTGCCATCCTGACTTTGCCCGGTAAAATAATAACGTTTATGAAAACACTTTTGCTGGAAACTGTCATTAACTGGGATAAAATAAACGCCTGTAGGCAGCGAAAAGATGAGAATGTGGCTGACTTCTTTACCCGTTTTGAGACAGAATACAAGGGACATAGTGGTTTGGATCCCCGGATCCCAGGTTCTGGCCCAGTGTTTGTCGATAAGTTTGTCAGCAACTTGCTTCCTGAGATTTCCACCAGGCTTAAGAAAGTTGAAAGTACGTGGTCTGCCCAAACTATGACTGGTATCTTGGCTATGGCACAATATCATGAGAATAGGGAGAATGAAGATAGAGACAAGGAAAGTAAGAAGGTTAGGGATCTTAAGACTAAGGCACTTCTGCAGCAGGCTTACCCTCCCCGAGGTCCCGATGCCCGCGGGAATTTCAGACCTCAGCCCCAACACCCTCCGAGGGCTCTCCAGTCTACCCCTCCAGCCCTCAACGTACGGGAGCCCTCCAAACAGATCAGTGTGCTTATTGTAAGGGGTACGGCCATTGGATAGACGAGTGTCCCGTGTTAGCAGAAAACATCCGAACAGGGAAGACTCGGCCTCGCGCTCCCAGGGAGGGAAGGCCGACTAGGGACCATGGCCCGCCCCATCCACAGGATAAAGAACGTAGGCCCAGGGATCACGTTCCCGTCCAGCCGCGCCCGGCCAATAGGTTTGATGGGTACGAAGCAACACGCACTTATTACAATGATGATTATGACGAAGTTGATGAGATAGGGTCCTACCAAGCATAGGACAGCCAGGAAAGGGGTATTACCAGAGTGCAAATTCCAGTGGATCAAAGGGGCCCGTATGTTCAAATGTCAGTTGTGGGGAACGATCAGGATTTTATTTTGGATACTGGGGCCACCAGGTCTTCTATTGCACGTCTGTCAGTCCCAGAGGCACCCCTTTCTGGCAATATAAATGTCTCCGTGGGTTTTGCAGGAACACCTGTGACGAGCCCTGTCTCTGAACCCCTCCCTCTCGATATTGGCCCTGCACATGTTGACGCTCCCTTGGTCCTTACTACAGGTTGCAGTGAAAACTTGTTAGGCATGGATTTACTGAAAGCTCTGTATGCGACCATATCATGTAGTCCCCAAGGTGTATCCCTAACAATTTCCCCACCGCAGCTTCCTATATGTATCTGTCTGGTCCCCTCCCACCAGAATTGCAGTCTTTACCTTCCTCCCTCTGGGCATCATCAGACACTGATGCAGGGTGTCTCAACATATCCCCTCATGTGGTACGCATCCAGCCAGGTGCACTTCTCCCCCGCCTCCGGCAGTATCGACTACCAGCGGAAGGAGAAATGGCCCTTTTAACAATAATATCTGAATTAATGGACAAGGGCGTAGTGGAGGAAACACGTGGCAATATCTGTAACAGTCCCATTATTCCCATCCTTAAAAAGACCAATGGAGATGCCCTCTCCCCTAAAATATACAGATTTGTGATTGACCTGAGAGCCCTTAACAAAATAACAATGTCCCAATATCCTGTTGTCCCCGACATTACAGCCCTCTTAACGATGGTCCCTTCTGACGCAACGCACTTTTCTGTCATAGACCTGAAGAATGCTTTTTTCAGCATTCCTATACATCCTGACAGCAGACATTTTTTTGGTTTCTCCCTTGGTGGGCGGAGCTTTAGATTCTGCCACGCCCCTCAAGGTTTCACCGAGAGCCCCAGTATCTATAGTCAAGCCCTCAAAAGTCAACTAGATTCCTTGGAACTCCCTGATAACTCCACACTATTACAATATGTAGATGACCTCCTCATTGCTGCAAATTCTGCCCCATCATGTAAAGAAGCTACTCTCTGTTTGTTACGCCACCTTGCCCTCCATAATCACAAAGTCTCTTTGAAAAAGCTTCAGTTTTGTCAAGAGAAGGTGACCTATTTAGGTCATCTCCTCTCAAAGGAGGGAAGGCAGCTCACCGCTGATCGTGTAGCCATTATCAATGCTATGACGGCCCCACGAACACAAAAGCAGGTGCGAGCCTTCATAGGCCTAACCTCATACTGTAGACAGTGGATTTCCAACTTTTCGGCCATGGTCAAACCTCTTCTTGCCCTCACCACTAAAGACATATCAGACAGTTCCTTTCCATGGACTAGAGAGCATGCGCAGGCCTTCCAAGATTTAAAGAGGGCTCTGTGTACTGCTCCAGTCCTCGGTACTCCTGATTATAGCAAGCAATTTTTTCTTTTTGTACATGAGACAGACGGCTGTGCATGCGCTGTCTTGACCCAGATGTTCGGAGGTCACCATCGGCCGTGTGCCTATTTTTCAGCCACCTTAGATCCTGTTGCAAGGGCTCTCCCAGGATGCCTACGGGCGACCGCTGCGGCCGCCCTCATGGTCCGTCAGAGTGCGGGGATCGTCATGAACTCCCCCCTGACTCTGATGGCCCCCCATTCTGTAGATACCCTCCTTAATAACACCAAGACACAGTACCTCACTAGCGCACGACTCACAGGATATGAACTGACACTCTTTTCCAGCCACATTAACATCAAGAGATGCACTGTACTAAACCCCGCCACATTACTCCCACTGGATACTCAGGATGCCCGCTTAGACCCACATGACTGCATATTAAGGACAGAGGAGGAGACGAAGGGACGGGTTGACTTACAGGATACCCCGATAGCAGAACCAGAAGGTACACTGTATGTGGACGGATCATGTCTCAGAGGGCCAGATGGTAACACCTCAGCCGCCTACGCCCTCACGACATTAGAGCAAGTAGTAGAAACAGCTCAGATTCCGCAGTGCTCTGCTCAAGCCGCAGAATTAGTGGCCCTCACTAGAGCCTGTGAGTTAAGCAAAGGGATGACGGTAAATATTTATACTGACAGCCAATATTCCTTCGGGGTGGCCCACAACTTCGGGAGGTTATGGAAAGAAAGGAATTTCCTTACTTCCCATGGGACCAAGATTCAACATGGCCCCCTAATTCACCGATTGTTAGACTCCCTGACACTCCCCAGAAAGGTGGCCATTATAAAATGTAAGGCCCATAAGAAAGTGACAGATGATGTTGGGAAAGGCAATGCCCTGGCTGACCAGACGGCCAGGCAAACAGCTCTTAGGAAAAGGGAAGGAATGTATGTAGGAGGTCCCGCTAGGTGGGTGGCAGACGAGGGCATGGTTGAAAACACAGTACAGAGTGTGATCGATATTCAGTCCCATACTACTCCTGAGGAACTAAGGGTGTGGAAGGAGCAATTAGCAAAGGAGGGAATTGATGGTTGCTGGGTCCGCACGACTATGGAAAGACAATGGATGTTACCTGACAGTCATGTGCTACCAGTAGTTACGATGGCCCATGGTCCTGCTCACATTAGTGCAAAAGGGATATGCAAACTGTTGGAACCTACATGGTACAACTCTAAGATACCAGCATATGCTGAAAAACTGGTTAAAACCTGCATGATTTGCCTAATGTATAACCCAGGAAAAGGCACAGTTACTCCTAAGGGAGGATTCTCTCCTCCTACCTTCCCTTTTGAAGTCCTCCAAATGGATTACATCCAGATGGACCGATGTAACAATTTGAAATATGTCCTAGTGGTGGTCTGTACCTTCAGCCGATGGGTGGAGGCCTACCCCGTCAAAGACTGCACCGCTATCACTACCGCCAAAATGCTATTAAAAGAGTACCTCCCACGATTCGGTTTGCCCCGCTTGGTCTGGAGTGACAACGGGACACACTTTACGGCTCAAATTATGGAATATATCTGTACAGCATTGGGCATAAAACAAAAATTTCATGCAGCTAACCACCCCCAGTCAGCAGGTCTAGTGGAGGTGTACAATGGCATCATAAAAACTAAAATGGCCAAAATAGTAGCCGAGACAGGTGTCACTTGGGTTGATGCTCTGCCCTTGGCCCTATTGTCTACAAGAACGACAGCCCACACCAGGATAGGGCTATCCCCCATGAGATTGTGTTCGGGAGGCCTGCCAATGTATGGGGTGTCCCGCGGCCTAAGAAAACTGTCTGATGTTGAATACCCTGTATTAACTGATTATCTGTACAGTCTAACTAATACCTTTCGTACTCTTTATCACCAGGTGCAGGAGGCCATACCTGACAAAAGCGAGGGCCCAGGGCACGTTATCCAACCTGGTGATTGGGTCTTAGTAAGGAATTTTCAACGGACTAAGAGCCTCGAACCCCGCTGGACACAGCCCCGTCAGGTGTTGCTGGCCACCCGCACCGCCGTGAAAGTAGAAGGTCGGAAGAATTGGGTGCATTCGTCCCACTGTAGGCGTGTGCCTCTGCCCCTCCCCTATGATCAGTGGGTGAGGGAAGGACAAGGAGACTCAGAAACAGAAACAGTCCCGACATTTGTCCCATTCAGCGATGCCAGACTGCATTTTACATCTACAGAAGCAGAGAGTGACAGCGTACTGAAAGGAAGGGTGGAACCCTCCCTTAACTCTGCTGAACATCAAGAACAATTGTTTCCCGACCATACTGTCCCTACTTCCGACCGATATAACTTACGCCCCCGAGGGAAAGCTTGCCCTTTGACTTCGCCAAGTGCCTATAGGCTGTAGGGCTGTGATCTCCCCGGCCGAGAGTAGTGCTGGTGTGTCAGACTAAGGTACGCCATAGGGCTCTTGGCACCTGCGCCCAGTGAAGCAACCACCAATCACAGACAGCCACTAGAGGTCCCTGGCTTAGCACAATGGCTGCCGTCCAAAACACTCGAATCCAGAAACAATATGTCAGTCTCCGACATAGTAAATGCTTCATGGCCACCGTGGTGACGCTGTTTGTCTCCCTCATCCTGTCTATCCTTGGTTGGCTGTTACTAATCTACCATCCTGTTACCTCACCAACCCCTATCCCGACTCCTGCAGAGCACCAGTATTACACGCTACCAGCCCACGAATTACCCCGCCGTGCAGAATTCTTCAATAACACCTTCATCCAAATGTTGCATCATCATCAGCTGATCATGAACACTTCCAACTGCTGGGTTTGCGGACTGATGCCGCATTCCATGATACACCCTGTCCCATTCTTTCCCTACCCCTTTTCCATCTCTGGGTCTTGTCTTGCATGGTGGATGTTGATACAGGAGGCCTACACTGTCAATGGTACTGCCAATTCTGCCCTTGGAACATTTCGGGATGACTTCTGGCGGAACAGATCTGGCCATGCCAATGCTCCTTTTTGCCCGACCAGCTCATCCACATCGCTACTATCACCAGATGAACTCGGTGAGATGGTAATATTCAACTCAACCACTCGACGAACATTTTCCAGATTCCGCACAAGAAGGATACTGCCCGATAAACAAGACACTGTGAATGTCGTAAATATGCAAGGCCGTGTCTGCATCCATGGCCTAGGGACTAAGAAAGTTGGTACCAGTACTTGTGATATCACAAAATCTTTAAACTCTACATCTCCTCCGAAGCTGGTGGCATCCCCCAACACCTATTTCATCTGTGGCACTGCCGCCTACACTTGGCTCCCCCGTAACTGGTCTGGTACCTGCTATCTGGCCTTCCTCCTTCCACCAACGTATTCTACCCATGGGGGTTACCACCTGTTGATGAAGGGCGCTCTGCGTCGCTCACGTTGGGGCGTCATATCAGCCGAGGATACAGCAGGCCAGGAAACCGGGGACTTCTTTAAAGGTTTCCTTCCATTCTGGGGCCCCATGGCAAACAGTCGGGCTGTACGAGGACTGACCAGGGTCCTTGAAGCCACCATCACAGTAACAGCTGGTGCCCTCTCCAACATCACTGCAGAGCTACAGGCGGACCGCCTTATAACGCTTCAGAACCGCATGGTCCTAGACGTCATCCTTGCTGATCGTGGTGGTGTGTGTAAATTGATCGGTTCCAGCTGCTGCGTGTACATCCCAGACAACGCACCTACAGTGTACAATGCCATCCAACGTCTGCATCGCCTTTCTTCCGAAATTCATCTGGATGAAGGCAACTGGTCCCTCACAGGCTGGATCTGGGGCCTCCTTTCCCAATGGGGGTGGAGGGTCCTCATCTTCCTTGCCTTGGGAGTAACTGTCCTGGTCTCCTGCTGTTTGTGCTTTCAGTGCCTGCCAGTACTCTGTACAATGTGTGTCCAGACCATCAAGCCTCCACCCTCCAACATTCACAACACTAATATGATGATGATGCTTCAACAAGAAACCGATGGCCTTATGAACATTGACATTTCTTAAAGTATTTGCCACTCAATGGCAAAAGGAGGGTCTGAGGAAAAGTGTTCTTCTGATCGGCATCATTTGTACCGGGACTCCATTGTTTTTTATTACCATTTCGTGTCAAACACTTCCACACGACCCACCTGGTCGTTTCTGCTGATGCCTGAGGAAATTCTAACTGACACGACAAAAACCATCTTGCAGCCTGCATTTCTGCCCAGGAACTGTCGCACACCCAACCCCCTGTTCTTTGCAGTTCGACAGAAAGCCATGAGACACTCACGCCCTGTGTAAATGATTTGTTTTCCATCTCCTGCTCCCTGCCTGGTAAACATCCTTGACACCGTGATCAGGTTATCTGGACAATGGTCTCACTGCTGGGCCTTGATCAGGGTGATTGGACAATGGTTTGAATGACCGTGCTTTGATCAAGCTGAGTGAACAATGATTTGAGTACCAAGCCTTGACCAGGTCACCAACTACAAACATCGTCTGGATCTGGTTATCAACTGCAAACACTGCCCTGATTGAACAATGGACTAACAGCCAAAACACTGGAATGAAAAAGTATAAAAGGCTTGTAAGTTGCGGAGTAAAGCAGCAGCCTCCTCTGTCTTGTTTCTAACGAGCTTGGGACTCTGTTCCATAGCCCGGGCTATTTGAATAAATCTGGGTTCCTCCTGCAGACGAAGGCTCCTGTGTCTCCTTTTACTACGTATGAAGGGTATGGAAGACTTGGGGGCATATTATCAAGGCGGCGTTAATGAATTATCGCCGCTTTAGCGTCCGTTTTCGGACGAAAAGCGGCGATAATTCTATTGCCTAATTAATAAGGACACGCTAGCGCGTGATTCTTGCATTAGCGTCCGTTTTCTGCACGCCTCCCATCGCATCGCTAATGAGATGCAAAGGAGGCGTGCCTGTGAAAACAACATGGGGAAATATCGCTAACCCAGGTATCGCCATATCAACAACGTGGGTTAGCGATATTTTCAATCGCGTTAAGTATGCCTTAACGCAGGAATTTAACGTCTGCTAAATTCCTGACTAAGGCATACCTAACATGGGGGGTGGATTGTGTGGCTAAGACCACAGGCCCTATCACCAAGGATATCGCCGTTTTCCATGGGACATCGCTGGAAAACCAGCGATGTTCCATGGAAAACATCGCTATCACTGGAAAATTATCGCCTTTGCGCTAAGCGTTGTTAATACAGCGCTAACATGGCGATAATTTCCAGCGATAGCCGGCGATAGGATTCCTCGCGCTAACAGCGGCCAGCGATAATTATTGCTGCCGCTTGATAATATGCCCCTTGGGCGGTTCCCCCGCCGCCGAGACCCAGTAAGTGGGTTATTCCGGTTCCTCAACGGGATTGCAATACTTCAAAGGCCAAAAGGGGTATAAGAACTGGGCCTAAAACAGCAGACTTTTAGAACACTTCTGGATCAAGAGGAACCTCTGCCAAGGAGAAGAGCTGAAGAGCTGTAAGGAGGAGTACAGCCCCTTTGCTCTGTGTTTCTTTGCTGGGTTGGCCTGCAGTTGCAGCTTCTGCTTTGGAGAGGAAAAGGACTGGACTTTGCTTTGTATCCTGCTTGTGAAGTTTCTCTATGGGGCTGTGTGGGCTTCCCTCCTGTTGGAAGTCTCAGGGCCATCAAAGACTTCATGTGCAGCAACCCTGAACTCCACTGCTGGGAGGTCTGACTTGCCGTGTGGTGCCAAATCCAGTTCTGGGTCCTTATAGGTTGTTCCTGCTGCAAAGACCAGTTTGCAAGCATCAAAATTGCAGCATCACCCTTCCAGTGCCTGTTTTTCTGTTGCAGCACTGCGGAAAACATTTCCACGCACCATCGCCATGCGGCTGAAGAAATTGATGCAGCACATGTCAGCGGCTGAAGGAATTGCTGCAGCCTGAGTTCAGCGCACCGTGTCGCCGGAGTTCAAGACACCGGCACTCTCTCCGACGCAGGCACTGCTGTGCGGCTGAAAGGATCGATGCATCGTGGGACTGCGGCTGAAGAAATCGTCACAGCATCTGTTTGCCGCATTGACCTCCAACACGTCCGGTTCCACGCATTGCACCTGTGCGCCAAATTTTTCCGGCCCATCACCAGCAGACCAGAACCGTCTTGGATTTCGATGCATTTGCTTCCCCCTAAAGTCCATATTCGATGCAACACTTCTCCTGCGTGCAGCAGAACTGACGCATCGCCTCCCCGTGGACTCAGAAAATGACACATCAGTGTGTTTTATGACGCTTTTCCCCTCTGAGGCTGTTTTGCTTTGTGGATTTTGATCTGAGGTACTTTGTGTATAAATACCACATCCATAGAGTTCTATGGACAGAATTGTTTGAAACCTTTTAAAAGTCATATTTTGAGTTCTGTATGTAGAATGTTTGCCATTTTGATCTTGTTTGGTTTAGATAAAGATACTTTATTTTTCTGAACTGGTGTGTCTATTTGTAGTGTTTTCAATGTGTGACTGTGTGTTATGTACAAATACTTTACATATTGCCTCTGAGATACGCTGAATGGTTTTGCCAAGCTACCAAAGGGGGTGAGCAGGGGTTATCTGGGTGTGTAACTCCCTCATGCTGACTAGAAGGAAGAGTCTCTACTTGGATAGGGTGCAAGCCACAGTCAACTAGAAATACCCATTTCTCACACAAAAAATGAATTGTTAACAGGCTAGCACAAATTAGAAGATGTGATTATAAGAGTGGGCCAGACAAATTAGTTAAAACTGGTCTCAAATTCATCATCGGTAGGAAAATTTCTGGATATGATTCAGCAGTAAAGTTATCTGACCATCATCAAGGAAGTATATGCAACTAAAACACCTAAGCTCAGAAAAATAAGTTAAAACAATGACCTGTCCTAGACTTTATAAGATTACTTATGATAGCAGTGGAACTGAGCTGTACGTTTGTGTAAATAAACTTCATAAAGATATACAGCAGCAGCAACATGTTAGTAACTAATGTGTTTTACCAGAGGTAAATAGCCAGCTCCAAAAAGTAATATATTCTTGATTTAAAGATAAAAACACATTGGTTAAAAACAGGATTTTTAAAAGAAGTCCACAAAAATCTATTGCAGCTATTCTTAGACAACAATTGCTTCCCCTAGTTTCCTCCAAATAATTTTCATACTTTGGTATTCTAAAATCTATAAGTCCTAGAACCACTAAGAAGGATCTTTCATATAGCAGGAGTCCCACCTTAATTATCAGGGCTCCTGCCTTACCAAACCCACAGTTACCCTGCCTTATTTAGAGATGGGGAACCACTACCTTTTTCAAGACAGAGCATCAGCTGACTCCACCATCAGAAACCTTTGATCTGGCAATATACTCACCACAGGTACGTCAGATCAGTGCATCGGAAAAGCTGTCTTATTTAGGGTGGGACTTCTGATGTGTATTTAGTCTTGCCCTTATCTAGGCAGGCCTGGGCAGAAAAAAATAATCTGTGGCCCCAAGTTTAATACATGCACTACCTGCAAGGCAGGGCCCACAATGTTTTGTTTTGCAAAAATAAACTCCAGCTTTGGGAGTCTGCTTCTTCAAAACAAAAAAAAATGCCAACTGGAGACCATGACATGGCAGCTGGCTAGCATTACTGTTATATCTAAAGTGCTACTGTCCTGTTGGTCTGAGGATCATGGCAGAGATCTCAAATTATGGGATTATAGATGAAATACCATTATACCAAAGTATTGGCCAGGTGGTTTTCCTGTACGATTCTGAGTATCCCTGTTCAGAAGGTAGAACACTGTGGTGTTAGTTTTGCCAGCTGGTAAAACCATTCTGCTTCCTGTTTTTGAACTGTTGTAACCCTGAAATCCCTTGAGGTAGTGCCTGGGGGCACTATGTGGGGAAAACCCTTTACGTTTAATTAATAATCCGAAATTTGTTGCAAACATCGTTCGCATCTTGATTTGCATTGCTGTCACCTGGGAGGAACACTGCAGCAGTAGGGCCACAAACAGCTGTCAATTTCCAGTTTGTTATGATGGTGTGCGACAGGTCTAGTATGTTCTTCTGCATGATTTTCCATTTTAAACCTGTGGCTTTTTACTTGTATATTATACGTTGGCCTGGAATCCACCCGGGTGCCCTCTTGGACAACACAACCTGTCCAAGGGTCTGAACAGGAAATGAGAGTAGAAGCATAAGGACTCCAATGGAGTGCAGCGAAGAGACAGTGCGGTGTGGTGGAAAACAAGCTCCCGCAGATGAAGAGGAACAAATGTAACAGGCAGAGCACATATAATATAGAATAAAATATCAACAATAGCTATTCGCAAACCATCTATTTCAGTCTGCCTCCAGCACAAAAGATTGGTGTCACAGGTTGATCTGAAGCCTAATGTTGTATGTTCTGAGCATGTAAGAGTGATGATTACACATTTGATACAATCTTTCTTTACTTTTGTAAGAGATACATACTGAATGAACCTTTGCATGCAGTTTAAGGGCAAAATCCAGCAACCAGAATTAAAGAAGCCCTGCCTTGAAGGACCTCCTAATTAGTGCCTTCAAATGATTCAAGTAAAGAAACTCTCCTCATGGTATTTCAGCCTACATTTAGATGCTGCACAGATAGGACATCTCTTTCAGGAGTTATGTTTTTCAGAAATAGGATTCCCTTAATGTATGAGTTTTCATGTTGATTTGTTCGCACAAGATCAACCTAGTAAACCCATAGATCCCAATTCAAGATTGTGCAAAATTACACTACATTGCTGAAAAGAGATTCTCCAAATTATCGAGGAACATGCTGCTGGGTTTTAGTAGCCTGGGTGAAGTCAGTTGCACATTGTTGTAGCTTAAGACAGGTAGCCATGTAGAGTTTTGTAGTTTTCTTTATTAGTTCCATTTTGCAGGTAACAACAGTCCTTATTCCAGTTGATAGCCTTCACTCCAGCCCCACCAGGAGCAGCCTCCCTGCTGCTCAGCCCAATCTCCAATTGTCACCACACATCCACACAGGCACCCAGGCATTCCATTCATCACAGTCACACCAACATTCCGATACCATCTCTCACTCTGGCTGAGCAGCTAGGAGAAAGCTAGGCTGGGTAACATGCATAAACATTACGAGGATATAACACACATTTTGTAATATATTGATACTGAGTCATTTGAACAAATAACTTAAACAGTATCCTCGCTTCATGTGTAACTTGGATTATCTTCATAACTACAATCAGAGTGCTTTCCCTTCCATTACATTGCATGCTTTGATTGCACCTAGGGAGAAGGGGTAGAGCTGGTAGAACTCAACAACAACTAAATATAGAATTGTCTACTGATCACTCTTGGATGTTCCATACTTTGGACATCCATTCACCCTTACTCCATGAGAGGAATCAATGAAGGCCTGATCTGAAGTCTCTTTTATACTGCAGCTCAGCTAAAAGAAACCCAAAGGCTACCTTAAATCATAACATGTAGATGAATCAGATTTCTATCACTTTAATGTAATAAGGGAAACAAACCACACTAGATTCTGATTTTGACAGTAAAACACTTCACTGACAGGGAAACCATAAAATATCTCCTATGCCTGATATGGTCTGGTACAAAACGTTGGCAGAGCTTTAAGATGATGCACAGATACTCACTCTGCAGTCATGTTGCTGTAGTTAGCTGAATGGAATATTTAAAAAAGTAATGATTTGCTTCTTGTTATTAAGAGCGATAGAGACACTGCATATTATTAAAGTTTCTGATTGTGAACATTCTGTGCCTTGGTTAAATAGCAGTAATTAAAGGAGTAAACATATACCGTTCTTTCCAGACCTTCACAAGTTAGTGATGTGTGTCCACCATTGTTGATGAAGACCTCGACATCTCATTGATTGGTTGACCAGGCTCTGTGCATCAACTGACTGAGTAGTCCACTTCGGGCATGTAATGTACTGTCACACGCCGGGCAGATGTGATGACATTGTTGGTGATGTGCGCCCAGCTCTGGACTTGCGAAGCTCATGCTTTTTTTGAGCCACAGCAGTTCACCTTGCCTCTGAGGTTTGGCAGCGTTTATGAATGAGGCTGCACCATGCTGGATGGTTCAGTGTGACAGTTTCCCAGGTGGCGGCGTTGATCTCGATGTACTTCATGGAGGCCTTCAGAGTGTCCTTAAATGGCTTCTTTTGTCTTCCTTAGGAGTGCTTTGCCTAGGTTCTCATAGAGGAGCTGTTTGGGGATGCCCTCATCTGACAACATACCCAGAGTATCTGGTCTAGGCTTTCATCAGCAGTGTATAAACTGATAGCAGACTGGTTTTGGAATTGACTTCAGTATCAGGAACTTTGTCCTGGCATCTGATTCTCAGATGCTTCCGCAGACAGGAAATGTGTAAGTGATTGAGTCACCATGCATTACTCCGGTAGACAGTCCACATCTCCCACTGCTTGGTAGACCTTCAGCTTAGTTGGTAGGCTGATCCCTCGACATTCCCAAATGTTGGAGCACAATCTGCCAAAGGCAGAGTTGGCTTCTGCAATTCTGCAGTTTACTTCAGCATTGATTGACACTGCTCGAGAAAGGGTACTGCCTGGTACATGAAGTGGTCCACTGCATACAGTCTCTGTCCATTTACAGTGATGGATGGTTCTGTGTACGGAGCGCGAGGAACTGGCTTGAGAATGACCTCAGTCTTCTTAATGTTGATGGCGAGACCAAAGTTGCTGCATGCAGATGAAAACTTATTCATACTGGCTTGCATTTATGACTCTGTACTAGCATTCAGAGCACAATTGTTGGCCACAGGAGTCATGAGCGATGCAAATATGGAGTTGGCTTTGCCATCAAAAAGTGCCTTGTTTGGAAACTTGTCAGTCTCCCCAAGGGTGTCAATGACCGACTCATGACAATGCAGCTCCCACTTCAAAATGGAAGACAAGCCACTTTGATCAGCCCATACGCTCCCACAATGACCAACCCTGAGGATGTGAAGGAGAAATACTATGAAGAATTAGATGCCCTGCTATCATTAGTGCACTGCACAGACAAGCTCAGACTACTTGGCAATTTTAACTCAAGAGTTAAATGCAATACTGCAGCCTTCGAAGGAGTCATCGAGAGAAATGGAGTAGGCAAGTTTAACAGCAATAGCCTGCTACTCATGAAAACCTGAGAAGCACATGTTAATGTTAATAGGAACTTATAGAGTAACACATCCACCATAGACCTCTTGGCACTAGATGACCAGCTTATTGGAGGGTCATAAACTGATTCAGTAAGTCCCATCTGAATGTTTAAAAAGCCAGGCCTTCAGGCTTTTTTTTAAGGAAAAGGTATTCATCTCAGATCGAATTATACTCGGCAAAAGATTCCAATTGGTAGAGGCTGTAACCACGAAGCTACATCACCCAGATATGTAGCTAGGAATAATTAGCATTAGAGCCTGCTGACCTTAAATTGTGTGACAGAACATATTTCTTATTTTTGTCTGAAATAAATTCTGGAGCTAAGTTGTTTAAGCTATGAAAAACACAGAGTATAAACTGTATTCTTTGTTTAACTGGGAGCCAGTTTGGTTCTTTTAATAAAGGGGTGACATGTGTGTCTCTAGGCATCCTAAAAACCAACCTGGCCGCTTGTTTTGTAACACCTGAAGTCGATGCAGCAAGACATCAGGTAAACCGGCATAAATTGCATTTGCATAATCCAATCTCGACAAGATGGTTGCAATAACTATCATTTTACAATCTTTAAAGGTCAAAAAAGGCACAGCTTTCTTCCACATTTTTAGCAGAAATTAGCATTTTGATACCAGCAAAATTTACTTGGGCCTTCTGATCACCAGCACAATCTTTCATCCCCCTACTCGCAGTAGAACTTTGTGGATGCATCCCCGCAACAAACACTGGCATCTGATTGATCAACTCCTTTGGAAACCAAGGTTTAAAATAAAGGCTTAGTATTTGTCCCCACAAGACTGGGTGATGAATTCATGACACATAAGGAACTGGCAGAGTTGTTCCGCAAAGTGAGATTGTTCTTTTACTTTACCTCATCAGACAACGATGTGACTGCAACTTCAACTAATACAGGCTTGAGAAATAAATCCAACTTTCTTCCCTCCCTCCAACAAGTACCGTCAGAGGTGGCGACTTTTGAAAAGCTGTTATGAAGTATTTTGAGACCCACAAGTATCAAACCAAACAACCTTTCTTTAACTTGACCCGAGGAGAGAAACGATGTCTGGAGGAATTAGGTTGTGACCCAGCCATTACTATAAAACCAGCGGACAAAGGCAGGGCAACCGTGATTTTGGACACTGAAGTGTACCACACAGAATGTCTGAGACAATTGAATAATACTAAATACTATAGACCCATTCAACGAGATCCGACATTGAGACTACAGAGAGAAATAAAGACCTGGGTGAATAAAGGGAGAGAATCAGGCTGGATTACGAAAGGGGAGGTCGAGTTTCTTGTTCAAAACCATCCAAGAACACCAGTGTTCTATATTCTCCCCAAGATCCATAAGACCCAGAGACCACCACCGGGAAGGCCTATCGTGTCTGGGATAGGTTCAATACTTGAACCTCTCTCTCAGTTTGTAGACTGCTTTTTCCGACCACTCGTAGCAGAGATGCCTTCGTATCTACAAGATACCACGCATGTGTTATCCTTTCTTGACACGGTCGAGTTTGATCCTGACATACACCTTTTGGTGACATACGACATGGAATCCTTATACACCAATATTCCACAGGACGATACGCTACATACTATAAATCATCTGCTAGGACAACATCCTCAACAGGATCAGACACCAACTACATTTATCATGAACTGTGCTACTTTGGCTATGAAGGAGAACTTTTTCACTTTTGAATGCCAGTTATACTGGCAAGTGACTGGGACATCTATGGGCAGTACCTGTGCCCCAAGCATGGCAAACCTGTACATGCACGGGTTCGAGACGGCACATATCTATTCGTTGATCAATCCCTTCCAGATGAACCCGAGATTATGGAAGAGATACATTGATGATATCTTGGTCATCTGGGAGGGAGATCGCATATCTCTGGATATGTTCTCGACATGGCTGAACAATCTGGACCCAAATCTGCGTTTCACTGGAGAATCCAGTAATGAACATCTCTCCTTCTTGGACCTACTTTTATATCCAAAGGGAGGCAAAATTTACACCAAGCAATATCAAAAACCAATGGCACGCAACTCTCTGCTTAGCTATTCAAGCTTCCACCCACGGGCTTTACTTAACAATCTCCCTGTGGGTCAGTTCCTCAGGTTGAGGAGGAATTGTACAGAAATAGAGATATATAAACAACATGCTGCAAACTTGAGTAAAGAGTTACAGATACGCCAATACCCGAAAGACTAGGTCCGCAGGTCATCTAAAAGGGCGCGTAATAATAACAGAGACGCCCTTCTAGAGACATACCCCAAAGCCAAAACAGGGAGGATAGTCTGTGTGAACACATACAGTCATTTGACGGACACTGTCAAGAAGGTTGTAATCAAAAACTGGCACATCCTTAATAAGGGGGACAAGGTTTTGGATAAACCTTTGTTTGCTCTGAAGCGGAGCAGTAACTTGAAGGACAGTTTAGTCCATACAAGACCACGATGTGGGATACGACAAGCGGCCCAGCAGTACCTTTGGGGAGGCCCCCCGACCACGGGACACTTCCCTTGCGGGTCCTTTTCCGTGTGTGCCTTTACACAACAGACAAAACAGATAGATCTGGGGCTTAGGACACCATGGCTCTTAACGAAGCTCACCAACTGTAACTCGTGGGGTGTCATCTACCTGATTAAATGCCCCTGTGCCCTCATGTATGTGGGCATGACCACTCGCAAAGTGAAGAACAGGATTGTTGAACATCACAGTTCCATTAGGTGTAAAAAATCCAACACCAAACTAACCAGACACTTCCTTGAGGTAGGGCACACTGAGGATGATCTGACTTGGGTGATACTGGACAAACCCAACTATGATACACAAATGGGCCCTCTAGATAAGATTCTGTTCCGGAGGGAACAACGTTGTGTATTTCGATTAGGTAGCCATAAGAGGGGACTTAACAATGATATTCCTTGGTGTTCCCTGTGAATGGGTTGATCATCAAAGAAAACCCCTTTATGATATCTGTTTCTTCAAGTTTACAACTTCTGAGATATTTTCTCCTCTATACCAACGTGGCAGAATATACTGATTGGTACCCATATGATAACACCTTTATGGGACACATAATTATATCATACATGCAACACTGTTTTCTAGACCAGGATGACTCTGATCCTTATGTCTGTGGGACGGTGTAAGAAATAATCTTTTGGTTTCGTCCATGCCTTAACATGAGTCTCTTAAACAATCCATTAATTTCTAACTGAAGAGACAATTTGTACAATCATAATAAGGTCACATGAAGGACACATGTCTGCCATACTAGGTCCCTATTATCAGAGATGATAGATGCACTTCCGCTACACATATAAGCTATTATAGTTTATAATCACAAAGGTTCACCGTTTTAGATAAAAGGGTCTATTGGGTAATCCTCCAAGTAAATAATATACAATTTTATTGCTTTCAGTCCCCACACATATTTTTTTTTTTAAATATTGTTTCCATGATCGCTGGTTTTCTTTTCTTTTAAATCGTCTCCATAGCGTCAGCACTACAGCTCCCATAATCCCTATGACTTTGCTTCCGGGTTGAGATTGTGACGCGTAGGTCACTTCCGCCGAACTGCGCTTATAGTGGAGCATCTTCCGTAGTCTCTTCCCTGCCGGCCCTTCACAGACGCGGCGGTGGAGACCTTAGAGGTAAGACGCTCCCCAGAGGCGCTTTTAGTTCATTAGAGTTGGGCTGACATTGAAATTAGTATGGGTATTGTTACCGTATTAATTTCTTTGTAGTTTTTGGAGACACATTTTTCTCTCGTTTGGCGACTCGGTAGACCCGACCACTCATTTGCAGGTGGGTGGAGAGGACATATACCTTTTTTCTGAGTAAATCGCCAGAGGTGTAATTTTTGTCGTATCATGCTGGTCCAGTCCCCATAAACACAATTTTTGGGGGGGGAATTACGATCTGGTAGATCCTACTACTTTCTCATGGATGGTTTGGAGAAAGTACCTGCTTATTTATTCTTCTGCCATATTATATATCCACTCTCCCTTTAAACATATTGCTAGCTAACCGGATATGGGTAATAGACAGAGAAGAAGAAGTGACTATTGATGATTTTTCTTCTGTCTAACTTAATGAGATATAGAGACTATGGGTTTCAGGTCTCTTGTGATAGTTGTCTTGGGAGGTTGATACATACATACACATATATGTTTGATTAGGACATGGCCCCCTTTCTTCTATTTTATCAGAGGAATTCTTGGGAGTTGACCATAATTGGGTGTGTTAGAAGAAATTAAGTAACCGTGTAGTTGTACCTATATGACCCTTGTTACCACCTTTTGTATACCCTTGTAGCTCCAACCTGCCATGAAGGGACTGATGAAGGTGGTGCTTATTTTATAGGTTACAAATGGTAAGGATTGATGCAGTTGGTTATTGACATACAACTGCGTCACATTTTGGTTTGCAGTGTTGGGGATGGACACTGGTGTGGTGAAAAAAATGGAGGATTGTTATTGTATACTGTGTTTTTATTTATTTTTGTGGTTGCAATTTCACAGCATCTTGTGGACCTTATTAGATGTCAGTACCACAATTGTGCTCCATACCAGTGAAAGTATGGTTTTCATTTTTCAATTTTCATTTAAAGCAGAGTGACTTATAGTTTTGGTCCTGAGGAATGCCATGAACCTCTCGGTCTATGTAGGCAAAAACATGTCGACCAGATTATAGAATAGGGTAATATCCATATCCCTATCTCACTGAGCATGTTTTTAAGTCTAGCCATTGGGGGTACCAGAATAAAAGTTGTCCTCACCCACCAAGAGATAGTTTTAAACTCACACTTTAGTTTTTGTTTTGCACTCTGCCCCTCTCTCCCCAAACGATAGAGGAAACTCATAGCTTGGATGACAAACCCCCCCCCCTCCTCTCGTACGGGAGAGTTGTAGCCCACACTGGGTACTTTACGGTCCGAGTGTGAAGAGGGGACCCCATGATGAAGCATGTCACCCTAGGGTGAGGGAGGGTTCTCGTCTCAACACAGTAGTGTGTTTGAGTTCACCTTTTTCTCTTCTCTGTTGTGTTCTTCTTAGTTACCATCCTGGTACATTATGTGAGATAGATCTGATCGATTGTGTCATCTTTCAGAGAAGGGACAGACAGGATGTCAGGGTGACAAAGGCTATGTGCAGCTCTAGCTGTTGGACAGATCACAGGCACATAGTACCCAAAATGAGGCTCCATATCTTGCCAAAGAGCTGACCACAAGGCTGTAAGGCCCTCAAACGGATCAATGCGTCGAGGTTGAAGAACAAGGGCATCACTGAAAATCTAGTGAAAGACCAGGAGAATGAACTTGTGGATTTTTGTTTTGAGGACTAATGCCGGGAAAGACTGAGAGCAATTCTGTAACACTGTCCACATAACTGAATCAAAGGTATTAGGTCCCTTCACACGCAGACATTAAGACTGGTTTGATGAAAGTGATGTGGAAATCCGGGTCTTACTTGCTGAAAAACACCACCTGCATCGTGTCCATCAGAACGACCCATCCTCAGAAGCAAAGAAGGCCGCCTTCATTATCGTTCGCAGAACAGTACAAAACAAACTGAGTAAAATGCAGGATTCATGGCTGAGTGCCAAAGCGTATGAGATACAGGCATATGCAGACAGGAATGATTCCAAAGGTTTTACGAAGCCCTCAACACATTCTGCGGACAACAGTCTTCTGGGAGTTATCCGCTCCTGAGTTCAGATGGCACTACTCTCTTTAAAGAGTAGACACAAATTCTCTAGAAATGGGCTGAACCTTTTGAACCAGTTCTCAACAGAGTCTCAGTCATCAACGATGAGGCCATTGACAGGATGGCCCATGTTGCTGTCAATGATTCCATGGATGCTCCACCAGAAGAGGACAATGTGAAGAAAGCCATCAATCAGTTGTCAAGTGGCAAAGCCCCAGGGTCAAATGCCATACCAGAAAATGTTTGCAAAGTCGGTGGCCCATTGCTGCTTCAGAAACTCACTGAGGTGTTTCAGTCCTTCTGGAAACAAGGATCCATTCCAAAGGAACTGAGAGACACATCCATCATAAAACTCTATGAGAAGAAGGGTAATTGGCAGGTATGCGACCATCACCATAGGAATCTCGCTGCTCTCGACAGTGGGGAAGGTTCTTGCAGGAATTATGCTGAACCATCTGATCACTCACCTGGAGCAGTGCTTTCTGCCATAAACGTAGTGCGGCTTCACCAAGGGTCGTAGAACCATTGACATGATCTTTGCTGTGTGTCAAAAACAAGAGAAGTGTCAAAAGTTGTGAACTCTAAACAATTTTTATAGCCCTCACAAAAGCGTCTTACTATGTCAGTCACCAGGGACTTTGGAGAATCATGTCGAAATTCAGTTGTCATGATAGATTCATACTAATGGCATGGCAACTTCATGATGGTATGATGGCTCGTGTCCTGGATGACAATGAAACATCTGAGCGTTTTCCATGTCACCAACGGCATCAAGCAAATGTGTTTTTTCTAGCACCTAAGCTGTTCAGCATGATATTTTCTGCCACTCTGACCAATGCCTTCAGCACTGCGATGAAGGAGTAGGCCTGAAGTACAGAACTGAAAGGAAACTCTTCAATTTGAGGCAACTGTGTGCCATCACCAAGGTGAAGGAAACTGTGCTGCAAAATAAGTTAGTATATATCCTTTTAAGAGACATCACTGCTGATATTGACAATGGATAGTCCAATGTCAGTAGTAACTATCATATTTTCTGTTACTCTGCAATTGTGCAGTACACTTCTACTAATAATGCATGCTAATGGCACTGTGTTCTTTCAAAAAAATGCTTTTGACTCTGATGTGGGGTTTCTAAAGATAAGAATCTGTTTGACAGAAAGGAGTGTCCATGTTTCCCGGTGCCCCATATTCTGACCCCCTGTGTGCCCCATGATGTCCCAATTCTCCCAGTTCCATCCCAGCTCTCACCCATGTCTTGCTTTGTTTCCACAATTACATGACTCTCCATGCCCATCTATTCCCATGTTTGTGTCTCTCAATGTGTTACTTTGCCAATCTCTTCCTTTGTCTTTCCAGTGGCCACAAAGTTTGTGTCTTTCAGTTTCTCTACTGGTGCATCTTGGCAATGGAGCCTTTCTCTACTGCTCATGAGTACCAGTGCTAGCTGTGGCAGGTGCCTCTAGGTACAGTAGAGAGTGAGTCCGTATGTCAGTGGGTGAATGTATGATGCTGGAGGCAATGCAGACAATCTAAGTAATATGACTTGATATTGTATTAGTGCTTCACTCCATTCGGCAAGGGAGAGACTAGTGATTGCGGTGTGAAAGAGATTAAGGTACATTTTTAATTTATTTTTATCATTCTGGGTACAAGCCCAAAGGTTTTATTTTAAATTCCACATCCATTCCTTTCTCTTATCATTCTTAGGATGAAGGGTAGGTACAGGTAAGGTCAGAATCAGGGTTTTACATTTGAGGTACCTATTATATTTAAACTGTCAAATAATTGAATTAGCACATTTACAGAAATGTTACATGAAGAAGTAGAATTACATGACACATCAGCACCTTTTTGTTAAAGCTATTACATTTGATCTAAGATGGGATGATAACTTGTCATTTTGTAATTGCTCCCTCCCATCAGTCCTATTTCCCAGGCCTTTCCTATATTTTTCTCATTTCTCAAACCTCTTTGTTACATGAATTAGGATATACTCTAACAGATATAGGACTACACAGTAACACATCTTTTTATGTGTGAAGTATCCGCACTCGTAAACTTACTATTAAAATGCAGTTTTGTGAATACTGAAAAAGCGTAAACTTACAAACCTGTGAATCAGGCCCTAAGTGCCTTATTGAAAGAAAGATTTAATGGGGAGGAATGTGGCTTAATGGACAAACTAGCGTACTTTGGATCGAGGGAACCTGTTTTGAGTCCAACGCCGGCACAAAGTCTGATTCTGAGCAAGTCAAGTAATATCCCCATGCATGAAAGAGACAAAAAATAAGGCATTTGGCAAAAAAATTCTATCACATAAAGAAAGCAACTGCGCCCATATCCATTTCTTTGTGAAAGTACATTTGGAAGCAGATAACATCTGTTGTCACAATAAGCATCCATTTTAATGGAGAAAAGGGCTTCTTTGAAGTGTGTGTGTGGCACAGTAAAACATAGCTACGCATGGTAAGAGGTTCAACAAGGACAACCAGGAAAGAAAAAAAAATTAAAATAGTATCTCAATGACAGCCCAATATGCAGAAGTACAGCAATCAAGCTGAAGCAATCAGTACATGGAACATACTCCATCCAAAAAAGAGGAACTAAAGCTGGCACACTGGCCAAATAGAAGACAACACATGAGAGTGACCATTATGCAAAGAATGGTAAGTGATGGGCAGGTTGCAAGCCCCTTGTTGTATACAATAGCTCTCGAAACATAAAATAACATTACATAACATAACATAACATAACACAGCACTTACCCAAGGCACATTCTCCTTTCTGCAATTGAATGAAACAAAAGCATACAGCACAATCACTGCACAAAACCTGGTAGGCTGCAAATAAAATGGATGGAAAGAAAAGAAACATTCAGTAGAGCAAGTTCGGCAACCTTCGGCCCAAGTCCTGAAGATAAGTGAGTAGAGTAAATATATGCCTAACGGCTGTCTTCCTATAACATCATCCAAGTGTGAATGTACCATAGACACATACTCAATTGAATAAACAGGATACTGAGTTTATTTGTTAGTGAATGCATGGAAGAAAGTCGATTCAGACTGTACCCTTCCTTTTTCAGATGCCCTTGAGAAAGGGACATCAGCGGTAGCCCTTATCTACTGGAATTACTTCAAGATAATGGAGTATGGTGTCTTTTGTATACCTGAATCGTTGGTCACACCTGTGCATTCTCCAATATGTAAAGCATTGGGTTTTTCAAGAATCACTGTTTTTCCCCAGTGATCTGCAAGAAGCAAGAAACAAGCTTGTTGTTCATTGTAGTACAGATATATATATATATATATAGGGGTCGATACAGTACATCCCACAAAGTTATTCAGCTCATGCCATTACCAGTGTCAAAGCTCCTTGAATGCATTCACCCTTGAATATAATTTAATTAATTTGTCACTTGTGAAAATGTGGATCTAGAGCTGGATCTGCAGTACGGAGTGGTCAGATTGGCTGCCACGAGATTTTTATTCTCTTGAGGTAGCCCTTTCAGGAAATGAGCAGAGTCCCAATGACATGGTTAAAATAAAAAAAGACCATATGAGGGAGCATCGTAGGCCACAGTGGGGAGGCCGCAAAGAGGCCCCTCCTACGCATAACAGTTTTTAAACAAAATAGTTGCTGTCTCAGAAACTGGCATCATCATTCCTAGCTGCCATTTTAGAATCCTGTGACTCAGAAGTCAGGGAAAGCTTCAGGGTGAAGCTTGCATTGGGTATGGGAAGGATTTGCAAATCAGGTGAAAATATTATTAAAAGAAGACCTGCCAAATTGCCAAGCACTACCCTGGTTGTTGGCCTTGTGCCCATCCCCTGTTCACCTCTGTGCATGGCGTAAGTCCATGTGCAGTGGATGTTCTACACCCAGGCCAGGCCAACAACCACTGCGCATAGCAAGCATCATGCACAGTCAAGTTTAGGCAGCCAATGCCCAGGTCCTGCATCCAACCCCCACCGTGCAAAGTCGCAGTGGTGGATATGCATCCACGGCGTGTTGGCCGCAGGGCCTAGTCTGTGGCCAGACCCTGGATTTAACCCCCTGATGTGCACAGCCAAAAGCCAAGTGCATCAGGGATTGAAATTAAGTGCATCATTAAAAACTAAGGGGCAGATTTATCAAGAGCTTGCATTGGCCTTGTGTCGCACTAGGTGAAGCAAGGCAACGCAAGCCCTTAAATGCAATTTACTATGGCACGCAGAGCCACTTTGCGTGGCTTTTCATGGCATAGTGAATCTGGAGTAACATATGATAGCGCAAATAATATCTTGACAAAGGGAGGAGATTCAAACAAAGTTGACATTATCAGCAAAATGATTATGTATATGTGGAGTAGAACAGATAGTCTGTCGGAAATAGATCATCTTGAAATAGATTCAGATTTTCAGGAGTTTGACGTGCTATCAGTATTAGAATGGGATTTGCATTGCCTTGTGTAGAGCAGTGCTGTAAGAAGAAAGACAGCTTTGAATGGTGCAGATTATGAGCATTTGTCCTTTCTCATGATTTAGGTAGGACAGTACAAATGCTTGTGTGTTTGCTTGGGAGTTGTACCAAGTGACTGAGGGTCAGTGAGTAGGACCTTCAGGGTTTCTGGCTGCTAGCCGTGACTGGTAATTGGAGTTGTTTGTGTGGAGCACACATTCCATTGTTTTGAAATATGCATGTGCCATCTATATTTAGAGAGAAGGATATACGCCGAGGGAGTTGAAATCCTCAGTTCGCGAAACCATACATATAGTTAGTTGTGCTTCATCTGAATACTGGCATCATGGAATCCATGATCGCTGAATGTGCCTTGTAGAAGTTAGAGGGACTTTGCAGTTCATAGGCAAAAGAAGGGACCTAGATTGTCCCTTTCAGAAAAACATGTGTTAAACAGTCTCGAATGATGCAAACCATTTCATGATTTTGTTGTCTATGGTCAGGTGAGTGTTGAGTGTTTTAAAAAAAAATGAGGTCAACGATAATGAGGAACACTTCAAGGCCAGAGTCACCATTTGTGATGATGAGGCAGAATATTGATCTCTACATGGATGCTGGTAACATTTGTGCTGCCTTGGAACCTGGAGCTATATTGCTTAATCTGTGGGATGTTTCCCCTGCTAACATGAGAATGCAACTGTATGGCTACTGCCATCTTTCCCACTTTCCTAAGGGAACGAGGATATATCATGGAGTCTCTAGTTCAAGAGATCAAAAGGGGGTATATTGAGCATGGGAAGTGTGTGGCTAGTTTTTACCAATGATGGAAAGCCTCTTTCAGTGTAGAAGGCATTAACAATGAGTAGGGTGGGAGGGTATTATCCACATAGATTACTTATTTCAGTGAATCAAATATGTTAATAAACTGAGGGCCAGATGTACGACGATTGCATTTTGCGACTCGCAATGTACAACAGTGTCTCAGACACTGTTTGCGATTCCCAATGGGGTCGCAAATTGCATGCCACATTAATATTCATGAGGCAAGCGCAATTTGCGACCCCATTGTGAATGGCTAGCACTCCCAGGGATGGTGGCCTGCTGGGGTCAGCAGACCACCATGTCAGTGACTGCTTTTTCAATAAAGCAGGTCTTTTTTTTTTAAATGCAGCCCGTTTACGTTAAAGGAAAATGGGATGCATTTAAAAAAGAAAAATGAAACTTTTCATTTTCATTTTTTAAGGGCAGGCAGTGGTATTTGCGCACACACTCACAAAGGGGAAGGGGTCCCTTGCGGACCCCTTCCCATTTGCGAGTGGTTTACCATCTGCTTGAAGTAGGTGGTAAACTGCGAGTATTTTGTGACCGCAAATGCGGTCGCAAAACAACAGTACATGGCATGTTGACTCGCTATTAGGAAGAAACGCCCCTTCCTAATAGCGAGAGTCAAAAATACTATTTTGCGAGTCACTAACTTGCACAATAGCATTTGTATTGTATTGGATTGGATTGTAATTGCATTTATATAGCGCTTACTACCCCATACAAGGATTTGTACATGCCTGGAACCTTTTTTGCGGTCGCAAACGGGCCGTGTTAGAGCCTTGAATAATGCTTCTTTTGGAATGACACCTAAGATGTAAAACTTGGGTCAGTAGAATGTGTGGTTGTTTCGATGTGGTCTTGAATTGTGCAGATTTTTCTCAAAGAGAATTTGTCAATGGCAGTTGATGTTCAGTACAGGGGGCTGCTAGGGGGTTGATGTATTGTTAAACGACTTTGAACAAATCAAAAGGCTCAATGATTTTTCATTTCTTTCAATTGAGCGTATGACCATGTTCTCCCTGAGGGTGTGCAAGTTAAGCAGTGATGAGTTTTTGGATAATGAGTAATGAAGGAAAGGATTTATTTAAAGTCAAATATAAGGTGTTTATGGGTTGGCTGGAGTGTGTGCGAATGTGTGGTTCTGTGCATATTTGACTGTGCGTGTATCTTTGAGTGCACATCTGTGTGTATGTGTTGAATATTCCATTGTGAATGTTACAGAATGGTGATCTGAACAGTCTAGATGTAATGGTGTGGGATAGTAGTGGGTCTTGTATGATGAAATTATTAGTTATTTAATGTATCTTTAATGTGAGTTGGATCAGTTGTGTGTTTTGTGGGACACAAAATGGTGAGGCAGTTGAGCTTTGGCTCCTAAATAGACAAGAAAATTGTGGCTAAGAAAGGTAGCATGAGAAGTGCATGAATGGCAAGAGATGATCATAAGTGATAGATTTATTAAATCCGTGGGGTCTCGAGACATGCAAGGGCATTGAAGGAACAAATAAGGGATAATTTAAACCTAATGCCGGCCCAGTAGAATTTATCAATGATTGCTATGGCCACTCTTGTTTTGTGTGATAGATTTTAGATGTTGTATGCTGTATACACTTTGGGTGGGGGTTGCAGAGGATATGTCTCAAGTTGGGTGTTAGGCAGGTCTCTATGGTGAAAAGCGTGTCAAGATCATATACAGATGTAATAATTGTAGTGTCTATTGCATGGAGTATTACAGAGTGGGTGAGAGAAGTATTGGTTTCTCTCCTCTGTTAGTGGCATTGCCTGTGCCTTTTTGAGTGGGATAAATAAGAGAATGTTGCAATTGGAAGTGTGCATGATGTGAGGTTGATGATTACATGTTTGTTGTAAAGCTTAAATATCTACATAGTTATGCTACTTTTCTTTGGGTTGTAGAAGAAGTGTCCTGGCTGAGATTCTCGGAGGGAAAAGTAAATCAGGGGACTGCATTTGGGTCAAGTGGCTGGCTAAACACAACCACACCATGGAAAGCCTGTAGAGAAGAGTGCAACTTATAAGAACCAGGAAGCAATACCCATATAGCAGACCTCAATTAGAAAATGATAATGATATGCTAAAACTTTCCTCAGCCACCCAAGTAAGGGAGGCTGGAGCTCCCTTTGTGTAATGCTGTGCCTGCTTTCCTTATCCTTACTCCAGCTTGGCCGTGATTCATCTCCTTCAGGTGGCACGCCTGACACAAGCAAATCACATGTGGTAGTGCCTGGAAATGTTGGTCACTGGGCATCAGCATCAAAGTAGTGGGATTACCATTATGCATCCTGCGATTTTAAGGTGAGTGTACCTGACGAGGAATTCTGTGCTTACTTTTCTCCAAAAATCTCTTTCACTGTTCATACTCCGGTATGGAATTGTTATATGTCATTTAACTGATATCATAAGATTTGCTGTTCACATAGAAAAGAAATAGTACATGCAAAGTTTTGTAAATACATTTGTAATTTCATTTGTGTTACACTGTTTTGCAGTTGCATGACATGGTGGATTTTATTTGTATTTTTAGGAAACATAGGCTGCCACCCCATGAAAGGGTTCATGAAAGCATGTTTGTAAGTGAAATAAAAGGCGTAGGAGTGCTTATCAGATTATTTATTTTATGTGGCACATTTAATCAGATTCTTCAGGATATTTGTTTGCGGAGAGGTCAGAACAAAAGCTTCTGAGTGGGCCAGGTAATGCAAATAAAAAGATTGAGTAAATGTGATTAAGAGACCCCTAGTATGTTTGACATGTATGGGAAGCAGGGCCAGATGGGGTATTTATCTCATCAGGCATTTCCCCAAGATCAGAGCTTAATTTGTAAAGCAATGAGTGCCGGAACTAAACTTTTGCTCAGAAGCCTACAGCTGGTGCTATGAATACTGAGGGTGCTGAATACCATGGGTGAAGAGTGTTGATTCCACCTCTTTCATTCACCACCCTACACTCCCTGCCCCTTAATCACTCTCCTACAGGTTCTTTTGTATCCATGCTCTACCCCTTTATCCCTGTTTTTCACCTTTTCTCTTATTCCTTCCCTTTTAGGTGTAAGCCTACCGTACAGTGCAGCTGTCTAGTTGCTAAAGACTTCTTGGAAACATTCTGAAAGCTGATCTAAGAATGAATTCTGTCCATTGCTTACCATTGAATTTGTGGTTTGTAGCTCATGTTTGCTTGCTTTCTTTATTTGGTTAAGGCTGCCAGCATGTCTTTGTCTCTCCTGTAGAGCATATCCTTTTACTGTATTCTTCAATGAGTGCTTGCTTTCTGTAAACAGGCCTTCAAATGTTGTTCTTATCTTGTCGCATTTGCTGTGCATTCAGAGACAGAGGTCAAATATCAGGCTCTGTCTTCCAAGGGAACTTGGCGTTTACTTTTCTTTCTCTGACTTCAAAGGGAGAGGATTTATCTGACAATCTAGGGGTGTGAAAGGAAAGGTTTTGTTCTAGCACACAACAAAATGTAAATGTCTGTAAATGAACAGTGCAAATATTTAAGAATATATCCGAATTAGGAAAGCACAAATGAACACATTTTTTGTAATTCTGTGTGCTAGAAATAAATATTTTAATCCGATCAAAACAAATCAATACACTGTGTGATGCCATTTCCACATATCTTTTGAGCACTGTAGAGTTTTATCAGTAAAACTGTATGTCTAGCCAACTGTAATGGTCATTTCAATTGAGAATGTGTTTTCTGTAATGGCAGTGCATTACCACACCATGTATACTCCACTCCACTCTACGACCCCTTACTCAACTCTATGCCACTCTAAGCCCCTCCAATCTATGACACTTTTTGCCACTCCACTCTAAGCTACTCTAGGCCATTCCACTCCATGATACTATGCCACTCCACCCTATGCCACTCTATGCCACTCTGCACCACTTTACGCCACTCTACTCCACTCTACACCACTGTACTCCCCTCTACATTACTCTACTGTACCCCACTCAATTCCACTCTACTCTACTCCACTGTACGCTGCTCTACTCCACTCTATGCCACTCTACTCCACTCCACTTAATGCACCTCCACTCTACCACACACCATTCTGCTCCACTCAACAACACTCCGCTTTCCGACACTCCACTCTACGACACTCCATTCTACTCCACTCCACTGTATGACACTGCACTCAACTTTACGCCACTCCGCTCTATGATCCTATACTCCATGCCACTCTATACCACCACTCTACGCCACTCTACACCACTCTTTGACACTCTATACCACTTCATTCTAAGCCACTCTACTCCTCTCTATGCCACTCCACTCTATGAGACTCTTTGCTACTTCACTCTAGGCCACTCAACTCCTCTCTATGCCACTCCAATCTACAACACTCCACTCTATGACACTCCACTCTACAACACACCACTTTCTGACACGTTATGACACTCTATGATACTCTATGCCACACTATGCCCCTCCACTCTACTGCACTTCATGCCACTTTACTCCACTCTAAGACACAACATGCTACGCCAGTCTACTCTATGACACTTTACTCCTCTTTACACCACTCCACTCAACTCCACTCCAGTCCACTCCACTCTATAGGACTCCGTGCTATGCAATTCCACTCCACTCCACGACACTTGACAACACTTTACTCCACACTACAACCCTTTACTCCATTCTATGCTACGCCACTCTTCGCCACTCCACTCTACTCCACTCTGCACCACTGTGCACACTCTATGCTACCTAACTCTAGGCCACTATACTCCACTCTTCGCCACTCCACTTTTCACCCCTCCACTTTTCGCCCCTTCATTCCATGCCCCTCCAATTTATTACCCTCCACTCTACACCACTCCATGCCACTCTACTCTATGCCACTCTACTCTAGTCTATTATTCTCTATGCCACTCTATTCCATCTAGGCCACTCTACTCTAATCCACTCTATGCCACTCCACTCTACAACTCTCCACTCTATAACACTCCACTCTACCACTCTCCAAAACAATTCACTCCATTTCACTCCACTCTATCCCACTCCACTCCACTCTGCTCTAAGACACTCTACTACACTCTATGACAATCTATGCCACTCTACACCCCTATACTCTACAGCACTTTACTCCACTCTACTCTATGCCCCACCACTCTACACACCACCACTCTATGTACCTCTACTCTACACCCATCCACTCTATGACCCAACACTCTACAACACTCTATGCCACTCAATGCCACTCCACTCTATGCCACTCCACTCTACTCCACTCTATGCCACTCTACTCCACTCCACTCTACAAAACTTTACTTCACTCTAGACTACGCCACTCCACTCTATGAAATGAAACGAAGATTTATAGAGCGCTGCTAATACTCTGGGGTGTCTAGGCGCTACCTTCTGAGAAACAGCGTGAGATAGTAAGCAACAGTGAGGGGGTGGGCTAATGACAGAATAGCCAAGTTTTCAGGCCTTTCCTGAATCTTAGCAAGTTTGATTTTTTTCTTAAGAGTTAGGGGAAGGGAGTTCCGAAGCTTAACTTTAGTGGTGACGAAACTCCTCCCACCCCATCCAACCTTTTTGAATCTTGGAACAACAAGGTTTACACTGGCAGCAGACTGGAGGGATTGTGGGGGGTGTAGGGTTTGAAATAGTGAGATAACTGAATAGGACCCTGGCCATGCAGGGACTTGCAGGCTATGCACAGGCCTTTAAACTGAATTTGTTTTGCTATAGGTAGCCAGTGTAGTTGCACCAAAGAGGTGATGTAATTAATCTGTCCCTCAAAGGACAGCTTAGTATCAAATATTACCAAATAGTAATATCTCTGTTTTTGAAGAATTCAGTTTTAAATAGTTGTCCAACATCCATTTGCCAATGTGGATCATACAGTCATGGAACTTGGCAGCTGTTGAGTTTGGTTTGCTAGCTACTGATAAAATTATTTGTGTGTCGTCAGCGTATGACATCAGGGCGAATCCATAGGATTTGATCAATTCAGCCAGGGGGAGAACATGAAGGTTAAAAAGGGTAGGGCTCAATGACAATCCCTGGAGAACCCCACAAGGAAAGGAGAAAAAGGGTGAGACAAAATCGCCCACTTTACACTATTCAATGCCACTTCATGCTACTCCATTCCAGTCTACGCCACTCCACTCAATGGCACTTCACTCCACGACACTTCCCTCCGCTCCACTCCGTTCTATGATACTTCGCTTCACTCTCTGACACTCTACTCCACCCTATGCCATAACACTCTAGTACACGCCATGCCCCTCTACTCTATGACATTTCTCTCTACGAGACGCCACTCTATGACACTCCTCTACAGGAGCGGCCCATGCAGGTAAGAGCGGTGGGGCCGGGTGGGGGGGGATTCGACAGACGACCACGAGGGAAAATTAAATAAATAATTAATTTCCCCTCATCGTCGTCTGTTGAAATCCCCCCCACTCAATTCCCCCGCTCTTACCTGCACAGGCCACTGCTGCTCCTCTCTGCACCACCATATGCCCACTCTAATCCAGTCTACACTCTAAGAGACTCTACTCCAATCTACACCACTCTACCCTACTGTACTCCACTCTACTCCACTCTGTCTTTCCACTCCATGCCACTCTACTCCTCTCTACTCCACTTCTTGACACTCTATGACCCTCCACTCTACAACGCTCTAATCCTTCACTTTACGACACTCCACTCTATGACGCAGCACTCTAAGACACTCCTCTGCATGACACTCCACTCTACAACTCTCCTCTCCAGTGTACGCCGCTCCACAACCCGCCACTCCACCCTACACCAGTGCACGATACTCTACGCCACTCTACTCTATGACACTCTACTCCACTCATTGCCACTCCACTCTATGACACTTTGCTCCACACCACTCTTCTGTATGCCCCTAACTTTTAGCCATTCTGAACAGCACCCACACCAGTGCACAACAAGGCTAACACACACTGACAAAGACAATAGCTCCTACATAGGTGAGACCTTTTGGCTTTGTCAGCTCGTGTTTGTTTTTGCTCTGGGTGAAAGTCTGATGAGGAAAAATGAGTGCCTAGGGTACCTCCTGCAAGAACTGGCTCAAACTAAGCACTGACCAGGATTCTCAGGAGCTGGAGTTAAGGGCCTTGTTTTGTAATGCCCAGGACTGGCCTGGAGCATCTGTCACACTCTTCAGCACCTCAGGGTTTTACTAATGAGAGAGAGAGAGAGAGATGGAAAAAGTGACAGATGAAAGAGGGATAAAGGTGAAGGAAAGAGAGAGAAGGAATAGAGAGAGAGTAGAGGAGGAGAGACTATCGATGGCTAGCAAGGGAGAGAGAGAAAAAGAGAGAGAGGAAAGGAAGGCAGAGGAGCTGTTTGAACATGTATGCTAGGGCTGCTTTTAATTCTCAGTCTGTTTATGACTGGAAGGTGAGGTATTTTTATAAAAATCGAAGGCAGCGTCAACAGCATGATTTTTTGTTCCTCTGGCTTCACTGCTGGCGCTACGTCCTCGAGCCACGTTGTAAGACTAGCTTGTTTACAGCTTGAATGGCTCTGTTTATGTGCCCCTATCAAAGAAGAAACATGGGAAGGTGTGACTTCCTAAGGTCAGACATACGATCTGCTTCTCCCTTTTAATAGGGAGTGAGGAAAGAGAAGGAGGCCTACAGAGGAGGAGGGCTCGGCTCTTTATGAATCGGGGTCTGAGAAGCAGCCACCTAGGCTGAGCGCCAGCTGGGCTAACAGAGGCAAGAACTGATTGTAGCGAAAATATATTCAGGGAACAAAATAATTGCCTGGAGAGCATACTTCTCTGTTTTGCACTTGTGACGCAATCGTTTCATATATTAGAATCGTATCTGGGCGATAGAAACAGTCTCATGGTGTGTGTGGAAAGTGTGTGGAAAGTGTGCTGCATAACCCTGTGTTTATTGAAGCACCTGAAGGTTTTGATTGGAGGGTCTCTGTAAACAGTGCTGCATTAGTCCATCATGGAAAGGACATTTGCAAGTGCCAAGCAATCTGTTGGTGCTCCAGTATTGGCATGATGCCACCAGATAAAGAGGAGGTGGAAGAGCTCATAACTGGTGGCAATATTGCTCTGCAGGACAAATCACAACCCCTGCATCAAAAGAGAGACCACATTGTGATTTAGGGACTGATTTAGATGTAGTAGGATGGCCCGCCCAGTAAATTACTCTGTCCCCAAGACGGAGGGATTGCCTGCCTAATTTATAAATGGCCACCAAGCAGATGGTCATCTATAAAAGCATTGACAGGAAATGCCGACACAGCGGTACCTGTCAATATATTGTACTCCCAGCTACAGGACTGCATTAGCATGAAGCAGCCCTGTTAGCACAGAGTATTTGTTTTTTTCCTTTACCTAAGAAAGTCCTGAAATGAGAATTTATTTTTGTGAAGAAAAAAAATAATGCTCTCCTCACCATGGGAGACTTCTCCCATGGTGTCGGGAGCATTATTACAATTAACTGTCCCTTACCTCCAGTTTTTACCTGGCAGTGAGAAACAGTAAAGAATTACTACAGGTCCACACATCTAAATTGGGTGGGCGGACATGTAGCCATTTCCCCAACAGCCCTTAGTCCCCAGGGACATCAGAGAACTTTGGCCACGGCGAAGACAGAGTAGTCTTCCCTGTGGCCAAACTGAAGGCCTGCCCATATTGGGTGGGCGGACAACTATGTACTGGGTGGGCGGACAACTATGTTGGCAGGGAGGGAACACAGTCGCTCTTGCAACGGAGTTCCCTTCCCATCAACATATAGATCAGGCCCTTAGTCTTGAATACTATTCAGCAAGAAGGCTTCTGCTTTTTACAGTGATGCAAATAAAGCGAGGACCAGATGTACCAACACTGGGAATACCAATTTCCAAATTACAATTATCTCTGAATTGCAATTAGGAAATTGCTATTCCTAATGTATTAATCTTTTTATTCTAGTACCTTAGTGTGTCGCAAATTGAACATCTTCATGAATATCAGCGAAGTAGGTTACAATTTGCCACCCATTAGACTTGTAGTCATCTCAGGCATGGTGGCCTGCTGGGTTCAGCAGAACACCATGTCAGTGATGGCTTTTAAAAAAGCTATTATTTTCTTTTGAAATGCATCCCATTTTCCTTAAAGAAAAAGGGATCTGCTTCAAAAAAGAAACGTAAACATTTAAGTTTCATTTCTTAAGAGCAGGCAGTAGTCCGCTAGACCATTAGAATTGGTGGTAAAGTGTTACTGTTTTGTGAGCGAAATTCGGTCACAAAACAATAATACATACCATTTCAATTCGATATTTGGAAGGGATATTCTAAACAAGCTCTTTCTAAATACCGAATCGGTATGCATTTGCAATCTCAAATAGTGATTCTGTAACATGTTACTGAATCGCAGTTTGGGATTAATGCATACCAAAGTGCATTTTTGTAATCGCAAATACCCTGATTCTGCGAATCAGACCGTTTGCGAATGGAAATAGGATTGATACATCTCGCCCATAATGCATTATGTTGACTACAGACTTTCTAATAACTACCTTCCTCCCAGAAAAAATACAACCATTATCATTCAGTGAGGAAAACACCAATTTAATAGAAGGCTTACAGGCCATGATTACTTCGAGAAACAGTACTACTCCATGTACGATTAAATAAATACTTCATATTTTTCCCTGTGGAATAAAGTTGGAGGCATCAATGGATATACTAGAATGAAACCAAAAACAAACAAAAAAGTGCATTGATCACACTTGGCATAGGCAAAAAAAAATGTGTTCTTACCTTGTGGAAAGATCCAAGAAAGTCTTTGAATTTCTCACAATAACTGGTGTACAGTACATGGATGGACCGAAACAGATGGTAGCCATGACTATAAGAGGAAAGGAGTGGACGTGGCAGCTGTTTTGTGTACATGGTTTTTTCAAAGGTCTGTGTGTGTGAAGGAACCCATCCTCTGCCAAAGGTTGTCATTAAATAGCTGCAAGAAAATCTGAGGAAGCAATGAGATTTTAAGGTGGACACAATAGTATACTATACTGTGATGTACTGTATTCCACTAACTGATCTCCGATAAAGGATACTGACCTGGTTAGTGTCACTACACTCCCCCGCGCAGCTCCACCACTAACTAGCTGCCCCCTGAGTGCGCTCTGAGCCTTCTGGGTCGGGTGTTCGAAGCCCTGCTCCACCGGCAGGCTCCTGCCTGTGCCTCATCCCTGGTGGTCCAGTGGGAGAGCGTTCTGCTGTTCTGCTCTCTGTCCCTCTTCTGCTTCTGTCTTTTCTTTGGTCTCTCTTTTTCTTTCCTCCTACTCTTTGTGCCTTTTTTTCTCTTCTTGCCTTTTTCTCAGTTTTTTTTCCTTTTGCCTCTTTACTCTTGTTGCCTCTTTTTCTTGCACTCCAGGCTTTCTCATTTTCCCGCCACTGGTGACCCCCGCGGCCCCTGACCCCTCCCCCTTCCTGCCCGCTGTTGTTTCCTGCTCCCTGCTTCCCACCTCCCAGCTGACCAACCCTCCCTTAACACAACTTAATGATGGTCACCGCGTGGCAATGAGAGCAAGCTCACTGACCTGGTTATTGTCACTGCTCTCCCCGCGCAGCTCCACCAGTAAGTAGCTGCCCCCTGAGTGTGCTCTGACCCTTCTGGGTTGGGTGTTCGAGGCCCTCCTCTACCCGCAGGCTGCAGCCCACGCCTCATCCCTGGTGATCCAGTGGGAGAGCATTCTGCTGTTCTGCCCCCTGTCCCTCTGCTGCTTCTGTCTTCCAGCTGACCAGCACTCCCCTCACACTGCTTAATGGCGGTCGGGCAGCGGACGCACCAAAGGCACGCCAAAGTCAAGATCATCTGTGCCCAGCAACAGGGACCCTGGTCCTCCGACTCACCACCGCTATGATGCCAGCATCCTCCATGATCTCAACCCCGGATGCAACAACAACTGCCAGCTCTCGATGCCAACCAACACCCACTGCTCACTCTCCTACCTTCACTGCTGCCTCACCTTCACCCAACTCCTTACCCCAGCTCCCTCACCCAAGCTACAGACCCTCACCACACCAAAGCCTCTCAAGTGCATCCTCCTCAACATATGATCCCTCCACGAACATGCCACAGAGATCTGGGACCACCTCAACGATGCCTCGCCTGACATTGTTTTCCTGACGGAAACCTGGACGAACTCCAGCTAAGTGCCAGACATCGCCACCAACATCCCAGATGGCTACAAGATCATCCGCAAGGACAGTCCCATCTGGCCAGGAGGAGGCATCGCCACCGTCCACAAAAGCTCCCTCCACCTGACCACCCACTCAGACGAACATGGAACACCTCCACTTCCAGATCCAGATCCAGACCAACCCAAAAACCACCCTCGTCTACAGACCAATGCCATCGTCGACTTCATCACACCCCAGGCCCTCTCATCCACTGACTACATCCTACTCAGAGACCTCCACCTCTACATCGACAACCAAAACGATCCCGACACCTCCTCCCTCCTTGAGAACATCGCCAACATAGGACTTCAACAGCAAGTCACCTCTCTCATGCACACAGCAGGACGCACACTTGCCCGTCTTCACCACAGGAAATAGCATCTCCTACTGCCACACCATTGAACTCCTCTGGACCAACCACCACTGCATCCACTTCTCTTTCAACAAACCCACCACACACCAGCACACCCACCGTATAACCCACGAAAGTTGGAACAGAGTCACAGAAGATCAATTTACCACCTTCCTCAATGACACGTCACCACTGATATCCTCAGACATCAACACCACAGTACACAACCTCCACCAATGGATTGTAAACTGCACAGACATCCTTGGCCCCCTCAAGAAAGCCACTGGCAATCAACATGTCAAGAAATAAAGCTGGTTCACCCCGTGCTTAAAGAATCCAGACAAACCTGTGGTCGGCTCGAAAAGACATAGAGGAACAACAAAAACTGGAAGCCCACGCCACCTTCAAAGCAGCCACCACAGCACACCACCGCCTCATCAAAACCACAAGGAAGAAGGCCCTCCAAGACAGAATCACCAACAATGCACACAATAGCAAAGAACTCTTCAGCATCATCAAGGAGTTTGCCAAACCCAACTGCAAGGCCACAGATGTCCCACACGCCCAAGACCTCTTCAACAGAGTAGGCACCTTCTTCTACCACAAGATCAAGACTATCTATGACAACTTCGACACCCAGGACCACCCCACCGTGCCAGCAACCACCATAACCGATGGAGACACCCAGACCGACTCTGCACAGCTGGTCCCCAGTCACGACAGACGACACCATAAAGACCATGAAAAGCATCCACTCCGGAGCACCTTCGGACTCCTGCACGCACCACATCTTCCACAGAGGCGCCTCTGCCATCACACCTTGCTATGCCAAACCATCAACTGCTCCCTCGAGACCACCACCTTCCCCAATGACTTGCAACACGCAGAGATCAAGACTATCCTGAAGAAACCCTCGGTGGATCCTACGGACCTCAAGAACTTCAGGCCCATCTCCCCGCTCCCCTTCCCAGCCAAGGTCCTCGAAAAAGCCATCAACACCCAGCTTGCTGACTTTATCAAAACCAACCACGTTCTGGACATCTCCTCATCTGGATTCCAAAGCAATCATAGTACCAAGACCCCCTCCTCGCTGCCACCGATGACATCTGCTCCCTCCTCGACCAGGGCAAAACCACAGCCCTCATCCTACTGGACCTCTCGGTGGCCTTCGCCACTGTCTCCCACCGCACCCTAGCCACAAGACTCCACAACGCTGGTATCCGAGACAAGGCCCTCAATTGGATCCGCTCCTTCCTCACCAGCAGAACACAATGTACCTCGTGTAACCGACAGAGATCAGCTGTGGAGTTCCCCAGGGATCCTTCCTCAGCCCCACCCTCTTCAACATCTACATGGCCACCCTCGCAGCCATCATCAGGAACCACGGGCTCAACATCGTCTCCTATGCCGATGACACGCAGCCGATCCTCTTCCTCAACAAAGAACCCACTGTTGCCAGGAACAACTTCCACGAAGGAATAAAATATGTTGCCGCCTGGATGAAGGATAGCTGCTTGAAGCCCTCATCCTGGGAGCCTCCCCCTCCGCTTAGATCGACTCCTGGTGGCCCTCTGCTCTAGGAAGTCCTGATACCCCCTGAACCACGCACTAAACCGCGGCATCGTATTGGACTCCTTGCTCAAAATGGACCGCCAGATAAACATCGTCTCCTCAGCCTGCTTCAACACACTCAGCCTGCATCGAAAGACCTTTAGATGGAGCCCCACCGAATCCAGGATGACAGTCACCCATGCCCTCATCAGCAGCAGACTTGACTATGGCAACGAACTCTATGCCGGCATGCGAAGACTCCAGAATGTCCAGAATGTTGCAGCAAGACTAATCCTCAACATCCCTTGGCACAGCCACATCACTCAACACCTCTGCGACCTCCACTGGCTCCTGGTCAACAGAAGAATAACCTTCAAACTCCTCACCCACCCGTTCCCACATACCTGAATCACCGCCTCACATTCCACATACCCAACAGACACCTCCGCTCCAACCAGCTTCCCCTGGCTACTGTCCCACGAATCCGTAAGACCAGAACCAGAGGAATGTCCTTCTCCTACCTCGCCTCCAAGGCATGGAACACCCTGCCCATCAACCTCAGTAAATCACCTTTGCTGACGCAATTCAGGAGGGACCTCAAGACCTGGCTCTTCGGATGAACTCAGCACTCAGTCTGATCTGCTGAGCCCCCCCCCCCCCCGCCACAGTGCCTTGAGACCCTCACAGGTGAGTAGCCACCCTTTACAAACCCTGATTGATTGATTGATTGATTGATTGATTGATACTCGGTTATTTTCAATATATATTGAAACAGTGGTTTGTCTCTAGGGTGATTTGCTCGAGCCATCAGTGTTCTTTAGAAATGAGAATGGGGAAGAAATGTTCAATAACACACAACATTCAGTGAGGTACATTTGAACACTATGCAATGCTTCAAAAATCCTGTTTCAAACATTACTAAAGAAGAGGAACAATGCAGAATGATGTTCCAAGGTAAAGTTTGTCACTAGCTCTGTAGACATTAAAACTACTGACCTTGAAAGTTAATATTGGCATTGATGGTTTAGAAATGAAAAGACTAAAAGGAGCTCTTCATCTAACCAGCCCTTCTGTGGTCCATATTATAAGAGGTGACCTTGTAATGTGCTTATACAGAATTTTTAGACAGCAACAAAACTGAATTTTTTGAAAGCACGGAGGAAATATTAAATCAATAACATGTTACCGCTGTGACTGAAACAATGGGGGATATTCTCAAGTACGTGCGATAAACATCGGCAAAATAGGCTGACGCAATTTTTCATATTGCCGTCTATCGCGGGAAAATAACTCCGTGTCAACGTCGTATTCTCAACACGGCGGTAACGCCTCAAATGTCCGCGATAAAACTACCGCAACGGCGATAAAAAAGGAAACCCGAACGTGAAAAAAGTTGCGATGGGCCCAACCGCGATAGAAAAATCGGCGACAAGCAGCGCCAGGCTTGCAATTCCCACGTCAGGCGGGAAAAATCGCCTTAAAAGCTGCAAAAAAAACCATTACAACTGCGAAGCACAATGGAGGTAGCCGGAGCAAGTACAGAGGACAACCCGAACCCCACAAGCCCCACGGAGGACCAGCCTGGGACCTCGTGGTCAGTGAAGGGCAAGGAGAAGAAGAAGAGGAAGACGCGGTTCAGTCCGCAGGAAAACAGGATCCTGATAACGGAGGTGGTAGAACACCATCAACAACTGTCCGTCACCTCCACTGTGTCATTGGCAACTAATAATACAATATGGCAGTCCATCCTGGACAAGGTGAATGCAGTCGGAGTGCTGAGGAGGACAATGGATGAGGTCAAGAGGCGCTGAAATGATGTGAAGCGCAAAACTAAGCTGAAACTCGCAAACAACCGCAAAGCAGCAATGCAGACTGGGGTGGGAGTCGTGCGCCACAGGAGGAGCTGGATGAGATGGAGGAAATGGTGTCCACAGTCATCAGTGTGGAGACGGTGGCAGGAGTCGGGGGACCGGACACTGCTCAACATGACCTGACACAACAGCAACAGGGTGAGTAACCACCAGGGACTGGGGGGAAGGGGGGAGATGGGCACAATGGCACACATGCACAATGAAGTATAGCACACTGCACAACCACAATGACTCTGGATCATGTCCCTGATCTCCTTGCCATACTGCAGCACACATAGAAACAGCAAGTAGTCCCCCGTCCACAATGTGCACAGAGGGGGCCCTCCCCACACATCACCAATCTCACAGCAAACCCATGCACATGTGCTGAACCCAGCAAAGCTGAGCCCCACTGACAATGCAAGTGACACTGCATGACGATGAGCATGTCTGCAGGCCACTCATAATGACATGTTGCACGCCACGACACCGAGGTGGCTGAGTGTGGTCCACATCCGGAAAGGAGCAGGTCACACACTGACACATCCACGTGCACAAACAACCCTGAAGGCAACAAGACATCTGCAGACAAACCATGCCCAAGAGTCCCAACTCCCACCAAGAGCTCAATTTACCCAAGTATGCAACATCTCAGCACTGCATAAGCACAGAAGTCAAAGGCACACCACCTGAAAGGGAGAAGGCCAAGCAAAGTCTGAGCTGCAGGGGCGACTCTCCCACAATGCAGCACACACACAAGAATCAGAGCACATCAACATTGACAACAATGTGGTACAAACTGCAACACATTCACAACAGAACAGAGGACACAACTGCTGCCGCTTGTGTGTAGAAACTGGCCAATCACATTTGGCATAGCAGGAAACTGTGACATAATAATGGACAAGTACAACCCCACATCCCTGATGGTGCACAAATGTCCACTGTCCCGCTTCAAATAGGCAGCTCCTCCTAAACAGTCACAATGTACATTGTCATGCAGTCTGTTTGGAAACTTGGCCAATGCGTGAACATACATGGAACACACTGTTAAACTGCATCTCCCCTTTACATTGCAGAGGGAGAATCATCAGCTCCTGCAGAGCAGACCGAACACCTACTCACTGATGACGAGGAGGACCTCCCCACCTTCGACACCGACGCCCTCCAAGAGCTCATGGACAGCTTCCGTACCCCACCCCTAGGAGCAGGCCAGCCCAGCTGCATCGAGGAGACCCCACCCCCTGCACAGACCACACAGCAGGTAGCACCCACCACCCCGGCTGTCTCCCAGGATCCCCACGACCAACACATGGCATTTCAATGCCGTGTGTTGGAGGGCCAGAAGGAGATGGCTGAGCAGGTGCGGATGGGGTTCGAACTCATGGCAGCCAAACTAGATGCCATCCATGGGTGTCTACGTCCCATCAGGGACCACTTACAGTCCCTAACAGACACCATCAGTCCGCTCCATGGTCTCCAACGAGCCATGGCTGACATCGCTGGAGTCATGACTCGGAGACAAGAACACCTGTCTAGTCAGAGTGGCTCCAGCGATCTCAGCCGGGAGTTGGGACACATGCGGAGGCTCATGGAGGACATGGTGCGGATGGAAGCGGAAAGGATGGCTGCCACGGCTGCACATCAGCGAGATGTAGCTGGGATCTTCCATGCCCTGCAGATCCTCATCATGGCATTGCTGCCACAAGGCCTGGCGCAGATGAATGCTGCTGCTCCTACACCATCCACATCTCTGCCCCCTAATGTGTCAGTGCCCCACAGTGCGGCAGACATTCCACCTCCGGCACCTGATGTGTCACTGCCACACAGTGCGGCCGACAATCCACCTCCGGCCCCTGATGTGTCAGTGCCACACAGTGCTGCAGCCGAAACACCACCACCCACAGGTGAGGCACATCACACATCAGAGGACGATGATGTGGATGAGACTGCCGTTGTGGTAATGAGGAAGCGGTAGCATTCATCTCCGCCATATGGCCTGTTTCAGCTTGGATCAGCCCTTTCCATCATCACCTTCCACTGTCCCCCGATACACTCTGCGGCACTCACCTTGGACCTCGACATGGACTGCCATATTCTGTTTGGTTACCAATGACACAGCAATCAGACTGTGGACTGAACTCTTCCTCTTCCGATGAATTTGTCCTTCCCTAATGGACTCTGGCTGGCCCTCCACGGGGCAACAATGTCAAGTGGGGTGTGCATGGCCTTGTACTGCTCCAGCTGCAACACTCCACTGAATGTGAATAAAACATTCAAATTCACACAGATGTGTCATGTCTATGATCCTTCAAGTATGACAGTATGGATGAATGTAGGGTCACTGATTCCCCCTCACGTCCATTTTGCACATGTTGTGGGGCTTGGGTCACAGGGTGCAACATTGCCGATTGCTGTCCGGGTGGCGCAGACACTACAACGGAGACACACGCATTGGTTACTTCCTTGTCCAGGCCAGAACTGAACCACGCCCAGAGCCCCAGGCTCATTGTTCACACCCCTACGCTGGACTGGCATACGCCAGCCCAGCCCACTCCGCGTATGCTCACAGGGGGTGACGACACAGCTACATGTCCCAGGTCTTCCCTGTAGTGATCTGCTGGTCACTGGTCTAGTTGTCAGCATGCCACAGCCACTCCCTGAGGGCTGGTTTACACCCACACCACACCCATCCAGCACAGGCGTCACGGGACATGTGACCCTGCCAATAAAAGGGGCCCACCACAGCACATCCCCCACTGCCGGAGGTAACATGATGGCGTCCGCATCCACGGAACTCAATCATAAAGGGTCCGTGACTTGCGTTGCACAGAGTTAGTGGCACCCGATGGCCTGTGTCCGGCACGGGCCTACTGCCATGTGGCGATGACTTGCGTTGCACTGAGTTAGTGGCACCCGATGGCCTGCATCCGGATCGGGCCTACCGCCACGTGGCGATGACTTGCGTTGCACTGAGTTAGTGGCACCCGATGGCCTGCGTCCGGCACGGGCCTACCGCCACATGGCGATGACTTGCGGTGCACAGAGTTAGGCCCACCTGAAGAGCTGAGCGGGTGTGCAGCCTGCGATGATGCGTTGGCCTCGATACGTCGTCCAGCAAATCAAGACTTGATTTGAATTGTTAGCCCTGCTGGACCGCAGTGTACGCGCAGGCAGCAGTCAGCACACACATGACTAAGCGGTGCGGTGCCGCAGGGTGCGCTGGGGGCCTGTGGCGCAAAATCCAGCGATCGGCTGAGGAGGTTGCACCGGCACGTGGAGGGCCCTCTTGGAGACACGCCGGTGGCGGCAGGTGAGCATTGAGTCCTGGGTGCGCAGGGGCGGGAAGTCATCGCTGGGCGGCGGACTTGTCTGGGGACCAGGGCTGGGGTGCAGCAGGCGCACAGGATCGCGCAGGCACCACCGGTCACGGCGGTGGCCTTGTGGCTGGGTGGGGTGCGCCACCCTGGCAGACACGACCCTGCATGCGCTGACGGGATGTGCGTGGGTTGGCTTGGGACGTAGTCACCTCCTCTCCAGTGTGAATACGGCCGTTGAATGTGTAGGCCTATGGTCACGATATGGTGGACATAGAGACACACGCAGTAGTTACTGTGGTGGCCATCCCGGAACTGGACCACGCCCAGGCCCCCTGGCTATTCATTCGCGACATACGCCGGCCAAGGCCGCTCCGCTCAGGCTTACAGGGGGGACCACATGGCTACATGTCCAAGGTCTTCCACACTGCCTGGGGTAACCTGTTTGCGTCCACTGTCCACTACACTGCAAACACCAGCAGTAGATGTCCACATGGACATGTCTGTGCTCTGCATACTGCTGTCTGTCCAGCACATCTCCGCCACACTTGGCATTGTGTCCTTTCTTATTGCTGGGTCACTTGCCTCCTTCGCACATTCTTGGTTCCCACCTCTCCCCACATTCTGCAATTGTGTGGCAGAGGGGCTCTGTTGTTGAGGTGTGTGGTGTGTTCAGTTAGTACTTACCAATGAGCAGTGCATTGCCATAGGTGCCAACCTGGAAGCGCTTGTTGATGATGGACTGTCGGAAGATGTATGTATCATGCCTGTGAAGTTGGCGACGACATTGGTGAACTGTCCCCGGTGGTTCACTATTGCCTGCACATTGATGGAATGCGTGTGCTTTCTGTAGCGGTAATTGGGTGCAGGGTCGGCAGGGGGCACAAGTGGTACATGTGTACAGTCACATGCCCCCGACACATGCGGTAAGGCAGCTATGGCGTAATTCCCTTGCATGGTCTCCAGCTGTTCAAGCACAGCGTGGGGTAAGTGAAGGTGCAGGGGTATCAAGATGATACAAACCGTGATGTTTACAGGTATGATGAATCCTGCATAATGAGACTGTAACAGATGTTTGTGTGGTAGTAACCTTCATTTTCTTTCCTGCGGAGGTTACGAGCACACGGACTTCTGTTACAGTATATTTGGACTGGATTCATCATACGTGTATGCATTCCGGTTTGTCCAAGTGCAATACACTGTACCAGATTACGTTTGTGACTATGAGGACCCTTGACCATTGTCACCATTTCTCCAACAGGTTTCTGACTACTGATTTCGGGATATGGAATGGTATTGGGGAGTTCCCGCAGCATTTGCAGTTTATTGGATCCACACGTTGCCCTGGTGAAGTTCCCCGTTGGGAATGGAACGTGTTGGCTGAGCTTTTCGTCTTGTTGTTTATGTATTTGTAATAAAGTTCTGTTTTTCCACGACCGTTGACTACTGGACTTCATGACCTGGGGGAGGGTCCGGGGGTGGTTGCGGTGGGTGTTGTGGCCCTCTTGGGTCTCCAGGCTGCATGGTCATTGTCTCCATGGCATCTGTTGGTCTTCAGATGTGGCTCTAGGCTGGGCTCCCTTTCATACTGCAGGTTGTCATCCTGCTTAACACCAGTAAAAGGCAGTTGTTGAATCCCTGCTGCTAACACGCCTTATCGCCTGTTTTTGTCCGGCATCGCATATCTGGCTGGTTGTTGAGAATATCGCGAAGTGGTGTTTTCGTGTGTTTTTGCACTGGAACGCCTACTCTGCATATCATTAGCGTTAGTTGTCGCTCTCATCCGTGGCAATGTGTTTTGCGGCAGCTATCGCAGGAAAACTGGCGATGTCAGCAGTTTGCACCAGCTTGTGAATAGGGCGATAAGTCTATCGCCACTTTTGCGGCGCTAAAGTGCCGATAAATCGGCGATGACTCCTTGAGAATATGCCCCAATGTGTGTTAAAGCAAAGTAGGTCTTGTAAGTTCATAACAGCGATTCGTGAGGAACATTGGCCATGTTCAGGCCTGTCCTCTGTGATTGGCAGTTGGGCAGCCTGGAAAAGATAGAGAGAAAAGGGAGTTTTTGATTCATAGTGTACACTGAAATATATAATTTCAAAAGGTGTTACCTTGGCTGGAGAAAATCAGACATAGGGGCCTATTTTGATGGCTCCATCGCAGCCGGAAGGGGACCGCTTGACAAGGAGTAGGAGGTCCCACCCGCCCCGTTACGATGGGACCGCAAGCACAGCGGTGGGAAAAGTGCTCAATAACACTACGGATTGTGCTGCGGCCCTGGAAAAGGGCCCCAGCACAAGCTGCAGTGTTATTGAGCACTTTGTGCTTGGGGCTCCCTATGTCCCTTTCCGACAGCTTTTCCATGGCAGTGGGAATGCCATGAAAAGGCTGTCGGAAAGGGACATTGTAATCCCTACGGTGGTGTCTGCGCAGGCACCACCTCTATTGTAGGGATTACTGTCCGACCGCCGCCCCAACGGGATTGTAGGTCCTGTCGGAGACAACGGTCTGTCCCCGGACAGTTAAGGGTCCAACCGCCTGCATCGTGATGCTGTGGTCGGCCCGAAGGGGTGTCTGCCGGTGGGCAGCTACCAACAGCCTGTCGGTGGTGGTCCCACCGGCATAATAATGATGCCCAATAATACTAGGGGATAAAGGTAAATGTATGTGTGACATGGATTTTAAATATTCTCTTCAGCATTTAATACTGCATTGCACCTTGCATCTTGGTAATCATCGTGTTCATTTCCATAGGTTTTTTTAAAAACTATTGTATCACTTGAAATGCTCTATCACTTATGTAAAGCACAGAGGTCAAGGTTTTATTCTCGTTTATTTACATGTATTCAAAATAATTAAACATGGCAACAACTTGTTTACAAATGTTTGTTTTTTAGTTCATTTTGTTATTTAATCAGAAGAGTCCACATTGCACTGATAAATGTATTCATTTTCCAGAACCTAAAGAGTAATGTCCCAGTCCAAGATGCAGAAAGTAACAGTACACGTCAAGGCACGGTTTATCATCTGTTCTTGGATTAGCTGCTGGTGACTTTTGAAAGTTGTGGGGCGTAATACTTGCCCTGTACTGCAGTGAGAGAGGGAAGCAAGTAAGCCTACCTTTTCTAAAGATTGTTTGGGGATGTTTTCCCACTGAGAAAAGTTTGAAAAAAATGAGTTCAGGTAGTTCATTTTAAAGTACAGTTTTCTCATGCATTTGCTAAAAAGAGCACTAATTATATATTCAAATATTTTCATGGTGTGCCAGGCAAATGAAATCTGGGAGTTGACCCTATTTTTTCCAAAATGTGCTATAGGTTCCACGCACATCAAAACCTACATCCATTGTGCCAGGGCCAGCATTTTGACATGTGTGGCTTTGTAGGCCAAAATTACATATAATGTGCCAGAGCCAGAATCTTGCCATTAGTGCCGCCCCTATATGACCCTTATGTCAAAATTACCTCTAGCATGTCAGGGGCCAGCATATTGTTATTGCAACCCCCCCATATGCCACAGTTGTTCTCCCTTATTCCAAGAATTACCTTCAATGTGCCGCTGTCGGCAGTTTCACAGGTGCTCCTATGCAAAGAATTGCAGCCAGTATGCCAGCTCCAACATTTAATCATAAGTGTCCTCAAATGCCAAGTATAACCTCCAGTGTTACTGTACTACTGTGACTGGGGGTGAGTGTCTGAAAAGTTTCAGCACTCCGTGCATCATCTCCTTGTGTTTCCTCTAACCTCTAGTGCCAGCATTTTGCCATGTGTGCCTCTTTAAGGCAAGAATTAACTTTGGTACGATAGCGCCCAGAGCAGACTTACACTCACGCTCACTAACATTCACTCATTCATGCTCTAACACACTATCTCTAGCTCACTTGCACTCATTCATTCTCATTCAGTCTTGCACTCACTATAACTCGTAACTCACTCATTTTCACTCTCTTGTGCTCACTCTCATACACTCTAACTCCTGACGCACTCACAATTGCTTGCACTCATTCTTACTCTTATTCTTATTTGCTCACTCATTCTTACTCATATACACTCTTACTGTTACTCACTCATACTTCCTCACTCACTCACACTCACTTTTACTCTTCCTCTCACTCACTCATTATCACTTTTTCTCACTCATTCTGACTGACTCATTCTCACTCACTGTTACGCTCGTTCACTGCCACTGACTCCCATAAATTCTTGCTCACACTTATTTTTACTTATTCAGTTTCACCTACTCACTCTCACTCACTTTCACCCACTAGTTCTCACTCACTGACTCAGTCATCCTCCCTGACACTGAGTGGCAACTATACTAAAGAACAGCCCAATGCAGCACAGCAAACAAATTTGCAATGCTGCGCTAGGGGATAGGGCATTGCAGAGTTATATCTACGGAAATATGGCATTGCTGCTCTCTTCCCCAGCTCTGGCAGACAAACAGGCTGCCTAGCACCACGTACACACCTTTCTTTGACCATATTGTAAAGGTGTTTTTGGTACCTAGCATAGGCTATGTACTGGAAGTGTCCCCTTCCAGCGCAAAATACTATCCGTAGGCAAACTTTGAAATGTTTCACACATCGAATGTGTACTGTATAGTGCAGCATGCGTCAAGTGTGTGAAATGTTAGGAGAAACTAACACATTTCTCCAACTGAATATCTGCATCAAGAAGGTGTTATTTTTTAGGTGCAAAGCCGTATCTACCAGTTTTAATAGATGGGGTTTGTGAAAAAAGAACGTGTGTAGTAGCACTGTAACACCCAAATAACACCCATGGCATGCCCCCTTGATGCACAGTAGAGCAAAGTGTAATTTACTCTACTTTAAGGCTACTTTCCAGTGCAAAAAATATACCTAAATCATCAAAACTTTGAGCCAGTTTGCATCATTTCCATGGCTTTGCACCAGCGTAAAGTTTTGATAAATCTGCCCCTCAATTTCCCTTATTCTCACTCACTACAGATCACTCACTTTCACATGCACACATACACACAAACAAGTGCTCTCTCTCACACAGACAAACTCTCACATGCATGCATATAGCATACATTTTAAAGTATTTTATTTTACTTCCCCACAGCTGCCAGAAAAAGTCCCATTCCAGCTCCTCATGCTTCTTTGTTTATTATAGTAATAGTGAGTAAAACTCTATTATTCGTGATTAGCATAATAAAAAAGACAGAAGAGGAGGGTGGAGCCTTAACATATATAAGAGTGAGCCACCCCTGTGTTCTTATCACTGATTTTGCCATCTCTGAGGCCAGTGGTCACAAATCAGTACCAGGGGTCGGAAGGGACAAGCCAGCGGTCGCAGTTGTGACCTCGATGACCCCTGAATGATGCCCATTGTAGACTTGTGCTCTCAAGCAAGCCATTCAATGTATTCACTTCAGTTTCTTTGTGGTGGATTAAATTACTGTGAGTTAGCTATGAACATTAGTGGAGGGGATGTATGTGAGTTCATGCAAATAGTTGGTGGGGTTATTCGATGGGTTAGAGGATATCAGGCATTCTGAGGTTGCAGGGGTAAAACTTTCAAAGAAGGAGAGGTTGAGATCTTCGAAATGAGTTGTGGACAAGTTGAATAAATACATTAATAAAGATGAAGACACACATGCACCTGACATAGATTAGGCTCTTCTCAGAGAGAGAGGTGGCCTGCAGGGCTTGGCATGTAAGGTTAGGGCATTTGAAAAGGAAAAAGGGAGAGGCTACAATCAGACGTTTTAACTACAAATGTTTGCTCACCAGGCTTACCAACCTGCATGCCTAGGTCTTGCAGTTATGGATTCAGTACAATCTGAAAAAAGGCCTTATTCATTGATGCAACCTTTAAAATGCTAATCAGTGTCCTAAAGAACAGCCAGGCCTCTGCTACATTAACTGATCATTTTTTGGTCTGTCACTGAAACCACTTTTTCTACCGTCACGTACATCCCACTCAAAAGCTTTCAAAAGTACACCACCCACACACAGAAACTTCATTGACAGTAATATCAGAAAGTGCGATGTACAGTTCACAAACATGTAGATAAAGAAAGTATTGTATTTGGTTCCTGCAGCAATCCATTGTCATACCCGCCCTAAAAATGTTCAATTGTGACCCCAAGATGACCAATGGTTACAGAGCAACGTGAGGCATTTTGCTACATTTTTGTAATATTACACCACTTTATGGTTGCTTCTAAAATAAATACTGATGGGACAACTGAGGCACATTGCCAAATTCCCAACAATACGGGATACATTTTAACCTCTGTGAGGCTGGAGAGCTTTCCATGAGAATTGAGGTGAAAATATCTGTTAATTTCAGTACACCATGCTTTTAGCAAGACAATCTTCCCATGAACTTTTTTTTAATGAGAAAATACATTTTTCGAACAGAATTATTTTTAACAGAAACCATATCTAGATAAAAATCTGCAAAGTGGACACTCTTATCAAATGTGTTAAGTGTAAAGATGTGGATCTCACTGGTGGAACTCATTTTCAACATTCCAACAGACAATATGTAAAATGTTAGAGCAAACCACGGTCCAAAGATTGCAAACAGACATTAGCAGGCATGCTCTCCCTGCCCTATTTTTCTATCCAAGTCCCCCCTGCCTTGCAATGGCATTTACACTACTTAACATTTGGAAACCTCAAAACAATTGACAAATGAAACACTCATCTTGTTATTTCTCGATCTCATCAAAGCTTTCATGCAAATCATATAACTGCGAAACTTCTTTGTAATAAATGGTAATTTCATAATAGTAACTCGCTTTTTACATCGAGATTCGTATCCTAGGGCCTGATTCACAGAACTAACTTACGTCAAAATCCTAAACTTACAACAATTTTGGTATTCACAGAATGAACTTACACATTTGGGTATTCACAGAATGAACTTACACATTTGGGTATTCACAGAATGAACTTACACATTTGGGTATTCACAGAATGAACTTACAACAATTTTGGTATTCACAGAATGAACTTACACATTTGGGTATTCACAGAATGAACTTACAACAATTTTGGTATTCACAGAATGAACTTACACATTTGGGTATTCACAGAATGAACTTACAACAATTTTGGCATTCACAGAATTAACTTACTCATTTTGGTATTCACAGAAGGCACTTACTCATCAATGAGTAAGTGCCTTCTGTGAATACCAAAATGTGTGTAAGTTACACAAATGAGTAAGTTACACAAATGTGTAAGTTACACAAATGTGTAAGTTACACAAAATGTGTAAGTGTCTTCTGTGAATACCAAAATGAGTAAGTTTATTCTGTGAATACCAAAATGAGTAAGTTCATTCTGTGAATACCAAAATGGTAGTAAGTTTAGGATTTTGTCGTAAGTTAGTTCTGTGAATCGGGCCCATAGTCCCTGCATTTTGTAAGAACAGCAAATGGCCTTTGTTATTTTATAAAAGAGAAACCTTGGAAACTCAGTCTTACTTTGCCTTCTTCCTTTTTCAGTCATTTTCATTAAAAAAATGGATTCCTTCCTTTCTAAGCCCCAAATAGTTCCACAAGAATGCTCTCTGTCCCCTATCCCCTTTACTTTCAACTCTCTTCGAGAGAGGCAATTGGCAATTATAACCTCCTATACAGCGCCTAATCTGACTATACATAGTTATGTCTGCGCCTCAAAATCATAGGATAAGCAAAAAGCTACAGAAAATTCTTCTTTTGAAACACAGATGGCTACAAGCTTTACCAGTTTAAAAGGATCTGAAAGAGAACAGCTGTGCTTTAGCTCAAAAGTAATTATGTGTCATAGCACTATCCATACAGCTTCTTCCACCTACGAAAAATCTATCATGCCAAGGCACAGTGCCAAAAACATAAGATTCCATCTCTCTACATGAGCATACAATAATTCTAAATCTCCTCTGTTTTTTGAGTCATATCAAATGCTGTAGTAAGACTGATAGCTGGGATTTAGCTCTTTTTTGAGTTTTAAAGATAGAGTTTATTAAAGAAAGAAAGGATAATTGCAATCAACAATATGATGAATCAATAATATAATAAATACAGTGAGATATCGAGTAACATTAAAATAAATTTCTCATGTAACCAAAGTGTGACAGGAAAGAGAGAAAAAGAGAGAAAGTGAGAACATTTGCATAAAAAATATTAGAAACTACTAATGAGGTGAATTAATGTTAATATCAAAAAATAACAGTGTAGAGTAAATTGAATGGTAAAATGTGGTAAATTAAATAAATAAATAATTGGTACAATTATCCATGAAGTAATTCAAGGAGGTTTAAATTCTTCTTTCGGGATTTAGCTCTGAAGCATGACTGCCCACAACTCATCAACACAGGAATGGCTACTTCTGAGTGCAGAGAGACCATCAAGACCCTCTGAATGTATACATGACTCGCAAATTGTTAAACAAGTATACATTTTATAGCCGCTGTAAAATCAGTCGGGATGAAGAGAGATAATTCAGATGGAGAAAAAGAAGCAAATGTATGAAGAGAAAAAAAAGGAGAAAGAAAATGGAAGGAAGCACAAGTGAGGCAGAAGGAACTGATGACGTAGACTAGACAGTTGATAAGGAAAAACGGATGTGGCAAATAGAGGAAAAAGTAAAACAAAGGAAGAAGAACGAGAGCAGAAAAAAATAGATGATAAAGACTAGATAAGGAGAAGAGTTATGGAAAGGGATAGAGAATACAGGGAGGAGTACAGAAAGAAAAGAGGTAGGAAAAAGTCAAACTAGACACATATAGAAGTAGAGGATGAGGAGATGAAGAAAATAATGAGAAAAAGCAAGGAAGATAAAAGGAACAGTAGGGAAATGAGAAAGAGATTAATGCTGTAGGTAAAAAAGTGGGGATTGAGAATATTGGGAAATCTAGGATAAGATTTGAAGTGGAAGGGGAGAAGAATGAAACGTGATGTGAAGGAAGTAAGAGGAGAAAAGAATAAAAAGAGAACAAGACCGCGAGATGGAGAACAGAGGGTCAGGTATAGCACTCGAGTGAAGGAGAAGAGGAGTGCAGTCATAGGTGAAGAGGTGGACAAGGTAGACAAAAAGAAGAAATAAAACCAGCCTAGTATCTTAGGATGAGAAGCATAGGAAGAGGTCATGACGAGAAAAGAGAAAGGCAGGAGGAGATGAGAGTGTAGAGGATGAGGAGAGAAGTTGGGGAGGGGTTTGATGGACAAGAGTAAGAGAAGCAGTCTGGAAGAGAAGTGGTCGAGAATGTAAGATGGTCAGAAGAGGAGAAGAAAAGGATAAAGAGAACGATGAGAATGGAGAGGGAATTGTTAGAGGAGAAGTGGTTGAGCAAGAAGTTAAAGAGAAGAAAAAGGGAAAAAACAGGAAAGAATAAGGGGCAAAGTCATGGAAAGGAGGACAAAGAAGAGAAAATGGTTGAAATATATAGGATATTTTATTGACAAATAACTACACTAGCAACAGAAAAGAACTCTCTCTCCTGAATGGAGCTAATGGCCCAGATAACATAAACCAAACATCTTATAGGAGACTAGAGATATGATGTAACATGGAAAGCCAAGGAAAGAGTACCGTCAACCTGGATAAAGACTGGAGCTGGCTCCCAGCATCATTAAAACAGTATGCCTAAAATGAACGGACATCCAGGCAAAGGAGCAATAACAATCTGCTCATGGAACATTAGAGGGAATGAATGAAAAATGTTATTGCGCAATTACTTAAAATCATTACAATTTTTTTTTTATTAATACAATCGCAATGTTAAAAGACAAAAATTGGAAAAGAGACAACGTTATGCAGCACTTTCATGCAATTTTTCCCAATTAATGAGATCACAGATAAAAAATCCATTACATACCATCAAGCGATGTGCAAATTCGCAAAGTGAGTTGCAAGGTCTCTCTCAAGCAATCACAAATCGCTGGCTTTTAAGGTGCTTGGTCTGTGTACAGTAAAGAATTATAAGCACATTTTCTCAATAAAGAGCATTATTCTTTAAAAGTCTGAGATTATTATAGTTGCAGGGTCTACATGCAGCATCACAGTTTAAGCAGTGGAGTCATCCAGGTGGCATGAATTAGTATTTGACTTTTGAATTTCTTTCTCCTTGCACTTTGGCTTGGCATTGTGGCAGGGTGCAATGTCAAGTTTTGGTCATCGGCACCTTCCAACAGCTTTAGGTGAGTAATTCTATTTTTTCTTTATGATTGTCTAGGCGCGTGGTTTCACTCAGCAGAGATCTTGTCTCCAACAAGATTTTCTGAATTTAGCTAAGCCCGAGGGGACAGTGCTGGAGAATAGAACTGTTACTGCCTCTACACGTCTGTGCCCCCTGAGGACAGAAATATCAGTTTCAATAGTTTGCGTCGTAGTTGTAGCAGGGTTGGGCAGCAGCATATGAGATGCTGCAAGGACTCCTCTTGATAGTTACAAAGTCTGCATCCGACAATTTGTGACAGTGATTTCCTGTCTGTATTTAACTCTTTTATCAGCAGGGGCACCAACCTTGCCCACTGGATCTCTTTCAGACATCTCTTTCCCAGAGCCTGGCTCAGATATGGCTGTATTTTGTGGGCCTCGTAGGATGTTTTAAAGGCTGACAGACCTTTTCTTCCCTTGTATATGGCTGTGTTCCCTTATCACAATAGCTGGTGGACTTTTTTGTTTATAGCACTCTTTATGGCCATATAGCTTATGCCATATGTTGTCCAGTTTTCGATTGCCAGGTTTGCCACTTGCTTTGAATTGGATGCTCAGGATGTCTTCACTGGTTAATTCTGATAGTGAGTGGATGTGATGGATTAACTTCAAGATATTCGACCTGTTAAGTGTGTCTTGCCTGCCTCTTGACCTATATTGCGGCAGGGATTTTAATTTATGTGATGGTTGTTACTCTGCAAGATATCTATCCTCCTTTTTTTCTGTTGGACCGACTGTGGTTCCTGAACAGCTGACCCCTATTTCCATATTTGGCCGGTTCTCTTTTGTCGAATTTGTAGTTCCCTGCTCCCTGGTTCCTGTGAGGCCGTTCTAATAACCTTCTTTTTACCATGGAAGTCTTCCTGAGTTTCTAGTTGTTCTTTAGGGCCATCTGATGTTGGCACACTGGGGTTGGGTTGGATGGTGTCCCGGTCTGTATGTTGTTGCCCTTGTATTGAGATCAGTCCAGGTGGGCAGCCCGGTATGTTTGTTACCCGGGATTCTGCACTTGCATGGTCCTTTAGTTGGCTTTTGTTTTCCCAAATATTGGGTAGAAGTTTTGTTTCCCTTTATTTCCTCCTTTGGCATTGGAGTAGCTGTGTGCCATGATAGATCATGAGGCTGTTGCCCCCAGCTCCTTCTTATGTGGCCGTTTTTTTGGTTCTTCTGCCATTTCTTTACCCGTTTTTTGGTTTGTCTTGTTAGCGGTCTAATGTCCGGGATTGCTACCCTGTCTTTGTTGGGGATGTGCTTCCGATCTTCTTGGCTCTTTTCCGGTTGGTTGTCTGTGTAGCTATCCGCCTTTGTGGGGTAAGCTTGAACCTTCTCTGGTTTCCAATTCCCCCGGTCCTAGGGAAGTTTGAAGTATTGTTTATATTTTTAGTTCCTCTGTTTGTGAGTCAGTACTGCCTTTCGCTGCCTCTATTTTTACTGCACCTGATGACTCGATGCTTCTTAACTTCGTTATCATTGTTGTTAATACATCGGGTAAAGTTGACAGTTTTTCCATAACATCTGAGCAATGGTATTCGTTTCTTGTGACCCTTTTATCGATGTTATCTAGTTTGCTTGCTATATTTGCTATTCTAAGGGCTATGGTTTCCACAGTCCCCATTTGGATCTTGTGTTTGTGGGACTGCCATGTGAGTGATTTTATCGCCGCCATCAGAGAGGAGTTTATGAATGTGAGTATCTTATCATGGTTTGTTGTGAATTTGTGGTTTTCCCCAAAGATGCCCTCATATATGTTGTCATTTGACTTGTCCCCCGCATATATTGTGCTATACAGGCTCTGGTCTTGATGTTGTACTTCTGTCCAAGATGCCTGTGGACGTCTACAGCAACCATCTTGCTCATAAACCTGTAAGTCTACTGGCTCACTTTTACTTGATACTTTCTCCGTGTCTTCGACATATGCTTGCGCAGGTACCTCATCCTTCCTTGACTGTTGGGGGCTGTTGCTGTCTGTGATTACTGGTCTCGGGTTTGTTGTGGAGATGTTTAAGATGGTATGTACTGCCTGGGCAGTCCATTGAGATAGAGGACAGCTCAATGATGGTGGACTCACCCACCAGTTTAGGTCCTGAAGGGGTCTGTCCTCTCATACCTCCCTTCTGGTGTGACGTACTGTGGGGGTGCTCGGTCTTGTGGCTTAGTGGACTAATGCGTCCACTATAGGCGCCTTTGTTCAACCTCATAGTCACAAGTTCAAATCCCAGCGGGTCCACTGAGCCTTTCATGCTTCTGAGGTCAAGAAAATGAGTACCATTGAGTTGGGTAACAATAAACATCTGTTATTCAGCACCAAGATGGCATGGGGTGGGCGGGCTTGGTGTATGGTCCCCGATCATGAAGGAAGAGTTTCCCTTTCGTATTCTGGAGAAGTACTCAGCCAGGGTCATGGTTTTAATTTCCTGTTTCCCCCTAGGCTTCTCCTTTTGCCTATCAGCTGAGGAACGGGGTGGTTTGCACTGTTCACTCTGTTTGCACACTTCTGTATTTGCTGGCTTTCTTCCTAGGTGCTACTGCCCCCATCTGGGAGGTTCATGTCTCCAGCCTTCGGGCCCCCTTTGAATTGTTCTTACCTAGTTGGATCTTCCGCTTGCTCCCTTTTGCCTAAAGACCGCCGGGACCTCGAGCAACATTCTGCGATGCCATCCCCAACCTCATTGCCTCCCTAGCAATCGACTCTCGCCACTACGTCCTACTCGGTGACCTCAACTTCCACATCGACGACCCCAACTATGCCAACTCCATCGCTCTCCTGGAGAACCTGGACAACATTGGCCTCACTCAACTGGTCACCCAACTCACTCACAAAGCTGGACACACACTCAATCCCATTTTAACCTCCAGTGACAGAATCAAATTCAGCCACACCACAGATCTCACCTGGACTGACCACACCATTGTACATTTTACCATCACTAACGCCCATTTCAGTATCACCAGGCATCCGATCTCCTCCCACCGCAGTTAGAGCAAGGTCACTGAAACTCAACAGACCTTGACCAGGCTGTCCAGAACTTCACCACCTTGAGCACCGACAGAGTCGCCCCACTGAAACCTACAAAATCTAACAAGACCTCCAAACATGCCAGCTGGTAAACCAAAGAACTCAGGACCACCAAGCGCAACTGCCACCAATTGGAGAAACAATGGTGCGTCACCAAGAACCCGGCCATCAGACCAGCTCACAAAACAGCCCTCAGCAACTATCATCGGCACATCAAGGAAGCCATATAGCAACCATCACCACCCGCATCGACTCCGCGGTCAACCATACAAAAGAGCTCTTCAGAATAGTCAAAGAATTCTCAACCCAACAGCCATAGAGAACACTATCCACCCATCCCAAGGACTCTGTGACACCCTCCCCGACTACTTGAACAGCAAGATCACCAACATCTACAACAATTTCAACCTCCAACGCTCCACCCTCCACACCAATGACCTCAACCAACCAGAGAACATCAGACAAACCATTACCACCTGGTCCCCGCTCACTGCGTGGACCACCTCAGCCGTCATATCCTCCATCCACTCCGGGGGTGCCCACCGACCCCTGCCCCTACTACCTCTACAAACTTGCAACGAACCCAATCAGCACACAACTCACCAGCATCCTCAACACCTCCATCTCCACAGCAACCTTCCCGGATAAATGGAAACATGCAGATGTCAGACCCCTCCTAAAAAAGCCTCAGCCGACCCCAGGAATCTCAAAAATTATCATATGATCTCCCTGCTGCCCAACCTGGCCAAAGTACTTGAGAAAGCCATCAACCAGCAGCTCACTGAATTCCTGGAACAAAACCACCTACAATCAGGATTCCGTGGCAACCACAGCACTGAGACTGATTGCTACCACAGACGACATCAGAACACTCCTCGACCACAGAGAAACTGTGGCCCTGATCTTCCTCAACCTCTTTGCGGCATTCAACACCGTCTCCCACAACATCCTCATCAACAGACTCTACAACATAGGCATACAGCAAGATGCCCTCAAGTGGATCACCTCCTTCCTTACAGGACACACACAAAGCCTACGACTGCCTCCCTTCACCTCTGCAACCAAAGACATCATATGCAGCGTACCACAAGGACCATCACTCAGCCCCACCCTGTTCAACATCTACATGACCCCCCTCGCAGACGTTGTCAGATTGCGCAGACTCACCATGATCTCTTACACAGACAACACCCAACTGATCCTCTCGCTCACTGAGGACCCCTCCAATGCCAAAACCAACTTCTGCAATGCCATGACCAACGAAGCCAAATGGATGACAGACAACTGCCTCCAACTCAACTCCGACAAACCGAAGTACTGATCTTCGGGAAGAACACCTTCGCATGGGACCACAGTTGTTGGCCTGCAGAACTCAGACCTACACCCACACAGACCGACCATGCACACAACCTCGCCATCATCCTTGACAGCCAACTGACTATGAAATGACAAGTCAAGGCAGTCACCTCCTCCTGCTTCCACACACTTCGCATTTTCCGGAGAATCTTCAGATGGATCCCAACCATCACCAGAAAAATTGTCACCCAGGCTCTCATCACCAGTTGCCTCGACTACGGCAATGCCTTCTATGCCAGCATCCCCACCCAGCTCCTCAGAACACTCCAGACCATACAGAATGCTGCAGACAGACTCATCCTAGACCTTTCCAAATGAATCAACATCTCCCCACACCTGAGAGACCTCCACTGGCTCTCAATCCAGGAGAGATGCCAGTGCAAGATCCTCACGCATGCTTAGAAAGCCCTCCATGACCTAGGACCTGCCTACATCAACCATCTCCTGAACTTCCACCAACCCACTATACACCTGCGCTCCTCTTCACTTGCCCTTACAAACAACCCCTGCATTTGTCGCAGCGGTGGCTGCTCCTTCTCCTACATCGCAGCCAAGACCTGGAACAACTTTCCCCTCCAGTTCCCTGCAGGGTTCAGAAAGAGACTCAAGACCTGGCTCTTTAATGGAGACACAGAGACCAGATACCCCTGGGGTGACAGTGTTGTGCTTTACAAATGCTGTTTGTGATTGATTGATTGATTGATTGATTGATTGATCATTGTGGCCATTCAAAATACATACTCCACCAAAGACAATCTCCTCTACATGGTCTTTATAGATTTGACTTTGTCTTTCAACAAAATACACGAAGGTCAACTACAGGAAAGTTTAATAACACAGGGAATTCCATCATGCCTGCTGACGGCACCCAAACATAAGTAAAGGTGCGCTTAACACCAAAGTCAGTTTTATCAGAGAAAACTTTTACTGATTAAGACCTTAAACAGGACTGCATACTTGTCCTCTTACTTTTATATTCATCTGATGTATTCAATGCAGTAACATTGGTAGACACAATACTTCAAAGCAGAGACAAGAAAGCATCAGCCTCCTCCAGTTTGTTGTTAACATGGTTCTCATAGAGAAGACACTTAAAAGTTTACAAAGAGCACTGAACACTTTAGATACATATTTGCAAGATAACCAACTTAGTATCAAGAAAGAAAGAAACGAAATTGTGATTTTCGGGATAAGACTAATAAAAAAATGAATCTGTTCTTTTGGTTAATATGAAACTAGAAAGAGTTAGAAACCACAAATATCTGGGATATAGTTCATGGAGTGCGGGAGCTTTGGAAACAACTAGAGACATTGAAAGCTAAAGGTTTAGCCTTAATCAGCACTGTAACTGGTCTCAGCCCTGCACTCTGAGTTGTGGCTAGCAAGTGTTTTGCCAACACCACCACACAGCTCATTAGCTTATTACGGAAAGTTGGTTGGCTGGTTGAACTCAGTGCAATGTTGAATGCATAGCTTGCTGTTCTAGCTCCCAGAGTCCACATCACATGCACAAATACACTTAGAATTTAATCTATGGAACAAGAGTTATATCACACAGGCAACCTTTCCAGTGAATTGTTCAACATTAAGATTAGCCCAGCTCAATCATTAAAGGCAATCCTATTTGAAGAGCTTGTAAAGGGGAAAACCCATGGAGCACTGCCTACATCTCCACACTTGGAAAAATTGCTGCTGACTGAGATCAGGGAGAGAGTCCTGTCTATAGTATAGGCAAAGCAATTCTCAAAGTTGTTGAAACACTCTTGGATGGTCAGCTTCTCATACAAATTCAATGCCAAGCAGCCATTTTTTAGTCTCCCCATCACCTTAAATTAAATGTGGATGCAGAAAAAGTGCAGATTTTTTTCTGATGAAGGTCAAAGACTTTTAATATGGAACATTTAAGGGTGAGACATCAACAAAATGTAATTTGTGCCACCAATTAAATGAGTCCCTTCTGCATATCGTATGCACCTGTAAATCCCTATAACCAGAAAGAAATGCCCTGATAAGACCAAGATTTCTTACTGCAGAGATTCCCTTGTGTAATAAGGCAGTGTGCACTTGCTTAGCCGGTGCAGACCACTGATTCACAGGTTACTTTCTAAAATATTTCTAAAACATATCAATATATATTTATATCTGGGAGCAAAATTTTGATGTATTTTATGTATTTAAAAATGAAATGTGTATTTTTGAATGTAGGAGGCTGGCTTAGTATATGGTGCACACTTTTTTAAGTGGTGCTCTTTGCACTATTCCAGGCACCCTTTATGGTGATTTTAGTGTTCTTTGATAACCACAGAAAGCTCTCAAAGTGGTAGCAGTGGAGAGCAGCCTTCAGGCTTATTTTGGATGAGTGGTAAGCAGCTTGTTTTACCAGTTGAATCTGTAGTGCAGATTAGATTAAAAGAAACCACACATTGTTTAGCAAACATAAGTCTATTTATTACAACACACTATCACTAACACATTACTATATCTCCTACCCAGATATATCAACACAACACAGTACACAAGAATACTTCAAAAGCAATCAGGTAAGTAGCACAAAATACAGTGGTTTCCAGGAGGAGACAAAACCATATACTTAAAAAGTGGAATGCGAACTGCAAAGGAGAATGGGACTTGGACCAGAAGACCCAGAGGAGTCGCGGGACTCAAGGTAAGTACCCAGGCACCCCACGGAGACTGTGTGCAGAGTGGAAACACAGCCGAGTGTCCAATGGAGGTCAATGGTGAAGTCGTGGTTGCAGTTTTGAAGAAAAATTACCCTTTGCAGAGGACCCTAAGAATTCCCTTGGAGGACAGAAGGTTGGAGAGCCACCCCACCTGTGGATGCCCCGGGAACCAGGTTATCTACACCAGGTAAGCCAGGTGCGTAGGGGTGAAGAGACGTCGGAAACTGCTATAGACAACAATGGAAGACTTTGAAGAAAATGCCTATGGAGAAGTTCAGGTAGAAGTCCGGTGGAATCCAAGGGTGGATTCTGGAAGTGAGAACCTGCAAGCAGAGGGGACAGGGTCTATGCCACTCGGAAGTGACCATGAGGCACGAAGACACAATGCCCACTGATGTCGGGAGGTTCAAGAGAGTCGACGGTGACCTGTGAGGATGAGGCGACACTGAGGAAGATAAAGAGCTGTGCATGAGCTGACCCATGTTGGATGTCGGTGACTAGGTGGTCGGTGTCTGGCGGGAGCACCAACAAGCCTTGGTAGCCGCAAATGGCATGGATGACGGAGAAGGAGCAACGTTGGGACCAGCATGGTCCAAGGAACTCACCAACAGAAGGAGAGTCAGAGCAGGCCCAAGCAACCAGGGCAGCCCACTGAAGCAGTAGAAGAACCTCAGGAGGACCCACAGGTTGAAGGCACAGGAGTTGCAAGAGGACCTCGAGCAGCTCACGAAAGATGAAGGCCCACGGTGCAGAGGATGCAGTGAGGACGCTGATCTTGGAGGGAAGAGATGCTGGAGGTTGGAGCTTCCTGCAGCCCGACGATCTCTGAAGTGCAGAGCCAAGAAGCCTTGGCAACGGCAAGTCAACGTTGTGCACAGGGGATCAGTCCCAGCAGTTTCAACAAGGGATACTGGCCTCAAAATTGCAGTGAGGACATTTCAGGCCTTGAGGGAGTTGCAGAACCACCACCTGTGTTGCTGAGCCTCTGGAATTCCGTAGGACGACAAGAGCAGCAGACCCGTCAGCTTCATTGCGGTGCCTGCACATGCAGGGGAGTGACTCCTACACTCCAAGGGAGATTTCTTTGTGTGTCCTTGATGCCCACAGGTCGGTTGAAGAACCTGGATGAAGCACAGGCACAGACACATATGATGAAGAAGACTTGAAGAACAGCAAGACCAGGAGCAGCAGGAGTCTTCCTTGGTGCAGTCTCGGTTCCAGTCGAAGTCCAACGAAGTCCAAATGTCCAGACGGTCGAAGCGCGACATAGTTTCAGGGTTGAGTCTTGTCCCACGATGAATCTAAGGTCCCACCTACAGGTAAACCCTTAAGTACCCTAAGGAATGGGTTGGAACAACTCAGGGTGCCTCCCAGAGGAGGGGCTGGACAGAGGGGAGGATACTCCCATGTCCTTTGTCCAGTTTCACGCCAGAGCGGGATCAAGGGCTCCCTGAACTGGCTCAAACTGGAGTATTCAAGAAGGGCACCAAATGTGCCCTTCAAAGTAGTCTTGTGGCACTGGCAAGCGCCCCCACCCCAGCCCAATACACTAAGTCCTGTCTGGGAGGTGGTCCACACCTCCCTGTGACAGTAAACCTATTGCTCTACCTTCCCCTGCTTGAGCTCAGCTCAACAGCAGGAGGGCAGAATCGTGTCTGTGGTCGGCAGCAGCACTAGCTTGCTTACATATCCTGCAAGGCTGTTACCAAGAGTACAGAGGGGTTCCCTAAGGAGCCCCACAGTACATGGGAACATACTTCCAACACTGGAATCGGTGTTGGGGGATGATTCCAACATGTTTGACACCAATCATGACCGGGTTTGGCACAGCCACTATATAGTTAGACATTTTGTAATGACTGATGTCCACTATATGTATTAAAATGGCTGACCACACTTACAAAGCCTGGAGAATCGCCTCTGGGGTTTTTAGGGGTGTCCTGCTCATGCAAGGGCTCCCTCACACTTATAACCAATCACCCTGCCCTCAGGACTGAAGAGCTTGCCATAGGGGTGACTTATAGGTTAAGTGGAGTGACCTCAGATATAAGGAAACGTATATCTGTCGTGAGAGGTGCAAGCACTAACTCACACAGGCTGCAATGGCAGGCCTGAAGTCACAGTTTAAGTGGACTCCAATGGGTGGCACAATACATGCTGCAGCCACTGGTGTACCTATGCCCTGGGTAGCTCAGTACCATATACTAAGGACTTATATGAGTACACCAGAAGCCAATTGTGGAGGTACCATAGTAGTTACCATGTCAATTTAGGGGAGAAAGCACAGTTGCTGGGGTCCTGATTAGCAGGATCCCTGCTGACTAGGTCAAAAACACACCGACACCAAGCAAAAAGTGGGGGTAACCATGAAAGCAGATCCTTCTTTCCTACATTGAACGATTTTAATTAATCATGCACTGCATTTACTTACTTACTAGAGGAGATCTGGAGAGGAGAGGAAGAGAGAATGAAGAGGTGATGAGGAGAGCAGGACGACATGAGGAAGGTAGGAAAGCAGCGAGGTTAAGAAAGTCAAAAGAGTAGATTTAAAGGAAAGAAGGAGTGAAATATATGAAAATGTGAGAAGCAACAGGAGACAAAACAGAAAGTAGAGAGAAAAAAATGTAATTGCATGGTTGCAATGATTAAGTTCCTTGTTTTCGTTGACTTCTCCTACAAGCAAGTTTCTTTGATGATGGAACTGTAAGAAATGTGTAGGTTAACCTGCAAGTTGCTCTCTGTCTCCAAAGTTATACAAGAATTTTATACTCTGGAGTCTTGATTCTCGAATACATTTTCCATTGACATTGTATGCATTCTCCAGAGAGTAGGGTGTGGTGTTGAGAGAGTTCACATGGGTTTAAATATTTATCAGTACTGCATGAACACATTTATTTGGCTTCACTATGAATTAGCAGTGTCTAAAGGACTTAATGACTGTAGCACTACATCTGCATGTAAATAGTCTGTGTTGACTTTCAGAATTCCATCTAAGTGTCTCTGCACTCTGCTTAAAATATACCAGATCACAGGACCAGGAAATCTGCAAAAGTTGGATCCAGTGCACAGACTATATGACAGAAGAGGTTCAAATAGCTAAAGCTTAGTATATGAAACTGGGTCCTTAGTTGAGAGGGGTGAAAGCCCATTCAAATAATAAACAGAATCCTTGTAAGGGTGAACCATAAGAGTTACAAAATTGACCTGTGGTTAACCATCTGGTAGCTTGGGGGCAAAGCAGTCAGGCCTATCTTAGCGGTAATAAAGAGAAAACACAGCACAAGAAAAATCCCAAACCAATTTAGAACAATTGAGTAAAATGGAATAAATAAAATTACACCAAAATGAACAAAATCCAAACAGGAGAAATGGAGATATTAATTCTTAAACTGTTTGGTGAAAATAGCACCAAGAAGCACAATGCACCACTCAGGGTCGCCTGAGCTTTATGTTGGTTGATCCCTGCACACGGTCTCTGTGGGTGCGAAGTACATGTCTTTTGTTGCTAGTTGCAGACAGGTCCAGATAGTGCTGGTCATCTAGACAGTTACAGGGAGGCCTCTGGAACCTTGTTGTGTCACTATAGCTCACAGAGGAGATGAGCGAAACTGTCACTCTTACTATCCTGGGATCAAGGCAAGCAGGCCCAATCATACTTCTTCAGACAGCAAGTCAGTCCTTCAAGCAGCAAGGCAGACCTTCTTCTGAATCTTCCACAGGTTCTGGAGTTCCCTTTCCTACTCCCAAAACAGTTTCTGGTCAGTTCTTCCCCTCCCCCTGAGCTTGTCTCCAAACTGTCTAGAGTGACAAAAAGCAGGGCAGGTCTGGTCTCAGGTACCTTTGTGTGTGCAGCAGGCAAAACTCTTTGAAGTGAAATCAGGGCAGGGACAGCTCCTCCCCAGTCATCCTGTCATGAAGATCCACTCTCCTCACACCTAGGCCTTATTTTTGCCAATGTCTGAAAGCAATACACAAACACCAGGAGTAGAGACATTCACAGTTATGAGACCTAGGACACTGGTAGAAAGGTTCAGTTGGTTTAGGCAAATAAATGCTAACTTTCTAAAAGTTTAACAAGAAGGGGGTTGGACCCATTTATTGTCAGCAAGGATGGGCCACTTCAAATTCAACACCAACCAAAGAGTGCCAGTACTGACAGTAATCTTGAATAGGATTCTTTTTTTTTTGTGGTCACAGCTGTAAATGAATGTGATCACTATTTATTATTTACAGTGATTCAAACATTTCTGTTACTCAATTTGAAATACTGTCAAACACATTAAGGAACAAAGAGATAATAGACACATCTGAATGCATTTTTTGAGGATACTAAAGCATATCTTTGCAAATGAACATAAATCAAAAAATTATAAAACACAGGACAAAAAATTCAAATGGCAATATGAACAACAGAACATCAAAGTAGTCCCAGTTCACACATTCTTAAGAGCAACGGGCATCAGGTTTCTGATCCTCTAATAAAGGCTCCTTTTGCTACTGTGAAACCCCTGGGTATTTCTGTGACTCTTTTTTGTTATTTAGGATTTATGCACAGGTACCCTTCAACAAAATTCATCAAAGTCCTTCTCAGGGTTCCCCAAAAGACAGTCAATATTTTAGAGAAAACACCTCCCTGGTGGTTTTTAAATTGTCAATGCCGTTCAAACCCTTAAACCATTAGAGGATTCTCTTCAGGACATCAAATTGAGGGACATTATTTCCTTGTAGGCGCTCACTAGGGTCTTGGAAATTAACTTGCCCTTCCTTAACAGTGATTGAACATATGTTGGAAAAGCAACAGCCGTAAAAGTTTTCTTTCGCTTTCTGTAGTGTCAATTCAAATAACTTCAAAACAGTTCTAGCACAAGTCTGGTTTTGATTACTTTATTCACCTTTGCTTCCCATTGAAAGCGTTCCTTTTTGGCAACTTCTTTCTCATGTTATGGTCAAACCATAACATGAGAAAGAAGCTCTCAAAAAGGAATGTTTTCAATGCGCAGCAAAGCTGAATAAAGTTAACAAAACCGTTCCGGCACAAGTCCAGCTGGGGAACACAATGGAGAAGGATTTGTTCATTTCAGAGACCTTAAGAAGGTTCCATCACTGTTAAAGGAGATGAATGGCAGAGTGTCTGATGGGAGGAACCACATAACTGGCATAACAGATACCCAGCCCAAACTTGGGGCAGCCAGGGATAGGCATTTTTGCCACAGATGGCTTCCTTGCAGCAGATGAAATACACATATTATTTTCAATAACAACATTAATGAAACAACATGCTGGTGGGAAAACCGTGATACAGTGCCACTTTTGCTTTGGCCCCCAAATATTCTCCAGTTAGTAGTTTCTCTGTGTTCACAAAACTGTCCTTGTCTTGTGTAAACAAGTTTAGTAATGTTGGACACATAGTAACTGGTGGGATTGTTATACTCTCCAGACCTTAGACTCAGAAGCTTCAACAAGGTGGGCAGAAGCGGCTAAAGAGTCACAGGTGAGATTACAGCCACTTCTGTGGAACCTTGGGCCGGATACTTAAAGCAGATTGGTCCCGCTGAAGCTCTCAAGCTTTGGGGATTTCTCAATGAAAATGTTCTAAGTCTCAGAGTAGAAAGGGATTTAGGTGTGTTTTTCTGAGTTACTGGAAGACCTCGCCAGGATGAAACTGATATTTAACCTGACGCCGTGGAAGTGCTGGTTAGATACTTTTTCCTATGGGTCCCCCTGAAGCTCTGGAGGAACAGTTTTCAAAAGTTTCCAAAATTTCTTCTGGTGCCTCAATTACCACAGGAGTACACTTATAAGGCCGCCGGGGTCTCAGTGGAGGGCACTTAGAGGCTCACAGGGTGTGAGGCAAAGGCCAACAGCAAAGTCCAGTCCAGGTGCAGTCACAGCTGAGCACTTCCAGGAAAGGCTCTTGCAGCTCGCTGTGTTCACTTCATTGTCCTAGGGACAAAAGGGAGCAGGACCAGTTCTCGATAAGCAATCCCACAGTGTCACTCAGTCTTAAAATTCAAGATGGGTAAACCTTTCTCCCCTTGTGCAGAGCCTGTGTGCCCACCCAGAGGTGTGGCCAGGAAATTGAGCAGTTCCCTCCTCTGTGGTTACTCATGGGATGTGGGGTTAGATTTGCTTTCACTGGATTTGGTGCCAGTGTATTAAGGGGGGCAACTGCTGATGCCTTTCTATGTGCCAAATAACATTTACTTGCAAAAGGGCAGATCTCTTTGAAGAAAATATCATTCCTGGGCCCACCCCAACTGGTCTTCCTGTCAAGGAAAGAAAACACTTCCCCACTCCCAGATCATTACTGCTGCTCTGAGTGCAATTTTCACACACCTTTCACACCTGATTCAGGCCAAGTACAGGCTGGGCAGTTGCTAGAGAGCTAAGGCAAATTAGCCTCCAACAGCTTCAGGCAGGGTAAAGGTAGCTTTCTAAAAGTTACATTTTGAATATGTTTTATAAAAATCTGACTTCAGCATTAGATTGCATTTTGGTTTCGTATAAAAATAAGCCCTTCAAAGGAGTCTGTGGTGGGTGCAGGTCAAAAGTTATATAGTTAACTAAATCATCTATGACTTTTTCTGTGTACCATTTACAGCCTGACCAGTGACAGTGTCGTTTCAAGCCTGTCAGTGGGGAACATGCCACTTCTAATGTCACAAGTTTAACTCTTATATGTTATGTACTCTGCCATGTGGTCAGCAAGGTGTGCTTAGGAGTGACTTATATAATATTTTTAATCAGGTTTTCCTATCTGTCAAAAGAATGATTTTGACAGCTCTGGTCAGCTGGGTTTAAGCTGCTGCTGCCATGCGACACATGGTAGGCCTAAGGCCATGTTTTCAGTGCCACTGTAGAGGATGGCACAATACGTTCTGCAGTCCCCAAGTGGCATTTAACATTCCATTCCAAGGGTGTATTTCTGCACCATATACTATGGCCTTATAGGCTACAGTATATGGTACCATCCAGGCAGCCAGGTTTTAAGCCAATTTCAACATGTTTAAGGGTCAAAGCATATACATTGGACACTTGATAGGAGTGTCCCAGTGTTCAAGTTTAAGATTACCAGCAGAGGTGAGTCCCAAAAGATTGAACAACTGGAAAAACTGGGGGTACCACCAAAAAAGGGGTCACTTTGCAACACCTACTCCTCCTGTTTCTTTTCCCACACCACCTCCACCTTGCTCCCCATCTTCTCCTCTTTGCTCCTCAATTAAGTGTGCTCCCCGTCAACTTTCCCTGCACATTCTGCTGCATATTTTGACATTCTAAAGATATCAGTGTAGGTGAAGCACTCTCTTTCTTTCATTGTAGTGAGGCAACACAGTGGTTTGTGATGGTCACTAATTTAGCTAACCATTTCTTTTGTTGTCCTAAACAAATAGTCATTAACTGACTTTGCACATTTAGTAACAATCCCTTCGCAAAGCAGCACTTACTGCTTCCTGAGCCATGTCGGACAGACAATACCTGCATGTCATTCAAATGCACCATTAAGCCTGTCTAGATAATCTGTTGGTGATTCTCCATTATTCTGATTACGATTCAATGTTGTGTCTCCTGTACTTTTACATGGAAAATAAAGTGGGGTCTGAATTCTGCAAGCAGTACTCTTGTTTGCTACTAATAAACTAATTTGACTGACATATTTCATAGAAATGATCTGTACAAGCAAAGACCAGACTGAAAAAGTGTGACCTGTCAAAATGGGTTAAAATGGAGACACAATGCAATGTCACAGAATGTAGTAATAAGAAGTTGCAAAACAAGCTGACTGGGCAAGTTTCATCAATAGAAGAAAGAAGGAAAATTAAGTATACGTTGCAAGGTAGGGGAAGGAAAGCACGTCCCATTAGATTGCAAGAGATAATGAAAATTAAATCCAACTACAGGTTTCAGGCTGCATATTTGCTAGAAGCAGCTCCACTGATCACACCCACCGCCTACAGCCCCACACAATTCCCCCTGCCTCCATAGAGTGCCAATGGCCCCATAAACATGCCCTCTCCCGCTTTCTCCTCTCATGCTTTTTTAGCCCAAGGCTGTAGACATTCATCTAAAAGAAGCCTACCAAAACCTGGTGCAAAAACACAGGGGGTTCTTCTTCGGGCCACATTTTATGTCACAGGAACTGAATTTTGACGAAACTGAGATCCTGAGAGTGGGCTTCTATGAATCTTAATTCCACCCATGATCTTTGAAATTGGTCCTAACGAGGAGGTGAAGCGACTCCGACTTACAAGTCTCAGTGATCTATGCAGTTGATGGGCATTCGGGCGCCGAAGGCACTCGAACGGGACCAAGGGCTAGGAACCCTGCCCGAACCCCCTCAAAGACAGTAAGTTACTCAGCCCACTCTCTATATCTCCTTAGGCCCAAACCTCATACTCACCAGTGCTCTCCTCTATGGCTGGGGAAATGGGGATATGCAGTATCCTTCCAGTGGTTTTGCGCTGGGTGGCACAGAGAAAATTAATTGTAAAATAATTAGAAAAAAATGGAAATTTGCACTCATCGATTGTAGATCCTTTCCCCACCACAAGTTTGAGGTATACTCTCTAATTGAAGATGAACAGCTGGATGCCCAGTTTTTAACACAAACGTGGCTACAGAATAGTTCGATACCAGACATCAATCAAGCACTCCCACTGGGATACCACATGTGTAGGAAAGACCATGAATTCACAGGGGAGGAGCATTGCCATTATACTAAAAGACACATACAGATGCACGCACATCTCTGTGGAAATTCCAGACTGCAAAAATATCTCCTTCACTATAAATCTGTCACCCATGAACTCCTTTTCGGGACTTTTAGTATATAGGTTGCCAGGCACATATGCTAGGTTTGCGGAAGCTCTACCGGAGGCTGTTTCAAGCTTGGATATTGGGGAAAAAAACTTCACTCTCTTAGGAGACTCTAACATGCACTTTGATCCTAATCCCTTAGCCGTGAGCATACTACATGACTTAGATAGCCTCCAACTCACTCAAAAAGTGGTAGGTGGCACCCATCGACAAAGGACACCTGGTACACCCGGTGTTTAGCAATAACCCCAATTTAAAACTTGACATACCCCGTCCAATGGCTTGGACAGATCATGGCCTGATCTTGTTCACGCAAGAAGGAGCCTCACCCACACAGAGTAATAAGATCATCACAAGTATAGGTTGGAGATGGTCTCAATTGGATAAGGTAGCGTGGCTGAACGCCTTACCCTACACTAAACCAAAAATTGGGAAACAGCCAGAGACAGAAAACCTGTTAATTGAAGAATGGATTAAGAACTCACTTGATGTAACAATCCCTGTCACCACCATAAAGAAAGGAAGGAAAGGGAAATAAGTTCCTTGGTTTACGGCCCATATGGTTTCATAAAAAAAAAAAGATGTAGAATCCTGGAAAGAAAATGAGGAAAAAACAACTATGAGTAAAATTCAAACCTCTCCTGTAGAACTGCCACTAGACTGTACAATCAGGAAATTAAAAAGGCACAGGCCTCTTATTATGAAGCAGTAATGATAGAGGCAGTTTATACTCCGAGGGAACTCTTCCACATTGTTTAGTTACTGACCACCTTAAAAGGGGGGAACACTTTGCCCTCGCCGACAGTAGCTCGCTGCAATGAACTAGTGATGTTCTTACAAGACAAAGGGGCATATTTACAAGCCCCTATTGCCACAAAAATGTCACTTTTTACGACATTCCTGTGGCGATAGGGGCTTTGCCTTATTTACAAGGCAGCGTTAAGCAACTTAACGTGGCTTAACACTGCCTTGTAAATAAGGCCCCCTTTCACGCTATGCTTAGGGTGAAAGGGGAGGGCAATGGGTGTTGCTGTGGGCGTTCCACCACAACACACATTGATTTTGACACTGCCCCATATTTACAAGGGCAGCGTAAATATGGGGCAGTGCCAAAATTAAGACCAGGGAAAACCTGGTCTTGCCCTGGCGCAACAAGGAGAAATGTTTAATTTCTCCTCGTTTTTGCTGTTTTCATGTGTGCTGCGTTGTGCAGCACACATGGAAACAGCAAAACGCCAATGATTGTTTATGTACAGGAAGGTCCCCCTTCCTGCACATATACAATAATTTAAAAAAAAATGCCGATTTGCAACTTCTATGTGTGCTGCATTAAGCAGCACACATAGAAGCTACAAAATGGCATTTTAAGATTGTTTATGTGCAGGAAGCGGGACCTTCCTGCACATAAACAATCTTTCCCTCAATGCATACACCCTTGCACTATGGTGCAAGGGTGCCTGTGTTGGCGCTAAGCTGCTAAGTTTAGCGCCAAGCCAGGGGGAAACGCAGGGCTGCACCATATTCTTGTAAATATGGTGCAGCCCTGTGTTTCTGAAGTGGCGGAGTGCGGCGTTAAGCCAGGAAGGCTAACGCCTCACTCCACCACTTCCCTTGTAAATATGCCCCAAAGTGTCTGCTATTTACAATAGGCTACCATAGACCAAAAATGATTAGTCTGAGACACAGGAAATTCAGGTGGCGCATAAAGAAGGAGTATGTTTCTCAGCCTTTCCCCAGTCACAAGGGAATCACTATCAGTAATGCTGGGCAAAGTTAAGTCAGGCTTCCCTCTGGACCCAGCGCCACCCCATATCCTGTGACAAGGAGCTTCTGAGATCCTTCCACCAACGCTTAACCTCCTCAATCTCTCCCTTGACACCGGAATGGTTCCCCGGACTTGGAAACATGCAGTGGTCAATCCTCTGTTAAAAATGTCCACTTTTGACCCCTTGTGCCCCAGGAACTCTAGATCCATCTCCTTGCTTCCAGTCATGGGGAAGGCTCTGGAAAAACACATTAACCAAACCTTTTCACTATATCAGGAGGAGAACTCGCTTCTTAGTCCTACGCAGACTGGTTACTATCCCCAGCACAGCACAGAAACCGTGATACTTGCAGAAACGGAAGAGTTGAAATCTCTCCTAGATAAAGGTGGTGTTGCTGCTCTTATTCTCCTCGACCTGAGCGCAGCATTTGATACTATGGATCATAAAACTATGATGCTCAGGATGATTGAATTTGGAATTAAGGGTGGTGCATTGAACTGGCTATTCTCATTTTTGACAGAAAGGTCCTTTCAAATTTGGGAGCCACCATGTTATTCCGATGTCCTCCCTCTAAATTGTGGGGTTCTGCAGGCCTCAGCATTGAGCCCTACACTCTTTAATATTCATCTGCGTGCTCTGGCAGACATAGCAAGGGAATGTGGTGTGTTGATTATTTCAAATGTGGATGACACCCAATTGGTGGTTTCCCTATCTCCAGTAGCAGGTTTACACCAACAACTAATCCCTTGCTTGGAAAAAGTGGTAAGCTGGATGGCAAATTGCTCGCTCTAACTAAACGGAGACAAAACAGAGTTGTTGCTGTTAGGAAATAAATAGATGCCACAAACAGACATTGATTGGCCGAAGAACCTGGGTAGCTCACCCACCTTTACCTCTTCCATAAAGAGTTTAGGCGTGTGTCTAGATAGTTCGCTATTTATGGAGGCCTATGTAAAAAACTGACAGCCACCTGTTTTGGCTTAATTAGAAGTTTAGCCCTGCTACCCCCACAATTTCAGGAGGCCAGTGATCCAAGTGCTGATTCTTTCCTGTCTGGACTACGGGAACTCTTTCTATCTGGGCTCGCCTAAATACATTATCAAAAGACTCCAGGATCATTTTCGAATTCCCCAAATATGTCTCAGTAAAGGATGCACTGGCCTCCCTGCACTGGTTACCAGTGGAGGAGATGATCGAATTTAAGGCACTCTATCTGGCACCCAGGTGAATCAATCTTAAAGGGCCCCTTTTGATCAGGAATCTCCTGGTCCCTTACACCCCTGGCTGAGCCTTAAGGTCCTCCAATGAACAGCGATTAAACGTGGCACGAATACAAAGGGGCAGATGGGGAGGCAGATCCTTCTCGTAGCTTGTACCAAAACTGTGGAACTCAATGCCCCAGTAGCTGAGAATCACAACGAATGAGCTAAGGTTCAGAAAAATGTTAAAAACCTGGTTATACCCTCACTAGTGTAGCCCTCTTCTGTCCTTGCAGTAGTATGCTGGCTGGTTCTCATTAAGCGCCTGGAAGCCTTCAGGTAGCTACACGCTATATAAATCCGCATAGCATGGCTCACCTTAACTGCAATAACCAGGTTGCAGCAGAACTTGACAATGCCCAAGAATAGGGGTGTTGACTCGGAGGCTGCCAGTTAATTTCCGGGAACTGCTGGGTTGACGTTTTCCCCCAGAGTATTGTAAATTAAAACGTATTGAAGCTTCTTCTGTGTTTGCTATGAAAAATGAAACCTGAGTCTTCTTCAATTCTGCTTATTCAAAGACCAGGACATAAGGCTTTATTCAGACAAAATGTTAATGTGCATTGTGTCCCGTTTCGCACTTGGTGGGTCTAACATCTGGTGTGTCCTCTCCTACACCGCGGGCATACTATTCTGCATGCTATTCGGTTACATCGAGCAGTGAAAGTTCGATTTTGGAGAACTCTACAAAATTTACAAAACATTAATAAAGCTCCACCAAGGTCACATTCAGATTTACATTTCTGTACATAGTAAGACAGTCAGTGACATGGCAGGTGGGTAGTGGGAAACACACCGTTGCACACTCTCTGCTGCGTGTGCAGGGCTACATGGTCCATGGTGAAAAAAATAACAAATCTCATCTCATGAGAAAAAGCGACGGGTGGAAGATAAGGGTACATTATATATAAGCCACAACTTTGTGAAGCAATGTGCACTGGTACTCTACACACATTGCTTTTTGTGGGTGTGAGAAAATTCCTGGCTCCATGTTGATTTTTTACCTTGAGGGATGTCTCAGGACACGTGACCAACACATCAGTTACTTGCACATTTTCTTTGATAATCTAAAAGGCACCAAGATATGAAAACGTACAGTTACCAAAAGCTAAGCATTTGTGGATGTCCTTGAAGTAGGAAGGGAAGCCCTTACCTCAGAAATTGAATCTGTGCTGGAACGACAGCTATCAGGGGAAAAAGGGCCGGCTTATGTACAACTGCACCTCATGTGCAGCGAGGAAAACTATAGAAAGGTTTGTGAATATCATTATTGAATGTAGTACTGTCCTTCCTCCTCCACCCCCCACAGCTCTGACTGAGGTCTGTGGAGGGGAAGAAAGGGATGGCAGTAATCAAATTATTTAAAAGCCATCCTCAAAGAGCTATCAGGTAGAAAAAGTGTTATATTTAAAGATTTAGTCAAGTGTGACTTCTTGCTCATCATGTCTGTGTGATGACAGCGAGAAATCTGAGAACCAAAGAACAAAGGGACTGGATAATACCACAATCATATAGTTGGCCACATAATAAGAGCATATCTCTTTTATAAAAAAAAACAAAAAAACCTCAACAGTGAGCTAATACAAAGTCATGCAGCCTCATAGAGACTTCCGGAAACACTTGAAGAAACATGAAGGTCCAGGAAAAGGTGCTGTCTCACTGTAGTCTGCTCTCTGTGTCCCGCCACTGCTATCCTCCCTCTGCACCCATGCTCTTATCTTGGCTTCCACTCTGTGTGCTGTGTGTGACCTCTGATGTGTTCTGTACATATCTTCTTCTCTACTCTCTGACCCTCTTTTGTGCTGCTGGCTACCTGTGATGTGCTCTTTCTCCCTTCTAGTGGGCGTACCACTCCCCCTCGCTGTGCTCCAAGCCCCCTTTGCTGCCTGGGCTCTCTGCTTGAATCTGCTGAGCTCTCACCCTCTTCTGATGATTTCTGCCTGTCTCTGCTGTGCTATCTGTCTTCATCATTGATAATATCACTGCAACATTTGCTGTAAAAGTATTGATGAAAAAGCTGTGCATGGTGGTGGAGCGAGTTATATTTACCTAAGGGCACAAGATATAGTTACTTGAGATAACTATATCTGCTGAATATATATATATGTATTGGTAATTATAGGTAGATATTGATAAGACCCCTTTTCCATAGAAAAAGCTTTTTTTTTTTTGCTTATAGCATTAGCGCCGTTTGACGAATCTTCGCGAAACTTTCCCCAAATGTCTCATCCACCTCAACTCCTTCCTGGAATTTTTGAGGGTGATCCCTCAAGCGTGGGATGAGAAAAGGAGGGGGCCCAAAACGCATTTTCCTGATGCAGTTTTCCATAGAAGAATTTGACACAGATACGCCAAAATGGCTGAATGCAATTGCACCAAATTTGTCGGAAAGCAAGATCTAAGCCCCGAGAAGATGCTTTTTGTGATTTGGTGTAAGTCGTTCAGTAGTTTTTGAGAAATTAACGTTAGAAAAATATAAATATTTCACATCACGAAGGATCCGCAAAGCCGACAGAATTTGAGGTACGATTTGATGGCAGCCCTTTTAGGACTTGGGGACTGATTCCCATTTTTGGAAAAAAGGTTTATAAAAGATATAAAGGGGCAGGGTAGGGATATCAATCAATCAAAGGAGAGGGGGGGGACTAGGAGCTAGTGGAGGTCCAGTACCCGTGCTCCATGTAACAATATAAATCCAAAGAATGGGTTACTGTTCCTATGGCAACACGACTAGCGTCCAGAGAAAAGAAAAGAACTGGAGGGAAAGGAGTTTCTAGGTTCTGTTATCTCAAAGTGAGCCAATCACAGATTATGTCTCTTGTTTCCCTCACACATCCCAAGGGATGTCATGCTTCATCATTGGGCGTTGCTCCTCATAGGGCAGGCACTGCAATGCCCTACGGGTCCCCTGAAGGGTCTCTTTAGCGGAGATCTTTTTATTTTGCCGCATGATGAGTGAGGGTGTGAGTTTTTTAAGAGGGGTTGTGAAAGGTGAGTGAGTGGATGAGTATTTAAAATTAGCTAGGAGATACCTTAAAAATATTTCAATGTGTTGGTTCCCCTGTCAGAGTAAAAAAAAACCATAGGTTGTTGTTACTGGTGGGGTAATGATGTACCCTAGTAACTAAAAGGTCAACATGTTTCGCGCCCTGCAGTGGTAAAAACGATCCTCAGCGATTCATCAGGACCAAAAAATGGTTATTTATAGTTGTGAAATTCAAAAATAGATAACCCCTGTATATTGAAGTGGTAGAGTGGTCCCCCTTGTAATTTGTATAGGGTGGCGCTAGCTCGTAGTAACCACTGGTGTTACTGACCTAGAAAAATCGGGAAGAGATAAAAAACACACACACAATACATAGACAGACAAAAGAACATGAAAGCATTGTAATTTTATGATTCCATGTGATGAGATAATCGATGCCCTCTCATCCAAACTAGGTATTCGCCTGCCGAGCAGGAGAGAGGTAATTTGGGCGCCAGCTTCAGGTGTGAGATACTCGCGCTGTACATTCACTCTGTGCACACACTCTTGTGGTTGTGATGTAACGCAGTGCACTTATTCAAGATACAAGTTATATTATCAATTAAATGCCAATTTATTCCTCATCATCCCTTGTTGGTAAGGCTGGGTAGCATGCACGCATTTCTAAACATTAAATTCTGCAGAGTCTTACATATTAATATTGTTCAATAGGCTCCATAGGCTATTGCATGGCCGCCCCCACTGTAACGGGCTGTAATTGCCATTGGGGAAATGGGATTAGAAACAGAGAGTTTTTTAGAAGGCTATGCGGTGCACCGGTACCCGGTTATGGTACGAGCTGCATGGCCCGTTGACAGTTCCTGTTGGAGAGCGAAAGGCATCTTACTTACGTTTTTTGCCGGGTGCGCAAGTCTGCTACACCTACCCTTGCATGCGTGCCTGGATGTTGGCTGGGAGGTGTGCCTGCTCCCATAAAGTAGTGGTTATCCTGTTGCCTGACGTCCGGTTGCCTGGCTTCCGGTAGGCGGTCCCCAGCTCCATAGCGCATGCGTGGGCACCATCTTGGAGTGTGGTATATTGCAGAGTGCCCTATTATGAATGCTTCTAAGTTTGAGGCGTTTGAGGAGACAGGTGTGCTGATACTATTGCGCATGTGTGGGTGCCATGTACAAGTGTGAAATACACGTAAAAGTGTTGTGTAGTGCACAATAAGACACTACTTGTGTACCAAAGTATAGAGCAGTGAAAAACTACGGAGTGATAGAGCGTATTGGGACATTTCACGTATGCTGACTGATTAAGTGATATAGTTCAGAATGGAAAGTTGTTCCTCATATGTTGATCGGGTGGGGAGCCCCTGTCAGAAGGACATGTGTGAGAGCACACACGCCTCTGTGCTGGTTATATGTGTGTTCACTGCCTCGTGGTAATTAGAGACGGATGTGTTTCTTATATTATGTGTCCCACAGGGCACATGAGGGGAAGAGCACAAGTAGACTAGTTTGCTAACGTTAGAGAAGTAAGGCAGATGTCTGTAAGAGACTCAACTTCATGTTTCACAATGTCATATTGTCTGATAGGGAGGTCCCATTGGCCAAGAGGACGAGTGGCTGGATCATAATTCGATCCATGGGATGTCCTCATTAAGTCCCTTTTTGTGTGTTTGAAGATGATGTACCCAGAAGGTTCGATAAGGAGAGAGTATACCCCTACACCAAGGAGGACTACCAACCATCTGGAAGCAACATGTCCTCCGAGGAAGGCTCAACAACGTCGCTTTGATCAAACCGCTCATCCCACAGTGAGTCAAGCAACAACAGCTGGAGAAACAGTGGAGGCCGACAGGGACTCCTCCCCCCTCCACCAACCATGTATGGATATTCTAATCAGCCATACCCTATGCCTGCACCCATGTGGTACCCTGGCTACGCAGGACCCCAACAAGGATTTCAACCCCCCTTTTTTTCCAACACCCTACTCCCCCTCCTTTTTGGAACAGAGGCAGAGGAAGAAGAAGAGGGAACAATAAACAGGTCCAATAGCAGGATGCTGAGACACAACGACAAACCAGGAGCCAGACGACCAAAAAAATCTGATCATCACCATATCTGACAGAACCCATTCCAATGAGGAAGTCTCTGTACTCCAAAAAGGATTAGGCTTCTTAACCACTCCAATGGAGAACAACTTCAAACTAAAAGGAGAACTACACCAACTCTTCAGAAAAATAAGACTAAAGTACTTTTTCCAGGACAGGGAGATGCCTGACAGAGGAGACACTGGATTCAGAGCACCATCTAAATTCACCCCCACGGCCGCCATGGTACCCAGTGAAGTCCTGACTTTCGAAAAGGCGGTTCTAAATGAGGTAAATGGATTAGAATCCAAGAAACCTTGGCAGGCGAGCACCTAGTTTGGATGAAATGGCATCGATTATCTCATCACATCGAATCATAAAATAACAATGCTTTCATGTTCTTTTGTCTGTCTATGTATTGTGTGTGTGTTTTTTATCTCTTCACGATTTTTCTAGGTCGGTAACACCAGTGGTTACTACGAGCTGGCGCCACCCTATACAAAACGCAAGGGGGACCGCTCTACCACTTCAATATGCAGGGGTTATCTATGAATTTCACAACTATAAATAACCATTTTTGGGCCCTGATGATGCGCTGAGGATCGTTTGACCACCGCAGGGCACGAGACATGTTGACCTTTTAGTTACTAGGGTACATCATTACCCCACCAGTAACAACAACCTACAGGTTTTTTTACTCTGACAGGGGAACCAACACATTAAAATATTTTTAATGTATCTCCTAGCCAGTTTTAAATATTCATCCACTCACTCACCTTTCACAACCCCTCTTAAAAAAACTCACACCCTCACTCATCATACGGCAAAATAAAAAGATCTCCGCTAAAGAGACCCTTCGGGGGACCCATATGGCATTGCAGCGCTGGCCCTACGAGAAGCAACGCCCAATGATGAAGCATGACATCCCTTGTGATATGTGAGGGCAGCAAGAGACATAATCTGTGATTGTCTCACTTTGAGATAAGAGAACCTAGAAACTCGTTTCCCTCCTGTTCTTTTCTTTTCTCTGGACACTAGCCTTGTTGTCATAGGAAGAGTAACCCATTCTTTGGATTTATATTTTACAGGGTAGGCATACCCTGCCACCCCAGGCCTGGTGGGGGTGTCCCTGGAGGACCACCCTGGGGCCTAAAAACATTATGTATTTTTTTTTTACTTCAAATTCACTGTTGTATCTTCGTTTTAAACCTCATCAGGGAGGGCCAGAGCCACTCACTCTGGGCAGAATTGCAGTGAAGATATTTTTATTGAACAGGTAAGTACGACACATTTCGGCCGACAAAGAGCCTTGATCCCATGACAAAACAGGGCAGGCCATTCCAAATTATAATCTAACACCATGGAAAGTGGACTGGATGAAAATCACGGGTGCTTGAAATCGGTGCCATATTGGAAAAGTAAAAAAGGAGGTAGAAAATGAATGCACATAATATATACATAAATACATCAAAATATGTGAATATGTAAAAAGAAAATGGAATACAGCCATCCAACAATTATACATCTGTGATGGTCAGTACTTGTTCTCAATTGATAATAAATGTACATCTTCGATTTCTGATGGACCAGAGCATCATGCTCTGCATATATTTTCACGTGCATACTAAAAGCATGTATGTCAATGGTAAAAATATATAAAGCCCAAGTGAGCAACCCCAAATAATCTACAGTCTGAGCTCAGGGCTGTGAGGTCCCTATAAAATATGCCAATGGGACGTTGGGATCAAGAAATCCTTTTGTATCTTTTTGAAACGTGTAAGTGGTCTGCACAAAACCAGCCAGTGCTGAGATGTAAATGCCCGGAGCACCGCATTTGGGGTCCCTGGTTGATAGAAAACGCCATGTAGTTTATGAACGGCTGCCCAAGACGTCTATCTTGTGGTACAGCTGGCTGTCACTGCATTGTATAATAGCACATGTGTTGGGAGCAACCCATTACATGAGAAATACATTCCTACCTGTGTGACAACAGTTGTTCCAAAACTCAAGCCCCAGAGTGTTGGTGACTCATGTCTGTCAGTGTATGTTGGGATGACCCTATTATCAAGGAAATAAACTCACCCATATATGAATCATGATGGTCCAAAAATCAAGCTCAAGTGGGGAAGCTGGTGACCTATATCTGTCAATATATTGCCCTCATACTTATTACCATGATGTCGAAGTGTCCACAGTCCCAATGTCAACCATGAAACTTTGAGCCCAAGATCTCAAAAAAGACTCATACTATAATGACACCCATAGCAAAAGAAACATCAAAATTCATATAAAAACAAAACAATATGAACATCTTATTTGTGAATCACAGTGGAAACACCCAAGTGTGTGCCGGAAGAAAAGGCTAGGGGATTCCCATCCCAGAGATCCAACTCAGCATGCTGAGATCTCCTTGCATTCCTCCTGAAATAAAATCAAATAGATCTACAGGTTAAAAACCAACACAGGAATATCTTGAACAAGTAGAGAAAAAAATCAGTGTACAACTGAGTACTATCTATTCTTCCCCCAGGTGTTCCTTCAATTCCTCTTCAGTATTCAAACCTCTGGGACTCTTGGTTTCGAGATCAATAATGTGTATTGACTCCTTCCTTCTGAGCAACATTGTCCTATTGCCCCCGCGGATATTCTATGGTACCTGTTCTATGACATAGTAGGATAGATTGGATTTGTCACCAAAATACACTTTGTTGAAATGTATCGCCACTGGACAGAAAATGAGGATTTTTTAACTACATATATGGTGCTGCCCACATGTCTCTTATTGCAAGGGCAGTCAAATAAATATACTACAAACTGCGATCTGCGATCTGCAAGTCAGAAACTGTCTTATACTTCTATTCCCTAGAAGTATTACACAGTTTCTGACTTGCAGCTCGCATTCATGCAGTAAAAAACCCTTTTGTGTGCTGTCAGGAAGCAAAGAATGAATAAGGGCCATGAAACACATTGATTTCTGGCCCCTGGCCCCATGGACATGATAATGACTTCCTTTAAGAACACGAAGTGAAGTTAAAACAAGGTCAGTTCATAGGAGACTGCTTGTATGGCATGAGGTAAACTCCCCTAGAGAGAAGCTTATGCTAGACAAAAGAGCAATGAGCATGGAATGCATAGGACACATTCCTGTAGAACATGTGTTGTTTCCAATTATTTTATTTCTATTCATTTGTGTTTTATAGGAGTACTGCCACTTTATTGGTGTCACAGGGCTGCACAATGGTTTGCCAGCGTGGAAACAAAACATCAGTTATCAACAAGCATTGGCAAAAGCAATAGGTCTTACCTTTGTGACTTATTTTCTTTACTAATACTTTTTTAATATGAAATTCATTCATTAGTTGAATTTGTTTTTATCACTATGAATCATGAGCAAGCCATACACTCTATAAAGTCTGTTCTGAGTTTAGTCATTCACATGTTGTATTTTGAGCATGCAGAGCTCAAATACCATCACTTTGTACGGCCAATAACATATCTGAGCTTCATTTCATTTCTGCCCACATTATCTTTTTTTACTGTATTGTTACATAACTATAGCTTCTTTACAAAAGCAGTGTTATCATATCCCAGCAAGAAATTCACATACTGGGCATTACACAGCATAGAAATGTGTGAGCATGTGTCCAAACTAACTAGGCCACTTTGAAGGTTTCCAAACTAACTAGCCCCAGGGGACCCTTCTTCCACTAAACATATATTGATCTGTATAACTTGTGCTCTAGACACTTGACATTGATGCCCTGGTCCAAATAATCTGTACTCCGGATACCTGGGGCCCGATTCACAATGAATCGTGTTGAAATGAGAATTCGTACTGTGGAACCTCCACTACTACTGCACGGCTCTTTGTGAACCGGGCCCCTGGAATTTATATACTGCTCCAGAACTGAGATTGATAAACTGGTCCACATAGGTTGAACTCCAGACACCTGAGAATGATACACTAGTCCACCTAACTTGTGCTTGAGACACCTGAGAATGATTTACTGGTTAACATAGCCAAGCTGTGACAATTAAGAGTAAATGTGATGTGATCCAAATGTTGCAGACTGGCTACTAGGCAGGTAGCTCCAACTTTAACATTTGCCGGACGTTGAATTTAAATTCACATAAAAAATAAGCAGATAGTTTTATTAGTTAGTAAAGAACACACTCTTGGATGGATATTTTTAGAACACTTTCTCGGTCCACTTCATGGGCCAGTGATTTATTTTCTGTGTTCAGTAAAGGATAGTTTGGACTTGGACTTTACATTCGGGCTAACTTCTGTTTTGTGGGTTATTTGGAAGCAGTTGTCCAAAAGGGACCTGACTATCAGTATATTGTACAGAGGATCAATGTTCTTTTTATACTTCTTGTGGCTCCAGTTACTCTCGAGACTAACTGACTTTTTCTGCATCCTTTTCTTGCCACTCTTTATGCTAAATATTAAAGTTTCCCTCATCATCCCAGGCGGTGTTCTTCATTATGATTATTATTTTAAGTCATCTTACCTTTACCTGTGTCTCTAAATCGACACAGGCTAACCTAGTTTTCGTTGACACAATATCCATCTTTGTGTGTTCCTTTCCCTCTCCATTTGGTGGTAGGTTTTCAAAGGTGTCTACTCGCTGGCCTTAAACCCATCTATACTCCTCTGTGTCTATCCTGCCCTTGTCTCATATTCTCACCTCACTCAATACACATAGGACCACAAAACATCTTAGACTTTGTTTTGACGCTATCTGAATGTTTTCTTGACTTCCCTTCTATACAGCTTTTAAGAGTACCATTGATGGTTCTGTGAAGGAATAGTGTTTATGGGGAGTCTCAGGCAATAATAATTCCTATTTGTAAAGCACAAAGATGTCACCCCTTAAGGCTTCAAGGCACAGGGGGCCATCGGAGATTAAGTGAGCTATTGCCCAGAGTCACATGGTGCGGAGCAAAGCTGCTGCCAGGGATCGAACCGTGAGCCCCACGCTCTGGAGTCAGCCGCTCTAGCCACAGCCCCACACCTGAAGGTGTCATTCATTCAGGTACTGCAGTTATTGTTGTCTCTGTCCCGCCATCTTAACAGTGATAATATGTGTCATTTTCCTTTGCCTTCTTGTTCTTAATGTAAGGTCACATACTTAGGTCAAGAGTGGGCAAGGTTTTAGATAGCATATATTTAATATTTATTTTCTTCAGTGACATGCCGATCCAGAACCTTAGAACAAACAATACCTGTTCAATCCCATAGGAAACATAAAGAGTAAATGAGCATTGCTTTGATTTTCTTTTTTTTTTGCAAACAGCTGTAATAGGCATTAACAATGCCACTGTCGAATGGTGACATGCAAATGTTTGCAAAAACCAGAAAATAAATTCAAAAACATGAAATGAAAACAGAAATCAAAGGAGAGATTGGCACTGGAGTGAACCGCTTTTTAGGACTGTGCACATATGCACGAGTGAAACGTCATCACTCACAAGTAACAGAGCCAAGGGTTGAAGCGGGCTGACATATTTCCCATGCTGGATGGTGCTGTGAGCTCAAGTGAAATGTGAATGACACTTGAACAGATCAATGGATGAACAGTACTGACTAAAAGCCCCTCTACTTATACATTTCTATGTATGCATTTCATTTATTTTTTGGTAAACACGAGTCTGCAGAGAGAGCTAAAGTTGCACTCCTGTCCAGACCTTAAAAAGGAGCAATGTCCATTAAAGTTCAGAGTGCCAGAATCATTAAAGCTAAAAGGGCCTTATTTATGAGGCCCTTACGCTGCCATTGCGTCACTTTTTGTGACGCTGGGTGGCGTAAAAAATGCGACATACTGCGCCATATTTACAAAGTGGCACATGTAGGCAGATGCGTCACTTCGTAAACCCCTGTGCTGCATTATACCTGCGTGAAGTATAATGTATGCAGGGTGGGCATTCCATCGCAGCAAAGCCACGTAGGAGCGACGCAGCGAAATCTATGCGATTTCACTGCGTCACTTCTAGAGCGTCACTATGCAAAATCCTTATGTCTGCTTGAAGCAGGCATAAGGAGTGACCCAGGGCTTTTCACATGGGGCTTGCCCCATGTGAAAAGACACATTGCTGGAGTTGCGTCTTTTTTCAGACACACTCAAGCAATGTGCCAATTTTGCACCTACAGATAGATCACGATTACTGACATATCTGTAAATCTTTGCGACATGGAGTGCTGTACAGTAAATATGGCGCATCCATGGGGTCGCAAGGAGGACGCAGTGAAAAGTGTTGCATCGCTGTTTTCCCGCAGCAATGCGACACTTTTCATAAATGAGGCCCTTAATACTTCTATAAGAGCGTACACATGCACTTCAGAGAACATTTATTAACTGTTAAAACTATGCTTCCATTGCATACTGTAGTGGTAGCCTTCAGTGATCTCTGCAAATAGAAGGCTGCGGTTAACTGTTCTCTCACCCTACTAAGAACTAGCTCAACCTATTACTTACAGACATTTTTCCTCGTACATCGCTGAGACTTCCCATTCAATGAAAGTTTGCAAATTGCTATGAATGTCACTTAAAGTGAAGCCAGGGTAGCAAAGACCCCCATGCTTGCCCTTTTAAACCTTTGACACTGTCCTCGCTCTCCTTGGTCTCAGGGTCATGAAAGTAGAGGCAGAAAGAGAAAGTAAACTTTGTCTAGTTTGCGCTCCTTGCCTTAGCCTCGCTCCTCATCAGCAAATTCTAGGATGCTGAGAGGCAAATAATGGAACAAGGGGTCAACCTGTTGATACCATCGGGGCTCAAAGTATGTTGGTAGTTACTTCTGCTGCTCATGGCATGCTGGTGAATCGACTCCATGCTGTTTGCTGGTTTGCAAGCAAGTGCATAGAGAAGCCAAAAATGTAGCATTTTAGCTCTTTATAAAGCACATTTAAACATAACATAACATAGCATAACACAGCATAGCATAGCATAACATAGCATATTTGAAACAATATTTGATGCAGCAGGCAACAAGTATTGATGGGCTTTTTCCGTGGTGGGGAAAAAGCCTACCAAACGAACGCAGTACAAAAACGTTTCTCCACTTAAACAATATTTTTATTCAGCTTGTAAAAAGAGGCGATTTTTTTTTTTCTGAAATAGGCCGAGTACAACTTAATCACGAACAAATCAGAAATAAACATTTATCTGCTCAGTATTCTCAAGACATGCTATTCAAGTTGTTGGCATTTTAAAGGTATTTTAAATCACAGTGTACTAGCGCCCCCTGCCTTCGAATAAAGGTTTACAAAAGTCACAGCTCCCGAATGTAACCCACCATTCTGTTCCGTGTCGCTCACAGAACATGTTATTCACTGCAATGGCAATTTGCCCGTGGCAAAACCGCAACTATATGTTCCAAAAACAATGTTCTCAGTCTTGGCTAAAGACCTTAGTTAAATGGTCCTGCCAGCAATGTGTCCCCTAAAATTATGTATTCATTCTTAGCAAAACGCTATCACAAGTTAGGACATGCCCAGTTCATAGTCAGGAAACTCTTTATAAGCATGCCGCCGGCATGGGCCAACATTAGTCCCTGACAAGGCAGGTGAACTGATATCGTTCTATGAACACAAAACCAGGCTTTCCTGAAATCAGAAAGGTCTGCTGGAATGACACCATGGCAAAACTGATAAAAACATACTCATGAGTTTTGCTACCTGCTAGTAATTTCAATCCCTGTCTCTTGCATTCAAATAACCAATAAATACAAACATTAAAAGGTTTCAAATGTAAAACCATAGGGGCACATTTATCAAAAACTCACGCAGCGCAGCAAGTCACCTTGCTGTGCTGCGTCATAGGGAAAGGGCAGGAATGCGCTGTATTAAACTTTATACAGCGCATTCCTATCTTTTTCGTGCTCTGGTGCCCAATGTGCTGCCTAGCTCCGACTCAGACACCCTTACATCATGGTGCAAGGGTGCCTGCGTTGAAAGCACCTTCCTGCATAGAAACAATCCCCTGGGGCATTTTCCTCGTACTATGCAGCACACATAGAAAGAAGAAAAAACGAGGAGAAGTAAAGATAGTTCTCGTCGTTACGCCTACCCTGGGGATGCATAGCCTTTTGATGCATTCCCAGGTCTACAGTAATGGCACATATGGGAATGCGCCAAAATCCATTGGTGGTGCGAGGGAACACCCATGCTCCACCCATGGAACGCCTCCTTGGGGCAGAGTAATGCAACGCATCGATTTGCATTGTGTTGTGTTATTTTAGATTTATCAAACCATACACGGCCACACAAGGTGGCTTTGAGTGGCTTGATAAATCTATTTAAGGAGTTGTGTCACTCTTGTGCCCTGTTGCGTTGTGCAAGGGCGACGAAATCCTATGATAAATTTGCCCCATAATGTCTTTAGCAGCAGGAGTTATTAACAATTTGTAAAACAAATTAAAATCCTTGAAAGCGGTGGGTGGTTACATATGTATGCTGTCTTTCCATGATTGCGCTCTGTTTTTCTGTTCCTTAATGGCATTTGACAGTATGTTTACGTATTTATCAACCCGAGCTAGATCGATTGGACTATTTGTTCTCAGACAATAGCTCGAGGCATCTTAGCAAGTTGAAATCATTGTATTGAAAACATTGGCTTTGATAAAATACAGCGTGCAGTTACAAATACAGTGCAGCCACATGAGAGATGCAGCGTGGTTTCTCTCCCATGGTCACAGACCCTACACCTCGTTGGGCCATGCTGAGTTGACCAGTTGGTTCTGTTCTCATAGATTGGCAGAACCATTAGTCTTGCGTGAAGTTTTAAGTTTCTGCAGTTCCTACTTAAAGCCTTTCTTAAATAGGGCTGCATCTTTGTCCTTTCATAGGAGTTAGCAATTAGGTGGCCATCAGGAGCACTTTGGATCTTCTCCAGGTCTGCCTTTCTTGAAAGGGCCAACATCTGTTTTTTAAGAATCAATTTGATAGCCTGGTACATAATGGACGTGGAAGTAACTATTTCCAAGCTAACATGTAGGCAGTAATTGTTCAGTGTGATGCTGAAGGATTGTTTCATGTGCTAAAAATCTCCAGCAGTGCCTTTTTAGGGTTCCTGTGTTGGCTTGAGCAATTGCATAATAATTTAATGAATGATGCCTGCATTTGAGGTCTTGTCTAATCAGTCCAAACTCAAGACACAGCAGTGATTGTGTGATTTAATTAGTTGAAAATATTCTCCTACTTACAGTGCACTGTATTTTATCCAGGGAGGAGGAGAGCTTCCCTTAATAAGCTTGATGACCGTAAGAAATAGTTGGCAATAGTTTGCTTGCAAAGTTCTTAAAATTGCTTCGGCTGTTGGACTGTATAAATGGTTATGTAGTTTACAAACTGCAAATATTACTTCTGATACTTTTCTCTAAAGCTGCTGTAAAGAACATTGGCCTTACCGTTTTCCGTTTCACACTCAACGGTAGCTATATTTAGGCAAGTAGTCAATTCTTAATTGGCCTAGTCTCCAAGACTGGTTAAATTTGTTTTTATAGTTTCTGAAAACCATGACCTTTGTCTTTCCAACTTTAGCAATGAGTTTGTTATTTTCATTGTAAATATTTAGCTCATCAAGCACACGCAGCATACCTATGATCCAGGATGATCAATTCAGACTGCAAGGCAGTCTATGTGAGGCAATCCTTAGTGGTATTGTTATTGCCTTAGATATGGCTTCGCTCAGGTCTGCCGTGTAACGGTTAAACAGCATGGGAGCTAACACTCAACCTTTTTTGAGGCCTCGATCTGTTGGTATTTGGGTTGTGGATATATATTCCCATTTCTTGACTTGATGCCAACCTATGTGTCTGAATACAAGGAAATAATTCCCTTTAGTACAGTGCCATTTTGAGAGCTTGGGCCATAGTTTGTTTTGATCTACTCCATCAAATGCTACAGAGTAGTCTACAAAGCAGGCAAAAAGGGGAGGGCAAAAGGCCTGGGAGGTGCAAAAGACCAGATAAGATAGGGTACCTGTGTTTTCCATGGTGAATGACTTTTGCCTAAAACCTGTTTGGTAATAAGGAATTATGTTTTTGCCTGTGGCCCATTCCTCCAATTCTTGAAGTAGGATTTTGCCGTAGGATTTTTGACTTAACATCTAAAAGAGCAATAAGATGGTAGTTTGATGGATCAGTATCTAAGGCAACCTCACCTTTTCTCAACCCTGGGCTGCAGGCTGACTTCTATACACTGTATTAGAACACCTAAGGGAGGAGCTGTAGGCAAAGCCTAGAGGAGATAATGTAGTTATCTATTTATTTATTCATTAATTCATTGTATTTATAGAGCACATGTTTATCAAAGTTTCTTCGCACTCAAATACCTGTGGATGTGACCTGAGAAAAAATGCTGTTTTTGGGATATGTAGAAGATAAGAAAGTTTTCACTCTCCTGCCATGCACAATGTTGTTGTCAATTTACAGTGTTCTAATTTCTGATGTCATCAGTGACATCATTAATGATGTAATAGAACATGTCATGATTGACGTAATATTTGAGGTCATAAGCAGTGTATGGCTAGGGTGTGAGTTATAGCCTATTCCCTAAACTCTGTGTGGTAAATATCAGTGTTTATTCAAGTTTAAAATGTTATGTTTTTACTAATATTTTCTCCTAACTATAACGTCACTTTAACCTTTGTTTTTTTCAGTGAATTTCGGAGGTTTTTAATGTAGCGTAAGACTTTTAAAGGGTGTCAATTTAAATACGGCATACCTCCAGGCTTTGTCAAAGGGTTAGAATACCAAAATATAAAAGGCCGGCCTCTTGCCTTTAAAAGAGTGCCACCACATAAACATATAAAGAGCAAACCTATTGGCTTTGTCAAGAAATCATCACAATAATTTATCAACAACTTTAAGGTAATCTAGTTCCATGTACATAAATGGCAATGATTAATACTAACTCTCAAAAGTATTTTGAATTAAGCCTTTTTATTCAAAACGACCATAAGTATGTGTTGAGTCTTTTTAGGTCTCGCCTAGGCAGCGCGCGTGCGCTGCACTAGGAGATGACCTTTAGAAATTGGTCAGCTCTTTTCAAGCACTCGTGCTTGTGCTGGCATCCACCTTGCGGGAGCGAGCAGCGGCGCGCGGGCCATCTGTTTTCAATTAGCGTGGCCGCGCTTGCCGATGCTCGCTCCCGCAAGGTGGATGCCAGCACAAGTGCTTGAAAAGAGCTGTTAGCATCTTGTGACGAGGGCTCTCAACTCCTCCCCTAGCTCTGGGATCGCTGCAAGGCACAGAGGGCTTGATCGCATGACGAGGGCTCTCGACTCCTCCTCTCCCACTGGGATTGCTGCAATGCCCTTAGGGCTTGATCGCGTGATGACGGCTCTCGACTCCTCTCCTAGTTCTGGGATCGCTTCAAGTTTCTTAGAGCTTGTTCAAGTGACAAGAGCTCTAGAATCCTCCCCTAGCACTGGGATCGCTGCAAGGCCCTTCGAGCTTGTTTTGTTTCCCTGTACTCCTACTTGTTTTATGAATCTTTTTGTTTTTCTGATAGGTGCGTTCTCAGATACTGCAATGATGATGTTCATGAAGCAGTGCACTTGTCTTTGAAGGTTTTTGCATGCATACGGAGTATTGGCGGCATGTAAATTATACATTATTCCCCCGTAGGTCCTCAACAGGCGGTGCGTAGAACAGAAAGCACTATTTTTATGCAGATCTGCCGGTACGTATGCGCCTGTGAGACATACTGAACCACTGCCATTTACAAACGTGTTGTCGCTGGGCATGTGTCATTTGTTTGTTTTCTCTCCCACTCTGATGTTTTCAGCATCTGTGATTCATCACGCCATGATTCTTTCTAATAAAAGGCCCCAGTGTGTTTATTGCGCAGTGTTTGCTGACTTAATAGCTTAACCTTGGCTGTTGACTGTACCGACGTCACGCTCATAATAGTTTGGTGTAATTGAATTGAGGTTGGAGCTGTCGTGCCTACCCGTTCTTTACTTCCTGCCTTTGAAAGGAATTGACTCTGAGTGAACCATGGTGATAGTGGCTTCGGTCCTAACATAAGTGCACTGCAATCATTCATAAGCTTTACGGACAAAACTCAATTTATTTTTTTACACTAAATACCACCAGAACATTGGGTCAATCGTGATCCGTTAATACTTTTAAAAACTCTTACTTTGTCATTAAACGTTTTTGTTTAGTGGTTGAAGACCGTCAGTTATCCGAGTTTTACTTAACTTGCGTGTATTCGGAGTTTAATTACATTTCTGGTTCATTTCGCCTTCCTTCCCTGCAGCATGAATGCGAATGAAAATACTTTATTTCAGTAGTGGTACTGCCGTGGAACAGTTCCATTCGATGATGGCATGCAATTTGCTTTTTTTTATGTTTTGTTGTAACATGAGACAGCCACTAGATGGCGACAAGCCTGTATTTAAATTCCTAAATTCAGAAAAATGCACGTCTTACCTATTGCAGGACTAGGTTAATTTTATTTAGTTAGTATTCTACCTCCAGTTCTCGCATGGTTTGAGGCAAGTGCTGCTTGATAGCGGTTTTAGTTGAAGTTTTCTCAGAAAGATACCTTTTTTATCTGTTTTTAGTAGTTTGTAACATTGACAATGCAGCATTCACAGTGCATTATGGAATCAAGCACATCAGAGCCACAGGCCCATAGAAGGAGAAAGGAAGGGGATAGTACAGCCCACTCTTATCATAACGTTTTCTATGTACTAATTGAATAGTCAAAGACAACCATACAACGTTTGTGGTTACACTGTCGTGAGGGGCATACGCTTTCACGTTTATTTGACATGCCTGGGTGTCTCGACGAGGAGTCCCCTCAGACATTAGCTCGTGCAGTGGCATTAGGAAAGGGATCAGCAGTGAACTTGCACATACCCGTTAATGCTCTTTACCTACCAATTCGTCTGTCCTACCCTCAAAAGTCACTTCCCCATCCATTCCCAGATCTCTTCTCTCTCTGATACGAAGGAAAATAATACTTCGTCCCAAACGTGTGCTAGCACAAGTCCTACGCAGACCATGCTTCTCCTCTCTGGCCGTCTGGCTTGGTCTATTTCTCTAGCATCTACCGCCATCTGTTCTAGGTGGGACCCTCCGCAGGGTTCCCCTCCATAGCAGTTGCCCTCTTTGCTATTAAGAATGCCAGGTCCACAAAGTCATTACCAGTCTTTTTCTTCTTTGGACATGGAAAGAGTCCCAACAAGAGGCATTTTGGGGTGCAAAGTCCTTCCTTTGCTAATGTCCTTATGAGGTGTACAGTTACTCCCCTCAATAATTGGATTATTACAGGACATTTCCGCACCATATGGAAACAAGCATTGGCATAGCCAATAGGTCTCGCCTTTGGAACCTAATAAGTATTTAGTTATGCAGTACAATATCCTTGGTGCAATAACATCAACTGTTGCATGTCTAAACACTTATAAGGTCCCAAAGGCGAGACCTATTGGCTATGCCAATGCTTGTTTTACACTCTTCCGGTCACAAAAGGCAGCCATAGAACCAACCATGAGGGATCTCCGCACTCCAGCTGATGAGCATACAGCTCCAGCTCAGAATAATAAAAAAAAAAAAATATATGTTAAGCTTTCCTGGGGTCATGTATTTGATGATCTAGGAGACTTACAGTAACTTTTTTCAAACAATTTCTAGGGGGCTGCTGAACTTTCTGCACCCCCACCCCACAATCTTTTATAGAAATGCCTTATTGAGCACCATGAGAATGTATTTATGTATTTAAATAGCCCTCACAGGGAATTATGGGGCACCCCAGGCAGGAGCAGTGAATATGAAATGAGCAGCTGTTCCTCTCATTTCATATTTGTGTTGTTTTTCTTTTTTTTTTTGGGTGCCCCAGTCCCACCTGAGAATTGTCCCAATGTTGAGTCCTGTGGGAGTGAGATCTCTAATTGGCAGACTGCAACATCAGAAGAAATATTGTGGCTGCCATTACAGGACACAGGAATTAAAAAGCTGTTTTAAATATCATATAAGGGGCTGGGTAGGAGTTTCATGGCACCCTGGCCCTTATGTGAAGTTGTGTCTCCCTGGGTCCAAATTGAAAAAAAAATTGGAGGCCGCTGAAACTCCGCAAGACTTCCTCATGAGTCCCATTGGACTCCTGAGGGACTGGGAAAATTAATTACAAAAAAATGTGTGGTGGGTGTCCGGTGGTCGGGCGGGGGGGGGGTTAGCCACCTGGGAGAGGTTGGGAACACAGCCTGGCCTTTGGCCGTGTGCAGCAAAAGGTTGAAAAATTCACTGAAATAAAACTAAAGCTAAAGTCATTCTATAGTTAGTCTTACTAATGATATCATGCTTTACTTTTAAAAAAAACTCAGATATTTACTGAAAAAAATAAAGGTTCAAGTGATGTTATAGTTAGGTGAAAATGTCAGTGAAAGCATAACATTTTATACTAAAAATTAAATGAAGACATTTATCAGTTATTGTTTATTGAGCTAACTTGCACATGTTCCCCTACCATATTGTGCTTATGACTTTACAGATTTCATCACTCATGATTTGCTCTATGACATCACTGATAACATTGTGAGAAGGTGGCCTGGCATATGCTGTCCACTAATTAAAGTGGGCACCTTGCACCAGTCAAAACGACCCTTATGATGTATGAGGTCAAAGATAACCTTGAGAAAGCTATCCTAGTGGTAGCTGTGGAGAGCGGCCTTCAGGCTTAATCTTGAAGGAATGTAAAGCAGCTTGTTTTACCAGAATATCACCTCCTATATTGACTAAATGAAAGGAGAACCACACAGTAGTTATATAAAAATATGTATTTATTAATATAACACTCTCTAGTATCCTCTACACCAGGACAGAACACAAAACACACAATACGAGATCAATAGAACAGTTGTAAGTAGCACAATACACAGTGGGCTCCAGGGGGAGACCAAACCATATACTAAAATAGGGGTATAACAATCACGACTAGGGTCAAGACAAGGTCTAGAGCACGTAGAATCGCTGGGACCCTAAGGAACCACCCAAGGTGAGTAGATAGGGACCCCACAGAGGACGGGTGCAGTGTGCTAACACGACCACGGGCTCTGTACAATTCTATGGGAAAGTAGCGGTTGCAATTTTAAAGTTTAAGGACTCTTCTAGAAGGACTTCGAGCAAACCCTTTGGAACTTAAGAGGTTGGAGAGCCACCCCACCCATGGATACCATAGTACCCGAGTTACCTATCCCAGAGGAGCCGGGTGCATAGGTCTGGAGTATGTCGGAAACCGCCGTCGTTCTCAATGGAGGGCTGTGAAGGAGTACTGCTACCGTGAAGGTGAAAAGGGTCCGGTGGAATCCAAGCCTGGATTCTTGAAGGAAGGAACCTGAAAGCAGAGGGGACAGAGTCTGGGTCACTTCAGAGTGACCAGGGGCTTGGTAGACGAATGCCCACCGATGTCGGGTGCTTCAGGTGCAAAGAAGGGATGCTTGACTCTGCAGCCACGAGGACCAGGAAACGTCGATGACAACCAGAAGCTCGAGGTGAGCTGTCCCACAAAGGATATCGAGTGCTGAGGGGTCGGTGTCCGGCTGGAGCATGAACAAGCCTTGGCAAAAGCAACTCATGCAGGAAGGTCAAGCAGGTTACGGTGTAGACCAGCACAGGGGACTCACTAAGCAATGGGGAGTCAGGGCACGTCTGGAGCAACCAGGAAAGCCCAACAGAAATCAAGATGACCCTCAGGAGGACCCACAGGCTGAATGACCAGAAGTTGCAAGGGGACCTCGAGCAAGATTGCAAAGTACCAGCCCACGGAACACTCAGTGTGAGGAGGCCGGAGTTCTTTGGTGTAAATACTGCTCAGGGTTAGGACTACATAGAGTCCAATGCAAAAGCTCGGGAATTGCCAACAAGCATATGCAACTGCAAATGGACACGATGCACAGGGGTTCAGGTTATGCAGTCCCCACAAGGGATACTGGCCTCAAACTTGCTGAGAGGGCAGATCAGCCTCAGGTACCTTCAAAAACCCATGTCCTGTGTTGCTGCAATCTTTGGAGTCTACAGGAGCTTGGAAGCAGCTGACCGGTCAGTTGCGTTAAGGTGCCTGCGAATGCAGGGGAGTGACTCCTTCACTCCAAGGGAGATTCTTCAGTTGTCCTTAGTGCACCACAGGTCCTGCACAGAGCCTGTGTGGAGCAAGGGCACAGACAAAGCTTTGGACAGAGTGTCCAGACGGTCGAAGGTCAGTGGTTTCTTCTTGTAGAATCTTGTCCACGTAAAATCTAAAGTCTTGTTATATGGGGTTAAGTGGCCCTTAGATACATTGTCGACGTTGCTAAGTTAGCATGAGTTTTGCTTGCCCTATGCTGCTGCTTTTGCGCACGCCTCTGCTAAGAGTTTGTTTTCGCGACACTTTGCCTCTGCCCTGTACATAACAGATTGTTTTTCACGTTCTCAGCTTTCCCTTCAATTCTGTTGAACATAATGTGCAAGGTCGGTCAACAATGTCTCTTGTTATTCTGTTCTGGTCAGTCCCTATTACCTAGACAAAACATGTTACCAACAGCTGCAATATGGAAGAATCGAGCTTTGATATAGCGTTGTTGCATGTTTTTGAAACACACTCGAAGAAAGCCGTTCCATGGAGCTGAGCTCTGCTGTTCCTATGATGTAAACCTTTGAGTTTAGACTTTCAGGTAGGGGGGTCTGCTAATAATGCCTAGAGATCTTCTGTTATATAAAATAACTTCTTACTACCAAGGGGAGGGTGATTAGGCCCAGTTATTTTGCCTTTTTCACAGTCTTTATAAAATGACGACTCCTTTTGTATTCTATGGTATTGTAACAATGCTAATGATGCTTGCCTTATGCAGTTTGCTGCTGGTTGTGGTTCGCATACTGTTTTATGAATCACTATAGTCAAAATAAACATTTTGAACTTATTTGGTGACTCTGATTATTCTTATTGTGGACAAGTACGTGAGAGCGAAAGAGTGTCTTGTTCCCGCGACTCTGAGGTGAGTCGGGAGTGCTCGTGTTCTGGGTTGTCTAAACATTTGTTGCTTCTTGATATTTGTAGGAGACCGAATGAGACACTATTGCTAGTCGGTTGGGATTTTGGGTACTAAGGTGATAGGAGGTACACCCCTATTTACTGAGGTCCTGTTTTCTTGTGCATAGTTCTGTGAATGAGCAGAATCCCCGCAACATGGCGCCGCCAACGTTTGGTCTGGTTCTTATCTGCGAGACGCTTGAGTAGTGCTCGTGCTGGTCCACAATACCCTCACTTCTGTTTCCGGAGACAGCTGTGACGGAGTAACCTCCTATATTGACGTTTTTATAGGTTTATTCAAGCTTGAAATTTTAAATGGTATTTCTTTTCTTATAACCCGAGTTTGCGCTGCCACTCTTTAAGTTGTTCTACTGTTTTCTCTGTAATGGCTGTTGATATTCCGGCTCATAGCAGAGCCGCGCTGAGGGCGCATTTGACTCGTTATGCAGTTTCTGATGCGGGGGCCACGCTTATTTTTGTGGTGGAAGCCGATCCGGCTCACCAGTTTGAAGTTTTTTACTCTTGGGTCACCTTACCGGCGGTGGATGGAACAGATGATATGTTTCACACATACACTGCCTCTGCCGTTCCTCAGCAGTATCTGCCTTATAGAGCTCTTGAAATTCCGCTTACAGCTTGGCAACACCGTATTTGGTTTAATGGTGCCCTTCCTCACCCATTAACGGCAGTCTGTTTAGGCCCTTTATAGATGGGGCCACATGGCCCGTTTTGGCTGGGTTTACCCCACACCCACGTGCTTATACAACTGCGACTCTGGCAGAGCTCCGCATCTTACATACATCGTTGGTACGTGTATATAGAGCTGTAATGCAGTACGTAACACGCACCGTCCAGGTGGGACCACCTGGCCCTGCTGTACAACCTACGGGTCCTGGTGGCATGACCATCAGTCCTGTTATAGTTAATTCTTTCATGGGCAAGCGCCCACAGAATAAGGATGAGTTTCCTTATTGGCTTGCCGAGAAATTTGGACAGATACAAGCTGTCTTTTCTAATACCACTCCTGTGGAGAAACACAGGATCTTAACTATTAGTTTACCTAAAGACTTAATTCCCGAATTGGCTGATTGTAACACCTGGGGCAGGGTGTTTGCAGCGGTATATTCTATGTGTTTCGGCACTCCCTCCATGACCGTACTCCCCTCTGTGATTAAACGCGTTCAAGATGAACACGGAGAAGAAGCGGCTGTTGAGCTGGGGATGAGACGGTGGGAGTGTTCGACGTGGTTGCTGATATGATCCTTGCGAATGTCAAGGGCGATGCCGTTAGCTTTCAAGTAGCAAACCGCTTAGAAGCGGTCGCGGAGGCTGACAGACCGCGAGAATTACCAAAGATTATTGCGAAGGCTTATAAAACCATAGGCCGCAATAGTCTGGGAAATAAGCCTACGACTCAAACACAAACGCAGTCTCAAAGTCAACAGAAAGCCCAGCCTGATAAGGATGGGCGCCCTTTCTTTCCTAAAAAGAATTGGCAAAGAAATAAGAAACAGGGTTCCCAACAGCAGAAGCAGGGTTCGCGTGCCAGTTCACCGACCCCTGATGCTTCTGAACGTACTTATGACTTGCGCGATCGCGCTAAAATTAAGTCTCCTGATAGATTTCAGGTTCCTGACCAGCGTTCTCCTCGTTCTTTACAGGAAACATCAGGCTCACAAGCCGGTGGAGGTGATCGCCAGGATCGGGGTAGAAGTCAACCTGTGTCACAACTTCGTGAACAGCCTCGACAGTTTGAAGTCAAGGACAAGCAGGGTGATTTCGCTCGTACCCGACCTCCTTTTCAAAAGAAAATGGTTGCCGCTTTAACGGCGAGATATGCCACAGACGGTGAGGACGCGACTCCTGGATTGAACATGGGCAGTGACTCTGCTCGACAGCGCGGCGGAAGTTACCATAGTCAGGGAGGCTCTACGTCCCCGTCTGGATGTGACAGCAACTGACACATTTGTTACTATTGAGACTGCAGATACCCGGGTTGCCCCCCCAGATAGACTATACGAAGTCATTTTCCAAATTGAAGGTGATATCCTGTGTCCCATTAAGGTTGTTTTCTGGGAGAATCTAACCGCTACATATGACATTTTATTGGCGGAGAAGGATTGGCCTCCACCGTTTGTGTTACCCTCTTCTCGGGGGGAAGATGTGATACTTCCGAGTTTTTCACGTTGTGTCCCTGAGGAACAAGCGCAGGCTTTCGCAGAGGAATGGGCTTTGGCCTCAGCCCCAGTGGTGTATCACAATCAGGTGGGTTGGGACGTTGATTCACCAGCTCATGAAAAACCATTGCGCTCTATGCCTCAACCTCAGCCTCAATATCCCATCAAACGAGAAGCGAAGGCTTCGGTTTGTGACATTCTAAGACAATTGGAGTATCAGGGGTAATTGAGTCATGTATATCACCTATGAATAATCCTCTCTTTACTGTCCCTAAACCTGATGGTTCTTTTCGGATTGTATTGATTATAGGAATTTGAACAGCCATTGCCACACCATTGCGGTGCAAAACACACACAGTTCAGCGCTGGTGAATAATATTGTTCGTAAAAAATACAAAACGACACTTGACATTTCCAATGGTTTCTACAGTCACAATCTCGACCGTGCGAGTGGTGACCTGACAGCATTCAGTGCCGTCGGAAATCAGAAAAAATTTACACAATTGCCTATGGGGTATAAGAATAGCCCCGGGGCATTTGCGGCGCGCATTGTGTCTTTGTTGCATGACATTGACCCTGAGGCCTTGTCGTACGTTGATGACATCTATTTGACTGACGACGACCTCGCCCCGCATCTTGACCGAGTCGACCGCATAATCTTATCATTTGCCGATTTTGGTTATAAATTCAATTTTGCAAAGTCACACATTGCCCATCTGGCAGTGCACTTTTTGGGCTATGAGCTCAATAATGAGGGAAAGGGTTTAGCACCTCACTTCCTAGAGAAATGTGCACATTTGCAACCACCTTCTTCCTTGAAAAAGTTACAATCCCTGCTGGGTTTTTTAAATTTCGGGAGGACTTACATTCCCGATTATGCCCAGCGTATCAAACCGCTTTATGCGTTGATACAACCTAAGTTTTCATCTGCCAGCTGGCTTCCGGAACATACTTCCGTTCTGCAGTCTTTGCAGGTGGATTTGCTTGCGACTAACTTCTTGATGACTCGTGATAACACCACCAACCTGGTAATACGTATCGTTTCAGGAGCAGTGGGTTTCACGTACTTAACATTCAATGAAGGAGACACAATACCTATCGCATACAAATCACACTTGTACACTGCGGCTGAAATGCGTTTTTCCTCTGTTGAGAAAATCTTGACTGCAGTGCAGATGGCGATTCTAAAGGAACGCACACTGGCGCAGGGCAAACGCATTCTTATGGTCACCCCCTTCCCTGCTTTGGAAGCGGTGACTAAAGCAAGTGTACCTAACTCGAAGGCATTACACCCATGTTGGATTCAGTGGGCTACTTCTTTGACGTCTTCGGATGTCACATTTGTCTTTGATCCATCACTTCAGACTCAGGAGTTATTACAGTATGAATTTGTTCATCCGCCTCCTTTGTCACTTCTTCCTCTGAATGAATACAAATGCATCATTTATACCGATGGCTCGGCCCAGCCGGCCACGGGTTCCAAACATGCTTATTCAGCGGCTTGCGCTATTGTAGCTGGCTCCATTGAAGATGGAGAGTTTAAATCTTCCATTGTGCACACACAGGCAGTAAGAGACTGTACGGCTCAATTGGCGGAGCTGTGTGCCCTTGTTCTAGCTTTAGAGTTTACTGATCCTCTAGTGAATACTCTTATTGTGTGCGATTCATACTATTGGGTCCAGTCGTTCAATGACAACTTATTCTTTTGGTCTAAAAATGATTACCGCGATTCTAAAGGCAGCGCAATTAAGCATAAAACGCTTTGGGTTCGAGTCGCAGATCTTAAACAACGTCTGCCTCTCACACATGTTATTCACACTCTTGGCCACCAGCGTGTCGGAACGCACGCTCTTGGTAATTCTTTGGCTGATGAAGCAGCCAAGTCTGCAGTAGCCACGTGTTCCGTAGCAGCAGTTACAAGATCTATGACTAAGGTTGATAATGAGATTCTGGCAGCGGTCGCTGCAACTAGGGAGGGAGGTAATTATCCTGCGGGTTTCCCTTCTAAATACTCTTATCATGTAACTCCCGAACAGGTTCCTTACGCTACCATTCCTTCGGTTGGGGATCGGCTGATTCCCAACTCAGACCGCAGACAATCTTTGATCAAGGCCGCACACGAAGGCATTGCTTCGGCACATGCTGGTGTGTCGGCAACAGTCTCTATTCTTCAGCAACGTTACTGGTGGCGTGGTTTATATAAACAGACTCGTAACTATGTTCTTTGCTGTGATGTTTGTCAACAAATCAAGCCTTCTACGGTCCCACGACCGCCACAAACACAGCTATGTATTTCTAATAAACCTTTTGGCTGTGTCTATCTTGATTACTGCGGTCCTCTTTCTTCTGATACTGCATACAAGTATATCTTGGTTGCAGTTGATTCGTGCACTCGATTCCTGTGGGTCTGGCCACAACGTAGTGCTGACGCTCGAAATGTCATAAGGGATTTGCGTGTCTTTATCGGGATGTGTACCTTCCATTCTGACCAAGGTCCAGCGTTTGCCTCTAAGGCTTACAAGGATGCAATGAAGTCGTTGGGGGTACAGGTGAAGTTTTGTCTCCATATAGGCCTGAGGGCAATTCAGTTGTGGAGCGAATGAACCGTGACTTAAAGCAATCCTTGACAGCTAGAGTCTTAGGTACTGGCAGGGACTGGCTGTCCCACTTGTATGGGGTCCAACGTGCACTAAATAATCTCCCTAGAAGATCTCTGGGTGGGCGGACTCCTTACGAAATGCTCTTTGGCTTTCACATGTTTGTTCCTGACCTTGACTTGATGGTCTGGACATTGTGGCAGCTGCCTCTAAGTTTGACGTAGATAATCATTCTGCTATGTTACAGGATCTACAAAAGGCACGTGATACTCTGGCAAATGAGCATTTACCATCTTCGCCTGCTGACACACAACTGATTCCTGTTACCGGTTGGCTTCCTAAAGTTGGAGATCTGGTGCGGGAGAAGATTGAAAACAAAAAAGAATTTGGTCCCTCTTACCGTGCTCCTGTTTCAGTACTTGGACTGAAGGGTACTCGTACAGTCATTCTACCACCGTTGCCAGGTCGCAAAGACAACAGGTACATCTCAGTGGACAATGTCAAGTTACACCGTGTGGCCGATTCTGAATAGTGTGACACCTGCAGTTTCGTGCAACGCAATATCCCTAGCACCTTTAACTTTGTTGTCATCTGCTGCCACAAGGATGTCTGCTCATATGATGGACACTGTAATTGATCTTCAGCCTTTGCGACAGTCCTCTTCTGCAATGGATATTGTGTGCCCTTTTCCGGCTATTGATTCTGTGAGTAATATGCCATCTAGCCCACGAGTACGAATGGACGATTCAACACTTTCACCTTTACTTGCAAGTCCAGTGAGTGCCTGTGATGGAGAACCGGCACACCTTTCTTCTGCCTCGTCCTCCTCATCGTCCAGTTTGTCTGATGCACCTAAGTCTAAGTTGCGTATTTTTTACTCCTGGTTCAAAAAGACATACTTTGTTCCCCCATGAACCTACATTTGGTTGGTGCTTATCCTGATATTTCTCTTCATGTCAATTGGATTTGTGACAGTGTTCTTTTTTCTTATAAATGGCCATTATCTCCCTGAACGCTCTGCAGTAAAAATGGTTGATGGAACTTTGGCTCCTCACACATCATCCCATATCATGAAACGTGACCAGTATTTTGTGAATATTTCAGCTTTCCCAGTTCCTGATGGCATTGTTTGGGACAAAGTAGCTTATGAAATCCATGGTCCGACTGAGGTCCTTCGTGTTCCATACGTGTTTCGCGTCTCCTTAGGAGATGTGGTGACACGGGACATACATTCGGATGATTGGGATGTGCAGGCAGTGCATGCATTGTTTTCAGATTTAAAATATTATGCTACCTTTGATGCTGAAGATTTGTATTTAAATTCTGCCAATTATGGTGATCTCTTTTGCTATCAACATTATGGGCATCATTTTTTACACAAAACAAACACCATGAGACCTGTTTTTACTTTTACCCAATGGGAACATTGTCCAACTCCCTTACAGGGGAGTTCTAAAACTCTTAGGAATAAGTTCACCTATTTTTCCGATTATGATTTGACTAATCCTGAATCCTATTATTTTAGGCTTCAAAAATGCCCTACGTCTAAGTACCTGTTCCCACACTAAACTAATTTACGCCAACTCGTTTAGAACACAGTTGGCCACACACGGTTATGAACATTGGAAACAGACTATAGATTTAAAATCAATCTGGGGCACAAAGCCATGGCAGGTTCAGGGCACTGAGGCATTACATCGTGCCTGCCTGATCCCAACTCAATTGCTGTTTTTAAATAGAACCATTTACCAAACATCCTGTTATGGCCTTGCAACTGTCAAAAACCTAAATACCCCCTCCATTCCTTCGTTAGCTGAATATGATAATTGGCGGTTACATAATAACTACACCATTGAGACTTTGCAGGCTCTCCTTCAAAATGCCTCCTTTAATGTTTCTGAGGTTGATTCATTAGGACGGTTGTTGTGGCAAACTAATGCTAATGCATGCCAGTTGCGTTTCTATAATGTTACACCTGGTTTCATTCAGACTAAGCCTGACCCTCGTTATCCACCTCATCATTCTGTGACTACATACTCGGTAGGTAAATTGTGCCAGCAGTGGCTAGAACACTCTACCCTGGCATCTGTCAAACAGCACCTTTCCATCCTATCGAATGATATAGATTTGGCTGATTTTCTCCTAGGCCCACATAATCCAAGGGCCAAGCGATTTCTTTATGCCTCTTATAATGAAATTTGGAAACTTTCACAGATGGAAGCCGCCTTCCGTCTGCGTCAAATTGACCAGGCAAACTTGGAAAAAGTCCTTGCTGTAGTGGACAACAGCACTAACACGCTTTCTTCATGAATTTACACCTTAGACAATATTGTTTCATTTGTCATAGATATTGTGCAAAGTGATGTTTCTGTGTTATATCATGGTCAGAATCAGTTAAGGTCGGTCATGCAATTTGCTTGGACGTTGCAGACACTGAAAATGGGTAAAGTGCCTTGGGATTATTTAAATGCCACTGCTTTATTTTTGCCTTTTAACCTGACTGATAAACAGAAGTTTATGTCCATGAAAGATGCTGTATATACGCTGATGCATATTGAACAATAGGAGCCTTTGCCGTTCTCCGTAGCGGAAACGGACTCTGCTGTTTGGTTAATTCATGGCGTTATCACTTTGCCCTTTTCGCTTTTTCAATTTAAATCATGTATGCAACACTTTCCTGTTGGCCGCTTTGAACCGCTTGGTAGTGCTTTTCTGCATGAATTATGGGTCCTGCCCTTTGCTTAACGGTGTTTAAGGGAGGATAAAGAGGTTTTCCTTACTGGGAAGGAGTGTGATTCGGTAGTGGGTCACTCTCTTGTGGGCAAACACGTTAAATTGCACGGCGAGTGTAACGTGTCAGCGCCCAATCTCGCTTGCTTTTTAAAAGGGACCCCAGTACCATCCATCACGCCTGTCTTTACATTGCTTACTAATGGCAGCTATCTCATTTTAAACAATCAAGACTGCTGTGGCTTGCGGGCGGGTGTCCCATACTTGGTTACTGTTTCCCAGCGCGTAACTTGCTGTAGCAATGTCCTTTTCCCGCCGGCCCCGGGGAGTTTAGATTCTTCGCTTTGGCCTTCCATTCCGACTTTGAAAACAGAGTTCAACAAGTTGAGCAGGCTCAAAGCCCTTTTATTCCAACAGGAGGTGGGCCTCACTTCCGCCCGAGAAACATTCAGATTGCAGGTGGCTCGGACCTCGAGTGAGATACAGTCGCTTCTTAACACTAACCTCCCACTTCATTTTGGGGAACTAATTCACCAAATATTTAATGCATCTGATACGACAGGCCTTGCCCATTTTTTTAAATGTGTGGGATCTGGCCTGGTCTCTTCCTTTCAAACTATATTCGGGGTAATACCGGCTTTTATTCATTCTATATTTTCCAGCGTTTTCGGAGGGTTTCACTTAATATTGGCGCTGGCAGCTGGTGTCCTGCTTCTCCTCCTTGTGCTTCACAATGGCTGCTCACTTTGTGGCTCTGCACAGGCCGGCCCAGCTACAACTGTGCCGTGATCACCTGTATGAGGCTTTTGGATGCTTGCCTTTAGCAACGGTTGGCGTGAGTTACGACTTGACATTCCACATTGCCTATTTTACTTGCGTGCAGCCAGTGCTTCATTGTAAAAGGTGTGATTTCTCCTGGGCGATAGAACTTTGCTTATCGAACACGTGGTGTCTAATCCCTGATTTCAGCCGGTTGATGGGTCCCTTAGAGGCGCATGACGGGGCTTGTTCTGTGGATGGTCAAATGACGCGTGCAGCTTTACTTGGAATCTTGGATCAATGGGATGTCTGTGCGGCTGCGCAGACTTTCCTGCAACGAAGTTTCATTGAATATCACGCAAGTTTCCCATTTATACTTTTGGATGCTCCTGCTTGTGAGGAACATGATTGTTCCTTTGACTTACTAAATTGGATGTCATCGCTTTTTTCCTCCAATGACAAGGATGAACTATTGGAAGGAATTGCATTCCTTTGCACCCAAACCTTCATGGATTGACTACTTAGTTCGTCCCTACTCCACTGTCTGGAATACAGCTCTTTTTTCAGGCTCAATGTGCCTTTCGCTTTTTCTTCAAACTTTCCCTTTTTTCTCCGATTTGTTTTTTTTTAAAGTCCCTCACCAAAATTTTACACAATGCCTGACTTTTGAACTCTGTTTTTGTCCTTTTGTCTATGTCCTACTGACTTACCGGGGGAGGGTGTTATATGGGGTTAAGTGGCCCTTAGATACATTGGCGACGTTGCTAAGTTAGCATGAGTTTTGCTTGCCCTATGCTGCTGCTTTTGCGCACGCCTCTGCTAAGAGTTTGTTTTCCTCCAATGACAAGGATAAACTATTGGAAGGAATTGCATTCCTTTGCACCCAAACCTTCATGGATTGACTACTTAGTTCGTCCCTACTCCACTGTCTGGAATACAGCTCTTTTTTCAGGCTCAATGTGCCTTTCGCTTTTTCTTCGAACTTTCCCTTTTTTCTCCGATTTGTTTTTTTTTTAAAGTCCCTCGCCAAAATTTTACACAATGCCTGACTTTTGAACTCTGTTTTTGTCCTTTTGTCTATGTCCTACTGACTTACCAGGGGGAGGGTGTTATATGGGGTTAAGTGGCCCTTAGATACATTGTCGACGTTGCTAAGTTAGCATGAGCTTTGCTTGCCCTATGCTGCTGCTTTTGCGCACGCCTCTGCTAAGAGTTTGTTTTCGCAACACTTTGCCTCTGCCCTGTACATGATAACAGATTGTTTTTCACGTTCTCAGCTTTCCCTTCAATTCTGTCTGAACATAATGTACGAGGTCGGTCAACAATGTCTCTTGTTATTCTGTTCTGGTCAGTCCCTATTACCTAGACAAAACATGTTACCAACAGCTGCAAAATGGAAGAATCGAGCTTTGATATAGGGTTGTTGCATGTTTTTGAAACACACTCGAAGAAAGCCGTTCCATGGAGCTGAGCTCTGCTTTTCCTATGATGTAAACCTTTGAGTTTAGGCTTTCAGGTAGGGGGTCTGCTAATAATGCCTAGAGATCTTCTGTTATATAAAATAACTTCTTACTACCAAGGGGAGGGTGATTAGGCCCAGTTATTTTGCCTTTTTCACAGTCTTTATAAAATGACGACTCCTTTTGTATTCTATGGTATTGTAACAATGCTAATGTTGCTTGCCTTATGCATTTTGCTGCTGGTTGTGGTTTGCATACTGTTTTATGAATCACTATAGTCAAAATAAACATTTTGAACTTATTTAGTGACTCTGATTATTCTTATTGTGGACAAGTACGTGAGAGCGAAAGAGTGTCTTGTTCCCCGACTCTGAGGTGATTTGGGAGTGCTCGTGTTCTGGGTTGTCTAAACATTCGTAGCTTCTTGGTATTTGTAGGAGACCGAATGAGACACTATTGCTAGTAGGTTGGGATTTTGGGTACTAAGGTGATAGGAGGTACACCCCTATTTACTGAGGTTCTGTTTTCTTGTGCATAGTTCTGTGTATGAGCAGAATCCCCGCAACAGTCTTACAGCCAGGTAAGCCCTTTTGTACCCACTGGAGGGGGTTGGACAGATTCGGGGACCCTCCTAGGGGAGGGTCAGGACAGAGGGGTGGTTACACCCATGTCCTTTGTCCAGTTTTGTGCCAGAGCAGGAGCCAATGGCTCCCAGAACTGGTTTGAGCTGGACTATGCACAGGGACACCAAATGTGCCCCCAGTGCAGACTTTCAGGCACTCTCAGATTGCACCCACCCAGCCCCAATACACTAAATCCTGTCTGGGAGGTGGTCACACCTCCCTGTGACAGGATGCCTATTGTGCTGCCTTCCTCTGCTCGAGCTTGGCTCAGCAGCATGAGGGCAGAAATGTGTCTCTGGTCTGCAGCATCCATTTTGTGCTGACCGGGTCGAGAAGGCTGGCACCGGATAGACCAGTGACCCCATGAAGCTTGCTTCAGAAGGGTGAAATCATACCTCCCGCACCGGTTACCGGTGTGGAGGTATGATTCCAAGGTGTTTGATACCAAACATGATATGTTTCTAGACAGCCGTTTTAGAGATAGCATTTACAGCGAGGTTATAAAGCACCTCTACCTATATGTCCGGCTGAGTCACAGACAACCCAGGAGAATGGTCTCCGAAGGCTGCAGAGAGGCTCTGCTCATGCAGGGGTACCCTCTCACTAAAAACCCAGCACCCTGCCTTCGGGATTGATAAGGCCTGCTATAGGGATGACTTATAAGTTTTAAGTGTAGTGACCTATAAATATAGTGAACCTATATCTAAGGTAAGTGGTGCAAGCACCATCTTACACAGGTTTCAGTAGCAGGCCTGTAGTTCCATTTTGCATGGCCTCTCATGGGTGGCATAATACATGCTTCAGCCCATGGGAGGCCTCTGGGGTACCTATGCCCTGGGTACATGGGTACCATATACTAGGGACTTATAAGGGTAACCCAGTATCCAATCTGGAGTGTACCAAAGTACATGTGTAACAATTTAAAGGAGAAAGCAGATAGACTGGGGTCCTGATTAGCAGGATCCCAGTCAGACTAGTCAAAAACAGTGCAACATCAAGCAAAAAGTGGGGGTAACCATAAGAAGCAGATCCTACTTTCCTACAAACATCTCAAATGACATAATGGCTGACAACACTGGGGATGGTGGGGTGCAAAAATCAAATAAATGAATTTAACAATTGCTGGTGTCCTCCAGGGTTAACGGGTAACATTTGCGATGCAGGGGCAGGCAAACATTGAAAAAATAAATCAATAATTACTGATGTTCCTCCAGGGCCCATGGGTACCTTATGGGGTTGGGGGTATTCAAATATCAAATAAATGAAGTAAATAATTGTTAGGCAAATCATCAATGTGGGAAACGAAAATTAAATACACTTTAAAAAAATTCTCCAACTACAAAAAGCTCAAGGCAACATCAATTACCCCTCCAAAATACTTTTAGAAGTTGTGCAAAAAGTACATGCACTGTCAACCATGTCACACATACACAAACTCACAAAGAATGGTGGGCAAGCAGCTGAGAACAAAGGAACATGTCTGACTACATTGGCCTAATCCACAGGGGCCACCCCGAGCCTAGCCACCAACATGCAGATGCAAACAAAAATTAAAAAAACATTCTGCACTTAATACAAAGCCATCTTCAAACCCCTAAAATGATTAGAAAAACATATATCACACAAACAGAGAGAATGTGGAAAATACACCCAAAGCCTACTTAAAGGCAGACTAAGCCCCAAACAGTAAAGCAGCAGGACAGTAAAATTACTAAATTAACTGTACCTACAAAACTGTATACAATACTGCTTATGCCTTCACATATTATGTCACTCATGACATTCTGTGGCATCCTTGATAACATCACTGATGACATCTGAAATGACATCATTGCTCTCGACACTGTGCATGGCAGGGGCGCAAGTTACAGTTACTTCAGTTAACTATAGCTGGTGAATTTCAGTGGGTTTTTTTGTTTAAAAGGTTGCATTTAAACTGAGTGAAGGGTACAAGCAACAAATGGTCAAGCATATATATATTTCAAGAAGGGAAGACAGTTATGGCTTCCTCTTCTTGGATTCTCTTGTTTACTGAGTTTGCAGAATAGACAAAAGGGCAGAGCCTTTCAAGGTAAGACACTGCCATCCCAAATAAGTGGTAGCTTATTGGTAGCTATATATAAAGGCAGAGCTGGCCTTGCAATCCAATGCTTTAAGCTCTACCACAGCTCTGGCCTGGCATGCTGCAAATGTATATTCCAACATGCTTGAATGAATAAATGAATGGCAGCTTATAAAGTGCGTAGCTACCTCGGAAGAGGTGTCCCGGCGCTAGCAGACTAGCCAGACTGAGATTCCAGATACTATTGCCCCTGCCTGAAGAGCCAGGTTTTTAGAGCCTTTCTGAAATCCTGCTCCGTCTCCAGCCCACTCAAGTGGCTGGGCAAGGAGTTCCACAGTTTGGACGTCCTGACTGTGAACTCCTTGTCGCATTTTTGCGAAACGGGGGACAGTGAGAAGGTGCTGCTGATTGGATCTCAAAGTCCACTCCTGGGGATAAGGTATGAGCCTTGACCTGGGATAGCCCGGTCCTTTGCATGGTAAGCTTGAAAAACCAGGGTAAGTGCCTTAAACTCAATCCTCATAGTCACCGGGAGCCAGTGTAGCTGTCTCAAATGTGGCAAAATATGCTGGCGAAAAAGGGACCCTATTTATTAGCCTAGCAGCTGCATTCTGCACCGTTTGTAGCCTGTGGGTCAGATGAACTGGAAGCCCCAGGTAGAAACAGTTAGCATAATATAGTTGGGAGGTAACTAATGCGTGGACCATGATCCTATGGCTTTCGTCAGGCAGGAAACGTAGAAATTTCCTAATTGTTCTCATTTTTCCAAAGCAAGCCGCGGAGATATGCCTGACTTGTGCCGCAAGGGTATTCCCAAAGATGCTGCAGGGATCTGCAAAAGTAAATTTCAAGTTGGGTTTCATGTCCACAAATGCAACATAGAGGGGATCCTCAATCCTGTGCTGCAGTCATAATGCCATTATGGAAAGCCTTTTCCACCTAACATACTTACACGCAGTTTTCTGATGCATGAATATAACACATCACTCTCATGTCACATGTTGTGACCCACAACCTGCACACTGAGAGTCTTGAAAGAGTCAAGTTATGAGTGGTACAGGTTAATGGACCTGTGCCACTGCATTGTGAAATCAGCAAATTGCAGCCGCCAGTGTGCACTTAAGCTGCTGACCATGCAGTCTCTACCATACACCATAGTTAGGGATACACACTGGGTGAACCCAATGAGAAATGGGGGTGCACTCTGCCATTTGAGCAATCACATGATGCATTCTCAAGGCACTCACAGACTTATGGATTCACTGAAGGAAAAGACAACAGAGTAGAGCGAAAGATTTGAATATAGACTGGATGAGAGAAGTGTCTTAGGTCAACAGAGACCACATCATCAGAATAAAGGAAAAGTGAGAACTTGTCTTTAGTGCAAACACACATTCTAGAGAGGAAAAATTATCCTTACCAGGATAGAAGCAAACAGAAGGGAGGGTGATGGGACAGGGGTGCCAACGTTTTTTTATTCTTTTCAAAATGCTCAACAAATTGGAAAAACAATTAAATACAGAGAGAGTTAAGTCAGGATATCACAGTGAAAATGTTTCCACCATTGTTGGTTCAGCCTGACTGGTTTTTCTCACATATTTTTTCTACTCAGAAAACTGTATAACTTTATTTTCAAAAAGGCATTCAAATATTATGTTTATTACATTTAACCATTCGTAGGATTTGGCAAGCCGAATCTACTTCAATTGCAAGACACAACACAAAAAACCTAGACGGTAGAGATTAATTTAATTATTCCCTGACCTCACTATATAAAAAAAAAAAAAACTTTCACCAATGAAAGAAGCCATTCAGCAGTACGACACTCCACCTTCCCTCATTACCTAAGGGACTTCCATTTTTGGCACATTTTTCTCTACAGATATCCAAATTGCTTAATTCTGACCTGCTTTTTGTTTTCGCAGAGGCCGCCTCCAAAGGGGGCCTCGAGGGCCGGCACCATAACCAATGCTGAGCCACCGGAAGGATCAGGTTCTGGGTGCCCCAAAGCACCCAGAAGCAGAACAAGGGTAGCCTTTGCACCCGAGAGCGCCAGAGAGGCGCCATACCCCCCCGTCTAATGGGGGGGCTGGGCAAGGTATGAACCCCCCAATGGGGGGACACCGCCTGATGAGGCGGGAAAGCGAAGGGGGGGTTATAAGACGCTGCTCACCCTGTGCTGCTCCTATCATCATGGAGTGGGGGAGCGGCGCACCAAGGATTTTTGACCCACCCACCCTCACCTAAGGAACTGCAGTGTTGCAGTGCTGGACAACAGGCAAATGGATAAGTAAGGGTACAATGGTTGGTTATGGAGACCCACCGACAGGGCGGTGTGTAGGAGAGGGCCACTCACTTTGGGATGCCTCACGGCAGGGTGAGTAGGCCTGACAAATAGGGGGTAGCAAACGGAGACAGCACTTGCAGCCCAGACCCCGCCGGATGGCAGGGCACAAATGAGACTAACAAGGTAGCGAGTTGGGCCCTAACTTCGGGGGAGAAGCTACACGCAAAGAGTGTGGAAACCAACAGAACAATGTTATGACCCAGAAGTGACAAGAAAGGAGAGAAGCCTGCAAAAGATCTGACCAATGAACTGTCGGTGCGATTTACGAATTTATGATGTACAAATGATTTATGACCAGCAATGTGTTATGACAAGCACAGTATATGATTTATGATAACCAAATTATGACAGTTCGCAAAGGATGATTTATGACCAGGGCTCATAAAATTATGACCAAAGTATATGCATGTATTCGTAATAAAACTGCGGCCAACAAAGATCACTATAACTACAACACATGTTGGCTGTTTATTATGAGAAATACAGGTGATAGAAGAATGCATGATGTACTGGAGTGGGCACAGTGCGGGGGTTATGGCGATGAGATTGGAGCAGCACCAACCTTTCTCCTTTTAATATATTTTTTCTGCTAGCTGCAACCGGAAATGCTGCAATCTTTAAAATTTTGCATCAGCAGTCTGTTCAAGAAGGAAGAAACACTGACTGTTAGGCGTTAGGTACAGCCTAAAAATCTGTGCTTCAGCATTAATCTCTCCCCTGACTTTTGTATTGGTTGTCTTTCTTTTTTCTTCATTATGTTATTCTTTCAATAAAACATACTGTTTTATTACCTTCTTTCGGTTTGATTTGTTTCCTCGTTTTCATATTATACATTTTTGGACTATCATTTATTTTATCTGGGAAGTTATACTTCTATTGTTCTTGTGGATTTTTGCATGCTATGCTCCATTCTTCCTCTCCAACATTCTTCGTTTTTAATTTTTTTTCTCTGTTTTATTCTCTCGTTTTTATACCATTCATTTTCTCTCTTGTCTGTCATTCTGTCCATAATTTTTTTGTTTTCCTCTTTATTTGTTATGGCATAGCATCATGTCTCTCGCTGCTGTTGTCTTCCTTTCCCTAACTTTGTGGTTAATTCTTATCCTTTTCATTGTTTCCTTCGTGCAACATTTTATTTCTTCTGCCTGAATCTCTGCCTGTTTCTTTCCTTCTTCCTGCTATGTTTACCATATTTTTTGGTTTCCTTCCTTCCTTATTCATTCCCTTTTTCCTTCCTTTTTTTTGCTTTGACTCTCTTTCTATTTCGCTTTTTTTCTCTGTCACTCTTCTGTCTTTCTATCTCTTCATAGATGTTATTATAGATTTTTCTCAAATGAAAGTCACATAGATAAATAGTTTGCAGGAGGTTAATAATTGAGAAATTAATTTTCTATCAGAGAAATTGCACAATCTAATATTGTGCCATCTGCCAGACAGGTCTTTGTTTTTGTGTTTGGGCCTCGGACGTAGCCAATGTTCCTAAAAAGAATTTGGAGTGCGGGGACCCAGCAGTGCTGCTGGTCCTCTTAGCTTATGGACGTTTTTACATTGTGTGCAGAGGACCAGACCTTGTTGGATGGATTGTACAGCAACAATGGAGCACGATCGTAAGTCCTCAAAGCAGAACATTTTGCCTAAACACTTTTGTGGGAAAAAAGCAGGCACTTTTGATGGGTAAAGGGCATGTGCAGGTATTAGCCATTTTGTAAACTGTGCCCTGCCACCAGGCAGCATTAATGGTAATTAAACCCGATCATCACAAATGCGATCTGTGCTTGCAGGGGGTGTGCAGGGAGGAGCATCTTTCCTCCGGTTGTGACTAAGGCTTGAATGTTTTATTTGGTGGTGTTTAGTGCAGAGCCCTGCAGGGTAGCTAAGGCTGCCCCTGGTTCTGGGACAGTAATGGTGATTTCACGTGTCAGGCAAGGAACCTCTTCAACTGTCCATCAATAAACAATTGAGGAACGTGGGGTGCGGGGCAAATCCCTTACCTGCAGCCACACCCAACATTGCGGTCATGGGATTCGAGTAAAAGTCAGAGGAGGCACCAGCTAGCAAGCTGCATGCTGACACGATGATATGCACACCTTAAAAAAGGGACAATCAGAATACACACAATGAAGAGTGTGTGCACCCAGATATGTGATACACATACCTACATCAGACAAGACACTCGTGACCAACAAAATAGAACACCGTTGATGTGTGCACAACAGAATCTAACAAGGAAAAGGAAATATGTACAATGGAAGACGGTGCATGCATTCATCCAGAACAGGATATTTACAGGGATTTGCAACTTGTCAATACCATATTCCAGAGTTCCACTAATTAGTGCAAGCATTTGAAAGAGTCCAAGAACATATTTACCTCGTGGATGCATATCACACTAGTTCGATAGTGAATTTGGTGCCTTGCAGGACAGCATCTGTGGTGGAAGTGCACCTTTGCCATCATTATGGAAGCGATAGCAGCTCCACTGGCACTTGTACAATCTCCAGTTCAGCCTGTTTGAAAATGGGAAAATGGAATGAGGGCATTTGAAGCACACATTGTGGCTATAGGTAGGGACATATTTATGGGTAATTGGAAATTGGCCTTTCTTGAGCATTATCTGGGTGTACTGGGAATGGGAATATTGAAACACCATCAACCCACTCTAGTAGATGAAGAAGAGGAAGACGAAGAACCTGGTGAGTATGAGATTGCCATGAGGAAATTGGATACCAAGTATCAGAGGAAGAAAAACAAAGAGGTGGAAAGACACTAGTTTTTGGTCGGAGGATAATTACCCGATGAGTCGGTCAATGAGTTGTAGCTGCATGCAGAGATTTAGCTGCAACATGTGATTATAGGTCTTTCCATGACGAGATGCTAAAAGATCAGCTGGTACAGAAAATTGCCAGCAAACAGCCTCAAATGACAATATTATCGGCTAAAGTCCTCACCTTAGACAAAGTTGAAGAAATTGCTCAGTGATTGCTCAGCGCAAACGATACTTTCCGGGGTGAGAAGTGCTATATACAAATATACATAACATTTGAGAACAAAACAAGACTAACTAACTAAAAAGATCATATCTTTTTATGTGCGGAGACTCCACATTCGTAAAGATACTATTAGTAAATCTCTTTGTCAAGTCAAGTCAAGTCAAATAGCTTTATTTTGATATAAATATCATAAAAGCATCAAACACTGCGTTAATACCAAAGAGATGTAGGCTAAAAACGATAAAAACACAATACAAATTCCCCGATAATCGAATCATAGCTATTCACTCCTAAAAACATTTCATTGCGGAATAAAATCATAAGCTAAAAGGATGGTTAAAACATAAAAACAGGAGTTTCATATCAATCATAAATATAACGCTTTGAGGCACCAGTAACTTAGCCATTCATACCGCTGTGCATGCCTGGAGGAATTCTGGGACCAAGTCAGGCTGTTGTTTGTATAGCCTTGTATCTAATCTTCCAGGCACAACCCAGGAATTTTGCGATTCCACATACAAAGAGGGTTCTTGGATCAGATTTTAGTATGCGCAAAGCCACTTGGTTGTCCATGGTACATAGTTGTTTACAGATGGGCACAAGCCACCTCGACCTTGCTATAGCATACCCCGGGCAAGCAAACATAAAATGTGCGACACTCTCTTTTAAGGACCCACAAGAAGGACACTCTTCAGTTGTTCGGTGTGGAGGGCACCATTTAGCGGTAAATGCACGGACTGGAAGTGTGCCAAACCTAAATTGCATGTATAGTGCCCTATCTCTAGGGACCTGAACTATGTCCAGGTAAGGTTCAAGGCCTCTAGAGTGTTTGAACTGGAGAAATTCTTCTGTGAGTCTACCCATATTAGGGTTACTGTGGTCTCTAGCATCTACCCAGTCCCAGTAGATCCGTTTAAGTTCAGACTTGCACGGTGGGGTTTGTGCTTCCCAAGATTCTTTGAGGCCAAGTGTTGTCATTAAGGCCCTAAGGTTCGAGATCCATTTAATGCCCTTATTTGCATCCATACGCAGTACTTCTGCGAAAGCTTCCGCATAATTGGAAAGTTCCAGGGTATTCCTAAGGCGGGCCCAATAAAGCAACGGGCGAAGTTTGGCCAAGTCCTTAAAGTGGCGCCTACCCAGGTCATATATCAGTGGGGTTAAAGGAGTACCCTGGGGCAACATAATCAGTTCCCTGAAGAACTTGTGTTCTGACCTGCTGATTTCATCCAAATTGTCGAAACCCCATAGCTCGGCACCATACATGGCCGAGCTAACAGCCTTTGCGCCATACACAATAAGCGCCGGGGCAACAGGTCTAGTAAATGAAGAGCGATGTTCTCTGCTCTGTGTCCCGGCTGCGCGTTTGTGATTCAGGAGCATTTTATCGAGATGGGGTCTCCAAAGCATTTTTTCTGAGAGCCGTATCCCCAAGTAATCAAACGTGGTGACTCTCTCAAGGTGTGACCCGTCTAGTGTAATATTGTTCCTGAACGATTTGTGGGGCTTGAATGACATAAATTCTGTTTTGGATGTGTTAATTACAAGCCCTCGCGTGTTACAAAACATTTGAAACCTGTTCAGGAGTTTTTGCAAACCTATCGGGTTTTGGAGATCAGTAGCGTGTCGTCAGCAAAGAGGAGAGTGGGCACCTTGCTGCCGGCCAGGGCCGGGGCATCAGTTGGAATTTCTTGTAAAAAGCTAACCACCCCATTCATGTATAAAGAAAACAGGGTGGGTGCCATCACACAGCCCTGGCGAACTCCCCAGTTTACTGCGATCTTTTCAGTGAGTTGCCCTTGGGACCCCCATCTTACCTGGGTATAATTGCCCTCGTGAAGCCTTACTAAAAGGTTAAGAATCAGTGGTGGCATGCCCATGCCTTGCAATGTTTTCCACAACTTGTTCCTGGGGACCAGGTCAAAGGCAGCCTTTAGGTCGATGAAAGCGAGATAAAGACTGCCTTTGCCTAAGACTACCACTTTCCAATATATCATAAGTAGTCTAAAGACCTAGTCCATCGTGCCCGTGTTAGACCGGAATCCCGCCTGATAGTGGGAGAGAATATCCTCCTCTTCAACCCAGAATTGAATTCTCTGTAAGATGACCCTACCAACTATCTTCTGCATACTGTCAATAAGACTAATCGGTCTATAGTTCGAGGGATCCTCTCTTGCCCCCTTCTTAAAGATTGGGACAACCTCCGCACCCTTCCATGACTCTGGGACTGGACATCCTCTTGCGATAGAGTTGATAAGGAGGACGACGTATTCGGACCATCTTTCCTGATCAGCCAGAAACAGGTCTCCAGGGAGGCCGTCTGGACCCGGGGCCTTTGCGGGCACTAGCCTGTTTATGGCTGATGAGACTTCCTTCCAAGTAAAAGGGTCGCTATCAATGTCCCTAGAATGGATTGTGGGAGGCCATATTGCCCATCTACACCTGCATCGCAGGGCCCAGAATACAATGTACTAAAATGATCATACCAAGTCTTCGACGGAATGTGGTTATCAATCTGGTCTATTTCCCCTTGTTTGTCCGTCTAACCAAGGTCCAGAAAAGATTAGAGTCCCTTGCTAAGCTAGCGTTTTTGAGATCTTGCCATCTGATCTCATCCCAATCTAACTTTGCTTGACGCTGAGCGTCTTTATATTCTCTCCTTGTGAGTTTTAGGGCTGACCTGTTCTTAGTCCTAATGGCCACTGCCAAGGCCCTCCTCTTAAGTCTGCAATCTTTATTATACCAAGAATGCACTCTCCTTGAATGGACTGCAGACTTGGTGGGCCTATTAGGGACTAGAAAGTAAGTACTAATCTGTTCAATAGTACAAGTGTGAATAAAAAAAGCCTTGGTAGGATCCGCTTCTGATCCTTCCCGTAGCTCGTTAATACTTTTGTGCAATACCTGTTTAATGGCGTCTAGTTTTACAACCTGTGAAACTACCTTGGGCCATTTTAGGGCTCTTCTAGAGTTAGAGGGGATCACCTCTTTGGTCACAAACTGTATCTGAGAGGGCACTGTGGGGCAAGGAGGAGCCCAAGGGGAACTTAATGACATACACAAAGGGTTATGATCACTATTCAGTGTATTCCCCACCACCATGTCTGAAACGTGCCCCCAAAACCTAACATCTACTAAGATGTAATCAATACGAGATGGGCAAGTTACTCTATTGTAAGTGGGGGCTCCCTGAAGGTCTGACTTAGTCCTACCGTTTACTGCCCTTATGCCATATTCCACGGTAAGTGCATTCAGTTGGATGGCCAGTGGTGTCCATCTTTTTACCGGGGGTATAGTTAGTGGGGGAACGCCCCATTGGCTATCTTCCTCCTCGCAACCTATTAAGTCGTCTGTGGTAAGAGGCTCGAATGTACTATTAAAATCACCTACAACTAATACTCTAGATTGGGACAAGCAATCAGTCAAGCCTTGTTCAAGTAGTGTGATAATAGGGGAAGCTTTACCCCCGACTGTGCCCCTTATATAGACGTTGAACAGATGCAGCATTATCCCCCCATTTGGGCCCTTGATTGTGAGCCTCATAATATCTGGTCTCGAAACAAGACGAATAGATACTCTGCAATTAAGGGCAATTTTGACCCATACAATAAGTCCTCCCGAGGGGCGACCCTTCCCTATGGTGGTTGCTGGAATATGATAGCAGCTATAGCCTGATTTGTGCAAGGGAGCCAAGCTCCAGGTTTCCTGGAAGGCGCAGATGTTGTAGTCCTCCACTAGATCATTCCAGTGTGGGAGGGATACTTTGTTACTAAGACCTGCGACATTCCAGGAGATGATTTTTAGCTGGAAGGGGCGAGTAATGTCCAGGGTTTGTGCTATGATTGGCTCATGAGGGAGAATTTGATCAGCAATGGGAATATGGTTAATGGATGAACAGTAAGCCTGTGCTGGCTGCACTCTTATGGGCACGTTGGGTAGTCAATCATTAGATTCTAATGTCGACGGGCTGCTTTGTATCCCTGCCATAGGCGTGTCTGTTCGGTTTGGTGTTGGTGATGCTACCGGGTGTCGCCTAAGCTGTATTGCAGAAGAGTCAGGGGAGCAAGTGCGGAACTCGAGCAAGAGGAGATTTGCCGCCAGGTCTATGTTGGACAAGGTAAGCTCAATGCAGTCCAGAGGCATAGTGTGTGACGTGCGCCTACTAGCCCTGATAATGTCCTCCCGGATGAGCGAGCGGCATCCCCTGACGTGGCTGATCCAATGAATTGACTTGTTCTCTCTTTGTGAATAGCAAACAATTGTAAACTTACACAAAAGTGTAAGTTTACCTTTGTGAATCAGGCCCTAAGTTATCATCATGACAGATATGAGCAACTATGTTACTGGAGCAGTACTTATGCATATAAGGAAAGGAAATGAGGTTGTGGTGGCTTATACCCCAAGGACATTGAGGCAGGCCAATCATAATTACTGTGTAGTGGAGAAGGAAACTTTAGCCTGTTTTTAGAGCATAATTCACTTTAGACAGTATGTGTGGGCAGTGATATTAAAGTCCGGACAGCCCATAAACCATTGGTGGATTTGATTATAAACAATGAGGCCTGCAAGGTGATGCATTGCATTGCTAAGTGGCCTTTTACATTGTAAAAATTTGTTTACAAACTAGATACTAGCGGTATGCATTATTAAGCCATCTCATTGACTGCATAGGCACTAGACTTAAGAAAAGCTTAAAGAGGGCAATAAGGAAGGCCACTAGTCCAGTCAACAAGGAACTACTCCATTTATGCTTAGGAGTATCAGAGCATTATGCTAAATTTATAGTCAATTTTGCAGAAAAAAACAAGCTAGATGCGAGAGTTATTTAAAAATGACTCGAGTTAAAAAAAAAATGTCTTTATTGCATTTTTTTTCTTTAAAATCTGCATCAGCATGTGATTACACACAATATTTACATGTAGTAACCCAGCAACAGTCTGTACATTAAGGCCCCTTAGATCAGGAAAATAACTCAAAATTCCCTCATTGTATAGATCTCATTTCTGACCAACTCCAGCCACTCGCCACAGGTTAGTATTATGGATAGTAAGTATGTTTCTCACTATCAGTACACTCCAAAGTGGCAGCCGTGGTGCTTAAGACACATGTTGGTGTTGGGGCTGAACGTTGTTTTCCAGCAGGATTTAGCCACCAGTGCCAACCTACTCAGCCCTCTCAGAGGGCTGCATCTGTCCATCAACCAATCCAATATATTGGCCCCTCAGAATTTACCCTGGAGAGCCACATTTTCAGCCATCATATCATTTGCTAGCCACAGCATTGGCCATTGTAATTGGGATGCAGTGTAGTATAGTTTGAAGTCCAGTACCCACAGTCCTCCCGCCAACAGTGGCCATTGGAGGGTGGCGATCGATATCCTCTGTCAGCCTCCACCCCATACCAGGTCCGACATCAGACCCCTCAGTTCCTTAAAAAAGGTTTGTTTGGGTATTACTGGTTGGGCTGTAAACAAATAAAAAAAGAGCGTTAAAACTAGCATCTTTGCTATCGCCGTACATCCCATAGGTGAGAGAGGAAGGCACATCCAAAAAGCCAGTGAATTGTGCACAGCGGATAATATTTTACTAAAGTTACCATCAAGGAGATACATTTCCGAATGCAATTATTTATCCCCAGGTAGCGAAACGTTTCTACACACCAGTGCAATCTCTCAGTCTGCAACTCTGCACGTTCAGCTCGTTCTACTTTCAACAACGGGAATAAACAAGATTTTCTCCAGTTGATCCTGAGGCCAGTCATTACCCCAAAGTGTTCCAGTAGCTCGAAGAGAGCCGGCAACACTCTTTGCTGTTCATGTATGTTAGACCTAGCATCCTTGATGTGGTTTCCTCTGACTTTTTGCTTTCATACCTCCTGTTTTTGCTGACTTAGTTTTTGCTGGCGTTAGGACTCTGGGCACTTTACCACTGCTAACCAGTGCTAAAGTACATGTGCTCTCTGATTTAAACATGGTAACATTGGCTTATCCACAATTGGCATATTTAATTTACTTATAAGTCTCTCGTAAAGTGTACTCCATGTGTCCAGGGCCTGTAAATTAAATATTCCTAGTGGGCCTGCAGCACTGATTGTGCCACCCACTTCAGTAGCCCTTTAAACATGTCTCAGGCCTGCCATTGGGCAAAACCTTCTTTTTAAATACATATAAGTCACCCCTAATGTAGGCCCTAGACAGCCCAAGGGCAGCATGCAGTGGGGCATGTACTTTAGAGTTTTACAAGTCCTAGTAGTGAAAAACTCTTGAATTTGTTTGGGAGGCCTATCTCTCCTATAGGTTAATATTTGGATTACCTCATCACACCTTATAAGTGTAATTTCCAATTGGGAAGAGGTTGGACCCCAAGTTTGGTATCTCTGTAATCACAATTGAAAATACCAACTTATGGTAAAGTCAGATTTTAAATTATAATTCTGAAAAAGCCACTTTTAGAAAGTTGGCATGTTCATACTTTAACCAGTTGGTGCCTTCTGCCTGTCTCTGAATGCACGTCTGCGGTGGGTGACAGCTGAGCTTTGTGCATTCCCTCTAGACAGCCACACACAAAGGGAGCTTAAGTGTGACTGATGGGCCATCTGCATCCTGATGGGCCATCCACATCCTGATGGGCCTTCATGGGCAAGATGGGAGGTAGGAGCTGACACTTACACCTGAATAGGCTGTGTCCTGTCCCACACAAAGGACTGCATACCCCCCTGTAGTGAGTCTGGAGCCAGGGCAGGAATGACAGAGACTCTGTGCACTTCAAATGCCTCTCTTTGAAGTCTCCCTCACTCCAAAGGCACAACTGGGTGTAAGTACTGGACCCCTGACACAACCAACTCAGTACACTTCTGGACCTGTGGATACTCTGCCAGGAAGAAGGACTGCCACTCTGCTGGACTGTTACTCTACTGGACTCCTACTCTGCTGTGCTTTGCTGCCTGATGCCTGCTATCCTCAATGCCTGTGAGTAAGAAGGACTGGACCTGCATCTCTCCAACCCAGAACCAGAGTGACTCCAAGGGCTTGCTGGCTTGCCTTCTGATTGAAGTCTCAGGGACATAAAAGATTTCCAACTCACCTTCTACAGCACCTTGACTCTGCCACCTGAGAGTCCTGCCATGCCAAGTGGTGTCAAACCAATCCTGGACCCTTGAAAGTGGGTATAAAGTGCTGCTCCAGTAAAAACCCACGCATCAATGTCATTGCGTGGTTCGTAACCGGCGCATTTCCTTCAATGCTGCAGTGAGCTCCAATGATGACACATAGCTGCTGCTGCGAGGATCGAGGGCAGCGCACCTCCATTGACAACCACACATTGCTGCTGCGAGGATTAAGTGCATCGCATCACAGACGGTGCCGAACATCACCTCCATTAATGACGAATCTTTGACTTTTTGCGGCTTGGAGCCCAAGGATTGACGCCAATGCATTGTCTCCTTTGCTCTTCACATCCCATCCTCGACATCAAAGCAACTGCAAAGCAAGGTACTGTTTCAGTGAGCCAAAGCTGGCCCTGTATCCGACCTGCGCTCCATCACGGTTGACCTGAATTTTGGGATTTGACCTGGTATAGCACGACCAGCTAGCCCCAGTTGGAGCTTAATGCTTTTAAGCAGTACATTCCAGTATTTCCTTTTAAAATTCATACCTCCAGTCATACTTATTGGATGTTTGTCATTTTGGTCTTCATTTGTTCAATAAATTAAACTTTATTATTCTAAATAGGTGTGGTATCTTTTTGTGTAGTGTTTTCATTGCTTTATTGTTTAAAGTATTGCAACAAATACTTTACACATTGCCTCTTAAGTTAATACTGACTACTCTGTGCCAACATACCATAGGGTGAGCACAGGTTAATTTTGGGTGTGTATCTGAATTACCCTGAATAGGATTGTGGTTCCTGCTTGGGCAGGTTGCTTATCTCTGCCAACCAGAAACCCAATTTATACCTCTGCCAACCAGAAACCCAATTTCTAACACCGTATATATATTTTACCTACTGGCAGTCGCCAGTATGTCGTTAAAGTTAGGACCTAGTTTTCAAAGGAAAAGCATTTATTTTTTGCCAATAACTTTGGCGCCATTTGCTGAATCTTCCCGAACTTTTTAAAACTAGTTTGCCAATTACTGCAGCTGATGTCTTGTAAGTTTCGGGGTGATCCATCAAGCGAGGCCTGAGAAAAAGGGAGGGTCCCAAAGCACGTTTCTTCATGTTAATTTCCATAGGAACTTTAGACCCGGCTACAGCCCAAACTGCAGAACGGAGTTACACCAAATTTGGCAGAAGGTAGATGTTGGTCCAGGGAAGTGCCTTTTTGTGATTTGGTGCAAATCCATTCAGTAGCTGTGGAGTTATTAAATCAAATTTTCAATTGTATATGGACACGCCCAGATTCAGAAGTCGAACTGGGGCTGGCATGTCCACCAGGCTATAGGGCATTTCATAAGCCTAGGGCCGACGGAAGAGGAGGCGGAGTAAGAATTATTTTTAAAGAAAAATGGAACTTCACCCCATATGATATCGATGAAGTTGCCGATATAGAACTTCTGGGGTTCTCACTAAAAGATCATAAGGGTCAAATGCTCACTGGTATTGTGTGTTATATTATAGGCCCCCCGGCCCAGTTAGTCCCCAACAACAGGCATTGATTGATATCTTCAGTAATATGTCGCTCACTCATGCCAGATTTATTATTCTTGGGGAGTTTAAACTGTGGTCAAATGGGGACCCGGGTCCAGCTCTAAAGGACCTCCTTCAATCCTGCGAGAACATAGGCCTGAAGCAAATGGTGTTGGAACCGACGCATCAGGGAGGACACATACTAGGTCTAATATATTCAGCTAAAAACGTTACAGCAATGGAAAGCATTCTACCCCTATGCTGGACTGATCACTATCTTATAAAATTCTAGGTATTTAACCCCATATTGACCAAACATACAGCTACTGTGGAAAATAACCGCCGTGGCAGAGAATGAAACAACCTGTTGAAAATAGCAAAAGAAAACCCTCTGTTCAAAGAGGAATTCCCTTTCGACATAAACAAATTGGTGGACGAAAATTATCTATAATTCTGCAAACAGATTAGAACCACCCTTGAACACATTGTCCCAATGAAAGAATTAAAAAACACATACAGACCGTCAGCACCGTGGTATAATGAGGAGCTAAAAAAATCAAAAAATGGGCTGTAAGCAGGCAGAAAGGTAGTGGAGGAAGCTTTACATGGATGAGGATAAAATAGCCCTGAAAACAGCCTTGAGCAACTATAAAATCGAGATCTCCATAGCAAAAGCAGAATACTATGCTAGCACTATTTTAAATGCGCCTAATAGCGCTAGAAGCATATTTAAAATAATGACTGACCTCTCCAAACCAGACTGCCTTAAAAATAAGATCACCGCCACACAAGATCTGTGTGACAGTCTAGCTACATTCTTAGAGGAGAAAATTAATGAAATGATTGACGGGCTGGGAACTGGTAACACAGACCAGTCAGAAGGACATGGCCAAGTTAATCGGCTGAGATGCCATCACCGGTTCAGAAGGAGGAGAAGGTGGATAAGGTTAATACAGAGACTCTGGAACATTTCGAGACTCTAACAGAGGACGGCTTCAATATGTTAGCTTTGAGTGTGTCCTCAGGATCCCCGCTGGATCCATTACTGCACCGGGTGTGAAAAGAATTAAAAGAGGAACTTTTTCCACAACTCCGAAAGATTTGCTGCCAATCTTTGAATTGCGGAGTAGTACCATCACTCTGGAAACAGGCTATAGTTACACCACTTTTGAAGAAAGCTATCTTAGACCCCGTGTGCCCCATTAACTACAGGCCTATTTTCCTTATCCTGTGAAAATAATAGAATGCTTTGTCAGCAAAACACTTTCTCGCTTCCAAGAAACCAATCACAGGCTGGAAGATGAGCAATTTGGCTTCCGACCAGGACATGGAACAGAAACCGCCCTACTAACAGTCATGGATGAACTTAGAATGCGTGCAGACAAAGGACAATCAGTTATACTGATCCTATTGGACAAGTCTGCCGCATTCGATTCGGTCAACCACAGAACCCTCTTGAAAAGGCTTACAGCAATTGGGGTAGGTGGTACGGTAATGAAGTGGCTCCAGTCATACCTGTCGGACAGGCAACAGGCGGTGGCCTTATCCCCCTTCCAATCTAAATTTGGAAATATTAAGTATGGTGTCCCTTAGGGATCGGCAATTAGCCCTATATTGTTCAATATCTATGTGAGCCCACTGATTTCAATCATCAAGTCATACAAGGTCAACCTGGTGAACTATGCGGACGACACACAACTTATACTGTCACTGGAAGGGGATCAATCAATGTCACTCGACAGCTTCCACGAGTGCATGCAAAGGACTGCAGGATGGCTTAAAGATAACTCCCTGCAGTTTAACGGTGACAAAACGGAGATCCTATGCTGCATGGCAACGAAAATTCCTTTCTATCTCCCGACTAATTTTTGGCCTATTAGTACGGATAAGCCACTGATACCCTCAGAGACAGTCTGTAATCTGGGTGTAATTTTTTACAACAAACTTAGTCTAGAAACCCAGGTGAATAAAACGGCTGGGACCTGCTTTTCCCTCATCAGAGCCCTACGAAAAATACTCCCAATGCTACCTGTCTCAGCCAGAGCACTAGTAGTAAGAAGTGTCATCCTGAGCCGATTAGATTACTGTAATGCTCTGCTATTAGGGGCCCCAAACTTTCTGATTAAGAGACTCCAGAGAGTCCAGACAATGGCTGCAAAACTAGCCCTAAAGAGACCACGTAGATCATCGGCTTCCATGTCTTTAAGGGAGCTCCATTGGCTCCAGCTGATGCAGAGGATACAGTTTAAATCGCTCTGTATTATGTTTAAGGCTCTACATGGTCTCGGGCCTATCCCGCTGCAAAACAAATTCAAATGGTATGTCCCGACCAGGAGCCTTCGTTCGTCAACAGCCAACCTGGTAAGCAGGTCCAGGTTTAGAACAACAAGATTTATAGGAAGAGCTTTTAGCCCTGGAGCAGCACAGCTCTGGAATGCGCCCCCTTCAACCCTAAGACAGAAAGATCATTACAGTTCAGAAAAAGGCTTAAAACATGGCTCTTTCCAAAGGAGTAATTCAGATCGCCTGATGACACCCAGCAATTCACATTTGTCTAGGAATATGTGTCAATAGTGGTACTTACGTAATACAACCCCAGGATACCTGTGGGGTGATAGTGCACTTTATAAATAGATATAACATAACATAACATATATAGGGACGCGGAGGATCCGCGACCCCTCTTGATGTAGTGCTGACATTTGATTGGCTGCCAACACTTCAAACCAGGAAGTGTTGGCAGCCATCTTGGGACTCAGCTTGAGCCGAGTCCCAGAAAAAACATTAAAAAATAAAGAAAAGGGGGCAGAGTAGGAATACCCTAACCCCTTAGGCCTCTTGGGAAGGACCAAAAAAAGCATTTTTTTTTCATTTTCAGCAGGAACTCAGTTGGATCTGTGGTTCCCGCCAAAAATAATTAAAAAAAGAAGCACGCAATCTCGTGCTACTTTAATAATCAGACCACTGGTGGGCCAGGTCGCAACAGCATTTTGAAAATAAAGGAGGGGGCACATGGCCCCCCCCCTCCTGGGGCTTATTAATACCCCAGAGACCACCACCTCCCGGGGCTTATTGATTGTTAAATGGAGGGCCTCTCTGACACACCCCGGGCCCCAGGGACCACCCTCTCCCCAGGACCACATTCAATAAATAAATCAGGGGCACTCATTGACCCCCATGCCCCGGGGACCCCCACTCCCCGGGGCCAACTTTTTTATGTTAAAATGGAAGGGGCGGCACAGCCCTCATCCTTGGCCTCAGGGACCACCACCTACCTGGGACAGGCCCTACAAGAAGAAAGGGGGGGGCCGCACAGCCCCCCTCCTGGAGCCATAGATGGCCTTGGGGACCGCCAGCCCCCAGGGCTGGCAACTGCTTTGTCCTGGGGTGCCCACCCTGGGACATAGGTGTTTGCTGTAGCTTTGTAGGAAATTTACTGCTCCTGCCAAGCAAGATCAAACGCTCCGCTTCCAGCAAGCAAGAGCTCAGAAATGCTCTCTCTTGCTGGGAGCGGAGGAGAATTGCTTTCAGACATAGGGAGCTGCATGTTTAGCAGCTCCCTATGTCTGAAAGCAATGCCAGCTCCCGTAGGAGGCGGGGAGCTAGCAGGGATCGCGGGGGCCTTCAGGCTCCCCCTGCGGGTGCCCTGGGGACACCCACAGTAAGAGTGCCAGGCCAAGGGGGATAGGGTCCTCAGAGCCGATTTGGCCTGGGGAGGGGGGCCACCCAACCCTCCTCCCCATTTGTAAATAGCTAGGCCTCTGAATGGGGTCCCCAGGACCAAAATCGGCCCCGTAATGGGTGGCGCGTGGCCCCACTCCCCAACTAATAATAAATGTTTTTTAAAAAGTCCAGGCCCTGGGGGATGGGGTACCCAGGGCCGCCTTCCTTTCTTGAATTAAAATTAAAGGTGCCACCAGAGAGTCCTGCCATGCCCAGTGGTGTCAAGGAGGTGGCGGCCCCCGGGGACTGCGGGGGGGTCCATGTGGCCCCCTGCATTGTTTCAAGATAAAGCCTCGGTTAGGTGGCGGTCCGTGGGGCTGGCAGGGTCCAAAAGACCCCTCCATTTATAAATAAATAAGCACCGTAGAGGTGTTGGTCTCCAGGGCAGCGGGGGAGGCCGCACGGGCCTCCCCCAAATGTATTTGTAAGAAGCCCTGTGGAGGTGGTCGTCCCCAGGGCATCAATAAGACCGAAGAGGGTGGGCCTGTGCGCCGCCCTCCTTTATTATTAAAATGCCCCTGGGACTTGGCCCCCCGGGAGGCCGATCAGTAACAAAGTGTGGGAGCCTGCCATATATGGTGTATTTCCGTTCAGCAGTTCGGTCTGTAGCCGTGTCTAAAGGTCCTATGGGAATAAGCATTGGGGAAAAATACATTTTGGGACCACCCCTTTTTCTCAGCCCCTGCTTTACCACTGATCACCCTGAAACTTTCAAGATAGCAGCTGAAGTGAGCATCATATTAGTTTTGAAAATTTTGTTAGAATTTGTCAAACAGGCGCCAAAGCTAACAATAACTACCTACTGGCAATTGCCAGTAGGTTATATATACCTAGGGGTGCATTATTGACTGCAAAGGCACTAGACCTATAGAAAGCTTGAGGAGAGCATTAAGGAAGGCCACAAATCCAGTCAACATTGAACAACTCTATTTGTGTTTAGGATTAGCAGATGCATAGTATTATGCTAAATTTATAGTACATTTTGCAGGAAAAAAACAAGCTGGATGCTAGAGTTACTGAAAAATTACTCAAGGTTTGTATGGAGTCAAAGTTGGTAATACTGTGCAGTGGAGAAGAAAAGTTTAGCCTGTTATTGGAGCATAATTCACTTTAGACAATATATATGGTCGGTTAGTTTGTGGTTCGTACAGTCCATAAATTATAAATCATGGTAGATTTGATTGAAAAGAAGGAGGCCAGCCAGGTGACACAGTGCATTGCTGAGTGGCTTTTTAGTTTGTAAGAATTTGTCTTCATGTAGAATATGGTTCAGGAATCAGGCTGATTGTCTTGTCTTCTTTTGAGTGTTGTGGAGCATGAAGATATTAATGAAGAGTGCATAGTAGTAAATGTAGTTGAGGTGACAGGGAAGTGTGTCTCCCATTAAGAGTGGGATACACAAGGCGGAGTGGTGTTGAGGAAGGTAGGTAATCATATACCGAATGGCTGGCCGAAAAAAGAAAGATCTTGATTAGAAAGGTAAGTCTAATGAAAATGTTAAGTTTGAACTATATTGGCAGGATGATGTTTTTCGAAGGAATGGGACATTGATGGTACCATTTAGATTAAGGAAAAGGGTCATTGAGTTGAACACATGAGAGTCATGTTGGTAAGAGTCTCAAGAAGAGAAGGTTAAGGGTGGATTTTTTTATTTTTGGTGGCCAAGATTAGATAAGGATGTAGAGGGAATGATGAGACAGTGCATACCTTGTGCATTGTGTGATGAGGGTCAGAAGGTCATGGTATACCCTCAAAGGACGGAGGATGGTATTTTTTAGATCTGTTTATTAAAACATTTGCATACATAATACGTCATAGCAAACAGTGATCTACAAACTCATGTTAAGAGTGGCAATTTGACATATTCTGCAATGTTTGGATATGTACATTGCAGTTTCTCTATTGTATACAGACATCATTTAGTATTTAACATTATTCTTTCACAGTTGGAAACATCAGCCTGCCACCAGGGGTCTAGTCAATGAAGGTGTCTCTACATAGTACTCTAGCTTACATCTTGCCTTACCATTTTCATTCTTATTTCTTTGGCTGGGCACCATTGTCCCACAAATATGAGACCCTAAGGCTCAACCAAAGCCATTTCAATGCAGTTTTTCACCAACAGCAGCATGAAATTAATGAACTTTTTGTTCATCTTATGTCTGGTGCGGGCCACCTCACTCTCAGTAGACATACCTGTGGTGTCATTTGTAACTCAGCTTGCAGGCTCATTTGGTATTGATGTGCTACCTGCCTCCAGTATTCAGCTTAAAGTGGGCAATCCAACATTAGATATACAATACTGGCATCTGTATGACAGCATTTGGAACATTCTTTAATTTTTGGTGGGTCTATTTTATGGAGCATGGCAGGAGTAATATGTACTGTGTATGAAATTAAACTGTCTAAATCTGGCTTTGCTTGTAGCATTTTCCCTGAGCACTAGTGCCTCTTTCCAGTTTTTGACTGTAATGTATTCACCACAATGTGCTTCCCATTTTTGTCTCACTCTAACTGTGGGCTTTATCTTATCTTCACGTATGACATTGCCTTGTGACCGCCCCCTGCCACTCCCTGTACACATAATTGCCTCTATTTTATGGGAGTTAGCTGGGTTTTCCAGCTATCATCCCCATGTGTCATTGGCAAGCTTTTTGAAGGCATAGTAATGTAAAAACTTCCAGTTTCTATTTGATATGACTCCTTGCCTTTCTCCCATTGCAACAGTGACACATTCACATACAGGTTGCCAGCCTGCAAGCATTGCCCTGTTTTCCAATTCACTATATTTAGCTCTCAGTCTATTTTCTTGAATTCCAGGGAGCTCCAATAGTGGCAGGTCATGTATGTATGGGAGGTATCTGCCCAATCTAGTTGTATACATCTAACAAATATGAAGAAGCAATTGAATTACACACAACTGTCTGGAGAGTACACTGTTAGCACTGTATGACTATCTTGCTAATTCTCCCTTCAGTAGCATTTCTTGCAATAGTTGTCTGTCAATGCCCCTTTAAGTGTAATAGCGTTCTGCTACAAATTGATCCTGGGCCACCTGGTAATATGGTTACCCTCGGGACCCCCCACTTGTATGGGCACTGCAGTATGTTCTTCTGTACTCTACACCTCTTCCTTCCCCACTCAATGGTTGTCAACAGTGACTTCAGTGACTTCAATGCCTTAAGTGTGCAACATGGAAATGGGTATATATTACTCTGGAAAATCTATAGGCATGTGGGAAACACTGGCATCTTATCCAACCTCTATGTTGTACTCCTGTCCTACCTGCCACGGACAAGGGAGGTGCAGTCCAAAAATCTATGTTCTTTTGTAAGTATAACAGCAACTTGTCGGAATTATGTTCTAACCATCTCTGTTTTGTATGTGTGACCATTATTCCCAGATATCGAAAAGTGTCTATTTCCCACTGTCTCCCAACAACATGGAAATCCTCTGCGGGTAAGCCCCTCAGTGCTTTCAACGTGAACAGCACAGATTTCTATTTATGAATTCAGAACCCTGCTTGGACATCAGCTGCGTCCTCTGATCTTCAACTTGTGACCCCTGGCAAAATCCATGTGACCCCTATATATAGTACAGTTACCAAAACATACTGGGTTATCCTCCTGCAGTTCAGACACGGCCGGTACAAGTTCGGGTTTAAGGGTGGAACAATGGAGTCTGCAGCTAGTGCTCAGACTGCTTCTGGGCTATCTACAGAGCTTGAACAAAGTCTGAGTCCTCCCCCTTTCTGCACAAGTAATGCAGAAGACGGCAATGAGAGACTGGATTAGGCCCGGGCGGAGACCTCCGCTCCGCCCGCGGAGTGTGCGGAGATTTGCCTTCTCCGCGTTTCGCGGAGAACGCGAATCTCCGCACACTCTGCAGCATAGCGGAGTTGGCCAGCCCCTGCCTCCACCCCCCCCCTATATTAACAATGAATTTTAGTACTTAAAAATAAATTAAAACCCACTTACCTGTACTGCGGCGTCCCCGGGCTGCCCTCCTCCTCTTCATTGCCGTTTCTTCTAATCCAAGTGAAAAGTGCGCATGCGCGCGTGCCCGCGCATGCGCATTTCTCACAAGAAATGCGCATGTGCGGACACCTGCGCATGCGCAGTTTTCGCAAGGATTAGAAGAAACGGCGACGAAGAGGAGGAGGGCAGCCCGGGGACACCGCAGTACAGGTAAGTGGGTTTTAATTTATTTTTAAGTACTAAAATTCATTGTTAATATAGGGGGGGGTGGAGGCGGGTGGCGTAGTGAGGCTACGGGGAGGGCCATGCGGAGGGCCACGGAGTTTGTTCGTACCTCCGTGACCCTCCGCGTAGCCCCCCTACGCCCACTACGCCCAGGGTTAGACTGGATCCGTGCTGCTCAAAACATCGATTATCTCCCCAAGTCCTCGTAAGCACAGCACTATCCAGCCAAAAGAAACCTCCAGTTGTTCCTTCTGCCTGGGAGGACTTTAGCTGCTTGACCTGCCAGTCCTGGAATAAGAGCAAGGCACTGAATGGCATGAAAAGGAGCACAGAAGAATAACGGAGGTGCAGAAAGCAGTTTATTGCAAAGTCAGGGGCATATTACCAAGCCCCTATCGCCACCACAACGTCACTTTTTGTGACGTTGTGGTGGCGATAGGGTCAGCGCCCTATTACCAAGGCAGTGTTAAACCACATAACGTGGCTAAAAGCCACGTTAAGTGGCTTAAGGCTGCCTTGGTAATAGTGCCCCTTTCACGCTAAAGTGCAGTGGGTGTTGCGGTGGGCGTTCCACCGCAACACCCATTCACTTCGACGCCGCCACCTATTATCAAGAGAGTCGATAATAGGTGGCAGCGCCGAAATTTAGACCAGGAAAATCCTGGTCTTAAGGTGGCGAAACGAGGAGAAATACTTCATTTCTCCTCGTTTTTGCTTTTTCCATGTGTGCTGCCTTGTGCAGCACACATGGAAAAGCACTATGTTAAGGTTTGTTTATGTACAGGAAGGTGTCCCTTCCTGTACATAAACAAACATGTTTTAAAAATGCCATTTTGTAACTTACATGTGTGCTGCATGAAGCAGCACAAATGTAAGTTACAAAATGGCATTTTAGGTTTGTTTATGTACAGGAAAGGACACCATCCTGTACATAAACAAACCTCCCTGCTCGCAGACACCCTTGCACTCTGGTGCAAGGGTGCCTGCGTTGGCGTTAAGTCGTGAGACTTAGCGCCATCGCAGGGGGAAACGCCAGGCTGCACCATATCGTTGGTAATATGGTGCAGCCTAGCGTTTCCGAAGTGGCGATGAGAGGCGTTAAGCCAAGGAGGGTAACGCGTCTCATCGCCACTTCCTTGCTAATATGCCCCCCAGTGTGTATTTAAACTAATTAGGGTGCTTTTATATACGACCTAGTGGTGGTTTGTATGCAGGCTGTAAGGACCGTGCAGATCAGGGATTTTGTGAGCAACCACACAGGTTCAAGGTGTGGTAATGTGTATATTTATAAGTGTTTCTCATTTAGACTGGGATATGTGTACCCATGGTTACCCAGTCTGCATGACGAACTCTTCTTCCATGGAAGAAGGGTTCTGACTTATAATAGTAATGTTGTTGAGGAGACTATGAAGGTCAGTTATGTGTAGCAGTTCATGGTGGTGGCTGGAATTTCTTCCATGGAATAAACAAGAAGTTTTCATCATTCTTTTGCGTGAAGCATTTGTTTACTGCTCTTATAATACCTTGGATTTTACTCTGGCGACAATTGGATCTCAAAGTCAAGCTTCCTGGGAGAAACTTCAACACTATGGGCACTTGCGAGTAACCCTTGCGTGCGCTATTTTTGCTCCTACTTTTCTGCTATCCATCACCAACTAGACGCTACGCTGCTGGACTCTGCGCTGACAGAGTCTCAATCCAGCAGGCTTACTCCTCGGTGTATTTAAATCTTTGCTGGTATTGCTTTTTTTCTATTTGCTATTGCAGCATCATAGTCCAGTACTGCTGTGACAGAGTGGTAATTGTGCCTAACTTTCACTGCAGGGTATGTTTACGTTTGACGTTGCTATAACATGGGAGCTTGATTTTTTCAAATCACTTAGCTTGAGACCCATGCGCAAGTTCAGATTGTTGACAGCACGGCACGTGGTGTTCTTCTCTTCTACTGAGCTTCTTTTCTTGTGCAGCTGTGCCATTGTTTCTGGCAAATTCGACTCTGGCACACACGCATTTGTTTTATCTTGGATCGCGAATTTGCTTCCAGCTCTCAGCATCCGGCAGCTGCCTCATTGGCTCAGTTGGCAGCGATCTTCATTCAGCCACTTACGCCTCTGCTATCAGCGTTCTCTGTCCTGCTGCTGCATCTTGTGTGGGATGCTTCCAGTGTACTCTTACTCTTCATCACTGGAAACGCATATCTACGATCAATGCACATCATCTTGCACTTCCTTGCAAAACACGAATCCTGGTTCCACGCTTGATGTCCCACTTGTTTCTTTTTGCCTGGAGGAGTGTGTCTTTTCAGTACGCACCATCCTGTAGCTGCAGTCTACCCTCTGACATTTACTTTGCTGAATGGAAAGGAAATGAGGGCTTCTTCACCAGACACTGAAAACGGATTTCCACACATTGTACAAGGGAAACTGAAGAGGATTTATGCTTAGTAGCATTACAGGATGCATTTATTTATTACCGTATTCATAGTATAATTAGGACTTTTATAATCATTTTTTTAAGGTGGATCTCGAGTGCAATACCGTGCACTGGTCACTTTTTTCCCTCTTTTTTCATTACTTTTATAGTGTATGCTTTTGCTCCTTTCTTTTATCTGTCCTCATATTTCTATCTTCATTATTTCTTTATTTTATACAATTGTATTTCTTTTATTTTTCATCTCTATTTTTTCTTTTTCTTTTCTTCTCTGTTCTTCACAATACAGCATGTTACTCCTCCTCCCTTCTTTCTATCCACACCTGGAGAACCACCTTTAATGTGGTCAAAGTGAAAAACGTTTTTGCAAATTATTTAAAAGTATGTGGTTCAACTTTTTCCACAGAAAGGAAAAAATCCATGTTGATACATTGTTTAGGGGCAGAAGGCCAAGATGTGTTTGACAACTTACCTGACATAAGTGAGGAGGGGGGTGGTGATGCGTTAAACAAGTTTGACACTGCTCTTAAGAAATTGGATGCGCACTATTTGCCCAAGGTTTCTATAATATTACAAAGATGTTATTTTGAGAAAAGGAAACAGAATGATGGTGAATCAGTTGAAGATTATGTAGCAGCACTTAGGAAGTTGGCTGCTCAGTGCAACTTTAGAGAAAACATTGAGGAAAGAATTCACAGCCAATTTATGTTAGAATGTAGGGATGCCAAAGCAAAGGATGAATTTTGGGTCAAAAATTATTCAAGTTTAACTGAAGTACTAGTTATAGCTAAGCAAACACAAGGAGATGATGGACGGAGAGCTGAAACTTTTCAGACACTCACCCCCAGTCACAGATCTGGATTGAATCCATCATCGTTCTTTAGCTCACTTCACCACCTCAGTTCAGACCCAGCTATATGCAAATCAGTCTTGACCCTGTGCCTCATGGGAACAGTCCAGCCCAAACTGCCAAGCCAGGTCTTCCCTGAACCGGAATCAAGCATCCTGGGACCCTTGCTCACTTTGCCACTGGATTCAAGCTAGCCTGGCTGATGAGGGGTTTTACCCAGAAAACCGGTCCCAGGATGCTTGTTTCCGGTTCAGGAACGACCTGGCTTGGCAGTTCGGGCTGGACTGTTCCCATGAGGCACAGGGACAAGACTGATGTGCATATAGCTGGGTCTGAACTGAGGTGGCAAAGTGAGCTAAAGAACGATGATGGATTCAACCCAGATCAGTGACTGGAGGTGAGTGTCTGAAAAGTTTCAGCGCTCCGTCCATCATCTCCTTGTGTTTGCTTTGTTTGCCCTAAGTTGGCAGGGTATGCCCCGACGTGGGCCCCTTGCTCACTTTGCCACTGGATTCAAGCTAGCCTGGCTGATGAGGGGTGTTACCCCGAAACCGGTCCCAGGATGCTTGTTTCCGGTTCAGGGAAGACCTGGCTTGGCAGTTCGGGCTGGACTGTCCCCATGAGGCACAGGGTCAAGACTGATTTGCATATAGCTGGGTCTGGACTGAGGTGGTGAAGTGAGCTAAAGAACGATGATGGATTCAACACAGATCTGTGACTGGGGGTGAGTGTCTGAAAAGTTTCAGCGCTCCGTGCATCATCTCCTTGTGTTTGCTAGTTATAGCTAAGCAAGTGGGGGGGGGTCGTGGCTAGCGCCCAAGGAAGATGGCGGCATTCCTGCGACTCTCCCCTGGACGGCGCAGAGACCAGCAGAATTGACGACTCACCCGACGCTTGCGAGCTGCTAAAAAAGGGTTCTCAAGCTCCATAAGGAAAGGAGACAACGAGGCAGTGAGTGTAATGCAGTGCAGTGCCCTGTAAGCCTCACGCTTTCTTTTCACGGCTGCGAACGGCTCTATCGGCATGATGCCCGCCATTTTGAACACCTACATGATAAAGGGAAAGGCAGCAGGGCACCGATATTCTCCTCAGCAATTTTAAAATATGTAATGCGGTCCCAGGCAGTTTAAACGAAGTCTATCCTGTCACATGTTCCTCCCTAATACCTGTGAGGTATGAAACATTCATTTTCAGTGCATCTTTCTTAACGCTGCATTTACTGAGGTAACATTTGATAGTCATATAAGCGGCTCACATAAATACTGCCTGATCTTCCTACTTTTTCATGGAATAATTGCGCAACTATATTACACAGTGTTTTTCCTCATCTGCTTATCTCCCACCAGTACTTCAGAGGAACGCAGTAGTCATTTTCAGCGCATTTGTCCATACGCTGCACTCTGAGGGGTTTCACTGACTTTACTCATGTTACTTAAATATATGTAGTGTTACTTCAAACAAACTACTACATAAAATTAATACAAAGAGATATCTACGCTAAAAGTATTTCACCCTGGTCTTTACTGCCTTCTCATATGGGCAGGCGGAAAAAAACAAAAACTCTGCTGATGCCTTCAACTCACAAGCTTATAAATGGTTCAAATTTTCTCACGCACTTTGCCTCAATGGAAGACTCTATGAACTCACCACCTAAAGGCGCCTCTTCATTCAATATAAATGCACCTTCTGCAATTAGCAAAGCACCAACTAAACATTTAAAAAAGGACCCTCCTTCCCCACCAAAACAGATCTCGACCGTCTTTATGGGCCTTCTTTTAGAAGAGATTCGCTCTCTATGTCCATTTGTAGAAGAGACAAACTCTAAATTACAAATTCTTACGGATAGATGGACAAGGATAGAAGAAAGAATCGCCACAGTCTAACATAACATTGAATCTCTAGGGTCATCCAGTCTTAAGATAGAAGCTCTTCAATCCCAGGTTACATCTCTTCAGAAGCAGGTCGATAACCTCAAAAACAGTAACAGACGGAATAATCTTCGAATATATATGGCTTATCAGAAGGCTCAGAAGGTTCTGATCCTATCGCCTTCTTCAAATCATTTCTCTCAACAGTGTTAAATTTACCTGAAGGCACTCTTCTTAATATCCAGCGAGCCCACAGATTGGGTCCTCCACATACAGCAACTTCCAACATGAGAAAGCCGAGTAGAATATATTGATCTTCTTAGGGTCTTGTCAGCAGTCAGTCCATAAAACGAGTTTCATGGTCGGGTAATCATCTATTCTTCTCACAAGACTATGCAAAGAATACCGCTGATAGACGCAGAGAATTCCTCGCTATGAGACCAGATCTTCGCTCTATTGGTGCATGCTTTGGCCTCTTCCATCCCTGTTTATTTAAAGTGACCTACAACAACAAGACAACTACTTATGAAGATCCGGCTAGGCTGAAAAGCTTCCTCAATTCTTGTAGAACAGAAACTATGGACACTTCTATAGCACTAAGTAGTTTGTTCAGTCCCACTCTATGTCTTAGAGTCATATTTGATGTTTCAGATAACTTCTTATATAAGAACATAGAAAGTGTTTTTGTTTAGCAAGAGCTATTAGTTGATATTAATCTCATTTTTCTTCCTACAGTTTTCATCTCCTTGTTTTACGACCTACCCTTTTGCATGCCATTCGTGCTGCGGTCCCTCCCGCCTTCCATCATGTAGTCTGGACATGTCATCGTTCCATGTGGCCTCAACCTCACCCATCCCTTATGTGTTTTGGAATTTATCTAGGTATAATATTCTTTTTTCTTCTAGTAATTCTAACATCAATCTTCCTTCTTTCCACGTCTACCTTGTTTTCTTTCTTTAAACCTTTTTTCTATAATGTTTTTCACTACCATCTCTTTATTTCTTATTCTCTCTTCTCTCCCTTTCTTAACCCATTGGTTCTCAATGTCATTATATTCGTACTTGTATTATGGTCTATGTTTGATACCATATACATTAGTGCTGGTTTATTTAATTATTTACTTTGTATAAGCATCTTATATCTTTAAAAATTGTTACATGGAATGTCAGAGGCTTAAATTCCCCCATCAAAAGACGAGTATTATCATATTTATCTAAATTACATGTTAATATAGCCTTATTGCAAGAGTCACACCTTCCAAAGTCTGAATCACTGAAACCTAAAAGGAACTGGGTAGGTGAAGTTTTCTTCTCACCTGGTGATGGTAAAAGAAACGTTGTTATAACTTTATGTCACAAGGCACTGAATGCTAAGCTTATTTCTCAAGAATCAGATATTGAGGGCAGATGGTTGTTTACCAATTTAATGATCGGGGGACTCCAGTCTCTTTGTTCAATATATATGCCCCTACTAATGGTGATGCTCCTTTTTGGTCCCAAATCTCTCGACTACTTGCAAAGTACCCCACAGAGAATTTTATTTTTGCAGGCGACTGCAATCAGGTGGTTGATCCCTTTCTGGACCAAAAATCCAAGGTTTTTTTCACCCCGAATAAAGCACATAAAGCTTTTCTACAAACCATAAAACAACGGAACCTAACGGATGCATGGAGAGTCTGCAATCCCTTTTCACAAGAATACACCTATTTCTCCCCACCCCAGCAGACCCAGCCCAGAATTGCCCATATTTTCATTTCGCATAATGTTTCTCAATCTTTATGTTCAGCTGATATAGGCCCCATACTCATATCTGATCATGCTCCTGTTTGGGTTCAGATAGGTATTTTTCCTCAACCTGTGCTTCCCAAAAGATGGTGTTTTAACAATTCCCTACTTTTAGACCCCAATTTCAACTCTTCTTTTGTCTCCTTTTTTCATGAATATTTTCAAATTAATCAAACCGACAATATTCCCTTCCATACAATCTGGGATGCATTTAAAGCTGCCGCATGTGATTTTATCATCAGATATGTGTCCAGCAAACGAAGAAAATCCTGAATACTTAATGCTGAATTTCTAACTAAGATAAAGAGACTGGAGCACTCCTTTTACACCTCTAAGTCGAAGGAATGTTTATCAGAACTTATAAATGCTAAGATTGAATTTAACAAGGATTCTACTGAAAGCGTTTCCTTATATTTACTGAAAACCAGTGTGAAATTTTATGGGGACCAAAACAAATCAGGTAAATTGTTAGCTAATTACCTCAAGATTAGGCAGAACAAACTCCAACTTGAATCCATTATTGATGGACAAACACCAAAACACAGAGACTCCGAAATTTTACAATTCTATAAATCATTCTATACACCAGAGAACATGCCTACAGATGCAGATATATCCCATTATCTTTCTACTGTCCAAAAGCATGCAGATCCCCCAACAAACTTAGACCTTTTGGAATCCAATATAACACAGACGGAAATGCTCAGTGCATTGAAGGTTCTCCGAAAAGATAAAGCTCCAGGCCCAGATGATTTTACAGTTGAATTTTACTAGCATTTCGCCCAAATACTTCTTCCACACTTCCACACTCTCATTTCTTCCTTTACCAAATCACGTAATTCTTCGGGCTCCTTTTTTGAGGCCCTTATTTGTCTCATCCCAAAAGAGGGCAAGTATTTGCGCTATTGCAAAAATTATAGAGCCATTCCCCTAGTCAATGTGGACTACAAAATTTCTCTAAAGCATCCCTCATTTGGAATACTATCTCCTCTTTCCTCTCTTCTTTCTAAAAAATCAGCGCTCCACCCTGAGTGTTGGTTTGCACCAGGGTGTCTGTAGCGGCCCAATAATGAAGCATGCCACTACATAGTGGGTGAGGGCAGTCTTCAACAAACCTGTTGGCTTGTTCCGAAGATTCTGGTTTGTATTAACATTTCACCCTCATCTGGTTTTCTCCTCCCCTAAGATGTACACCAATTCAATTATAATTAAGGCTCCCGGTTTTCCGTTTAAACGGATTTTTACTTATAAATGCAGACGGAAAACTTTTTGTTCTTCGTCTGTATTTATAAATATAAACGGAAAAATACTGACAAATCAGACAAAGTGCTTCAGCTCAGGGTTGCCTGATCTGATGCATAGAGGAATGCAGGCTGCTCTCTGCACATGAAAGGCGCCCTACTAAGAGGGTGGACTCATAGCGCCGCATTTGGCACTCTCCCTTCACAGGTCATTTATCAGGACCCCTGGGGGGAGCCTGGGGTAGTCATCCCCATCCGGCATGCTCTCCCCCATATCACTTCTGGGCAGAGGCGCAACTAGAGCCAAATTTCGGGGGGGGCTGATAAAAATTTCGGGGGGGGGAAGGGGGCTAATTCTTCCAGCCGAAGAGGTGAAAAAAACAACAAAGCCTCCTTAACAAGTGAATGGTCTTTTAAAGACCTGTGAAGTACTCGGGTGCGGCTGGCAGCTCAAAAACTGTCTGTGTGTGTGCCCGGGAACCTGCCTCAGCCCGGGCTGACACACACAACGGGGGGGGGAGGGGATGAAGCACGTTGAGCCCAATGGGCGTTGCGCGCCTGCATAGGACAGGTAAGATCGGACAGTAAAGAAAGATGATATGGACCAGAGACCTGATGACAGCAGTGAAAGAGACCAAGGTTAAAGGGTACGGAAAGAGAAGTGAGGGCGGGTAACGGCCGAGGGTAAAGACACGGGGAGAGAGTACCGGGAAGAGACGAGAGATGGTGTAATGAGAAGGGTAGAGAGTACATAGGAGGAACTGGTTCCAGCAGAGGCAGTGAAGAGGGCACAGACAGCAGAATTCAGAGCCTCCCCCCGGCTCGCTACAGTGCCTCGCCTGTACCCTGCTCAGTACTGTATGTTACCTTTGCTAGGCCAGTACATGCTGTGGACTCGGAGCCACGGGGAGGAGTGAGGGGCTGAGAACCCGTGTCAATGGCGCATTAGGTACTCGGTGATGCGGCGCCCCCTCGGCTCCTATCTGGTCGCTTTAGGGGTCGGAAGAGCCTCTCTGGAGAGGGGCCTTTTCGACATCCTGGCGCACAGATGGGGGATGCTTGTCTCTTGGTCATTTGGAGCAGGTTTGGGCCCCTGGAGGCCCCCCGACTTCCGAAAGGCTTTTATCTTGTCGGCCAGGCCGGGTGGAGCCACCTTGTACCTGATGCTGCAGGGTTTGGAGAGGGGCCGAGCCTGGAAGGCCTGCCAGGGCAACCCGGAGAAGGCTGGGGCGATGAGGTCCCACTCTCCCGCCGCGTACTCTCCACTGCGTACTCTCCACTCCCCTACGTGCTCCACTCTCTCATTTACTCCAATCTGCAACCCCCACACTCTCACCTTTTCACACAATCTCTTTTCTCAACTTTAAAATTCAACCTCACGTGTACTCCCCGCCTCCACCCTTGCGCGCACTCTACACTCACCCACCGAATCCACTCTCAGCCTTACACCCCACTTCTCCTTGCGTTCCCCCACTTCACTCATGCACAGCTGGCACAAACATGGTCTTTCAGCTTCTAGTCACAGCAAAGAGTCCTAAGACTAAATGGGCATGGAGTCTGATGGGCAGTGTCAGCTACTGGCATACGTAAACAATGTGACGAACCGACCCTGTCGGGCAGTGTGAGATGCTGCCACTGATAGACAGCATGAGGGACTGGCAATTGGGGGCATGTGAGGATCTCCCCAAGTGGGCAGTATGAAGAACGTGCAGTGGGGGCAAAGTGTGTAGTTGCAAGTGATGGGCAGTTTAAGAAGCTGCCACAATGAACATTGTGAGAAAGAGGCTGTGGGGTTCAGAAAAGTAAAGTTACACTGGTGAACAGTGTTAGAATGTGGCACTGTTGGGTAATGGGAAGAACTGGGATGAGCAGTGTGAACATCTGGCACTGGTGGCCAGGGTGAGGAAAAGACAGTGATGTGAGGGTGAGGGGGGGGCTGTGTTGCACGCCTGCAATGTGTGAAGCGTCTCATTGTCTGAGAGTGCTTCGCTTTATTAAGGTAAGCTCGGGCAGTGTTGAAGACTGTTGCTCCTGCCTCCGGGTGCCTTCCCCTATGGAATGTGCATTGCTTTACTTGGGTCCGCGCTTTCAGCGGCCCCTTGTCTTCAGGTTCACTCCAGAGGAGAAGGGGGAGGGGGAGGAGTGCATTGCTTTATTGTGTACACATTTTCGCAGCCCCACTGTTGCAAGGGGAAACACTTTGGGCCAGTTAATATATTTAAATGTTTTCAGTAGGTAATCCTGGATGCTGCATCGGAAAACAGTCGTGATTCTGAGCATATCACTTCATTTCCACATGCCTGTAAACAATGCATATGAACAGGTAAAATTGTACTGACGCTCGGGTAAAGCTCTCCAATACCTTCGGGCCCAGTTCCATTACACTTTGTGTTGGCTCCGGGGGAAGAATGTTTCCGATGCTGACACAAAACATTTTGCACCCTCCTCCCCTCAAAAATATGAACACTCACCTTGCGTTTTAGCAAGTTATATGTACAGCCCCACAGTAAAGGTTTCCTCATGCAAGTTAATCAAGGTCTGTTTAGGCCTATGTTCTCTTTAAATTATTTTGGCAAAGTTTTCAGATGAATATATTGTGTTTACTTAATTTGATGTATATATAAATATATCTAAACCTATTACAACTGAGTGCAAGTGTGCAGTGCCTATTTAAATAAATGTGGAAAAATACTGGCTGCAGCGTCTTCTTTTGCTTGCGACAAAAATAAATGTGGATAAATACAGATAAAATGACCAAAAAATAAATATGGATAAATACAGACGGAAATGTCAAAAAAATAAATACCATAAAACCGGGAGCCCTAATTATAATACATCTTTTTATGTGGATACTATTCGTTCTTTAGTAGTCTGTTTTATACAGCATTTTTTTTGTTCCTTCTCTTTTTGTGAGATTTATAGTCTGAGTCAGGAGAGCTGGGGAAAGCTCTTTCTCTTGTCTCTTTATTTTGTGTGGACATCCAACAAGATGGTATCTGGCTATAAACTAAACAATGAGAAATACTGCCCTTAACCAAGTACACTTTTAAGGAGGAATTCTCAATCTCTAACTTTACATGGAGCCCTCAACACATCAAATACCTTGGCTTATGGTTCACCCCATCTATTAAGACATCAATTCCCCTAAATTTTGATAAATGCCTAGATAAATTACCTACACTCACTACGAAATGGCACCCTCTCTATCTGTCTTGGTGGGGTCGCCTAGATACCATCAAAATGATGTTGTCCCCTATCATACTTTACATCATATCCAATATTCCAATATCCATATCAGCTAAGTCTTTTCATAAAATGAATTCCATCCTCTTATCTTTTTTATGGAACAACAAAAATTCTAGAATGTTGATGCAAAATTGTCATGCCCAAAATAGGAAGGAGGTGTAAACTTCCATGACTTTCCTAAATATCATTCCTATTAAGACAGCTATCCAAGTGGGTATCTGATTCATTATTAGACTCCCCGCTATGGGTTGATCTTGAGAAATCATTTCTGTCACCCTTTTCATTTCACGAATACCTATCCTTCACTCGTAAACAGCAAAAGATTTCCACACCGGTCATTAAACACTCCTGTAAGGTATTAAACACTATCCTTCATTCTGCCCCGAGTGATCTCGATACCTTTCTCGTCTCCACCATTTGGCACAACAAATATATACTCATCAAAAATAAACCCATTTACTGGAAAACATGGAGAAATAAGGGACTACTCTGGGTACTTCAACTATTTGAACAAGACACACTTCTTACATTCTCAAGGATGCGCTCTCATTTTCAAATACCTCTTTCCTTTCAACACAAATTTTCAGTTATACGAACTGCAATACTCGATGCACACACTTACTTTCAACCTCTAAGCCCTTCCTCCTCCCCGCTCTACGTGTTATAGCCTTCTCTGCATAAACCCCAAAGCCTCTAGTATTTATTCTCGCTTGACACAATGCTCCATTGACAGGGATAAAAAAAAAATAGAACTTTCTTAGGAAACTGATTTTGACACAGAATGGTCCATCTCCCTGTGGAATAAGATATGGGCAAAAATCAGGAAATCATCTAGAGCAGCAAACACTACACAAACTCTTTTCCTCATTTATAACAGACTCCTCTTAACACCCATGACCTTACACAAAATGCATACTGAAATTCCTGACACTTGCTGGTCGTGCTCCCTAGAGCATGCTGATTTAAAACATTTACTAGTTACATGTCCATACGTACTCAAATTTTGGAAACAAATCTGGACTCAGATTAACACTATCTTTAATACCACAGTCCTTTTTTCACCCAACAACATTTTTCTGGGGAGCTTATCTGTCGATTGGAATATGGGGCAATCACAAATACATATCATAGACTTGTTGTTAGCAGTTGCTTTTCAACAAATAACAAAGAATTGGAAGGATACATCTAAACTATCATATTTAACTTGGTGGTATGCTGTCTGTCATAACTACAGGTTGGATACAACCTTTGTATATCCTATATCTCTTGCTAAGTAACATTTGCAACTATGGTCTCCTGTCACACAGATTTGAGATAATAGCGCAAAAAAATCTTTTGCTCCCATCCCCTTGGTACAAGAATTTGTTCAGCCTCGCTGACTTCCCTTATATTGAGAATGACAATGTTTAGTATGTTATTTCTGTATTACTCATACAATGGCATCTTTCTAGTATATTAAGCCTTTCTTCCTATTTCTTCTTATATTAAGGCTTCTAAGAACCAGTTCTTTGTATTTCTTAAAGTATTTTGTTTCTCTGTCCCAGACTAAATATGTAATATTAGTGCTACATCCTATGTAATCTTTGATGTTTAATTGTACGAAGTATTGATGTTTACTCAAATTCTTTCAATAAACTTACTTTTGAAATTTAAAACTAGCTAAGCAAGTGGAACATTCGATGCAGTGTATACAGGAGTTGCACAAATCCAAGTCTGAGGCCAAAGGAGATGTAAAATGTGATACCAATACCATACATATGATTGCCTCACATAAGAAAAAACAACAGGGCTTTGCTAAACAGAAAGGAAATTGTTGTGTGACAATCCAAATCATTTGGAAAATTAAAAGGATTGACCTGCTGTGCGTGTGACATGTAGAGTGTGTGGTAGAAGGGGATATTTTTGCCAAGTTGTCTCTCAGTAAGGAGAAGGTGAATGAAAATGGTGCTGATGAGGAAAAAATTGTATTGTAAATGGATGATAATGATGTTTGTTGTGTTGCAAGTTCCACTTGTACTATGCACACAGATGGTGTCAAATTGAATGGAAGAGATGTGGTCATGATGATGAACTCTGGGGCCAAGTTGAAATTGATTTCTGATGAAGAGTATGAGTCTTGTTTCAAAGGGAATACTACGCTCAATCCGCCTGATGTCACGCCATATCATTATGGGGGTAAACCTATAGAATTGATGGGTTACTTTGATGCAGAGTTGAATTTTAAGGGAACCATGCTTCGGGAAAAGTGCATGTTCCTGTCAAGGGGGATTCTATTTTGAGCTGGCGGCACCAGAAACTTTTGGGAATTTCCCTAGATCCCAGCTTGTCTCCTCAAGTGCAGGTCAGGAGAGAGGATATGTTGACAGAGCAGTTCCAGTGGGAATTTCCTCATGTGTTCTTAGATATGGTTGGATGTGTAAAAGGTTACATATATCATATTAGGATTAAGGAGGATGCCGCACCAGTTGCATGTAAAGTCAGGAATATTCCCTTGAGTTTGCATAGGGCTATTGAAGCTTAATTAAGCAGACTCAAGAAGGAGGGTGATATTGAGGTGGTAGAAGCCTCTCAATGGGTTGCGCTGGTAGTGGTTGTGTCCAAATCTTCAGGTGAGATATGTTTCTGTGTGGACCTTCGTCATCTTGATAGGGAGGTTATTGAAGTCAAGTTTTCTCTACCAAATATAATGGAGATGATGACACTGATGGGCAGCGCTAAGTTTTTTACCACGCTTGACTTAGGGGCCGATTCCGATCTCGGCCGGTAGGGCTCCGAATCGGATTCGGCTTTACCGGATCCGATTCGGAGCCCTGTTTCCCGACCGAACCGTACGCGGGTCCGGCCGAGCGAGTACGATGCGAAATCGCCGACCGACTCGTCCGGGCGTCCCGACCGCTCCGACCGACTCGCTCCCGGCTCGAACCACTCCGACCGACTCCGCTCGGACTCGACTCGCACCGCGCAATGGAGACGTTTCCCGGCCGGGTAAGTACGATGCGCGCCGCGAGCAGTCCGACCGAGCCGCGCACTCCGGCTCGTAAGAGCAGTCGGAGCAGTACTTCGGGGGTCCGTGTCGGACCCCCTGCATGCGTAGCCGCGCGAGTCGCACACAGGGGGACCCATGGGTCCCCCTACCTGTGCGTGTACGGCGCGAATCGCTTCGCCGCGTACCCGCTGTAGGGGGCGCCCTTGTCCGACTCGCACCCATTGAGTCAATGGGAGCCCGCGTACGCGTTGTACGACCGGCTCCCATTGACATCAATGGGAGTCCGACCGACTCGAGTCCGATAACATACGGACGCATCGTACTCGTTCGGTCGGACTGCACGGGTCCGATTCGGTCGGAAATCTCTCCGGGTCCGGCTCGGTCGGAGAAATTTCCGGCCCGAATCGGAATCGACCCCTGAATGTCTGCTTATCACCAGGTAAAATTGAGTGAGGATTTGAAAGATTTAACTGCTTTCATCACACCCTTTGGGGTATTCCGTTTCCAAGGAAATGCCATTTGGACTTTGTTCTGTGGTTTCTGTTTGTCAGAGACGTATGACATGTTTGATGAAGGGAATTGCTGGAGGGAAATTCTTTCAAGATGGCGCGCTAATTTTTAGTGACTATTTGCATGAACATGTGATTAGAGTGAAAGAAGTGTTGGGTATATTTCAACAGAAAGGTATCACACTAAAAATTGGTAAGTGCAAGTTTGGTCAGTCACAAATTACATACTTGATACATGCTATTTCTGGTGACGGGGTCAAACTTAAGGCATAGTTCACCACTGCCATATCGTGGCTGCCACCAACCTCGAAGAAGGAGGAGGTTCAAACATTCCTGAGAATGGCAGAATTGTATGGATGCTTTGTTCCCAACTTTGCCAGCCGTACCGTGGCAATCAGGGATCTCCTCAGGAAAGGGGTTTAGTTTGTTCGGACTGAAGAGTGTGACAAAGAGTTTGGCGATCTTAAGGCTGTGTTGGTTTCTGCTCAGTGTTTAAAGAGTTTTGTGCCAGGGATGACTTGTGTAGTACTCACTGATGTGATTGAGAAAGGGCTTGCAGCTGTTTTAAAACAGGAAGGTGAAGAGGTCACCATAGTCTTTGCGTCTAGATCCTTGAGAGGAGCAGAGGTGAGATACTGTACAATAGAGAGAGAATCTCTAGCTGTGTATTGGGTGATAAAAAATTCAAGCAGTTTCTTTGAGGAGTTAAGTTTCAAGTGCGAATGGATCACAAGCCCTTACAGGAGGTGTTTAGAAAAAAGGTTTGGACTGCATTTCATCCAGAATCTGTAAGTGGCTGGTGGCATATTTGCCAGGCATCAACCAAAAAGTTGCTGATTGTTTGTCAAGGTTGGCTGTGGTCTCCAGGACGGGTGGTGAAGATGATGAAAATTGGTGGAAGCATGATGAAGTGAAATAAAAATGTGCTGTGTGACATTGAGATGTGTAACAGAGGAGTAGTGGGAGCAAGAAATGGAGAGATATGAGGTTGTGAAGAATTTGCATCAGTTTGTGCTGTCTGGAGATCAGACTTGGAAAAAAATGACAGATTTGTCGGGTTTGTGAAGATTTTTGATGAATTGTCGGTAAGGGATGGCATTCTTGTGAAAGGGAATAAAGTGCTTCCTCCTAAAGTAGTTAGAGCGTTTGATACAGTTTTCTCATCAAGGTCATTAGGGGATCAGTAAGACTAAAGAGAGACTCAGGTGTGTTTATTGGTGGCCTGGGATGGATACTGTAGTGGAGAGAATTGTGAAAAAGTGTGGGGAATGCAGGATGTGAAAAGAATTTGAAGGTTAGGACACTTGTTGTGACATTCCCAATGATGTTTGGGAGGAGGTTGGGTTGAATATTGTTGGTCCCATTATTGTGGGGAACATTTCCAAATAGTCTGTTTGTGCTTATGGACATGTGGTCCGGATGGCCGGAGGTGAGGGTGACCAGTGAGATTAACACACCCGCAGTCATCAAATTTGTAACTGATGTGTTTGCAAGGGAAGGCAATCCTAGAACAATTCTTACGGATAATGGGTTGCATCTGATTTTGAAAGATATGGAGTTATTTCTGGGTGAAATGGGTACATCACAGAAGAGGTGTGCCTTATATCATCCAGAAACAAATGGGATGACTGAAAATGTCAACAGATGTTAAAGGAAGCTATTCAAGTTGCTAAGGATAATAAAAGGGATTGGGTTCAGGAGGTAAAACAAATGTGTGGAGGAGTGCAGATTTATGCCTCATTCTATCACAGGAGTGAGCCCCTTTGTGTTGCTCAAGAAAAATAGGCCTTACACTGTGGTGGATCCTCCTTGGGTAAGAAATTACACTAAAGATGAGGTGAAGCCCCGAGAGATGATGGAGATGACCAAGGAGAAGGAAATGCAAATGTAGAGTTAAAGAAAAGGGAGATATGACAGTCGAATGTCACTAAGCCCATGCTCATAAATATGGGTGATATTGTCAAAGTGAAATTGCCTGAGAGAATCAGAGGTCCATCGCAATTTAGTAGGACATACAGGGTAACTAAATTGTTTAAGGGGGCAGCCAAGTTGGAGGATTGATGCATCTGGAATATTAATCGTATTTTAATAGTGGAGAAAAAATTATTTAGCTGATGTTTATTTTGTTAAGGGGAAGATATGTGATAATTCGTATATTTATAAGTGTGTCTCTTTTAGACTGGGATATGTGTGCCCATGATTACCCAGTCTTCAGGACAAACTCTTCTTCCATGGAATAAGGGTTCTGATTTAGAATGGTACTGTTGTTGAGGAAACTGTGATGGTCAGTTATGTGTAGCAGTTGATGGTGGTGGCTGGAGTTTCTTCCATGGAATAAACAAGACGTTTTCAGCACTCTCTTGGCTGGAGCATTTGTTTCCTGCTGTTATAATACCTTGAATTATACACAAGGGATGCATGAATGATTTAGGAAGCTTTCATTCACCAAGCTTTTATTAAACTGCATGCGACTGCTGCTGGCGGAGTTGTGGATTTTTTTTTATTACACACTAGAGGTGGGTGTACCAAAAAATAACAGAGAGAGCTGAGCCAAGGTTCTAAGAGCTTGTGCACAAGTTGAGCCATGGAAACATGCCATGTAAATCATTGCTAATGTGAATAACAATGGAGTAACCCTGTGTCCCTCAGAACCTGGGTAAATATACAAAAAAGCCACAATGGTTCTGTCGGGTAAAGATAATTGCTTTACATTTTACAGAATTAATCCATAACATGGATTAATTCTGTAAAATGTAAAGCAATTATCTTTACCCGACAGAACCATTGTAGCTTTTTGTAAATCCTTGCAACAGACATGTAAAAATGATAAGGCCTTGTAAATATGCACATCTTTAATGTGCAGAAGTGTTTCTGCTTATTAGGTCAGATTATATCAGTGCAATTAGAGGCATTTAATTTCGCAATACCTTTTGCACATCAACTTACATACATTTATGCGTCTCCCCCGCCCAATAGCATTAGTGAAATACGAAGCAAGTTGGTTGTCATGCACACTCTATATGTGGCCTGGGTTTTCATTATTCATTGAGCAACAATATGATGTATTAAAATCAAGCAGCAGAAAGGCTTCTGCACAGGGTACTTCCTGATCTCACAAACTTGAAGGTGCTCTCAAGTGAAATAATGGAGAACGAAATAAAATAGTTGCCAAAGATCACACACTGTGGTCAAGAAAGGATGTCAGGATTGAGCCAACGTTTTTTAGTTTCACATTGTGCAATTCTTCAACTAGATGGGTGGCAGGAAAAAGCTACATGAAAGCTCTACTCAGTTTGGACTTGAGAGTTCTTGAGGACCTATAGCTAAGCCAAAAACAAGGCTTACGAATTAAGCCTTCAGTGGCTCACCACCTCTGGAATGCACTGCATTGAAGTTGTGTTTTGAATCCCAACTAAATATGAGGTTGAAATGGGTGAATGTGTTGGGCACAGGGAGACTGCAAAAGAGAGTCATTTAGAGTTTATTTTTGAGACAGTCATATAAGTATGTTTCAGAAAGAATGTACAGAAGGCACCAGGGGCAGTATTACACAAAGTGTCCCCGGGGTCGCAAAAGGCATTTGCACCAGCTTTGCACGCCCCAGCAGAGCTTTGGTATTCCAGAAGGGACCGCAGACGCGTCTGTGGCCCCTTCTATAATACTGAAAGCCCTGGCGCACATACAGTGCCAGTGCTTTCTCAAGAGAGCATGCCCTCATTCGCATTTGGGTGAGGCCCCATGCAAATGATGGAATCCCTTTCCCTTTGCGCCTGCACTGTATTATAGACAATGGTGCAGAGGCAAAGAAGCTGTTAGGGGGCACACAGGCAGTGCACCACTAAAAATGTGGTGCACTGGTAGTGTACCCCCTGATAGCAGCCCTCTGGAGGGGGGAAAGGTGGTCCTATGGACCCCCCAGACATCCCCTTGCAGGCAGGTGCAGCCACTCACTGCGCCCGCCTGCAAGGGAATCTCAAACCCCCTTTAAAAGTGCAGGCGGGTTGCTGCCTGCATAATTAAACACAGAGTGGCTCCTTCAAAGCTGCTCCGTCTTTCACCTGAATGCGCTGCCCTGGGGGCAGCGCAAGCTCGCGGCTGCCTTGGGGGTAGTGCATTCTATGCAATAGGGAATACGTTCTCTATTTGAGCCCGGTAGACCAGTTTTATTGTGCACCGGGCACAAACAGGAATGTGTGCCTTACATATAAAAGGGCCCCAGGTATCTTTCATATTAGGACCAGGCACTTTGACACAATGCATACCAGTGTATGTGAAAGATTGCAGTACCCAAAGTCGAACACATTTGCAAAGTACTGCTTTGATCTTGTTTCTTTGTGCAGCCATTTCACTGTAATAGATTGATGCACACCTCTGTTCCACTCAAACAATTTCAGAAATCTACAATGACATATTAGATTTGTAATAACATATCTTTCCATTGAAATACAACGATGAAGGAATCTGTCCATGCTAATGAAATTAACAGGCATAGATTCCTTTGTTATTGCTAGACTGCTTGCAATGCATAACAAATGCTACTAGTTCTCAAGATCTAGCATAGCTGCAAAGCATTGTGTTGTCCTTACTAATTCACGCAGTCAGCTACTTATTTGAAGAAATTGCTGCACAGCATTGACCCAGCAATAACATCTGCCTGAATTATAGCTCTTTATTTAAAGTTGTATCAAGGCACTGGACTCTTGTCATGGGGAGGGTAAACTTGTTCTCTTTCTCTCCTTCTTATTGACAAATGGCAGTGATTACTAAAGATCATGATGGCCTTGTTCACATTTTGCCCACTTGTCTCATATAATGAGCTGCCAAAGATGGTATGCACTGCACATCTCATTGAAGCCTCACTGATAACTATTTGATAAGTCATCACAACATGTAACTAGTGAAAACAAAAACAAGAGCTGTTGTTTCTCTGCAACACTATGCTTGAGTGTGTTGGCAACAGATGTAATAGCAGCTTTAGTAAGATTTGGCAAATTGTTTATGTGTTTGGGGTTTTTAATTTATCACTACCAAATTAGGATGTTTATTTTTAATTTTTCATCCATCTCAGTGATATCTCTTGCTTTGATTTCAGCGTAGTAAAAGGTCACATAATGTTGCCTCCAATTACATGAGCTGGTTAGAGGTCATGTGATGTCACTTCATTTGATGTTATTCAGGGGTCAGAGGGCACTTGAGGTTACTTCCGCTACCCCAGGCATTTTGGTTAATTGACCTCCCTGGAGCCCTGATTGATTACCAAATTAGGTTTTTCTAGTCATGAGTATTGTCAAGGATGTTGCTGTGATAGACAAATATACCAGCATGTCATCTGCGTATAATGTCTCTACATATTTATGGGGACCTGTTTGTATTGTCCAGTTACTCAGTGCCATACGAGGCAAGGGGCTCCATGGCTAATGCAAATAGTAAAGACGACAGGGGCATCCATATCTAATGCCACGCTCTAACTTCCATTCTGCAGATATTATATCACCAGTTCTGACTATGGCCATGGGTTTTGTGTACAATAGTGATGCCATCTTGAGATATACTGGACCAAAACTCATTGCTTGTAGAAGATTCTTCAGTCTAAAGGCATTCTCTGTGTCCAATGACACTAGAGTGAGCTTCTGCCTGCTGGATTCCACCTCTCCTATTATGTTGACCAGTCTAATATTCACTGCAGTTCTTCTGCTTGTTATGAAGTTATTCTGATCTGTATGCACTAAGCCTGAAATCACGTTGGACAGCTTCATAGCTAGAAGTTTGTCTAGTATTTTATCATCCATGTTCAGCAGGGATAGAGGTCTGTATGATCGACTACCTGTAGGATTTTTGTCAGGTTCCAGAAGCAAAATGATAGTTGCTTTCTGTGGAGATTTTGGTAACTCTCCACATTCCAGTGCTTCCTGATAAACCACTAATATTCTCTCTGTCACTATCCCTGCATAAGCATGACACCACTCTGCTGAAAGACTATCCAGTACTGGCTCCTTATATGTGTTCAGTTCCTTTATAGCTGCTTTTATTTCTTCTGTAGTGAGGCTTGCCTCTAAGGATTCTCTCAGTTCTAGCATTAGTTTCTTAACCGCTCGCTACAACAGTATGGGGTACATGTATGCCCCCACACTATTCTCATGGCTTGTGTAAAGGTTTTTGTAATATTATTATTTTTTATGCATTCACTATGAAACCTGCTTAATTTTTAATTGCCATGATACTGATTGGGGCCGTTTTTTGTTTAGGCAACCAGGGAAGCCTATTGCCTGTTCTGTCTCCTTCTCTGTGTAAACCTTGTCTGCATTGTGTGCCAAATAACATCTCTTTATCTGTTAGCCTCCTTATGATATCTGTTTGTAGTAGTTATACTTTGCGTAGCACAAAGTCATCGCTGGTCTGCTGTGTTTGCCAATATGATGGAGGGAATATTGATTTGATGGTTAGTGTGAGTGTACCGGATGGTGAAACTCCATACAGGTTGAGGAGTGACAGGGAACATCGTTTACAAAGTTGGATGATTGATGGGAGTACCAAACAGAAGGAAAAGTGTGATTGAGGCATAGCTCATATTGAGAGTATTATGTTCTCTATTGTGTTGTGTTGTGTGTGTTTGTATAGTGCACAACTCAGCCGGAAGGGTATCCTGCCACAGAAGCATGAGCTGCATGTGTTTAACCAGGATCCGATCCAGGTGAAGAATCACCGGCTTCAGTTTCTTGTCGAATGCAGGAACTGAAAAGGAGGCTCTGATGTGCAGGGACAGGTCATTCCATGCTTTAGGAGCAAGTAAGGACAAAGCACAGCTGCCGGATGTGGTTCTGCATATGTGTGGATGGGTGCGAGCAGGAGTCTGAATGAGTGGCGGTGCCTGGTGGGTTTGCGGAAGTTTATGCATTTATTGACATGGGGCCAATGTTGTGTAAGGCTTTGTATGTCTGTGTGAGGAGTCAAAGTGGTCAACTTTGCCAGAGTGAGACTGATATATATATGGTGAGGAATGTAAGTATGAATGATAAAGCTTATTGAGCACACATCTACTCCTGAGAGTGTCCTAGAACTGAGGAAAACAGACGGATAGCTGCAGCGACTATGCTAAGTCAAACAAACAGGTTTTTAATAGCTTGCAGTACACTGCCTCTTTTTTAGTGTTTCACAGAGTAAGTGGGTACAGATTCCAAGCTTGGGCAACCAAGAAGAGAGAACTGCCTTTTTTGTGTGTCAGATGTTTAAGAACAACTGCCAACAGAGCATCAGCAGAATAAAGTGCTTTAAGGGGACGATAATGGATGACTCTATCAGACAAATATTAGAGGCATAATTTGTAGCAGGCCCAGTATGTGATCACCAAGAATTTTAAGCTGTATTTGTTTCCTGAATCTTAACCAATGCAAGTCCAAAAGATGATGAGAGAAAGGAGCTTGGTGTGGAATCTTTAATTAAAGGTGTACTACCATATTCTAGATCACCTGCACATGCTTAATTAAAACACTAGCAAGGCCCAAGCCAGGCCCAGAAACAGGCAATTTGCACAGGCCAATCATGATGCAATAAGTGGATGGACCACGATTTTCTGGGATAGAAGCAGCAGAAGAAAAAAACACTTCTTGAGAGCCTGCAAAAGTGCAAAACAGGATCCCACTCCGGCAGTAACCGGAGACCAGAAAGAAAGCTATTGGATAAATTTTATACCCAAGTTCCTTGACACGATCGCCTGGGGAGTGTGGACAGAGAAGATGGCCAACAATTCTCCCACCACAGAGAGGGGGAAGACCCAAATAAGAGAATTTCAGTCTTGTTTGCATTACACTGAAGATTACCAACTCACTTCCAGTTCAATACAGTTTCCAGGCAGGTTTTGAAGGATTCACGTGCAGCCAAGGACTTGTTCTCAAATGAGAGGAACAGTTGTGTGTCATCTGCATACACTAGTATTTTGACACCAAAAGACTCGCTAGAGGAGGCATATATTTATATATATATGTTGAATAAGGCAGGACATAAAGAGGAGCCCTGGGTTCTTAACCCCTAAATTAAGAGCCGTTGTAGCAGATGCATAAGAAATGCAACCAAAACCTTTAAATACAACTTGCTCAGAAAGAACCCTGAAACACTTATCTCAGATCCCTCCTTCAATTCTAAAACCGGGGTTATCATCAACTACTTAATTTTCTTCACCAGATCTCCGGCTAAATGGCGCACTGCGGTCTCTAACCTGCTATACGTTAAGGAGTCAAAAAACATCCCATACGGCACTAAGTTGCTTATAGCACCCTCTAAAAAAGTAAGGCCTACACTGAATACAACATCCTACAAAAATGGCACAGCACTCGTGCAAGCGGCCAACAAAGATCGTGAAGTATTTGATGATTATTTTGCCAGCTTAAAAGATCATGTCCATAACATACCTCAGTCAAACCACCACCAGAGCAGCACTCTAAACACTATCACCCACACCCCTCGGAGTGCACTGGCTATAATTGAAAGTGGTACTAACCAGGATAGTCAGCATGCATCCGACCTTAGTACTAGTGATCGGGAGAGTCAGCAACCTAGTCAGCACCCAACTACCCCCAGTACAAGCCACAATTCAAGGACTTGCCACATAGCTTCTAATCGGTTATTGGGCATATGCAAAACAGTTAGCAATAATACACTAAAAGTAAACCAAGCAAATTCTAGAATGTCGTCCAATCTTCTCACGCCTGGAACAAACAACCTCACAACTTTTCAAATAGCCGATCTCGCGGATGAATTATCCATTGATCAGAACATTAGGAGGATAAAGATCAATACCTCTAATAACTCCGGGCTAGCCCTTCAGTTTAAAGAAAAAATGACAGATGGATCTATTGTTATCCACAAGCCTGTTGAACTTGAAACAGCCAGCATACCGTTCCACAGGATAGTGATCACGCTACAAAAGCCTCATCCATCTCCTCCTTCGAATAAGGAGCTAGAAAGTCTCATTGCCCAGACAGATTGGTTAGCTATGGACTTGCAAAATGCCATTATGAACATGAAGAATGTTTTAATTCTCTCTGAAAGCTACCTTTCCAAAACTATCCACATCCAAAATTCAGTTCACACACTCCAGAGTAATCATCATAATTCTACTCCCATGCCTCTGACTAATAGGATTTATTGTCCCCGTAAGTTCCTGAGATACCTGACGGACATTGAAACACAGTCCTTACTACTATCCTACGAGGAGACATCCACTTTCACCGCCAAGATAATTGATCAGAAAATTAAAGTTGTCCCAATTAATGTAAACAGAACAACACAATCAAATGGCAGGAAGCCAAACCCTAGCAACCTGAAAGAAATAACGAGAATCCCCGTGGGGCAGGACACTAACCGAGACACCTCGTAAATCGATTTCTTGCCTTTTACTTAATTGCAGTTCAACAGTATAACATGCTCCTGACATTGCCGACATAATCTTGAACCAGGACATAGACGTGGCTATTCTAACGGAATCGTGGCTCTCAGAATCCTCTTCCCCAAGCCTTGACTTACTTGTGCCCCCAAATTACAACATTGTAAGACTAGAGAGGCTAAACAAAACCGGTGGAGGTTTGGCCTGTATCCATAGATCAGACATACTCATCTCCAAAGTGCTTGCAGACCCCATGGAATCTTGTGAATACCTCAAGCTCTCATTAAGATCCACAGACAATCAACTCTACAAATTACATGTATTCTACCACCCCCCAGGGAAAAACGTAAATTTCATAGACCAGTTAATGGAAATCATTACAGCTAATTCTGATCCTCACTCCAATGACATTTTCCTTGGAAACTTCAATCTGCATTGGAATGACCTCAAGGACAATCAGGTCAATATTCTTATAGAATTCCTACCCAATCACGAGCTAAGGCAAGCTTGTGCCCTTCCAACTCATTTTAAAGGCTCGATTTTAGATTGGATCATCTCCAAAGAAAACGTGGTGGAATCAATTTCAATTGTACCTTGTGATTGGTCAGATCACCACATCATCAATTTCCGAATACCATACAGAAAGAAGAAATCAGTGTCTCAATTAGTCAAATCCTAGCAGTGGGTTAGAGACACTAAAGGCCTGAACATTGAGAGTCTGTCAGCACGGTGCGAGATGGAACTTACTCAGCCTTCTGAACTGGAAAATGTCAGTGATGTTACGGACCATTACAATCTTACGATGTCGAAAATAATTGATAATACAGCTCCTCTAAAACTTAGAAGAATACAGGTTAAGGATAAAAATCCATGGTTCAACGGTTCTCTGAATGAAGAAAGACGGATTCTCAGACTAACTGAACGGAAGTGGAGACAACACCCATCATCCCCCCATCTAAGATAGTTAAAGAAGTCCAGGAAAGCCTACAATAAAAGCGTTCTTAATTCAAAAAGAGAATTTTTTAGAAGTGAACTTGATAATGCAAAGAACAGACTGAGAAAGCTCTTTGAACTGCTAAAAGATCAATCGAACAAGTTGGCCAAATCCTCATTACTAACAAATAAATCGGAATTGAGCTGCGAAGATTTTTCATCATTTTTCACAGCTAAAGCCAGCTCACTGGAGAGTGAACTCACGAATACCACTGACAAAGCCTTGTATCTATGGAGTTCACTAGAGGAGCAGCCAGCACTCACACGGTCTAAAAATAATGTGCATTGGTCAACATTCAAACTATACGATCAGGATGACATAGCCAAAATTATTCTATCTTTGAAATCGAGCAACCATTACAATGATCCTCTTCCTGCAAAATGTTGGCCTTCAATCAATCACAAGGTCATCCCACTTTGGACTAAGATAATCAATGCTTCACTAGTACAAGGATCTTTTCCGGAATGTCTAGAAACTGTCCAGGTCATCCCTCTATTGAAAAAACCTAATGAGAACCCTTCCGATCCTAACAACTTTCCGCCAGTTACAAACATTCCCTTACTAGCCAAAGCTCTAGAAAAATGTGCTCATAAACAATTTGGCCAACACATTACTGACTCTAAGTTACTAAACGATTGCCAATCAGGGTTCAGACCAGATCATAGTACGGAAAAGGCTATTCTGCACATAGTAGATGACGCTCTTCTTGCTCTTGACCATAATTAAACTTGTCTCCTTGTCCTTTTAGACCTATCGTCCCCTTTTGACACCGTGAATCAGGCCAAACTTTTAGACCATCTGGAAAACAGGATAGGCCTATCGGGAACAGTCTTAAAATGGTTCTATTCCTTCTTAGAGAACAGATCTCAGAGATTCCTGGTGAACCACAAGCTATCTCCGCCATCCCCGATTCAAATTGGAGTTCCTCAAGGATCAACTCTATCACCTTCCCTTTTCAATCTATACATCAAACCATTAACTGAAGTACTACAACAGGCTAACAATTCCTTCCACATGTATGCAGACGACACTCAGCTGTACATGAAGATTACATCATTGGAAGAAATCATCATAATGAACCAAGCACTTCAGAAGACCGTTAAATGGCTTTCGGGCAATCATCTCAAGCTTAACCCACAAAAAACAGAATTTGTGCTGATCTTCCCTCCTTAAAGTGACACCAAGATTAAGGAATGGACCAGGATGATTACTGCGCTAAACGGCTGCCCGATTCTAGTAGAGTCAACTAAGTCTCTAGGAATCACGCTGGATAAGGAGTTAAACATGCGCACCCACATCAACACAATGGCAAAAAATGCCCGCTTCCATCTGAGCTACCTTAGAACGTTGAAACCGTTTATTGACACAGAGGACTTGAAAATGGCATTCCAGGCTCTGGTCATTTCTAGAATTGAGTATGGTTGCTCAACGTTATCTGGTCTTTCTAAGATTTCAACTGCTCCCCTTAAAGCTTGTCTCAATGCGGCAGCTAGACTTATAACGGGCTCTAAAAAATTTGACCATATCACTCCTCAACTGAAAGCTGTCAATTGGCTACCGTTCGAGGCAAGAATACAGCTAAAGATTGCATGTATAACACACAAGGCACTACACCACACTACTCCTTGTTACCTTGCCCAGAAAATTGCGTTGTCTGGAGGTAGTAGATCCTCTAGGGGAGCAGGAGATTTTTTTACTGAAACCAGCTTTCTTCCGGAAGAAGAGATCATATGATAGAGCATTCACAGGAGCTGCACCTAGGATTTGGAATTAACTCCCGCCAAATATCAGAAGGATTACCCACGCTACTCGATTCAAGAAGGAGACTAAGTCCTTTCTGATGAGTAAATTCCTCCCATAACAACTGAGCGGTCTAAGGTCAATTCAGAGGTCATACGTCAGGTTCCTTGACCAATACACGTTCGTTCTAGACCTGTCATACAATACTTCAACCATTGTGTATTCCTAGTAATTCTCAGTATTGGTTTTGTTTTGTAATTAAGTGTTATGTGATTTGTATTACGGTTGTCTAGTATTATCAATTGTGTGTTATTGTAACTTTTGGAACATGCAACGGTTATAAGTTACATATCCCTGGTAGTAGGTGTAAATAAGGGTTATTATCTGAACTTGAAGTGCAATCTAACTGTAAAGCGCTCTGACACCCATGTTTTTGGGTCATGTTCGCGCTATAGAAAACATTGAATAAATAAATAAATAAATAAGGTGCCATCAACACAGCCTGTCATTGCTGCTTTAAAAAGGAGCAGATCCACTCAAGTGCCTGGCCCCACATTTCAATGTCCTTCAAACGCTAAAGAAGTATGGGATAGGAGAGCATAGCAAATGCCACTGAGAGATCTAATAATAATTAAAGCAGTGTTTTTAGCATGATATGATGACAGCTTGATGGCTTCGGCCATCTCCAAAAGTGTGGATTTCATGCTTAGACATTGCCTGAAACCTGACTCAAAAGGATGTAATAACGCAAACTGATCCAGATACTGTAAAGGTTAGGCATTGACCAATATATCTAACAGTTTTGAGCCAACCAGCAGGAGAGAGATCTGTCGAAAATTAGACAGACGGGCGTGATCTGCTGTAGGCTTTTTTGGTAAGGGATTTACTTTTGCCTGGTTCCAACATGCTAGAACCTGTGCCATGTATCAAGAGTTGTTAAAGGGTTGGTTGAGAACTGGATTAACAACATTAATAGCTGTTGGCAGAATTGCAGGATTGCAGGTGGACAAGTGTCAGCAGAGGAACCTGATGTACAGCTCAATATAATATTTTTATACTCCTCTAGGGAAATAGCTTCAAAATGTAAAAAAGCACATACCCCAGCTGGGACCGAGTTGACCAACACAATGTCTTGGAAGGAATGTGCAGGTACATTTTGGAGAGTAATCAGATTTTTTTCTATTTGCTCCTCAAAAGAATCACACAGCATATTGCACAACTATGGTGAGGCCAAGATGGGCTGCTCAGAAGCCTTCAGATATAGAAAGGTATTTTTGATTTAAAATATTTCTGAAGGCTTTATTAGAGGCAGCAGAGCTTTTATCCTCAAAATAGGAGGCTTGTGCTTATTTGATAGCTGCATGATATTTCTTTAGAGCTTCATTATAAATGGCCCTATCTGCTGGCAGATAGTGCCACCTTCAAACTTTTTCGAGTTTCTTATTGCTGCTATACCCAACGGAGAGCAGAGGAGAAAATTAGGGAGCTGAAGGTCTACTTTTGTGATTGTTCCATGAGTTTAGAGCAGCCAGTTTGACTACAGCTTACGGGAGCCAGTTGTTTCCAACCTCTACATCCCTTAATATTTCCCCACTTAGATCGGCAGAGAGTTGGCAAGGAAATAGGCCAGCTCAGGAGGTTTAATTTTACTCCAGCCATATTTAAGGTATTCCCCCTGGGAATGCTCACATGTAGCCAGGGTAACAGGATGAGAAGGTGATCGAACCATGTTACTGTCACTGGGTCATCTACTGAAAGAGAAGCATTAGAAATATGAGGCATTAGAATGCCACGCCATGTGTGTAGGTGCCAAAACCTCCTGAGTAAATTCTGTGAATCCATTTTCTCTGATAGCCATTGCATCATTATGATTATCAATGTGCAAGTTGAAATCCCCTAGCACTGTAAAGTTGAAATATTGCAAGGTTACCTGTGTTAGAGCATCATCTAGTGAGTTTATTAACTCATAAACTCACCCACATAACCCGATGGGGAGATAGACCAAATCTCCTGCCAGGGACGTCTGCAAGGAAGCTGCTAAGCAAAACCCAAGTACTACAGTGTCTATCAAGTAAGTTGACATGAAGGTGGTACATGCAGAGTTCTCTTTAAAGGCAATACCAATCCCTCCACCTCTTTTCCTATCCCTGTCCAAATGAGCACAAAGTGTAACTCTCAGGCAGAGCTAACACGATGTTGGGACCTGATGACTCGCTCAGTCAGGTCTGTCATAAACAGAATATCCAGCTGATACTCAGTAAGGAGGATATTAATATGTAAAGCATGCTTGTGCATGGATCGATCATTAATTAACGCAGCCCTAAAACTCTTGGAAAAAGTGGACCAATGAGTCTTATTGCTGGTAGTCTCTGGCCTGCCCAAAGATGGGGGTTCAATGCTAACCATGACTAGCAGGATAGTGACCCCCCTGCAGTTCTGCATCAAGAACCCCTCCTTCTCTGTTTGTAAAGTTATTATGTTGAACAGCAGTATCTCTGACTAAGAACTGTGTTGGAATGTCAAGCTTGGCTGCTGCTGGCTGTGGAATGGTCACCGACAGGTGCAGAATGGCTTGCCTCTGGCTCATCCTCAGTGTGGCAGAGGCACATCCGATGCACAACAGATGCTCATCCATGCAGTGGCCCTCATTATAAGGGGAGCTGTCATTATCCTCCTAGGTCAACTACAGCACAGCCAAACTCAAAATGCCACCACCAGTCTGTCCTAAGGATACAAAATGGCCACCCTAATCAGCACTCTCTCCACAAATTGAGAACCACACCAGAGAGCAGCTAATGTAAAGTAATGTCCCCTGAACCCAGACTTAAACTGCACAACAACCAACTGTGCAAATGCGTGCCAATAAAATCCAATAAGAAATTTAGGTAGTGTCAATATCCAATAAAATGAATTTCAAGTAAGTGGGCAAGTCAGAACAAAATACAAATAATAATCCAAAAAGAGACATAAAACAATAAAACTGCATTCCACTAAATAAAAGCAGACTACTTGTTACCATTTTCCTTGGCACGTCTGCCCCATTTCGTCCTTATAAGGGGAATCCTCATTAGCCTCCTAGGTCGACTAGAGTGCAGCCAAACTCAAAATGGTGCCTCAAGTTGGCCCTAAGGATTAAAAATTGCCCCCCTAATCAGTGTTCTCTCTGCAAACGGAAGGGATTTCATGTTTTTTCAAAACCCTTGAAAGTAGTGAAAATGATAAGATATGTTATAGAGCATTCAGATGGCAAGGTATGGAATGTGAAAAAGGTTGTGTATATTCCAGGGTTTGTGGTGGAGACACTTCATGGGGAGGAATCTAGGTTATGTGAGAAACGGGAAAAAAAATTGTGAGAGAGTGGAAGGTCCTGTAAAAGAGATCAAGAAAATGTATAGGCGGTTATAAGATTAAGGCATGTTGTGACTAGGGGTGGGTGATAAATTCCGCTCCGTCGGCGGAGTGAAGCAAACACAAGGAGATGATGGACGGAGCGCTGAAACTTTTCAGACACTCACCCCCAGTCACAGATCTGGGTTGAATCCATCATCGTTCTTTAGCTCACTTTGCCACACCAGTTCAGACACAGCTATATGCAAATCAGTCTTGACCCTGTGCCTCATGGGAACAGTCCAGCCCGAACTGCCAAGCCATGTCTTCCCTGGATCGGAAACAAGCATCCTGGGACCGGTTTCGGGCTAACAGCCCTCATCAGCCAGGCTAGCTTGAATCCAGTGGCAAAGTGAGCAAGGAAACCATCGTCTGGGCATACCCTGCCAACTTAGGGCGAGCAAAGCAAACACAAGGAGATGATGGACGGAGCGCTGAAACTTTTCAGACACTCACCCCCAGTCACAGATCTGGGTTGAATCCATCATCGTTCTTTAGCTCACTTTGCCACCCCAGTTCAGAGAATGATGGATTTAGGCCCAGATCTCTGTACTGGGGTGAATGTATGACATTGTTCTGCATTCTGTCCATCAATTTTCCTTTTTGCAATTGTCACCCCGAGTGGGACAGGTATGCCCAGACGTGGGTCCCATGCTCTCCATGCCACTGGAGTCAAGCTATCCTGGCTGATGAGGGGTGAAACCCCAAAACCAGTCCTAGGATGCTTGTTTCTAGTTCAGGGAGGACCTGGCCTGGCAGTTCGGGCTGAACTGTTCCCATGAGGCACAGGGTCAAGACTGATTTACATATGGCTGGGTTCAAACTGAAATGGCATGGTGAGCAAAAAAGCAATGGATTAAGGCCCAGATCTCTGTACTGGGGTGAATGTATGACATTGTTCTGCACTCTGTCCATCAATTGTTCTTTTTGCAATTGTCACCCCGAGTGGGACGGGTATGCCCAGACGTGGGTCCCATGCTCTCCATGCCACTGGAGTCAAGCTATCCTGGCTGATGAGGGGTGAAACCCCGAAACCGGTCCTAGGATGCTTGTTTCCAGTCCAGGGAGGACCTGGCCTGGCTGTTCGGGCTGGACTGTTCCCATGAGGCGCAGGGTCAAGACTGATTTGCATATGGCTGGGTTCAAACTGGAATGGCATGGTGAGCAAAAAAACGATGGATTTAGGCCCAGATCTCTGTACTGGGGTGAATGTATGACATTGTTCTGCATTCTGTCCATCAATTGATCTTTTTGCAATTGCCACCTTGAGTGGGACGGGTATGCCCAGACGTGGGTCCTGTGCTCTCCATGTGACTGGAGTCAAGCTATCCTGGCTGATGAGGGGTGAAACCCCGAAACCGGTCTTAGGATGCTTGTTTCTAGACCATGGAGGACCAGGCCTGGCAGTTCGGGCTGGACTGTTCCCATGAGGCACAGGGTCAAGACTGATTTACATATGGCTGGGTTCAAACTGGAATGGCATGGTGAGCAAAAAATCTATGGATTTAGGCCCAGATCTCTATACTGGGGTGAATGTATGACATTGTTCTGCATTCTGTCCTTCAGTTGTTCTTTTTGCAATTGGCACCCCGAGTAGGACGGGTATGCCCAGACGTGGATCCCGTGATCTCCATGCCACTGGAGTCGAGCTATCCTGGATGATGAGGGTTGAAAGCCCGAAACCGGTCCTAGGATGCTTGTTTCCAGTCCAGGGAGGACCTGGCCTGGCAGTTCTGGCTGTTCTGTTCCCATGAGGCACAGGGTCAAGACTGATTTGCATATGGCTTGGTTCAAACATGAATGGCATGGTGAGCAAAAAAACGATGGATTTAGGCCCAGATCTCTGTACTGGGGTGAATGTATGGCATTGTTCTGAATTCTGTCCATCAATTGTTCTTTTTGCAATTGTCACCCCGAGTGGGACGGGTATGCCCAGACGTGGGTCCCGTGCTCTCCATGGCACTGGAGTCAAGCTATCCTGGCTGATGAGGGGTGAAACCCCGAAACCGGCCCGAGGATGCTTGTTTCCAGTTCAGGGAGGACCTGGCCTGGCAGTTCGGGCTGGACTGTTCCCATGAGGCACAGGGTCAAGACTGATTTGCATATGGCTGGGTTCAAACTGGAATGGCATGGTGAGCAAAAAAACGATGGATTTAGGCCCAGATCGCTGTACTGGGGTGAATGTATGACATTGTTCTGCATTCTGTCCTTCAGTTGTTCTTTTTGCAATTGTCACCCCGAGTAGGACGGGTATGCCCAGACGTGGATCCCGTGATCTCCATGCCACTGGAGTCAAGCTATCCTGGCTGATGAGGGGTGAAAGCCCGAAACCGGTCCTAGGATGCTTGTTTCCAGTCCAGGGAGGACCTGGCCTGGCAGTTCTGGCTGTACTATTCCCATGAGGCACAGGGTCAAGATTGATTTGCATATGGCTTGGTTCAAACTGGAATGGCATGGTGAGCAAAAAAACGATGGATTTAGGCCCAGATCTCTGTACTGGGGTGAATGTATGGCATTGTTCTGAATTCTGTTCATCAATTGTTCTTTTTGCAATTGTCACCCCGAGTGGGACGGGTATGCCCAGACGTGGGTCCCGTGCTCTCCATGCCACTGGAGTCAAGCTATCCTGGCTGATGAGGGGTGAAACCCCGAAACCGGCCCTAGGATGCTTGTTTCCAGTTCAGGGAGGACCTGGCCTGGCAGTTCGGGCTGGACTGTTCCCATGAGGCACAGGGTCAAGACTGATTTGCATATGGCTGGGTTCAAACTGGAATGGCATGGTGAGCAAAAAAACGATGGATTTAGGCCCAGATCGTTGTACTGGGGTGAATGTATGACATTGTTCTGCATTCTGTCCATCAATTGTTCTTTTTGCAATTGTCACCCCGAGTGGGACGGGTATGCCCAGACGTGGGTCCCGTGCTCTCCATGCCACTGGAGTCAAGCTATCCTGGCTGATGAGGGGTGAAACCCCGAAACCGGTCCTAGGATGCTTGTTTCTAGTCCAGGGAGGACCTGGCCTGGCAGGTCGGGCTGGACTGTTCACATGAGGCACAGGGTCAAGACTGATTTACATATGGCTGGGTTCAAACTGAAATGGCATGGTGAGCAAAAAAGCGATGGATTAAGGCCCAGATCTCTGTACCGGGGTGAATGTATGACATTGTTCTGCATTCTGTCCATCAATTGTTCTTTTTGCAATTGTCACCCCGAGTGGGACGGGTATGCCCAGACGTGGGTCCCATGCTCTCCATGCCACTGGAGTCAAGCTATCCTGGCTGATGAGGGGTGAAACCCCGAAACCGGTCCTAGGATGCTTGTTTCCAGTCCAGGGAGGACCTGGCCTGGCAGTTCAGGCTGGACTGTTCCCATGAGGCACAGGGTCAAGACTGATTTGCATATGGCTGGGTTCAAACTGGAATGGCATGGTGAGCAAAAAAACGATGGATTTAGGCCCAGATCTCTGTACTGGGGTGAATGTATGACATTGTTCTGCATTCTGTCCATCAATTGCTCTTTTTGCAATTGCCACCCCGAGTGGGACGGGTATGCCCAGACGTGCGTCCTATGCTCTCCATGCCACTGGAGTCAAGCTATCCTGGCTGATGAGGGGTGAAACCCTGAAACCGGTCCTAGGATGCTTGTTTCTAGACCATGGAGGACCTGGCCTGGCAGTTCGGGCTGGACTGTTCCCATGAGGCACAGGGTCAAGACTGATTTGCATATGGCTGGGTCCAAACTGGAATGGCATGTTGAGCAAACAAACGATGGATTTAGGCCCAGATCTCTGTACTGGGGTGAATGTATGACATTGTTCTGCATTCTGTCCATCAATTGTTCTTTTTGCAATTATCACCCCCGAGTGGGACGGGTAAGCCCAGACGTGGGTCCCCGTGCTCTCGATGCCACTGGAGTCAAGCTATCCTGGCTGATGAGGGGTGAAACCCCGAAACTGGTCCTAGGATGCTTGTTTCCATTCCAGGGAGGACCTGGCCTGGCAGTTCTGGCTGTACTATTCCCATGAGGCACAGGGTCAAGATTGATTTGCATATGGCTTGGTTCAAACTGGAATGGCACGGTGAGCAAAAAAACGATGGATTTAGGCCCAGATCTCTGTACTGGGGTGAATGTATGGCATTGTTCTGAATTCTGTCCATCAATTGTTCTTTTTGCAATTGTCACCCCGAGTGGGACGGGTATGCCCAGACGTGGGTCCCGTGCTCTCCATGCCACTGGAGTCAAGCTATCCTGGCTGATGAGGGGTGAAACCCCGAAACCGGCCCTAGGATGCTTGTTTCCAGTTCAGGGAGGACCTGGCCTGGCAGTTCTGGCTGTACTGTTCCCATGATGCACAGGGTCAAGACTGATTTACATATGGCTGGGTTCAAACTGGAATGGCATGGTGAGCAAAAAATCAATGGATTTAGGCCCAGATCTCTATACTGGGGTGAATGTATGACATTGTTCTGCATTCTGTCCTTCAGTTGTTCTTTTTGCAATTGGCACCCCGAGTAGGACGGGTATGCCCAGACGTGGATCCCGTGATCTCCATGCCACTGGAGTCGAGCTATCCTGGCTGATGAGGGGTGAAAGCCCGAAACCGGTCCTAGGATGCTTGTTTCCAGTCCAGGGAGGACCTGGCCTGGCAGTTCTGGCTGTTCTGTTCCCATGAGGCACAGGGTCAAGACTGATTTGCAGATGGCTTGGTTCAAACTGGAATGGTATGGTGAGCAAAAAAACGATGGATTTAGGCCCAGATCTCTGCACTGGGGTGAATGTATGGCATTGTTCTGAATTCTGTCCATCAATTGTTCTTTTTGCAATTGTCACCCCGAGTGGGACGGGTATGCCCAGACGTGGGTCCCGTGCTCTCCATGCCACTGGAGTCAAGCTATCCTGGCTGATGAGGGGTGAAACCCCGAAACCGGCCCTAGGATGCTTGTTTCCAGTTCAGGGAGGACCTGGCCTGGCAGTTCGGGCTGGACTGTTCCCATGAGGCACAGGGTCAAGACTGATTTGCATATGGCTGGGTTCAAACTGAAATGGCATGGTGAGCAAAAAAACGATGGATTTAGGCCCAGATCGCTGTACTGGGGTGAATGTATGACATTGTTCTGCATTCTGTCCATCAATTGTTCTTTTTGCAATTGTCACCCCGAGTGGGACGGGTATGCCCAGACTTGGGTCCCGTGCTCTCCATGCCACTAGAGTCAAGCTATCCTGGCTGATGAGGGGTGAAACCCCGAAACCGGTCCTAGGATGCTTGTTTCCAGTCCAGGGAGGACCTGGCATGGCAGTTCGGGCTGGACTGTTCCCATGAGGCACAGGGTCAAGACTGATTTGCATATGGCTGGGTTCAAACTGGAATGGCATGGTGAGCAAAAAAACGATGGATTTAGCCCCAGATCTTTGTACTGGGGTGAATGTATGACATTGTTCTGCATTCTGTCCATCAATTGTTCTTTTTGCAATTGCCACCCCGAGTGGGACGGGTATGCCCAGACGTGCGTCCCGTGCTCTCCATGCCACTGGAGTCAAGCTATCCTGGCTGATGAGGGGTGAAACCCTGAAACCGGTCCTAGGATGCTTGTTTCTAGACCATGGAGGACCTGGCCTGGCAGTTCGGGCTGGACTGTTCCCATGAGGCACAGGGTCAAGACTGATTTGCATATGGCTGGGTCCAAACTGGAATGGCAGGTTGAGCAAACAAACGATGGATTTAGGCCCAGATCTCTGTACTGGGGTGAATGTATGACATTGTTCTGCATTCTGTCCATCAATTGTTCTTTTTGCAATTGTCACCCCCGAGTGGGACGGGTAAGCCCAGACGTGGGTCCCGTGCTCTCGATGCCACTGGAGTCAAGCTATCCTGGCTGATGAGGGGTGAAAGCCCGAAACCGGTCCTAGGATGCTTGTTTCCAGTCCAGGGAGGACCTGGCCTGGCAGTTCTGGCTGTACTATTCCCATGAGGCACAGGGTCAAGATTGATTTGCATATGGCTTGGTTCAAACTGGACTGGCATGGTGAGCAAAAAAACGATGGATTTAGGCCCAGATCTCTGTACTGGGGTGAATGTATGGCATTGTTCTGAATTCTGTCCATCAATTGTTCTTTTTGCAATTGTCACCCTGAGTGGGACGGGTATGCCCAGACGTGGGTCCCGTGCTCTCCATGCCACTGGAGTCAAGCTATCCTGGCTGATGAGGGGTGAAACCCCGAAACCGGCCCTAGGATGCTTGTTTCCAGTTCAGGGAGGACCTGGCCTGGCAGTTCTGGCTGTACTGTTCCCATGAGGCACAGGGTCAAGACTGATTTACATATGGCTGGGTTCAAACTGGAATGGCATGGTGAGCAAAAAATCGATGGATTTAGGCCCAGATCTCTATACTGGGGTGAATGTATGACATTGTTCTGCATTCTGTCCTTCAGTTGTTCTTTTTGCAATTGGCACCCCGAGTAGGACGGGTATGCCCAGACGTGGATCCCGTGATCTCCATGCCACTGGAGTCGAGCTATCCTGGCTGATGAGGGGTGAAAGCCCGAAACCGGTCCTAGGATGCTTGTTTCCAGTCCAGGGAGGACCTGGCCTGGCAGTTCTGGCTGTTCTGTTCCCATGAGGCACAGGGTCAAGACTGATTTGCATATGGGTTGGTTCAAACTGGAATGGCATGGTGAGCAAAAAAACGATGGATTTAGGCCCAGATCTCTGCACTGGGGTGAATGTATGGCATTGTTCTGAATTCTGTCCATCAATTGTTCTTTTTGCAATTGTCACCCCGAGTGGGACGGGTATGCCCAGACGTGGGTCCCGTGCTCTCCATGCCACTGGAGTCAAGCTATCCTGGCTGATGAGGGGTGAAACCCCGAAACCGGCCCTAGGATGCTTGTTTCCAGTTCAGGGAGGACCTGGCCTGGCAGTTCGGGCTGGACTGTTCCCATGAGGCACAGGGTCAAGACTGATTTGCATATGGCTGGGTTCAAACTGAAATGGCATGGTGAGCAAAAAAGCGATGGATTAAGGCCCAGATCTCTGTACCGGGGTGAATGTATGACATTGTTCTGCATTCTGTCCATCAATTGTTCTTTTTGCAATTGTCACCCCGAGTGGGACGGGTATGCCCAGACGTGGGTCCCATGCTCTCCATGCCACTGGAGTCAAGCTATCCTGGCTGATGAGGGGTGAAACCCCGAAACCGGTCCTAGGATGCTTGTTTCCAGTCCAGGGAGGACCTGGCCTGGCAGTTCGGGCTGGACTGTTCCCATGAGGCACAGGGTCAAGACTGATTTGCATATGGCTGGGTTCAAACTGGAATGGCATGGTGAGCAAAAAAACGATGGATTTAGGCCCAGATCTCTGTACTGGGGTGAATGTATGACATTGTTCTGCATTCTGTCCATCAATTGTTCTTTTTGCAATTGCCACCCAGAGTGGGACGGGTATGCCCAGACGTGCGTCCCGTGCTCTCCATGCCACTGGAGTCAAGCTATCCTGGCTGATGAGGGGTGAAACCCTGAAACCGGTCCTAGGATGCTTGTTTCTAGACCATGGAGGACCTGGCCTGGCAGTTCGGGCTGGACTGTTCCCATGAGGCACAGGGTCAAGACTGATTTGCATATGGCTGGGTCCAAACTGGAATGGCATGTTGAGCAAACAAACGATGGATTTAGGCCCAGATCTCTGTACTGGGGTGAATGTATGACATTGTTCTGCATTCTGTCCATCAATTGTTCTTTTTGCAATTGTCACCCCCGAGTGGGACGGGTAAGCCCAGACGTGGGTCCCGTGCTCTCGATGCCACTGGAGTCAAGCTATCCTGGCTGATGAGAGGTGAAACCCCGAAACTGGTCCTAGGATGCTTGTTTCCAGTCCAGGGAGGACCTGGCCTGGCAGTGTGGGCTGGACTGTTCCCATGAGGCGCAGGGTCAAGACTGATTTGCATATGGCTGGGTTCAAACTGGAATGTCATGGTGAGCAAAAAAACGATGGATTTAGGCCCAGATCTCTGTACTGGGGTGAATGTATGATATTGTTCTGCATTCTGTCCATCAATTGTTCTTTTTGCACCCGTCGGCGGAGTGGGCAGAGTTTTGGCCACTCTAAGTTATGCTTGTAATGCTTGTAATGCACGTGGTGGTTGGCAGAATTTTTTCTTCCATGTAGCTTGTTAGTGAGCGTGAGCGAAAACCGGCATCCCCTAGCACGATTTTCAGGCACAAGGAGGGTACCTGGCAAGATTTTCTCATCGCAGGCAGTCGTTGGCGGTCTTGACCGCTCATGGTGAGAAAGCTGACTCTTGACTAGGATACCTACTCGAGCAGTTGCAAAGAAGCAAGCCCTCTGGTACGCGTGTGGTGCCGTTCATGCTGATTTTGCAGTGCGGGACAAGCTGCCAGTGCTAAAAATCAGCGCGAGCAGCTCAACGTGCCAATTTCTGCCCATTCACAGAACTCCACAGAATCTTGTGGGGTTTTCATGTGACTTCGTGGAATTCCACAGAGTGAAACTCTTTGAGTTCCGCCCACCCTCAGCACTTGTGACCTAAAGAATTTATATTTGCCCCATGATGCGCTGCATTTGTGTGTTCTCATTTACTTGTTTGTTTGCTGTTATTATTGTTAAGGAAGGGGATTGTGTAGTATTGTGCCACCGGCCAGGCAGGTCTTTGGTTTACTGCTTTGTCCACTGCTGTATGGAGCCCCGGGCTAGGAGCAGTTAGTTACAGGCCAGTCCTCTTAGCTTATGGATGTTTTTACCGTCCTTCAATAAATTCACGGAGCAACATACTCATCAGTTGTGGCATATTATCTTCATTACACTTGAAATTGAGTTGATTCATCATTTTGGTTTTAATGAACTAGTTCATAGAACACTGTTTGTTTTCTCATGTTATGATGATCATCACAATGGATTTGAGAGTCTAAGAAACATAGCTATATTGTGATGGCTTCGCTATACGAAGTGCAGTAGTGGGTGGGTTGTTGGTGAAAAGAAAACAATAGCTTAATTGAAAAGGAGGTGAAAACTAATGTTCATTATTTTTATGCAGTTCATTTTATCTACCACATTTAGCTAGACTTTCAGTTTACCTAAACAAGCAGGTATTAATTATTGTATGACAGGGTTAAAATGTACACTGAACATGACAGTATGTTCTGTTGCTTCAGACAAAGTTATAGCTTACATGGTACCCTGTTTGCTTTGAAATAGCTCCTAATGTGCTCGGCACTTGGCATATGTAAAGAATAGAATAGGCTGTTGTGTGCAAGAAGTTCCAATTGACCGTTTACACATTGTTTATACTGGATTCAAATGTGGGGTATTGGTTTTTGACAACAAAACCCTATTAGATAAATCAAGGAAATGTGAATTGTTTAATTACAGTGGCACCTCACTAAAAGGAACACAAAATGCACTGCCAGCATCTCTTCAACCTTGCAAGTGCTCACCTTGCATCTCCTTCATCTCCTTCATCGCACACTGCACTGACCACAGGGACAACTACAAACCAGACCAAGAACATATCCACTCATGAACTGGAGTCAATCATCCATACATTGATGGTAGGAATCAGCATATGCAAAGCTATATCTCACCCACCTTCACTCCACATCAAGCTTAACCGTAGCTTCATGATTGCAGTAACAAGATAAGAGAATCCCTGCAGGCATCAAACCTGACGCCAAAACCCTTCCCACATTAGCTAAACTACATTTCTAGCCAAGCACAACCTTGGTATACATTAACCTATGCAAAACTATCTCCACCTTTTCTGCGCTCAACACCATGCACATATTTGGTAGGATAAGAGAAGCCCCTGGTCATCACACATGAAACAAAAACACTTGCAATATAGACCATTCTATGAAACCACACAACTCAACCAAGTATAACCTACAGAGTAGAATGCTGCCCATCCTGTAAAAGGGATTTCAGGACTACACAATAGTTTGACACATTATACAAATGTACTACAATACAATACCTAAAATAACAATATAAACCACAAAGAAAATGTTTACTGAATCCAGCAAAACTCTCTCTTTGGCCCCTGTTTTATTGCTGCTCATGTCTACATATTCTGGGTGAAAACATTCTCAATAATAAAATGTTAGTAAATTGAAGCGACTATGGTTCGTTCGAACAAAGTGAAGTTGAAAGTGGGAGGTGTGCTACTTGAATTTGATGGCTGAATTTACTTTGGATCCTTAGTCGAAACATGGCACTGCTACAAGATCTTGATCTTAGCTGGTTATTTAACAACCAGAAAACTAATTAGTTGTGTTGGTATTTTATCTCTCTCACTATTGACTAATCATCAGCTGTATGGATTATTGTTTGGCGATTGCCACTTTTCATTGTACTTTCATACGGCTCACACATAATATGGTAATGTGGTAGCCCATCAAGAAGGGAGCCTGAACTTGAATTTTAAAGAATAGGTCCCCCTATGAGACCTATTGGTTTTGGCAATGATTTTTAGCAATATTGTACAGCAGCACACACCAAAGGGAATGACAGTGAAGGGTGGGCAGGCAGACATGTACAAGCACACAAACAACAGAGGGTGTACAGGGATGGGGGAGCACTAGGACAACAGAGGGTGGGGGGGGCAGTCGCAGCTGCTGCTTAGAAGCAGCAGTGGGACAGGTGGGGGCCAAGGGGTGGGGGAAATCAGGTAAAAAAAAATAATCACTTACCTCCCGGCCGTCCTCTTCCTGGCTTCTTGTGAGAAACAGGAAGCAGGAAGTACCAGGGCTCCCACGCTCCCTGCAGCCAATCACAACGCTGCAATGCAGCGTTGTGATTGGTCTGAGCACCGTGACACAGCGCTCAGTTAGGGGCTGGAAGGGTGGGCATGTTTTCCATGCAGGCTGTAATGCATCCTGCATGGAGAACAGGGAAAGTGCGCACAACTGTTTTGGGCGGCCTGCGAGGGCCGATCAAACAGTCATTGCACACTTAGGAGTGTTCTACCACTCCCCCTGCTCTGCAGCCCTGCCCCGCCCGACCCCCTCACGCACACTGCTGCAGTAGGAGGATAAAATAAAATGATAATAACATCATGTTATTATCATTTTAGTTTTTCCTTTCTTTTGCTGCTTCCTGGCAGTGGTGTGGCGCTCCTCCGCCTTAGAGGAGGAGCCGCCCGGGACAAGGAAGCACACGTACAATGTAGGGTGAGAGGTTGGTTTATGGAGACAGACAATTCGAGGGTGTGGTGAAGCAAGAACAGCAACAAAAGTAGGCAGGTGGGGAGGAAGCAAGAAGAGGGAGTGAAGGCGAGGGGAGAAAAACAGGTGAGAAAGAGGAACACTAAGTAGACTAGGAAGACAAATGGGAAACACACAGTAGCGGCTCGTGGAGGGAGTGCCGTGGGGCGGTGGGGCAGGGCGGGGGAGGAGCAGGGTGGGGGTTGTAAACTACGGCATACGGCCGAACAGAGGTAAGTAAACAAATAAATAAATAAAACGAATTTCATTACGCGCGCTGCATTGCCAAATGCGATGCAGCGCGCGCAACGAAATTCGTTTTATTTATTTGTTTACTTACCTCTGTTCGGCCATATGCCGTAGTTTCCTAACCCCCACCCTGCTACTCCCCCGCCCCGCCCCACCGCCCCGCCCCACCGCCCCGCGGCACTCCCTCCACGAGCCGCTACTGGAAACACATGCACTGTTGCAGAGTGCTTAACCAAAAATACAAAAGTAGGCCCCTGAAAATAGAGCAGTGGAAGGACACAAGTAATGGGTCTATGCCTCCAGGGGTGGTACACACACCAGAAGTGGAAGTTACAACCACAGAAGGCGAGGAATAGAAACACGCAAATTTGAGTGAGAATAAAGCCATCCAATGATAAGCAATGGGCAGGCTCTAAGCCCACTGTAAGCTAACAATATGTTTCACTGACTTATACGAGACCTGAAAATGAATTTGTGGTTTGTTTCAAACAAGATTCCAGATCACAGATTTACCCTGATCGATCGTTAGGGGCTACCCGGAAGAAAAGTTGATGTGGGTATGTACATGACAATAAGTTATCATGTTATCGAATAATACAGCCTTCTCTGGGCAGTGTTTTATTTCAATTTTGGAACTGAGCAAAAGGGCTAAAAAATCCGAGTTTTGTGAACGTGTAGTGAGTGCTCTTTCTAAAATATACAGAATTCAGAATAGTAAACTACAAGTTATTCTAGTTTCCAACAGTGCTTTCACATTTTTATAAAGCGCATATGTTGTACAATTGTGAAATCTTAACAGCCTCAACGCATCAGTAGTTGGCAAGAGCTTTGTTTTAACATCTGCTTTTTATCTGCTTAACAGGAAAAGAGCAACCAGACAAAGGAACATTGGAGCGCTATCCCTCAGTTTATCTGTCCTGTTTACACTTGGCAAAGTGTAAGATTGTTATTCTCTTCACTGCGAGGAATAATGTAAGATTTATTGCTTCTTGACAATACAAACAAATAAGCCAATCTATAAATAAACCACGGAAAAGACACAGTGAAGGTCTTTAGAGGAGGTTCACTGAGGCTGGACCTGGTTAGCTTGTCATTTCCAGCGCTAAACTGAGGATTAGGGAACGGGGACATTTTTATAAATGGGAACTCTTTTGTGTTCAAGCTCCCAGGCTCAAAACTCATTCAACCTCATTCTGGAGTTGGCTGCAGAGAAGTAAGGCCCTAGAAGTGCCATGGAAATACTATTTGCACACAGTATACACTTGTTGGCAATTGTAAATTTGTGTTGTGTCATGGGGATTAACGTGCAAAACCAGGTTTTCTGACCAGTTGTTTTACACTTTTAGGGACATATTCACAAGAAAATGTCAGAGTGCGGAGCTGCACCAAATTTGGCAGCGCCACACTCTGACATTTTCAAAATGCAGGGATGCGCCGTATTCACCAGAATACAGTGCACCCCTGTGTTGCCCCTAGCGCTGGCTCAAAAAAAGTTGCCTAGCGCAAGTGCAGGCACCCTGCCGCCATGTTGCAAGGGTGCCTGTGCTGCAGGGACAATTGTTTATGTGCCGGAAGGGACACCTTCCTGCACATAAACAATCAATAATGGCGATTTGCACCTTCTATGTGTGCTGCAGAAGGCAGCACAAATGGAAAGAGCAAAAAACTGGGAGAAATTAATAATTTCTCCTTGTTGCGCCATTCTACGCCTTGTATTCCATGGCATTCGTTTTTGGCACTTCCTCAGCCTTGTATATCTGGGGCAGTTTCAAAATGCAATGGGTGTTGCGGTGGATCGCCCACAGCAACACTCATTGCACGCCCCTTTGCCACAGAGGACTGCAGCGGAAAGTCGCATATTTACAAGGTGGCGTTAAGCAAAGTGGCTTAGCGCCATTGTGCAAATATGGAAATGGCACTGCGCCACCGGAGCAACACAAAAAGTGACTGCGGTGGCTCTGAGCCCTTGTAAATATGCTCCCAAATCCCTTACGTTGGGCATTATTATGAGTCAAGGGGATATATGTGGGGAAATTGCAGGTGGCTGGAATTACTGTTAACATCTGATATTCCCACACAAATATTCACCTATTGCGAGTTAAACCCCATGGAATGGTCACAAACAGTGCAAACTGGATTTACTAGATGGAATTCTCAGTTTCGTGGGGTTCATACCCTACGCAGGTGGCAAATATCTACAAGGTGGCCTGTGCGTAAGTTTGGGAGAGGGAATGGGAGGATGTTATCTGGCAGAGGAAAAGCATTACATTCTCCATTTTTGTCTTGGTACGGGGTCAAATGGGTGTTGGTGACGGGGGTCAAGCCCCATTGCAGTCCATTTGCAAAGTCATTCTACCAGGTGGATTATCTGGTTAGTAAAATCAGGTTTGTTGTTCCTGCGACCTGGAACATTCAGGTGCAAGACCGTCGCCCCATTTAACATTGAGTGGAGTGGAATTCCATCCAATAATTCTGCTTGGTTCACACCATAATCGGGGCCAGTGTCTTTCCCGGGTAATACAGATGCAAAATCGATGACTGAGTCCGATTTACACAAAAAAGATGGTGGTAAAACTATTTGCAAATCAAGTTTCGAACTCTATTTTGGACTTAACATGACCTGTTGAGTGAGTGATTCTGAGACTGATTGAGGTTGTTATTAAAGAAGTGAGGGGGCCGATGCGGGACTGCAAATGGTGCTCATGTAAAGTGCTCCAATACCTTCGAGTCGAGTTCCCGCTATATAAAACTGCAAAAAAAAAATGAGTGACAGACTGGCAGAGAGTGTGTGTGAATGAATTTTTTAAGTTCATGTGGTCTTTCTTTATTCACTTCCTTACTCTTCTCAATTGATGAAGACTCTTATGGTCCTCCAGAAAATGAAATCGTTTCTTTGTATATAGCAGTCAGTAAAAAAACTAGTGCAAAAGCAACCCTATCAAAGACCGGTGCAAACATTGTTTTTTTTTCTTGCCTTTCAATGGAAATATCACTACAAGATTCATTTTAAATCAGAAATGAATTGTAGTAGCTCTTTCTAATTCGTTTCAGATTCTGCATTAACAGAATGTAAACATGTAAAATGCAAGCTAGGAGTGCAATGCGATACTATGCTTAAGTGATTGCTTTCATGAAGATCTCCAAGAGTATAACTTTCCTTCTGCATTATGTGAGCACGTGTATTTCATTATAGTCCCCGCCTCGCCATGCAGGTACTCAAGGGGCCTCATTCATCAAGGTCTACAGACTCTCACGTACACGCAGAGCGTGCCCTCTAACGTGAATCAACCTGGTGGAGCGCGGCCGCAGTCCTGTGCAGAACCAGAGAGTTCTTAATTGGGCATGAGAAGGAAGACTCCCTCCCTGCTAATGGGCCATAACATTTTCACATGAATAGAAAGCTTTTTTTTGCAGAAGAAAGTACAAGCATGTTTTGGTAATTTATTACAATTTAAATGTAATGAAAAGGATCAAAATATAAATCGGTACAAACTAAAAAGGGGCCGATAGTGAGTTGGTTGTTTCAAGGATGCTAGAAAAGCACGTGGGAAATTCGGGCCCTTAGTATCAGAACCCGGTAATTTTAGGTGCAAAGCACACTGGGGCACATGGTGGAATCAGCAGGGGTGGTATATCCCACTCCAGCTGACCCGTAATTGTCCCCAAAGATTTTTCATTGGGCTTCTGTGTCACCAAATCCAGTTGTGGGCTTTGACTTCACGAATTGGTGCTTTGAGGGAACGGTGGGTCTTTCTCTACACATTCAAAGACAGGATCCAAGCTGTCAGTGTCTTTACATTGGCGCCTTGTATCGTAGACACTGCGTGTATCCTGAGGGCTCCCACGAGTATACGTGCAATATTTCACTACAGCGTGGGGGTCTTCATAAACCACAAAGTTCCATTCTTCGCCTGCCACATCCAGTGTGGTTGCACACCAGCATATAGCAAGGTTGTGTGAACTATCACTGATGAGAACTCAGAGTGCACTGGTTTGCATAGCAAGAACTCATGACTGGAAACAAGGTGCTCTCCTTACATGGAAAGATAAAGGAAGTACAATTTATAGAATGTGAAAGGGCAGCATCAGCTTCTGCCAGGCTGGTTGTGCCACAAGTGGATGATCTGATCAAAAATTACTGACATTTAGTGCCACTCATATTAGGCACATTTTATTCCATTTGTAATTCAGAATATCCTGTCTCCAGTCATGTGCCAGCTTATTCCCTGATGGACGTTAGGTCACCTTTACTCCAACCCGATTAGAGAACATGCACAGAGACAAAAAACATAGTAGTCATATAATAATTGTCATCCTGCAGTTGGTGTCAATCATGCCCCCCCTAAGAGACACCTCAGAACAGGACAATTAGGTTCCCACAATCCTTTCACTAGCTACCCCAAGAGGATGCTCTCCTATACTGCACATTCTAGGTGGTAGGAGCTGGCCTACTCCAAAATCTAAACTAACATACCCTATTGCAGAACTAATACACAAAGGAATGCAAGGAAGCAGGCATATGCAGTGGAGCACTCTCTCTCAGTTTTTGAGTTTGCTGAACTGCACCCCCTTGTGGTGGCCTTGGTTCTTCCCGTCAAAGAACGAGAGGCTTACAGCTATAAGAGTTGTGTAACTTAGATACCACTTTCGTGATATGCCAATCACACTGGGGTGAACGAGAACAATATTCTTCCTACTGAGTAACTGAACAGCAGGGGCGTAGCTTCAGGGGGGGGTGTTTGGGGTGTTAAACCGCCCCAATAAAGTATTTTCTCCTAAATAGTTGCGTGCTGGTAATTTCAGTCGGGTATAGTGAGGTGTCTGTCGGATTTCAACAGGAATTTGTACCTACACACAGACAAACACGTACACACCCTTTTCCCTCTCTGTTTTGAAAGTCTTCAACAATGTTGGTTATTTTACAAAATAATGTGTTTTCTCTCACTTAGTACCCCTACCAATCCGCATTGGTCTCCCTTTCCCCTGTCATGCGCCCTGCTTGCCCTATAATGTATTTTAACATTATACGCCAGCGCCATTGTTGGAAAATCTGAAGCCGACACCCCCCCAATCTTACTGACCAAGCTACGCCCCTGCTGAACTGTCAAAAAACCCTGAAATTTATATTCACAATAACAAAGTTGACTAAAAGGTTAATTGCTTTTTATTCTGGTAAACTCTTTTGTCATGCCTCCACCTCTTTCTAGTCACTGTCATTACTATAGAACCATGAATCCTCACATAGGAGATAAGCAAGAGGTTACACCCCACAATTAAAAATAGACTTCTTCACTTAGACTTTGAGAAAAAAAAATTTCTCTGCATATAAACATGCTCTGCCCTTTTTCATGACCATGCAAATACAGAGTCAACCGTCCTCCTCAGAGTATCAAGCACAGGAGTATATTTTACTGTCAGTTGATTTCATGTACACAGTTGTTTCCAAGTGGACATTGCTTCAGGCAGATGTGCTGGTACCTAGACAATGTTTGCTTATCGGCGACATTCCGTGTGAAATGTGATACAATTGTGGAATCCACTGAATGACTCATGGAATATTTTACAGTGCGCTCACTCCTGCATTGGCTTTGCTTCTCTCAACACATGCCCTCATAGAACGGACAGTCACAGACATATCAGTTGAAGTAGGACTTAGCAAATTTCACTTCAGGAGAACATATTGCAGAGCAGGATAACACAATAACATATCATATTAATGCCTGCACATTATGAATATCCTAAGACATATATCAGCCTTGAAACCTGAATTCACATACATTTCCTATTTGCATTCCCCTTGGGGTAGGCTGGGCACAAGGGCCCTGCAAACATGGATTACTCAAAACAAAGAGAAAGGTCATCAAATATTAATGCAGCATTCACAGGATACACATTCAGGGGCCGATTCCGATTCGGGCCGGAAAACATACTGACCGACTCGGTACGGGAATTTAGTCCGACCGACTCGGACCGGCGCCGCACGACCCGGGTAGTATGATGAAATGCATGTGAAATCCGACAGACTCGGACAGAATACAAAACGACCGACCGAGCCGGACGGAAACAAGCCATCCGGCCGGGAAATCATGCGAAACGAACCGACCGACACGCACTCGGATTGAACCTGAACGAAACGTACCCGCGAACTCCGACCCGCGTAGTACGATGCTGTGCGTGCAAAACACGACCGACTCGCCCGGAGCACAAGCCGTACGACCGACACACATACAAAACTCAGCCGAAGCAACCCAATACTACGCGACCGAGTCGTACGCCACATATGAAACCTAGCTGACACACAGCGGGAACGAGTCGGACAAGATCGCACCAGACAACTGCAGCGTCCTACTCGGACACAAGAATGACTCCTACATGCACCAAAAACACCAAGGATTTTTTTTTTTAAAAAGGGCCAAACAAGCAACCACTAAGCCAATAAATACAGGGAGGAAAAAAAAATGGAACAAGGACACACCTCCAACTCCACCTACATAAAGGCCACAAATCCCTACCATGATCCCTTGCAAATTCCACTGCCCTGCCAGACAGAACACCATCACACAGCAACCACAGACACACTCACAGCTCATACATCACACAAGCCACACACCATTACCACACCTACAAATAGCACCCTCACACACACCCAGCTAAACCTACACTCACACCCCCCCACCTGCACACACACATCAATCACCACCACCACCCATCACCATGCCCCCAAAGAAGAACCATAAGTTCCTAGATTGTGAATTGGAAGTCCTGGTAGACGAGATCCTCAGGGTAGAGCCACAGTTGTTTGGTACATTGGTACAACAGACCCCCATGTCGCAGCAAACCAAGATGTGGGTGAGGATTGTCGACAGGGTCAACGCACAATCACCATGTTTGCGCACAAAGGAAGACATCCAGAACAGGTGGTATGATGTGCGCAGGAGGGTCAGGGACCTACTCAAAAAGGACTACCTCCTCAGCCAGCACACCGGCAGTGGCCCTCCTGCAAAACCAGTATACCTCAGGCCCTGGGAGGAGAAGGTGCAGGCCATCCTACCACCAGTGAGCGTATACGGACTAACAGACATCCCAGAGCCTGGTGAGTACACAACTAATATACACAATATGGTGTGACAACACACACACATCACAGTCAAGGGGATAGGCAAACCATGCACACTTAGCAAATACACAGCAACCAAAAGATATCCATCCCAAGATGTGAATGCTAGTCAGACAAACACAATACCTGCCATCTCATAGTGATATGTAACTGTGTCATGACATCTACAAACCTAACAACAAATACAGCAAGGCAGTGGCACAAATAGAACCAACAAATACTCCCAGATATTTACCCACCACTAGAACACCACCTCACAGGGAAGCTCACTGAAAGGAAGGAATTCTGTGTATGCTGGTCAAGTCAGTGTAGCCAATAGCATGATGGGAGTGGTAGTCACAGATATTGGTCACACCCACAATTGGCCCATCAACACCACTCTGAACCATGCTCACATCACAGGGAGTGGAAAACAACTGACAAGATGGCTGACACTGGCTACTGCTGTGGGGAGCACAAGGCCCTGCTGGGAACTGGGCACCAACTAACAACAGGACCACACTGTCAGCCATCTTGCCATTGCTGTCACACTCACACACACTGAAGTCCACTCAAAAGGAAGGAAGGATGGGCATGCTGGGAAGGGGGTGTAGGCAATAGCATGATGGGAGTGGTAGTCACAGATCAACATCTCACACCCACATGGCCCAGCAAGTTAGCACTGAAGCATGCACACCTCATAGGGAGTAAAAAGCCACTTCAAAGATGTCTGACACTGGCCACAGCTGTGGGGAGCACAAGGCCCTGCTGGGAACTGGGCACCAACAAACAACAGGACCACACTGTCAGCCATCTTGCCATTGCTGTCACACTCACACACAGTGAAGTCCACTCAAAAGGAAGGAAGTATGGGCATGCTGGGAAGGGGGTTGTAGGCAATAGCAGGATGGGAGTTGTAGGCACAGATATTGGTCACACCCACAATTGGCCCATCAACACCACTCTGAACCATGCTCACATCACAGGGAGTGGAAAACAACTGACAAGATGGCTGACACTGGGTACTGCTGTGGGGAGCACAAGGCCCTGCTGGGAACTGTGCAACAACCAACAGCAGGACACCACTGACTGACATCCTGAAAGACAACTTGCACTCCCTGCAATGGAAGCACGTTCCATGGTGGGATATCTGGCTGGGTGGGAAGGAGGACTCACAGCACTGACCATAGTTACAAGCACCTCCCCTCACACACCCCCTCAACACTAACTCCACATAATCCACCTGGGAGAATGCAATGCCTCACATCCTAACTGAAGATCCCACAAAGAACCACCACCCTGGGTTATGCTGTGTGAAGCACAGGGACACTCTTGGGACTTGTAGCCAAACAACTGCCAGGACAACACTCCCAGCCATCCTGTCAGCACAGGCACCCCACCCCACAGGGAAGCAGAGTCAAAAGGAAGGAAGGATGGGCATGCTGGGAAGGGGGGTGGAGGCAATAGCATGATGGGAGTTGTAGGCACAGATATTGCTCACCCTCACAATTGGCCCATCAACACCACTCTCAACCATGCTCATATCACAGGGAGTGGAAAAGGACTCACAAGATGGCTGACACTGGGTACTGCTGGGGGGAGCACAAGGCCCTGCTGGGAACTGTGCAACAACCAACAGCAGGACACCACTGACTGACATCCTGAAAGACAACTTGCACTCCCTGCAATGGAAGCACGCTTCATGGTGGGATAACTGGGCTGGGGGGAGAAGGAGGCCTGGATGGCAACCAAATACCACCAATGCTGGTCATGCACACACCTCAACATTCACATTGACATGCCACAGGTTGGCAGGACAATGTGCTACACCAATATCACTCTCTGACTGTCACAATTTAGGAGAATGCAATGTCCTGGCCCACATCCAGAGGTACAGTCACAACTGTCAGGAGTTTGAACAATTGATGCCAGTAGAAACATAACCTACAATCTGTGTCTCTCCCCAAAACAGGTGATGATGGGGACACAGCAGCAGATGAGGAGGAGTCCCTGTCCCAGGCTCCGGGGACCACTGAGCTCACTGGTGTGGATCAGCCACTGCACTCCTCGGATGGCGAAGAACCAGCTGGACCCTCCGGTGTGAGTCATCATGCAGCACCAGCAGGACCAATATCTGCACCCCCTGCACCCACCCCTCCAACAACTGCCAACACACAGGCCACCCCTGCCAACACGGACAGACCAAGGACCACAGATGACAACAGCGCAGGGACCCAGGCCCAAACTGGAGCTGGTGACAACAAGCCCAGGAACAACACCCAAGTGGGCCCACGGTCACCTGTGCGTGCCACCGCAGGTCCTGCACGTGTCGCCAGGGGTGGTGGGAGGGGTGGTAGACATAGGTCGCTCTTTGCAGAGGGGTCTGGACTGCATGATGACCCACAACTGGCACGCATCGCGGATGCATACCAGACTAGCACCGGAGAGGTCAGCCAGGTAGTGGGGATCCTCAAGGACATACAACAGCAGCAGGCTGCCCATCATGCCCGCTTGGACTCCCACATGTCCCGTGTCGACACACACATGTCACATGTCGAGACACACATGTCACGTGTTGAGACACACATGTCTGGCATGGAGTCCAAGTGGGACACATTTGAACAACTGACAGTGGTGCATAGGGACATACTGACATGCCTCCGCCAGATCAGCACCAACATGGCCTCACCTCCCTGTGTGCCCACAACAACTGCTGCTGAAACAACTGCAAATGCCAAAGGGAGGGAGGAAGACTCTGGCAGAGAGTCCCCTGCACCGCCGCAGCCTGCACCTGAGGGTCCCCCCCCAAGAAGAGGGGCCGTCCGAGGAGGCCAAACTGAGAGGCCGATGGCCATCTACATCCCCCAGGAAGCCAACACCTGTTCTGGAACTTTTCCTCTGTGTGCAAACTGCACGCCATGTCGAAGCCAACCCAACTCTCCCACATGACATGGGGAGCTCTAGTTGGCCAAATTTATCAGATGACTGTGGACTTTACTCTGGACATTTCAGCTACCAAGACTTCCAATACACATGGGAACTTTGGATTCCAATTTCTATGTACAGCACCCACCATCCTGTGCACCATCCTCACACCTGTATGTAAATAAACTCACCAATACACCATATCTGCCTCTGTTGTGATTCCAACGTGGTGTTTGTCATGTAGATGGTGATCTGCTAAATGACACTGTGCATGCTAACTGCTACAGCAAGTCCAACACCGTCATGTCAGTCATGGCGACGTGACACATATGAGGGAGACACACCACTAGGGCCACACAACACATACACACCAGGGCCATCAGACTCATCACCTATACTGATGTTGCAACTAAATACAGTGGAATGCACAGACACGCCACCTATTCACAGTCACTGTCAACTAGACTACAGGTGCAGTAAGCAAATGTCAGTCAGATGTGTGACTACAGACAACGCACATCTCAAAGTGAAGCACAGGTTTATTACACATTTGCAACATGTTGTTTCCACTACAAATGCAAGCTAATCCAACCTGGCTGTGGCCACAAAGTCAAAAAGTGCAGAAGATAGAAAGTCCAGGGGTGTGTGGCACATCACCTGTAGGGAAACGACTGCTTCCACCTTGGAAGTTGAATCATGGATTCGGGGGATCCAAGTTGATCAGACAACTCCGGCAGCACCCTGTGAAGGACAGACATGACACACAGTCAAAACCAATGAAGAACAGCACAGAATGGCAATACTCATGTCTAATACATGTCACGAGATAACTACACAAAACCAAGTTAGCATGTCAACACTGTTGGGCAGTACAGACCACCTGCAAGGACACATCGCTGCACGCATCCAGTCAAGTAGCACATGGCCACACTCAAACAGCACCAGAGCACCACACACACATATCATGCAAACTCAAATCATTGACATTACAACCCTCTGGAGACTCACATTCAGCTGAAGAAGTTGGTGATGAGCTGTGTGCGGACATCACCATCATCATCATCATCATCGGCATCGTGACCCAGGCCAGGATCTTCCACAGGTGGCGGACGTTGGTCATCGTCATCCAGGATGAGAGGCAACTCCTTCCGCACTGCCAGGTTGTGTAGCATGCAGCAGACGATGACAATCTTGCACACCTTTGCTGGGGCACATGGGAGGGCCCCTCCTGTCTTGTCCAGGCAGCGGAAGCGGCTCTTCAGGAGACCAAAGGTCCGCTCAATCACCCTCCTCGTCCGACCATGTGCCTCATTGTAGCGCATCTTGGCTGGTGTCACAGGGTTCCTGAGGGGTGTCAGCACTCCCGAGTCACCTACAGACAGACAATTGCACATTAGCCGATTTGAAAATGTGTGCGGAAAACAACATAGCAGAACACACACAATGGTACAAAGTCAGTACACACCAACAAGCCAGGCACGCTGGTTCGGCATCTGTGACATCATTCTCAGGATGCGACTACTCCTCATCACGTAGGCATCGTGTGCCGAACCGGGGAAACGGGCACACACATATGAGATGGTCATATCTGCAAGACATACCACCAGAGCATTGATCGAATGGTAATGTTTACGGTTCCGGTATGCCTGCTCATGTGCCTGTGGTGGTATCAAAGCCACATGTGTCCCATCAATGGAGCCAATTACATGTGGCATCCTCCCCAGGGCATAGAAGTCACTCTTGACGTCAGTGAGTCGTTGACGTGTTGGGAAATAGATGTACTGGTTGAGGTATCTCAACATTGCCCCCAAAACATTGCGTAGCACACGGCTGAACATAGTCTGTGACATCCCACCAGTAGTTGCCACAGTGTGTTGAAAGGTACCGGTGGCAAAGAAGTGTAGGGCTGCCATCACCTTCACCTTGGGGGTCAGCGCTGTAGGATACGGCCGGCCAGGCTGCAAATGTGGGTCCAACCGCACTGCCAAATCCTCAATCAGCTGCCTGGTGAAGCGGTACCGTCGGATGCTGTCACGTTCCACCATCGTTGCCAGGTCTGGGAATGGTCGATGGACAGCAGGAGCCCTGCAGTGCATAGGTGAAGAAAGCAAGATTGTCAGTCACCCCACCTATGTGCCGTTCACCATACTCAATTTCACATGATACATCATTAACAAACACAAGTACTTGATGTGTGTGTCGTTCCGTTTGGACATATATGGCACCTACATGGACATCATCTAACATCTCTTTTCAACAAGTGTTGACAACAGGTTCCAGGGTGTGCTATGGGACACCATTAGGCTGTGTCACAGTACCCATTAACTGCTCTCACGTTCCACACACATACCACAGTGACATGTCTGGACAGATGCTCCACAGGCATCACAGCTCATTGACAGGTAGAATCCCAGGGACCCTGTCTTGCCACATGGACACTGGCATGACATGGCGTATCATGTACACGTCAGAAAAACAAACATGACACCCACAGATAGTGGCCCCTGTAGCCTCTGCAGGACAGACATGGACGTCTGTGACACACACACACACACCATCAAAGTTCATACACAAACCACGTGGATGTGGAGACTGTCTCCCATTGTTCACATGGAGTCAGAGACATGTGATACACAACATGCACACAGACTGTGGAGGGACATCACTATTGTTGGAATGGGCCACCCTGTGACGTACATGCCTTCCCACATGTGAGCCTGGGGGTATCTGACATGTCATACACATACACAACCTGGAAATGTGACCATGACACAAGCTCAGAAATTAAAAGTTGCACACCACAGTGGTCAGGTGCACAACACACAAAGGACCCTGTCCCCATGAACACGTGCACAGCCTGGGTGTGTCTGCCCCCAAGTGCCACCCCAAAATCCACATGTTCACCCCCATACACAGATAAGGTTATGCTGCCACACATGCCTTATATACAGTGTGGACTGGGTGTGGTGTTGTAGGTGTGCCCCTGAGTCCCTGGAAAGTAAATGTGGCTGGCATAGGTTCACATGTGACCAGCATGGTGACATATGCGTGTGACCTGTCCAGGGACGCGTTGTAGAGCAATGGACCAATCGGTGTGCCCGGTTGGCCCATTGCATTGTATGTGAGCGGGTACGCATTGTATGCCTGGTACGCGTTGTACAGCAATGGACCGATCGGTGTGCCCGGTCGGCCCATTGCATTGTATGTGAGTGGGTACGCGTTGTAGAGCAATGGACCGATCAGTGTGCCTGGCCGGCCCATTGCATTGTATGTGAGCGGGTACGCGTTGTATGCCTGGTACGCGTTGTACAGCAATGGACCGATCGGTGTGCCCGGCCGGCCCATTGCATTGTATGTGAGCGGGTACGCGTTGTAGAGCAATGGACGGATCGGTGTGCCCGACCGGCCCATTGCATTGTATGTGAGCGGGTACTCGTTGTATGCCTGGTACGCGTTGTACAGCAATGGACCGATCGGTGTACCCGGCCGGCCCATTGCATTGTATGTGAGCGGGTACGCGTTGTATGCCTGGTACGCGTTGTACAGCAATGGACAGAACAGTGCGCACACATTGGCTGGGGCCTGGCATGGCAACGGACACGTTTTCGAAGCTCCAACGAGTCTGATGCAGTGAATTCAGTTGGCCAGCCACAACAATGTTGCAAAATCATGGGTGTCATAAAGTTGAAGATTTGAAGGATGCTGTGGGCGTGTATTAGTGCTGCTATTCCATGCATTGGTCAAAATCAGAAGATGCAAACGACTTGGACCTATCACTTTGGACACATGGGACAGTATCTGCCTCTGCAGCACACATATAATGCTGGCTGTTCCCCTGAGAGCTCACTTGCCTGCACTACATGCTCCAGGACGACATCTGCCACCAACACTGCTGCTGTTTATGCATCCTCTGGCTCCTGCAATGGCACATACTGTGGAGAGAGCCCCAGCCTTCAGCCTTGAGGAGAACCAGGCCCTGCTAGACAGCCTCCTTCCACAGTACAGCAAGCTGTATGGGAAACCAGGGGAGCAGGTGAGTGTGCTGTCCACTGCCTCACTAATTGTGCATGTTGTCTGATTAGCAGGGCTTTCAGTGTGCACACCAATGGCTAGCATGCCCACTGAGTAGTTGTCACACCCCAAAGTGTGTAGTTACATGCACTGAACTGGTACAGTGCAGTAACAGTGCATTCCAACTAGGTTTACTTCCCATGCAATGATACCATGTAGTGACTGCTGGCAAACTGTTCATAGCCATTGTTGCACTGCCTGTGTACATCATATGCCCCTGTGATTGAGACATGTATATCCAACTGTGTGATGCACGTATATGTTGCATGTGTAGTAATGGCCTTTTCACTTTGTCATCCTCACAGGTTGATGCCCACCAGAAGCAGGAAATTTGGCTGACCATTGCCCGGAAAGTAAGATCCGTGGGGGTCTACAGGCGCAGGATCTGCAACTGCCAGAAGAGGTGGCAGGACCTTCGTGGCTGGACCTGGAGGATCGCACGGGTCCAGCTGAAGCTGTCGCCTCCTCGCAGGAGGGGCGGACACCGGACCCTGACCCCCACATGCTCCGGATCCTGGCGGTGGTCTTCCCTGACCTGGATGGGCAGCTGAAGGACAGACAGCAGCAAGGAGGGTGTGAGTCCATGACTGCACTGTGCACTTTGTCTGACATGCTATGTGCCCTCCTCTGGCCTGGTTAAACTTCCACAGTACATCAGTCATGTGGTTCAGGACCCATGTCCCTCATTTGTGATATGCCCACTTCTCCTCTGATACGCATATGTGTGGCCCTTATAGTCGGGAAATTGTGTCATTTGGGGACTGTGTCATTGCATTTTGCTTTGCTCAAGGTGGGGGACAGCATTTGTTCCCGTGACTATGTTGTGCGATTAATGGGTGGCTCAATTGTTTACACAATGCCTAAGTTCTGACATGTGATCTGGGTGTAACTTTGATATGTGGTCCGCTTGCTGCTCTGACTCACCACATGTCCCTGGGGAATTTGCCACACACCCATGCTGCTGGTGGGAACAATGTTTGGGCCTCAGGAGTATGTGTATCCAGTGTGTCACACATGCTTAGCCACCTGCCTACTGTCCAGGACTCATCCCTCTTACAGGTGGAGCTGGACAGTCATGCCTACTCCAGGGCATGCAATACACTCTGTACTCCCACTCCTGTGTATCATCTGGCATGTTGTGATCAGTGAAATGTACCCTCAGGTGTCTGCCTCTGTCTCATTGTGCTGTGTCTTCGTTTTCAGGACTACTGGTATGTTTATGGGTTAGGGCTCAGCATGCCATCTGAGATGTCACCATGATAGACGATACTTCTGTGACTTATAGGTGTCTGATCACTTGACTGTGCACACAGGTGTTTGCGACTGTGACTTTCAGGCAGCTGTGTTGTGATTCACAGCACACTGTGAGGTGCTCATGATCAGAGAGTTGTGTTTCATGTCCCCCATATGTCCAGTTGGTATGACGTGGACAAATAGTAGTACAGATGATGTGGTATTTGGGGGATGGACATGTGCACTTGTCAGTCACATAACTTGCATTCCCCATGCCCTCGGATTGTGACACAGTGCAGACTGTTGTTGGCAGGCTGCCATGGCCATGTGATTTGAGACAGTAATGTATGACTTTGCACGCATTCCTGTGTCATGGCATTAAACTTCCTGAGACTGATCCTGCAAGGGAGTGACATGTGCAACATGCACCCCATTGTGGCATTGACTATCCGGACATGGGTGCATCAAGGTGTCTGGTGCTGGTATGCATCACATGCATTTCTATTTAGACTCTGGCCATCCCTTTATCCGGACACCTGCACTGACTCAGTGGCAAGAGATGTGATGTGTGCATGTTCACATACTTCACCATGTTCCCTGCAATGTCCAACAACTGTGTAGGTGGTGCATGTGTCCGCACTGGGGTCTTACCATCAGACAGGCACCAGACAGATGGGTGCAAGGGCAGGAGGGGTGTGAGTCCCATGGTTGACCATCAGACTGACAATTGGCTTCCCCGAATCTGTGTGGGGACTTTAGGCAATGTTCAACTAAGGATGCCAGGGCTTGCTCTGTAATGTGCTGTATTTACTGTGGTGTGTGCGGTCAGTGCAGGTGACTGATGTTTGTCTGTTTCCCTAATTGTTTGCAGATACATCCACGGCCACAGGAGGGGACAGCTCCACGGACCAGGAGGAGCAGCGGAGCCAGACTGGGTCATCATCGGACAAGTGGTCAGAGGGACCCAGTGGCACGGAGGGTGAGGGGAGCCACACCGAGGAGTCCTCAGCACCATCCACCTCAGCTGAGGACCACAGCAGCTCGGAGGATGACTCCCTTGTCGAGGCGGGTGTCAGCAGCCACCAAAGGCCAGCTAGTCTGTCTGGCCCCGCCACCACCACCACCACCGCCCTCCCATTGGCTCCCATTCCTGAGGTCCGTGGAGGCTCCCGTGCTCGGGAGCGTGTCTCCTTCGTGCCAGGCACCGCACCCCCTGAGTGAGGAGTCTGTGTACCTCCTTCGGCAGCTCCATGTAGGGCAGACAGCAATGCTGAGTGTCCTCCATGCACACACCACTCTTTTGACACAGCTGGTGTCGTTCATGGAGGGCATCTCGATGGGTATGTCTGCCCTACAGAGGAGCAATAAGTCCATGGACTCCTCCCTGATGACAGCAGTGTCCCTCCTCCAACAGTCCCTCACCCCTCCCACCTCTGCCACATCCACACTTCCTGCCCCCCTACCTGTCCAAAGCACATGCACACCTGCACAGTCACCCAAACACACAGACACGAGCAGCACAGACGCACCCAAGAGAAAGGCAAGACGTGCACACAAGCATCCTCAGGGGACTGATACCACAGACACAGGGGATGGGGAACACACACACACACAGGCAACCACAGTCACTCAGCAATCCTCAAGATCCTCTCCCTCCAAGACCCCTTCCCTTGCCTCACCTGCAACCCCACCTGATCAGCAGCTCTTCCTCAGTGACCTCGGCCTCTTCCCCTCCAATCCCGCTGATCCAGCATACCGGGGGAAGAGGAAGTCTACCCACACAGAGGGGAGTGCCCCTCGCCCCCGGACACCCTCCCCCAGGCGCAGGCAGAGTGAGCCCCCACCCGCAAGTCCCCCGGTCCCGGAAGAGCAAGACCCCGCCACCGCCCTGCAAGTCAACCACCCAGTCTCTCACCTCCATCCCCCAGGCCACCACTCCACAGGTTCCACCGCCACACCCTGCCCCAGGTTCCCCCACACACCGATACCGCATCCCCAAACTGCTTAGGCCCTCCCCCCTGCCACTTGCTCTTCCACCCCCAAACCAGACGCTCTGCCTGTTTGTGCCACTGGTGTGGAGACCGTGTCCCCCCTCTGTCCTGCCCAGCTCTTCTGCCCCCCTTCCACTACCTTGGAGTCATGCACTGCGGTGGAGTCCACAACCACCCCGTCTGACTCGGGCACTGCATTGGGGACCCAGTCCACTCCATCTGACCAGCCCACTGCAGTGGTTGCAGCACCAACACCATCTGACTTGAGCCCTGCTGTGGTGCCAGCCCCCCTGAGTCAGACACCTCCACTGCAGTTGCTGGTGACACTCCTGCACCCACCTCCCCTTCAATGCCTCCTTCTGGCATCCCCTGATCCTGTCCCTGCGGTGCCTGGCCTGCCCCTCGTATGCCCCTCCAAGGGGGATGTCCCCTGTCCGTACCTGTGCAGGCAAGCAATTGTTGACAAGTTGTCACACATCACCCTTTTGGGACTGTATATTTGGACTGGCCATTGGCCTTAGTTTATTTTGGACTTTTGATTTGAGTTGCACACTTGCTGAATAAAGCCTCTTTTTGTTTACTTGTGGTTAATCTTTGGAGGTACATGATGTAGATGTGTGGAATCATGCATTTGCTGTTGTAATAGTGTTCAGATCAGGTAAATGAAGTTTTGCTGTGATGGGCTCCATGTGGTCCATGGGATATGTGTCCTAATCTAGTCTGGATCTATAGCATCCTTTGCTGCAGTCTGAGGGTGTAATGTTCAGCATTTGACACAGGGATGTACGTTTAGCATTTGTAGATTACCATCGTTGTCCTACACTGATGCACATCTGGTGGGCTTACCACTGTCCAATGTTCCTAGTACCCTGACTGTGTGCCCTTCTCCAATGGACATGCAGTTTGGCACATCAAATTTGGAGGACTCATCTGTGTACACAGTGCAAGTTGCTTGACACGTGTCTTGGGTGTATGCAGATGACTGACGTGACACTCCCGTGCCCAGGCTGATATGAGCAGAGCCTTCAGTGTGTTGTAGTTGTTGACTCACTGACCGAGTGTTCTGCTGACAGGTTTGAGTCGTGCACAGACAAGGTTTGGCACAGCTGACCTTCCACAGGAGTAGAGTGCCCTCATGGCAGTGCGTGATTCCGTGATATAGGCTGTGCCCGTGTTGTGTGTTGTGTAGGCATGTCTGTGCGTGTACCCTTCTCCTTTTCCTACACAGGCTGTGTCCCTACGGATGTTCCTGTTTGTGATGCTTGCTGAGTTGTTCTGTGTTCATCCAGCATCTTGGACCTGGTTTCTCCGGGATGTGGGTGCATGGCAAACTAATGCTAATGAGGTTGTCATCCCTAGTTGTCTTTGTTGTCAGGGCTGGGGATGTGGGCAAACGCAGATGGGACACAGTCAAGATTCCTCTTGGCACTTGTTGGTTACACGAGTAATGTGATTTTCTGTTTGTGTATGCTTTCAGTCATTGTGACACGTTGTGTGTGTGACTGCTGCCACTCCTCAGGGTCAGAGCTGCAATGTTGGAAGTTGTCTATGTGTGTCCTTTGTGGGTCAGCTTGGCTTCTTCATTGGTGTGTGACTATGGCCAGGATCCCATTGTTTGGGGTGGATTTGACGTCATGCCCATGTACGGCATACTGTGCAGTGTGTCAGACATTCACAAGTATTGTTGACTGGCCATGTGTGATGGGTTTCTGCACCTTATTTCCCCCCACCACCACTGGGATTTTCATGGGTGCATGTGCAATGTCAGCAGTCCATGTGAGCTTCACTGCTGCACATTGGTGGAGTTCAAGGTGTGTGTCGTTGAGTGTGTGCAAATGTGAGTTGTTGCACGGCTGGGGCACTACCTCCATGCTGTCCTTGGCTGGCAGACCATGCTGATTGCTTTGTGCTTGTATAGGTGTGATGGTAGTTTGTTGCTCAGGACACATGGCTGTGGTTCACAGTGTGGCTGACATCTACCTTTGCCATCACAGTGTGATTGTCATGCAGGCTAGTGTCACCACAATGTGGGGTCCCTGGGGGGAGTGCTGTGGTGGTTCTGTCTCTTGCTGTGTTTGTTGCTGTTCCTACAAGCTTGTGTGACATGTGTAATTTAGGCTCCCTCTCATCTCACAACACCTGTTTGCCCACATAGGGGAATCCAATCCCTGAGTTAGTTTTGTATGTGACTGTGTTGACATCTGTGTATTAGTGAATATGGCCTCCTCATGTGTTGTGTGTTTGCCTGGGGACACTGGCACACAACCCCCTCACCTGTTGTGTATGATATGCAGTGTGAGTCTGCCTGTTTGTGTTTGTGCATTTGCACCACTGCATTGGCATATCTTTAGTTTGCCATTGGCTGTATGTTGTTTGTTGGCTTTCCCCTGCTGGCCCTGGGACTGCTAGGTCATCAGTCAGCACATTGATCATGGTTAGTATGTCCCATTGCTGCCATGGTATGGTATTTGTTCACATGACATCTACAGTCTCCACAGGATATCTACATTTGTGTGTCCATTGCTGCAGATATGTGGGTCTGCATTATGATGCTCTCTTCTGTCATTGTGTTATTTGTGAATGTAGACAATGTGGGCCCCCATGGCTGATGTTTGTGTGCACATGGCTAGAACGATGTGTCATTGGCACTGCACTGCTTGCCTCACACAATCTATGTTGCTATGGGACACAAGCACTACAATGCCACTGTAGTGTTTGGTGTTGTGTGGCCAGGAATAATCCCTGCATTTTTGGTTTAGCAGCTTTTACCAGGACTACACTTACCTTTTGGGCACTGTGGTGATGGGGCTTTGGGCCCCATTGCCACATTGTTCAAAATGTGCTTCAGCTATGGAGCACACACTTACCTTTTGGCCACTGTGGTGATGGGGCTTAGGGCCCCATTGCCACACTGTTCAAAATGTGCTTCAGCTATGGAGCACACACTTACCTTTTGGGCACTGTGGTGATGGGGCTTAGGGCCCCATTGCCACACAGTTCAAAATGTGCTTCAGCTATGGAGCACACACTTGCCTTTTGGGCACTGTGGTGATGGGGCTTTGGGTCCCATTGCCACACTATTCAAACTGTGCTTCAGCTATGGTGCACACACTTACCTTTTGGGCACTGTGGTGATGGGGCTTTGGGCCACATTTCCACAGTGGTCATGGTCTGCTTGCATTGTGTAGGCCACACACACAATTATGTGTGACACATGTGTTAGGGGGTCACATTGTATGTTCAATGTCATGTTCAGTGTTGTATGCATTTGACACAGACCACACACACTTGTCATGGTGTTGGGGGTGGGATGTAATTTACAGGCAGTCCTTATGTGGGAGTATGCTAGTTGTGTCATGCATTACCCGTCCTATGAGTAGGGGTGGTTGTAGTGACAGGCATCCTGCCCCCCATGAGTGGGGATGGTAGTAGTGGTAGGCATCCAGCCCACCCTGAGTGGGGGTAGTGTTAGTTGTAGCCATCCATCCCCCCATGAGTGGGGGGGTGGTGGCAGGCATCTAGCCACCCATGAGTGGGGATGGTAGTAGTGGTAGGCATCCAGCCCCCTATGGGTGGGGATGGCAGTAGTGGTAGGCATCTAGCCACCCATGAGTGGGGATGGTAGTAGTGGCAGCCATCCAGCCCCCCATGAGTGGGGATGGTAGTAGTGGTAGGCATCCAGCCCACCCTGAGTGGGGGTGGTGTTAGTGGTAGGCATCCATCCCCCTATGGGTGGGGATGGTAGTAGTGGTAGGCATCCAGCCCACCCTGAGTGGGGGTGGTGTTAGTGGCAGCCATCCATCCCTCCATGAGTGGGGATGGCAGTAGTGACAGGCATCCAGCCCCCCATGAGTGGGGGGGGGTGGTGGCAGGCATCTAGCCACCCATGAGTGGGGATGGTAGTAGTGGTAGGCATCCAGCCCCCTATGGGTGGGGATGGTAGTAGTGGCAGCCATCCAGCCCCCCATGAGTGGGGATGGTACTAGTGGTAGGCATCCAGCCCACCCTGAGTGGGGGTGGTGTTAGTGGTAGGCATCCATCCCCCTATGGGTGGGGATGGTAGTAGTGGTAGGCATCCAGCCCCCCATGAGTGGGGATGGTAATAGTGGCAGCCATCCAGCCCCCATGAGTGGGGATGGTAGTAGTGGTAGGCATCCAGCCCACCCTGAGTGGGGGTGGTGTTAGTGGTAGGCATCCATCCCCCTATGGGTGGGGATGGTAGTAGTGGTAGGCATCCAGCCCCCCATGAGTGGGGATGGTAGTAGTGGCAGCCATCCAGCCCCCATGAGTGGGGATGGTAGTAGTGGTAGGCATCCAGCCCACCCTGAGTGGGGGTGGTGTTAGTGGCAGCCATCCATCCCCCATGAGTGGGGATGGCAGTAGTGACAGGCATCCAGCCCCCATGCGGGGGGGTGGTGGCAGGCATCTAGCCACCCATGAGTGGGGATGGTAGTAGTGGTAGGCATCCAGCCCCCTATGGGTGGGGATGGCAGTAGTGGTAGGCATCTAGCCACCCATGAGTGGGGATGGTAGTAGTGGCAGCCATCCAGCCCCCCATGAGTGGGGATGGTAGTAGTGGTAGGCATCCAGCCCACCCTGAGTGGGGGTGGTGTTAGTGGTAGGCATCCATCCCCCTATGGGTGGGGATGGTAGTAGTGGTAGGCATCCAGCCCACCCTGAGTGGGGGTGGTGTTAGTGGCAGCCATCCATCCCCCATGAGTGGGGATGGCAGTAGTGACAGGCATCCAGCCCCCCATGAGTGGGGGGGGGGTGGTGGCAGGCATCTAGCCACCCATGAGTGGGGATGGTAGTAGTGGTAGGCATCCAGCCCCCTATGGGTGGGGATGGTAGTAGTGGCAGCCATCCAGCCCCCCATGAGTGGGGATGGTACTAGTGGTAGGCATCCAGCCCACCCTGAGTGGGGGTGGTGTTAGTTGTAGGCATCCATCCCCCTATGGGTGGGGATGGTAGTAGTGGTAGGCATCCAGCCCCCCATGAGTGGGGATGGTAGTAGTGGCAGCCATCCAGCCCCCTATGAGTGGGGATGGTAGTAGTGGTAGGCATCCAGCCCACCCTGAGTGGGGGTGGTGTTAGTGGTAGGCATCCATCCCCCTATGGGTGGGGATGGTAGTAGTGGTAGGCATCCAGCCCGCCCTGAGTAGGGGTGGTGTTAGTGGTAGGCATCCATCCCCCTATGGGTGGGGATGGTAGTAGTGGCAGCCATCCATCCACCCATGAGTGGGGATGGCAGTAGTGACAGGCATCCAGCCCCCCATGAGTGGGGGTGGTAGTAGTGGTAGGCATCCAGCCACCCATGAGTGGGGATGGTAGTAGTGGTAGGCATCCAGCCCCCTATGGGTGGGGATGGCAGTAGTGGTAGGCATCCAGCCCCCCATGAGTGGGGATGGTAGTAGTGGCAACCATCCAGCCCCCCATGAGTGGGGATGGCAGTAGTGACAGGCATCCAGCCCCCCATGAGTGGGGGGGGTGGCAGGCATCTAGCCACCCTGAGTGGGGATGGTAGTAGTGGTAAGCATCCAGCCCCCTATGGGTGGGGATGGCAGTAGTGGTAGGCATCCAGCCCCCTATGGGTGGGGATGGCAGTAGTGGTAGGCATCCAGCCCCCCATGAGTAGGGGTAGTTGTAGGGTGGTGTTGGTGGTAGGCATCCATCCCCCTATGGGTGTATATGGCATTGGTGTTGGCCATCCCACCCCTATGGTTCTGCTGTTGCTTGTGTACGTCATTTGTGCATCCCTATGTGTGTGTGACATATTTCGGGTACGTGTCGTTTGTTTGTGTTGTGGGTGTTTGACTTACCGTCTGCGCCGTACGCGTCCGTGCCGGTCCCGGTAATAGATGTAGAGTATTGGTAGGACCTGCGCGATGGGATTCATGGTTGGTTCGTCTCGTTCGGGTTTCTCGTGTCTTCGACTCGTACTCGTCGCTGGCTTGTTCGACTCGTCGCCGTGGATCGTCTTGTGGCGCGAATCGGAGCTTATGTGCAGCTCTCCCGGATGCTCAAACGTGCCGTACGTAGCGACGAGTTCGGCGCGTACGGGAGACGCATCGTACTAGTCCGGCCGGAAGGTGCTGTGTATTTGGTTCCGTGCGACTCGATTCGGCGTTTACGGATCCGGCTCGGGCGGGGAACAGGAGCTGGAATGGGTAAGTACGGCTCGCTCGGAATCTGGGCTGTTATGCGCATCGTACTTGTTCGTTCGGTAGAGTGTTCGAGTCGGTCGGAAAACACGCGTTCGGCTCGTATTTTTTCCGGACGAATACTGTTAGGTGCGCTTCCGGCCGACATCGGAATCGACCCCTCAGTCTTTATAAGGCAAACACCAGGAAGCTGCTTTGAACACTGTCCCTGCTAGGGCACCGTGTGAGGATTTGGTCACGCCCTGAAACATCTGGGCACTAGAGGTAGGGCTAGAAATACAGGACCACCTGCAGGTCAGTCCCCCCTCGAACCAGCTCAATACCCAAAAAACCTCTCTGTAGGAGGATTTTAAATGATAAAGTCAAGGGCATTGTTCCATGTTCAATTTGATGCACTGTAATGCAACAGTGGCATCCACTGAATGACTCATGGAATAGTTTAGGAAGCACCTCCATTTTAGTACTCATCATGAAAATGTAACATTCCTGAAGGATGCTAGTGGTATCAGGGATTTTTTCCCAAGTACTACTCCTTCAGTTCCACGATGAAGATGCCAGTGTATTGCAGCGCCATTTGAGTGCCTATAGATATTACCATCATTAGTGTATGCTATCCTTAGTTGGAAAATAAATTGCTGTGTCTGGGAATAAAATTCACTACGTCTCTGGTGATCCTTGACAGAGTATCTGTCTTGTAATTTCGTATTTCCAGGAATCACTGATAGACATCTATCCCAAAAGTTAAATGTTGGAATGAATATATGACAGAATATCGACGGACAGAAAATCGACCTGCAAAAATATCGACACAGAAATATAGAAGTCAAAAATATCGAAGTCCAATCTACATAAAGGTAAGTACAAAAATATCGAAAAAAATATATAGTTGTCAAAAATATCGAAGTTAAAAATATCGTTTTTTAATGTTTTAATAATAATGTAAAATTAAGTAAATAATACATATAATTAAAAGAAATATAGTTAAAATATTAAAAGATATTTAAAAATAATAACTAATACATTTAGGGGCCGATTCCGATCTCGGTCGGAGGCGCACCCAATACCATTCGGTCAGGAAAAAAGCCATGCGAATGCCTGTTTCCCGACCGATCCGTACAGCATACCGAACGAGTAAGTACGATGCGCACAACAGCACAGAATCCGGCCGAGTCGTACTCACCCAATCCAGGTCCTGTCCTCCGACCGAGGCGAATCCGGAAACGCAGAATCGAGTCGCACGGAAGCCAAAATGCAGCCCCGTCCGGCCGAACAAGTACGATGCGCTTTCCGTACGCGCCGAACCCGTCGCTACGCACGGCACGTCAAAGCATCCGGGAGAGGCGCACATAAGCTCCGATTCGCGCCACAACACGATCCACGGCTACGAGGCGAACACGCCAGCGACGAGGACGACGCGAGCGACGAGGACGACGCGAAGCAACGAGAAAGACGAACGACACGAACCAACCATGAATCCCTTCGTCCCGATCATACCAATATTCTACATTTACTACCGGAACAGGCACGGACGCGTACGGCGCAGAAGGTAAGTCAGACACCAACCACAAAACACATACAACACGTACACGACACATCACACACACACAGAGGGATGCAGAATTTACTTACACCAGCAACAGCAGCACCATAGGGGCGGGATGCCCATCACCAATGCCACATATGCACACAGGGGCCTGAATGCGCACCACCACCCCTACCCAGGGGGGCCGGATGCCAACCACCACTACCACCCTTAGCCAGGGGGTGCCAGATGCCCACCACCACTACCACCCTTACCCAGGGGGCTGGATGCCTACCACTACTACCACCCTTAGCCATGGGGGTGCCAGATGCCTACCACTACTACCACCCTTACTCAGGGGGGGCTTGATGCCTACCACTACTACCACCCTTAGCCAGGGGGGCTGGATGCCTACCACTACTACCACCCTTAGCCAGGGGGGTGCCAGATGCCTACCACTACTACCACCCTAAGCCAGGGGGCTGGATGCCTACCACCACTACCACCCTTAGCCATGGGGGTGCCAGATGCCTACCACTACTACCACCCTTACCCAGGGGGGCTGGATGCCTACCACTACTACCACCCTTAGCCATGGGGTGCCAGATGCCTACCACTACTACCACCCTAAGCCAGGGGGCTGGATGCCTACCACTACTACCACCCTTAGCCAGGGGGTGCCAGATGCCTACCACTACTACCACCCTAAGCCAGGGGGGCTGGATGCCTACCACTACTACCACCCTTAGCCAGGGGGGTGCCAGATGCCTACCACCACTACCACCCTTACCCAGGGGGGGCTGGATGCCTACCACTACTACCACCCTTACCCAGGGGGTGCCAGATGCCTACCACTACTACCACCCTTACCCAGGGGGGGCTGAATGCCTACCACTACTACCACCCTAAGCCAGGGGGGCTGGATGCCTACCACTACTACCACCCTTAGCCAGGAGGGTGCCAGATGCCTACCACTACTACCACCCTTACCCAGGGGGCTGGATGCCTGTCACTACTACCACCTCTACCCATGGGGGGCTGGATGCCTACCACCAACACCACCCCCACTCATAGGATGGACAATGCATGACACAACCAGCACACCACAACCTAGGGAATGCAAGAAAAAGACATCCCCCAACACCATGACAAGCGTGTGTAGACTGTGTCAAATGCCTACAACACTGAACATGACTTTGAACATACAATGTGACCCCCTATCACATGTGCCACACATATATGTGTGTGGCCCCCACAATACAAGCAGGCCATGACCATTGTGGCAATGGGGTCCAAACCCCCAACATCACAGTGACCAAAATGTAAGGGTGGGGTCCATAGCTGAAGCACATTTTGAACAGTGTGGCAATGGGGTCCAAACCCCCATCATCACAGTGACCAAAAGGTAAGTGTGGGGTCCATAGCTGAAGCACATTTTGAACATTGTGGCAATGGGGTCCAAACCCCCATCATCACAGTGACCAAAATGTAAGGGTGGGGTCCATAGCTGAAGCACATTTTGAACAGTGTGGCAATGTGGTCCAAACCCCCATCATCACAGTGACCAAAAGGTAAGTGTGGGGTCCATAGCTGAAGCACATTTTGAACAGTGTGGCAATGGGGTCCAAACCCCCATCATCACAGTGACCAAAATGTAAGTGTGGGGTCCATAGCTGAAGCACATTTTGAACATTGTGGCAATGGGGTCCAAACCCCCATCATCACAGTGACCAAAATGTAAGTGTGGGGTCCATAGCTGAAGCACATTTTGAACATTGTGGCAATGGGGTCCAAACCCCCATCATCACAGTGACCAGAATGTAAGTGTGGGGCCCATAGCTGAAGCACATTTTGAACATTGTGGCAATGGGGTCCAAACCCCCATCATCACAGTGACCAAAATGTAAGTGTTGACAAAGAAAAAGCTGCAACTGCCAAACTGCATGGATGATTCCTGGTCACAGAACATAAAACACATCAGTGGCAAAGTAGTGCATGTGTCCCATTGCAACATAAATTGGGGGAGGCAAATACTGCTGTGCAAATAACACATACCTTTTGCCATGTGCAGACAAACAACAACCATGGGGGCTGACACTGTCAACATTCATCAATGACACAATGACAGAAGTGACCATCAGAATGCAGACCCACATATTTGCACCAATGGGCACACAAATGCAGATACCCTGTGGAGACTGTAGATGTGAGGTGAACAGATACCAAACCGTGGCAGCAATGGGACACACAAACCATGATCATTGTGCTGACCGATGACCTAGGAGTCCCAGGGACAGCAGGGGAAACCCACCAAACTACATACAGCCAATGGCACGCCCAAGATATGCCAATGCAGTGGTGCAGATGCACAAACACAAACAGGCAGACCCACACTGCACATCATACACAACAGGTGAGGGGGGTGCCAGTGTCCCCAGGCAACCACACAACACATGAGGAGACCTGAATACCAATCATACAGATGTGCATACAGTGCCACACAAAGGTAACTCATGGATCCAAATCCCCTATGTGGGCAAGCAGGCATTGTCAGATGAGAGGGAGCACAAATCACACATGTCACACAGGCACGTAGGAACAGCAACTGACACAGCAAGACACAGACACACCACAGCACTACCCCCAGGGCCCCCACAATGTGGTGACCCTAGGCTGCATTACAATCCCACTGTGATGACAAAGCTAAATGTCGTTCACACTGTGAACCACAGTCATGTGTCCTGAGCAACAAACTACCATCACACCTACACAAGCACAAATCAATCAGCACGGCCAGTAAGCCAAGGCCAACATGGAGGCAGGGGCCTAGCCGGGCAACAACTCTCATCTGCACACACTCAACACCACACCCCTCGACCTCCAACAATGTGCAGCAGTGAAGCACACATGCACTGGTGACATTGCACATGCACCCATGACTATTCCAGGGTGGTGGGTGGGAACCAAGGTGCAGAAACACATCACACATGGCCACTCAACAAGACTCCTGAATGTCTGACACACTGCACACTACGCTGTACATGGACATGACGGCAATACCACACCAACCAATGGGATCCCAGCCACAGTCACACACCATTGAAGAAGCCAAGGTCACCCACAAAGAACACACATAGACAACAACCAACATTGCAGCCCGGACCCTGAGGAGTGCCAGCAGTCACACACACAACGTGTCACAATCACTGAAAGATTACACAAACTGGAAATCACATGACAGGGGCAAACAACAAGTGCCAAGGGGAAACCTGACTGTGACCCATCTGCGTCTGCACACAAACTCAGCCCTGACAGCAAACACACCTATGGGTGACACCCTGATGACCAGTAATGTGCCATGCACCCACATCACAGAGAACCCAGGGAGAAGACTTTGGGGGAACATAGGTCAACTCAGCAAGCATCACAAACAGGTACAACACTAGGGATCACAGCATGCACAACTAAGCGGAAGTGAACACACAGACATGCTCATACAACACACACCTTGGGCGCAGGCAATGTCACAGGAGTACACACTGCCATGAGGGGACTCCACTCCTGTGTGAGGAAAGCTGTGCCATATGTTGCCTCAGTAGGGCCCCATCATGTCAGCTGAGCACTTGGTCACACAATCAACAATTAGCACCAAATGAACTCCCGTCACATCAGCCTGGTCATGGAAGTGCCAACGAAATCATCAGCACAGATCCAACACACTTGTATAGCAATGTTGCACTGACAACACAGATGAGTCCTTCCCCATTGATGCCCAAACCTGCATGTCCAGTGGAGATGGCCACACGGTCAGGGAAGTAGACGAATTGAACAATGGCAGGCACAACAGATGTGCAGGGGTGGAAGCCACAGATGTGAATTTGCTAATGTAAGTAGGAAATCCCATTGCCAAATACTAAACACATGACACCCTCAGAGTCTGCAATGGATGACATGGATACACCACAGGATAGGACACATTCCCCCTGGACCACATGGGTTCCTGCACAGTAACACTTCATTATCATGAGACCAAATATCACCATCACTGCAGCAAGGGCATGGTTAGCATCATCAACAACATGTACATCAGAAGCATAAGCACTAGAGAACAGAAAGTTGCTTTATTCAGCATATGTGTGAATTGAAAACTGAAAGTCCGGTAAAAACACAAAAGCCAATGGCCAGTCCATTGTCAAAGTCCAAACAGGGTGACAGTGGCAGATGTCACCCTACGCATGCCTGCACTGCACAAAACCAGGGACAATCCACTAGGAGGGGCAACCGGGGGGCAGGCCAGGCACCGCAGGGAGAGGATCAGGGCTCACCAGGAGGAAGCAGGAAAGGGGTGGTGGGTGCTGGAGAGCCACTGACAACTGCAGTGGAGGTGTCTGACATGGTGTGTGCCGGCACAACTGGGGGGCATGACTCAGATGTTGTGGGTGCCGGCACGACTGCAGTGGACCCTGCAGATGCAGTGGACAGGTCCGCCACTGCAGTGCCCAAGTCAGACAGGGTGGTAGTGGACTCCACTGCAGTGCCAACCACCAGGGGAGGAGAATGGGGAACAGGCAAGGTGGGCTGGACAGAGGGGAGGACACCCTCACCACATCAGTGGCACAGACAAGCGCAGCGGGGGGTGTGGTGCCGGGAGAGCAAGTGGCAGGGGGAGAAGGCCGGATCCTCTTGGGGATGGTATATATGTGGGTGGGGGAACCTGGGGACGGGTGTGGTGGGGGCACCTGTGGAGTGGGGGCCTGAGGGATGGAGGAAGGAGACCTGGTGCCTGAGCTGCAGGGGCGGCGGTGGGGTCTTGCTCTTACGCTCCGGGGGGACTTGCGGGTGGGGGCCTCAGTCTGTCTGCGCCTGGGGAGGGTGTCCGGGGGCGAGGGGCACTCTGCTCCGTGTGGGTGGGCTTCCTCTTCCCCCTGAATGCTGTATCAGCTGGATCGGAGGGGAAGAGGCCGAGGTCACTGAGGAAGAGCCGCTGGGTCTTTGGGGTTGCAGGTGAGCAAGGGCGGGTGCTTTGGAGGGAGAGGCAACTGAGGACTGCGCAGTGCTCGTGGATGCGTGTGTGTGTTCCAGGGCCCCATCCCCTGTGAGTCTGGTTTCAGTCCCCTGACTGTGCGTGCGTGTGCGTTTTGTTTGTGGCGTGTGTGTCTGTGTGCTGGACGTGTGTGTGCTGGTGTGTGCCTGTGCCGGTGTGTGTGTGCTTGGGACGGGTAAGATGCTGGGGAGTGTGGATGGAGCAGAGGCAGGAGGGGTGAGGGACTGTCTGAGGAGGGACACTGCTGCCGTCAGGGAGGAGTCCATGGACCTATTGCCCCTCAGTAGGTCAGACATGCCCGATGAGATGCCCTCCAGGAACAACACCAGCTGAGTCAACAGAGCGGTGTGCGCATGGAGGACACTCAGCATGGCTGTCTGCCCTACATGGAGCTGGCGAAGGAGGTACACAGACTCCTCACTCAGGGCAGCAGGGGACACAGGGGCAGGGGGTGCGGTGCCTGGCCCAAAGGAGACACGCTCCCGAACATGGGAGCCTCCACGGACCTGGGGAATGGGAGCCGATGGGAGGGCGGTGGTGGTGCTGGTGGTGGCAGGGACAGCAACACTAGCTGGGGTGTGGTGGCTGCTGACACCCGCCTCCATAAGGGAGTCATCCTCCGAGTTGCTCTGGTCCTCAGCTGAGGTGGCTGGTGCTGAGGACTCCTCGGTGTGGCTCCCCTCGCCCTCCGTGCCACTGGGTCCCTCCGACCACTCCTCGGCTGCTGACCCAGTCTGGCTCTCCGGCTCCTCCTGGTCCGTGGAGCTGTCCCCTTCCGTGGCCGTGGATGTATCTGCAAACAATGGGGAAACAGACAGACATCAGTCACCTGCACCAAACGCACACACCACTGTGAGCACAGCACATTACAGAGCAAGCCCTGGCATCATTAGTTGAACATTGCTAAAAGTGCCCTAACTGAACAGGAGAAGCCAATTGTCAGTCTGATGCCAACCATGGCACTCACATCCCACATGGCCTTGCACCCATCTGTCTGGTGTCTCTTGGATAGCAACACCCCAGTGTGGACACATGCACCACCTACACAGTAGTTGGACAGTGCAGAGGACACGGTGTAGCATGTGGACATGCACACATCACAACTCTTGCCACTGAGTCAGTACAGGTTTCCGGATGAAAGGGATGCCCAGAGTCAAATAGGAAATGCATGTGATGCATACCAGCGACAGACACCATGATGCACCCATGTCCTGATAGCCATCGCCACAATGGTGTGCATGTAGCACATGTCACTCCCCTGCAGGATCACCAATAAGTAGACACATGCCATGGCGGAGGCATGACTGCTAAGTCATACATCACTGTCTCAGTGATGTATGACTTGGCAGCCAGACAACAACACTCTGCACTGTGTCACAATAGTAGGTCATGGGTAATGCAAGTCCTGGAGCTGCACAAGTGCACATGTACATCCCCCACACAACACATCATCTTAACCCTCATCTGTCCAGGTCATACCGATTGGACATATGGGAGACCTGTGACACTACCCTCTGAACCTGAGCCCCTCACAATCTGCTGTGAATGGGAAACAGCTGCCTGAACTTCACATTCGCATACCCCAGTCTGCACGGGCAGCTGATCAAACACCTATGTGACACACAAGTATCGTCTCCTATGGTCACATCTCCAGTGGCATGCTGAGCCCCTACCGAGAAACACCCCAGCAGTCCTGGCAACAAATCCACAGCACACTGACACAGAGGCAGACACCTGAGGGGTCAAATCACTGCGCACAATGTGTCAGCTGATACACGGGAGTGGGAGTACAGAGTGCATTGCATGGCCTGGAGTAGGCATGACTGTCCTGCCCCACATGAATGAGGGATGAGCCCTGGACAGTGGATAGCTGGCTATGTATGTGTGACACACGTAATCTGCACACTCCTGGGGCCCAAACATTGTTCCCACCCGCTGCATGGGCGTGTGCCACATACCCCAGGCACATGTGGTGGCTCAGCTCAGCAAGTGGACCGCATATCAAAGCAACACGCAGATTACATGTCCGAACACAGGCGTTGTGTGAACAATGGACCCACCCATGATGCCCACAACAGAGTTAGGGAAACAGATGCTGTCCCCCACCTTGAGTGAAGCAAACTGCAAGGACACAATCCCAAGTGACACAATTCCCTGAATGTAAGGGCCACACCTGGGTATCAGATGAGGAGTGGGCAGTGCACAATAGAGGGACATGGCTCCTGGACAATATGACTGCTGTACTGTGGCAGTTGAACCAGGCCAGAGGAGGGCACATAGCATGTAATACAGAGTTCACAGTGCAGTCTTTGACTCACCCCCTCCTTGCTGCTGTCTGGCCTTCAGCTGCCCATCCAGGTCTGGAAACACCACCGCCAGGATCTGGAGCATGTGGGGGGTCAGGGTCCGTGTTCCGCCCCTCCTGCGAGGAGGCGACAGATTCAGCTGGTCCCGTGCAATCCTCCGGGTCCAGCCCCAAAGGTCCTGCCACCTCTTCTGGCAGTTGCGGATCCGGCGCTTGTAGACCCCCACGGACCGGACAGCCCGGACGATTTCCTTCCAGATCTCCTGCTTCCGATGGGCATTAACCTGTCAGGATGACAAAGTGAAAAGGCCATTACTACACATGCAACATATCCGTGCATGACACAGTTGTATATACATGTCTCAATCACAGGGGCACATGATGTACACAGGCAGTGCAACGCTGCCCATGGACAGTTTGCCAGAAGTCACTACATGGTATCATTGCATGGGAAGTAAAACCTTGTTCAAATGCACTGTCACTGCACCATACCTGTCCAGTGCATGTCACTACACACTATGGGGGTGACAACTACTCAGTGAGCCTGCTAGCCAGTGGTGTGCAGACTTTCAGCCTTGCTAGTCAGACAAAATGCACATTCAGAAAGGCAGTGCACAGAACACTCACCTGCTCCCCTGGTGTCCCATACAGCTTGCTGTACTGTGGAAGTAGGCTGTCCAGCAGGGCCTGGTTCTCCTCAAGGCTGATGGCTGGGGCTCTCTCCACAGTACGTGCCATTGCAGGGTCCAGAGGGGGCAGAGACAGCAGCAGTGCAGTGGCAGATGTCGTCCTGGAGCATGTAGTGCAGGCAAGTGAGCTCTCAGGGGAACAGCCAGCAATATATATGTGCTGGAGAGGCAGATACTGTCCCATGTGTCCAAAGTGATAGGTCCAAGTCGTTTGCATCTTCTGAATCTGGCCAATCCATGGAATAGCAGCACCAATACACGCCCACAGCATCCTTCAAATCTTCAACTTCATGACATACATGATTTTGCAACATTGTTGTGGGTGACCAACTGAATTTCCAGCAACCGACTCGTTCGAATTTCGAACGCATCCGTTGCCAGGCTAGGCCTTTGTCAATGGGTGCGCACCGATCGGTCCATTGCTGATCAACGCGTACAGGGTACAAGCGCGTACCCGCACACATTGAATGCAATGGGCCGGCCGGGGGCACCGATCGGTCCATTGCGGTACTGCGCGTACAGGGTACAACGGCGTACCTGCACACATTGAATGCAATGGGCGGCCGGGGGCACCGATCGGTCCATTGCTGATCAACGCGTACAGAGGTACAACGCGTACCCGCACACATTGAATGCAATGGGCCGGCCGGGGGCACCGATCGGTCCATTGCTGGTACTACGCGTACAGAGGTACAGCGCGTACCCGCACACATTGAATGCAATGGGCCGGCCGAGGGCACCGATCGGTCCATTGCTGATCCAACAGCGTACAGGGTACAACGCGTACCCGCACATTGAATGCAATGGGCCGGCCGAGGGCACCGATCGGTCCATTGCGGTACTAGCGCGTACAGGGGTACAACGTGTACCCGCACACATTGAATGCAATGGGCCGGCCGGGGGCACCGATCGGTCCATTGCGGTACTACGCATACAGGGGTACAACGCGTACCCGCACACATTGAATGCAATGTGCCGGCCGGGGGCACTGATCGGTCCATTGCGGTACAACGCGTACAGGGTACAACGCGTACCCGCACACATTGAATGCAATGGGCCGGCCGGGGGCACCGATCGGTCCATTGCTGATCAACGCGTACAGGGGTACAACGCGTACCCGCACACATTGAATGCAATGGGCCGGCCGGGGCACCGATCGGTCCATTGCGGTACTAACTGCGATACAGGGGTACAACGCGTGCCGCACACATTGAATGCAATGGGCCGGCCAGGGGCACTGATCGGTCCATTGCGATATAACTGCGTACAGGGGTACAACGCGTACCGCACACATTGAATGCAATGGGCCGGCCGGGGGCACCGATCGGTCCATTGCTGATCAACGCGTACAGGGGTACAACGCGTACCCGCACACATTGAATGCAATGGGCCGGCCGGGGACACCGATCGGTCCATTGCTGTTCAACGCATCCCTGTACAAGTGACTGGCATATGTCACCATGCCTGTCTCAGATGAACATATGCCAGCCACAGATAGCTCCAAGGGAGTGAGGGGCACACCTACAACACGACAGCCTGTTCAAACTGTGTCATAAGGCATGTAAGGCTGCATTTCCTATTGTGTGTATGTTGGTGTACATGTTGTCCTGTGGGTGTCACCTGGGGGCAGCCACCCCCAGGCTGTGCACGTGTTCATGGGGACAGGATCCTGGGTGTTACGTGTACATGACCACTGTGATGTGCAACTGTTCATATCTGTGCATGTGCCATGGTCACATTTCACGGTGGTGTATGTGTATGTCATGTTACATACCCCGTGAGTCCCATGTGGGACGGTATGTTTGAGCCAGGGTGTCCCAGTGGCACAATAGTGATGGTCCTCCACAGTCTGTGTGCATGTAGTGTTTACAATGTCTCTGATTTCATGTGCACAATGGGAGACAGTCTCCACATCCACGTTGTGTGTGCATGGACTTTGATGTTGTGCGTGTGTGTGTCACAGACGTCCATGTCTGTCCTGCAGTGGCAAGTGGGACCACTACCTGTGGCGGTCATGGTTGTTTTGCTCTGGTGTATACCTGATACTCCATGTAATGCCAGTGTCCATGTGGCAATACAGGGTCCCTGGGAATGTACCTGTCGTTGAGCTGTGATGCCTGGGGCACATCTGTCCTCACATGTCACTGTGGGGGGTGATTGTAACACGGCAGCAGGAGATGGGAACTGTGACACGGCCTCATGATATCCAATGGGCCAACCTGGGACTTATTGATGCCACTTGTTGAACCGTGATGACAGATGTTGGCCATGTATGTACCATACATGTCCTTACGGAACTGCACACTTCATGTAGTTGTGCCTCATAATGATGTATGTTGTGATATTGAGTGTGTTCAATGCCGCATATGTGGGGTGACTGACAATCTTGCTTTCTTCTCCTCTGCACTGCAGGGCTCCTGCTGTTCATCGACCATTCCCAGACCTGGCAACGATGGTGGAACGGGACAGCATCCGACGGTACCGCTTCACCAGGCAGCTGATTGAGGATTTGGCAGTGCAGTTGGCCCCACATTTGCAGCCTGGCCGGCCGTATCCTACGGCGCTGACCCCCAAGGTGAAGGTGATGGCAGCCCTACCATTCTTTGCCACCTGTACCTTCCAACATACTGTGGCGACTGCTGGTGGGATGTCACAGACCATGTTGAGCCGTGTGCTCCGCGATGTTTTGGAGGCAATGTTGCTATTCCTGAACCGGTACATCTATTTCCCTAGACTGCAACGACTCACTGACGTGAAGAGTGACTTCTATGCCCTGGGGAGGATGCTGCATGTCATTGGCTCCATTGATGGGACACATGTGGCTTTGGTACCACCACAGGCCCAGAAACAGGCCTACCGTAACCGCAAGCACTACCACTCGGTCAATGCACTGGTGGTGTGTCTTGCAGATATGACCATCACACACGTGTGTGCCTATTTCCCTGGTTCAGCACATGATGCCTTTGTGATGAGGAGTAGTCGCATCCCCAGGATGATGGCACAGATGCAGAACCAGCGTGCCTGGCTTGTCGGTGTGTACTGACTTTGTGCCATTGTGTGTGATCTGATCTGTAGTATTCCGCCCACTTTTCCAAGTCAGCTAATGTGCACTTGTCTGTCCGTAGGTGACTCGGGATACCCCAACATGCCGTGGTTGCTGACACCCCTCAGGAACCCTGTGACACCAGCCCAGATGCGCTACAATGAGGCATATGGTCGGACCAGGAGAGTGATTGAGCGGACATTTGGTCTCCTGAAGAGCTGCTTCCGCTGCCTGGACAAGACAGGAGGGTCCCTCCCATATGCCCCAGCAAAAGTGTGCAAGATTATCATCGTCTGCTGCATGCTCCACAACCTGGCAGTGCGGAAGGAGTTGCCTCTCATCCAGGATGACATTGACCAACATCCGCCACCTGTGGAGGATCCTGGCCTGGACCACGATGCCAGTGATGATGATGATGATGAGGGTGATGTCCGCACACAGCTCATCACCAACTTCTTTAGCTGAATGTGAGTATCCTGAGGTGTCATGTCAATGATGTGAGTTGGCATGATATATGTAGGTGGTGCTCTGGTGCTGTTGGAGTGTGTCCATGGGCTACTTGACTGGATGTGTGTAGCGATGTGTGCTTACAGGTGGTCTGTACTCCCCAACAGTGTTGACATGCTAACTTGGTTCTGGGTGGGTATCTTGTAACATGTATTGTGCATGAGTTTTGCTGTTCTGTCCTGTCCTCCATTGCTTTTGACTGTGTGTCATTTCTGTCCTTCACAGGGTACTTTCAGATTCGTTTGGTCAACTGTGTCCACCGACGACGTGATTGTACTTCCAGGGTGGTAGCTGTTGTGTCCCTACAGGTGATGTGCGCAACACCCATGGACTTCCTTCCTTCTACAGTTGTTGACTGTGTGCCCGCTGCCAGGTGGGATTACCTTGCATCTGTAGTGGTTACGACATGTTGCAACTGTGTAATAAACCTGTGCTTCACTTTGTGATGTGCGTTGTCTGTGGTCACACATTTGACTGCCATTTGCTTACTGCACCTGTGGGCTACTTGACTACAACTGGGAATAGGTGTGGTGTCTGTGCATTGCACCGTCTTCCCTGGCAACATCAGTGTAGGCAATGAGTCAGATGGCCTAGGTGTGTATGTGTTGTGTAGCCCTGGTGGTGTGTCTCCCTCATATGTGTCACGTTGCCTTTACTCACATGCCTGTTTTGTACTTGCTGTTGCAGTTCGCATACACAGTGTAATTTTGCAGTTCATCATCCCCATGACAGCACCCACGTTGGAATCACAACAGAGGCAAGTATGGTGTATTAGTGTGTTTATTGTGATACATTTGTGTGAATAGTGCATAGGATGGTTAGTGCTGTACATATATCTTGCAATCAGAAGTTCCTAGGTGAATTGAAAGTCCTGGTAGACAAAATCCCCAGTATCGGGGCCACAGTTGTCTGAGACATTGGTCCAACTTGTACTCCCCATGTAATGTGTGGGAGTTGTGTTGCCGTCAACAGGGTGAACAGTTTGTGCACAAAGGTGAACATCCAGAACAGGTTCAGGCTTCCTGGGAGTTGCACTTGGCCATCGGCCTCTCACTTGCCCCTCCTCGGACGACCCCTCTTCTTTGGGGGGGGCCCTCAAGTACAGGCTGCTGCGGTGCAGGGGACTCTCCGCCAGAGTCATCCTCCCTCCCTGTGGCAGTTGCAGTTTGTTCAGCACCAGATTTTGTTGGCACACAGGGAGGTGTAGACTGGTTGATGTTCATCTGGCGGAGGCATTGTAAAATGTCCCTGTGCACCGCCGTCATCTCTTGCAGTGCGTCCCACTTGGACTCCACGCGGGACATGTGTGAGTCCAAGCAGGCATGATGGGCAGCCTGCTGCTGTTTCATGTCTCTGAGGAGCCCCACTACCTGGCTGAGATCTCCGGTGCTGGACTGGTACGCATCGGCTATGCGTACAAGTTGTGGGTCATCATGCACATCAGCAACCTCTGCAAGCAGCGACCTCTGTCTCCCACCCCTCCCACCACCCCTGCCGACATGTGCAGTGCGTGCAGCGGCACGCACAGATGACCCTGGTCCCCCTTGGGGGTTGGTGGTGGTGGTGGTGTCCATGGCCCCACGTTGGTCCAGGGTCCCTGTGCTGGTGTTGCTCCTTGTTCTGTCCATGTCGGCAGGGATGGTATTTGTGGTGACAGTCGTTGGAGGGGGTGGGTGCAGGGGGTGCAGCTGGTGGTCCTGCTGGTGCTGCAGCTGGTGGTCCTGCTGGTGCTGCATGTTGACTTGCACCGGATGTGCCAGGTTGGTCTTCTTCGTCCGAGGAGGGCAGAGGCTGTACGACACCAGTGAGCTCCGCATCCTCTTGAGCCTGGGACTGGGACTCCTCAGCGTCTGCTGCTGTGTCCCCATCATCACCTGTTTTTGGGAGACACACACAATGTATGTTATGTTTCTGCAGGCATCAATGGTTGACACACCTGACAGTTGTGACTGTGCCTCTGGGTGCGGGCCTGTACATTGCATTGTCCTAAGTCGTCACAGTCAGGGGTTGATATTGGTGTAGCACATTGTCCTGCATCATTTGGGCATTTCTATGTATTTGTTGGGGTGTGAACATGGTCTGCATTGGTTGTATTTGGTTGACAGCCGGCCCTCCTTCCCCACCCAGCCAGTCAGTTATCCCACCATGGACTGTGCTTGCATTGCAGGAGTGGAAGTTGTCTTTCAGGATGTCAGTCAGTGGTGTCCTGCTGTTGGTTGTTGCACAGTTGCCAGAAGGGCCTTGTGCTCCCCACAGCAGTAGCCAGTGTCAGCCATCTTGTGAGTCCTTATCCACTCCCTGTGATGTGAGCATGGTTCATGGTGGTGTTGATGGGACAGTTGTGGGGGTGAGCTATGTCTGTGACTATGACTCCCATCATGCTATTGCCTCCACCCACTTCCCAGCATTCCCATACTTACTTGCTTTTGTGGGGAGTTCAGTGTGTGTGGGTGTGAGAGCAATGGCAAGATGGCTGACAGTGGTGTCCTGCTGTTGGTTGGTGTGCAGTTCCCAGCATGCCCTTGTGCTCCCCACAGCAGTAGCCAGTGTCAGCCATCTTGTGAGTCCTTATCCACTCCCTGTGATGTGAGCATGGTTCAGGGTGGTGTTGATGGGACATTTGTGGGGGTGAGCTATGTCTGTGACTATGACTCCCATCATGCTATTGCCTCCACCCCACTTCCCAGCATTCCCATGCTTACTTGCTTTTGTGGGGAGTTCAGTGTGTGTAGGTGTGAGAGCAATGGCAAGATGGCTGACAGTGGTGTCCTGCTGTTGGTTGTTGCGCAGTTCCCAGCATGCCCTTGTGCTCCCCACAGCAGTAGCCAGTGTCAGCCATCTTGTCAGTCCTTATCCACTCCCTGTGATGTGAGCATGGTTCAGGGTGGTGTTGATGGGACAGTTGTGGGGGTGAGCTATGTCTGTGACTATGACTCCCATCATGCTATTGCCTCCACCCCACTTCCCAGCATTCCCATACTTACTTGCTTTTGTGGGGAGTTCAGTGTGTGTGGGTGTGAGAGCAATGGCAAGATGGCTGACAGTGGTGTCCTGCTGTTGGTTGGTGTGCAGTTCCCAGCATGCCCTTGTGCTCCCCACGACACAGCAACAGTGTCAGACATCTTTGATGGGCCTTTCCACTCTCTGTGGGATGTGCATGCGTGAGTGTGAGCTTGCTGGGCCATGTGGTGGGGGATGTAGAGCTGTGCCTACGACTCCCATCATGCTATTGCCTCCACCCCCTTCCCAGCATGCCCATGCTTCCTTCCTTTTGACTCTGCTTCCCTGTGGGGTGGGCTGCCTGTGCTGACAGGATGGCTGGGAGTGTTGTCCTGGCAGTTGTTTGGCTAAAAGTCCAAAGAGTGTCCCTGTGCTTCACACAACATAACCCAGGGTGGTGGTTCTTTGTGGGATCTTCAGTTAGGATGTGAGGCATTGCATTCTCCCAGGTGGGTTCTGTGGAGTATGTGTTGAGGGGGTGTGTGAGGGGAGGTGCTTGTGACTATGGTCAGTGCTGCAAGTCCTCCTTCCCACCCAGCCAGATATCCCACCATGGAACGTGCTTGCATTGCAGAGAGTGCAAGTTGGCTTTCAGGATGTCAGGCAGTGGTGTTGTGCTGTTTGTTGGTGCACAGTTGCCAGCAGGGCCTTGTGCTCCCCACAGCAGTAGCCAGTGTCAGCCATCTTGTGAGTCCTTATCCACTCCCTGTGATGTGAGCATGGTTCAGGGTGGTGTTGATGGGCCAGTTGTGAGGCTGAGCGATATCTGTGCCTACTACTCCCATCATGCTGTTGCCTCCACCCCCTTCCCAGCATGCCCATGCTTCCTTCCTTTTGACTCTGCTTCCCTGTGGGGTGGGCTGCCTGTGCTGACAGGATGGCTGGGAGTGTTGTCCTGGCAGTTGTTTGGCTAAAAGTCCCAAGAGTGTCCCTGTGCTTCACACAACATTACCCAGGGTGGAGGTTCTTTGTGGGATCTTGAGTTAGGATGTGAGGCATTGCATTCTCCCAGGTGGGTTCTGTGGAGTTTGTGTTGAGGGGGTGTGAGGGGGTGCTTGTGACTATGGTCAGTGCTGCGAGTCCTCCTTCCCACCCAGCCAGCCAGATATCCCACCATGGAAGGTGCTTCCATTGCAGGGAGTGGAAGTTGTCTCTCAGGATGTCAGTCAGTGGTGTCCTGCTGTTGGTTGTTGCACAGTTGCCAGCAGGGCCTTGTGCTCCCCACAGCAGTAGCCAGTGTCAGCCATCTTGTGAGTCCTTTTCCACTCCCTGTGATGTGCGCATGGTTCATGGTGGTGTTGATGGGACAATTGTGGGGGTGAGCAATATGTGTGACTACGACTCCCATGATGCTATTGGCTACACTGACTTGCCCAGTATACACAGAATTCCTTCCTTTCAGTGGTCTTCACTGTGTGTTGGTGTTGTAGTGGTGGCTACATGTCTGGATGTGTTTGTTAGTTATATTTGTGCCACTGCCTAGCTGTAGTTGTAGTTGTGTTTGTACATGTGATGACACGGTTAAATGTAACTTTGAGATGGCATGTGTTGTGTTTATCTGAGTGACATACACATTTTGGGATGATTCTGTTCTGGTTGCTGTGTAATTGCTATGAGTGCATGGTTTGACTCTCCCCTTGACAGTGATGTGTGTGTGTATTGTGGCAGAATATTGTGTACATTTGTTGTGTACTCACCAGGCTCTGGGATGTTCTCTAGTCCATAGACGCTCACTGGCGGAAGGATGGCCCGCACCTTCTCCTCCCAAGGCCTGAGGTATACTGGCTTGGCAGGAGGGCCACTGCCGGTGTATTGGCTCAGGAGGTAGTCCTTCTTGAGCAGCTCCCGGACCCTCCTGCGCACGTCATACCACCTGTTCTGGATGTCAGTCTTTGTGCGCAGACATGGTGATTGTGCGTTCACCCTCTTGATGATCCTCTCCCACATCTTGGTTTTCTGGGAGATGGGGGTCTGTTGGACCAGTGTGCCAAACAGCTGTGGCTCTACCCTGAGGATCTCGTCTACCAGGACTTCCAATTCACAATCTAGGAACTTGTGATTCTTCTTGGGGGCATGGTGATGGGTGGTGATGGTGAGTGATGTGTGTGTTGGTGTGCAGGTGAGGGTGTGTGAGTGTGTGTTTTGCTGGGTGTATGTGAGGTAGCTATTTGTTGGTGTGCTGATGGTGTGTGGCTTGTGTGAGGGATGAGCTGTGGGTTTGTGGTTGCTGTCTGTTGAGTGCTGGCAGTAGAATGGCATTTGCAAAGGATCATGGTTGGGATTTGTGTCCTTTATATGGGTGGAGTTGTGGGTGTGTCTTTGTTCTCTGTCCCCACCCCCCCAGTATTTATTGGCTTTGTAATTGCTTGTTTGGCCTTTTTTGTGTATTTTTCCTTAGTACTTTTTGTGCATGTTGGAAACGTTCTTGTGACCGAGTCGGACCCTGCATTTGTCTCGTACGGTCTTCTCCGTTTCGTTCACGCTGTGTTTGTGCAGTTTTCTATGCTGCGTACGCGTCGGTCGCGGTTTTTGTGTTACTTCGGCTCGGTTTGTATGCGTGTCGGTCGTACCGCTTGTCCTCCGTTCGACTCGGTCGTGGTTTTCGCGCCTTGCATCGTACTTTGCGGTTTGGAGTTCGCGTTTACGTTTCGGTTGGATTTGTTCCGGGTGCGTGTCGGTCGGTTCGATTCGCGTGTTTTCCGGCCGGATTGCTGTTTTTCGTGCGGCTCGGTCGTTCGGCTTAGGTTCAGTACGTGTCGGTCGGATTTTGCACGCCTTGCATCGTACTTGGCGTGTCGGGCGCCACAGGTACGTGTCGGTCGGAATAAATTCCGGCTCCGAGTCGGTCGGTGCTTTTCCGGCCCGAATCGGAATCGACCCCTAAATGTTAAAATAAATTAAACATATACATATAAATTAATATATATACTTACTCCACATAGTGCAACAGTAGAGAAAGCGTTGGATAGCGTAGGGGTAAAAATTACTATTCCCACTCCAGAGAGTGCAACAGTAGGGAAAGCGCTGGATAGCGTAGGGGTAAAAATTACTATTCCCACTCCAGTGAGTGCAACAGTAGGAAAAGCGTTGGATAGCCTAGGGGTAAAAATTACTATTCCCACTCCAGAGAGTGCAACAGTAGGGAAGCGCTGGATAGCGTAGGGCTAAAAATTACTATTCCCACTCCAGTGAGTGCAACAGTAGGGAAAGCGCTGGATAGCGTAGGGGTAAAAATTACTATTCCCACTCCAGAGAGTGCAACAGTAGGGAAAGCGCTGGATAGCGTAGGGGTAAAAATTACTATTCCCACTCCAGTGAGTGCAACAGTAGGGAAAGCGCTGGATAGTGTAGGGGTAAAAATTACTATTCCCACTCCAGAGAGTGCAACAGTAGGGAAAGCGCTTGATAGCGTAGGGGTAAAAATTACTATTCCCACTCCAGTAAGTGCAACAGTAGGGAAAGCGCTGGATAGCGTAGGGGTAAAAATTACTATTCCCACTCCAGAGAGTGCAACAGTAGGGAAAGCGTTGGATAGCGTAAGGGTAAAAATTACTATTCCCACTCCAGAGAGTGCAACAGTAGGGAAAGCGCTAGATAGCGTAGGGGTAAAAATTACTATTCCCACTCCAGTGAGTGCAACAGTAGGGAAAGCAATGGAAAACGTAGATGTTAAAAATAAAATACTTATAAATGAAATAAATATTGTAATTAAATAATGATTTATTAATAAATTTAGAGAAAAAAAAACCTAAAAATATATCAAAAATAATAATTACTTTAATAATATTAAATACTTCCCACCCTATTCCTCAATAAACACACAACACACTCCACATAAAATTTCACACAATTAAATTAATTTTCAATTAATCAATTAATAAAAATTAATTTGCAATTAATAATTAAATAAAAAGAATTGTCAATAACAATAAATCATATGTAATAAAAATTAATAACCAAGTAATAAACAATTAACAAAAAAATTAATTATCAATACCAATAAATAATATTTAATAAAAATGAATAACCAATTAATAATTAATTAACAAAAAAGTAATTATCAATACCAAGACAAAATATTTAATAAAAATTAATAACCAATTAATAATTAATTGACAAAAATATCAATACCAATAAATAATATTTAATAAAAATTAATTAACAAAAGATTAATTATCAATACTCATTTATTCTTAATTTATTACTTAATTACAAATAATTTACTTACCACCCTATTCCCCTAAAAACACACAACCCACTCTAATAATAAATTAATACAAATAAAATAATTATCAGTTAATAATAATTAATTACCAATTAATAATTAATTAACAATAAATTAATTATTAATAACAATAATTAAAAATTAAAAATTACTTAATTAAAATTAAATTACTTCCCACCCTATTCCCCTATAAACCCACAACCCGCTACGGTACTAAAACGCAAAATTTACTTTAAAAAAAATTACTAATTTCTAAAAAATGTATACATATATTTTAAAAAACAGTACAATACTTAACAAAAAATATAGAACACATATATATTAAATACATACTAAAATACATAACACTCATATAAATATCGATATTATTAACATCGATAGTTTAACTATTGATATTACTAACATCGATATTTGCAACATCGATATTTCTTACCTTAACTTCGATATTCTGGTTGTAGATATTCTTGACTTCGATATTTTGTCCCTACGATATTTAAAACTCAATATAACTGTGCTTCGATATTTAAAAATCGATATTTTGACTGTCCACCATCGCTCCTACAGCAGGACCTCAGGAATTTGGCGGACAGGGTCACGGAGACGGAAGACTCACTACAAGGCCTGCGGAAAGGAGTAACGTAACTGCAATCCTCCCACAAGGACCTACTATGGCGGGTGGACGATGCGGAAAATAGAGCACGCCGCAACAACCTCGCTTTGTGGGCTTTAGAGAGGGAATTGAGGGGACGAACATGCCGGAGTTCCTGCATTCATGGCTCCTACGCACCTTCCCAACAGACAAATTCTCTACCTGTTTTGTCATAGAGAGGGCCCACAGGGCGTTGATGGCCCGACCCCCTGCGGGAGCGCAGCCGCGGCCCGTGATAGCACGTTTTCTGAACTTTCTGGACAGAGATATGATACTTAGGGAAGCCAGAAAACTTGGAGAGATCCGGCATGAGAACATACGCATAATGATTTTCCCAGACTACAGTAGGGAAGTACAGAAGCAGAGACGTACTTTCGACTCCGTAAAAGCCAAATTGCGAGAACATAAAATTCAATATTTGTTACTCTTTCCCGCAAAACTGAAAGTGCTATTCTTGGGCAAATCCCACTTCTTCCAGACGCCGGAGGAGGCTTGGCACTGGTTGGAGGAACGTCCCACACTGGGAAGAACGGAAGCACCGACACGCAGTGATGTGTCCTCCGGGGGGGACGTCAGACGGCCCCCGGGCTCACAAAGATCACTAAGACCCCGACAGCCTCGCAGGTGTCGCCTTCTGGAAGCGACTCCATATGCCCCAAAGGACACTGGCAGAATCAGAAGACGTAGTGGATGTTCCTTGGACTCTCGACTCTCGGCGGGCTCACGCACGCTCCGTCCCCATGGACATCCCCACCCAGATTCGGAAAATTAAAACAGGGACTCTTCCTCCGGAGAAGAGGGGGCTGTGGGCCCCTCTATGCACCCCCTGGCAGCTGAAATACTGGCAATGGAACAGGACACATCGACGGATGCTGCGGCCACCCAAGGTGAGCCGCCGGATTCCCACTCGTGAACAAGGGCCTGCGAGTTTGGCTGTGGACTGGATTGATATTTCGGAGCATGCAAGCTGGATGCGCACCCCTTTTCTTTTTTATTCCTTTCTTTTTCTTCCTTTCTTTGCTCTGTCTGCCGAAACCCGCGGAGAACTAGAGGACGCCTGCAGAGCCGTAGGCGATAGCCCTGGAGTGGCTTCAGACTTGGACTCTTGGCAGTTCTCCTGCTCTGGCAGTTGCGCTTTTTCTTGACTTTGTCCTTCACTCTGTTTCTTATTCTCTTACTAATTCTTTCTAAAAGACTTTGGGACTGCTGCGAGAGTTGGAACTTGTGGCGTGAGTTGGGACAGGGAGGGCGATAGACCTCCACCACCCTAGGGTTCACTCCCCAGCGACTGGCGGGGGATGAGACATGGGGGGAGGGAGGTGGGGTGGGGGGGTTGCAATAGTTCTATGGTGGGGGGTTTAAGTTTGGTTGGCATAACGGTCACATGGTCACTCAGGTATGCGCTCTCACCTGTTGCCCCCCTCCCGGGATATACCTGGATCACACACCCTGATGGCCCCATTAAATGAACATAGACCCCACACAGACGGGATGGAGACAGGCCCCTATAAGATACTCACATGGAATGTGAATGGCCTAGGGGATAAAATAAAGAGAGGGCTGGTGTCCGCATACATAAAACGGGTACACCCAGATGTCATCCTATTGCAGGAGACCCACCTCAAGGGTACAAAGTGTGGGTTTCTGGCGAGAGGAGCATATACAGTATTAGCACACGCGGGATACACAGCGGGTCCCTGGGGGGTGGTTATCCTGCTTAAAAAATCTCCCCCTTTTAAGGTGACCCGGACATGGACAGACCCCCATACATGGGAGTGACAGGGACATGGGGTAGATGGAGGGTCACAATAGTCTCGGTCTATGCCCCCCCGAAGCTACAGGCCAGGACTCTCCATGGACTGGCTGATATCCTGCTGGATACACCGGATACATTACACATTATAGGGGGTGACTTCAATGACGTCATGTCCATCCCCATAGACCGCTCAGGGAACCGTACTGCCCACTCCCTGACTACACAACTGGCTAGGGTGATGGATACATTGGGTCTGATGGACATGTGGCGGCACCTCCACCCGGACACCAGAAGCTATTCCTACTATTCTGGCGCACATAAGGTGCACTCTCGACTGGACTACGTCTTTCTCACGCGGTGGGCCACGGGGACTGACTGTGAGGCGGAATACCTGGCTCGGGGGATCTCTGACCATTTTCCTCTTCTGGTTAGGTCAGGAGGGAGGCCTAGGGCGACAGGTGGAAACTAGAGGCTGACGGCTTGGGACCTGCAGAACACCGAGATATTGCGGGGTCTTAGGGCTGACACAACAGTATATTTTGCAGAAAATGTAGGCTCGGTGCAATCGGGCGTTATAGTGTGGGAAGCTTACAAGACAGTACTCCGTGATAGGGTCCAAAATCGAATAACGTGGGAGAAGCGGAAAGCACAAGAGGAGCTTAATACTCTGGAAACCCAAATTTTGGAGCTAGAACAACGCTATCTGGCGGGGCGTGACTCACAAGTCCTCCGACGCCTGTCTGACACACAACAGCGTTATAGAGCCCTAGTAACGGAAGAGGCAAAAACGCAGGTGCAAGCGACCCTACATAGATGATATGATGTTGGGGATAAATCTGGTAAGCTCTTAGCCTGGCTCAGCCGTAAGGAAATGGACGCCCGATTGATAGCAAGCATAGTGGACCAACAGGGACAGCCGCAGAAGGGAGACGCACAGATAGTTCAGATATTTGCCTCCTATTTTAAGGGTTTCTATGAGGCCAGGGATCTGGGTGACCCGGAGGAGATTCTGGCATATCTGGCCACTATTCAAACCCCGAGCTTGGCGGATGAGGATAGGGAGGTCCTTGAAGCCGACATATCGGTGACCGAAATTAAAGAGGCAATAACTAGACTACGCCCTGGGAAGTCCCCAGGCCCGAATGGTCTCCCAGCCGAATTCTTTAAAAAAGGGGCAGACCTCCTGGCGGTGCACTTGTTAGCGCTGTTTAGGGACGCGGCCCAAGAGGGTACCCTCCCGCTAGATCTTAGGCTGGCCACGATCATTCCCATCCACAAACCGGCAAAGCCCCCCAAGGATTGCGCGTCCTATCACCCAATCTCCCTCCTCAATGTTGAGGTTAAGCTACTGGCAACAATATTGGCCCTCCGTTTGCGCCAAGTAATCTCAGGCCTGGTGCATCAAGATCAGACAGGCTTCTTACCAGACAGGGTGACCAAACAGAATCTACGGCGGACCCATAATTGGCTTATGGCGGTACAGGGACGGGAGGACCCACATATGTTCCTCTCCCTAGACGCCGAAAAAGCATTTGACGCTGTACATTGGCCCTTTTTAGAGGCGGCTTTGCTCAAGTTCGGCATCGGCCCCAAATTCAGACAATGGGTGGGACTTCTATATGCGGACCCCAGAGCCCGGGTTAAAGTAAACGGGATATTATCTGAGGACTTCCCCATTAGACGGGGGACCCGACAGGGATGCCCTCTGTCCCCACTACTATTCGCCCTCACCATTGAAATAGTGGCATGTGAGGTCAGACAGACAAAAGAGATACAGGGGTTCCAAATTTCACAGACTGACTCAAAGGAAGAAAAGATCTCGCTCTATGCGGACGATATCCTGTTATACGTTGCTCAACCGGCTACTACAGTCCCCGCACTGTTCAGGCTTCTGGGCAGGTATGGCTCCTTCTCGGGCTATGCGATAAATTGGCATAAATCGATCCTGTATAGCCCACGAACTGAGGAGATGTGACCCCCACTCTCTGGGGCTCTCCAGGTAACGCAGACGGGATTCACGTATTTGGGGATCTACCTAACCACGGATAGAAATCTTTCCTACCAAAGAAACATTCAGCGAGTCATAACAAACTTTTCAGCTGATGCTCTACGATGGAAAGCCCTCCCCCTCACAATACTTGGCCGTGCTGCAATGTTTGAAATGATTACATTGCCCCGCTTTTTGTATGCCCTCCAAAATGAATATTTCCCTCTTCCTAGACAGACGTTTAGGGTGATAGAGGCAGAAGTGCGCTCCCTGTTTTGGTTGGGGAAGCAACCAAAGATAGCCCTGAGTACATTGCAGAGAAACCAGTATAATGGAGGGATTTCCCTGCCGGACATCGAGGCATACTACTGGGCAGAGCATTTGGCGCCGGTAAATGAATGGCTCCATGCTCCAGCTAATCACCCCACCTACAGGTTAGAAAGGGATACCATGGCACGTCGCTCTTGTTTATTTTATTTATATGGAGGCTCAAGTAGGAGACGACTACTACCGGCCACGCAAATAACCGTAGAAGTATGGGATAGGGCGACAAAGATATTGGGATGGACACGTAAGCCGACAAAACAGATTTCGATATGGAGCTGTACCTGGTTGAGGGAGCTTCACAAACTCAGGGGCTTTGGAGGTTGGGATGACAATGGAATTTCTATGTTGGGAGATGTGGTGGCGAAGGGGGATCTTAAACCCTTTAGGACTCTGGCAACAGAGTATGGGTTGCACCCCACCCAAATGTTTAAATACGCGCAATTGCGACATGCATGGAGAGCCGAGAGTTCGCTCTCCTCTCCCCTGCCAGAATATGCCCCGCTGGAGGGTCGCCTACTGCAAGAACAGATACCCAACAAGATAGTCTCTTTAACGTATAGGACCATGAACAATAACATGCCAGACAGACTGGGGAAACAGAGAGAAACTTGGGAGCAGAACCTGGGCACGATGGACACAGTAGATTGGGAGGCTGCCCTGATGCACCATAGAGAGGTGGCGATTAAATCCCGCCTCCGACTCATCCAATACAAGATACTACACAGGGTATACTTCGATAGGGTTCAACTACACCGCATGGGCTGGGCCAGTGATTCAAATTGTCTGCGTTGTAGACACCCGCAGGGGGACTTCTATCATATTATCTGGGACTGCACCACCATCCACACTTACTGGACACAAGTATTGGGAGAGATGAGTAAGGTGTTAGAGGCCATACTTCCTCTGGATCCTAAATTCATACTACTGGGGATAACCAATGATATAGACTTGAGCCGCCCACACCTGATTTTCGCACTGTTGGCCTTAGTGGTGGCAAAGAGAGACGTGGCACGTGCATGGGGGCGTCAATTCCCCCTCAATTAGGAGAATGGAGGAGGGGAATGGATATGTACATGGCGGCAGAAAGGGTCACATACAAAGCGTGAGGATGCCCCCGGAAATTCCGTAGAATATGGGGGAAATGGAGAAGGTACCATGGTCTGGATGGGGGTCTGGGAATTGATTAACACAATGTGGGTCCTCTTGAATTTCGCTGTGCGCCGTGATGGTGCGTGGTTGGACATGTGTCTCAGACCCTGGGGGAGTTTCAGTAGGGGGGAAAGAGGACTACCAAAAGTGTCACCTATAACAGAGTTGGATTTCGTTTGGGTGCTTGACATAGAGATGATAATGTGGGTTGTGGGTGGGGGGTGGGGGGTATTCGGGCATTAGGATGACTACTTGTGACATGCCAGTTGTTTTTGTATTGGTTGAAAATGCAAATAAAAATATAAAAAAAAAAAAAAAAAAGGAGTAACTTGGCTGTCCAGTATGGTGGCTTTAGCATTTAATGACTTCCTGAGGACCCCAAGCAAATCTTGATTCCCCTCCACCACTAAGCATACTATGAGAGCACTGCAAATATGCCCACTTTACTGTAGTTCCAAAACTTCCAAAATGTGATGTGATTGAACTGAGCCTACTATGAGATTCAAGTCATCTACAATCAACAATATATTTTTTTAAATAATTTATTTTGTATAACTTATGAACACCCATCCTTTCTTGACCAATTACATCATATCTCTGTTAGATAACATCAGGGTACATATTGGCAGCAGTGGTTAAGCCCCCTATCATCTGTCAGCCAGGTAAGTCTTATTTTTCATATTACATTTTAATATAAAAATGCTAAAAATGTTTTTCATGGTGTTGATTGTTTTTTTTACATTTATTTATCTCTAATATATCAGCTTTGTCTGGTCAAAATCACTTTTACAGTTTGACATCACAGGGGCGTACCTGAAAAGAAAAATAAGTGGTGTGAGCTTGTGAGTCAACATTGCTGAGAGATAATATTTCCATCCTTGGATCGACCTTTATTTGTTTATGTTTCTTTATCTTTACATGGTACTAACTTCATTATAGTTTTTTTTGCAAAACAATGTCAATTAAAGTACTCTACTGACTAAAACTTTAGACCCCAAACTGTATTTGATGTCCTTCTATTGTTTACTTCTTCTTGGGGATACAGGGAATATTGTGCTGATTGATGATGCTGAATCTTCTACAAGCAAGAAGGGTGTGCAATCCAAGGAGAGAATCCAACCCTCCTTCAAGCAAATATCTCAAAGGCCAACACTGCTCAATAAAAAGAGGAGGAGGAGCTAGTCGAGAGGAGAAAGACATGAACAAAGAGGAGGACATTGTTACCCCCACACAGAGCATCTCCAAAAAGACTTTTGCAAGGGTAAGCAACATTCTTCCCACAAAATCAGTTCAGGGGATTGCCAGTGCCCTGCTTTTAGCTAAACAGCCACAGATGCTTGTTATGCCTATAGAAGACTAACCTCCGCACAGCCCTCAACTAACGGTTAGCTCCTACATACTCCTACCATAAAGGTGCCTCTCTGGACATCTCTCATTCATCTGAGAGAGAGAACACCTGTGATGAGGAAGCCCCATTCATCATTCTCCGACCCCCCCAAAAACTACCCACATGACATCCCTCTTCGAGATGATGAACCTGATTGTCATACCATGCGGCCATGCATGCAGGTGTTGGCATGGTGTAATACTGCTGTCTGAGAGGATAATTATTTTCAACAACAGCCTACCGGGACAATATCAATGCATTGTGTACTACTCTCAATTAGATAGCTGCCTTAAAAGTTACCAAAACATGGCAAAGATGCACCAAGAACATTTTCAAAGTTTATGGAAAAAGAGTGCAAGGCAACATGCCTTGCCCATGAAGATGATAGAGGCAAAACATGCCAATGCCATCCTTCACAGTCAACACATGCACAAGATTCTACAGAGGCACCTCAATCTAAGATATACACACAACCTTCCTACCTCACACCTCTGCCACTTTCACCTATACTACCTCCGCCAGTACTACCTCAACCTCCCCCATTACCAACTCACCACCACCAGCTCAACCATGCACAAGACAATCACACTCTAGAATAATCTTACCACCAGTATTGCAGAGGCGGAGCAGTAGGATAAACCCTCAAAAATTACTTTTGTTAAATTTCTCTACTCTATCCCTAAAACAGTCACTGGAAACCTTTTTGAAAAATAAAATACTATATACCTTTTTTTTTTTTTTTTAAACTGTGTCTATGTTTCATCTAAAAAAAGAGGTGGAGATCATGTGCTGAAGCTAAGACATCTGGAATCCAAATACATCATCAAATTACGGATCATAATACCATATTGACTTAACAATGATAATGTTATATGTGCTGTTATAAATAAGAACATCACCCCACTATGGGAACAAAGGAACGCAATCACATAAATTTGAACATATAGAAAATCACACCATAAACTTTGATAATAACTTTGATGAAATTAATTTTATTGCCAAAGTAAAATGAGAACAAAAGTATCCAATTTCATCAGAAAAAGCATGTTTAATTTCATTTGATTTATGTCAAAATGTAAAAAATGTCACACATATAACAGGAAACTACATCTCTCACAATTCTGCTTGGATTCCCACTTGAAATTGTGAAAAAGCATGAAAACCAATACAGGTGCAAATGAGCACTATATTTCCCAGAATGCAGGGAGTCACTAAGATCAATATAAATAGTACAAATAGAAAAGAAACATACCGTGCCATAATCTGGGTTAAATATACATTTATTTACATACAGTCACAAAAAAAACAAAGGTTAAGGTGGTCTTATAGTTAGGTGAAATGTTCGATAACAATACAATGTTTTAAACTAAAAACCTCAGAAAATCACGAGTTCTAGTTCTAGTTATCTCAAGTAACTTTAACTCATATCCTAAGGTACAATGCACAGTTTTCTTATCAATAATGTCATTGCAAGTATTTCAGTAATATTATTATTGATGTCATAGAAAATGTCATGAGTGATGTGATTTTGGAAGAATTAGCAGTGCATTGCAAGGGTGCCAGTTAAAGTTAGCTTAGGGCACGAGTTATAGTTACTTGTGATAACTACAACTGTAACTAGTGAATTTCTATGGCTTTTAGAGTTTAAAACATTACTTTGATACTGAACATTTACCCTAACTATAATATTAACATTTGTTTCTTTCAGTGAATTTCTAGTTTTTTTTAACATAAAATAATATTTTATTACCATACATAAAGTTAACCCCAAACAAAGGTCCGTGTGCAGTGTGGAGTTGGCTGCCAGTGGGGAGTTGGACACAGGAACTGGCTATAAGCAGGCCCTGTGGCCTACCCCAAACCATGCACAGCCAAAGGCCATGAGCAGCGTGGGATTGGTTGTTACCGGCTGGGTGCCTGCAGGGAGTTGGACACAGGGCCTGGCTGCTATCCAGGCCCTGCGACCAACCCCCTACAGGCAGCTAACCTCATGCTGCACATGGTGTTCTGCCGTGAGCAGCAGGAGGTTGGGAACAAGGTCTGGCCTGTGGCCAACAGCCCCACCAATCGCCATGCACGGTGTGAGATTGGCCAAAGGGCCTGTCTTGCAATCAGGTCCTGCATCCAACTCCATGCAGGCAGCCTTATGGAGGTGGCAAACCCCATGCTGCGCAAGCCCTTTGGTCAAGCGTAGAGTGGGATCAGCCGTAGGGAATGTCTTGCCACCAGGCCCTGTACCCAACACCCCCAGCAGGCTGCCAACTCCACATTGCACACAGCCTTTGACATGCACAATGTAGGCTTGGCCTTTAGGTCTCAGGGACCACATCCCCTGGGGCCAAAACATGCATATTATGGGTATGGGATGTGCAGCTCCCACTCTCTGAGCCTTATTTGGCCCCTCAAATCTTATCCCTGGGGCCAACTTCTAATACAAATGGGAGTGGCTGTGTGTCTCCCCTCCCTGAACCTTAAATGGCCATTTTGAACGCATCCCCCAAGACCTAATATAAGTAAACAGGGCAGGAGGTTGTGCGACCCACCTCCCAAATCCCCTGGGGCCAAATTCTACAGAGATGAGTTATGCAGCCCCCCTCCTTGAGCCTTATTAAGCCACCCGTCCCCATCCCTTAGCTTATATTGGCCCTAGGAACCCCATCCTCAGGGTCATTTCTAAATTATAGGTGGGTGCCAAGGGTCCCAACCCACCAACCAGAATGTTGGGAGCCACAGAGGGAGCCGCGAGGAAGCGCCAGGGCCCCTGCAGGCCCAGCCATCTCTCACATGGTACAGGAGCTGGCATTGCTCCCACCCAGAGGGAGCAGCTGTTTTCTGCTTGCTCCATCCGGGTGGGAACAATAGCTGGTCTGTTACCATGCCTACAGGAGTGCACGCAGGGAAACAGAACAGTAGTCTACTCCCAGCCAGTGGGAGCATGTTTAAATCTCCTGCCAGATGGGAGCAGAATTGAATGTTTTCTCCCGTCTGGCAGGAGATTTAAAATGCTCCTGCAAAACGTGAGCAAACATATGTTTCTCTGCCCACAGTGGTGCGCGCAGGGAACCTACTGTGTCCTAAGGGTGGGTTCCTGGGGGCACAGTCACTGAGCCGGCCCCGGGGAATGGGGTCCTGGGGCCTTGAAATCCTCAGGGAAGAGGGCCTCTTGGCCCCCCTCCCTTTTAATTAGTGTGATGGCTCCAGGGGATGAGGTATCAGGGGGCCTTTTTAAGGCTCATGGAGGGGAGTCAGGTGGTTTGTATATCTGGATGAATGGGTTTGAGGGACTCTTGTGTGAGCCTCCCGAACACAATTAAAACAAGCATTGGCAAGGCCAATAGGTTTTGCCTATGTGAAATCTATGTGGAACCTGTAGGGTTACTGTGGATGAATTGGGTCCCACCATATTAAATAAATAAATAAACAAATACATACATGTGTCCACCACCAGCAGAGACCAGCACAATGTGCCACATCTGAGCACATATGACTCTCCAAATGGTCTGTGTTCTGTTGAGGAGGCTCCAATTAGGTTGTCCATTTAAACCAGAACACGAGTAATAACTTTGTAGTCTCCATCATGGGACATATGTGTTAGTGGCCACCACCTTAAAAGGGAGAAATTATTTTAGTGTGGCATGAACAAAACAATGAATCTGTCTTTCGCTTAGGAGCAAGACTGTATGATGCTACTCTTATCTGGTCGGTTGTCACTGGAAATCAGAATCAGCCTTTGCTTGACATTTTCTTGGCATGTAACATTGACCCACCTGGCCATGCCTAGAGGTATGTAGGGTCAAATTGTAAGTCAATTATTTTCATCTGTAGACCCAAATTCTGGATTTCTCCTCCGTTCTTGGTTCAGCTAGGATGTATGGATGGGGATGTATAAATCACTAGCCTAGCTTAAAATTATTTACAGAGGGCAATCTCCTTCACTGGCAACTGAAGACAAACCTGTGGTTAAAGTTGGGGTCAATGCTGGATTTGCTCCCGATTTGCATCTGATTGTCAGCAACTGAATCTGAATCCGGGTAAAACCTACACTGAGACAGTGGGGTGGGAACAAGATAGTGTGTCGCTAGCTTTTGAGCAATGGGACATGATGACGCCAACACTGAGAATGATTCACAGTAGAAAGTCAAGCTTCATATGCATCCCTAGAAACAAACTTTTCAAGCTGGAGCTTTGAAACTAATATGCTAATCTTAATGTGAAATGAGTGAAAGAACATTTCCTCTCATCTGGAAAGGGTAGCAGAATGAAAAAAATGCGGGTAGAGGCACGTATGTGTAATACAATACAAAACCAGATCTGATGGCATCTGCTGTGTTGGAACACAAATCACTATTGCATATGTTATACCAAACTGTGTAAGTATATGTGTACTGCATCTTTAATTTTGAGGACTGGATTACTAAAGATAGGATCAAACACAATTAAGAGAGGTCAAGGGAGGCAAGACAACCCTCAAATACATCCCAGAATCGATGACATAAAACAACATACCAGTGTTATTTCTTAATTCTTTTACCAGTTACTTTTTTGGCAGACAGTGGTAGTTTTAATTATAAGCTCACATACTACCATAATGCCAGAATTGGTCTGCTGCCAAAGGATAAACAGCAACTACTGTAACAGTTTGTTGCCCGCTTAAGGATTTCCGGGCATGATTGCAAACTTGCTAATCACCTAGTAAAACATTTTCTTAATGTGAAGCAAGTGGAGTAAGCTACCATCCTCTTCTACTCAGATACATATACTGCAGTACACTAAACTAAACTAAACCTTTCTACAATGAAAAATCATCTCTCATATGTGGTTACACAGTCTGCAATCTATTCCCACCCTTAACATGGCCGGTCAATGAGACTGTGAAGCACTCCAATACCTTCAGGTGGTGTTTGCGCTGTTGGTGGTACAAAAAAAACAACAAATTCACATGGCAACCCTCTTGACCCCCTTGTTGCTCCCCCGCATCATCTCACATTGAAAAGCAATTGGCATTTACATAAACGCCGCTATTTCTTGAACCATCAAGATCCCTCACCTGGATATCCGCCATATTGCAGCTCACTAGGAAAAAAGAGTCTCTCGCCCACAACAGGGTCTGAAAAGCTGTACAATAACAACAGCAGTGACACACCAGCATGACTGTAAACTAAAAGAGGGCTGAAATTCGAGCCCAGCAGTGCCCATCTCATAGTCCGCAAAGAGGACTGCGTGACTCCCCTCCTCAGGCCGATTACAGCCCTGCGAACCCCATCCGCCGGGGCCTGGCAAAGTCTCCCTGGGTGCCCTGGCCCCACCAAGGGCACTGAGTGTGCATGTTGGGGACCGTGGGGAGAACCTCAAGGCCCCCATGGTCCTAGCCAGCTTTCCTCCTCCTGCAAGAGCCAGCATTTCTCTCACACACAGTGAGCTGCTGGAAATGCAGCTCACTGCATGTGGGAGCAATCTTTCATCCGTTTCCCTGCCTGCAGGACAGCGGGCAGGGAAACAGATAAAAAATCTGCTCCTAACAAGTGGGAGCAGTATTACAACTCCCACTTGCTGGGATCATAATTATGTTTGCTTTCACATGGTGAGACCGACCACAGCTCCAATCAAGCAAAAGTCAACACCTATGTCATGGGAGTGGGCACCCTGGGACATAGCAGGAGCTGGCCCTCTGGGCGGTAGTCCCCAGGGCCATAAATGTCTCCAGGAGGGGGTCATGAGGCCCCACTCCTTTACATAGCATTGGTCGGCCGCGGGAAGGTGGTGGTCTGTAGGGCCATATATGGCCTGGGAGGGGGTCCGTGCGGTCTCCCTCCCAGTTTCAAATATTATGTTGGTCCCGGGGAGGTGGTTGTCCCTGGGGGTCCACGTGGCCTCCCTTTAATTGTTTTCTTTTTGCCCCAGATGGGTGGGGGTCCCTGGGCCTTCAAACAGCCCCTGGAGTTGGGTCCATGCTGCCCCCCTCCATTTAATATATAAAGCCCCAGGGAGGTGGTGGTTCCCGGAGGTCAAGGAGCATAATTGGGGGACCCGCACAAACTCCCTCTGATATTTAAGTAAAGCCCCAGAGAGGTGGTCATCCCAAGGGGTCAAAAGATCCACAAGAGGGGGGCTGCATGCACGCCCCTTCTTTTCTTTGTTATGCCCTCAGGACCTGTCCCACCAGGGGGCCATATAGTAAACAAGCGAGGGAGACCACGCTTGTTTTTCAATAATTTTTGCTGTGGATTCATTAAATCTTGCTGCAACATTTAAAAAAAATGCTTTTTTGCCTTGGAGGGGTCCCTATGAAACCAGAGCTAGAGGGTCCCAAGATGGCTGCCAACACTTCTTGGTTCGAAGTCTTTTCAGCCAATCAGATCTCTGCACGAGATCGGGAGGGTTCACAGAGGGTTTGTGTCCCTATATATACCAATTTCGATTTCTTTTAATAACTCTAAAACTACTGAATGGATTTACACCAATTAACAAAAAGTATCTTTCTGGACCAAGAGCTAGCTTTCCTGCTAAATTTGGTGCAATTCAGTCCACCAGTTTGGGCTGTAGTCATGTTCAAAATCCCTAACTGGAATTAACATGTAAAACACACATTTTTTGACCCTCTCTTTTTCTCGGCCTCCAACTGACGAATTGCCCTGAACCTTTCTATGCACAACAAGACGCAACTTCATCAAACAGCACCAAAGATATACGCAAGTCAAAAAACGCCAAGCCATAGCAAATACTCTGCTTTCAGCAAGCGAGAGCTGAAAATGATCTTGTTTGCTGAAAGCAGAGCATGTCTGTTTCCCTGCCTACTGTCAAGGGAGCTAGGGAAACAGACAAAATGCTTGCAGATTCAGGGAGCTACATGTTAGCACTCCATGGGTCTCAACGCATTGTTGGCTCCCGCAGGAGGCGGGGAGTTGGCAGGGACCACGGAGGGAGCCTGAAGATCCAATATTAAAAATCTGGGTGCCCTGGGTTGAACCAGGGCACCCACACTTCAGGCCAGGCCCTGGAGATGGGGCCCCAGGCCCACAAATGGCCCATCAGGGAGACCACTTGGCCCGGAAGGGGGCCACTCAGCCCCCATCCCTTTCAATTATATAAAAAAAGGTAAAAGGCTTGGTGCCGGGATGGGGTCCCCGGGGCTGAAATTGCACGGTCCCCTCCCTTTTTTAATATATATATTTTTTAAATAGGGGCAGGCCCCAGCTGATGGGTTCCCCAAGGCCCAAAATGGTCCAGGGAAGGATGCCCATGTGGCCACCCCTTCCTAAAAAAATAGAAAACTAAAAATTAAACAAGCATTTGCAATGCAATCGGTCTGGCATTTGTGCTCTCAGCGTTGAAAATGTCAATGTTTTTAATTTTTGTTTTTTGTATGTGGTGGATTGATGATATTTGCATAGCACTATTACCACACATATGAGTTTGCCGCGCTGGAAAACCAGAAAATAGGACATTGGTTATGAGGGAGGGGAGACAACAGTAATATGTTGGCTGCAAAAAAAGTAAAAACAGCCTTTAAAAATCAAACAGTCATAAGGAATGCAAGATTAAGTAAAGCACGTGAAATGTAAGCAGGAACAACATGGTTACCTTAACATTTTTACATTATTATTTAAAAATCAATGAGTGTTTTTACATGAAAAGTTAAGGACATGACTACAGGGCCCGCAGGGACCCGTTTCAATGTCCATTGCTTATATCCTTACAAAACATAAGCAGTATAGTTTAAAAGACAACATCCCTGAACACAGGTACACATTTTATAAATTAAAATTTGAAAAACAGCTGATAAGGATCAAATTAAACATTTTCCACTCTATGCATCACCCAGGTATTGCAGTGCCTGCAGGAATGGTGCCCTTCCTCAACCGGGGAAAACAATGTTCTTCAAAGAAAGATGAGAAAACGAAAGTAGCGCTTCAATCAATCAATCAATCAACCAACATCGAAGACTCCCTCAGCATGGCCGAACACCTACACTTCCAGATCCACTTCGATCACAACACCACTCTCAGAGGAACCCTTGTCTACAGACCCCCGGGACCCCGACCACAGTTCAGCGACTCCATCGCCGACCTCATCAGCACGCACGCCCTCGCCTCCACAGACTACATCCTCCTCGGAGACCTGAACTTCCACCTCGAGAACCCCAATGACAGCAACTCCACAACCCTGATCGACAACCTAGCCAACCTCGGACTCAAACAGCTCGTCACGACGCCCACCCACTCCGCCGGACACACGCTAGACCCCATCTTCTCCGCCAGCAACCACATCACCTTCAGCCACACCACCGAACTCCACTGGACCGACCACCACTGCATACACTTCTCCTTCGAGAAACACACCACGCACATCCAACTGCAACGAATCCCACACCGCAGCTGGAACAAAGTCACAGAAGACAAGCTCCTCACCACCCTCGCCTGAGACCCTCTATCCGAGCCCTCTGACACCAGCGCAGCGGCCCACAACTTCAGACAATGGATCGACGACTGCGCCAACACCCTCGCCCCAATCAAGAAACCCTCTAACAGGTGCACCGACATGAGAGCCATCTGGTTCAACGCCGACCTCCAGACTTCCAAACAAACCTGCCGAAGAATCGAGAAGCAGTGGCGCCAAGACCAGACACCAGACAACCACGCAGCCCTCAAGAACGCCAGACGCAAGCACCACCAACTCGTCCAATCCGCCAAAAGGACCTCCTTCAAGGAACGCATCAACAACAATGTACACAACAGCAAAGAGCTCTTCAGCATCGTGAAAGAACTCACCTCCCCCAGCTCCAGCACGAATGACATCCAGCCGTCACAAGAACTCTGCGACTCCCTGGCCACCTTCTTCCACCGCAAGATCGCAGACATCCACGACAGCTTCGACACCCAGACACCGACGACAGACGCCGACACCCCCGACTCAACACCCACCGAACACACCGACCTCCTGCGCTCCTGGAACCATGTCAACGACGAAGACACCATCAAAATCATGAACACCATCCACTCTGGCTCTCCTTCCGACCCCTGCCCCCACCACATCTTCAACAAAGCAAGCTCCATCATCGCACCCCAACTCCGAAAGATCATCAACAGCTCCTTCGAGACCGCCACCTTTCCGGAGAGCTGGAAACACGCCGAGATCAACACCCTTCTCAAGAAAACTAAGGCGGACCCAAAGGACCTCAAGAATTTTCGACCCATCTCCCTGCTCCCGTTCCCGGCAAAAGTCATTGAGAAGACCGCCAACAGACAACTAACCCACTTCCTGGAGGAGAACTACATCCTAGACTCCACCCAATCCACAGCAACCGCAGCACCGAAACCGCCCTCATCGCCGCCACCGACGACATCAGGACCCTACTGGACAATGGCGAAACCGCGGCCCTCATCCTCCTGGACCTCTCGGCCGCCTTCGACACCATCTGCCACCACACCCTATGCCCACGCCTCCACGATGCAGGGATCCGTGACAAAACCCTGAACTGGATCACCTCCTTCCTCACCGGCAGAACCCAAAGAGTCCGTCTCAGATCCGAAGCCACCACGATCACCTGCGGCGTACCCCAAGGATCATCCAGCAGCCCGACCCTTTTCAACATCTACATGGCACCGCTCGCCAACATCGTCTGAGCACACCACCTCAACATCATCTCGTACGCCGACGACACCCAGCTAATCCTCTCCCTCACCAAGGACCCGGCCACCGCCAAATCCAACCTCCACGAGGGAATGAAGGCCATCGCAGAGTGGATGAAGACCAGCCGTCTGAAACTGAACTCTGACAAGACGGAAGTCCTCATCCTCGGCTCTACCCCCTCCGCATGGGACGACTCCTGGTGGCCGGCCATGTTGGGAGCTGCCCCGACACCCACCAACCACGCACGCAACCTGGGTTTCATCCTGGACTCAACGCTCTCCATGACCCAGCAAGTCAACGCTGTCTCCTCCTCCTCCTTCAACACCCTCCGCATGCTCCGCAAGATCTACAGATGTATCCCCACCGACACCAGAAGAAAGGACACCCAAGCCCTCATCAGCAGCAGGCTGGACTACGGCAACGCCCTCTATGCAGGAACCATGGCCAAACTCCAGAAAAGACTCCAATGCATACAAAACGCCTCCGCACGCCTCATCCTTGGGATCCCCTGCCACAGCCCACCTGAGAGACCTGCACAGGCCCCCGGTCAACAAGAGGATCACCTTCAAGCTCCTCACCCATGCCCACAAAGCACTCCACAACGCCGGACCAGCATACCTCAACGAACGACTCTCCCTCTACACCCCGAACCGCCAGCTTCGCTCCGCAGACCTCACCCACGCCACCATCCCACGCAGCCGCCGAACGACCACCGGCGGCAGATCATTCTCCCACCTCGCCGCCAAGACTTGGAACACCCTCCCCATCCACCTGCGACAGACCCAGGACCTGCTGACCTTCAGGAGACTTCTCAAGACCTGGCTGTTCGATCAGTAGCTGCTTCATCCCCCACCCTCTAGCGCCTTGAGACCCTCACGGGTGAGTAGCGCGCTCTATAAATGTTCTGATTGATTGATTGATTGCACTACATTCAGAGAATGTCAAAGTCTTGTTTGCGCATCTACAGTAGCTTGAATCTGCTTGAAGGTAAACTTAAACTAAACTAGCTAAACTAGTGTAATGAGACTAGTACAAGATATGCAGAATTTTAAAATTGCTGATTTACAGTCAAGCTTTCGTCAGGCACATATCATGGTCTGCAAGCAGAGCATCACGTTTATCTACAGTGATTTCTCTTTTTAGCGGGCTCTGCCAGCTTTGAAGCAACAATGCTGAAGTGTATGTGTAAGAAAGGTATCAGAACCCATATGGCCATATCACCAGGTCACTGCAGAGGACCAAAGTTTGAAGAATGGTACAGACTACTGAGGAAGGCCCTTTATCAAGCTGGATAGGCAATGTTTAAACTATATATAATTATAATGTCTGTGTGACTGCCAGTTTTAATTTGTTCTTGGTCTTCTAGCATGGTTGTATTTGTTAGTTTTTCTCCACATCAACTTTTTGACAAGCCCTCTTGGTCACCAGTTGTGGGTTTGAATATGTTTCTTGCTAATGGGAAGCATGAATGCATCTATGTGGCAAAATCAGTAAATGTTCAGTTTGAGGGATTTAGAGTGCTATACATCCAGCATCGAGAAAAGATGAGGTGACTGATTAACAATGCATCCAGTTGTTGCTGTACAGAGCATCTACTCCTTTTTACCAACATCAAACCGTTTTTGGTGTCTCACTGTGGTTTTCTCATCGCCTTTGGAAATTGGTGTGCCATTTGTGCTAGATAATAAACCCTTCAATATGTGTCCATGCACAGCTGCTTGATGCAGCACCAGTGGAGAGCATTGCCTCTTAAACTCTGGTTTAGAGATTACCCACATGTAAGATCTGGTGCGCGAGTCAATGAATGCCAGCATCGTTTGCTGTAGAGGTGATGGACGCATCTGTAAGATGTTGTTAAATCAAGGTACAACCATTTACCATCTGTAGAGAGGTGTTATATCACCAAGTGGGCCATATCATTAGTCGTTATTTCTGTGTTTATGAGTGGTTGTGGGTGGTTGCTTCTCAAATGGTTTTTCTGGTTTGGGGATCAGGCATATAAAAACATTGTTCACTTTACATGTTAATGACTGGGAGGGTTCAGCATCCTCAAACAACTTGCACAGGGAGAGGAACGCTCTTCATCGCCCATCTTAGGCAGTTGGACATGGGGCCCTTCTTCGACCAGTGTTCACATCAAAAGACTGATACGCTTCTGCAGATAATTTTGGCATCTCACAATGGCCAGGAAGGCTCTCTCTCTCTCTCTCTCTCGCTCTCTGTTAGCTCTATGAACATGCTTCAAATTGATGATCTGTTGAATTAATTAACAACTGCCTACAAGATGCCTGAGGGGTGTATTAGCAACTGACTCTCATACTTTCGGAAAACAAAAATAATGTAACTGGCCTCTCTTTTATAGTTAGCATGCAACATCCTAGCCTTCTCCTCTTTTTATCAAATTGTTTAAGTTGTAGTCGTGTCAGAGATGAAGATGGTGTTCACTTCTTATTTTGCAGTAATCAATTTATTCAGCAAAGCCTTGCAGATGTGGTTCAACCATTTCCTCATCTTTATTTTATTTTTTCTTCACATTCAATCACTGATCATTTTTCCACACAAGAATTTCCTCCCTGTTGCACAAAAATGTTGGCTCTACTCTACTGACCTCTGGTTGGATTCCAACTATGACTGCACAATCAATCAAATTTTATGCTGGTCTTCTGGATTCTTGAAGGTGGAGGGGGGTTCACCCACCGTCTTTTTATGTATGTGCTGATGATCCCTGTATGTAGCCTTCATCTCAGGGGTGAGTGTCCTCCCCGGACCATTTGTTTTTTATGCATGTCCATTTATGTAAGAGACAGAAGTGTTATCACTGGTTGAGGAATGGATCAGGCAATAGAATTCCAAGGGGAGCTTTGCGCAAGGTCTTTCAAAATGGTGATACTATTATTGCTGTCAATATCTGGCAAGCCTGATATACCTAGGATGAAGTAAATTGGAAACCTGCCAACTTAAAAAAATATTTCACTGTTGGGCAGGGGTCGTGCTTTGTGCCAAGAACCGCCCAAGAGGCACCTCTGCTCCCTCCTACACCTCTCAAAAAAACAAAGCTTGATAAGTCTGGTACTGATATCCAGGGGTGTTTCCACACCCAATAATGGACATTAGCTGATCAGAGCATTCAAAGATGAGCTAGATAGCCCCTCTTTGCAGTGGTTTCCAGCTTCTTTTCCCTGCCACCATATGATTAATATCAGCTCTTCACGGGAGGGCTATAGGAAATTAGCTAATATTGTGTGACATCCGGTGGCACTGTCTGAGTTTACAGGTCTGAATCTGTCATAATCAAGTCTTTGCTTATGCCAATATTGGGCTATGTACTTCCACAAGTGTTCTGGAGAGGATGTCAGAAAGGTTCAACTAGCCCTGGTGGTAGCTCAAGACCAGTATGTTGACTTGTATGTTTACTTTTGAAAATACAAAGAAACCCTCTTCATTTTCTATGTATTTAGCACTGAATGTATGAGCATTTTGTGAAACACAATGGCTTCTGTGTAGCACTTGTTTTCAGAAATGTCCATCTTGTATGGAAGCCACTCAACACTTTACCCAACCAGCCTCTCCTTGCAACTTAATTTACGTTCAAGTCTGTCTCTTCAATCATGGGTACACTTTCCAAGGCCAGATAGCCAAATGGTTTTCTTCTACTTAAAGTAAATATTCATACAATTTGCGTTTAGTGAGTGGAGACAGAGGTTAGATAATGTGCTGGAAGTCAGGTATATAAGTGGTCTGAGATGCATAGCCCTGGTCAGTTGAGTAGAACAGACAGAGGTATTTAGTTTTTATGTGTGGACAATGAAAAGTCAACACCAGGGGCAGTAATGTATTGTGGATGTTAGACCGATGAGCATGAGAGGATGCAGTGAACAGGTATGTGTCAGAGAAGCCTCTGATCAGAGAGCCTCAGTGAGGTTCCTCAAGTGGATGCACACTCCTGATATCTGTCAGCGTCACCCTAAATTTTATCTGGGGGAGTTAACATTCAATCTAAGCAGCCCATCCTCAAATTGATAACTAAATAATTTACTGTTATAATAGTGAGTTTAAGAACAGGTACAGAAATCAGTATCTGTAATGTACCAGGCCAAACCTAAAGGGCAGGCAGGTCCTTAGAGGTAAAGTCGGTATATCCAATTATGATTATGTGGCTGAGAGCAAAGAACACTTAGAGAAGGTAGGAACTGGACCAAGAGCCTAAAAGAGGAATGGACATGTTGACCAAATGCATGGTTCTGGGCTCCATGCATTGTTCATCAATGCTGATGACCCAATCACATTCAGAGTGAACCTAGATTTGTTGCTCTCTAGTAGTTTGGGCTCCTCACCTGAAAAGTCACCATCATTCTGCTGCCTTCGGGAGTGCTTTCTACATTGTTCTCTTGCCCGCAATCACTCTGCATATGTGGGTTTGCATAATTGTGCCTAAAGCATTTTATGAGGTATTCAGAGCTGGAATCTACACTGAATCAAAAAGCCACCCAACTCTTCAGGATCAGGAAATTCACTGGCTGGGTTATTTATCATGCTGAGAACTCTACTAGGCTCTAGCAGTCAGAAGTGCATGTCCCATTTGCGCAGGAAAAAATCTCTTCCATTCCAGTATCCACTACAGTCCGTCTAAATGGGTACAGCAATGTTCTTTACTGCTAACAAGACCTGGCACACCTGTTGGTTTGATCTTATCCAGTGTACCCTTCGGTATTGTAAAGGGCAACAAGGAGATATGGAGGGACAAGTTCATAAGACCTGACAAGAAGCCAGTGGCATCAGCTTGTTCTCATGGATGTCATTTAGGGGTTGCCAGGGGTCTCAGCTGCAACTGCTGGCCTGCCTCCTGTGACCCCTGGAACTGTCCTTGAGACCCCTGGCCTCAAAGGTAGGAAGGGCAGTGTTAGAAACAAAAGTTACATCAGGCTCTAATTAGCGTTATTTACTTTCTGTATCCCTAAACTACATTGTATGCGGACCTAAGTAAAAAGCCATCTCGGTGTCTCCTGCAGCCCCAGATCATGTGAAGGAGGCACGACATACAGGGGAAAGTCAGAGAGGTGGAGTAGAGGTCAGAATCTACGAAGGGAAGATAATGAAAGGCAGAGCAGGAAAACAAAGACAAGGTGTGTGTGAGCGAGAGAGAGAGCAAGGGATTAAGGAGATATCAGAGGAAGGTGACAGGTTTGGAAGATATAGACATATGTGAGAGAGGGTGAGAGGTGAAAATAGAACAGGTGTGAGATGGGATATTATAAGAAGAGCAATAAGAAAGATAGTTGAGATAGAGAAGGCAGAAGGTGTGAGAAAGAAACAACAACAGCAGTGAGAGAGCAATAATAAATTCTGACAGTTGAGAAACAAGTATGTGAAAGCGGACATCAGGTCATGGGCCATTTGACTTTGCTTCCTGAAATGTCATTGGGGTCAAATGAGTTGTGATGTTACTTCTGCTACCCCTGGCATTTCGGTGCATTGACATCCATACCTGTTCTTCCTTTTCTGCGAAGCCAAATAATTCTATTTGATTGCAGCTTCTCCTGCTCTCCATTTCAGTGATCATTCTGGGTATGTTACTCCAGTCATTGGTTAGGGTTGGGATGCAACTTGGTTTCCTACTGCTTCAATCATCCTTTTAGTAGTGTTCATTCTTTTGCAAAGTTCAATACATCGGCTCTGAGAGGCTTAACCACCTCGGTCAGTTCAAATGTTTTATCCTCCACACAACTAATAGGTGTTCTTTAGCAATCAGTATCTTAATGAGTGTTTCTAATGTGATTGCTGTCATGTCTGATGTGCAGATGACCAGCCCTCCAGTTCATCCCACCACGTTGTCTGATGAAAAGTGAAGCTTTCTAGAGGTTTGGCTGGCTGGCATTAAATTGATTCACCATAGGCTAGATCACACAGGGGTGTTGCATACAGTACACAGCTAATCAGGTATGTTCCTGTACATTGCCTATGCATATATAAAGACCTCTCCATAAACGTGTATCACCTTATGGATGGATAATCGGTGTTAGCAACAACATTATAAATGCTGGCCGTTACTACCAGTTACTACTCCTAAACTGAGAAAAATCCTAACTTTAAGACTTTCGGTATTCACAGAAGGCTTTTAGGAGTCCTAAAGTTAGGACTCCTAACTTTACTACTCCTAAACTGAGAAAAATCCTAACTTTAAGACTTTCGGTATTCACAGAAGGCATTTAGGAGTCCTAAAGTTAGGACTACTAACTTCTGTGAATACCGAAATGAGTAAGTTCATTCTGTGAATACCAAAATGAGTAAGTGTATTCTGTGAATACCAAAAAGTACTAACTTTAGGTTTTTGACGTAAGTTAGTTCTGTGAATCAGGCCCAGGATGTTCAAGCTGAATGCAAAGACTCGAACCTGGTTCCCCAGCTTCAGGGTCAGCCGCCCTAGCTTTTAAGCCACACTCTCAGGGGTACAGAGATAAAACACACTGATGAATACAGATTCTAGATGCGCACTAACCTCTGCCCAATGGGAAACAGATTCTTGTAACTAATGTTTGTGCAATGATGTATTTCTGAAATCTGATGATTGGTGACTTTCACGTTGTTTTTTTTAATACATTTATTGAAACATTGTCAATATCATCAGTATACATCAAGTTCACATTTAGCACATATAAGGTCACAGTACTATACACATCTCCCCACTGGTTACAGAAATCTCTCCTTTCCAGCAGCATCCATATATTTCCGTTTGGTTTCATGGCACAGTACTCTCATTGAGCATTTCTTCCCTCCTCCCCACGGGTGTACGCTCGTTCGGATCAGCCTCTTCCCAGGGTGTGATTAGGGTCTGAGGCCCCCCCCTGTGTCTCATTAAGTTCTAGCCCATAGTACCTGAGCCAAGGATGCCAGATCTTCATTTTTTTTTTAGGGCAGCCTCTCATTTTTTATGTCACTTGCTCTGCCCCCATGTTCACATCCATCCCAACTCTCCATTCCCGCAGAGTTGGGACCTCTGGCGCTCCCCATTTTTGGCTATATCTCTCTTGGCCACTGCCTTCCCCAAATTACATAGGATAAGACTACATCTGGGCAGGTCTATGTCTGAAGCTATGCCTAGCAACAGATATTTGGCATCTTTCGGTAACTGAAACCCCAATATCCCACTTAACTCTCTTATTATTTTGGCCCAGTATTTTTGTATGTGCATGCATTCCCACAAGGTATCTATGAACGTGCCGCTTTCTATCGAGCAGCGGAGGCATCCCGGAGATTCCACCCATCCCATTTTGTGCAATCAGGACTGTGTCACATATGTCCCGTGAAGGACTTTGAGTTGAATTAAGCGCAGCCTTAATTTAATTGCCACCTCCCTTGGGAACATTAGGGAAGCCTCCCAATCTATGTCTTCTAATTCACCCAGGGTAGTCTCCCTGCGTCTCCTCAGGGCCTCTAGGTTATCTGGGACATTATTGATGAGGGTTTTATAGGTCCAGGAAATGGCCTTTTCTGGTATCTTCCCTTGCAGGAGTCTGCCCTCTAACGGCGCAAACTCGGGGGTGTTTGCAATATCTATTCCCTCTGCAATACATGCATGCTTCACTTGCATATACTTATATCTATGTCTGTCCCCCAACTTGAATTCTTGCCACAAGGCTTCAAACGAGATCAGGGTGCCGTCCTTTACCAAGTCTCCAACTTTGGAGATTCCATTCGTGTCCCAGTCTTTAAACCCCTTCAGTTTCCCTGTTTCCGAGAGTCACGTACCTTCCCATAATGGGGTCTGTCGTGTTATCTTCTTATTCCAGCCCATTTGCTTCTCTGCACCCTTCCATGCCTCTATTGTCCTCTGGGTTGCCGGTAGCAAGTGTTTATCACCTTTCCCCCGTATATGTAATGTAGATGTGAGTGTGTCTCAAATTGGCTACACTCCAGGGCATATGTTGGGTGTGATCTCGGCAGGTGTTCCCACTCATTTATTGCTATCAGATGTGCAGCCCTATAATATGATCTGATGCCCGGGATTGCAATCCCCCATTGTACTGATTGCACTGTAGTGTACGAAGTGCGATCCGAGGCTGACCCATCCCACAAGAGTGTACGCACCCCTTTGTTCTATTGCTTTGAAGATGTCCTCCGGGATCTTGTAGTGTGTGTTTTGTAAGATGTATAAAAGTTTGGGAAGCGTAACCATCTTATGCATTGCCGCTCTACTCAATAATGTTAGGGACAGCCGTCTCTACCTTTCCACATCTGCATTAAAGTCCACCACTAACCTTTGGATGTTACGGGTGAGGCAGCGTGGGATGTCCGTAGATATGTAGATCCCCAAATACTTAAACCCTTCCATGGTCACTTGCAATTCTCTGAGGAGATCTTGAACCTCCAGGGGTCCTCGTACCGGGTATAGAATTGACTTACCCCAATTAATCTTATAGCCTGCGTGTTCACCGTAGGACAACAGGACTTGAAAAAGAGTTGGAACCGTGGATGAGGGATCCGTGACATATAGAAGGACATTTTCCGCATAAAGCGAGATGCGTTCTTCTTCTCCGCCTGCTGTGAACCTCGAAACCCCCGGGTGTGATCTTATAAGGCACGCCAGTGGCTCCAGGGTCAACGCAAAGAGCATCGGGGACAATGGGCACCCCCGTCCGGTACCTCTTTCTATCACAGATTCTTCCAACACCTCCCTGTTAACTGGGACTCTCACCATTGGTGACCTGTAGAGCATCTCAATCCATGCCCTAAATTTGGGACCAAACCCAAACCTCTTTAATTTCTGCCACATGTAAGGCCAGTGAACAGAGTCAAAGGGGTTTTCTGCATCCAATGAGAGCAGCATGTGTGACTCTGTTCTGTTTTGGACCAGACTTAGCCAATTTGGTAGACGCCGTAAGTTGAACTTTGTCGCCCTTCCCGGCATGAACCCCTACTGGTCGGCATGAATAAGAGAGGTGACCACTGAGGCCAGTCTAGTCGCTAGGATGGAAGCTAATATCTTCACATCCACGTTAAGGAGGGAGATCAGCTGGTATGCCCCGCAGTCCGTTACCGGTCTCCCGGGCTTGTGGATCACCACCACTGTTGCTTTCTGCAAATTGGGGGGTAAGATGCCCTCCTCTCGAGCTGCCTGAAACATCTCAAGGAGATGTGGCCCTAGCAATGCTGTAGAATTCTGCAGGCAAACCATTAGGTCCTGGGGTTTTCCCTGTTTTTTGTTTGTGTATAGCCCCGTCACCTCCTCTAGCGTGAGCTCCACCTCTAGCTCCTCCCATTCATCTGTATAAATCAGCATAGTACTTTGCAAAAACTTTGGCAATGGCCTGTGCACTGGTAAAGTTTTGCTCGTCTCTCTGGATAGCATTCACCCATCTGGATTCCGTCTCTTTCCTACACAACCATGCCAAGAGCCTCCCAGCCCTATCGCCAGACTCATAAAGGCAATGTCTCAAGGCAAAGTGCATCTGTTTTGCTTCACGTTGTGCCAGCGAATGATATTCCGTCCGCGTGACTTCTATCTGATGGAGGATGGACCAGCTAGGGTCATTGACCGCATCCTGCTTCAATTGTAGGAGCCTGCTCTCCAGAGCCACTATTTCCTGCGTCTCTTTTCTTTTCTTATACGCGATTGCGTTTTGTGCTCTGCCTTTTAACACTGCCTTGTATGCCTCCCACAAAACTACTGCTGAAGGCACTGTTCATTTATTCTCTTGAATCAATCAATCAATCACAGAATTTGTAGAGCGCACTACTTACCCGCGAGGGTCTCAAGGCGCTGGGGAGAGGGAAGGGGGGGTGCTGCTACTGGTCGAACAGCCAGGTCTTGAGTAGCCTCCTGAAGGTCAGCAGGTCTTGGGTCTGTCGTAGGCTTAGTGGAAGGGTGTTCCAGGTCTTGGCGGCGAGGTGTGAGAAGGATCTGCCGCCGGTGGTTGTTCTTCGAATGGGAGGGACGGTGGCGAGGGAGAGGTCGGCGGAGCGGAGCTGGCGGTTGGGGACGTAGAAGGAGAGTCGTCTGTTGAGGTAGGCTGGGCAAGTTTTGTGGAAGTGCCTTGTGTGCGTGGATGAGGAGTTTGAAGGTGATCCTCCTGTCGATGGGGAGCCAGTGCAGGTTCCTCAAGTGGGGGGTGATGTGGCTGTGGCGTGGTACGTCGAGGATCAGGCGTGCGGAGGCGTTTTGTATGCATTGCAGTCGCTTGATGAGCTTGGCCGGGGCTCCCGCGTAGAGGGCGTTCCCATAGTCAAGTCTGCTACTGACGAGGGCCTGGGTGACTGTTCTTCTTGTGTCTGTCGGGATCCACCTGTAGATCTTGCGAAGCATGCAGAGGGTGTTGAAGCAGGAGGAGGAGACTGCGTTGACTTGCTTGGCCATGGAGAGCATTGAGTCGAGGATGACTCCCAGGTTGCGTGCGTGGTCTGTGGGTGTCGGGGCTGCTCCCAGCGTCGTTGGCCACCAGGAGTCGTCCCAGGCTGAGGGGTTGGAGCCGAGGATGAGGACCTCCGTCTTGTCCGTGTTCAGCTTTAGTCGGCTGATCTTCATCCAATCGGCGACGGCCTTCATTCCTTCATGGAGATTGGCTTTGGCGGCGAGGGGGTCCTTGGTGAGGGAGAGGATCAGTTGAGTGTCGTCGGCGTAGGAGATAATGTTGAGGTCGTGCTGTCCGGCGATGCGTGCGAGCGGGGCCATGTAGATGTTGAACAGTGTTGGGCTGAGGGAAGATCCCTGGGGTACGCCGCAGATGATCTCGGAGGCTTCGGATCGGAAAGGTGGGAGGCGGACTCTCTGGGTTCTGCCGTCGAGGAAGGAGGTGGTCCATTCCAGGGCCTTGTCTCGGATCCCTGCGTCGTGGAGGCGTGTGCGTAGAGTGCGGTGGCAGACAGTGTCGAAGGCGGTGGAGAGGTCCAGCAGGATGAGGGCTGCGGTCTCACCATTGTCCAGCAGGATCCTGATGTCGTCGGTGGCGGCGATGAGGGCAGTCTCAGTGCTATGGTTGCTGCGGAACCCTGATTGGGATGGGTCCAGGATGCTGTTTTCTTCGAGGTATCGGGTTAGCTGTTTGTTGACGATCTTCTCGATGACCTTGGCTGGGAACGGAAGCAGGGAGATGGGCCGGAAGTTCTTGAGGTCTCTCGGGTCCGGTTTGGGTTTTTTGAGTAGGGCGTTGATCTCTGCGTGTTTCCAGCTCTCTGGGAAGGTCGCGGTCTCGAAGGAGAGATTGATGACGTTGCACAGGTGGGGTGCGATGGAGCTGCTGGCTTTGTTGAAGATGTGGTGCGGGAAAGGGTCTGACGGGGAGCCGGAGTGTATTGTGCTCATGGTCTTGATGGTGTACTCGATGTTCACGCTGGCCCAGGCTGGCAGAGGGTCGTGGTCGATGGTGTGTGGCGGGTCTGGTGCATCGATCTTAGTTGGGGCTGTCTGGGTGTTGAAGCTGTCGTGGATGTCGGCGATCTTGCGGTGAAAGAAGGTGGCGAGGGAGTCGCACAGGGGTTGCGACAGCGGGATGTCGTTGGTGTTGGAGCTGGGATTGGAGAGTTCCTTCCCGATGTTGAAGAGCTCCTTGCTGTTGTGTGCGTTGTTGTCGAGGCGGTCTTTGAAGGAGGTTCTCTTGGCGGACCTGATGAGGTGGTGGTGGTTACGGATGGCGTCTTTGTGGGCTGTGTGGCTGTCCGGTGTCTTATCACTGTGCCATTTCTTCTCTAGTTTCCGGCAGGTACGCTTGGAAGCTAGGAGTTCCGAGGTGAACCAGCTGGCTCTTTTGGTGGTGTCACTGTAGGTGAGCTTTTTCAGCGGGGCGAGGGTGTTGGCACAGTCGTCCATCCATCGTCTGAGGTTGCAGGCAGCGTCGTCGGTGTTGGATGGGTCGGAGGGAGGGCTGAGAGCGAGGGTTGCCCGGAGTTGGTCTTCGGTGACTTTGCTCCAGCAGCGGCGTGGGATCTGTTGGATGTGGTGGTGTGTGGTGGGTTTCTGGAAGGTGAAATGGATGCAGCGGTGGTCGGTCCAGAGGAGTTCCGTGGTGTGGCTGAAGGAGACGTGGGAGCTTGAGGAGAAGATGGGGTCAAGCGTGTGGCCGGTGGAGTGGGTCGGTGTTGTGACGAGCTGGCTCAGACTGAGGTTGGCGAGGCTGTCGATCAGGGTGGTGGAGTTGCTGTCGTTCTTGTTCTCCAGGTGAAAGTTCAGGTCTCCGAGGAGGATGTAGTCGGTAGAGGTCAGGGCGTGCGTGCTGATGAAGTCGGCGATGGAGTCGCTGAACTGGGGTCAGGGCCCAGGGGGTCTGTAGACAAGGGTGCCTCTAAGGGTGGTGTTGGGGTCCGTGTGGATCTGGAAGTGCATGTGTTCGGCGGTGCTGAGAGTGTCGTCGGTGCTGGTCGAGACCCTGATGGTGTTCTTGTGGACGATGGCGATTCCTCCTCCTACTGCGTTGATGCGGTCTCTGCGGGTGATCTTATAGCCGTCTGGGATGGCTATGGCGATGTCGGGAGCGGAGGAGTCGTTCATCCAGGTCTCAGTCAGGAAGGCGACGTCTGGTGATGATGTGTCGAGCAGGTCCCAGAGCTCGACGGCGTGTTTGCGTGCGGAGCGGGTGTTCAGTAGGATGCACCGGAGGTGGTTGAGGTCCTTCTTGGCGGGTGCCTCGGTGGCTCTGAGGCTGGTGTAGCTGCAGTTCCGGCAGGTGAAGGGACCATGGGTGCGTTTTGGGGCGGCCTTGAAGCAGTTGTGTGTCCGTCCGGGGTTGAGAGCGTGGAGTGTGGTGGCATCATATCGGCGTCGGTCCTCGAGGCAGGAGCGGGGGGCACGCGGCCCAGGGGTTCTGGCGCTGGGCGCGGTCCAGTCGCGGACGGGCACAGACGGGCTTGCTTTAGGCGCGCCTTCGGCGCGCCAGCTGCGCGGCCGCGCAGCGGCCGCCATAGTAGGGGAGGTGGGAGGGAGGAGCAGCTGGGAGGCAGGGGCAGCGAATGGGCAGTCAGGGGGGCGGGGCCACAGGGGACGCAGCGGCGGGAATGGAGAGAGGCAGCGAGGGGCACAGAAGGCAAAATGGACAGAAAACAGGAGAAAACACGGGCACAGTACAGTGGGGCAGCGAGGGCACAGAAGGCAAAAATGGACAGAAAACAGGTGAAAACACGGGCACAGTACAGTGGGGCAGCGAGGGCACAGAAGGCAAAAATGGACAGAAAACAGGAGAAAACACGGGCAAGTACAGTGGGGCAGCGAGGGCACAGAAGGCAAAAATGGACAGAAAACAGGAGAAAACACGGGCACAGTACAGTGGGGCAGCGAGGGCACAGAAGGCAAAAATGGACAGAAAACAGGAGAAAACACGGGCACCGAGGCCACAAGCGGAGGGGCGAGCTTACCAGAAGCAGCAGCGGGTGGTCAGCACAGGCGGAGCTGTGTGGTGGGGGAGCGACCTACCTGGCAAGGTCAAACACAAGTACTGCTCTGATTCAACCCTCACCTCCTTCGCTATCACCGGGTTTCTAAGATACCAAGCATTTAGCCTCCATCCTCCCGTCCCCCCATGGGTCACCCAGCCTACCGTGACCCTATCCAGTATTTGGCAACCAGGCCCCTTTTAATTTGGTGTCCTAGGCCATTAACGTTCCAGATCATTACTGTGTAACCCTTCTCAGCCACACCCTGTGGGATTATCCCTGCCATGTCTGCACTGAATGTAATGTCCCACTGTGCTGTCTCAATGTGTATTTAATGTGTATTTACCTGCCACTCTGTGCCATTGCTGGTATTAGGATTTCCTCCTTGTGTGTCTCCCCTGAACCTTAGCCCCCCCAACTCCCCCTACCCCACGCTCTCCCACGTCTCACGCACTTCCCTCTAAATGAATACATGAAAACTGTGTTTTAGGATGAGCCTGAGAGGTCTTTGTCCCCTCTCCTACCCACCCAACAATGAAATTAATTAAATGATAAAGCAAGCAAGGATCCCATGAGGCTCCAAGCCCACCCCTAGAACTTCCCTAATTAGGGCACGTTCAGTCTCTACGGGTACCTAGTGCACTCTTACTGTCCCTTCCGCATTCCACATTCCCCGGATCCTCAGCCTTCTTCACTTCTGTCTGGTGATGTAGGTCGAGGCGCCCTCTCGATTCCGTCTTCCACATCGATCATTTCTAGTTGATTGATTTCCTGCAGGAGCGGGTGATCACTGTCCGAGCCCTCTGAGTGCTCCCGCTCCGGCAGGTCTGGCGTGGGTTGTCTCCTGGGTCGGCCTCCAGCGCGTGACAGTCCCCTTGACCCTTGATCTGAGTCTTCTTCTGAGTCTTGGTCCTGCTTCGACTGCTCTATAATTGCTTTGAATCTTCTGGGCGTGCTGCCGTGAGAGTTGGACCCCTGTCCCAGACAACATTTGATCTTTGCTCTCATGGCTTTAGGCCGCACTCCCGTCTCTGGGGTCCTGCACTGAGACTCCCTCTGTTCTGTGTTTCTCACTTTGGGAGGCCTCTCCTCAATCCATGACCATGCCTCCTCCGGGGTCTGAAAGAAGAATGTCTTGTTTTGAAACATTACTTTGAGCTTGGCCGGGAAGAGCAACATATATTGAATTTGGAGGCCTCTCAATTTTTCTTTAACGGAATCAAAGGTTCGCCTCTGCTTCTGGACTTCCCTGGAGTAGTCCGGGAACACCAATATGTTCGCATTTTTCATCCGGACCTCACCCAAGCCTCTCTTCTCCCGTAGTATTAAATCCCTATCTTGATAGTTTAAGAAGTGGGATATAACTGGCCTGGGGGGCCCAGCTGGAGGTCGGGACGCAGGCATTCTGTGTGCCCGTTCGATCACGAAGCAGGCGGAGAACTTGATACTTGTGAGGGTGTCTTTGAGCCATTTGAAGAGATAGGTTTCCACGTCTGCCCCTTCGATTCCCTGCGCGAAACCTATAAAGCACAGGTTGTTGCTTCTCGGTGTCGTCCACTTTTCACATTGTCTCTTTCAAAGAGTCCGTCGACCAAGTGACCTCTCCCTTCAGGTTATGTGTCACATCTTCCGTTTCCGAGATACGTTGTTCCGCTTGTGTCACTCTTTCAATCAATCAATCAATCAATCATGTCACTTATAAAGCGCACTACATACCCGCGAGGGTCTCAAGGCGGTGGGGGAAGAGGGGGGTGGTGCTGCTACTGATCGAAGAGCCAGGTCTTGAGGAGTCTTCTGAAGGCCAGTAGGTCTTGGGTCTGTCGGAGGTTGGTGGGGAGGGTGTTCCAGGTCTTGGCGGCGAGGTGGGAGAAGGATCTGCCGCCGGCTGTCGTTTTCCGGATGCGGGGGACTGTGGCGAGGGCGAGGCTGGTCGAGCGGAGCTGGCAGGTGGGGGTGTAGAAGCTGAGTCGTCTGTTGAGGTAGGCTGGTCCGGAGTTGTGGAGTGCTTTGTGTGCGTGGGTGAGGAGCTTGAAGGTTATCCTCTTGTTGACAGGGAGCCAGTGCAGGTCTCTCAGGTGGGGTGTGATGTGGCTGCGTCGGGGGATGTCGAGGATAAGACGTGCAGAGGCGTTCTGGATGCGTTGCAGCCGTCTCAGGAGCTTAGCCGTCGTTCCTGCGTAGAGGGCGTTTCCGTAGTCCAGCCTGCTGGTGACGAGGGCCTGGGTGACTGTTTTTCTTGTTTCGGTGGGGATCCACTTGAAGATCCTGCGGAGCATTCGGAGGATGTTGAAGCAGGATGAGGAAACGGTGTTGACCTGCTTAGTCATGGAGAGGGTGGGGTCGAGGATGACCCCTAGGTTGCGTACGTGGTCGGTGGGTGGCGGGGCTGTTCCCAGTGATGTTGGCCACCAGGAGTCGTCCCAGGCTGAAGGGTTGGAACCAAGGATGAGGACCTCCGTCTTGTCCGAATTCAGCTTCAGGCGGCTGGTCCTCATCCATTCGGCGACGGCCTTCATTCCTTCGTGGAGGTGGGCTTTGGCGGTGTGAGGGTCTTTGGTGAGGGAGAGGATCAGCTGGGTGTCGTCGGCGTAGGAGATGATGTTGAGGTTGTGCTGTCGGGCGACGTGGGCGAGGGGTGCCATGTAGATGTTGAACAGCGTTGGGCTGAGGGAGGAGCCTTGGGGTATGCCGCAGATGATCTTGGTGGCCTTGGATCGGAAGGGGGCGAGGCGGACGCTTTGTGTTCTGCCGGAAAGGAAGGATGTGGTCCAGTCCAGGGCCTTCTCTTGGATCCCGGCGTCGTGAAGGCATGTTCGTAGTGTGTGGTGGCAGACCGTGTCGAAGGCGGCTGATAGGTCCAGGAGGATGAGGGCTGCTGTTTCTCCGTTGTCTAGCAGGGTCCTGATGTCATCGGTGGCGGCGATGAGGGCGGTTTCGGTGCTGTGGTTGCTGCGGAAGCCAGACTGGGAAGGGTCCAGGATGTTGTTCTCCTCGAGGTAGAGGGTCAGTTGTTTGTTGACGATTTTCTCAGTGACCTTCGCGGGGAACGGGAGCAGAGAGATGGGTCGGAAGTTCTTGAGGTCCTTGGGGTCTGCCTTGGGTTTCTTGAGTAAGGCGGTGATCTCGGCGTGCTTCCAGCTTTCCGGGAAGGTTGCTGTCTTGAAGGAGATGTTGATTATTTTCCGGAGATGGGGCGCGATGGCTGTACTGGCTTTGTTGAAGATGTGGTGAGGGCACGGGTCTAGCGGTGAACTGGAGTGGATGGTGTTCATGATCTCGCTGGTGTCCTCGTCGTTGATGTTGGTCCAGGAGAGCAGGCGGTTGGTGGTTGTGGGGGCAGTGGTCTCGGTGGTTGCCGGGGCGGTCGTGGTGTTGAAGCTGTCGTGGATGTCGGCGATTTTGCGGTGGAAGAAGGTGGCCAGTGAGTCGCATAGGTCTCGCGACGGCTGGATGTCGTTGGTGTTGGAGCTGGGGTTGGAGAGTTCCTTCACGATGTTGAAGAGCTCTTTGCTGTTGTGTGCGTTATTGTCTAGGCGGTCTTTGAGTGAGGCCCTTTTGGCTGATCTGATGAGGTGATGGTGACTGCGGGTGGTGCTCTTGTGGGCGGCGTAGCTGTCCGCTGTCCGTTCGTGGAGCCAGATCTTCTCCAGTTTTCGGCATGTTCGTTTGGAGGCCTGGAGGTCTTCGGTGAACCAGGTGGCTTTCTTGCTGGTGTGGCTGTTGGGCGGATTCTTGAGCGGGGCGAGGGTGTTGGCGCAGTCGTCGATCCACTGTCTGAGGTTGCGGGCGGCGGTGTCGGGGTCGGAGGGTTCGGCGGGTGGGCTCAGGGCGAGGGTTGTGGTTAGCTGGTCTTCCGTGACTCTGCTCCAGCAGCGGCGAGGCATTTGTTCGGTGCGGTGGTGCGTGGTGGGCTTCCTGTAGGTGAAGTGGATGCAGTGGTGGTCAGTCCAGTGGGGTTCGGAGGTGTGGTTGAAGGAGACGTGTGGGCTTGCGGAAAAGATGGAGTCGAGCGTGTGGCCGGCGGCGTGGGTGGGTGTAGTCACGAGCTGTCTGAGTCCGAGGGTGGCGAGGTTGTCGATCAGGGTGGTGGAGTTGGTGTCCTTGTTGTTCTCGAGGTGGAAGTTCAGGTCCCCGAGGAGGATGTAGTCCGTGGAGGCGATGGCGTGTGTGCTGACGAAGTCAGCGATGGAATCGCTGAACTGTGGTCGGGGTCCGGGGGGTCTGTAGATGAGGGTTCCTCTGAGGGTGGTGTTGGGATCGGTGTGGATCTGGAAGTGCATGTGTTCGGCGGTGCTGAGGGTGTCGTCGGTGTTGGTTGAGACCCTGAGGGTGTTCCTGTGGACGATGGCGATGCCTCCTCCGACTCCGTTGGTGCGGTCCCTGCGGGTGATCTTGTATCCGTCCGGGATGGCAATGGCGATGTCGGGGGCTGAAGCGGGATTCAGCCAGGTCTCCGTCAGGAATGCGACGTCTGGGGAGGTTGAGTCAAGAAGGTCCCAGAGTTCGATGGCGTGTTTGCGGGCGGAGCGGGTGTTGAGGAGGATGCATCTGAGGTAGTTGGGTTCTTTCCTGGGCGGTGGTTTGGCGGGGCGGGTGCTGGCGAAGCTGCAGTTCCGGCAGGTGAAGGGCCCTTGGGTGCTCTTCGGGGTGGCCTGGTAGCAGGCGTGATCTTTTCCGGGGTTGAGTGCGTGGAGGGTGCTGGCGTCGTATCGGCGTCTGTTGATGTGGCGGGCGCGGGGGATGCCCGGACCAGGGGTCTGGCGCTGGGCGCGGTCACGGCGCGGACGGGCGCAGACGGGCTTGCCTTAGGCGCGCCTTCGGCGCGCCAGCGGCGCGCCCGCTGCGCACGTCCGCTGCGCGGCCGCACAGCGGCCGCCATAAATGGGGAGGTGGGAGGGAGGAGCAGGGAATGGGGCAGCGAATGGGCAGTGAGGGGCGGGGCCGCAGGGCGCAGCGGCGGGAAACAGGCACAGAAGGGAAAACGAGCACAATCAGGGCATCAAGGGGGCACAGAAAGGAAAAAAAACGAGCACAATCAGGGGCAGCAAGGGGGCACAGAAAGGAAAAAACTAGCACAATGAGGGGCAGCAAGGGGGCACAGAAAGGAAAAACGAGCACAATCAGGGGCAGCAAGGGGGCACAGAAAGGAAAAAACGAGCACAATCAGGGGCAGCAAGGGGGCACAGAAAGGAAAAACGAGCACAATCAGGGGCAGCAAGGGGGGCACAGAAAGGAAAAAACGAACACAATCAGGGGCAGCAAGGGGGCACAGAAAGGAAAAAAAAACGAGCACAATCAGGGGCAGCAAGGGGGCACAGAAAGGAAAAAACTAGCACAATGAGGGGCAGCAAGGGGGCACAGAAAGGAAAAACGAGCACAATCAGGGGCAGCAAGGGGGGCACAGAAAGGAAAAAACGAGCACAATCAGGGGCAGCAAGGGGGCACAGAAAGGAAAACCGAGCACAATCAGGGGCAGCAAGGGGGCACAGAAAGGAAAAACGAGCACAATCAGGGGCAGCAGCAGGGCACACAGACGGAGCTGTGTGGTGGGGGAGCGACCTACCAGTCAAGGTCAGGGGTCGCTCTCTTCACCACGCAGCGGCCGCCATAAATGGGGAGGTGGGAGGGAGGAGCAGGGAATGGGGCAGCGAATGGGCAGTGAGGGGCGGGGCCGCAGGGCGCAGCGGCGGGAAACAGGCACAGAAGGGAAAACGAGCACAATCAGGGCATCAAGGGGGCACAGAAAGGAAAAAAAAACGAGCACAATCAGGGGCAGCAAGGGGGCACAGAAAGGAAAAAACTAGCACAATGAGGGGCAGCAAGGGGGCACAGAAAGGAAAAAACTAGCACAATGAGGGGCAGCAAGGGGGCACAGAAAGGAAAAACGAGCACAATCAGGGGCAGCAAGGGGGCACAGAAAGGAAAAAACAAGCACAATCAGGGGCAGCAAGGGGGCACAGAAATGAAAAAAAAACGAGCACAATCAGGGGCAGCAAGGGGGCACAGAAAGGAAAAACTAGCACAATGAGGGGCAGCAAGGGGGCACAGAAAGGAAAAACGAGCACAATCAGGGGCAGCAAGGGGGGCACAGAAAGGAAAAAACGAGCACAATCAGGGGCAGCAAGGGGGCACAGAAAGGAAAAACGAGCACAATCAGGGGCAGCAAGGGGGCACTGAAAGGAAAAAACGAGCACAATCAGGGGCAGCAAGGGGGCACAGAAAGGAAAAAAAAACGAGCACAATCAGGGGCAGCAAGGGGGAACAGAAAGGAAAAAACTAGCACAATGAGGGGCAGCAAGGGGGCACAGAAAGGAAAAACAAGCACAATCAGGGGCAGCAAGGGGGGCACAGAAAGGAAAAAACGAGCACAATCAGGGGCAGCAAGGGGGCACAGAAATGAAAAACGAGCACAATCAGGGGCAGCAAGGGGGCACAGAAAGGAAAAACGAGCACAATCAGGGGCAGCAGCAGGGCACAGAGACGGAGCTGTGTGGTGGGGGTGCGACCTACCAGTCAAGGTCAGGGGACGCTCTCTTCACCACGCAGCGGCCGCCATAAATGGGGAGGTGGGAGGGAGGAGCAGGGAATGGGGCAGCGAATGGGCAGTGAGGGGCGGGTCCGCAGGGGCGCAGCGGCGGGAAACAGGCACAGAAGGGAAAACGAGCACAATCAGGACATCAAGGGGGCACAGAAAGGAAAAAAAAACTAGCACAATCAGGGGCAGCAAGGGGGCACAGAAAGGAAAAAACTAGCACAATGAGGGGCAGCAAGGGGGCACAGAAAGGAAAACTGAGCACAATCAGGGGCAGCAAGGGGGCACAGAAAGGAAAAAACGAGCACAATCAGGGGCAGCAAGGGGGCACAGAAAGGAAAAACGAGCACAATCAGGGGCAGCAAGGGGGGCACAGAAAGGAAAAAACGAGCACAATCAGGGGCAGCAATTGGGCACAGAAAGGTTTCTGCCACGTTGCATAGGTCCTGCCTCAGCAGAGTCACATCAGTGCATACTTTGGCTAACCTGCCTTTAATTACATAAGGGAGGTTACTGCTCCACCGGTAGGCCCCTCAGCCACTCCCGCAGAGGTATGCAATGTTGCTTTAGCCAATCACTCACCTCTCCCCTGTAACTCACCCTGTTGCCACCTTGTCCACTTGGGGTGCAGTCGGTCAGCCGTGGGGTTGTTTAATTTGGGAGGCTTTCAGGGGCTCTTGTATGCCATTACATGGGCTGCTCAGTTTCTATCTGTTCCCTCGACATCCCTCTGTCTGGCAGTAGTATTATCTTCTGGATGGGAGAGTGGCAGCTCTCCCGCTCCTCATGTGTGTCAGACTCTCTCTCCTTGGGGGGAATCCCTCCCCTCTTCCTTGTCCCTTCTTATCAGGCTTTCTGCATGAGCCTCTTATACCCTTCCTGAGGCCTTCCCAGCACCTTCACTCTGGTGGTTTCCACTATCCCAGGTATATGGCCTTAAGTTTGGGTAGAAGGGCAGTCGCTGCACAAATCTTCCCTAAGCCTCGGGCAACCTCTTCAATACCCTTGCTTGTCGTCCCTAGCTCAAGGTTTGCCCACTTATTTACCAGCTTCCTGTAATTCAGATCCCCCTTGCAGCCTCACAACTATGAAGATGGAAATTAAGCCCTCCACTCACATCTCGCACTCGGCTTCTCGCAGGTCCTCACTGAAAGGGGTCAGGTCTCTGCCTTACCCCCAGGGTGCCCTGCAGCATCTTGGCGGCTCCCCTCGGCAAGCCCTGGCTCCTCTCACCTCACTCTGCCGAGCCGCGGCCAGAGTCAAGCACGCTCATCTCTCTCAGGAGGGCGGGGCTCACTCGGCACCCTCCCAAAGCTCCTGCACTCCTGTGGCCATGCCCAGTCACTCCGAGTACACTCACTTTGTGTTGCGCCCGCTGTTCTTCACAAGGGAAGCCGCCTCCACTGGGCTGGAATGTCTCTGAGTTCAGCCGCGTTGGGGCCGCAGCGTCACACCGGGTGCCGTCTCGGGCCAGCCGCCATCTTCGCTCGCTTCCTCTCTATGCCTCGGCCCTGTCAGAGCCCTGAAGCGATGTTTCAGATCCCAAAATCCTCCCGCCGTCGGAGCTCCCTCTACTGTGGGTCTAAGGGACATCAGTTGATCCGAGAAATCATGTGAAAAAGGTAGGATTATCTTCCGGATTTAAGTGGGGCAGCCGGAGCTCCGGTGCTTGCGTCTAGGCAGCCATGCTGCTGGCCACGCCCCGACTTTCACATTGTTATACCACACAACTGGGTTTAAAAGATAAGGAAAGTGCAAAACGTTACAGCATTTTTGTCTGTTTTTCCTTTGCGTGCTCAAGATACAAATGAGGCTTTGCTTGGATTAGGGACAAGGACGAATTACCATAATAAACAAGGATTTATAGCTGCAGGAAAAGCAGGGAAGAATTCCAGCAAGGGGTGCACCAGCCAGAGAAGGCAAACTGAAAACTCCTTCCGCAAAAAAAAATTCCAGCGTCTTCCAGGACCACCTTGTTGTGAAAGAGAAAGCTTGTACTTTTAGTCTTGACACGTGTGACCTCATATTGCATGCTGCTCGCAGGAAGGAACATAAATTAAAACAAGGTCTCGGAGGGATCAAACGGTGCTGCCTGGAGGCACGGGCAGGATCTCGGGAACAGCAAGACTCGCAGCAGACGGAAACACACTTTACATGTAACAGGTCTAGGCTGCTTTGCATTGCCCCGTCATGAAAAGAGGAACGAGTCAGAGGGGCAAAGAAAGAAAAAAAGGACCAATGGGAGTAATCAGAAGGAGGAGACGTAAAGATCTGCCAACAATAACAAGCACTCATCTGCTGCACTCCCAGGTCAGCATTGCAAGTAGAGACTGCATGCACATCGCTGCTTGCTCTAGCGGCAATACTCGGTGGGAGTGAACTTTTCAGAAAAGGTGGGACATGCACCCACCAGTAGCCATTTGCAGGCTACCATTTTCAAATGACACAAGCTCAAACCAATCCAAAGCGTGGGAGGAGCCAGACCCCACAAAGTACAGACAACAGATCGCCCAACAGTGCAAGGGCTATTTAGGCTCTACCTAAAAATAGCTGGCAACTTGATGGAGGCCCGCCCCCTTTCTCCACCACTCTGAAAACACACCTCCTGGTGCCCTACTGGTTGGGGAATGAAGTCCCCTTGGCTGCTGAGGGTCCTTAGGGGCCAACAAGACCTCATGTTACCTCTAGTAAGCCCCACACAGTGGGATTGCTGAGACGTAGTCAGAGGCCTCGCCCCCTTTCTCCACCACTCTACAAACACGCCTCTAGGTGCACTCCTGGTAGGGATATGAGGTCCCCTTGCCCCCTGTGGGCCTCATGACCAAAGTGGACTTCCTCCCCCACTAGCAGTGTGCCATGAGGCACATTTGCAGAGTGTTATTCAGCTCCAAGATGCCCCGTTGCTGGGATGAACGTGCGCTTTACAAATACACATGTTATGTTATGTTATGGGAAAAGGGGCATTACCTCTGTTGTTCTATCAGCAATCTAACTGTATGGATCTTACTGGAGATAACAGGAGGGCTAGTTGGCCCCAGGGACTCTCAATAGTCAAGGGGACTTCATCACCCTATTAGCAGTGTGCCAGGAAGAGCGTTTACAGAGTGGTTGAAAAAGTAGTCTCCTACTAGGTCTCAGCAATCCTGCTTTGTGAGACTTACTGGAGGTAACAGGATGGGTAGTTGGCCCCCAGTGATGTCATTGGGGGCCAACTACCCCTCCTGTTATCTCCAATGAGTCCCATACAGCGGGTTTGCTAAGAGGTCTTCGGAGGCCATGCCCCTTTTCTCCACCACTTTGCAAACGTGGCTCATGGTGCACTACTGGTTGAGGGATGAAGTCCACTCTGCTCCAGAGGGACCTTGGGTTCCAGGAAGCCATCCCTGATACCTCCTTTAAGTCCTGCACAGTGGTATTCCTGAGAGCTGGTAGCAGGCCCAGCCCCTTTTTCCACCACTCTGCAAAAACGACTGCTAGGCAAAAAACCATAGAAATTCACTGAAAAAACAAAGGTTACAGGGACGTTATAGTTAGGAATTAGCATTTAAAAAACCTTAGAAATTCACTGAAAAAAACAAAGGTCATAGGGATGGTATAGGTTGGAAATAGAATTTAAAAAAACTTAGAAATTCACTGAAAAACAAAATGTTACAGAGAGGATATAGTTATGCTCAGGTTTAACTCGTACAAAACCAGAGAAATTCAGCAGTTATAGGTAACTGAGCCAACTATAAGTTGCCCACCTCAATGCACTGCTTATGACCTCACATATTACATCACTCATGACCAATGCACCTTAGTATATTATCTACTGGCGGTCGCCAGTAGATAGTTATAGTTAGGACCTATTTTCCATAGGAAATCCACGACATTCTATTTGAAATAACTCTTGCGTCGGTTGACGAATCTTCGCGAAATTTTCAAACTTTATGGCCCGCTCCGGTCCGCTCCTACCCTGAAAGTCTCAGGGTGATTCATCAAGCGGGGGCCGAGAAAAAAGGGGGTCCCAAAACGTGTTTTCCCCATTCATTTTCCCATAGGAAACTTTAGACACGGCTACAGCCCGAACTGCTGAACGGAATTACACCAAATTTGGCAAAGAGGTAGTTCTTGGTTCAGAAAGAACCCTTTTTGTTAAATGGTGTAAATCCGTTCAGTAGTTGCGGAGAAATTAAAAAAATAAGAGTCAAAAAATCAATTTCCCATAGGAAACTTTATGCAAGGCTACAGCCCGAACTGCTGAACGGAATTACACCAAATTTGGCAAAGAGGTAGTTCTTGGTTTAAAAAGAACCCTTTTTGTTAAATGGTGTAAATCCGTTCAGTAGTTGCTGAGAAAATCAAAAGTAAAAACACATATATATCTGGGCGGAGCCTAACCACACATGTCATCGTGAGATCTGATTGGCTGTCAGCACTTCATCCTGGAATTGCTGGCAGCCATCTTGGGACCAATATAAATGATAGTACCCCATTGAAATGCATTGTAGTGAATCGAAGATTTTGAGGGTTACCAAAAGGAGAACTATAAAGGGTGATAACAGACTTTAGTTACATTAGAATTCATTTGTTAATGGTACCATACTAATTTCAGGAATTGTGGTGTGTTCTAAGGTGATTTTACCCTGTAAAAAACCTTCTGCTGGGATATCATGAATCATGTTTGAGAGAAAACTATTTTCACATGCTTGTCCCATACAGTTTTGGAAGGTGCCCCAGAAGCTAAAATGAGAGCATATTTTCTGTAAATTCACATTATCTTTCTCAGTCATGTGAGAATGAAGTCTGACATTCTCAGTAAAACATGTACATCCAACAAGGGCAGAGACTGTCAGTTGATTCCTTTGTGTTATACTGCAGCTTCCCAGAGTGTTCTAAAGAACAACTAGAGTGCTAACAGCCTTACTTATGACAAAAGTATGGCACACCTGAAGCCATCTTGATTGGAATAAACTGGTAACACTTAAAACATTTAATTTAAAAAGGAACAAAATGATGGGGTTCATCTTGTCATAGAAATTATGGTTAGTGCTCTGGAAAGAAAAATTAGGACATGTTTCAAGTGTGATCTCAAATATCTTCCTGTTATATTTCAACAGGAGCAGCCTGTCAGTTGATGCCTTTGTGTTCTACTGCAGCTTCCCAGAGTGTTCTAAAGAACAACTAGAGCGCTAACAGTCTTACTTATGACAAAAGTATGGCACACCTGAAGCCATCTTGATTGGAATAAACTGGTAACACTTAAAACATTTAATTTAAAAAGGAACAAAATGATGGGGTTCATTTTGTCATAGAAATTATGGTTAGTGCTGTAGAAAGAAAAATTAGGACATGTTTCAAGTGTGATCTCAAATATCTTCCTGTTATATTTCAACAGGAGCAGCCTGTCAGTTGATGCCTTTGTGTTCTACTGCAGCTTCCCAGAGTGTTCTAAAGAACAACTAGAGCGCTAACAGTCTTACTTATGACAAAAGTATGGCACACCTGAAGCCATCTTGATTGGAATAAACTGGTAACACTTAAAACATTTAATTTAAAAAGGAACAAAATGAGGGGTTCATTTTGCCATAGAAATTATGGTTAGTGCTGTAGAAAGAAAAATTAGGACATGTTTTAAGTGAGATCTCAAATATCTTCCTGTTATATTTCAACAGGAGCAGCCTGTCAGTTGATGCCTTTGTGTTCTACTGCAGCTTCCCAGAGTGTTCTAAAGAACAACTAGAGTGCTAACAGCCTTACTTATGACAAAAGTATGGCACACCTGAAGCCATCTTGATTGGAATAAACTGGTAACACTTAAAACATTTAATTTAAAAAGGAACAAAATGAGGGGGTTCATTTTGCCATAGAAATTATGGTTAGTGCTGCAAAAGAAAATTTAGTGCATGTTTTAAGTGAGATCTCAAATCCTCTTCTATTTCATTAGAAATTTCTGACATGCAGACTGAAACAATCACTTTCAATACCAGCAGTAGACTTCCAGTTAACTCCTTGGTGAGCAGTAGCTTTACTACAGTGATCTAATGAACAACTAGAGTAATAACATTCTGAATTTATGGCAAATGTGTGACACATCTGAATGCCTTCTTGATGGAATCAAAGTAAAAAACTGAAAGCATTTCCTACTGAGGAGACTGCAGTAAATGAGGAAATTAGGAAACTTCATAACAAAGAAGTCTTCCAAGATGGCCACCAGTGAAAAAAGAGCCCAAATGTAGCACAAATATTACCCAGATGTAGCCCACATATAGCCCAATGACAAAAGTGTGCAAAACACTTTTTATTTTTAGTTTTTTTGCAGTTTTATGTAGTGCAGACTGGTCAGGTATTGGAGCGTTGCATCTTAAAACATGACCCCCTACACTACAAAAACACCACTGCACTACCCTAAACCCTAAAACACTACCCCCAGCATGACCCCCTACACTACACAAACACCACTGCACTACCCTAAACCCTAAAACACTACCCCAACAACACTGCACTAACCTAAATCCTAAAACACTACCCCCAGCACGACCCCCTACACTACACAAACACCACTGCACTACCCTAAAACATGACCCCCTACACTACACAAACACCACTGCACTACCCTAAACCCTAAAACACTACCCCCAGCACGACCCCCTACACTACACAAGCACCACTGCACTACCCTAAACCCTAAAACACTACCCCCAGCATGACCCCCTACACTACACAAACACCACTGCACTACCTTTAACCCTAAAACACTACCCCCAGCACGACCCCCTACACTACCCAAACACCACTGCACTAACCTAAATCCTAAAACACTACCCCCAGCACGACCCCTACACTACCCAAACACCACTGCACTACCCTAAAACATGACCCCCTACACTACACAAACACCACTGCACTACCCTAAACCCTAAAACACTACCCCCAGCACGACCCCCTACACTACACAAGCACCACTGCACTACCCTAAACCCTAAAACACTACCCCCAGCACGACCCCCTACACTGCCCGAACACCACTGCACTGCCCTAAACCCTGAAACACCAGCCCCTGCACGACCCCTACACTGCCCGAATACCACTGCACTGCCCTAAACCCTGAAACACATACCCTAGCACGACCCCTACACTGCCCGAACACCACTGCACTGCCCTAAACCCTGAAACACCACCCCCTTCACGACCCCCTACACTGCCCGAACACCACTGCACTGCCCTAAACCCTGAAACACCACCTCCAGCATGACCCCTACACTGCCCGAACACCACTGCACTGCCCTAAACCCTGAAACACTACCCCCAGCAAGACCTCCTACACTGCCCGAACACCACTGCACTGCCCTAAACCCTGAAACATCACCCCCAGCAAGACCCCTACACTGCCCGAACACCACTGCCCTAAACCCTGAAACACCACCCCCAGCACGACCCCCTACACTGCCCGAACACCACTGCACTGCCCTAAACCCTGAAACACCACCCCCAGCATGACCCCCTACACTGCCCGAACACCACTGCACTGCCCTAAACCCTGAAACACCACCCCCTGCACGACCCCCTACACTGCCCAAACACGACTGCACTAAACCCTGAAACACCATCCCCAGCACGACCCCCTACACTGCACGAACACCACTGCACTGCCCTAAACCCTGAAACACTACCCCCAGCAAGACCCCAACACTGCCCAAACACCACTGCACTGCCCTAAACCCTGAAACACCACCCCCAGCACGACCCCCTACGCTGCCCGAACACCACTGCCCTAAACCCTGAAACACCACCCCAGCAAGACCCCCTACACTGCCCGAACACCACTGCACTACCCTAAACCCTGAAACACCAGCCCCAGCACGACCCCTACACTGCCCGAACACCACTGCACTGCCCTAAACCCTGAAACACCACCCCCTGCACGACCCCCTACACTGCCCGAACACCACTGCACTGCCCTAAACCCTGAAACACCACACCCAGCACGACCCCCTACACTGACCGAACACCACTGCACTGCCCTAAACCCTGAAACACCACCCCCTGCACGATCCCCTACACTGCCCGAACACTACTGCACTGCCCTAAACCCTGAAACACCACCCCCAGCACGACCCCCTACACTGCCACGAACACCACTGCACTGCCCTAAACCCCAAAACACTACCCCCAGCAAGACCCCCTACACTGCCCGAACACCACTGCCCTAAACCCTGAAACACCACCCCCAGCAAGACCCCCTACACTGCCCGTACACCACTGCACTGCCCTAAACCCTGAAACACCACCCCCAGCATGAACCCCTACACTGCCCGAACACCACTGCACTGCCCTAAACCCTGAAACACCACCCCCAGCACGACCCCCTACACTGCCCGAACACCACTGCACTGCCCTAAACCATGAAACACCAGCCCCAGCACGACCCCCTACACTGCCCGAACACCACTGCACTGCCCTAAACCCTGAAACACCACCCCCAGCACGACCCCCTACACTGCCCGAATACCACTGCACTGCCCTAAACCCTGAAACACCAGCCCCAGCACAACCCCGTACACTGCCCGAACACCACTGCACTGCACTAAACCCTGAAACACCAGCCCCAGCACGACCGCCTACACTGCCCGAAAACCACTGCACTGCCCTAAACCCTGAAACACCAGCCCCAGCACGACCCCCTACACTGCCCGAACACCACTGCACTACCCTAAACCCTCAGACACCAGCCCCAGCACGACCCCCTACACTGCCCGAACACCACTGCACTGCCCTAAACTCTGAAACACCAGCCCCAGCAAGACCCCCTACACTGCCCGAACACCACTGCACTGCCCTAAACCGTGAAACACCACCCCCTGCACGACCCCCTACACTGCCCGAACACCACTGCACTGCCCTAAACCCTGAAACACCACCCCCTGCACGACCCCCTACACTGCCCGAACACCACTGCACTGCCATAAACCCTGAAACACCACCCCCAGCACGACCCCCTACACTGCCCGAACACCACTGCACTGCCCTAAACCCTGAAACACCACCCCCTGTACGACCTCCTACACTGCCGGAACACCACTGCACTGCCCTAAACCCTGAAACACCACCCCCAGCAGGACCCCCTACACTGCCCGAACACCACTGCACTGCCCTAAACCCTGAAACATCAACCCCAGCAAGACCCCCTACACTGCCTGAACACCACTGCCCTAAACCCTGAAACACCACCCACTGCACTGCCCTAAACCCTGAAACACCACCTCCAGCAAAACCCCCTACACTGCCTGAACACCATTGCTCTGCCCTAAATCCTGAAACACTACCCCCAGCATGACCCCCTACACTGCCCAAACACTACTGCACTGCCCTAAACCCTGAAACACCACCCCCAGCACGACCCCCTACACTGCCCGAACACCACTGCACTGCCCTAAACCCTGAAACACCAGCCCCAGCAAGACCCCCTACACTGCCCGAACACCACTGCACTGCCCTAGACTCTGAAACACCAGCCCCAGCAAGACCCATTACACTGCCCGAACACCACTGCCCTAAACCCTGAAACACCAGCCCCAGCATGACCCCTACACTGCCCGAACACCACTGCACTGCCCTAAACCCTGAAACACCAGCCCCAGCACGACCACCTACACTGCCCGAACACCACTGCACTGCCTTAAACCCTGAAACACCAGCCCCAGCACAACCCCCTACACTGCCCGAACACCACTGCACTGCCCTAAACCCTGAAACACCAGCCCCAGCACGACCCCCTACACTGCCCGAACACCACTGTACTGCCCTAAACCCTGAAACACCAGCCCCAGCACGACCCCCTATACTGCCCGAACACCACTGCACTGCCCTAAACCCTGAAACACCACCCCCTGCATGACCCCCTACACTGCCCAAACACCACTGCACTGCCCTAAACCCTGAAACACCACCCCTGCAGCACCCCCTACACTGCACAAACACCACTGCACTGCCCTAAACCCTGAAACACCACCCCCTGCACCGCCCCTACACTGCCCGAACACCACTGCACTGCCCTAAACCCTGAAACACCACCCCCAGCACAACCCCCTTTACTGCTCGAACACCACTGCACTGCCCCAAACCCTGAAACACCACCCCCAGCACGACCCCCTACACTGCCCGAACACCACTGCCCTAAACCCTGAAACACCACCCCCTGCACAACCCCTTACACTGCCCGAACACCACTGCACTGCCCTAAACCCTGAAACACCACCCCCTACACTGCCCGAACACCACTGCACTGCCCTAAACCCTGAAACACCACCCCCAGCACGACCCCCTACACTGCCCGAACACCACTGCTCTGCCCTAAACCCTAAAACACCACCCCCAGCATTACCCCCTACACTGCCCAAACACCACTGCACTGCCCTAAACCCTAGAACACTACCCCCAGCACGACCCCTACACTACCCGAACACCACTGCACTACCCTAAACCCTAAACTACTACCCCCAGCACAACCCCCTACACTACCCGAACACGACTGCACTGCCCTAAACCCTCAAACACTCCCCCAGCACGACCCCTACACTACCCGAACACCACTGCACTGCCCTAAACCCTAAAACACTCCCCCAGCACGACCCCCTACACTACCCGAACACCACTGCACTGCCCTAAACCCTAAAACACTCCCCCAGCACGACCCCCTACACTACCCAAAGACCACTGCACTGCCCTAAACCCTAAAACACTACCCCCCGCATGACCCCCTACACTACCCAAACACCAATGCACTACCTTAATCCCTAAAACACTACCCCCGCATGACCCCCTACACTACCCAAAACCCTAAAGCACTACCCCCGCACGACTCCCTACACTACCCAAAGACCACTGCACTACCCTAAACCCTAAAACACGACCTCCTACACTACACAAACACCACTGCACTACCCTAAACCCTAAAACACTACCCCCTATACTACACAAACACCACTGCACTACCCTAAACCCTAAAACACTACCCCCAGCAGTACCCCTACACTACCCAAACACCAATGCACTAACCTAAACCCTAAAACACTACCCCCAGCAGTACCCCCTACACTACCCAAACACCACTGCACTACCCTAAATCACTACCCCCAGCATGACCCCCTACACTACCCAAACACCACTGCACTACCCTAAACCGTAAAACACTAACCCCTGCACGACCCCCTACACTACCCAAACACCACTGCACTACCCTAAACCCTAAAACACTCCCCCCAGCACGACTCCCTACACTACCCAAGCACCACTGCACTACCCTAAACACTAAATCTACCCCCAGCATGACCCCCTACACTACACAAACACCACTGCACTACCCTAAACCCTAAAACACTACCCCCAGCACGACCCTCTTCACTACCTAAACACAACTGCACAATTTGTTACAGGCGTTGCAACGCAGGCCTGTGGTGCTTACTGGAAGTACCTAGTGGGCTAGTTGGGCCCCAGGGACCCTCAGGATTCAAGGTGACCTAATCCCCCAACTTAAAACGCACCACGGGGCGCGTTTGCACAGTGGTGAAGGGAGGGGGCGGGGCCTCAGGTGACATGTGCGCAAACACGCCCTGTGGTGCGTTTTAAGTTGGGGAATTAATTCCCTTTGAATCCTGAGGGACCCTGGGGGCCAACTAGCCCACCAGGTAGCTTCAGTAAGTACAACAGAGTTGCGTTGCAGAGAGGTGAAAAAGGTGCGTGGCCTCGGAACGCCTCTCTGCAACTCAGCTCTGTGGTCCTAACTGTAGGTACCTGGGGGGCTAGTTGGGCCCCAGGGACCCTCAGAATTCAAGGGGACTTAATCCCGCAACTTAAAATGCGCCACGAGGTGCGTTTGCACACATGTCACCTCAGGCCCCTCCCTTCACCACTGTGCAAACGCACCCTGTAGCGCGTTTTAAGAGGTAGTTTTAATCCCCTGCCCTATTATGTACTAGGGACTTGCAGAGGAGGTCATGCTAATCACAGGGGTACCCCAACGCATAGTGTTCCCTAGTGTATGTAGGTGTTTTCACTGTATTCTAAGTGTCTTTTAGCATAGCACTGGCTCTGGTTAGTCAGTCAGTTACCACCAGTACCCGTCTGAAAAAGTTGTGGGCACAGGATGATTTTGCAACAAGGCCTCTTTCTGCTCCTCTGTTGGTTCTTTCTGCACATCTTTTGCTTCTTTCTGTGCGTTTTTCTTCTTTCTTCATATGTCCTACCTCTGTAGAGCATAGTTAGAAACTAGCATTTAAAAAAACCTTTGAAATTCACTTAAAAAATCATAGGTTTCAGGCACGTTATAGTTAGAAATTAGCATTTAAAAAACCTTTGAAATTCACTGAAAAAACCATAGGTTTCAGACACGTTATAGTTAGAAATTAGCATTTAAAAACCTTTGAAATTCACTGAAAAAACCATAGGTTTTAGGGACAGTTATAGTTAGTTGGACATTTCACTCGTACAAAACCATAGAAATTCCCCCGTTATAGTTAGTTCAGCTAACTATAACTCGCGCCCCGCAATGCACTGCTGATGACGTCACATATTACATCACTCATGACATGGTCAGTGACATCACTGATGACATCACTGATGACATCTCAAATGACATCACTGATGACATCATCCATGTGATAATTTCATGCATCTTCTCACACCCTAATATAACTTTTGATACACCCACTCTAAATTACAGACTGCCATTCTCAAAACCATAGACACTCCAACACCAAAAAATACATACCCACTCACTGATTCTTAGGTCTACACACACATCTACTCACTCACCCGTACAGTCACTCATACTTAGTCACTCAGTACAGGAATATCATATGCACTCATACACCTATATAAACACTCACACACCGCCACTCATCCATAGAGGTACTCACACACCTAGTCAATCATGCAAAAAACTTAATCACACACCCATTTACTCACCTATACAGTTATACACACACCAGCTCACTTACTCATACAAATACTAGCACATTCTTACGCTCTTATACAATCACTGATACAAGTACACACTCATCCATACAGCCACTCTCACAATCACACACTCTCACTTATAGCCATTTATATACTCCAACACACATATATACTGCCTTTCACATATGTAGTTACTCACACATGTACCACTGAGATATACATTCAATCACTAACACACCCATACACAAACTCACCCACCCATACAGTCCATCACAGATGCACTCTTGAAACCATGCACCCAGTGAATCACCAACTCACACATCTATGCACAGAGTCACACACCCCACCCACACAAACACTCAGGCACCCATACAGATACTCAGACAATCAATCAATAACCCATGTAGACACTCATGTAGCTATTCAGAAAGCCATGCAGCCGCTTACAAACCAACAGACAGACGGATACAGACATTCACACAGTTTAGTCACTAACCCATGCATTCAGTAAGATACATTTAATCACTCACTTGTAGAGTCAGTCACTCACGTACTAAATCATCCATTCAGACACTTATACACCCACTCATTCTTCAATACGCCTTTCCCTATATATATTAAACATATTTAAACTTTACAGAAACACACAGTCACTGGATGATGTCATCAGTGATGTCATTTGAGATGTCATCAGTGATGTCATCAGTGATGTCACTGACCATGTCATGAGTGATGTAATATGTGACGTCATCAGCAGTGCATTGTGGGGCGCGAGTTATAGTTAGCTGAACTAACTATAACGGGGGAATTTCTATGGTTTTGTACGAGTGAAATGTCCAACTAACTATAACTGTCCCTAAAACCTATGGTTTTTTCAGTGAATATATATATATATATATATTAAACACTCACACTCAATGGATGATGTCATCAGTGATGTCATTTGAGATGTCATCAGTGATGTCACTGACCATGTCATGAGCAATGTAATATGTGAGCTTATAAGCAGTGCGTTGCTGGGTCACACAGAATTTCACTGGTTTTGTATGAGTGAAATATGAGCCTAACTCTAACGTCCCTGTAACCTTTGGATTTTTCAGTGAATTTCCAAGGTTTTTTAAATACTAATTCCTAACTATTACGTCCCTGTAATCTCAGTTTTTTTCTGTGAATTTCTAAGGTTTTTTAAATGGTCATCCTTAATTATAACAGCCCTGAAACCATAATTTTTTTTCAGGCACATTATAGTTAGGCTTACGTCATGAGTAATGTAATTTGAGATGAAATCTGTGATGTCATGAGTGATGTCACTGACCATGTCATGAGTGATATAATATGTGATGTCAGAAGCAGGGCATTGCGGGGGCTTAAGTTATAGTTAGCTCACAAAACTATAACTGCTGAGTTTCTCTGGTATTGTATGAGTGAAATGTCAGCCTAACTATAACTTCCCTGTAAGCTTTGTTTTTTTCTATGAATTTTTAAGGTTTTTTAAATTTCTATTTCTTAAGTATAACATCCCTGTAACCTTTGGTTTTTTCAGGGAATTTAAAAGTTTTTTTAAAATTCTATTTCATAACCATAATGTCCCTGTAACCTTTTGTTTTTTCACTGAATTTGTAAGCTTTTTAAAATATCATTTCCTAACTTTAGCGTTTCTGTAATGTTTGTTTTCTTCAGTGAATTTTTAAGTTTTTGTTTAACTCTCATTAACTATAACGTCTCTATAACATTTGTTTTTTAAGTGATTTTCTAAGGTTTATAAGACTAACTTTAATGTCCATATTAGCTTTGTCTGTTTTTTTTAGGTAAACTTTTATAACTTTTGTCTTTTTTTTTCTATAATTGGATATTGAACATTACATCTGCATGGTGCACCACTTATTGTTATATTTGTCATCTATGTATTTAAAAAGTACGTTAATCATCTTAGTACAAGATATTTTTGGTTTTCATGACGACTTCGCGATCGCCACAGACACACCGGAAATACTACGTGTTTTTGACAAAGTACCAAAAAAATATATAGACATATTTTACATAAAGTTTCAGTGTAGCTTTCTAGTAAGATACTAATTTATATTTCCCCATCCGAATCATTTGTAAAAAAAATGACATAAAAAATGCATGTTCCTTGTTCACAGCATCACCGGAGGTCGCGATGACGTCGGTAGTCGCGAATAAAAATGGCAAAGAGTAAAACATATATATAGACATATTTTTAAGCCTGGGTGGAAGTCGCGTAGTTCCTCAAAGTGCAAAAAAACCTCTGCCACGCTACGCGGAGCTCTGCAAGTGGCGGAGTGCGTTAGATAAATGCCGTTCACAGTGATTTTCAGTGTCAGGTTTTTGTCCGCACTGTGCAATCATCGCAAACGTCACCATGCATAGCGCAAGCAGGCACTGCCTCCTTTCTGCTGCTCAAGTAGATTTTTTACTCGACTGGCAGCTTTCTCAACGAGAGCGGGTGGATTCTTAATGCGAGCGGTTGCGAGCATACGCAATCACGTGCAATGAGAAATCCGACCACCCTTGTAGAGAAATCATGCTGGGAGGTTGATTTTCCATGCTCGTGCTCATCAGCTTGATGTTGATGATCGTGAACGAGGAAAAATCTCTACGGGAGGTGGATTTACTTGCACACGCTCACCAACTTGATGTTGATGAGCGAGAGCGAGGAAAAACTCCACTCCACGGAGCGGAATTTTTCAGAACTCTGCGAGCTCCGCGTAACGTGGAGTGTGTAAAACTCCACAAACTCCACAAGCGGAGCGGAGTTCACTGCCCAGGGTTACATATTTTACATAAAGTTTGAGTCTAGCTATTTAGTAACAAATTTGTTTAACTTTATTTTCACAATGCATTTGTCAAAAACAAAAGTTTCAAAAAATAACTTTCTGCGTTGGTACTCGAGGTTAGCACATGACTACCAAATAAAGAAATCTCATTAGTTTACACAGTTTCCTTTATGAAAGGAAGTACACACCCATTTCTCCCTTCTTAAACTTTCTAGGTACTGGTTAGTTTATTAAAAGAGCTGTTCCAAACTGATTTTGAAATTTGTACTGGGTTTTAACTTGTTTTGGATATTTTTGCAAAAATAAAATAGCATCAGAAAAACCAGAGGAATACCAACAACTGGTTGAAGTTGCTGAAGACCAGGAGGACTCAGCTGCACATGAACAGATCCACCAATGAAGAAACAAAGCATAGCTTGGGTTTTTTTCACTATTCCATCTGGTGAATCGAAGACCACAACTAAATTGATGAGGTGCCGCATATGTGAGAAGACATTATCTCGGGGTACAGCAAAAAAATATTCATGTGGTACAACAAGCATGCCGTACAACTTGAAAACATACCATAAGAACCAACTTAAAATGGCACAGAGAAAAAAGGAGAGGGATCATCAGCTTCCAAACTTCCACCCCCTGCTCCTGGCGACAAAGTTCCAGCTGAAGTGAAGAGAAGATGCAGTGAAATTTCAACAGAACTAAAGCGTTTTGCTACCTTCTGCATCAACTGTAACACCATCGTAACAGCCATGGAGCAGTCTGTGGATGTAATTTTGCAGAATGTGAAAAGCCATACTTGTTAATTGGTTCCTTTTGATTGCAGCAGTTCAACCAGTGTGAAAAAATATAAACAAGGACAAATGTGTTAGGATTCCATTTTAAACGTTAGGCAACCAAATAAAGATGCAATGGTGAAGAAGTGAAGATACTTCTTAGATGCAAATTAAGGCGACTGGTATTATAGTACCTCCATTTAGTTTTTATCTGTAGTAACAGAATGTAGTCCTGTAATGTTTTATAAATTCCTTTCCTGCAGTTAAAAAGAGTCTTTCATTTGTAACAGCTTGCTATATACAATACCCCTAAGAGGCCGAATAAAGTTTCAGAAACACATAATTCATATACACAGGTCAAAACAATACCACATTTTGTTATCCTAGATTGTCCTTAGAACTTCTGTTCTAGAAATAGCAGAGATGAGTTTGGTAACTTTTTAGGTGCTCTTGATTTGAATGTCATTTATACGTCATTGCATTCTGTCCATCCTCTTTGACATCTTAACTATATTGTGTAATGTTTATAGGTGATATTAACTCTTTCATTAAATATGATTGCTATATTTGTGAAAGTTCTTTTTGAAATGGAAATTTGGCCAGCTACAAAGTTTGTAAGTTCACTTTCCTATATAGTACATCCTCTCTGTATCATTGTAGCATGACTATGACATATTTTCCATACCTTTGTAGAAACAACGTAGACCTAAGTTCTGAAATGCAGTTTGGACAGGTTATATCTTGATGGGCATTTTTGGTTAAATTTTCAAAGGCCACTGCTTTACAATCTGGTAACGTCAAGTAGAGGAATCGTTCCAAAGAGGTTTCAGTGCTAGAGGTAAATTCACAATCTTCACAGTTATGGTCCCACTTATAAATTAAACCAAATAATTATTTGATATTCATAGCCTCTTCCTCTATTAGTCATGCATAACCATTATCAAATTATTGAGCATCTTCCTGAACATTTTGAGAAAACACTACTAATCCAGTACACTACTCTACTTTTTAGACCTTTCTGCAGCTCTGTTGGTGTTAACTTGCCTGTCTTTGGCTCCATATGGACTATTGCCTGCAATGGATGTATACTTTGGATAAGAATTGACTCATAAACATTTAAACCTTGAAGTGGTTCTGGAATGGAACCAGTACTAACGTGTTATGCACAGCTCTATAAGGCATTATATTATCCTCTAACTTATTGCGACAGTGCTTACATATAACTTGCTGTGTGGACAAGTCAAAGTGTTCTTCTACAAATAAGTACAAAGCAACCTTTTGCCAGTAATCATTATTTTCTTTTTCACTTTCTAAATAGAAGTCAACAGTCTGTGTTTGAATCTTGTAGTGAGTGTGTCAACAACATATACAAACATATTCTTATTTTTCAGAGCACACAGTGTTACATTTTATAATCTCTTCTTGAAAACTATCAACAATAATATCTATGTCCTGTTCTGCAACTCCTCCTGTCATCGACTCTTTATTTCCTGTTCTGGACAAAAGAAACAAAACTGCACATTCATTCATTCATTCATTAATCTTTATTCGGTTTAAACAATATATAAAAGATACAATATAAAACAATTCATACAAGGTAGATAAACACAATTGCAACCATAGTGCACCCTTGGGTAACTATAATTGATAACATTTTACTTTTACATATAAAACCACTTGCTCGATGTGCTGAAAAAAATACAATAAAATGCTAAACTTGCTGTACAATACATTTAAAACATTCAGGGAAATATAGGGCCAGATGTACGACCTTATTTTGCATGCGCAAATGGGTTTGCGACCTGTTTGCGCATGCAAAATGTGAAAGGGCTATGTACAATTCCTAAATAGCGAGTCGTAATTTATTTGCGACTCGCTATTTAGGAATTGCGAGTCGCTATTAGGAAGGGGTGTTCCCTTCCTAATAGCGACCACAACCCCATGTATGAATTTTTTGTGACCGCACTCGCAAATTACCACCCTCTTCAAGAGGGTGGTAATCCAATCGCAAAGGGGAAGGGATCCCCAGGGACCCCTTCGCCTTTGCAAATGCAGGGGAAAATATTTTTTAAGGGCAGGTAGTGGTCCCAGGGACCACTGCCTGCCCTTAAAAAATTAAACGAAAACGTTTCATTTTAATTTTTTTAAATGCATCCTTTAAGGAAATCGGGCTGCATTTAAAAAAAAAAGAAGCTGTTTTATTTAAAAGCAGTCCCAGACATGGCGGTCTGCTGAGTCCAGCAGGCCACCATCCCTGGGAGGGCCAACCATTCCCAATGGGGTCGCAAAATGCGAGTGCCTCATTTACTGTTGTACATAGTAAATTGCGACTCGCAATCCAGCACAAATTATGAGTTGCAATTTACTAGGGTCGTACATCTGGCCCATAGATTCCAAACTGAAGATACGATAAAATGCCAAGCTTGCTATAAAATGCATTTAAAACATGGAGGGAAATATAGGTTCCCGGCAAAGAGTTTATAAAGTGCAAATGCTAGGGAGGTACATATGGGTGTTTAAAATGTTCTACATAGATTCTAGACAAGAAATAAAGTGCAAATGCTAAAAAGTGCATATTGGCTACTCAAGGCGACACATTGAAATTGCACAAGAGCATATAGGTTTCTTAAACTTTTTGCATAGAATCTGGGCAACAGGTAAAGTGCAAATGCAAAAAAAGCATACAGAAATTTAAGGTGGCACATGGAAGTTGTAAAGTTAAAATTTCATGCCTTTTTCCTTCCTTATTAAAATGACAGCAAATACATATCTGCTAACACTAAAAACAATTTTCTGTGAGGTATCTGTTTTTAGAATTCTTTTTGCGTCAGAGCAAGACCTGGTTCCCAGATTCTGGCAAATGGGTTTAATCCATTTTCGCCTTGGGATGGCATATACTGGTCAGAAGAATAGTATATGGGAATTGTTTTCTACTGTGTTGGGTTGACATAAAGAGCAGTAGTCATAGTTGTCATCACCATTTTTACATACCCATTTGGCTGTATTAGATTGAACTTGTAGAACGCCGTAGCGAAACTTCATGTACAAAGATTTTGCCAGTTGAGGTTGGGCTTCGTCCAGATATTGCTCAAAGAAAGGGAGTGGTTTTGTAAGAAGGAACTGGGATGTTAATCTGCTAGTATCTAAACTATGGGAAATACTGTTTTGCATATATGCCCAAAATGTGGTTTTCAGAATCTTTTTTGAGAATAATGTCAGTGAGATGGGCGCTTCCCAGTAATGATTTAGCCCAAGTTTAGAGAACCAGGTACGCACATGTTTAACCCATTGAAGGCTTACACACTGATCAAGCCTTAAGATCTAGCCCTTCTTTGTAACTTGTAAGTTCTACTGTAGTCCAAAGACACACCCAGAATAGCAACGGTCTCAATATAGCCTGGTGGTCTATGCACTTAATATTCAAATCTATGGTGATAGGAATCATGGTTGTGCATACAGGAAGACGTAACAACATCCTAAAAAACTTGTTTTCCTCCCCTGCAAATGTATTCCTGTAGGTAGCCCCCCACAGTTCTGCGTCATAGAGGATTGCAGATTGTGCCCTGTATTTGAAGACTTCAAGTGCAGGAGACACTGCCTTAATAAGACTATTCTGGTGTTTTTTTAGTATTGGCGAGAAATTTTGGAGCAGGATAGTCTTACTTTTTTGAAGGTGCGGTGTTAGACTTGGCTTTTTCAGCGGGTTTACCCCCAGACTTTTTGCTTTTTGGCCTCCTGTTTTTGACCCTGTGTGGGTTGGTTTTAGGACTCTGGGCACTTTACCACTGCTAATCAGTGCTAAAGTGCATATGCTCTCTGTGTAAAATGTGTTATGGATTGGTGTTTCCATGATTGGCCTATTTGATTTATGTGTCAGTCCCTAGTAAAGTGCACTGCGAGTGCCAGGGCCTATAAATCAAATGCTGTTGGTGGGCTGCAGCACTGGATTGTGCCACCCACGCAAACAGCCCGTAAAGTGTAACTCTGGCCTGCCATTGCAAAGCCTGGGCGCAGCCTGGGGCTGCCATGTCGACTTGGCAAGTGCACACACTTGCAAGTCCCTAAACCTTCCCTTTTCTACATGTTAGTCACCCCTAAGGTAGGCCCAAGGTACCCCTGTGGGCAGGGTGCATTGTATGTGAAAGGTAGGACATGCCCTGGTGTGTGTGGCATGTCCTGATAGTGAATTACAGCCTATTTCGTTTTTCACTATTGTAAGGCTACCTGTTCGCCATAGGCCAGAATGGGCAGTTTTGATTATTACAGCTTATAATCCTAACTGACCCAGGGAACATGATAGAAAAACGAATTTAGTATGTCTGGACTCAGAATGATAAAATACATCTTTTAGTGAAGTTGATTTTAGCATTCTGTGTTTGAAAATGCCACTTTTAGAAAGTGGGTATTTTCTTGTCTAACCATCCAAGCCTGCCTCTGCTAGGTTGTGTATTCCTTGTCTGGAGTGTGAGTGACAGGGGCTGGGGGATGCCAGGAGACAGGGTGAGTCAGCACAGGGCTGAATAGCCAGATTTACATGTAGATGGGTGGGAGGAGATGCACCTGGGACCTGAATAGGGCTGGGCCTTCCCTCCACAATGCTGGCTCCACCTCCTGTGGTGCGTCTGATGTCCCTGGCCTGCACTGTGAAAGGAAAGAAGGAGACTTGTCAACAAAGTGCTCCAGGACTGACCAGAACTGGTTTGGACTAGGCAAAGGCCTCTCTGCCTTCAGAGGACAAAGAGAAATTGAGGATAAAAAGGGGGACCCAAACCCCAGAAAATTAGAACTCTTTTGGATCAAGAAGACTGCCAAGAAGAAGAGCTGGAGAAGCTGTGAGGAGGAACTACCACTTTGCTGTGTGCTTTGCTGTGTTGGCCTGCAGTGGCTGCTTCTTTCTTGGGCAGTGAAAGGACTGGAACTGAACTTTCTGCGATCTACTTTGTGAGTGTCTCCAAGGGCTTGAGGTAGAGCTTGCCCCCTGTTCAAGAAGTCTCAGGAACAGCAAAGACTTCAAGTTCTTCTGCCCTCAGCACCGGGGACTGTGTGTTTTGTGCTGCAACAGAAGAAAAGTAACTCGACGACGTTGACGACGCCGCTGCCGACTCCGTGTCCTGACGGCACCGCAGAGGGCACCGCCGCACCGCCGCACCGCGACCCTGGTCTCACCGACGACGCCTGCTGACGCCGCCACCGAGCCGCTGCTCGCACCGTGACCTGTGGGCACCGCACTCCGCACCGCCTCGCGACGACGCCGTGGCCTTCCCGACGACGCCGCTCCACGCCGGACTCGACGCCGCTGCTTGCACCGTGGTTCGGGGGCACCGCTTGTAAGTTACACGACGCACCGCCCTCATCCCGCACCGCAGCCTTGGCCCACCGACGCCGGTGCCATCGACTCCAGTTCGTCAGCCGACGACAGCGCTTCAGCAACGACGACGCCGCTGCTGCACCGTGACCTGCCAGCACCGTGACGAGCACCGCCTTCATCTCACACCGCGACCCTGGTCTCACCGACGACGCCATCCGACGCCGCCACCGAGCCGCTGCTGGCACCGCGACCTGAGGGCACCGCACGCCGCACCGCTGCACTTCGCACCGCAGCACCCAACGCAAGCCGACGCCAGCGCTCCTGACTTCAACAGAGAGGAGATCGATCTGCAACACGTGTGACTTAGAGGGCCCGACGACACCCGCACCGACCTCCGGAACCGACGCCTGCGGACGCCGTGTGTTCGGAAGCTCACCGCGAGGTCATCGACGCCCTACATGTCTGAAAGGTACTGTTTGCGGGTCTTCCCGACACCGTAGCTGACCCGCGACGCCGCGGTCAGCCAGAACTGTTTGGATTTGTTTGTTCACGACGCCGTGATAGCCCCGGACGGAGCTATTGACATCAAGGAACTGTTTTTAAAGACATTTTGAGAAGTAACTATTTCTGAAGTACTGCATAGTGGATTTTTATCGTATTTGGTCTTGTTTAAAGTATATAAAAATATTGGATATTTTTCTAAACTGGTGTGGTGTCCGTTTGTAGTGCTTACATTGTATTACTGTTGGTTTTGTGCAAATGCTTTACACACTGCCTCTAAGATTAGCCTGACTGCTCGTGCCAAGCTACCAAGGGGGTGAGCAGGGGTTATTTTAGGAGTGTAACTCCCTTATCCTGACTAGAGTGGTGGTTTTTGCCTGACTTTGGCCCACGCCCAAACCTACCAAAAATCCCATTTCTAACATTGGTTGTCAGCGGTGAGGATAGGACTTGTGTTTGCACTTGACTTACAGTGATTGGTGTGCACTACTACCATATCGCAGACCATTACGTACCACTTACAGGTCCTTTTTCTTTTTGGCCTATTTTTGATCTTGCCAGTTTGAACTTGCTACTTCATCATGCCTGAATCAAGAGCATCATCAGTTGCATCCTGGGAAATTGCCTTTGAGGAGGATAGGTTGGAATCCTACAACAGGAAGGAGTTGAAAGTGATTTGTAAAAACCTGAAAGTCCAAACCAGAGGCCTCACTAGGAAGGAGGAGCTACAAAAGGCGCTGAGGGCCTGGGTAGCAGCCAGACATGCCAGTGGTCAGCCTGGTAATCTCAGTGGAGAGGCAGAGGAGCCTACTCCCAGGGTGGATGTGCTTTTGGGTGGGGGGGAACCCGCCAGGCCAGGCAGCAGTAGTCTGTCCCCAGAGGAGCTGAAGGACAGGCGGGAAGCAAGGAAGTTCGAATTAGAAAAACTCATTATGGAGAATGAGAGGGAAGAGAAAAGAATGGCCATGGAAGAAAGGAAAATGCTCTTAGACCATGAGTTTAAGATGAGAGAGCTGGACTGGGAAGCCAGGAGGGCTAGGCCCAGCTCAGATGGTGGCAGCAAAAGTGTAGTGTCCAGTACTGAGGATGAGGTAGGCACACACACAGATTTGGGGCCCTACTTCAAGGAGGGGGTTGACATACACCAAGGGGTTCAGGATTGTGAGGTAACTCCAGTGGTGTTCAGTGTCCCTGAGGTGGATTGGGGAACTGGCACAGGGGATCATATTCCTGGTAGTGGGAGGGACACTCTACTGACTCTAGATGAGAGATGCAGGGAGAGGGGTTCCCCCATGGTAGAAGCCCTGGTAAGTGAGTATGAAGACCAGCCAGAAGAGTATGGGTTGAGGGACAGCAACAGTCAGACACTGTCTCGCCAGTCTTGTGAGAATGTTGTGGGGTACTTTTCTGAGGCACTGGATGGCTGGGTGAAGGGCAGTTTGGTTAACACCTGTGTGGGGCTGTGTGATTCAATTGTTGGAGAGCATATTTTAAGTCCCTGTTTTCCAGAGCTATGCCAACACCCAGTGGAGTGTGAGATCTCTGACCCCAGGGAGCTTGCACTGGAGGCAGACCTTTTGGTGGATTCCAGAGGGTCTGGAGAAGCATCTGGGGGTGATCCTGGAGGAAGTGGCTTAGGTATTTCCCAACCAAGAGTGGTGGGAAAGGTTTGTAATAGCCCAGATAGGTCCCGGTGTCATGGGAAGGGTGTAGGGACTCACGTCCTGTCTCTGCGGAGAAGGAGTGAGAATGGGCTGCGGCCCAAGGTGCCCAAAACCCGGTCCCGGAGCCTGGGTGGTTCCGGGAGGGAACCCCAGGTGGGGAACCTAGACTGTACTGGTAGGCCGTCCGTTGAGGGAGATCTCCTACTGACAGAGAAACCTGGAGCCTCTGTAAACAGAGCTCCAGTGGTTCTGGTGTCTGGCAGTACCGCTCCAGTTGGGAGGGTGCAGAAGTCCAGAGTGAGGGGTGAGAGGGGGATGTGTTCCCCAGTGGGAGAACCAGTGGGTCAGGGGCCCGCCAGAAGGGCAGAGCCTCATAGCAGTGACCATGGTGACACCACTTCTGTCCTGGGGGATCTTCGCGCACTGTCAGATGGACAGAGGTCAGGAGATCTGCGCCAGGCAGACTGTCACACAACGCATGAGTCATGTGTTACCCTCAGGGGGGGCATGCGTGCTCCCAAGGAAGTCCTGGTGCGCCGGGCAGGTGCTCAGCTGCAGGGTTTAGTCCCTGGGTTGGGAGGCCAGGTTCAGGTCCTGCCTGACCTGGAGGGAAGGATGACTGTAAGCAGTGTCCTGACCGGGTTGTCTTCTAGGGGTACCACTCCAGGTGGGAGGGTACCGAACTCTGGAAGGGGGTGCCGAGGGAGGGAGTCCTCGCCTCTGACCCCAGTTCAACCTGAGGGTTTAGATCCAAGGGTGGTGAATCAGTTGCAGGGTCAAGGCCCTGAACTGGTGGAAGAATTGTGTAGGAGGCCTGGTTCCAGCATCCTGACAGTTTTTGGTTCTGGGGGTGCTTCTCCTGGGAGGAGAGGGCCGGACCCCAGAGGGAGAGGTAAGGGGAGGAGAGCCTCGCCCGAGACCTCTGGTGAACCTGAGGGTGCAGACCCTAGGTTGGAGGATCAGTGGTTCTTTAGAACTGCACTGATGAGAGGAAGAGTGGAGTATGGTTACTATGTGCCAGGGGTTACTGCCCCCACTCTGTTAGTTGGCAAAGGCCAGAGACATCTGGATGGCCTAGGGCCTGGTCCTGGCCATCCATTGAGGGTGATCCCCTAGTGTCTAAGGAACTGGGGGGACTGCTGTAACGAGCATCCCACCGGTTCCGGTGTCTGGCCGCCCGCTCCAGTTGGGAGGGGGCATGAGTCCAGAGAAAAGGGTGAGGGGGCGCTGACCCCAGTGGAAGGACCAGTGGGTCAGGGGTTGTCCGCTCTGAGGTCAGAGCACCCCAGGACTGACCCTGGTGAGGCCACTTCTGGCCTGGGGGGTCTTCATGCTCTGTCAGGTGGACAGGAGGCTGGAGACCTGCACCAGGCAGACTCTCGCACGACTCATGAGGGGTGTGTTTCCCTTGGGGGGGTTGGTGTACTCCCCCGGAAGTCCTGGGTTGCCAGGCACAGGTCTAGCCTAAGGGTACAGGCCCTGGGTTGGAGGACCAGGTTCAGGGTGTCCCCCCTGACTTGGAGGAAGGGGCGACTGCTAACAGCGCCCCTACCAGTTTGTCTTTTGGGGGTACCGCTCCAGATGGGAGGGTACAGTGCCCCAGGGAGGAGGACCGGGTGTGGGAGAGCCTACCCCAGTCCCTTGTTCAGCCTCAGGGTACAGACCCTGGGCTGGTGTACCAGTTGCAGGATAGCACCCCTGAACTGGTGGGCGAATTGTGCAAGGCACCTGCCACAGGTGCCCTGACAATTCTGGAAGGGGGTACCACTCCAGGTGGGAGGGTACAGAGCCCCAGGGAGGAGGACCGGGTATGGGGAAGGCCACCCCAGTCTCCTGTCCAGCTGCCGGGTATGGGCCCGGGGTTGGTGGGTCAGTGTCAGGATGTCATACCTGACCTGACAGGAGGGAGAGTGGACCAAGGGTGCCAGGCACCTGGGGCTACCGCCCCCCACTCTCTGACGCCACAGAGGTTAGAGAGCCCTGAGAGGCATAAGGCCTGGGTCTCCCCACTGACAACTGTCGGTAGCCACCGTGGCTTACTGTCCTCGTGGACAGAGTTGCCCCTGGGAGGGGGACAGGAGTCACACCCCGGGGGTGGACTGGGCCACACCACTGTGTTGGCCATGTGGGCACTGTCGGCCTGTTGGGACACATCTGTGAGCAAAGTAAGTTTAGGCGCTGCACAGATGTGGTTCACAGGTGAAGAGAAGGGTACCCCATGGGTCAGCTTAGTGGGCCCTGAGAGTATGGATAGAGGGATCCAACTGGGTTTGGAAAGGCGTAGAACCCGAACGTGCCCCCGCTGTTGTGGGCCAGGTCTATGTTCTATCGCCCCAAGCAGGGAAGTCCATCAAGGGATTGATTAGTCTACCCTGGCTTTAGGCTGGGAGGGGGTTGTGTTAGACTTGGCTTTTTCAGCGGGTTTACCCCCAGACTTTTTGGCCTCCTGTTTTTGACCCTGTGTGTGTTGGTTTTAGGACTCTGGGCACTTTACCACTGCTAATCAGTGCTAAAGTGCATATGCTCTCTGTGTAAAATGTGTTATGGATTGGTGTTTCCATGATTGGCCTATTTGATTTATTTGTCAGTCCCTAGTAAAGTGCACTGCGAGTGCCAGGGCCTATAAATCAAATGCTGTTGGTGGGCTGCAGCACTGGATTGTGCCACCCACGCAAACAGCCCGTAAAGTGTAACTCTGGCCTGCCATTGCAGAGCCTGGGCGCAGCCAGGGGCTGCCATGTCGACTTGGCAAGTGCACACACTTGCAAGTCCCTAAACCTTCCCTTTTCTACATGTTAGTCACCCCTAAGGTAGGCCCAAGGTACCCCTGTGGGCAGGGTGCATTGTATGTGAAAGGTAGGACATGCCCTGGTGTGTGTGGCATGTCCTGATAGTGAATTACAGCCTATTTCGTTTTTCACTATTGTAAGGCTACCTGTTCTCCATAGGCCAGAATGGGCAGTTTTGATTATTACAGCTTATAATCCTAACTGACCCAGGGAACATGGTAGAAAAACGAATTTAGAATGTCTGGACTCAGAATGATAAAATACATATTTTAGTGAAGTTGATTTTAGCATTCTGTGTTTGAAAATGCCACTTTTAGAAAGTGGGTATTTTCTTGTCTAACCATCCAAGCCTGCCTCTGCTAGGTTGTGTATTCCTTGTCTGGAGTGTGAGTGACAGGGGCTGGGGGATGCCAGGAGACAGGGTGAGTCAGCACAGGGCTGAATAGCCAGAACTACATGTAGATGGGTGGGAGGAGATGCACCTGGGACCTGAATAGGGCTGGGCCTTCCCTCCACAATGCTGGCTCCACCTCCTGTGGTGCGTCTGATGTCCCTGGCCTGCACTGTGAAAGGAAAGAAGGAGACTTGTCAACAAAGTGCTCCAGGACTGACCAGAACTGGTTTGGACTAGGCAAAGGCCTCTCTGCCTTCAGAGGACAAAGAGAAATTGAGGATAAAAGGGGGACCCAAACCCCAGAAAATTAGAACTCTTTTGGATCAAGAAGGCTGCCAAGAAGAAGAGCTGGAGAAGCTGTGAGGAGGAACTACCACTTTTCTGTGTGCTTTGCTGTGTTGGCCTGCAGTGGCTGCTTCTGTCTTGGGCAGTGAAAGGACTGGAACTGAACTTTCTGCAATCTACTTTGTGAGTGTCTCCAAGGGCTTGAGGTAGAGCTTGCCCCCTGTTCAAGAAGTCTCAGGAACAGCAAAGACTTCAAGTTCTTCTGCCCTCAGCACTGGGGACTGTGTGTTTTGTGCTGCAACAGAAGAAAAGTAACTCGACGACATCGACGACGACGCTTCCGACTCCGTGTCCTGACGGCACCGCAGAGGGCACCGCCGCAACGCCGCACCGCGACCCTGGTCTCACCGACGACGCCTGCTGACGCCGCCACTGAGCCGCTGCTCGCACCGTGACCTGTGGGCACCGCACTCCGCACCGCCTCGCGACGATGCTGTGGCCTTCCCGACGACGCCGCTCCATGCCGGACTCGACGCCGCTGCTTGCACCGTGGTTCGGGGGCACCGCTTGTAAGTTACATGACGCACCGCCCTCATCCCGCACCGCAGCCTTGGCCCACCGACGCCGGTGCCATCGACTCCAGTTCGTCAGCCGACGACAGCGCTTCAGCAACGACGACGCCGCTTCTGCACCGTGACCTGCCAGCACCGTGACGAGCACCGCCTTCATCTCACACCGCGACCCTGGTCTCACCGACGACGCCATCCGATGCCGCCACCGAGCCGCTGCTCGTCACCGCGACCTGAGGGCACCGCACGCCGCACCGCTGCACTTCGCACCGCAGCACCCGACGCAAGCCGACGCCAGCGCTCCTGACTTCAACAGAGAGGAGATCGATCTGCAACACGTGTGACTTAGAGGGCCCGACGACGCCCGCACCGACCTCCGGAACCGACGCCTGCGGACGCCGTGTGTTCGGAAGCTCACCGCGAGGTCATCGACGCCCTACATGTCTGAAAGGTACTGTTTGCGGGTCTTCCCGACACCGTAGCTGACCCGCGACGCCGCGGTCAGCCAGAACTGTTTGGATTTGTTTGTTCACGACGCCGTGATAGCCCCGGACGGAGCTATTGACATCAAGGAACTGTTTTTAAAGACATTTTGAGAAGTAACTATTTCTGAAGTACTGCATAGTGGATTTTTATCGTATTTGGTCTTGTTTAAAGTATATAAAAATATTGGATATTTTTCTAAACTGGTGTGGTGTCCGTTTGTAGTGCTTACATTGTATTACTGTTGGTTTTGTGCAAATGCTTTACACACTGCCTCTAAGATTAGCCTGACTGCTCGTGCCAAGCTACCAAGGGGGTGAGCAGGGGTTATTTTAGGAGTGTAACTCCCTTATCCTGACTAGAGTGGTGGTTTTTGCCTGACTTTGGCCCACGCCCAAGCCTACCAAAAATCCCATTTCTAACATTGGTCGTCAGCGGTGAGGATAGGACTTGTGTTTGCACTTGACTTACAGTGATTGGTGTGCACTACTACCATATCGCAGACCATTACGTACCACTTACAGGTCCTTTTTCTTTTTGGCCTATTTTTGATCTTGCCAGTTTGAACTTGCTACTTCATCATGCCTGAATCAAGAGCATCATCAGTTGCATCCTGGGAAATTGCCTTTGAGGAGGATAGGTTGGAATCCTACAACAGGAAGAAGTTGAAAGTGATTTGTAAAAACCTGAAAGTCCAAACCAGAGGCCTCACTAGGAAGGAGGAGCTACAAAAGGCGCTGAGGGCCTGGGTAGCAGCCAGACATGCCAGTGGGCAGCCTGGCAATCTCAGTGGAGAGGCGGAGGAGCCTACTCCCAGGGTGGATGTGCTTTTGGGTGGGGGGAACCCGCCAGGCCAGGCAGCAGTAGTCTGTCCCCAGAGGAGCTGAAGGACAGGCGGGAAGCAAGGAAGTTCGAATTAGAAAAACTCATTATGGAGAATGAGAGGGAAGAGAAAAGAATGGCCATGGAAGAAAGGAAAATGCTCTTAGACCATGAGTTTAAGATGAGAGAGCTGGACTGGGAAGCCAGGAGGGCTAGGCCCAGCTCAGATGGTGGCAGCAAAAGTGTAGTGTCCAGTACTGAGGATGAGGTAGACACACACACAGATTTGGGGCCCTACTTCAAGGAGGGGGTTGACATACACCAAGGGGTTCAGGATTGTGAGGTAACTCCAGTGGTGTTCAGTGTCCCTGAGGTGGATTGGGGAACTGGCACAGGGGATCATATTCCTGGTAGTGGGAGGGACACTCTACTGACTCTAGATGAGAGATGCAGGGAGAGGGGTTCCCCCATGGTAGAAGCCCTGGTAAGTGAGTATGAAGACCAGCCAGAAGAGTATGGGTTGAGGGACAGCAACAGTCAGACACTGTCTCGCCAGTCTTGTGAGAATGTTGTGGGGTACTTTTCTGAGGCACTGGATGGCTGGGTGAAGGGCAGTTTGGTTAACACCTGTGTGGGGCTGTGTGATTCAATTGTTGGAGAGCATATTTTAAGTCCCTGTTTTCCAGAGCTATGCCAACACCCAGTGGAGTGTGAGATCTCTGACCCCAGGGAGCTTGCACTGGAGGCAGACCTTTTGGTGGATTCCAGAGGGTCTGGAGAAGCATCTGGGGGTGATCCTGGAGGAAGTGGCTTAGGTATTTCCCAACCAAGAGTGGTGGGAAAGGTTTGTAATAGCCCAGATAGGTCCCGGTGTCATGGGAAGGGTGTAGGGACTCACGTCCTGTCTCTGCGGAGAAGGAGTGAGAATGGGCTGCGGCCCAAGGTGCCCAAAACCCGGTCCAGGAGCCTGGGTGGTTCCAGGAGGGAACCCCAGGTGGGGAACCTAGACTGTACTGGTAGGCCGTCCGTTGAGGGAGATCTCCTACTGACAGAGGAACCTGGAGCCTCTGTAAACAGAGCTCCAGTAGTTCTGGTGTCTGGCAGTACCGCTCCAGTTGGGAGGGTGCAGAAGTCCAGAGTGAGGGGTGAGAGGGGGATGTGTTCCCCAGTGGGAGAACCAGTGGGTCAGGGGCCCGCCAGAAGGGCTGAGCCTCATAGCAGTGACCATGGTGACACCACTTCTGTCCTGGGGGATCTTCGTGCACTGTCAGATGGACAGAGGTCGGGAGATCTGCGCCAGGCAGACTGTCACACAACGCATGAGTCATGTGTTACCCTCAGGGGGGGCATGCGTGCTCCCAAGGAAGTCCTGGTGCGCCGCGCAGGTGCTCAGCTGCAGGGTTTAGTCCCTGGGTTGGGAGGCCAGGTTCAGGTCCTGCCTGACCTGGAGTGAAGGACGACTGTAAGCAGTGTCCTGACCGGGTTGTCTTCTAGGGGTACCACTCCAGGTGGGAGGGTACCGAACTCTGGAAGGGGGTGCCGAGGGAGGGAGTCCTCGCCTCTGACCCCAGTTCAACCTGAGGGTTTAGATCCAAGGGTGGTGAATCAGTTGCAGGGTCAAGGCCCTGAACTGGTGGAAGAATTGTGTAGGAGGCCTGGTTCCAGCATCCTGACAGTTTTTGGTTCTGGGGGTGCCTCTCCTGGGAGGAGAGGGCCGGACCCCAGAGGGAGAGGTAAGGGGAGGAGAGCCTCGCCCGAGACCTCTGGTGAACCTGAGGGTGCAGACCCTAGGTTGGAGGATCAGTGGTTCTTTAGAACTGCACTGATGAGAGGAAGAGTGGAGTATGGTTACTATGTGCCAGGGGTTACTGCCCCCACTCTGTTAGTTGGCAAAGGCCAGAGACATCTGGATGGCCTAGGGCCTGGTCCTGGCCATCCATTGAGGGTGATCCCCTAGTGTCTAAGGAACTGGGGGGACTGCTGTAACGAGCATCCCACCGGTTCCGGTGTCTGGCCGCCCCGCTCCAGTTGGGTGGGGGCATGAGTCCAGAGAAAAGGGTGAGGGGGCGCTGACCCCAGTGGAAGGACCAGTGGGTCAGGGGTTGCCCGCTCTGAGGTCAGAGCACCCCAGGACTGACCCTGGTGAGGCCACTTCTGGCCTGGGGGCCTTCATGCTCTGTCAGGTGGACAGGAGGCTGGAGACCTGCACCAGGCAGACTCTCGCACGACTCATGAGGGGTGTGTTTCCCTTGGGGGGTTGGTGTACTCCCCGGAAGTCCTGGGTTGCCAGGCACAGGTCTAGCCTAAGGGTACAGGCCCTGGGTTGGAGGACCAGGTCAGGGTGTCCCCCTGACTTGGAGGAAGGGGCGACTGCTAACAGCGCCCCTACCAGTTTGTCTTTGGGGGTACCGCTCCAGATGGGAGGGTACAGTGCCCCAGGGAGGAGGACCGGGTGTGGGAGAGCCTACCCCAGTCCCTTGTTCAGCCTCAGGGTACAGACCCTGGGCTGGTGTACCAGTTGCAGGATAGCACCCCTGAACTGGTGGGCGGGTGTGCAAGGCACCTGCCACAGGTGCCCTGACAATTCTGGAAGGGGGTACCACTCCAGGTGGGAGGGTACAGAGCCCCAGGGAGGAGGACCGGGTGTGGGGAAGGCCACCCCAGTCTCCTGTCCAGCTGCCGGGTATGGGCCCGGGGTTGGTGGGTCAGTGTCAGGATGTCATACCTGACCTGACAGGAGGGAGAGTGGACCAAGGGTGCCAGGCACCTGGGGCTACCGCCCCCCACTCTCTGACGCCACAGAGGTTAGAGAGCCCTGAGAGGCATAAGGCCTGGGTCTCCCCACTGACAACTGTCGGTAGCCACCGTGGCTTACTGTCCTCGTGGACAGAGTTGCCCCTGGGAGGGGGACAGGAGTCACACCCTGGGGGTGGACTGGGCCACACCACTGTGTTGGCCATGTGGGCACTGTCGGCCTGTTGGGACACATCTGTGAGCAAAGTAAGTTTAGGTGCTGCACAGATGGGGTTCACAGGTGAAGAGAAGGGTACCCCATGGGTCAGCTTAGTGGGCCCTGAGAGTATGGATAGAGGGATCCAACTGGGTTTGGAAAGGCGTAGAACCCGAACGTGCCCCCGCTGTTGTGGGCCAGGTCTATGTTCTATCGCCCCAAGCAGGGAAGTCCATCAAGGGATTGATTAGTCTACCCTGGCTTTAGGCTGGGAGGGGGTTGTGTTAGACTTGGCTTTTTCAGCGGGTTTACCCCCAGACTTTTTGGCCTCCTGTTTTTGACCCTGTGTGTGTTGGTTTTAGGACTCTGGGCACTTTACCACTGCTAATCAGTGCTAAAGTGCATATGCTCTCTGTGTAAAATGTGTTATGGATTGGTGTTTCCATGATTGGCCTATTTGATTTATTTGTCAGTCCCTAGTAAAGTGCACTGCGAGTGCCAGGGCCTATAAATCAAATGCTGTTGGTGGGCTGCAGCACTGGATTGTGCCACCCACGCAAACAGCCCGTAAAGTGTAACTCTGGCCTGCCATTGCAGAGCCTGGGCGCAGCCAGGGGCTGCCATGTCGACTTGGCAAGTGCACACACTTGCAAGTCCCTAAACCTTCCCTTTTCTACATGTTAGTCACCCCTAAGGTAGGCCCAAGGTACCCCTGTGGGCAGGGTGCATTGTATGTGAAAGGTAGGACATGCCCTGGTGTGTGTGGCATGTCCTGATAGTGAATTACAGCCTATTTCGGTTTTCACTATTGTAAGGCTACCTGTTCTCCGTAGGCCAGAATGGGCAGTTTTGATTATTACAGCTTATAATCCTAACTGACCCAGGGAACATGGTAGAAAAACGAATTTAGAATGTCTGGACTCAGAATGATAAAATACATCTTTTAGTGAAGTTGATTTTAGCATTCTGTGTTTGAAAATGCCACTTTTAGAAAGTGGGTATTTTCTTGTCTAACCATCCAAGCCTGCCTCTGCTAGGTTGTGTATTCCTTGTCTGGAGTGTGAGTGACAGGGGCTGGGGGATGCCAGGAGACAGGGTGAGTCAGCACAGGGCTGAATAGCCAGATCTACATGTAGATGGGTGGGAGGAGATGCACCTGGGACCTGAATAGGGCTGGGCCTTCCCTCCACAATGCTGGCTCCACCTCCTGTGGTGCGTCTGATGTCCCTGGCCTGCACTGTGAAAGGAAAGAAGGAGACTTGTCAACAAAGTGCTCCAGGACTGACCAGAACTGGTTTGGACTAGGCAAAGGCCTCTCTGCCTTCAGAGGACAAAGAGAAATTGAGGATAAAAAGGGGGACCCAAACCCCAGAAAATTAGAACTCTTTTGGATCAAGAAGACTGCCAAGAAGAAGAGCTGGAGAAGCTGTGAGGAGGAACTACCACTTTTCTGTGTGCTTTGCTGTGTTGGCCTACAGTGGCTGCTTCTGTCTTGGGCAGTGAAAGGACTGGAACTGAACTTTCTGCAATCTACTTTGTGAGTGTCTCCAAGGGCTTGAGGTAGAGCTTGCCCCCTGTTCAAGAAGTCTCAGGAACAGCAAAGACTTCAAGTTCTTCTGCCCTCAGCACTGGGGACTGTGTGTTTTGTGCTGCAACAGAAGAAAAGTAACTCGACGACGTCGACGACGACGCTGCCGACTCCGTGTCCTGACGGCACCGCAGAGGGCACCGCCGCAACGCCGCACCGCGACCCTGGTCTCACCGACGACGCCTGCTGACGCCGCCACCGAGCCGCTGCTCGCACCGTGACCTGTGGGCACCGCACTCCGCACCGCCTCGCGACGACGCTGTGGCCTTCCCGACGACGCCGCTCCATGCCGGACTCGACGCCGCTGCTTGCACCGTGGTTCGGGGGCACCGCTTGTAAGTTACACGACGCACCGCCCTCATCCCGCACCGCAGCCTTGGCCCACCGACGCCGGTGCCATCGACTCCAGTTCGTCAGCCGACGACAGCGCTTCAGCAACGACGACGCCGCTGCTGCACCGTGACCTGCCAGCACCGTGACGAGCACCGCCTTCATCTCACACCGCGACCCTGGTCTCACCGACGACGCCATCCGACGCCGCCACCGAGCCGCTGCTCGCACCGCGACCTGAGGGCACCGCACGCCGCACCGCTGCACTTCGCACCGCAGCACCCGACGCAAGCCGACGCCAGCGCTCCTGACTTCAACAGAGAGGAGATCGATCTGCAACACGTGTGACTTAGAGGGCCCGACGACGCCCGCACCGACCTCCGGAACCGACGCCTGCGGACGCCGTGTGTTCGGAAGCTCACCGCGAGGTCATCGACGCCCTACATGTCTGAAAGGTACTGTTTGCGGGTCTTCCCGACACCGTAGCTGACCCGCGACGCCGCGGTCAGCCAGAACTGTTTGGATTTGTTTGTTCACGACGCCGTGATAGCCCCGGACGGAGCTATTGACATCAAGGAACTGTTTTTAAAGACATTTTGAGAAGTAACTATTTCTGAAGTACTGCATAGTGGATTTTTATCGTATTTGGTCTTGTTTAAAGTATATAAAAATATTGGATATTTTTCTAAACTGGTGTGGTGTCCGTTTGTAGTGCTTACATTGTATTACTGTTGGTTTTGTGCAAATGCTTTACACACTGCCTCTAAGATTAGCCTGACTGCTCATGCCAAGCTACCAAGGGGGTGAGCAGGGGTTATTTTAGGAGTGTAACTCCCTTATCCTGACTAGAGTGGTGGTTTTTGCCTGACTTTGGCCCACGCCCAAGCCTACCAAAAATCCCATTTCTAACATTGGTCGTCAGCGGTGAGGATAGGACTTGTGTTTGCACTTGACTTACAGTGATTGGTGTGCACTACTACCATATCGCAGACCATTACGTACCACTTACAGGTCCTTTTTCTTTTTGGCCTATTTTTGATCTTGCCAGTTTGAACTTGCTACTTCATCATGCCTGAATCAAGAGCATCATCAGTTGCATCCTGGGAAATTGCCTTTGAGGAGGATAGGTTGGAATCCTACAACAGGAAGGAGTTGAAAGTGATTTGTAAAAACCTGAAAGTCCAAACCAGAGGCCTCACTAGGAAGGAGGAGCTACAAAAGGCGCTGAGGGCCTGGGTAGCAGCCAGACATGCCAGTGGGCAGCCTGGCAATCTCAGTGGAGAGGCGGAGGAGCCTACTCCCAGGGTGGATGTGCTTTTGGGTGGGGGGGAACCCGCCAGGCCAGGCAGCAGTAGTCTGTCCCCAGAGGAGCTGAAGGACAGGCGGGAAGCAAGGAAGTTCGAATTAGAAAAACTCATTATGGAGAATGAGAGGGAAGAGAAAAGAATGGCCATGGAAGAAAGGAAAATGCTCTTAGACCATGAGTTTAAGATGAGAGAGCTGGACTGGGAAGCCAGGAGGGCTAGGCCCAGCTCAGATGGTGGCAGCAAAAGTGTAGTGTCCAGTACTGAGGATGAGGTAGACACACACACAGATTTGGGGCCCTACTTCAAGGAGGGGTTGACATACACCAAGGGGTTCAGGATTGTGAGGTAACTCCAGTGGTGTTCAGTGTCCCTGAGATGGATTGGGGAACTGGCACAGGGGATCATATTCCTGGTAGTGGGAGGGACACTCTACTGACTCTAGATGAGAGATGCAGGGAGAGGGGTTCCCCCATGGTAGAAGCCCTGGTAAGTGAGTATGAAGACCAGCCAGAAGAGTATGGGTTGAGGGACAGCAACAGTCAGACACTGTCTCGCCAGTCTTGTGAGAATGTTGTGGGGTACTTTTCTGAGGCACTGGATGGCTGGGTGAAGGGCAGTTTGGTTAACACCTGTGTGGGGCTGTGTGATTCAATTGTTGGAGAGCATATTTTAAGTCCCTGTTTTCCAGAGCTATGCCAACACCCAGTGGAGTGTGAGATCTCTGACCCCAGGGAGCTTGCACTGGAGGCAGACCTTTTGGTGGATTCCAGAGGGTCTGGAGAAGCATCTGGGGGTGATCCTGGAGGAAGTGGCTTAGGTATTTCCCAACCAAGAGTGGTGGGAAAGGTTTGTAATAGCCCAGATAGGTCCCGGTGTCATGGGAAGGGTGTAGGGACTCACGTCCTGTCTCTGCGGAGAAGGAGTGAGAATGGGCTGCGGCCCAAGGTGCCCAAAACCCGGTCCAGGAGCCTGGGTGGTTCCAGGAGGGAACCCCAGGTGGGGAACCTAGACTGTACTGGTAGGCTGTCCGTTGAGGGAGATCTCCTACTGACAGAGGAACCTGGAGCCTCTGTAAACAGAGCTCCAGTAGTTCTGGTGTCTGGCAGTACCGCTCCAGTTGGGAGGGTGCAGAAGTCCAGAGTGAGGGGTGAGAGGGGGATGTGTTCCCCAGTGGGAGAACCAGTGGGTCAGGGGCCCGCCAGAAGGGCTGAGCCTCATAGCAGTGACCATGGTGACACCACTTCTGTCCTGGGGATCTTCGTGCACTGTCAGATGGACAGAGGTCGGGAGATCTGCGCCAGGCAGACTGTCACACAACGCATGAGTCATGTGTTACCCTCAGGGGGGCATGCGTGCTCCCAAGGAAGTCCTGGTGCGCCGCGCAGGTGCTCAGCTGCAGGGTTTAGTCCCTGGGTTGGGAGGCCAGGTTCAGGTCCTGCCTGACCTGGAGTGAAGGACGACTGTAAGCAGTGTCCTGACCGGGTTGTCTTCTAGGGGTACCACTCCAGGTGGGAGGGTACCGAACTCTGGAAGGGGGTGCCGAGGGAGGGAGTCCTCGCCTCTGACCCCAGTTCAACCTGAGGGTTTAGATCCAAGGGTGGTGAATCAGTTGCAGGGTCAAGGCCCTGAACTGGTGGAAGAATTGTGTAGGAGGCCTGGTTCCAGCATCCTGACAGTTTTTGGTTCTGGGGTGCCTCTCCTGGGAGGAGAGGGCCGGACCCCAGAGGGAGAGGTAAGGGGAGGAGAGCCTCGCCCGAGACCTCTGGTGAACCTGAGGGTGCAGACCCTAGGTTGGAGGATCAGTGGTTCTTTAGAACTGCACTGATGAGAGGAAGAGTGGAGTATGGTTACTATGTGCCAGGGGTTACTGCCCCCACTCTGTTAGTTGGCAAAGGCCAGAGACATCTGGATGGCCTAGGGCCTGGTCCTGGCCATCCATTGAGGGTGATCCCCTAGTGTCTAAGGAACTGGGGGGGACTGCTGTAACGAGCATCCCACCGGTTCCGGTGTCTGGCCGCCCCGCTCCAGTTGGGTGGGGGCATGAGTCCAGAGAAAAGGGTGAGGGGGGGGCGCTGACCCCAGTGGAAGGACCAGTGGGTCAGGGGTTGCCCGCTCTGAGGTCAGAGCACCCCAGGACTGACCCTGGTGAGGCCACTTCTGGCCTGGGGGCCTTCATGCTCTGTCAGGTGGACAGGAGGCTGGAGACCTGCACCAGGCAGACTCTCGCACGACTCATGAGGGGTGTGTTTCCCTTGGGGGGTTGGTGTACTCCCCGGAAGTCCTGGGTTGCCAGGCACAGGTCTAGCCTAAGGGTACAGGCCCTGGGTTGGAGGACCAGGTCAGGGTGTCCCCCCTGACTTGGAGGAAGGGGCGACTGCTAACAGCGCCCCTACCAGTTTGTCTTTGGGGGTACCGCTCCAGATGGGAGGGTACAGTGCCCCAGGGAGGAGGACCGGGTGTGGGAGAGCCTACCCCAGTCCCTTGTTCAGCCTCAGGGTACAGACCCTGGCTGGTGTACCAGTTGCAGGATAGCACCCCTGAACTGGTGGGCGAGTGTGCAAGGCACCTGCCACAGGTGCCCTGACAATTCTGGAAGGGGGTACCACTCCAGGTGGGAGGGTACAGAGCCCCAGGGAGGAGGACCGGGTGTGGGGAAGGCCACCCCAGTCTCCTGTCCAGCTGCCGGGTATGGGCCCGGGGTTGGTGGGTCAGTGTCAGGATGTCATACCTGACCTGACAGGAGGGAGGAGTTGACCAAGGGTGCCAGGCACCTGGGGCTACCGCCCCCACTCTCTGACGCCACAGAGGTTAGAGAGCCCTGAGAGGCATAAGGCCTGGGTCTCCCCACTGACAACTGTCGGTAGCCACCGTGGCTTACTGTCCTCGTGGACAGAGTTGCCCCTGGGAGGGGGACATGAGTCACACCCTGGGGGTGGACTGGGCCACACCACTGTGTTGGCCATGTGGGCACTGTCGGCCTGTTGGGACACATCTGTGAGCAAAGTAAGTTTAGGTGCTGCACAGATGGGGTTCACAGGTGAAGAGAAGGGTACCCCATGGGTCAGCTTAGTGGGCCCTGAGAGTATGGATAGAGGGATCCAACTGGGTTTGGAAAGGCGTAGAACCCGAACGTGCCCCCGCTGTTGTGGGCCAGGTCTATGTTCTATCGCCCCAAGCAGGGAAGTCCATCAAGGGATTGATTAGTCTACCCTGGCTTTAGGCTGGGAGGGGGTTGTGTTAGACTTGGCTTTTTCAGCGGGTTTACCCCCAGACTTTTTGCTTTTTGGCCTCCTGTTTTTGACCCTGTGTGTGTTGGTTTTAGGACTCTGGGCACTTTACCACTGCTAATCAGTGCTAAAGTGCATATGCTCTCTGTGTAAAATGTGTTATGGATTGGTGTTTCCATGATTGGCCTATTTGATTTATTTGTCAGTCCCTAGTAAAGTGCACTGCGAGTGCCAGGGCCTATAAATCAAATGCTGTTGGTGGGCTGCAGCACTGGATTGTGCCACCCACGCAAACAGCCCGTAAAGTGTAACTCTGGCCTGCCATTGCAGAGCCTGGGCGCAGCCTGGGGCTGCCATGTCGACTTGGCAAGTGCACACACTTGCAAGTCCCTAAACCTTCCCTTTTCTACATGTTAGTCACCCCTAAGGTAGGCCCAAGGTACCCCTGTGGGCGGGGTGCATTGTATGTGAAAGGTAGGACATGCCCTGGTGTGTGTGGCATGTCCTGATAGTGAATTACAGCCTATTTCGTTTTTCACTATTGTAAGGCTACCTGTTCTCCATAGGCCAGAATGGGCAGTTTTGATTATTACAGCTTATAATCCTAACTGACCCAGGGAACATGGTAGAAAAACGAATTTAGTATGTCTGGACTCAGAATGATAAAATACATATTTTAGTGAAGTTGATTTTAGCATTCTGTGTTTGAAAATGCCACTTTTAGAAAGTGGGTATTTTCTTGTCTAACCATCCAAGCCTGCCTCTGCTAGGTTGTGTATTAATTGTCTGGAGTGTGAGTGACAGGGGCTGGGGGATGCCAGGAGACAGGGTGAGTCAGCACAGGGCTGAATAGCCAGATCTACATGTAGATGGGTGGGAGGAGATGCACCTGGGACCTGAATAGGGCTGGGCCTTCCCTCCACAATGCTGGCTCCACCTCCTGTGGTGCGTCTGATGTCCCTGGCCTGCACTGTGAAAGGAAAGAAGGAGACTTGTCAACAAAGTGCTCCAGGACTGACCAGAACTGGTTTGGACTAGGCAAAGGCCTCTCTGCCTTCAGAGGACAAAGAGAAATTGAGGATAAAAAGGGGGACCCAAACCCCAGAAAATTAGAACTCTTTTGGATCAAGAAGACTGCCAAGAAGAAGAGCTGGAGAAGCTGTGAGGAGGAACTACCACTTTTCTGTGTGCTTTGCTGTGTTGGCCTGCAGTGGCTGCTTCTGTCTTGGGCAGTGAAAGGACTGGAACTGAACTTTCTGCAATCTACTTTGTGAGTGTCTCCAAGGGCTTGAGGTAGAGCTTGCCCCCTGTTCAAGAAGTCTCAGGAACAGCAAAGACTTCAAGTTCTTCTGCCCTCAGCACTGGGGACTGTGTGTTTTGTGCTGCAACAGAAGAAAAGTAACCCGACGACGTCGACGACGACGCTGCCGACTCCGTATCCTGACGGCACCGCAGAGGGCACTGCCGCAACGCCGCACCGCGACCCTGGTCTCACCGACGACGCCTGCTGACGCCGCCACCGAGCCGCTGCTCGCACCGCGACCTGTGGGCACCGCACTCCGCACCGCCTCGCTTCACGACGATGCCGTGGCCTTCCCGACGACGCCGCTCCACGCCGGACTCGACGCCGCTGCTTGCACCGTGGTTCGGGGGCACCGCTCATAAGTTACACGACGCACCACCCTCATCCCGCACCGCAGCCTTGGCCCACCGACGCCGGTGCCATCGACTCCAGTTCGTCAGCAGACGACAGCGCTTCAGCAACGACGACGCCGCTGCTGCACCGTGACCTGCCAGCACCATGACGAGCACCGCCTTCATCTCACACCGCGACCCTGGTCTCACCGACGACGCCATCCGACGCCACCACCGAGCCGCTGCTCGCACCGCGACCTGAGGGCACCGCACGCCGCACCGCTGCACTTCGCACCGCAGCACCCGACGCCGGCCGACGCCAACGCTCCTGACTTCAACAGAGAGGAGATCGATCTGCAACGCGTGTGACTTAGAGGGCCCGACGACGCCCGCACCGACCTCCGGAACCAACGCCTGCGGACGCCGTGTGTTCGGAAGCTCACCGCGAGGTCATCGACGCCCTGCATGTCTGAAAGGTACTGTTTGCGGGTCTTCCCGACACCGTAGCTGACCCGCAACGCCGCGGTCAGCCAGAACTGTTTGGATTTGTTTGTTCACGATGCCGTGATAGCCCCGGACGGAGCTATTGACATCAAGGAACTGTTTTTAAAGACATTTTGAGAAGTAACTATTTCTGAAGTACTGCATAGTGGATTTTTATCGTATTTGGTCTTGTTTAAAGTATATAAAAATATTGGATATTTTTCTAAACTGGTGTGGTGTCCGTTTGTAGTGCTTACATTGTATTACTGTTGGTTTTGTGCAAATGCTTTACACACTGCCTCTAAGATTAGCCTGACTGCTCGTGCCAAGCTACCAAGGGGGTGAGCAGGGGTTATTTTAGGAGTGTAACTCCCTTATCCTGACTAGAGTGGTGGTTTTTGCCTGACCTTGGCCCACGCCCAAGCCTACCAAAAATCCCATTTCTAACACGCGGGTACCAACTCAATTAAGTGTCCTATGTGATACCTAAATAGTTAAAATTCGGCACATATTCTAGCTTCTTTTTTTGGACAGTAATATTCTTTTTGAAACGTTTATGCGGTTTGACTGCCAAGTATTTTGTTAGAATTTATTTCAAGGCACTTTGAGTCACAATAATCACTAAATGAATCTAGTAGGTTTTGAAGTCCCTTCGGGGTTTGAGATATTAAAATAGTATCATCAGCAAATAAAAGAGCCTGTACTGGCACCCCACCAAACTTCGGTGCATCAAGTCTGCACCGCAGAAAATGTTTTGGGGCGTCATTAACATATAGTGAGAAAAGGGTGGGTGCCAGCACACAGCCCTGCCTTACACCTCTCCTTATAGAGATTGCCTCGGTAAGTTCTCCCCTAGGTCCCCATCTGCCTTTTGCATAATTATCTTCATGTAATCTCATTATCTGTAGAAGAAGATCCTCTGGTAAACCTTGGTTTTTTAGGGAGCTCCAAAGCAAATCTCTGGGGATATGGTCAAAGGCGGCCTTCAGAGCTCTAAATGCTATGTACAAGTGAGCTTTCCTTAAAACAGTGTATTTCCAACCCATACAAATAAGCCTAAAAGCCTGATCAATTGTATTGGTTTTGGCTCTAATCTCAGCCTGGTACTGTGAGAAAATAGTATGTCCCTCTATCCAATCATTAAGTTTTGATAAATTCTGCTTGGCATAAATCTTTTGTAGGGTCACAATTAGGCTTATTGGCCAATAACTGGCAGGATTTTGGCGGTCTCCCTTTTTAAAAATTGGGATGATTGTGGCTCCTTTCCAAGACTCTGGTACTGGGGCTCCTGCCGCCACAGCATTACAAAGAAGATTTATGTACAGACCCCATACAGCTTTATCGTGTTTCAGCAGGTCACCTGGTATTTTATCGAGACCTGGTGCTTTCCCGGGCTTAACTGCTTCAATAGCTGCCAGAGTTTCTTCTGCGATAAAATATGGGGAATAAGTATGTCCCTTTTTGGAGATTCCTGCACATCATCACAAACCTTTGACACCTCTGCCACAGTATCATGCAAAAGTGCTCTATTCATTTCTCCTCAACATAAAGCAGGAGTTTTACCATAGTACAGCCTCCTAACTAAAGTTTGCATTGTTGAGAGGTATACAGCTTACATCCTGAAAGGATGAAAGCTGCTTTGGCACACTTTCTTTTCATAAACAGGTAAAACTTGATGCTGTTTTTAACTGTGGCTTCTTTTATGGCTGTTATTACTGCTGAATAAAGATTATATATATATATATATAAACAGGTTAGTGAGTGTCCCTCCAAATTTTTATGCTTTCTAACCTTGCATGGATCCAATCCTTGTAAAGTGCTTATTTTGTGTTTTAAACTTTGGGGCCGATTCACAAAGGCAATCTGAGACAAAAGTCTAACTTTAAGACTTTTTGTATTCACAGAAGTCATTTACGAGTCGTATCTTTACGTCTGCAGTCGGGCCGGAATCTCCGCACCCGGGCCGTACTCTCCGCACCCGGGCCGTACTCTCTGGCTGGAGCTGTACTCTCTGGCTCAGGCAGGATGAAGTGTAATCCATGGGCCAGAATGCAATTTTTACAAAAGGGAACATAAGGAACATGTAATAAATGGTAGAGGAGCTCATGAAAATCAGTTTGGGAACGGAAAAGGGCGTGGCGGGACACTCCATTATATCCCAGAAGGTGTGCTCCTTTGCATCATGGTACATGCAGTGCACAATTTGCGCTCTTTTTAGTATTGACTCTGGTGTCAATACTACAGTCAACACTAAGGGAGCGCCCTCAGTGCTGACTGTAGTGTTTACAATACAGTCAACACTGAGGGGAGCGCAAATTGTACCATGATACAAAGGAGCAATCTTTTCTGGGTTATGATGTAGTGTCTGGCCATACCCTTTTCCCTGCCATACAGCTTTTAATGACCTCCTCTATCATTTATCACACATTCCTAATGTTCCTTTTTCTAAAAATTGCATTCCAGCCCATTGATTACACTCCATCCGGCCCGAGCAGGAGAGTACGGCCCCAGCCCGAGAGTATGGCCTGGGTGCGGAGATTCCGGGCGGACTGCGGACGTAAAGATACGACTCATAAATGACCTCTGTGAATACCAAAAGTTGTAAATGACTTCTGTGAATACCAAAAGTCGTAAAGTTAGACTTTTGTCGCAGACTACCTTTGTGAATCAGCCCTACTGCCTTGGAAAGATATGTAGAAATGTTCTTAGCATATCAAAGCAGTGCTGTTGAGTCTTCATTCTATTTATAATCAAAATGAAAAGCTTCCTCTTCAAGGCAAAGACCTTATCAACTACTCCCTCAACTTGTTCTTTCTGTTTCTGTGCCTCTCTCCTTCTTCTATAGTTCTTCATATTTCTCAGTAAATTTACAACCACTTTACTACAAAACATCCTGGCTTTGATTTCCTTAAATTGTTTCTGTCTCCTGGTTAAGGTGTGTCCATCTTTGCTCCATTCTTTCCTGTTCTTGTAACATAGATTTTGTACTCTCTTTTTCTTTGTCATAGTTTGATTTTTATTTTTATTATTTTGTAAGCTTTGCAGGTGTCCACATATATTTTTAAGAAATTACTTTGTCATCTTACCAGTAGCTCTTTTTTTCACTACTTTTTCTGCATTTTGCCCCTTTTGTGGTTCAGTTCAGCATAGATACTGTAGTTGCATTAATTGCTTTTTCCTGCCAAGCTTTTGTAGGCATTCTAACTGTCTGTAGTTATGTAGCTATTTTTCTGTAAGAAATTAAGTATATTTTAATTTTTACTCTATCCAAAGTGCCAACTACTTTACTGCTGACTTACACATAATATAAAAACAGCTTTTATCTTATGTAGGAGTTTTAAATCTACAGATGATCTTAGCTATATACATACATGAAGTTACTTCACTATACGTGCCTGGATAATGCGTCCATGATTGTTGAAGTGCATGCATAGAAACCGGCAGATTAGATGAGCGCATGAGTAGTGTTCCAGTGATTGGATGTGTAAATGGCTGCTACCCATGTGTTTTTGGTTGAGTGAACAGATAGTGCCTGGCTGATTAGATAAGTACATAAGTAGTGCCTAGATAATTGAGTGAGTACATCGGTAGTGCCTGGCTGATAAGATGAGTGCATGACCAGTGTCTGAGTGATTGCATGAGTCCATTGTTAAAGACTGTGGGGCTTATTTATGAGCCCTTGCGTCACTTTTACGCTGCCGGTGCGTCACTTTTTGTGATGCACCAGCAGTGTAAAAATGCGCCACGGTGCGTCATAGTTTACAAAGTGACGCATCTAGGTAGATGCGTCACTTTGTAAACCCTTGCGCCACATTATACCTGCGCCAGGTATAATGTATGCAGGGGGCGTTCTGACGCAAGAAAGGGTCGTAGAAGTGACGCAGTGAAATCTATAAGATTTCACGGCGCCATTTCTTTGACCCTCATGCGTCAATATCTTACGCCTGTCTCATGGCAGGCGTAAGACTGACGCAGGCCCTTTCACATGGGGCTTGCCCCATGTGAAAGGACACATTGCTGGAGTTGCGTCTCTTTTGTGACACACTCCAGCAATGCGTCATTTTTGCGCCTACAGATACGTCAGAAATACTGACGTATCTGTAACTCCTTGCGACATGATGCGTCATACTGTAAATATGACGCATCATTGGTGTCACAAGGAGGGCGCAATGAAAAGTGACGCACCGCTGTTTTCACGCAGCAATGCGTCACTTTTCATAAATGAGGCCCTGAGTGATTGGATGAAAGCAAGTGTACTGCTGGGGTGATTGTATTAGTGGAAGATTATTGCCTCAAGAATTGAATTAATGCATAGGTACTGGATGGACAATAGGTTCACTGCAATGGTACTTCCTGTGTAATTGGATGAATGCATGAGTTGTGCCTCTGTATTTGGATGAGTAAATGGGTTGTAAGTGGATGTTTGGATGAATGCAGAGATTGGGTCTGAGTGTTTGAATAACTGCATAGGCACAGCCTTGATGATTGTATAAGTGAATGTGTAGTGCCTGGCTGATTGAATAAGCATGTGGATTGTGCATGAATGATTCGATGACTACCTGAGTAGTGGCTGAGTGATTGGATGAGGGCCTGAGTAGTGCCTGACTGACTGTGAAAGTACCTCCATTGCTGTTAGACAATAACAGTTGTGACTATATCTGTGACTCTTTAATTAAGTCCTTCTGTCAGTATCATACTACCTGTTTTAGTGTATCTATCCTTTTCTAATGAGCTATGTGTGAGTGAAGTCTAGATATCACACTTGATATATAATTGGATACATGGCTTGCTAGAAGCATACTCTGCACATGCATCAGTAAGTTTCTAAAACTGAAGACAACAATTCCACTTTTTCCAAGCACAAAACCTTTTCTTTATGACATGCCTACATGAGTTCTCAAATATTTCTTGTGTGTTTGAAACATATATTCATTTTCCTCAGAGAAAAGTTACACACCAAGTGAAGCTAGCACAAGAACTCTGAAGAGATATTCTGCACTATTAACCCTTCTGAATTTTAAACACAGCATGTTTATAGAAATACAGCACCCTCACCATATACATGACATTTTCAACAGCCTGAAAGAACATAGATCACCATGTACACATATATGTGATTTCATCATAGATATACACCTTCAGGCCATCTTTCCAAAAATATATAGTTTTTTACATCTTTAAGTAAAATCATGAGTCTCATTGTGCATATAACTATCTTGAACCAGAAAAAAGCATATCTCACCATCTAAACCTATGCAAACCGGTCATATAAGTTAAAAAACACATTGAGAAACACTTCCTAATGCAAACCTAACAAGTATTTCTACTTTATAATTCATACACAGGTGCAGCACATTTTCTTATCTTTAGTTTGTAACTACACTACTCCTGTTTAATACTGTGGTAAAAGTACTACAATTCCCAGAATAAAAAAAAACATAGATGCATCTATTCCGCACTTAATGCTTATACATTTAAAATATTTGTAGTGTTAAATACATTCCACATTGTACCTTTCAACAATAATATACTGTTAATTTTCATTAAGTATACTATTGGATAAAGGGACACTAATTTATTTTTCTCTTACTTCACAAAACATTCAGTGCTAACTTCTTAAATAGATACCCTTTGCCAGATACAGTACATCTGATATATTTCTTTCATATCACTGTGATACTCTTTCTTATTAAACTCCCATTTACATCTTCATTTATAATGTAATTTTTTTAAATTATTAAAAAGCTATGTATATAACAGTAAATTTGAGTTCGTAGATTAAATTTATTTTTTTAGCTCCTTTTGGATAGTTTTTGCACTGTTAGGAGTTTTAAATACTAAGCAGAAGAATAGTACACAAGTCTCATACAAAGCAACTATAAAATGGCAACCTCTTCAACTTTCCACTCTGTGATCATGAGAAAGGCAGCAAATGAAATCATGTCTTTCATTTTAGAATACTTTATCTACTTGTGAATGGTTGGCATCTGTTAACCCTTTCCCTCTCTTTCAAAAATAGATTCCTGTCTATGCATGTTCGCAGTGTTTTCGTGATCATTGATGAGTAATTGCAAGAAAAATGGGAGTCCAAACCTATATTTAGCATCATTTCTTTTTCAATTTAAATACTGCACAACAGTTTACTACATAATCCTGAGTTGGAAAGTAAAGTTTATCATTACTTAAATTGTGTCATAACTCCTCAACTTTAAAAAAAATGTTCTTTCTCTTCAACACGCTTCCCCCATGTACTCTCAGCTCAGTGTATCTAGCAACCCAGTGGAAACAGTAGGTCGCAAGTTCACAGCATATTCTAGAAGGACCATGTTACTTCCAAATGAGATACAGCGGGTGTAGTTTACTCCACAGATTCAAAAGCATATCCATGTGTATATTACATTTCTTTTTTTAAACAACAGCCAATAATAGGACTTCTTGCTAATGCATTCAACACACTACCTAATTTTATTCACTTACCTGCTGAAAGCATCCAATCAAATATATATATTTTTCTAAAAAAAGAAAACACCACCATTTTAACAGCTTTTCATTTGGAAAACTACCCCATTCAGCACCAGCCTTCTTCTGACTGCTAATACTTTTTCACTTCAAAATTCAGAGTGCAGATTGTTGGCCACAGCTATGTCTATTGAGCTAAAGAGGCTGCAAAAACAGAGGTATTGACAGGGTTTGCATTTACGGAATGTGGAGATACTTGGTTTGCCAGAGAGGTTTAAAGTTTTATCAGTTGCTGGCTTTGGTTAAAACCATTGTGGATTGCCGAGCTCTTCACCTCATGATTGTGCACTGTCGTGGAAATGACCTAGGCAGACTAACTGGGGTAGGGCTTGAAATCCTAATGAAGGATACCTTTGCAGAACTGATGTCACTTTTCCCTCACACTGTCTTGGTGTACACTAATATATGCTAAACACAGAATTGGAAGTGGGAAAATCAGTTCTGTCCACGGATTGACATAGCCAGGAAACATGTTAATAAAACTGTTTCTGCATTCCTCAGAGACCACAACATGGGCTGTATCTATAACTACAATCTGCGTTTTGATATGCATGGAATTTATAAAAATGATTGAGTGCACTTTACAGACGAAGGCAACAGGGTGTTTTTAAGTAACCTGAAACTCCTTATCCGTTCCCATCTGTAGCTGTCATATACACACATAGAACACAACAGCTCTTGTCACAGCCACCCTTGTACCCAAAATATTGTATAATCTTTTTTTAACTATCCTTTTTTGTAGTTTTTGTGATTCTTCATGATAACGTTGCGATTGTTGCAAATAAGTCACAGAATTGCAAAACAAAAGCAGACATTCAACGCCCACCAGCACACGCAAAAATAATAACTAAAAAAATATCCCATCTAAAAATTGCACTCCACATATTACCATATACATGCTTCTTTAAAAACATGCTTAAACGCATGTTTTTGTACTAAGTTTGTTAGAAAACCATCTTTAAAACCTATTTTACGTTTTCACAGTTATTCAGGGTGTCACGAAGATGACTTTAACTGCGACGATTGTGCATTTTTCATAAAGTGTAAAACACATATATGCACACATATTACAGTATTTTATGCACTAGCGGTTTATTACTGTATTGTGTAAAGTCATGTTTTGCTAGTGAGTTTCTATAAAAACCATCTCTAAAACCTATTTTATATGTTCATGGTGATGCTGGGAGTCACAATGAAGTCATTAACCGTGACGATCATGCCTTTTTTACATACTGAAAAACACATATATGCACACATATTATAGTATTTTTGGCACTAGGAGTTTATCACTGTACAGTCCAAACTCATGTTTTTCTACTGATTTTCTATAAAAACTATCTCTAAAACCTATTTTCCATTTTGGCGGTGGCACCTGGGTTCGCAATGATGTCGGTACCTGTGATCACCGCAAATACGTCGTGAAAATGCAAAGCAAAAGCAGGAATTCAATAGCCACCACCACATTCAAAAACGATAACTATATAATTCATTCTAACCATCACATTAGATAAATCACTATCAAAATAATAACTCTATAAAAACATTTATCATTCTTTCAATTTCTCTATTACAGTGTGTATTAATGATTCACTGGGTTATATGAGTTGTTGCATAATTCTCCAAGTGGGTCTTGGAGACTTATGCACTGGCTGCATGAGTCCTTCAGTAACTCTATAAGTGGGTGTATGCATCTCTGAATGGGTATATGAATTGGCGCATGAGTCTTTCATTGAGTTTGTGAGTGGGTGTATAATTCTCTGACTGGGTATGTGAGTGGGTGTCTGAGTGTCTGAGTGAGTATGCAAATGGGTACATGAGTCTGTGACTGGATCTATGAGTGGGTGCATGAGTGTCTGAGTGGGTCTGTCTATTAGAGGGTGTGTGAATGGAAGCATAAGTGTCTCAGTGGGTCTCTGAGTCAGTGCATGAGTGTCTGAGTGGGTCTCTGACTGAGTGCATGAATCTCTGAGTGGGTCTGTGAGTGGGTATGTATGTCTATAACTATGTATGTGAATAGGCGCATGAGTCTCTGAGTGCATCTGAAAGTGGGTGTATGAGCCTCTAAAGTCTTATTTGAGTACACTCATGAGTCTATGAGTGAGTCTGTGAGAGGATACAATATTGTCTGAGTAGGAATGTGAGTGGGTTTATGAGTGTCAGAGTGGATATGTGAGTATGTAGATGAGTCTGTGACTGTGACCAGCGAAGCTGTGTATATAAATATATAGATATTGTTTTTTTGTTTTATATTTCCACCAATATTCATGAAGACGTCGTGATAATCGCGATGTCCCTGCAACTGTACACGGGGGGCTGCACTGGCGGTCATGTCGCCATCGCAAATATTGCGGGCGATTAAAAAAATCAATTTTGGACACATAACTTGTGTCACTAACACTCACATTTCTCAAATATGGGGTCAGAGTACCTCAACCTTGACCCCTTATGTCAACTTTCATTGACATTTTCAGCCCCGGGAACCGTTCCCGTTCTGCCAAAATGGCAGCCACAACTTTCTGTTCAGGTTGCATCCAGCCAATCAAAGATTTCTGTTGGTGCGTGCATTCGCGATTGACCTTGGAATCGTAGCAAAATATCAGCGGGCAGAGATATCATTATAATTTTCGATCTACATTTCTCGAAAACTACTGAACGGATTTACTGCAAATAACAAAAAGCACAATCTGCATAACAACATCTACCTTTCTGCCGAATTTGGTGTAATTCTGTCCAGCGGTTCGGGCTGTAGATCTGCGTTCCTATGGGAATTAAAATGGGAAAACACACTATTTTTTAAAACCCTTTTTCTTGGCCCCCACTTAACAAATCTCCCCAAAACTTCCCATGCACAACAGAACTTACTTTGACACTTTTTTGGGGAAAATTATGTGAAGATTCATCAAACAGCACCAAAGATATAGGCAAGTAAAAAAACGTTTTTCCTATGGAAACTACCTACTGGTGACCACTAGTAGGTAAAATATATATATTACTCACTATAATATTACTTACTTACTGGCTACCACCAGTAGGTAGTTACAGTTAGGACCTAGTTTCCATAGACAAAGCATCTTTTGTTTTGCCAATAATGCAATTCCCCTCCCGGGCCGAATTCGGCACTAGGGGCCATCAACTCCCCAGGGCTAGGCCAATAAAGAAAAAAGGAGATGAGGGCTGTGCACCCCCAGGACTGCCACCCCTGGGGTGTGGTTGAGTTACAAAATATGGAGGGGGCACATGCCCCCCTCCCTGTTTTCAACGCCAGAGACAACCACTCCCGGGGCACAGTCGTTCAGAACAAAATTAATGGCCCTGAGGACCACCAATGGTGGCTCTTGCTATGTACAGGGTGCCCACACTCGGAACATAGCTGTTTGATCTCACTTGGCAGGAGCTATTTGAAGGCTCCCGCCTAGTGAGAGCAAACAGTAAGTCCCCTCAAATGTTACTTGTCATTTTAATTTATAATGATAATATTAAGGATTGTTTTTAGGCTGGAAGGGAAGTGCTAAGTGTTTTAAACATTTAGAATAAAAAAAAAAAAAATTAAGTTTTTTATTTTTAGCAAACAATTAGATTTTTTTTAAATTTAATTAAATTTGGTTTATTTTTTAAGAATAAATATGCCCCTTTAAATATGTTTGATATTTTTTTGTCTATTTGAAAATGTTTTATTTAATAAGAAAATAGGAGTGGGTAACAGTAAATCTGACTAAACAAAAGTCCATCACTTTCCCTAATGTTGCTCATTTTGAAATATGAATAGTAAATCTGACTCCTCCAAAGTCCATCCCTTTTCCTACTTTTGCTCAGAATGGAGAGGAAATACTAAAGTCCACCTCTTTTTCTGCTTTTGTTACGTTGGAGTGGGAACAGTAAATTTGAAAGTCCAACACATTTCCTACTGTTGTCCATTTGAAGTGGTGGTAGTAAGTTTTACCTCTCCACATTTATTTATCTGTTTCAATCTTTTGAGTAGTTTTAGAATATACTATAGCTTCCCTACTGTTGCTCAGGGTGGTGTAGGAATATTAAATCTAACCCCTCAACACTGACTCTACCTTTCCTTAGTGGTACACAAAAGATAGTCACAGTGGAAATTATTCACAATGTATCTGCAACCAATACATGGTCTATATACAAGGAATATGACAACACCAAATGGCTCATTCAATAAATGATTATGATTTAATAAATATCACAAAAATTGTCATCATAGATCATAGACTCAAAAATTGTGAACTGAATATCACATTTAACATTTAGTAAAAACAGGTGCATACAGCGTGAAGTGATAGGTGCGTAGTTAGGATAAGTGAAAGTGATGTGCAGGGGGAAAGGTGGTGCATATATATACATCAATATATAATAATGATAACCTAACCTGCCAAATTACTGGCAAAACATACAAATGCAAAATCATAAACAAAAGATGCAGATATAGATCCTCTGTCATCCAGGTTTGATAAGTGAAGGGAAGGAGATGTCGACGTTTCGACCCCTATAAAAACCAGACTTCTGACGCTTCCCAGAGCTATGGGTTACGTTTGAACCCTTGCTCTTTCTATACGGATACATCCGCGGCCTTAGGTTATTGCGTACCTTTGGTTTATTCCTATTCGGACTACTGTACCTATCGTGAGAGCCTTGCTGGCCCACATCACTATCTTCCAGCCTGAAGACACCTGTGCTGTCACTGGTGCAACATATACCCTTCGCTTCCCTTCCCCCTTCCCCGTTGGTCCTGATGAAGACCCCACCTCCAAGACGTCAAATCTGCTGGTTTTTATAGGGGTCGAAACGTCGACATCTCCTTCCCTTCACTTATCAAACCTGGATGACAGAGGATCTATATCTGCATCTTTTGTTTATGATTTTGCATTTGTATGTTTTGCCAGTAATTTGGCAGGTTAGGTTATCATTATTGTATATTGATGTATATATATGCACCACCTTTCCCCCTGCACATCACTTTCACTTATCCTAACTACGCACCTATCACTTCACGCTGTATGCACCTGTTTTTACTAAATGTTAAATGTGATATTCAGTTCACAATTTTTGAGTCTATGATCTATGATGACAATTTTTGTGATATTTATTAAATCATAATCATTTATTGAATGAGCCATTTGGTGTTGTCATATTCCTTGTATATAGACCATGTATTGGTTGCAGATACATTGTGAATAATTTCCACTGTGACTATCTTTTGTGTACCACTATTTACCCGAGTCCAGTGGTCTTTCGGGTTACCCCATTGATACGAAACTCTACCTTTCCTTAGGCTGGAGTGGAACTAGTAAGTATCCTCCTTCCAGAGTCTAACACGTTCCCTCCTTTTGCTTAGAGAATAGTAAATCTACTCCCTCCTCCAATTCCAACATTTTCCTTAACGTTGCTGAGATTAGAGAAATAATATTGCATCTCATCCTTCCGGAGTCCCTGCTTTTGCTTATGTTGGAGAGTGAATAGTAAATGTAACCCTTCCAAAGTTTAACACTTTCCATACTTTTGCTTACCTTGGAGTGGAAATAGAAAATTTGACCCCTTCAAAGTCCAACAGGTTCCCCACTATGGCTCAAATTGGGGTAGGATAGTACATCCAATCCCTCCAAAGTGTAACACGTTCCCTGATTTTGTTTTGTTGGAGTGGGAATAGTAAACCTGACCCCTCCAAACTTCATCACTTTCCCTACTGTTGTCCAGTTGAAGTGGGAGTAGTGAGTTTTACCTGTCCACATTTATTTACTCAAATCTTTTAATTGTTTTATATATATTTTATTTTAATTTTGAAAGTCAGTTTAATGTAAATATATTTATATTATTTATTCTTAATATTATATTGTTAATTTATTTTTTATGACATTGTATACATTTCTATTATTTTTTAATAGCTTGTTTTTTATATAATTATATTTATCTGTATTTGTTATTGTTTACATTTAAATGTTATTTTTACATAATATGTTTATTATATGTGTTCAATGTTTTTAAAGTATATATTTTTACTTTATGTTTGTAAGGTATACTTGTTTTTTTTTTAATGTAGAGCAATTCTCATTAAAGTATGCATCCATTTTGGAACAAAGGAACTTGTTTTCCCAACATGGAGATAACATGCTGTAGCCTCAGATAGTAGATGATCTAATCTCTAGTATGATGCCCTTGATCCACTTGGTGCTATCTTCATTACTGAAGTTGACTAATAAACAATTTATAGTCCAAGAGCACTCGTTGTCGATACTTTAGTTAATTTGGAAAGCACTTACCAATAAATCAAAGGATGAGGTACAAAGTTAATCTTAAATCCAAATCTGTAGATCTCTTGATTTCCAGAAACTGTTTACACCACTTAATTGGCCGGTTTCGGAGAGTAAGTTGTCCTCCCCTAATTACAGAACACCATTTCTGAACAATGATCAAGTGTCAATTGAGCTCTCAGACATCAGTTGTTATGATATATTTAATTGTAAAGCCTCTATGACATCTGTTCTAGGAAATAGTTAGGGGTAAAATGATGCAATGAATCTAGAAGTAAATATGCTGCTTCCATACGGGTTATTGGTGGAAAGAATGATAATAAAAAGGTTGTTTAGATAAAATGTCAAGCCTTACAGTGCCAAAACATCAAAAAAAGAGAAAATAGTCTAAATTATGCAGAATAAGAAACAGATCTGCAAAAAATATCTGGTTTGTGAATCATCCTGAATTGTCAAGCCTGTGGAATGGAAGTGATTTCTTCAAGAGGACTCTCTGGCTCATATTGGTTTCATTGATGGTGATTCTTTGATGGGTAAGCAATGAAGTGTTGCCCCTTTGTTCTGCGAAATTCTGGGAGGGGGTATTGAGGTGAACTTTGGTGTCAGGAACACTATATAGGTTTTTGATGCAGGGAAAAGGAGAAATCTTAACCCAAATGCTGCTACGTTCTCCCCAAAAATTGAGACAGGATCAAAGAAGTGTGAATCTGTCACCTAGCGGTATATAATGACCCCCTCTATGCCTTAACATATTTTAAAGTTACTAGAGATTTTTCCCTTATCTAAAAATGCATGGTTTGTTGGGGGGGGACTCCTATCTCCAAGGATTCTTGTTGATATCACGAAGAACTGTAAATACATGCAGACAATGATTCATGGAGTCAGGAAGGGGGGCACTGTTTGTTAGGTTCTTGTTTAGGCACCACTGACAGGCGGTGACAAGAAGGTACTATTAAGACTTACACATTTTATGCTGAGAAGTGAAACTTACCCGAGGGTGGTACGACAGGAGAATTTGGCTCCCGGATATTAAAAGGTATTGCTGGACGACGCACCTCACCGCCATTAATCAATGCATGTATAGACCACAAGGGGACCCCGGATATCAAATGGACAGGTGGCTACTTCCGAGGGGTAGTTTCACGGGGGCTCTATATGCCAGCCCCACCAAGCTGAACCTCTCAGGCCCAACCTTGCATGCGGTCCAGGTTTGGCGAGCGGCGATGAGAAGTCTGGGCTGGGAGGGTAGAATCACACAGGCCGCCCCACTTTGGGACTCGGAACGACTGGGTAATCTGAGACACACTAAAGGCTTCGATTGCTGAGATTTCCAGGGTTGGAGATCTATGGAGGACGGAAGGAGTTCTCACCTTTGCACAACTGCAAACTGAATATGACCTTTCAAATACTGAGTACTTTAGGTACCTTCAGATCAGGCATGCACTACAGGCTGTTGTGACGAGGGGTGCAGTGCTCCCAGAGTCCTCACCGCTAGAAGATAGAGTTCTGGACGGACACATGTCGGAAAAGTCAATTTCACTGACGTATAAGAAACTAATCAATAATGTGACAGACCCCCTCCTCAGGCTCCGAGCCAGATGGGAACACGATGTAGCGGGACTGGAAGATGAGGAATGGATAGAAGCACTAGCCTCCCCAAAAAGAGACTGCTATCTCCTCTAGGCTTAGACTTTTACAATTGAAAGTACTTCACAGAGCATACCTTGCAGGCCCTGCGTTGGTGAAGATGGGATGTTGCAGAATGCATCAGGGGATGTGGACAGGAAGGAACTTTAATTCATATGATTTGGGAATGTAGAAATATACAGAAGTATTCATCAGCAGTGACGAAATGTATGGAGGAAGTTATGGGCCATAAAATTGATTATAGTATAAAGCTATGTCTCCTAAATATATGGGGACCTACTGACCAAAACAGCAAGGAAAGAATATGGGTAACACTTGGAATGATAATTGCGAAACAAAACATTGCAAGATTGTGGGAAGCGCTGGAAACACCAGCATTTACTGCGTGGGGGAAAGACATGGATTGGTCTATGTTAACAGAGCGGACAGTGTACGAATCCAGAGGGTGTCCTAACAAGTGGTCGCAGATTTGGGACAATTGGAACGAATATAGGGAGGTATATGTGAACTCCCACAGAATAGTCAAAGACAGGATTCAGGGTAATCTGGTTGTAATTTAGAATTTGCTAGTACTTTTATAACATTGAAGAGTCTCATGGTCTGTTGTACGCTTACACACGAGCGATCCAATTTTAGTCGCCAATGTCTGTAAAATGTATACATTGTATAAGCTTGTCATTAATAAAAAGAATTTTTAAAAAATGCATTCTTGTTTGAATTGACGGCTGTATGGACCATATTTTGGTAACGTGTTAACCTTAGGCTGATGCCTTCACAAGATATTGCTTTGGACCTGCTGAAATCTTTTGTTAAAGAGGACTTGATTTTTCATGAGACTATTATGTATTTTCACTCAGAATTGATGTCCTATTTAATTATGAAACATAGGGGTATATTCACAAGAACGTGCGCTAAACATCTCCAAAAAATGTTAACGCAACTTTACACATTGCAGTCTATCGCGGGAAAATAACCCAGTGTTAACGTGGAATTCACAACACGGCGGTACCATGCAATAGTTTCCTGAAAACGCGGCCAATGTCCGCGATACAACCACCGCGTCGGAGATAAAAACACAAACCCCAACACAAAAAAAGTGCGACGAGCCCATTCGCGATGAGGAAAGCAGCGATAAGCAGCGCCAGGCACGCGATACACACATGGCAGGCGGGAATAAGCACAACAAAAGCAGGAAAAAGAAAGACAAACCAAACAGAAAACAACAGCAAAGAACAATGGAGGCAGTTGGAGCTAGTACACAACCCCACAAGCACCATTGGCAACAAAACATTGCACATGGCAGTCCATCGTGGACAAGGTGAATGCAGCCGGAGTGCGGAGGAGGACAATGGAAGACAACCAGAACAGCTGGAATGATGCGAAAAGCAAAAACAAGCAGTCACATGCCAACAACCAGAAGGCAGCAATGCACACCGGAGGTGGGAGTCCAGCGCCACACCAGGAGCTGGATGACATGGAGGAAATGGTGTCCACCACATCAGTCTGGAGATGGTGGCAGAAGTCGGGGACCGGAAACTGCTCAAAATCAACAGACACAACAGCAACAGGGAGAGGAACGACCAGGGACTGGGGGGACGGGGGGAGATGGGCACAATGGCACACATGCACAATTAGCACAGCACAACTGCAGACAAACCATGCCCAAGAGTAACAACACCAACCAAGAGCACAAGTCACACAAGTCGGCAAAATCACACCACTGGACAAGCACAGAAGTGAAAACCACACTGCCTGAAAGGGAGAAAGGTGAGTCAAATCAGGGCTGAAGGGCCAACTCACACACAATGCAGCACACACACATAGGAAGCAGAGCACCCCAACATCGAACACAATGTGGTACAAACAGCAACATTTGCACAACCGAACACAGGACACAAGTACACCCGCTTGTGGCCGGTAAATGGCCATACGCATCTGGCAAAGCACGAAACAGGGACATGATAATGCACAAGTACAAACCCACAGCCCTGATGGGGTAGCAATGCATGTATGGCAGGTACCCAGATAGGCCGTGACACACACATTGGCATACAAATGAACACTCATCACAGTTGGAGACAAGTGAAGGTGCGGAAACTTCATCAACAGTTGCGTGTCAGTACGGCCAAGAGAAGTGCCACGACATGCAGACCAATTCAGCAGCATGTCTGAATGAGGAACGTTGGAAAGCGCCCATGTCCCCCCCGGGGGAGTCCATCACCCACACAAGTGAGTGCCAACATGCGTTGGTTGTCCGCGCATGTATCCAGAGTCCAGGCCAATGCAGCCATGTCCACCATCGTCTTGGGACATGTGACCAGATCCCCCACATGCAACCAGGCATCGGGACACATGCAATGGGTCACATTCAGTTGTGGCTGCAGGTACGTTGCCACTTGTCCATGAACGCGAGTGCAGCAGCGTAGGCCAACATTTCCAATATGAGCTCGTTGTCGACTACATCTACCATGTCGGCGACGTAACCCATCAGCTGTCCCGGACAGATGTGCTGACTCCAATCCCTGGCCCCAATTGGCACTAAAGCCCAATAGGGGAGCGGCTCAATGTGGTCACCGCACACGACGAGTCGTGCAATCTCCCAGGTCCAGTTGCAGCATGCATGCCAATCATCCAGGCATGCCATAAACAGGCATCACGGTGACACTCCTGGTCGTGGGCCAACAGGGGGTGCACACACACGTCGAAATCCAGTTCAGCTACCGTTAGGTTGGAGAGGCAGAGATCCATGGTCCACTCGAATATGCACGATCGACAATGCAACACACGCTGAATGCAGGTGAAGTTGTCAAGGCGGAAGCTTAGCCGGTAACTGATCCGCAGCACTGCTAATGGCAGTGCCCCCAGTACATGCAGCAGACGTGCACGGTACCGGTCCATGTGACTGGGGTTGTGCATGTGTCTGGGATGGTCTGCCATTGCGTCAGTGGCTCTGCTTGAAGTGGCACTGTGCTGACCTGCGCCAGTCCTGTGGATGAAATGCCACAGCTCGGATCAATGAGCAGTGTATGTGTGCAACGGGTGCAGGCCTGGGATGGGGTGGGAGTACGTGTGAAGGGCATTTCACGCACAATAACTACGACCAAGGACTTCTGTGTGTGGGATGTGTACACGTTGGTCTCACATCGGGCAGTGCGTAGTGTGGGAGTCATCAGCAAAGGCCATCGTATCTGTCAGGGGGTGCTGGGCACATGCAAGTCCCAGCTCGGAGCTGCAGATGTGCTTCCGCCTGATAGTCCAGACAAAGGACCTTTCATCCCTACAGTCAGTTTACCATCTACTTGCATACAGGAGATGTGCAGATGCCTGTCGTGGGTGGGGTGGGATGTCTGTGACCCAGGGAATCATGGATGATATGCCGGGCACGTGGCACATGAGCGGCCTCACTGTGTGTTACGTTGCCTCACAACTGCTCCTCCCTCCCCCGAGCCTTTACACTTGTGTGCGCTGCGCGGTTGCATCACGTGCACTCCTACGGCACACCATTGTCATGACTGTCTGCGCATGTCCAGCAGCATGCCAACAACACCGTGATGCTGGCCGTTGAGGGTGTGCGGCCACGTGAGTGTAGGCCAACGGTCTGGACAGGGTGGACACAGGTGTACAGTCCATGGCTGGCTGTGATCACGCTGCGATTGAGGCTAGGCATCTGACTCATGCAGCTACAGGACTGATACACACAACACTTGGCATGTATGAGCCAAGACCCTGAGCGCTCTTGTGCTCCTACATTTCCCCGTACATGCGGGCCCGCCCTCCGGGTGCATGCTACATTGCAACATCGACGACTGTGGCCCTGGTGGTGACAACACTCCAACACAGAAACACGCTTACCACACGTCCTGCTCAAGGCCAGACCAGAGCCACGCCCTGAGCCCCCTGCCAAATCAGCACACCCTGGTGCTGACCTGATGTACGCCGGACCAGCACACGCCGCTTTTGCTTGCAGGGGGGGCGGACGAAGCTACATGTCCAAGGTCTTAGCCACTGCTGAGGTGACATGGTATCGTCCGCTGAACACAGCACACTGCTGACATAATGACCACACGGACACACTTGCTTAGATGGTTTGAATGGCTACGGACACGTGCGCCCGGCCACTTTTATTAGCAGGCTCACATGTCGAGTGACACCTGTGTTGGATGTGTGTGGGGTGTGTGTACACCAGCCGTCATGGAGTGCTTGGTGCAGTAAAAAAACGACATCAGTGTACATCGTAAGAGACACAACCATTCAACCATAAAGGCTCCATGACTTGAGCTGCACAGAGTTAGTGGCCCCGGATGCACAGCGTCCGGCACGGGCCTACCGCCATGGGACGCTGACTTGCGGTGCACTGGAGCAGGGTCACAGGAGCAGAGCAGGTTCTCGTAGATGTCAAAGGGGGTTGTCGTGGAGTGTCTCGGTGGACAGTGGAAGGTGTACCCCCAGGGCATGATGCAGAGGCCAGAACCACGCCGAAACAGTCACTATGGTGGAGATGAATGGAACAGACACATGTCAAACACCAAGTCCGTCCCAGCCAGATGATGATGCAGACAACCCCCAGGCCAAGGACTCAGACGCCACCAAAGTTCAACCAGACAGTGCCCATGACTCATTGCGCACAGAGTTAGTGGCACCAGTGCTGATAGGGGATGCCGCCTGCGATGAGGCGTGTCCAATGGTGTGAACTCCTCCATAAATTACTCAAGACACAGTTTCACATATGGGACCTACTGGACCGCAGTGTAGGCCTGAGGCAGTGGTCAGCAGGGGCCCTCATCCAGGATGGTCCCACCGGCCTGCGTAGTTCAGGTTCAGTGGCACCACGTGTCGCTGGCTTGCGTTGAACAGGGTTAGTGGCACCACGTGTCGTGTGCTTGCGATGCAGACTTTGGCTTCACTGATCGGAGGGAGTATAGTGATGTGGACGCTACCACAAACTTTTGGTCACTGCCATTCAAACTCACGACTCAGTACAACATGTGCCAACAACTGGGCCGAAGAGTTCGCCGGTGGGGTATGTCAACGAAAAAGGAGTACTTTGGGCCAGCGTTGTGGAGGCCAGCGATGGTCTGCGGAGGCTGAAAAGGTCACGGGACTGGGGTTGGAGCTTGCACCGGCACATGGTGGGCCCTCTTTGACACACGCCAGTGTCAGCAGGTGAGCGGAGCCTCCTTGGTGCGCTGGGGCAGGCAAGACGGGTCTGGGGACCAGCGGCCTGGGGTGCAGCAGGCGCACAGGGTCGCAGGCCTCGCCGCTCACGGCGTCGGCCTCGTGGCGGGCTGAGAGGCACCGCCCTGACAGACACGTTTGCCATTCTGAAAGAGACCCACACCCAGTGTGACGGGGTTTTTATTCCCACCCCTACGCATGCCTGCCGTACGCAGGGGCAACCCATTCCGCCCGCTCCTACAGGGGGGGACGTAACCAGTGACATTTCCGCATTCTGCCCCACAGCCTGTGGTGACATGGTAGCATCCACTGGCCACTACACTCCATGCATCAGCAGTTAATGTCCACATGGCCATTTCCGTGGTTTGCACACTGAAGTCTGTCCGGCACATCCATGCCACACTTGGCATTGGGTAGGTTCTCATTCATTAGTCACTTGCTGCTCTCGCACATGCCCGCTCCAAGCCTCTCCTCACATTCCGCTATTGTGTGGCTGTGGTGCCATGCCGTGGCTGGGTTGTGTGCATAGCAAGCCCAGGTTCCCAATGGAGTCGTGTTGTCGTATCTGGTCGGTTGGCATGTTGTGTGGCATGTTGCATGTAGTTTTGCTGTGTGCCCATTGCCAGTGTCGTGAGTTGCATGACTGTGGAGTGGAGGTGTGTGGTGTGTTCATTTGGTACTTACCAACGAGAAATGCATTTCCACGGGTGTCATTCTGGAAGCGCTGGTTGATGATGGACTGTCGGAAGATGTATGAATCATGCAAACTGCCTGGGTAGTTGGCCACAACATTGTTGAGGAGTCCCCGGTTGTCCACTATTGCCTGCACATTGATGGAATGCGTGTGCTTTCTGTTGCGGTAGTTGTGTGCAGTGTCAGCAGGGGGCACATGGAGTACATGTGTGCAGTCGATTGACCCCAACACGTGAGGGAATCCAGCTATGGCGTAGAAGCCTTGCTTGGTCTCCAGCTGCTCCTGCGCAGTGTGGGTGAAGTGGAGGTGCTGGGGTACCAGGCTGATGATGGCATCCAGGACAGGTGTGATGAACTTGGATAGGGCTGGCTGTGAGACTCCTCCGACTCTGGCAGTTGTGGGTTTGAAGGTACCATAGGCCAACATGTGCAGCACAGCCAGCAGCTTTGTCTGCGGAGGGATGTTGGTTGTCCGCTGTGTTGGTGCCGTCAGCCTGTGGGCGATGTGGGTCAGGATGCGGAGGATGGTTGTCCTTTTGAGCCTGTAGTGGGCAATGACCTCCTCTGGGGTTAGGTCTGTGCGGCTGGTGCGTTTACAGTGGGTCTGCTGTCTTTGTCTATGCTGCCTCTGTGGTGGTTCGGGGGGGCAGGGCGGGTCCTGGGGGTGGTGGCGGGCCTGGGGGTGGTGGCAGTGGGTGTTGTGGCCCTCATGGGTCTCCGAGCTGCATGATCATTGGCTCCATGGCATCTGTGGGTCTTCAGATGTGGCTCTGGGCTGGGCTCCCTTTCATACTGCAGGTAGTCGTCCTGCTTAACACCAGCAAAAGGCAGGTGTTAAATGCCTGCTGCTACCTCGGCTTATTGCCTGTTTTTGGTTCGCATCGCAGATCTGGCAGTTCATTGTGAAAGTGGTGTAGTGGTGTTTTCGTGTGTTTTTGCACGGGAACGCCTACTCTGCATTTCATTAGGGTTAGTTGGTGGTGTCACCCGTGGAGATAAATTTTGCGGCAGTTATCGCTGGAATACTGGCGATGTCTGCAGTTTGCACCCGCTTGTGAATGGGGCGATAAATCTATCTCCCCTTTTGATGCGCTAAAGTGCTGTTAACTCGGCGATAAGTCCTTGTGAATATGCCCCATAGTGTTTATTGTTACAAAATGGGGATAGATGTCTTTGCTGTCTTTGGGAATGACAGGTTTAGTACATCTTCGCTATTCATTCTCTTCACTGCCTCGCCAGTCCCTCATCTCAGTTTACTTTTCCTGGGAAGTTAACGTTTCACAGTAGTTACTTCGAATGGCAATAGACAAGTAAAGGAGAAAGTAAAGAATGTGGCTAGTAAGGAGAATTTAACACTGGAGAATAAAACCTCGTCTTGGCTCTCTAACGGACTAGTTAGCACTCAGACTTCTAGATACCTTCTGGAAGTTATATAGTTGGAATGTGTCTGGGATACAAGATCTCCTTACATTGGACAACCGTTGTGCTAGCTATAACGATGCATTAAATATTTGTATACAAGAAACATGTTTAGCAAAGGATTTTGATCTAGACAATTATTTGGTCTATTGTTGCCCTGCCACTTCTTCAGCTAGCGGCCAACCAATGGGGTTATCAATCTTGTTGAGATCCTCTTTCAGTTGTAAAGCCAAACAGTTGTTAGCCACTTCACCACACTCTATGGTTTTCTATTCTACCTTTGGAATTAGAGAACCTTTTGTATAAATTCTTTCTTTGTAATGTTGCTTATGGTCCCACAATTAATTTGTAGTTTATTTGCATAATTTGCAAGTGGTATTACTGAAATTGCTAGATCAGTACCCAAAATCTGTTTTAAATATAGCGCCTGACTGTAACACTAGAATTACTTCTCTAGCTTATTGGAAAGTAGGATTTCTGGAATTAGATGCTATTGGGGATTTATGGTGCCTACTCTTCCAACTATCAAGTGTTGTGATTGCTCTATCCACTTGTTAACTCAAGCCTTGGTATAAAATATGGGTATAGTTAATGGAAGATTTCATAAATTGAAAATCAATAATTTTAGCTGGCAAAGAGGTTTGCAGTGTTCATTGATGTATTATGTTTTTGTTCAATATTTTTGTAATATTCTAATTACATATTTTGAAATCTGCCCTTATTTATGGAGTGACCAATGTCACCTATATATTACTCAAGGTGAGAGGCATTATCATATCTCACTTTGAATTAAGATGCCTTTCAGATGGTATCTATGTCTGGAAGGATGTTGAGAGTGATAAACTAACAAACTGGTTGCAAGATGCTTTAGAAGTGGTACCGACTAAAATGAATGTTCTCTCTTTTAAATCTCTTTTTAGTTCACAGTGAGAAACTTATTTCACTGGGTTAAATGTATCTAAGGCACCACGAAAGTTGATAAATAATTCATCCATCCCTTCGAGCAAGTACATATACTAAGGTCCTGATTACGAGTTTGGAGGTCCAACTGCCTCAGAACTGCATCCGCATTATCCACGCCACTGCTATGGCGGCACCCAACCTACTGCCATATTACGAGTTGTGCAGTCTGAAAACCAGACCGCCGGCACAATGGTCTACCCAGCGGACCCGCTGCGGTGCATAATGTTGGTGATGTGTCCACAGATGTGGCCAGTCCCGTGGCCGAAGCGCAGAGTATATTATGACTACACAGTCGTAATGGCAGTCTCACAGCAGTGCTCAACACACAGCGGTGCACCGATGGTGCTCGCCACCACGGTTTGCACAAAACAATTCACCACAACTGTGACTGTTGGATGCTTTTAAAAAATAAACACCTGATGTGCATTAGCAAATAGACACGACTGCAAATCACACTATAAAACAAACCCTATCCCTGACCAGCATCCTCTGATTCACAACTGCGGGCCAGAAGACAGGACCATCATCTAGTGAGGGAACTGCTGATTGATTTTAAGCTCAGCCCTGAAATCTTGCACAAAAAGCTAATTTGCACACTGCTCGCTGTTCTGATGTGTTTTGTTTGATGTACTTTTATTCCTGGCTGTGTCGCGACCTGATTGGCCGGTGTTAACCAATTTGGTCCAGCCTGGGAGGAGCCAGGTGTGCCCCCCAGGTACTAAACGCATGCCGCGGCTCGGACATGCTTTCTGTAAGAGTGGTTCTAGTCTGGTGCTTGGTACTGGCTCGCTGCCAGTGAAGCAGAGTCGGAAAAGGCACCGATCGTGGACCGTTGCAGAAGGGAGGGTCATCTAATATGTTCTCCAAACTCAAGAATAAGTGACTTTCAGTCTAATAGCTCTGGCATATGCATGGTGAGATTTCAATCTTCTGTGCCTTTCGTACCTAAGGTAATGGTGGGAGCGATGGTATAGGGACAGTTCCCCCCCATTTTCTCTGTTAAATATTCATATGGGGCGACAGGAACTCTGCATAGTTGGGGGTAGGGGCAAGTTTCAGCCCAGATTGCAGGGAAGCAGGGAGGGGGGTTTGGGGTTTCAGTTAGTTCCTAGAGATAGTTTAGATGACACTAATGCACAAAGGGAAAGGGTAACATGCAGCTCCTCCAACACATGCTTGGGAGTGAATCCAACAGCCTGTGACCAGGTATTGATTAAACATGTGAAAGAGATTTGGATGCTCACAAGGCCGTCTATCACACGTAATGGAAAAAGGTAATAATGCTGATGAGTCTGACAGTAAAAGGCGGCATTAAACTTATGTCCTGGAACGTGAATGGCCTGGGGGATAAACTTAAATGAGGAATAGTGCTCCAATACATAAAGAGACACTCACTGGATGTAGTTCTCCTACAGGAGATGCACTTGGTGGGGAATGCATGCGGGGCAATGACCAGGTGGGGTTATAAACTAGTGGCGCACTCGGCGTTCACTACCGGATCCAGAGGGGTAGGCATATTGATCAGGAAAAACTTGCCATTAATAATCGAACGCACATGGACCAATAAACAGGGCAGGTACATAGCGATTTCGGGGACATGGGAGGGCACCGCACTAATATTAGTATCTGTATACGTGCTGCCGGGCCTCCAAGTGATGGCTTTTAAAGATTTGGGAGACCTATTGCTCACACTTCCAGAAGGAAGACTGTTCCTGGGAGGAGACTTCAACTCAATATTCTCGAGGCAACTAGATTGCCACCCTCCAAGGGAAGCTCCACCCTCCTGAACGCAAATCCGAGACTTCATAAATGCTATGGGAGTGGCCGATGTGTGGCAAATCCGACATCCCACAGACACCCAATTCACACATTACTCTGGGGCCCACAAGTGGCTTTCCAGACTAGATCACATAATACTACCAGCAGACCAGGTAGGACAAATTAAGGAGGTGTGCCATCTGGCGAGGGGTATATCTGACCATTCCCCTTTATGGGCCCAGGTGGAGACGGGAGTGCAAAAGTCAGGGAGAGTGGCACCAATCAATCCCTGGTACCTGAAGAACCAGTCAATCAGAAAATCAGTGATAAAAGAAATAGGTTTGTACTTCCAAGAAAATAAAGGATCGGTTGACTCAGCCCAATCACTTTGGGAGGCTTTTAAAACAGTGGTCAGGGGCCAAGCAATCTCCCAGGTTGCCGGGGTCCATAAAGAGAAAGCCGCTAAGCTTGCCAGGTTGGAAGAGGAAATCTTGCACCTGGAGGAGCGAGTACGGGGAGATGAAGTGCCAGAAGTCAAGCATCTGCTAGAGATTAAAATTAAAGAATACAAAGGCCTCGCTACCGATGCGGCTCGGGCGCAGCACAGGGCCACGCTGTGTCAAATATATGAAGCAGGGGATAAAGCAGGGAAATTATTGGCGTTGCTTAATAGAAGAGAGCAGTCCACTAGAGTGGTAGCTGAGTTGAGGACCGAGTCAGAACTACAATTGACTGAACCGCAAGACATAGCAGACGGATTCACTGATCACTTTCAAAACATATATAAGTCACACAATGTCACCACAGGCGAGGATGAGGACGCCCTATTGTCAGACATGTCTCTCCCCACTCTCTCGGAGGAAGACTCTGTCGGGTTACATGGCGAACTCACACCTATTGAGATGGAATGAGCGATAGGTGAACTACAATCGGGGAAGGCGATGGGCCCTAATGGTTGAACCATTGAACTATATAAGCTAGCCCCCTGTAAAATAGCTCCACATTTAGCTAAGTTGTTTGCTGAGAGCCGGGAGTGAGGGATACTTCTGTTTGATCAAAGGCTAGCCACTATAGTGGTCATCCACAAAAGTGGTAAGCCCAAAAATAAATGCTCATTTTACGGATCAAAATCCTTGCTCAACGCGGAGGTTAAGATTTTTGTCCAAATTATTGGCCACCCGGCTACTTGGGGTCATAACGAAACTGGTGCACCCTGACCAGTCTGGATTTATGCCATCCAGAAATACCTCACTTAACCTTCAACGGCTGCATGGCATCATAGGCAGGACTGAGAAGCTAAGAGAAGATGCAGTGGTGGTATCATTAGATGCCTCCATGACATTCAACACGATAGAATGGCCTTATATGTACGCAGTCCTAAGAAGGATGGGCTTTGGCCCGAACTTTATCAGCTGGGTTAAACTTCTTTATAGTGAGCCGCATGTGCAGGTAGTGGTCAACAACAGGAAATCGCGAGTGTTTACCCTAGAAAGAGGGACTAGACAGGGCTGCCCTCTCTCCTCATTGCTATTCACACTGGTGCTGGAACCCCTGGCACAGTGGATAAGGAAAGATCCAGTTATGAGGGGATTGCATTGGGCGGAGACATGGGAGGACCGTATGTCCCTGTATGCGGACGACATACTTCTCTACCTTGTGTCACCGAGAGCCTCCATAAACAGAGCACTCCACATTTTTACAAACTTTAGATATACCATAAACTGGTCTAAATCAATCATTTATGTTTTGAAGGGCGACTTCCCCGGAGGTGAAGGAGGGCTTCAGGTACCTCGGTATATATGTCTCCAAAGATTCAGTACGACATTACGAGCAGAACCTCTTGCCCCCACTGCTGAGACTTAAAAGCGATGTTTGTCACTTGAGGTCTCTTCCACTGTCACTGCTGGGGCGCGCTGCATTATTCAAAATGATGGCACTTCCCCGATTCTTATATATATTGCAAAACTCACCAGGACCAGTCAGCGCGGACTATTTCAGGAGTACTGAAGGTGCACAGAGGGGACTGTTGTGGGAAGGAAAACCGCGATAGTGACTCAGAAACTAATAAGGGGATGGTATGATGGTGGTATAGGACTCCCTGACATTAAGAGATATTACTAGGCTGCACACTTGGTACCAATCAATCAATGCATTTATAGATCCTACGATGACCCAGGTTACAGAAAGGACAGATGGCTTCTCCCAGGTGGGACGTATTCCAAGGTGCTCTATGCTAAGTCGTCAAGTACTAAATTAATGGGACCAACCAAGCTAACAGTTCAAATATGGCACACAGTAAATAAAAGTATGGGATGGGCTGGGAAAATAACGCAGGCCACCCCCCTGTGGGACATGGAGGCATTGGGCACTTTGAGAAACACAAAGGGCTTTGTTGGCTCGGACCTGATCGGGATCTCCCGGGTGGGTGACTTATGGAAAAAAGGTGGAGTGATCCCCTTCGCACGGTTACAAAAAGAATATGAAATGGCCAAGACAGAAACCTTTCGATACCTACAGGTTCAACATTCGTTGCAGGCGGTCATTCCAAATGGTCAAACGTTCCCCGAGGCCTCCCCTCTAGAGGATAGGATTTTAGAAGAAAACATGCCCAAAAAGGCGATCTCTATGACATATCGAAAGTTGGTTAATAATATGCCTGACCCCCTTCTGCAACTCCGAAAACACTGGTAGAGAAATATCTCGGGGTTGAAAGATGACGACTGGCAGGAAGCCCTTATGTCCCCTAAAAAGGTAGCAATCACATCTAGATTAAGATTAGTACAACTCAAGGTGCTACATAGAACGTATTTATCAAGTACGGCACTGGTGAAAATGGGTTACAGGGATGACCCGGGGTGTGGTAGAGGGCGTGGCCAAGAAGGAACATTCATCCATATACTCTGGGAGTGTGTTCATATACAACGTTACTGGGCAACTGTGACTAGGTGTATGGCAAATGTATTGGGGAAACATGTTGATCCCAAGATAAAGCTATGTCTCCTAAATGTGTGGGACCCCACTGACTTAAATGAGAAAGAGAAGACCTGGGTGTCACTGGGGCTGATAATTGCTAAGCGAAACACGGGCAGACTATGGAAAGCACACAAAGCACCTACGTTAGTAACTTGGAAGAAAGATATGGACTGGTTCTTAGTAATGGAAAAAACTGTATTCGAGTCACGAGGTTGTCCCAAGAAATGGTTGCAAATATGGGGCAAATGAACGAATACAGGGGGAACATATGTGAAACACCGCAGATAGTGCAACATCCTGAACCTGACATGGACTGAGAGTAGTCCTGAGGGATAGATATTTTAGAGGCATCAAGCCTGGGATAGGAAGGAGGAATATGATTCATTTGTAAATATACGGTTATAAGTACTGCATGGATTTGCAATTGTGTTGTATCAGAGATGTCATCAATTAAAAGAATTGTAAAAAAAATAATAATATTAACTTCACAAACAGATAGTGGTACAAATGTACTACAATTAAATGTAATTGTTTAAAAAAAAAAAAAGAGTGGTTCTAGTGAGGGAACTGCTGATTGATTTTAAGCCCAGCCCTGAAATCTTGCACAAAAATCTAATTTGCACGCTGCTCACTGTTCTGTTGTGTTTCGTTTGATGTACTTTTAACTCCGCCTGTGCCGCGACCTGATTGGCCAGTTTTAACCAATCTGGTCCAGCCTGGGAGGAGCCAGCTGTGCCCCCCAGGTACTAAATGCATACCGTAGCATGGACGCGCCGCTGGTGTGCCTCTGGCGTGCCAAGGGCAAGCCCGTCTGCGCCCGTCTGCGCCCGTCCACACCTGGACGTCACCAGGAGCCAGGGACCCTGCTTCATTGTTACCCCACAGGTTAGTGTATTCACGGGAAGCCCTACCTGCTCTGCAATCTTCAGCCGCCTGTGGGAATAACAGTTGGTACCCTGATTCTTGTCCCCAATACTGTAATCAATGCAACTTCAAGGTGAGCCCTTGCCTTTCACCTGTGTCCCTAGACCCCGTACTGAAGGAATATAATATTTGCATCTTAAATTGCTGCTCTCTGGTCAAACACCATGTGGAGGTATCATTCCTCCTACAAGAGAGTTCCCCTGATGTTTTATTCCTTATGGAGTCATTGCTCTCTGAGGACTCCGTAGCGATACCGGCCCTGACACTCCCCACAGGCTACGCTATGAACAATGTGAACAGAGCGGTTGGGAGAGGGGAGGGCATAGCAATTATATATAAAACTGCCTACACCTGCAGTCTTGTCCCGAAGGATATTTCCGACTCTGAAAGTGCACTTTTTAAAATTGCACTGACAGACAATTTTACACGCTCTGGGCTACTCATCTACCACCCGATGGGCCCATTGAAAGCTTTCAGAGAAGCCTTAGCTAATGCCGCCCCTATATTGGTCTTACAGACAGCCAATTTTAACATTATAGGTGACCTCAATCTACACCTGGAGCTACAAGACACCCCTGACATCACCAATTTCCTTGGGGATATGGCAGCCTTCCAGCTGTTGCAACTAGTCCCGGGGACGACACATTTAGCCGGTCATCTCCTCGATCCCTTTTTTTGAATCTCCAGTCTCTGGAGGCACAGCCCCTCCTTCCTATGTCCTGGACCGATCATTCCCTTATCTGTCGGCAGTTACTTCAGGCAGGCCCCAAGCCACAACCCCATTGCAAACCTTTGATGAAGCGCCTGTGGCATAAATTAGACCTTTAAAGCCATCTTAAGTCCCCATCGCCCAGAACGGCCCACAGACATTGAGGCAGCTGACGCAGTCTTCTTGGAATGGGTCAATAAAGCACTGGACACCTGCATCCCCGCCAAACTAACTCATTCTAAACATGCACAAACCAATGCCTGGTATGATAAGTCACTAATTTTGGCAAAGAAGAATTGTAAGACCCTAGAACGGGCCTGGATACAGTTGTACAACCTCACAGCTAAAGCAAGCTATAGAAACGCAATTAAAGCGAACCATAAACTGGTCCGGAAGACCAAGGCTGCACACTATGCCAAAATGATTAACACTAGTAGCAACCCCACTAAAACCATCTTCACACTCTTGAAAGATATGGTAAAATCCCTGTCTGCCGCTGACAGCACCATATCTTCCAATTTACAGTGTGAGATACTGGCTAAATCTTTCATCAATAAGGTGGAGCGTATTTATAGTAGTTTCAGCCCTGGGAACACCTCCCTCGGCTCCTGGAGAAGTCTGCCCTCTGGCCTTGAGACTCACTCCCTCCCTGTCTTTTTGCCTATGTCTTCCAAAGATATGGAGGCTCTGTTTGTCAAGGTAAAGTCAGGGTCCCCTGATGACCCTCTGAAACCTGACCTTTATGTAAAATTTCAAAACATCCTCCTACCTGAGTGCCTGGAGTTGATTAACATGTATCTATCCTCGGCCTCCATTTCCAAGTTGTGGAAACATGCTAAAGTTGTTCCCCTGTTAAAAAAACCAACGCTGGAGGCATCCAAGCCTGAAAACGTCCGACCAATATCCCCCCTCCTATTTCTCTCCAAAATCACTGAATCCCATGTCAATACCATTTTAACTCAATATTTGGAAGCTAATTCTGTACTGGATCCTTCCCAAAATGGCTTCCGGCCTAGGCACAGCACAGAATCTGGCTGCTTGCATGTTACGGAGCAGCTACGGTCCTCCCTGGACGAGGGCAGAACCTCGGCACTGATTCTGCTCGACCTTAGTGCGGCCTTTGACACGGTCTCCTATAAGATCCTGCTATATCGGCTAGGTGAGATCGGTGTCAATGGCAAGGCCCTATCCTGGCTCTCGTCTTTTCTAGCCGACCAGACCTTCCTTGTCTCTGCTCCCCCTTTCTCCTCCTGTGTTCACCCTCTACGCTGTGGTGCCCCTCAGGGTTCGGCACTGAGCCCTACTTTATTCAATATATACATTCGCCCTCTGGCACTCATGGCTAAAGCCCGAAACATCTCTCTGGTGTCATACGCTGACGACACTCAGCTGGTGCTTACCTTTTCCAGTAACCCCAGCCAGGATTCTGTGAAATTTCAGGAAAATCTCACTGCCATCTCTGAATGTATGGCAGACAACGACCTCCAATTGAACTCCACCAAATCAGAGGTCCTCCTGGTAGGCAGAGACATCAATCTCTGGGGCAGCCAGTGATGGTCCTCTGCTCTTGGAGCGCCCCCCCAACCTAAACCCATGGGAAAGAACCTGGGAGTTTGGGTAGATGGCACCCTTTCCTTTGAGGCGCACGCTAAATCTGTGGCAGGCACCTGCTTTGGTCTGCTACGCGGCCTAAAGACTATTATGGGACTTTTCGATGCTCACACCCGTCAGCTGATTGTCCAGTCCACCGTTCTGTCAAGATTAGACTACTGTAATGTGCTGACTTTCGGCGTTAATAAATCAGTGAGCAAAAGGCTCCAACGGGCTCAGAACGCGGCATCCGCGGTTTGTTCGCACTCCTTAAGTACTCTCACGTCTCTGACCTCCTACGCTGGCATCATTGGCTACCAATAGAACAGAGATTTTACTTCAAAACTCTCTGCACCATTCACAAGATCCTTTCTGGCCCCTGTCCCAAGATTTTGAGTGATATGTGCTCCCCTTACGTACCCACCCGGGTCTTGAACTCGGCAGATCTGCATTTGGCCCGAGTACCCCAGGTGCGCAGGGCGAGAGCGGGTGGACGCTCGTTCAGGGCATAGGCACCTGCCCTTTGGAAATCCCTACCTCTCTCTGCCTGCAGTATATCCGACCATTGGATCTTTAGAAGAACTGTGAAGACCTGGCTATTTTCCAATCACTAAGCAGCCTTCGACACCCACTCTGCTAGATTCAGTGCTGGGACGCCCCATTGCTGGGGCAGCCATGCGCTCTACAAATATTTTAATATAACATAATAAGGCACTCTTTTTTTAGATCTTCCCCTTAATCACTCTCTACCACCTCCATTTTTATTTTGGACACAAATACACCCATTTCCCTAGTTAAATCAAGTCACATACCCACTCAGATCGTCCTATTCACCACGCCAGGCAAAAAAAACTCCCTCACAGAGAAAGAGTTAACAGTCATCGTGGATGAAATCCTCAGAGTAGAGCCCCACATTTTTAGAGCCCAAGTCCTGCACACTCCTCATATTCAGAGAGCGGAAATGTGGGACAGGACAGTCAACAGAGTGAATGCTGTTGGTAGCACCCTGTGCACACTGGGAGACATAAGGAAGAGATAGAACAACCTCAGGCAGAATGTACGCAGCAAGTACAACACCCACCAGCTGGCGGTACAGAGGACTGGCGGTGGCCCTCTCAGCACACCATTACAACTCTTACCCTGGGAGGATAAGGTCTTGGACAATCTCCATACTGAGGGCTTGTCTGGTATACCTGGGGAGTGGACTCTGAAAAGTTACAGTTCAGCAACTGCCACAATATCATAATGTCCTGATTGCTATCAGCTCTGCCTTTGCTATTGTCTTCTCCATCTACTTTCATGACATGCAACATAGAAAGTATCTGAGATGCTGGTTTGTCTGTGGCAATGTGTATTCTTAGATATAATACCACATGTATCCAAATTCAGGACATGACACATGTTGCAATACGGTCTTTCCATTAAAATGTATATCCAGGACCCATGATATGTTTGAAAATGCAAATGTATGATCCATCCCAAATGCATGTTAGCAACAGCTTTAGTATACTGATCGTTTGTCAAGTATTGTTGAAGTGACTACAACTACTATGAGGCCTTGTCACCCCAACTCTGAACAAGATGCTAAATTGCTTTTGACCCTTCTCACTTGTCGGCCATATTGCTACTGTTTTACACTAGTCAGCCAGCTTATCTTTTCCAAGTGTTGGTAAATAGATATCAAAACGTTATACTTAGGCCTGGGCGGAAAACTACGCTACGCTCGCGGAGTTTGCGTAGTTTGCGCTACTACGTGCGACACGAATTGCACGTAGCACAGTGCAAAAACGCGTAGCGTAGCGGGCATTTTTTGCTTGCTCGCGGTCCTCAACGTCAAGTTGGCGACCGCGAGCGAGCAAAATCAACATCCCTGTGAGACTTTTTCTCAGTCGCGATCAGCAACATCAAGTTGCCGATCGCGAGCGAGGAAAATAAACCTCCCGGCGAGATTCTCAACGCGGGGAGGTCAGGTTTCTCATTGCGAGTGGTCGCGCATGCTCGCGACCGCTCGCGATGAGAATCTACCAGTCCGCGTTGAGAAAGCTGCCGCTCGAGTACAAATCTACTCGAGCGGCAGAAAACAACCGCTTGCACTGTGCAAGATGCCGTTTGCAAAGATTGCACAGTGCGGACAAGCATCCGGCACTGTGCAATCAGTGTGAACAGCATTTCCCTACCGCACTACGCAGTTCGCGTTGCGTGCGTAGTGCGAAGTGCACTTCGCGTAGCTACGCGTAGCGCTACTACGCGAACTACGTCCAGGGTTAGTTATACTACTACCATGAATCCTTCTCACTCCAACTCTGACCAAGATGCTAGACTGTTTTTGACACTTTTCACTTGGTGACCAACTTGCTACTGATCTACACAAGACAGGCAGCTTGTCTTTTCCAAATGTTGGGAAATAGAGATCGAAAAACTAAAACTACTACCATGAGGCCTTCTCACTCCACCTCTGACGAAGATGCTAGACTGCTTTTAACACTTCTCACTTGTTGGCAATCTTGCTACTGTTTTATACTAGTCAGGCAGCTTATCTTTTCTCAGCTGTTGCAAAAGTGAAATAGAACTGACTACAACTACCATGAGGCCTTGCCACTCCAACTCCAACCAAGTATACACTACTCAGAAAATGTGTGTAAAGTGCACAAATGCACATCTGAACACTTTGCTTGATGGTGTCCTGGACACATCAACTCAAATTATTGATGGCCTGAGTTATGCCATAACAGCTGAGTACCCCTAATATATGTCAACCATGAATGACATACAGCTCATTTGCAATGCAAGGAGACCCCTTGACTATAGACTCATAACAGGATGTACAATGCCACTTAAACAACCACAATGCCTGTTTGCCAGAATTCTACAGAAAAAGGCTGTGGAATAATCAAATACACATGATATGACTACACTGTGTGTGTAGCTGAGAGTTGGTGATGTCATGTCTTTCCCTAAACCCAAAAGAACATATAGCGTCAGATCCAATGAGTTGATGAAATCAGATGCATAGATTGAATGGCACTGTTGGACCTGGCCCTTTTTGGCAGGTTCACCCCTGAACTTTTTGCCTTTTCCCTGGCATGGTGTTAGTGGTTTTAGGCCTCTGGGCACTTGGACACAGTGGTCCAGTGCCAAGTGCGTGCGCTCTCTGTGTGTGTGTAGTAAGCTTGGCCTGCCCTCCCATAGGAATGCATGGGGGATAGTGTGCCTGTGGTAATTCCTGGTATGAAAAGTGCAGTGTGGTCAAGTCTAGTATGTATGAATTCGTGAGAATAAATGCTGCGCAATGGTGTGCGCAGATTTATTGTGACTGGTGTAGAAATGCCACTTTTAGAAGTTGGCATTTATGTGTGCTCTGTGTCTGCCTACCTGATGTGAATTGCATGTCTGGCTCTGTGAGTGACAGGGGCTGGGAGGTGTGTGGCTCCAGGAGGGGCAGGGTGAGTCAGCGCTGGGCTGAATGGGACACCTGAGCTGAGAGTGGTGGGAGGAGAGATCCCCTGACCCTGAATAGGATGTTGCCTGCCCTGTACAATGCTGGCTCCACCTCCTGTGGTGCGTCTGATGTCCCTAGCCTGTCTTGTGAAAGGGAAGAGGAGCTGGGCAAAACAAAGTGCTCCAAAACTTCCCTGAACCAGTTGCATCTGGTTCCCCCATGCCCTGCACCCTAACACAAAGGAAAATGGTGTATAAAAGAAGGGGCTGTGACCCCATGAAAATGTTCTTGTTCCTGGACTTGAATCTGCCAGGGGCGTGCTGCTGCTGGGGCCCAGGGGGGGCTGCCAGGAGGGCTTGCCTCCCTGGGCCCTGTATTGCCCCTGGATCTCAAGACCAACCTCTGTCCAAGGAACTGAAGGAAGCTGCAGGAGAGGACTGTCCTTGTGTTGTGTGCTGTTCCCTGGATGGGCCTGCAGTAGTTGTCATTGGACTGGAAAGAAGATGGAAAAGGAGCTGTAAGAGAACTTTTTAATCTTGAACCTGCAATCACCCAAGGGCTAGAGAGAGAACTAGCCTCCTGACTGGTCTCAGGCCCAGTAGACTTCATTTCATCGCTAAAGCCTGTTAGCGAGCCGCCGCAGCCGAGGAGCGTCAAGAACTCCGTCGCACGGCTGCCGCTGGGTGCTCGCTGACCAAATCATCGCACCGCACGCTTACAGATCGCCATTTTGTCGCTAATGCCCGTTAGCGAGCCGCCGCAGCCGAGGAGCGTCAAGAAATCCGTTGCACGGCTGCCGCTGAGTGCTCGCTGACCAAGTCATCACCCCGCACGTTGCAGACCTTGGAACCATCGCTATCGCCCGTTTGCGAGCCGCCGCAGCCGAAGAGCGTCAAGAAATCCGTCGCACGGCTGCCGCTGAGTGCTCGCTGATCTGATCATCGCTCCGCACGTTTGCGGGCCTCGAAACCATCGCTAAGGTACGTTTGCGAGCCGCCGCGACCAAGAGCGTGAGGAAAAACATCGCTATCACGTCTTAGCGGCATTTTGTGTATTGACACCAATGTTTTACATACTTATTTACCGGACCAGAGGGGCACGTGTTCTTTTTCAGTGCCACAGTGTTTGGGGGCATTGTTTGCTATAGAGCCCCGTGTGGCTCCATCATTTGGCCTCAGTATTTCAGAGCCTACGTGGCTCCACCATGTGCATATTTATTTAAAGCGCCAGGGCGCTCCACAGTGCTTGGGGACATGTTTATTGTTAGACCCCGTGCGTGGCTCCAACGCTTTGTATTTGTTCCAGAGCCTATGTGGCTCCAACGAAGGGGGCATAATTTGTTTTAAGGGCCACTGAGAGCCCATGCCTCATTCATACATTTCCAGCTGCCCAGCAAGTAGTGGGCAGCTGCAACGTTTAGGTTATTCTTTCTTTTAGGGGACATGTTTGGAAGTTAGGAGTGAGCTGCACTCCTTTGCCCCAGTACTTTCCCAGCTGCCCAGCAAGTAGTGGGCAGCTGCAACGTTTAGGTTGGGCGCAATTGCGCACCCTTGACTTCTGCTGCATTGGCAGCGCGCCCTGACTTTTGGGACACAGGGCATTTGAGCCCCTTTAGAGATGGCCAGTTGGCCCAGGGGGGACTGTTAGGTTTATAGGGCGCCAGGCCCTAATGTGATTTGGGTGTTAGTGAAGCCTCTTTCCTAGGATTTATAGGCTAATATGATTTATACCTCTGCTATGGTTCTTTCTACTATGAGGTTATGTGCTACTGTGAGTATGTGGTGCTAGGAAATGTGATGCATTTACTATGGTTTATGCACCCTGTTTCATACCTCTAAAATGTGGTTTCTATGCTTGTGAGGTTATTACTTCCTAATGCGTTTAGGTGGTGAGCTATTTTCCCCTGAGATTATTTCCTAATGTGATTTATACTTAGGATGTTATTGTCTAATGCGTTTAGACTGGAGAGATAACTGCATAATGGGTTTATGGTGGTGAGGTTGGCGCATAAGGTTTTGCGCCTAATGTGATGCTGTGCATAATGTGGTTTATGTTACAGGCTGATGCTGAGTACAGTGGTTGCCAGTGATATGTCCTACATTTATAATGTGTTCTACATCTATTACCTTTTACTAATTGATGGTCCTGACAGTGGTCCCCGTGGCCCTGTCATGTGTACATAATCCCCTGTAAATATTGTCCCGTGCCAGTTGGCACAGTGTATTGTATGTGCGTACTATTCTAATGTGTTATGATAATACAAAGGCTATTTTTATATATAACCTTGTGTGGCGTTCCTTTTGTAGTGTGCCTTGGGTGTTGTGCTGTGTGTGTGTTGCGCAAACGCTTTACACATTGCCTCCGGGATAGGCCTGACTGCTCGTGCCAAGCTACCAAGGGGGTGAGCAGGGGTTATCTTGGGTGTGTAACTCTCTTGCCCTGACTAGAGTGGTGGTTTCTGCTTGGCTTTGGCGCAAGCCTTAGCCAATCAGAAATCCCATTTCTAACATTGGTGATCAGCGGTGGGATAGGACTTGCGTTTGCGCAGTACCACGGCGACAACTGGCTGCACTACAAAACTCTGCATTTTAGATAGTCACATGTTGGGGATTATTGGTCTAAGATTGTTTTAAGTGTCATTTCATTTTTGAAATATGTGTTCTTGTTGCAGTGTGAGTTTTCTGGATTCACCAGTAAGGGTGGGATCCAGTGGTGGCAGCGAAGTGTGTGTCCAGTGCATGAAGTCCTCCGTCCCGTTCCCAGAGTATGATACCTGGTGCTCAGTGAGAGGGGTGCAGGTTGAGATTCAGGGACAGTAAGGAACTGTCTCACCGGTCTGGGGGGGTGTGTGTGGATGAGTGATGTGCTGCTGGACGCTGGGGTGAGTTCTCTGAAATAAGGAGCTTGCTGAATGATTGAGTGTGAGTTCTCTGAAATAAGGAACTTGCATTGGGGGCAACCTTGAGGGATGGTGCAGGTGTCTCCTAACCCGTGTGGCGGAGATGGTTCAAATGAACCCAACTAGGAACCGTTATAGTGAGGAGGTTGGGAACCTAGTCTGTCCTGTTGGACTGTTCTGTATGGGGGACCGCCCCGTGGTAGAGGATCTGAAGAAGCATTGGGGAGTAATTCCAATAAGAGTGGCTCAGGCGTCTTCCATGGTGGAAGAGGTTCATTGTAGCCCAGCTAGGTCCCAGTGTAGCGGGAGGGGTGTAGGGGCTCACGTCCTGTCTCAGTGGAGAAGGAGGGAGTGTGCCCGAAACCCAGTCCCAGGGCCTGGATGGTTTCTTCAGGGAACACCAGGTTGGGGGCCTAGGCTGTACTTGTAGGCCATTTGAGGAGGATCTTCTAGTCTCTAGAGTACGTGGAGTGTCTGTAACCAGAGCTCCAGCAGTCCTGGTGCTAGGCAGCACCGCTCCTAAGTGGTGGGTGCAGAAGTCCGGTTTCGAGGGTTGAGAGGGGGAAAGAGTCCCCAGTGGGACCAGTGGGTCAGGGGCCAGCCAGAAGGGCTGAGTCGCCAATGATTGACCATGGTGTGCGCCACTTCTGTCCTGGCACATCTTCACGCACTGTCAGAGGGACAGGAGGTCGTGAGCTCTGCGCCAGGCAGACTGTGACACGACACGCTAGGGATGTGTCACCCTTGTGAAGTCCTGGTTTTCCAGGCATCTGACCCAAGAGGTACGTCCCTGGGTTGGGGAGCCAGTAGCCGGTGTTTCCGGATCTGGACGGCAGGGCGACTGTAGTCAGTGTCCTGGCCGGTTTGCCTTCTAGAGGGTACCACTCCAGTTGGGAGGGTATCGGAGTCTGGAAGGGGGTGCAGAGGGAGGGAGTCCTCGCCTCGGACCCCGGTGCAGTCGGTGAATATGGATCCCAGGTGGTAGACCAGTTGATGGAGAGAGGTCCTGAACTGGTGGGAGAGTGGTGTTCTGGTGGGTGCTTCCCCTGGGAGGGTGCGGAACCCCAGAAGTAGAGGTAGGGTGAGGCATTCTTGCCCGTGATCTCTGGTCAGCCTGAGGGTGCGGACCCTAGGTTGAAGGATCAGTGGTAGTTGGAACTACACTGAGAGGGAGAGTGGAGAATGGCTATTGTATGCCAGGGGTTACTGCCCCCACTCTGTGGATTGACAAGGACCAGTGGCATCTGGGTGGCCTAGGTCCTGGTCCTGGCCATGAACAACTAGAAGAGTACCCGTAGGATAGCATAGTTGATCCTGAATTTTTTTTCTTTGTTTTTTTTTCTTTTCTCCAGAGTTTCAGGGTGGCGTAGAACCGGAGGGTGTCCCTGCCGTGCAGGCCCGTGTCCGTGTTCTATCGCCCCAAGCAGGGAAGCCCATCACGGTGGTGATTGGTCTACCCTGCGTTTTGGCTGGAAGGGGGTTGTGTTGGACCTGGCCCTTTTTGGCAGGTTCACCCCTGAACTTTTTGCCTTTTCCCTGGCATGGTGTTAGTGGTTTTAGGCCTCTGGGCACTTGGACACAGTGGTCCAGTGCCAAGTGCGTGCGCTCTCTGTGTGTGTGTAGTAAGCTTGGCCTGCCCTCCCATAGGAATGCATGTGGGATTGTGTGCCTGTGGTAATTCCTGGTATGAAAGGTGCAGTGTGGTCAAGTCTAATATGTATGAATTCGTGAGAATAAATGCTGCGCAATGGTGTGCGCAGATTTATTGTGACTGGTGTAGAAATGCCACTTTTAGAAGTTGGCATTTATGTGTGCTCTGTGTCTGCCTGCCTGATGTGGATTGCATGTCTGGCTCTGTGAGTGACAGGGGCTGGGAGGTGTGTGTGGCTCCAGGAGGGGCAGGGTGAGTCAGCGCTGGGCTGAATGGGACACCTGAGCTGAGAGTGGTGGGAGGAGAGATCCCCTGACCCTGAATAGGATGTTGCCTGCCCTGTACAATGCTGGCTCCACCTCCTGTGGTGCGTCTGATGTCCCTAGCCTGTCTTTTGAAAGGGAAGAGGAGCTGGGCAAAACAAAGTGCTCCAAAACTTCCCTGAACCAGTTGCATCTGGTTCCCCCATGCCCTGCACCCTAACACAAAGGAAAATGGTGTATAAAAGAAGGGGCTGTGACCCCATGAAAATGTTCTTGTTCCTGGACTCGAATCTGCCAGGGGCGTGCTGCTGCTGGGGCCCAGGGGGGGCTGCCAGGAGGGCTTGCCTCCCTGGGCCCTGTATTGCCCCTGGATCTCAAGACCAACCTCTGTCCAAGGAACTGAAGGAAGCTGCAGGAGAGGACTGTCCTTGTGTTGCGTGCTGTTCCCTGGATGGGCCTGCAGTAGTTGTCATTGGACTGGAAAGAAGATGGAAAAGGAGCTGTAAGAGAACTTTTTAATCTTGAACCTGCAATCACCCAAGGGCTAGAGAGAGAACTAGCCTCCTGACTGGTCTCAGGCCCAGTAGACTTCATTTCATCGCTAAAGCCTGTTAGCGAGCCGCCACAGCCGAGGAGCATCAAGAACTCCGTCGCACGGCTGCCGCTGAGTGCTCGCTGACCAAATCATCGCACCGCACGCTTACAGATCGCCATTTTGTCGCTAATGCCCGTTAGCGAGCCGCCGCAGCCGAGGAGCGTCAAGAAATCCATCGCACGGCTGCCGCTGAGTGCTCGCTGACCAAGTCATCGCCCCGCACGTTGCGGACCTTGGAACCATCGCTATCGCCCGTTTGCGAGCCGCCGCAGCCGAAGAGCGTCAAGAAGTCCGTCGCACGGCTGCCACTGAGTGCTCGCTGATCCGATCATCGCTCCGCACGTTTGCGGGCCTCGAAACCATCGCTAAGGTATGTTTGCGAGCCGCCGCGACCAAGAGCGTGAGGAAACACATCGCTATCACGCCTTAGCGGCATTTTGTGTATTGACACCAACGTTTTACATACTTATTTACCGGACCAGAGGGGCATGTGTTCTTTTTCAGTGCCACAGTGTTTGGGGGCATTGTTTGCTACAGAGCCCCATGTGGCTCCATCATTTGGCCTCAGTATTTCAGAGCCTACGTGGCTCCACCATGTGCATATTTATTTAAAGCTCCAGTGCGCTCCACAGTGCTTGGGGACATGTTTATTCTTAGAGCCCGTGCGTGGCTCCAACGCTTTGTATTTGTTCCAGAGCCCATGTGGCTCCAACGAAGGGGGCATAATTTGTTTTAAGGGCCCCTGAGAGCCCATGCCTCATTCATACATTTCCAGCTGCCCAGCAAGTAGTGGGCAGCTGCAATGTTTATGTTATTCTTTCTTTTAGGGGACATGTTTTGAAGTTAGGAGTGAGCTGCACTCCTTTGCCCCAGTACTTTCCCAGCTGCCCAGCAAGTAGTGGGCAGCTGCAACGTTTAGGTTGGGCGCAATTGCGCACCCTTGACTTCTGCTGCATTGGCAGCGCGCCCTGACTTTTGGGACACAGGGCATTTGAGCCCCTTTAGAGATGGCCAGTTGGCCCAGGGGGACTGTTAGGTTTATAGGGCGCCAGGCCCTAATGTGATTTGGGTGTTAGTGAAGCCTTTTTCCTAGGATTTATAGGCTAATGTGATTTATACCTCTGCTATGGTTCTTTCTACTCTGAGGTTATGTGCTACTGTGAGTATGTGGTGCTAGGAAATGTGATGCATTTACTATGGTTTACGCACCCTGTTTCATACCTCTAAAATGTGGTTTCTATGCTTGTGAGGTTATTACTTCCTAATGCGTTTAGGTGGTGAGCTATTTTCCCCTGAGATTATTTCCTAATGTGATTTATACTTAGGATGTTATTGTCTAATGCGTTTAGACTGGAGAGATAACTGCATGATGGGTTTATGGTGGTGAGGTTGGCGCATAAGGTTTTGCGCCTAATGTGATGCTGTGCATAATGTGGTTTATGTTACAGGCTGATGCTGAGTACAGTGGTTGCCAGTGATTACTGGTTATACGTTTCTGATATGTCCTACATTTATTATGTGTTCTACATCTATTACCTTTTACTAAGTGATGGTCCTGACAGTGGTCCCCGTGGCCCTGTCATTTGTACATAATCCCCTGTAAATATTGTCCCGTGCCAGTTGGCACAGTGTATTGTATGTGCGTACTATTCTAATGTGTTATGATAATACAAAGGCTATTTTTATATATAACCTTGTGTGGAGTTCCTTTTGTAGTGTGCCTTGGGTGTGGTGCTGTGTGTGTGTTGCACAAACGCTTTACACATTGCCTCTGGGATAGGCCTGACTGCTCGCACCAAGCTACCAAGGGGGTGAGCAGGGGTTATCTTGGGTGTGTAACTCTCTTGCCCTGACTAGAGTGGTGGTTTCTGCTTGGCTTTGGCGCAAGCCTTAGCCAATCAGAAATCCCATTTCTAACATTGGTGATCAGCGGTGGGATAGGACTTGCGTTTGCGCAGTACCACGGCGACAACTGGCTGCACTACAAAACTCTGCATTTCAGATAGTCACATGTTGGGGATTATTGGTCTAAGATTGTTTTAAGTGTCATTTCATTTTTGAAATATGTGTTCTTGTTGCAGTGTGAGTTTTCTGGATTCACCAGTAAGGTTGGGATCCAGTGGTGGCAGCGAAGTGTGTGTCCAGTGCATGAAGTCCTCCGTCCCGTTCCCAGAGTATGATACCTGGCGCTCAGTGAGAGGGGTGCAGGTTGAGATTCAGGGACAGTAAGGAACTGTATCACCGGTCTGGGGGGGTGTGTGTGGATGAGTGATGTGCTGCTGGACGCTGGGGTGAGATCTCTGAAATAAGGAGCTTGCTGAATAATTGAGTGTGAGTTCTCTGAAATAAGGAACTTGCATTGGGGGCAACCTTGAGGGATGGTGCAGGTGTCTCCTAACCCGTGTGGCGGAGATGGTTCAAATGAACCCAACTAGGAACCGTTATAGTGAGGAGGTTGGGAACCTAGTCTGTCCTGTTGGACTGTTCTGTATGGGGGACCGCCCCGTGGTAGAGGATCTGAAGAAGCATTGGGGAGTAATTCCAATAAGAGTGGCTCAGGTGTCTTCCGTGGTGGAAGAGGTTCAGTGTAGCCCAGCTAGGTCCCAGTGTAGCGGGAGGGGTGTAGGGGCTCACGTCCTGTCTCAGAGGAGAAGGAGTGAGTGTGCCCGAAACCCAGTCCCAGGGCCTGGATGGTATCTTCAGGGAACACAAGGTTGGGGGCCTAGGCTGTACTTGTAGGCCATTTGAGGAGGATCTTCTAGTCTCTAGAGTACATGGAGCGTCTGTAACCAGAGCTCCAGCAGTCCTGGTGCTAGGCAGCACCGCTCCTAAGTGGAGGGTGCAGAAGTCCGGTTTCGAGGGTTGAGAGGGGGAAAGAGTCCCCAGTGGGGACCAGTGGGTCAGGGGCCAGCCAGAAGGGCTGAGTCGCCAATGATTGACCATGGTGTGCGCCACTTCTGTCCTGGCACATCTTCATGCACTGTCAGAGGGACAGGAGGTTGTGAGCTCTGCGCCAGGCAGACTGTCACACGACACGCTAGGGATGTGTCACCCTTGTGAAGTCCTGGTTTTCCAGGCATCTGACCCAAGAGGTCCGTCCCTGGGTTGGGGAGCCAGTAGCCGGTGTTTCCGGATCTGGACGGCAGGGCGACTGTAGTCAGTGTCCTGGCCGGTTTGCCTTCTAGGGGGTACCACTCCAGTTGGGAGGGTATCGGAGTCTGGGAGGGGGTGCAGAGGGAGGGAGTCCTCGCCTCTGACCCCGGTGCAGCCGGTGAATATGGATCCCAGGTGGTAGACCAGTTGATGGAGAGAGGTCCTGAACTGGTGGGAGAGTGGTGTTCTGGTGGGTGCTTCCCCTGGGAGGGTGCGGAACCCCAGAAGTAGAGGTAGGGTGAGGCATTCTTGCCCGTGATCTCTGGTCAGCCTGAGGGTGCGGACCCTAGGTTGAAGGATCAGTGGTAGTTGGAACTACACTGAGAGGGAGAGTGGAGAATGGCTATTGTATGCCAGGGGTTACTTCCCCCACTCTGTGGATTGACAAGGACCAATGGCATCTGGGTGGCCTAGGTCCTGGTCCTGGCCATGAACAACTAGAAGAGTAACCGTAGGATAGCATAGTTGATCCTGAATTTTTTTTCTTTGTTTTTTTTTCTTTTCTCCAGAGTTTCAGGGTGGCGTAGAACCGGAGGGTGTCCCTGCCATGCGGGCCCGTGTCCGTGTTCTATCGCCCCAAGCAGGGAAGCCCATCACGGTGGTGATTGGTCTACCCTGCGTTTTGGCTGGAAGGGGGTTGTGTTGGACCTGGCCCTTTTTGGCAGGTTCACCCCTGAACTTTTTGCCTTTTCCCTGGCATGGTGTTAGTGGTTTTAGGCCTCTGGGCACTTGGAGACAGTGGTCCAGTGCCAAGTGCGTGCGCTCTCTGTGTGTGTGTAGTAAGCTTGGCCTGCCCTCCCATAGGAATGCATGTGGGATTGTGTGCCTGTGGTAATTCCTGGTATGAAAGGTGCAGTGTGGTCAAGTCTAGTATGTATGAATTCGTGAGAATAAATGCTGCGCAATGGTGTGCGCAGATTTATTGTGACTGGTGTAGAAATGCCACTTTTAGAAGTTGACATTTATGTGTGCTCTGTGTCTGCCTGCCTGATGTGGATTGCATGTCTGGCTCTGTGAGTGACAGGGGCTGGGAGGTGTGTGTGGCTCCAGGAGGGGCAGGGTGAGTCAGCGCTGGGCTGAATGGGACACCTGAGCTGAGAGTGGTGGGAGGAGAGATCCCCTGACCCTGAATAGGATGTTGCCTGCCCTGTACAATGCTGGCTCCACCTCCTGTGGTGCGTCTGATGTCCCTAGCCTGTCTTGTGAAAGGGAAGAGGAGCTGGGCAAAACAAAGTGCTCCAAAACTTCCCTGAACCAGTTGCATCTGGTTCCCCCATGCCCTGCACCCTAACACAAAGGAATATGGTGTATAAAAGAAGGGGCTGTGACCCCATGAAAATGTTTTTGTTCCTGGACACGAATCTGCCAGGGGCGTGCTGCTGCTGGGGCCCAGGGGGGGCTGCCAGGAGGGCTTGCCTCCCTGGGCCCTGTATTGCCCCTGGATCTCAAGACCAACCTCTGTCCAAGGAACTGAAGGAAGCTGCAGGAGAGGACTGTCCTTGTGTTGTGTGCTGTTCCCTGGATGGGCCTGCAGTAGTTGTCATTGGACTGGAAAGAAGATGGAAAAGGAGCTGTAAGTGAACTTTTTAATCTTGAACCTGCAATCACCCAAGGGCTAGAGAAAGAACTAGCCTCCTGACTGGTCTCAAGCCCAGTAGACTTCATTTCGTCGCTAAAGCCTGTTAGCGAGCCGCCGCAGCCGAGGAGCATCAAGAACTCCGTCGCACGGCTGCCGCTGAGTGCTCGCTGACCAAATCATCGCACCACACGCTTACAGATCGCCATTTTGTCGCTAATGCCCGTTAGCGAGCCGCCGCAGCCGAGGAGCGTCAAGAAATCCGTTGCACGGCTGCCGCTGAGTGCTCGCTGACCAAGTCATCGCCCCGCACGTTGCGGACCTTGGAACCATCGCTATCGCCCGTTTGCGAGCCGCCGCAGCCGAAGAGCGTCAAGAAATCTGTCGCACGGCTGCCGCAGAGTGCTCGCTGATCCGATCATCGCTCCGCACGTTTGCGGGCCTCGAAACCATCGCTAAGGTACGTTTGCAAACCTCCGCGACCAAGAGCATGAGGAAAAACATCGCTATCACGCCTTAGCGGCATTTTGTGTATTGACACCAACGTTTTACATACTTATTTACCGGACCAGAGGGGCACGTGTTCTTTTTCAGTGCCACAGTGTTTGGGGGCATTGTTTGCTACAGAGCCCCGTGTGGCTCCATCATTTGGCCTCAGTATTTCAGAGCCTACGTGGCTCCACCATGTGCATATTTATTTAAAGCGCCAGTGCGCTCCACAGTGCTTGGGGACATGTTTATTCTTAGAGCCCGTGCATGGCTCCAATGCTTTGTATTTGTTCCAGAGCCCATGTGGCTCCAACGAAGGGGGCATAATTTGTTTTAAGGGCCACTGAGAGCCCATGCCTCATTCATACATTTCCAGCTCCCCAGCAAGTAGTGGGCAGCTGCAACGTTTAGGTTATTCTTTCTTTTAGGGGACATGTTTTGAAGTTAGGAGTGAGCTGCACTCCTTTGCCCCAGTACTTTCCCAGCTCCACAGCAAGTAGTGGGCAGCTGCAACGTTTAGGTTGGGCGCAATTGCGCACCCTTGACTTCTGCTGCATTGGTAGCGCGCCCTGACTTTTGGGACACAGGGCATTTGAGCCCCTTTAGAGATGGCCAGTTGGCCCAGTGGGGACTGTTAGGTTTATAGGGCGCCAGGCCCTAATGTGATTTGGGTGTTAGTGAAGCCTCTTTCCTAGGATTTATAGGCTAATGTGATTTATACCTCTGCTATGGTTCTTTCTACTCTGAGGTTATGTGCTACTGTGAGTATGTGGTGCTAGGAAATGTGATGCATTTACTATGGTTTACGCACCCTGTTTCATACCTCTAAAATGTGGTTTCTATGCTTGTGAGGTTATTACTTCCTAATGCGTTTAGGTGGTGAGCTATTTTCCCCTGAGATTATTTCCTAATGTGATTTATACTTTGGATGTTATTGTCTAATGCGTTTAGACTGGAGAGATAACTGCATAATGGGTTTATGGTGGTGAGGTTGGCGCATAAGGTTTTGCGCCTAATGTGATGCTGTACATAATGTGGTTTATGTTACAGGCTGATGCTGAGTACAGTGGTTGCCAGTGATTACTGGTTGTACGTTTCTGATATGTCCTACATTTATTATGTGTTCTACATCTATTACCTTTTACTAAGTGATGGTCCTGACAGTGGTCCCTGTGGCCCTGTCATGTGTACATAATCCCATGTAAATATTGTCCCGTGCCAGTTGGCACAGTGTATTGTATGTGCGTACTATTCTAATGTGTTATGATAATACAAAGGCTATTTTTATATATAACCTTGTGTGGAGTTCCTTTTGTAGTGTGCCTTGGGTGTTGTGCTGTGTGTGTGTTGCGCAAACGCTTTACACATTGCCTCCGGGATAGGCCTGACTGCTCGCGCCAAGCTACCAAGGGGGGGAGCAGGGGTTATCTTGGGTGTGTAACTCTCTTGCCCTGACTAGAGTGGTGGATTCTGCTTGGCTTTGGCGCAAGCCTTAGCCAATCAGAAATCCCATTTCTAACATTGGTGATCAGCGTTGGGATAGGACTTGCGTTTGCGCAGTACCACGGCGACAACTGGCTGCACTACAAAACTCTGCATTTTAGATAGTCACATGTTGGGGATTATTGGTCTAAGATTGTTTTAAGTGTCATTTCATTTTTGAAATATGTGTTCTTGTTGCAGTGTGAGTTTTCTGGATTCACCAGTAAGGGTGGGATCCAGTGGTGGCAGCGAAGTGTGTGTCCAGTGCATGAAATCCTCCGTCCCGTTCCCAGAGTATGATACCTGGTGCTCAGTGAGAGGGGTGCAGGTTGAGATTCAGGGACAGTAAGGAACTGTCTCACCGGTCTGGGGGGGGGATGTGTGTGGATGAGTGATGTGCTGCTGGACGCTGGGGTGAGATCTCTGAAATAAGGAGCTTGCTGAATAATTGAGTGTGAGTTCTCTGATATAAGGAACTTGCATTGGGGGCAACCTTGAGGGATGGTGCAGGTGTCTCCTAACCCGCGTGGCGGAGATGGTTCAAATGAACCCAACTAGGAACCGTTATAGTGAGGAGGTTGGGAACCTAGTCTGTCCTGTTGGACTGTTCTGTATGGGGGACCGCCCCGTGGTAGAGGATCTGAAGAAGCATTGGGGAGTAATTCCAATAAGAGTGGCTCAGGTGTCTTCCGTGGTGGAAGAGGTTCAGTGTAGCCCAGCTAGGTCCCAGTGTAGCGGGAGGGGTGTAGGGGCTCACGTCCTGTCTCAGAGGAGAAGGAGTGAGTGTGCCCAAAACCCAGTCCCAGGGCCTGGATGGTTTCTTCAGGGAACACCAGGTTGGGGGCCTAGGCTGTACTTGTAGGCCATTTGAGGAGGATCTTCTAGTCTCTAGAGTACGTGGAGCGTCTGTAACCAGAGCTCCAGCAGTCCTGGTGCTAGGCAGCACCGCTCCTAAGTGGAGGGTGCAGAAGTCCGGTTTCGAGGGTTGAGAGGGGGAAAGAGTCCCCAGTGGGGACCAGTGGGTCAGGGGCCAGCCAGAAGGGCTGAGTCGCCAATGATTGACCATGGTGTGCGCCACTTCTGTCCTGGCACATCTTCACGCACTGTCAGAGGGACAGGAGGTCGTGAGCTCTGCACCAGGCAGACTGTCACACGACCCGCTAGGGATGTGTCACCCTTGTGAAGTCCTGGTTTTCCAGGCATCTGACCCAAGAGGTACGTCCCTGGGTTGGGGAGCCAGTAGCCGGTGTTTCCGGATCTGGACGGCAGGGCGACTGTAGTCAGTGTCCTGGCCGGTTTGCCTTCTAGGGGGTACCACTACAGTTGGGAGGGTATCGGAGTCTGGAAGGGGGTGCAGAGGGAGGGAGTCCTCGCCTCTGACCCCGGTGCAGCCGGTGAATATGGATCCCAGGTGGTAGACCAGTTGATGGAGAGAGGTCCTGAACTGGTGGGAGAGTGGTGTTCTGGTGGGTGCTTCCCTTGGGAGGGTGCGGAACCCCAGAAGTAGAGGTAGGGTGAGGCATTCTTGCCCGTGATCTCTGGTCAGCCTGAGGGTGTGGACCCTAGGTTGAAGGATCAGTGGTAGTTGGAACTACACTGAGAGGGAGAGTGGAGAATGGCTATTGTATGCCAGGGGTTACTGCCCCCACTCTGTGGATTGACAAGGACCAGTGGCATCTGGGTGGCCTAGGTCCTGGTCCTGGCCATGAACAACTAGAAGAGTACCCGTAGGATAGTATAGTTGATCCTGAATTTTTTTTCTTTGTTTTTTTTTTCTTTTCTCCAGAGTTTCAGGGTGGCGTAGAATCGGAGGGTGTCCCTGCCGTGCGGGCCCGTGTCCGTGTTCTATCGCCCCAAGCAGGGAAGCCCATCACGGTGGTGATTGGTCTACCCTGCGTTTTGGCTGGAAGGGGGTTGTGTTGGACCTGGCCCTTTTTGGCAGGTTCACCCCTGAACTTTTTGCCTTTTCCCTGGCATGGTGTTAGTGGTTTTAGGCCTCTGGGCACTTGGACACAGTGGTCCAGTGCCAAGTGTGTGTGCTCTCTGTGTGTGTGTAGTAAGCTTGGCCTGCCCTCCCATAGGAATGCATGGGGGATAGTGTGCCTGTGGTAATTCCTGGTATGAAAGGTGCAGTGTGGTCAAGTCTAGTATGTATGAATTCGTGAGAATAAATGCTGCACAATGGTGTGCGCAGATTTATTGTGACTGGTGTAGAAATGCCACTTTTAGAAGTTGGCATTTATGTGTGCTCTGTGTCTGCCTGCCTGATGTGGATTGCATGTCTGGCTCTGTGAGTGACAGGGGCTGGGAGGTGTGTGTGGCTCCAGGAGGGGCAGGGTGAGTCAGCGCTGGGCTGAATGGGACACCTGAGCTGAGAGTGGTGGGAGGAGAGATCCCCTGACCCTGAATATGATGTTGCCTGCCCTGTACAATGCTGGCTCCACCTCCTGTGGTGCGTCTGATGTCCCTTGCCTGTCTTGTGAAAGGGAAGAGGAGCTGGGCAAAACAAAGTGCTCCAAAACTTCCCTGAACCAGCTGCATCTGGTTCCCCCATGCCCTGCACCCTAACACAAAGGAAAATGGTGTATAAAAGAAGGGGCTGTGACCCCATGAAAATGTTCTTGTTCCTGGTCTCGAATCTGCCAGGGGCGTGCTGCTGCTGGGGCCCAGGGGGGGCTGCCAGGAGGGCTTGCCTCCCTGGGCCCTGTATTGCCCCTGGATCTCAAGACCAACCTCTGTACAAGGAACTGAAGGAAGCTGCAGGAGAGGACTCTCCTTGTGTTGTGTGCTGTTCCCTGGATGGGCCTGCAGTAGTTGTCATTGGACTGGAAAGAAGATGGAAAAGGAGCTGTAAGAGAACTTTTTAATCTTGAACCTGCAATCACCCAAGGGGCTAGAGAGAGAACTAGCCTCCTGACTGGTCTCAGGCCCAGTAGACTTCATTTCGTCGCTAAAGCCTGTTAGCGAGCCGCCGCAGCCAAGGAGCGTCAAGAACTCCGTCGCACGGCTGCCACTGAGTGCTCGCTGACCAAATCATCGCACCGCACGCTTACAGATCGCCATTTTGTCGCTAATGCCCGTTAGCGAGCCGCCGCAGCCGAGGAGCGCCAAGAAATCCGTTGCACGGCTGCCGCTGAGTGCTCGCTGACCAAGTCATCGCCCCGCACGTTGCGGACCTTGGAACCATCGCTATCGCCCTTTTGCGAGCCGCTGCAGCCGAAGAGCGTCAAGAAATACGTTGCACGGCTGCCGCAGAGTGCTCGCTGATCCGATCATCGCTCCGCACGTTTGCGGGCCTCGAAACCATCGCTAAGGTACGTTTGCAAACCTCCGCGACCAAGAGCGTGAGGAAAAACATCACTATCACGCCTTAGCGGCATTTTGTGTATTGACACCAACGTTTTACATACTTATTTACCGGACCAGAGGGGCATGTGTTCTTTTTCAGTGCCACAGTGTTTGGGGGCAGTGTTTGCTACAGAGCCCTGTGTGGCTCCATCATTTGGCCTCAGTATTTCAGAGCCTACGTGGCTCCACCATGTGCATATTTATTTAAAGTGCCAGTGCGCTCCACAGTGCTTGGGGACATGTTTATTCTTAGAGCCCTTGCGTGGCTAGAACGCTTTGTATTTGTTCCAGAGCCCATGTGGCTCCAACGAAGGGGGCATAATTTGTTTTAAGGGCCACTGAGAGCCCATGCCTCATTCATAAATTTCCAGCTGCCCAGCAAGTAGTGGACAGCTGCAACGTTTAGGTTATTCTTTCTTTTAGGGGACATGTTTTGAAGTTAGGAGTGAGCTGCACTCCTTTGCCCCAGTACTTTCCCAGCTGCCCAGCAAGTAGTGGGCAGCTGCAACGTTTAGGTTGGGCGCAATTGCGCACCCTTGACTTCTGCTGCATTGGCAGCGCGCCCTGACTTTTGGGACACAGGGCATTTGAGCCCCTTTAGAGATGGCCAGTTGGCCCAGGGGGGACTGTTAGGTTTATAGGGCACCAGGCCCTAATGTGATTTGGGTGTTAGTGAAGCCTCTTTCCTAGGATTTATAGGCTAATGTGATTTATACCCCTGCTATGGTTCTTTCTACTATCAGGTTATGTGCTACTGTGAGTATGTGGTGCTAGGAAATGTGATGCATTTACTATGGTTTACGCACCCTGTTTCATACCTCTAAAATGTGGTTTCTATGCTTGTGAGGTTATTACTTCCTAATGCGTTTAGATGGTGAGCTATTTTCCCCTGAGATTATTTCCTAATGTGATTTATACTTAGGATGTTATTGTCTAATGCGTTTAGACTGGAGAGATAACTGCATAATGGGTTTATGGTGGTGAGGTTGGCGCATAAGGTTTTGCGCCTAATGTGATGCTGTGAATAATGTGGTTTATGTTACAGGCTGATGCTGAGTACAGTGGTTGCCAGTGATTACTGGTTGTACGTTTCTGATATGTCCTACATTTATTATGTGTTCTACATCTATTACCTTTTACTAAGTGATGGTCCTCACAGTGGTCCCCGTGGCCCTGTCATGTGTACATAATCCCCTGTAAATATTGTCCCGTGCCAGTTGGCACAGTGTATTGTACGTGCGTACTATTCTAATGTGTTATGATAATACAAAGGCTATTTTTATATATAACCTTGTGTGGAGTTCCTTTTGTAGTGTGCCTTGGGTGTTGTGCTGTGTGTGTGTTGCGCAAACGCTTTACACATTGCCTCCGGGATAGGCCTGACTGCTCGCGCCAAGCTACCAAGGGGGTGAGCAGGGGTTATCTTGGGTGTGTAACTCTCTTGCCCTGACTAGAGTGGTGGTTTCTGCTTGGCTTTGGCGCAAGCCTTAGCCAATCAGAAATCCCATTTCTAACATTGGTGATCAGCGTTGGGATAGGACTTGCGTTTGCGCAGTACCACGGCGACAACTGGCTGCACTACAAAACTCTGCATTTTAGATAGTCACATGTTGGGGATTATTGGTCTAAGATTGTTTTAAGTGTCATTTCATTTTTGAAATATGTGTTCTTGTTGCAGTGTGAGTTTTCTGGATTCACCAGTAAGGGTGGGATCCAGTGGTGGCAGCGAAGTGTGTGTCCAGTGCATGACGTCCTCAGTCCCGTTCCCAGAGTATGATACCTGGTGCTCAGTGAGAGGGGTGCAGGTTGAGATTCAGGGACAGTAAGGAACTGTCTCACCGGTCTGGGGGGGTGTGTGTGGATGAGTGATGTGCTGCTGGACGCTGGGGTGAGTTCTCTGAAATAAGGAGCTTGCTGAATAATTGAGTGTGAGTTCTCTGAAATAAGGAACTTGCATTGGGGGCAACCTTGAGGGATGGTGCAGGTGTCTCCTAACCCGCGTGGCAGAGATGGTTCAAATGAACCCAACTAGGAACCGTTATAGTGAGGAGGTTGGGAACCTAGTCTGTCCTTTTGGACTGTTCTGTATGGGGGACCACCCCATGGTAGAGGATCTGAAGAAGCATTGGGGAGTAATTCCAATAAGAGTGGCTCAGGTGTCTTCCGTGGTGGAAGAGGTTCAGTGGAGCCCAGCTAGGTCCCAGTGTAGCGGGAGGGGTGTAGGGGCTCACGTCCTGTCTCAGAGGAGAAGGAGTGAGTATGCTCGAAACCCAGTCCCAGGGCCTGGATGGTTTCTTCAGGGAACACCAGGTTGGGGGCCTAGGCTGTACTTGTAGGCCATTTGAGGAGGATCTTCTAGTCTCTAGAGTACGTGGAGCGTCTGTAACCAGAGCTCCAGCAGTCCTGGTGCTAGGCAGCACCGCTCCTAAGTGGAGGGTGCAGAAGTCCGGTTTCGAGGGTTAAGAGGGGGAAAGAGTCCCCAGTGGGGACCAGTGGGTCAGGGGCCAGCCAGAAGGGCTGAGTCGCCAATGGTTGACCATGGTGTGCGCCACTTCTGTCCTGGCACATCTTCATGCACTGTCAGAGGGACAGGAGGTCGTGAGCTCTGCGCCAGACAGACTGTCACACGACACGCTAGGGATGTGTCACCCTTGTGAAGTCCTGGTTTTCCAGGCATCTGACCCAAGAGGTACGTCCCTGAGTTGGGGAGCCAGTAGCCGGTGTTTCCGGATCTGGACGGCAGGGCAACTGTAGTCAGTGTCCTGGCCGGTTTGCCTTCTAGGGGGTACCACTCCAGTTGGGAGGGTATCGGAGTCTGGAAGATGGTGCAGAGGGAGGGAGTCCTCGCCTCTGACCCCGGTGCAGCCGGTGAATATGGATCCCAGGTGGTAGACCAGTTGATGGAGAGAGTTCCTGAACTGGTGGGAGAGTGGTGTTCTGGTGGGTGCGGAACCCCAGAAGTAGAGGTAGGGTGAGGCATTCTTGCCCGTGATCTCTGGTCAGCCTGAGGGTGCGGACCCTAGGTTGAAGGATCAGTTTTAGTTGGAACTACACTGAGAGGGAGAGTGGAGAATGGCTATTGTATGCCAGGGGTTACTGCCCCCACTATGTGGATTGACAAGGACCAGTGGCATCTGAGTGGCCTAGGTCCTGGTCCTGGCCATGAACAACTAGAAGAGTACCCGTAGGATAGCATAGTTGATCCTGAATTTTTTTCTTTGTTTTTTTTTTCTTTTCTCCAGAGTTTCAGGGTGGCGTAGAACCGGAGGGTGTCCCTGCCGTGCGGGCCCGTGTCCGTGTTCTATCGCCCCAAGCAGGGAAGCCCATCACGGTGGTGATTGGTCTACCCTGCATTTTGGCTGGAAGGGGGTTGTGTTGGACCTGGCCCTTTTTGGCAGGTTCACCCCTGAACTTTTTGCCTTTTCCCTGGCATGGTGTTAGTGGTTTTAGGCCTCTGGGCACTTGGACACAGTGGTCCAGTGCCAAGTGCATGCGCTCTCTGTGTGTGTGTAGTAAGCTTGGCCTGCCCTCCCATAGGAATGCATGGGGGATAGTGTGCCTGTGGTAATTCCTGGTATGAAAGGTGTAGTGTGGTCAAGTCTAGTATGTATGAATTTGTGAGAATAAATGCTGCGCAATGGTGTGTGCAGATTTATTGTGACTGGTGTAGAAATGCCACTTTTAGAAGTTGGCATTTATGTGTGCTCTGTGTCTGCCTGCCTGATGTGGATTGCATGTCTGGCTCTGTGAGTGACAGGGGCTGGGAGGTGTGTGTGGCTCCAGGAGGGACAGGGTGAGTCAGCGTTGGGCTGAATGGGACACCTGAGCTGAGAGTGGTGGGAGGAGAGATCCCCTGACCCTGAATAGGATGTTGCCTGCCCTGTACAATGCTGGCTCCACCTCCTGTGGTGCGTCTGATGTCCCTAGCCTGTCTTGTGAAAGGGAATAGGAGCTGGGCAAAACAAAGTGCTCCAAAACTTCCCTGAACCAGTTGCATCTGGTTCCCCCATGCCCTGCACCCTAACACAAAGGAAAATGGTGTATAAAAGAAGGGGCTGTGACCCCATGAAAATGTTCTTGTTCCTGGACTCAAATCTGCCAGGGGCGTGCTGCTGCTGGGGCCCAGGGGGGGCTGCCAGGAGGGCTTGTGTCCCTGGGCCCTGTATTGCCCCTGGATCTCAAGACCAACCTCTGTCCAAGGAACTGAAGGAAGCTGCAGGAGAGGACTGTCCTTGTGTTGTGTGCTGTTCCCTGGATGGGCCTGCAGTAGTTGTCATTGGACTGGAAAGAAGATGGAAAAGGAGCTGTAAGAGAACTTTTTAATCTTGAACCTGCAATCACCCAAGGGCTAGAGAGAGAACTAGCCTCCTGACTGGTCTCAGGACCAGTAGACTTCATTTTGTCGCTAAAGCCTGTTAGCGAGCCGCCGCAGCCGAGGAGCGTCAAGAACTCCATCACAAGGCTGCCGCTGAGTGCTCGCTGACCAAATCATCGCACCGCACAATTACAGATCGCCATTTTGTCACTAATGCCCGTTAGCGAGCCGCCGCAGCCGAGGAGCGTCAAGAAATCCGTTGCACGGCTGCCGCTGAGTGCTCGCTGACCAAGTCATCGCCCCGCACGTTGCGGACCTTGGAACCATCGCTATCGCCCGTTTGCGAGCCGCTGCAGCCGAAGAGCATCAAGAAATCCGTCGCACAGCTGCCGCTGAGTGCTCGCTGATCCGATCATCGCTCCGCACGTTTGCGGGCCTCGAAACCATCGCTAAAGTACGTTTGCGAGCTGCCGCGACCAAGAGCGTGAGGAAACACATCGCTATCACGCCTTAGCGGCATTTTGTGTATTGACACCAAAGTTTTATATACTTATTTACTGGACCAGAGGGGCACATGTTCTTTTTCAGTGCCACAGTGTTTGGGGGCATTGTTTGCTACAGAGCCCCGTGTGGCTCCATCATTTGGCCTCAGTATTTCAGAGCCTACGTGGCTCCACCATGTGCATATTTATTTAAAGCGCCAGTGCGCTCCACAGTGCTTGGGGACTTGTTTATTCTTAGAGCCCGTGCGTGGCTCCAACGCTTTGTATTTGTTCCAGAGCCCATGTGGCTCCAACAAAGGGGGCATAATTTGTTTTAAGGGCCACTGAGAGCCCATGCCTCATTCATACATTTCCAGCTGCCCAGCAAGTAGTGGGCAGCTGCAACATTTAGGTTAGTTTTTCTGTTAGGGTACATGTTTTGAAGTTAGGAGTGAGCTGCACTCCTTTGCCCCAGTACTTTCCCAGCTGCCCAGCAAGTAGTGGGCAGCTGCAACGTTTAGGTTGGGCGTAATTGCGCACCCTTGACTTCTGCTGCATTGGCAGCGCGCCCTGACTTTTGGGACACAGGGCATTTGAGCCCCTTTAGAGATGTCCAGTTGGCCCATGGGGGACTGTTAGGTTTATAGGGCGTCAGGCCCTAATGTGATTTGGGTGTTAGTGAAGCCTCTTTCCTAGGATTTATAGGCTAATGTGATTTATACCTCTGCTATGGTTCTTTCTACTATGAGGTTATGTGTTACTGTGAGTATGTGGTGCTAGGAAATGTGATGCATTTACTATGGTTTATGCACCCTGTTTCATACCTCTAAAATGTGGTTTCTATGCTTGTGAGGTTATTACTTCCTAATGCGTTTAGGTGGTGAGCTATTTTCCCCTGAGATTATCTCCTAATGTGATTTATACTTAGGATGTTATTGTCTAATGCGTTTAGACTGGAGAGATAACTGCCTAATGGGTTTATGGTGGTGAGGTTGGCGCATAAGGTTTTGCGCCTAATGTGATTCTGTGCATAATGTGGTTTATGTTACAGGCTGATGCTGAGTACAGTGGTTGCCAGTGATTACTGGTTGTACGTTTCTGATATGTCCTACATTTATTATGTGTTCTACATCTATTACCTTTTACTAAGTGATGGTCCTGACAGTGGTCCCCGTGGCCCTGTCATGTGTACATAATCCTCTGTAAATATTGTCCCGTGCCAGTTGGCACAGTGTATTGTATGTGCGTACTATTCTAATGTGTTATGATAATACAAAGGCTATTTTTATATATAACCTTGTGTGGAGTTCCTTTTGTAGTGTGGGGTGTTGTGCTGTGTGTGTGTTGCGCAAACGCTTTACACATTGCCTCCGGGATAGGCCTGACTGCTCGCGCCAAGCTATCAAGGGGGTGAGCAGGGGTTATCTTGGGTGTGTAACTCTCTTGCCCTGACTAGAGTGGTGGTTTCTGCTTGGCTTTGGCGCAAGGTGTTGTGTTGTGCTGTGTGTGTGTTGCGCAAACCCTTTACACATTGCCTCCGGGATAGGCCTGACTGCTCGCGCCAAGCTTCCAAGGGGGTGAGCAGGGGTTATCTTGGGTGTGTAACTCTCTTGCCCTGACTAGAGTGGTGGTTTCTGCTTGGCTTTGGCGCAAGCCTTAGCCAATCAGAAATCCCATTTCTAACATTGGTGATCAGCGGTGGGATAGGACTTGCGTTTGCGCAGTACCACGGCGACAACTGGCAGCACTACAAAACTCTGCATTTTAGATAGTCACATGTTGGGGATTATTGGTCTAAGATTGTTTTAAGTGTCATTTCATTTTTGAAATATGTGTTCTTGTTGCAGTGTGAGTTTTCTGGATTCACCAGTAAGGGTGGGATCCAGTGGTGGCAGCGAAGTGTGTGTCCAGTGCATGAAGTCCTCCGTCCCGTTCCCAGAGTATGATACCTGGTGCTCAGTGAGAGGGGTGCAGGTTGAGATTCAGGGACAGTAAGGAACTGTCTCACCGGCCTGGGGGGGTGTGTGTGGATGAGTGATGTGCTGCTGGACGCTGGGGTGAGTTCTCTGAAATAAGGAGCTTGCTGAATAATTGAGTGTGAGTTCTCTGAAATAAGGAACTTGCATTGGGGGCAACCTTGAGGGATGGTGCAGGTGTCTCCTAACCCGCGTGGCGGAGATGGTTCAAATGAACCCAACTAGGAACCGTTATAGTGAGGAGGTTGGGAACCTACTCTGTCCTGTTGGACGGTTCTGTATGGGGGACCGCCCCGTGATAGAGGATCTGAAGAAGCATTGGGGAGTAATTCCAATAAGAGTGGCTCAGGTGTCTTCCGTGGTGGAAGAGGTTCAGTGTAGCCCAGCTAGGTCCCAGCATAGCGGGAGGGGTGTAGGGGCTCACGTCCTGTCTCAGAGGAGAAGGAGTGAGTGTGCCCGAAACCCAGTCCCAGGGCCTGGATGGTTTCTTCAGGGAACACCAGGTTGGGGGCCTAGGCTGTACTTGCAGGCCGTTTGAGGAGGATCTTCTAGTCTCTAGAGTACGTGGAGCATCTGTAACCAGAGCTCCAGCAGTCCTGGTGCTAGGCAGCACCGCTCCTAAGTGGAGGGTGCAGAAGTCCGGTTTCGAGGGTTGAGTGGGGGAAAGAGTCCCCAGTGGGGACCAGTGGGTCAGGGGCCAGCCAGAAGGGCTGAGTCGCCAATGATTGACCATGGTGTGCGCCACTTCTGTCCTGGCACATCTTCACGCACTGTCAGAGGGACAGGAGGTCGTGAGCTCTGCGCCAGGCAGACTGTCACACGACACGCTAGGGATGTGTCACCCTTGTGAAGTCCTAGTTTTCCAGGCATCTGACCCAAGAGGTATGTCCCTGGGTTGGGGAGCCAGTAGCCGGTGTTTCCGGATCTGGACGGCAGGGCGACTGTAGTCAGTGTCCTGGCCGGTTTGCCTTCTAGGGGGTACCACTCCAGTTGGGAGGGTATCGGAGTCTGGAAGGGGGTGCAGAGGGAGGGAGTCCTCGCCTCTGACCCCGGTGCAGCCGGTGAATATGGATCCCAGGTGGTAGACCAGTTGATGGAGAGAGGTCCTGAACTGGTGGGAGAGTGGTGTTCTGGTGGATGCTTCCCCTGGGAGGGTGCGGAACCCCAGAAGTAGAGGTAGGGTGAGGCATTCTTGCCCGTGATCTCTGGTCAGCCTGAGGGTGCGGATCTAGGTTGAAGGATCAGTGGTAGTTGGAACTACACTGAGAGGGAGAGTGGAGAATGGCTATTGTATGCCAGGGGTTACTGCCCCCACTCTGTGGATTGACAAGGACCAATGGCATCTGGGTGGCCTAGGTCCTGGTCCTGGCCATGAACAACTAGAAGAGTACCCGTAGGATAGCATAGTTGATCCTGAATTTTTTTTCTTTTTTTTTTTTCTTTTCTCCAGAGTTTCAGGGTGGCGTAGAACCGGGGGGTGTCCCTGCCGTGCGGGCCCGTGTCCGTGTTCTATCGCCCCAAGCAGGGAAGCCCATCACGGTGGTGATTGGTCTACCCTGCGTTTTGGCTGGAAGGGGGTTGTGTTGGACCTGGCCCTTTTTGGCAGGTTCACCCCTGAACTTTTTGCCTTTTCCCTGGCATGGTGTTAGTGGTTTTAGGCCTCTGGGCACTTGGACACAGTGGTCCAGTGCCAAGTGCGTGCGCTCTCTGTGTGTGTGTAGTAAGCTTGGCCTGCCCTCCCATAGGAATGCATGGGGGATAGTGTGCCTGTGGTAATTCCTGGTATGAAAGGTGCAGTGTGGTCAAGTCTAGTATGTATGAATTCGTGAGAATAAATGCTGCGCAATGGTGTGCGCAGATTTATTGTGACTGGTGTAGAAATGCCACTTTTAGAAGTTGGCATTTATGTGTGCTCTGTGTCTGCCTGCCTGATGTGGATTGCATGTCTGGCTCTGTGAGTGACAGGGGCTGGGAGGTGTGTGTGGCTCCAGGAGGGGCAGGGTGAGTCAGCGCTGGGCTGAATGGGACACCTGAGCTGAGAGTGGTGGGAGGAGAGATCCCCTGACCCTGAATAGGATGTTGCCTGCCCTGTACAATGCTGGCTCCATCTCCTGTGGTGCGTCTGATGTCCCTAGCCTGTCTTGTGAAAGGGAAGAGGAGCTGGGCAAAACAAAGTGCTCCAAAACTTCCCTGAACCAGTTGCATCTGGTTCCCCCATGCCCTGCACCCTAACACAAAGGAAAATGGTGTATAAAAGAAGGGGCTGTGACCCCATGAAAATGTTCTTGTTCCTGGACTCGAATCTGCCAGGGGCGTGCTGCTGCTGGGGCCCAGGGGGGGCTGCCAGGAGGGCTTGCCTCCCTGGGCCCTGTATTTCCCCTGGATCTCAAGACCAACCTCTGTCCAAGGAACTGAAGGAAGCTGCAGGAGAGGACTGTCCTTGTGTTGTGTGCTGTTCCCTGGATGGGCCTGCAGTAGTTGTCATTAGACTGGAAAGAAGAGTGAAAAGGAGCTGTAAGAGAACTTTTTAATCTTGAACCTGCAATCACCCAAGGGCTAGAGAGAGAACTAGCCTCCTGACTGGTCTCAGGCCCAGTATACTTCATTTTGTCGCTAACGCCTGTTAGCGAGCCGCCGCAGTCGAGGAGCTTTAAGACATCCGTTGCACGGCTGCCGCTGAGTGCTCGCTGATCAAATCATCGCACCGCACGCTTACAGATCGCCATTTGGTTGCTAATGCCCGTTAGCGAGCCGCCGCAGCCGAGGAGCGTCAAGAAATCCGTCGCACGGCTGCCGCTGAGTGCTCGCTGACCAAGTCATCGTCCCGCACGTTGCGGACCTTGGAACCATCGCTATCGCCCGTTTGCGAGCCGCCGCAGCTGAAGAGCGTCAAGAAATCCGTCGCACGGCTGCCGCTGAGTGCTCGCTGACCCGATCATCGCTCCGCATGTTTGCGGGCCTCGAAACCATCGCTAAGGTACGTTTGCGAGACGCCGCGACCAAGAGCGTGAGGAAAAACATCGCTATCACGCCTTAGCGGCATTTTGTGTATTGACACCAACGTTTTACATACTTATTTACCGGACCAGAGGGGCACGTGTTCTTTTTCAGTGCCACAGTGTTTGGGGGCATTGTTTGCTACAGAGCCCCGTGTGGCTCCATCATTTGGCCTCAGTATTTCAGAACCTACATGGCTCCACCATGTGCATATTTATTTAAAGCGCCAGTGCGCTCCACAGTGCTTGGGGACATGTTTATTCTTAGAGCCCGTGCGTGGCTCCAACGCTTTGTATTTATTCCAGAGCCCATGTTGCTCCAACGAAGGGGGCATAATTTGTTTTAAGGGCCACTGAGAGCCCATGCCTCATTCATACATTTCCAGCTTCCCAGCAAGTAGTGGGCACCTGCAACGTTTAGGTTATTCTTTCTTTTAGGGGACATGTTTTGAAGTTAGGAGTGAGCTGCACTTCTTTGCCCCAGTACTTTCCCAGCTGCCCAGCAAGTAGTGGGCAGCTGCAACGTTTAGGTTGGGCGCAATTGCGCACCCATGACTTCTGCTGCATTGGCAGCGCGCCCTGACTTTTGGGACACAGGGCATTTGAGCCCCTTTAGAGATGGCCAGTTGGCCCAGGGGGGACTGTTAGGTTTATAGGGCGCCAGGCCCTAATGTGATTTGGGTGTTAGTGAAGCCTCTTTCCTAGGATTTATAGGCTAATGTGATTTATACCTCTGCTATGGTTCTTTCTACTATGAGGTTATGTGCTACTGTGAGTATGTGGTGCTAGGAAATGTGATGCATTTACTATGGTTTACGCACCCTGTTTCATACCTCTAAAATGTGGTTTCTATGCTTGTGAGGTTATTACTTCCTAATGCGTTTAGGTGGTGAGCTATTTTCCCCTGAGATTATTTCCTAATGTGATTTATACTTAGGATGTTATTCTCTAATGCGTTTAGACTGGAGAGATAACTGCATAATGGGTTTATGGTGGTGAGGTTGGCGCATAAGGTTTTGCGCCTAATGTGATGCTGTGCATAATGTGGTTTATGTTACAGGCTGATGCTGAGTACAGTGGTTGCCAGTGATTACTGGTTGTACGTTTCTGATATGTCCTACATTTATTATGTGTTCTACATCTATTACCTTTTACTAAGTGATGGTCTTGACAGTGGTCCCCGTGGCCCTGTCATGTGTACATAATCCCCTGTAAATATTGTCCCATGCCAGTTGGCACAGTGTATTGTATGTGCGTACTATTCTAATGTATTATGATAATACAAAGGCTATTTTTATATATAACCTTGTGTGGAGTTCCTTTTGTAGTGTGCCTTGGGTGTTGTGTTGTGTGTGTGTTGCGCAAACGCTTTACACATTGCCTCCGGGATAGGCCTGACTGCTCGCGCCAAGCTACCAAGGGGGTGAGCAGGGGTTATCTTGTGTGTGTAACTCTCTTGCCCTGACTAGAGTGGTGGTTTCTGCTTGGCTTTGGCGCAGGCCTTAGCCAATCAGAAATTCCATTTCTAACAGGCACCTAATGCCTGGTACCCAAATACAACTCCATTCAAGTCACTTTTAAAGTAATCACTATCTTTTTTGCCCTCCTAAGTCCAGAATTAACCTGACACGAACAACATGGATGTACATACCTCAACTCCACCATTAACTATGTTCTTCATTTCTCCACAGGTCAATCCACCACTGCTTCTGAGCAGAGGCAGGAAAGCCAACAGAGTCACTCTCCACCCCAGGAAGAAGAAGCCCTCAGTGATGTCAATGCTCCTGAAGTGGTTGACTTTGAGAACCGTCCTGGCCCATCTTGTCAGCCTTGGCAGACGCCCACAGTTGGGCTCACTGTGCCCACAACTATAACTCCCACCACAGTGGCAACAACCCAGCTAACTGCAGTCCCCACAACCAGTGCACCAAGCACAGTCAGTTCCATCCACTGTCCCCCAGTCCTGGACTCTCAGATGGCTACCACCACCCTAGTCAGTGAGGAGCCAGGACCCAGTGGATGGGTGCAGCCTGTGCCAAGGGCACTGGGCAGTGGGGTAGCCATTGTGGGAGGGTAAATGTAGGCCCCCATAGTGACCCCAGGGAGGCTACGGGCACCCAGGCTGCCATCACACAAGTCCTAGGACTCTACCAGGACTCACACAGTGTGTTGGACCAGTTAATCACAGAAGTGCGGGAAATGAAGGAGTTGTGGAATACCACATACCAGGAGGTTGCCGGAATCTAGATCAAGGTGGCCAGAATCTACACTGATGTTGCGGGACTATGTACTGAGATGGCTGGAGTCTGCACCGAGGTGGCTGCCCTCCACACTGAGGTGGCCCCCCTGGTAGGGGTGCTCTGGGACATAAACACCAATCTCTGGAGGACTTTTCTTCCGGCAGCTGACCCTTCCTGTGGTCCTAGTACATCCAGAGCATCAACATCTGCTCAAACCACAGGAAGGAAGACCCTGACAGAGGAGGATACACCTGCAAGTGCCCCTGACTCAGTATCTCCTGAGCCCACCTCTGTCAGAAAGAGGGAACCTCCATGTAAGACTTCAGGAGCAAAGTTTAGCAAGAACACCACCAATGCCAGCAAAACCCTTCACACTTAGGGGCGATT